>JAPVLV010000005.1:9975000-11296071 GCA_029168935.1 Oxyria digyna
ATGGAAACTTTGAAGCGCCCCAACTTGCACCACTCCACAAGTGTCTCTTCCACACTCATCTCTCGGTCCTCAAGTTGCACAATCATGTCCCGTGCAAGGAGGATGGCCTTGATCAAAGGAGAGTCACGCCTATGGGCCTCCCACACAAGGGGTTCAACCACCCCAAGGTATCTATGATGAATCCATCTCACCCACAAACTCTCTCAGCGGCTCAAAATGTGCCAAAAGTGCTTAAGCATAAAACTCTTGTTCCAAGTGTTGAGGTGCAACAACCCCAAACCTCCTTCATTTCTTGGCACACACACGTCCTTCCATTTGACATGAGGCCTCTTCCATAGGAAGCCCCTACATAACCCGATCAAGTCCCGTAGTACTCCCATGGGTATAGGCAAGATGGAGAGCCAAAACCCTTCACTACCCTGGAGTACCGAGGCAATGAGTTCCTTTCTTCCGGCGAAGGAGATACTTTTCTTCGCCCAAGCATTGAGCTGGCCACTTATCTTGTCAAGGAGAGGCTTGTATTGAATGACTTGGAGCCCATGGGGACTAATGGGAATGCCCAAGTACCGGAAGGGGAACTCCCCAACTTTGAACCCCGTTGAGGCAATGATAGATTGACTTTCAGGCTCATTCACCGAAGAAAGGAAGATGGAGGACTTTCCAACATTGACACTCAGCCCGGACATCAACTCAAACTCTTTAAACATTCCAAGAGCACCCTCACCGAGTCGCCATCACCACGGCAAAACATCACCACATCATCCGCAAAGGTCAAGTGTGTGAGCCTCAAACTCTCACAATGTTGATGAAACTGGAACAAGCCTTGGGAAATCTCCTTTTTGATGAGGCGAGAGAATAGTTCCATACACACAACAAAGAGAAGGGGAGAAAGAGGGTCACCTTGTCTAAATCCTCTCTTGCCGGGGAAGAAGCCATGGATCCCTTTGTTGATCTTGAGGGAGTATGATGCTGAACATACACATTCCATGATCCACTCAATGAACTTAGGAGGGCAGCCAAGGTGTCGAAGAGCGAACTTGAGGAAGTCCCAAGAGACCGAGTCGAAAGCCTTGGCAAGATCAATATTCAGGAAGCATCTAGGGGTGTCTCTTTTCACATTATACCTTCTAAGGAGTTCTTGGACAAGGAAGATATTATCCGACATCAATCGTCCTTCCACAAATGCACATTGAGCCGGATCAATGATCATGCCAAGAAACATGCTAAGGCGTTTGGTCATTACCTTTGATATGATCTTGTAGATCACATTGCAACATGAGATTGGTCTAAAATGCTCCACACGGTTTGGGGAGTCTACCTTTGGAATGAGGGAGACAATGGTGTGGTTAAGTTGTTTGAGAAGTTTACCTTTCACAAAGAACTCCTTCACGGCTCCACAAACATCTTCCCCGGTGATGCCCCAAGTTGCCTTGTAGAATCTAGCATTGTATCCATCTGGCCCTGGAGATTTGTCATCCCCCATCGACCAAAGAGCTTCCTTGATCTCTGCATTAGTCACCTCCTTGACAAGTTCAGCCCCTTCTTCCATACTCAACTTAGGGCCACTTGCAAATGCACTAGAGTCCGGCAATTGGATGGCAATTTCCGAGCCAAACAAACCTTTGAAAAAGCTCAAGAATTCACCTTCAATCTCCTTCATAGAGCTAGTCCTACTCCCATCTGGCTTGGAAAGGGAGGCAATGTGATTACGCCGTCCATTAGCTCTCATCAAAGAGTGAAAATACTTAGATCCTCGGTCGCTATTGAGCACATATTTGGCCTTGGCAAGTTGTCCCAGGAAACTGGCCTCTGCCTCATTCAACCTCTTGGCTTTCAGCTTAGCTTCATCCGCTTCCCTTCTAGCTTCTAAGGAATCAGGCTGCATTCTAAGACTCTCAAGGGCCCGGGAGAGAGCAAGGTTAGCCTCGGCGGTCCTTGAAGAGATGTGGTTGTACTCCTTTTTGTTGACATCTCTTAGGGGCCATTTCAAACCTTGTAGATGCTTGGCAAGTCTAAATTGGTGTGTGCCTCTAATAGGGGTCTCCCATCCCTTCTTGATCACCTCATTGAACTTGGGGTGCTCAGCCCACATATTCAAAAACTTGAAATACCCCTTACCACTCCTTGATTCTCTAAGCAAAGATACCACCCCGGGCTTGTGATCCGAAAGATGCCACATGTCCGGGAAAGTAGCATGGCATTGGCGAGCTGAATTAAGCCAAGAGGGGCTCATCAACACACGGTCAATTCTGCTCCACACCACACCATTGGTCCAAGTGAAGGAACATGAACTTGAACTAGGTGCATCAACAAGCCCATGTCTTCTACAAGCGTCAACCATGTCCTTGCATTCATACATGGTCACATTCCTTCCATTGAACCTTTCATCCTCGGCCATAACACAGTTGAAATCTCCCATCACCAACCAAGGGAGGTCATGCAAAGCAATGAGTTCGTCCACATGGACCCAAATCTCTCGGTGTGCCACAACACTATGAAGGCCATACACAAAGCATACCCCAAACTTCTCCCCGGTTGTCTTACACTTGATAATGCACCCAATGTGTTGAGTAGACATTCCCACCATGTCTAGCTCCACAAACTCCGAATCCCAAAGAACCAAAATGCGTGCCCGAGGGTCGAGATGAAAATTAGACAAGGATTCCCATCCCGGGGTAACTCGGCGCACCAACTCCTCAACAAGCAAACCACTCCACTTAGTTTCAAAGAGACCACATACCTTAGCCTCATAATCACGAATTACACCACCCATGCCATTTTGTTTCCGGGCTTGGCAAAGCCCTTGCACATTCCAAGAAAGAACCTTCATTGGGACACCTTGGAGTTGTGTCCCCGGACCCTATTGGAGCTGCGGAGAGGGGGCTGGTTTTTGGACCATTTAGAGTGAGCTTGGAGAGCCGCTACCACTGGCCTATCTTCTCCCTTCAAGGCCTTCATTCTTTCCTTTTTGGACAACACTTGCACAAATGGTGCCTCCTCTTCTTCCTCACTATCGTCACTACTATCTCCTCCGGAATGTGTGGAGGACTCAACCTCACCTTCTTCCAACTCATCACAACTTCCATCCGAGCCTTTCTCCTTGCTAGTAGTCTCGGATTTGTCCTCCAAAACAATCACATGATCACACTCTTTCTCCACTAAGTTGGGGTTGTCCTTCTCACCAAAGGCGACCGAGACTTCCCCATCCCCGGCAACCTTGACGTCCTTCTTAGTGGAGTCCATGGGAACCTTGTGAGTTCTCTTGGCATTGACCCCTACGGCTTCCTTCTTTTCTCTAAACGTACACTCCTCATCCGTGTGAGCAAAGGAGAAGCACCCTTTGCAATACTTGGGTTCATTCTCAACAAGAAAGGAACACATAAAAGAATCACCATCATCAAACTCAAGGCATACCTCTTTTTTGATTGGATTAGCAAAGTTGATCTCCACAAGCACACGAGCATATGATCCTCTCTTCCTAGAGTCCGTGACCGGGTCCATGAAGAGTGGTTTTCCAATGTGAGAGGCTTTTCTCCCAAGAATTTCCGGAGTCCAAAAAGTCTTTGCAAGACCTTGGATACGAACCCAAAGAGGGATGGTAGCAATATCACGCCTATTGAATGAGAACTTATCCGGGATGTGTTTAAGTATCATTGGTCTTCCATGAATGAAATAAGGTCCATTCTTCAAAACTTGATCTTGATCTTCCTCGGACTCAAATTGAAAGATGAGCCATCCTTCCTCCTCCCGGTATCTAGCCTTTACACCCCATGCCTTCATCATTGTATTGATCATGAAGTGTCCCGGATGGAACCCCACATATTGGCCTAGTAATGACCATCCCCACACCGATTGTTTGGAATACCCTTCGGACACTTGAATTTGAACCTTTTCGGAAGTAGGAGTGACATAGTCAAGCTTGCCTCCAACACCATTGTTCATGAAGATCTTTTTGGAGCCACTACTCCAAGCGTTAACACCAGCCTTCTTACCTTGTTCCACATGATTCCCATTGCCATTCTTCATACTATTTTGAGTCTTCTTAGTATCCTCATTCCGCACGCCAAAATCTGCCCCCAAAGTGCTCATACCATCTCCTACTAGGGTGGTGTCCATGGCATGGGTTCCTCTCCTTTGTTCACCAACCTTTTCCACATGGGGACCTACATTCTCTTTGTCACATTCCACGCCTAGACTCCTTTCCTTCTCAGCAGCATTTGCGCCTGGAATTTTGCCCAAAGTGTCCGGGCACACCTTGTCCGAGACAAAAGCTTTGCGCTGACTTTGCCCAAAGTGGGTGCAAGTCAAATTTGCACCGAGCGCTTGTCCTCCACTCCTTACTACCTCCATACCTTTACCTTCCTTGTCACTTTCCAAGCTAGAACGCCTGGCCAAATTCAAAAGTACCGCTGCAGTAGGCTGGTTACCCGAAGCGCTCGGACACGCCTTGTCCGAGACAAAAGCCTTGCGCTGTCTTTGCCCAAAATGGGTAGGAGCCAAATTTGTACCGAGCGCTTGTCTTCCACTCCTTTCTACCTCCTCACCCTTGCCTTCCTTGTCACTTTCTAAGCCTGAGCGCCTGGCCAAGTTCAAAAGTACCGCAGCATCAGGCTGCTTACCCGAAGCGCTCGGACACACCTTGTCCGAGGGAAAAGTGTTGCGCTCGGAGTTCCTCTTTGGGAGGTTTTGCCTTTTAGCCTGCCTTGAACCATGGAGCTGCTCACCTACCTCTTGTCCTTTTCCCAACCTGCCATTTTTGTTGTTTACCTTGCCAAAAAGGTGGCCTTCCATCTTCTCATCCGAAGTGTCTAAGGACACCATGACCGAGGCTAAAGTAGAGTGCTCGCCTTTCCTCTTTGGGAGACTTTGACCTTGAGTGTTTGTCTCCATTGTGGCTGCTTTCTTGCCAGCCAAAACCACCATTGTTGTACCTTTCTCACGAGCTTGATCTACCATGGGAGACCGAGCAAGATTTGAGGTCCTCGGAGGGTTCTCCTCACCATCGGAAACCTCCTCGGAGCCCAAATCTTTGCCTTGGCTATTCATCTCTTCACCATCAATGAAGTGACCAAGGTTTTTCTCAGCCTCCATGGCCTTGTTACCATCAGCCCTCACCGCCATAGGAGAGTGAAGTAAGCTTGCATCCTCTAGCAACTCCACTTCATCCTCGGAGTCACCATCGGACAACAAGTTTTTGCCATGAGGAACCACCTCTTCACCATCAATGGACTCATGGCCTACCTCACCTTCCCTTGACAAGCTTGAGCTTCCTCTCGAATCAGCCATGGGAGTCTTCTTCATTCTTCTTGTTGACACACAATCTTTGGTGCTTGGACCATTTGCCTTTGGATCTAGTTCCGGATTCACCTTATACTAGCTAGGATTCATGTTAGATGGGGATGATGAGCTTGACTTCTTCTTCTTAGCCATGAAAACTGACCAAGCAAGAGCTTAGAGGCTCGTGAGGATACCTCTAAGTCATGAAACAAGGAAAGAAGGAGGGGGAGGAGGGGGAGAGAAAGGAGGGAGTAAGGCTGCCGGCGGTGGCCGGAGCTAGCACCACCAATGCCGAATGGATTTTGGGTTTTCTTCCTTGGGAGTGTTTTACTGAGAGCTCTTTCTTACTGAGAGCTCTTTCTTTGGGGATAAGGGAGATTGATTCTATGGGTGGTGGTGCATGGCCGTTCTTAGTTGGTGGAGCGATTTGTCTGGTTAATTCCGTTAACGAACGAGACCTCAACCTGCTAACTAGCTATGCGGAGTATCCATTCTGCAGCTAGCTTCTTAGAGGAACTATGACCTTTTAGGCCACAGAAGTTTGAGGCAATAACTGATCTGTGATGCCCTTAGATGTTCTGGGCCGCACACACGCTACACTGATGTATTCAGCAAGTCTATCACCTTGGCCGACAGGCCCGGGTAATCTTTGAAATTTCATCGTGATGGGGATAGATCATTGCAATTGTTGGTCTTCAACGAGGAATTCCTAGTAAGCGCGAGTCATCAGCTCGCGTTGACTACGTCCCTACTTCAACGATGTGTCTCAAATGAGAGCTTTGTAGCCCCTTTTAAAGGCTGCAAGAAGAGCCTCTTGAGGGAGAATAATATGGAGCACTAAATGCTCGGATTGCACAAAATCCAGAGAATTTATGCTCGGAATCAAGGTGCATATCAATGGAGAATCTGATCGGACTATGTTGGTCAAAGCGCGTCGTATTGAATCCAGATGACAAAAATCCGGAGCCATAAGTGCCTGGTCAAAAAGAATCGGAAGCATTAAATGCATTCGAATTGAGTCAGCTCTAAAAAGAAGGTTCCTCCTCTTTAGGCCTACGAACCATTCCACAAGGCCCTCAAGGCCTCAATCCCGAGCTCGTGCCCGATCCGATCCAAACTGCGCATGTGTGGTTTTCGAAGGCCCAAGTCCATTAAGATAGCCTCCTCTATGCCCAATCACATCCATTGCAATCAACTCCTAGTTTATATACTAGTTGTTTTATCTCCCATTTTTCAATGTGCGATACAATTTTATCCCAAAAACTCAACTTTGTTACATTATATGCCATAATCTCTCATTCAAACGGAACCTGAATTTGACGTATGAGAATACTACGAGATAGTGCTCGCGGAGACGAAGCCAACGCTCCCATAATCCGACATCAACGGTGTCCTTAGCCAACATAAATAGTGCCCGGAATTTTGTTAGTATGGTCGAAGAATCACTGCATTTGGGTTGGTAGCGTTTTTCAGGATTGAACCACTCATAGTGAATAGCAATTGGATTTACTCAACCAAGTAATGAATGTGATTTCTTGAACCATCCGAACTTTGTTGTAAACCTAGCCATCAACTACCACACAGTTTCATCTTCTCACAGAACTAGGTTCTCTGATTGTGTTCATTTTGGCCTTGAACATCCCTTGTTATTCATGAGTGAGCTTAGAGAATTCAGCCTCTGCATATTCTCCTAAAAACGTCCCTATTTCACACTCATAAGGTGATTTACCATAAAAAGTATTCTATTATACCCCACATTGTATTTCAAAGCTTATGGAATCATTAAAAGCCAACACTTAACCGACACTTTACCAACACACCTTTATCACATAAGAAGATATAAATCTCCAAGTGCTTTCTAGATTCAGCTTGATTTCGTTGTCCCTTTGAACCTACCTCTTGGGATATCTAATCACGTAAGTAGGGTTTACCATCAAGAATCGTCTTTTGTCACAGGCTTGAAACTCATTCCTCTTGATAATTTCACAACTTGCTCTTGGACAAACCTTTAGTAAACGGATCCGCTAGGTTGTCAGCCGATTGGACATAATCAACCGTGATTACTCCGTTTGAGAGCAACTGTCTTATTGTTTTATGTCGTCTTCTAATATGATAAGACTTACCGTTATACATGGAGCTCAATGCCCGAGCTATTGCCGCTTGACTATCACAATGGACGCCCATAGCTGACACTGTTTTTTCCCACATTAGTATATCCTCCAAAACGTTTTGAAGCCATTCTGCTTCTTCTTCCGCTTTGTCCAATGCAATGAGTTCATATTCCATTGTGGATCTTGCTAGTATCGTTTGTTTGAAGGATTGGCAGGATACACGCACCACCTAGAGTAAAAACATATTCGCTTGTGGATTTGGAGTTTTTGGAATCTAATATCCAGTTGGCATCACTATAGCCTTCCATCACCGGTTGATATTTTCCATAGTGCAACCCATAATTTCGAGTATATCGCAAATAGTTCAATACTCTTGTTATGCCCTTCTAGTGAATCTGTCCTGGATTTCCAGTGTAACGACTTAATACGTTCACGGCGTGTGCTAAGCCTGGTCTTGTACAATTTGTTAAGTACATAAGACTTCCAATCACTCGTGCATACTCCACTTGGGATATTCCATTACCCAAGTTTTTCTTTAGGTCGAGATGAGGGTCCACGGGACTCTTTGCATTACCGTTCAAGTAATTCTTGAACCGTTCAAGTACCTTCTCGACGTAATTAATATGTCTCAATCTTTCATGTCAAATATAAAAAGGCTCAACGACATAAGCAATAGGATTATTCTTATTTATTGAAGCATCGGTTCCAATAGTTTTTGGAAGGACTGTCATTACATTCATCTTGATCAGCCCATCCTTTACATAACCCTTTCCCACATAGACCCCAATCTTGAAGAGAACAAGCTGGTTGGACACGAACTTGACCATGAACCCGTTCTTTAAGAGAAGTGTTCCTGAAATCAGATTCTTGCAAATGTCCGACACATGAAGGAAATTTTTCAGTGCCATCTCCTTCTCGGAAGTCATCTTCAACACGATCTTCACATGACCTTCAACCTTAGACGTGGTGGAGTTACCCATGAAAAGTTGTTCCTCCGTCTTGCTCTTCTGATATGTTGTAAATAGACCCTTATCCAAGAAAATGTGTCTATTGGAACCCTTATCATACCACCACTCCCTTGGATTGCTTCCAACCATGCTCACTTCAGTCAACATTATATCGTACACAAATCAGCCTCTGTGAGCGTGCCTTCAACTAGGTTGGCTTGGGACTTGCCTTTGTCCTTCCTTGTGTCGACCTTGCTCCGACACTCATCTTCCTTATGTCCAATCTTGTGACACCTGTGGCATTTCCCATTGAACTTTTTAGCTGGCTGCTTCTTGAAATTGTTGGAATTATGAGGTTGAAATTTTATTTTCTTCTCTGTTGAGATATTATGAGGTTTTGATTAAATGACAAACATCCACTAATGGTTTACTTGAGTGCGTAGGTATTGTTACTAGTTTGTGCATGAACGAAGGAAGTCTACTTGTGTGTAGACAGGAACGAAGGAAGTCTACTTGTGTGTAGACAGGAACGAAGGAAGTCTACTTCTGCGTAGATAGGAACAAAGGAAGTACAAGTAGGTACGAAGGAAGTCTTGCTGGAATCCATGAGACGTAAGGTTATGACGAATGGAAGACAGTTGTGAAGAATAAGTTCATCCGAAGAAGATCATTGATCGAAGATATCTTGGAGAATGGACTTGAAGAATTATGGAAGAGTTGCATTTCAAAGAAGAAAGGAAAATCTTGTCAAAGAAGGAAAAGAAGATCTCGCCAAATAAGGAAAGTGGCAACTCGGAAGAAGGATGGGCATTGGACGCGCGTGTGAAGTAGTGCCAAAGGAATAAGGAAATATTACGCGCAAGGAATATTTCCTTATGCGCTTTGTTTCCTTATTTGTTCAAAGCGGCGCGCCAAAGTGTAAGGCCCAAAGTGACTACTTGGAGAACAAGTCGGAATGTTACACGGAAGAAAAGATTTCCTTGTGAAAGATTTCATAGGAAGAGATTTCCTTGTGAAAGATTTCTTAGGAAGAGAATTCCTTGTGAATGAAATATTAGGAAGCGATTTCCTTTTAGAAAGATATTGTGAGATTTATGGTAATATTAGAACGGCTAGATTGGTAGTTAGGTTTTAGCTATTTAGTGTGCTATATATTGCATGGGAATTGGATAGCTTAGTAAGACTTTGAAGAGTGAAAACCTAATACTTGGTTTAGAGTTGTTCTACGTGTCTGAGATTGAGATTCAAGTGAGAAGAGTGATTCGAGATCTAGCTAGGAAGTCTAGGTGAGTGATCCAAGTTCTATTGTAATCAAGATATCAATACAACAAGTAGACTCGTTCAAACTCTCTCTAGTGAAAGTTAGAGAGGAGTGATTTTTCGCCTCGAGGACTTTTTGGTACTTGGGGTGTTTCCACTATATATCATCATGTCCAGGTTTGGTTTACATTATTGTTTGTCTTTCTGCATTATCTACTTATCAAGGAACAATAGCTTTTGTTCCTTGAGTTTTTATAGGCTAATCAATCCAACAATGCCCTTGTCTTGATGCTCTGCGAGGTTGGATTTGTTTTGAAAAAGTCTATCTCCATTTGACTTTTTGTTCCTTTCCTCTACTCGAAGCCTTACAACCAAGTCCTCAACTCTGATTGCCTTTTGTTGGAGCAACAAGTAGACCTTGAAATTTTCCAATGCTGGAGGAAGCTTCTCAATGAAGGCACACACATGAAATGTTTGGCAGATCTTCATGCTTTAGAGATGACCTCATGAACGATAAGTTGTAGCTCAACATCTTGAGTCTTTTACTTCTTAGTCAGAGCTTCCGACAATTCTTTGACGGTTTTGTGGTTGCAATACACTTTGTACAACGGCTTAACCATTTGGGCCGACACATAGCCTCTACACACGTAGTCTCCTTTGACCCAGTCGTCAAGACTGGAGTAAGCAAAGACATCAATGTCATCGGGGGAGACATTAGGTTTCTCCTCCGTCCGATATTTGTCCAAATTCATCTTGCTCAGGAAGAAATGCATCTTCTGAGACCATATCTTGAATCCCATCTCGGCAAATTTGCCATATACGACCTGTTTGGTTGAACTTCCCTTACCCTCACAAGGGTGCAATTGCACATCAAACAAGTCCATAGGATGACTCGTTTGAGACCACACAACCGGTTTCTGAGAGACTGGGGTCTGGTCATTGACCGGAGTTTTTCCAGTAATCCGAGCAAGATCCCGAGGTAGATTCACAAGGGGCGGACCATTCCCAAACTGAATTTGGGTGGCCGGCTCACTAGTTTTTATTTCAGCAGAAGCATCGACGTTGATGTTATCGTTAGTCATCTTTCAATATTGTTTTAGAAAATCAAACCCGAAATCAGTAAGAATATTGAAAAACAAATATAGTAGGAAATAATGAAAATAGTTTCGATTTAATTTAACAAATTAAATTTCCGATTTTTATTTAATCAATTTGATTGAACCCCAAATTTATTTAATTCAGTATTTTCTCCGTAGTTTTCTCGTTCAGAAATGAGAACAATTTCACCAGTTTAAATATACCCGTTCTACTCAATATAACCAAATCGGTTAGTCGTAGAAATGAAGGAAAACACTTTTCAGAATTAAGATTGTAGGAACCTTAATTTCTACAACATACAAATTGTGTAAACTACGAAATAAAATAGGATTAAGGGAAGAGGAATCTGGCTGAAACCAATACCGAATCCAGATCGAATAGGAACAGAGTCGAGATGAAAATCTCTTTCCTTAATTATGAAAACGCTCCGTAGTGTGAAAGTTATCGGCGATCCGAATAACAAGATACAAATGCTACGTCTTCTGCTTTGCACAACTAAAGAGAAGAAGCCAACAAACGCTATGAGAAAGAGGTGGGAAGACTTAGACAGTGGATGAGAGAATGAGATTTTCGATGTGTTTCAAATGAGAGCTTTGCAACCCCTTTTATAGGTTGCAAGAGGAGCCTTTTGAGGGAGACGAATCTGGAGCACTAAATTCTCGGATTGCACAAAATCCAGAGCATTTAAGCTCGGAATCAAGGCGCACATCGGTGGAGAATCCGATCGGATTAATGGTGGTCAAAGCGCGTCATATTGAATGCGGAGGAGAAAAATCCAGAGCCATAAGTGCTCGGTAAAAAAAATCTGAAGCATTAAATGCATTCGGATTGAGGCCAACTCCAAAAATAAGGCTGCTCCTCCTTGGGCCTACGGCCTATTTGACAAGGTCCTTAAGGCCTCAAGCCCGAGCCCGTGCTAGTGCCCGATCCGACCCAAACTGCGTGCCAATGGTCTTTGAAGGCCCAAGCCCACCAAGATAGCCTCCTTTAGGCCCAATCACATCAACTGCAATCAACTCCTAGTTTATATACTAATAGTTTTATCTCCCATTTTCCAATGTACGTGGGTGATACGCTACACTTTGTATAGCGTAACTAGGGTTTATTACATTAGTTTAGGAGTGTTATCACAAGTATTTGGAGCTATTGTTATATTCTGAGTTGTTTATGAAGAAGTGAAGAAATGAAGACCAGAACCGAAGAAGAAGAGGATCAAAGATTGAAGACATGAAGACGAAGACATTCTGCGGAGCAGCGGCGATCGCCACCATCACTATGGCGATCGCCATTCTACAACAGAAGCATTTCATGAGTTCGAGAGAGCATGGCGATCGCCATGACTCTATGGCGATCGCCATGGGGCGACAGAGACGAGGCAAAGTTTTACATGAAGACCGCGATCGCCAGGAATCTATGGCGATCGCCACAACAAGGCCGAAGACATTCCGGACTTTCCTTATTTTCCTTATTTTCCTTCTTTTATTTTATTTACCTTATTTTATTATTTTGTTTAGGATCTTTCTTTTACCATATATTTTGGGGTTAGTTCTCTATTTAAGGACCCTAGTTCTTTCTATCTCATCATCATCTTTTCCATCAGACAATTTAGTTCTGCAACCATGAGCAGGAACTAATCTCCATTGTTTTACTTAGCGGTTGAAACCTTCAGTTATTAAGTTGTGAGATTTCTAAACTCTTGTTCTTTTCCTATGGGTTTGTATTAATTCTCTTGTTCTTCATCTATTGATTTCTATTAGTTTTGCTAGCTTGATCACCTAGTTTGATTGATAGTTTTCTATTGCTAGACTAGGAATATACGGTGGAATTCCTTGTCATTGTAGCACTCATATCTGCATGATCTGGTAGTTGATTGCTTTTATGAAAGAGAATTGATTGCATGTTAATACTTGACGGTTGTAAGTTATTGCATGCATCCTTATAATTCCTGTGCCCTTTGCTGCTATTTCATCTAATCTTGAGAGGTTTCCCTGATTGCTGAATAGTAAGTATTATCAGGACCGGTTGACCTGCTCATATATTAAAGATTGGAATAGGAACATTCCCTAGGATTTAATAGAACTTGAGATAAATCTATGATCAACTTGATTGACTGTTGTGTGGATACTGGCTAGGTGAAACCCCTTCTCATCATATTCTCACCCAAACTTCCTCTGCTTGTTACTGGTTACTTTTGTGTTCTTGCAATCAACCCCCCCCCCCCCCCCCCCCCCTTTGCTTACTTGTTACTAGTTGATATTCCACTTGACTGCATTGATTTGGTGTTTTGATTCCCTTGGGTTCGACCTCTACTTACTTGCTATACTCTAGTTAGTGTTTAGGGTTTTCTTTGATTTAGCACTACGACTTTAGCCTCATCAGTGGGATACAATTTTATCCTAAAAACTCAATTTTTTTACATTATATGCAACCACCTTTGAGCCCTCATTTCTCATACAAACGGAACCTGAATTTGATGTATGATCATACTATGAGACAGTGCTCACGGAGACGAAGTCAACGCTCTCATAATCCGACGCTGAGTGTTTATCGGAGCCGACCAGAATAGTACCCAGAAAATTCGGTTCCAACAGATTTATCCCATTGTGTCTCTCATTTATGGAGATCACTCTCTTTTTGCTATGTGTTCCATGTGCTATAATCAAAGTTGAAAGATAAGAATCTTCGTCTTATTGCTTTTTTTTCTAGTTGAATTTCCTCACTCAAGGTACACTTGTTGATTTATTTCACTTCAAGAAGCCAAGTACGTTTCCTTGTTCCCCTTCGATTCTATGATCGTAGTATGTTCTACACTCAAGCCTTAAAGAGATTTCATTCTAAGAAAATTGATCATTCGTCTTCGTACTCTATATGATAGCGTGACTAATGCCCAATGATGATGAATATTTCCAGGAAACTCCATCTCACTGTTGATATGTTCCCTCAATGCACTCAACATAGAGCCCATCATTACAACTCTAGATGTTCCTTAGCATTATCCTCTTTGCTAAGAAATTCCACTCTTACTATTCCCTCAATGCTTGGCTAAATTGATTACCCGATTCGATACATATCATGCATAAGAGTGTATATTCTTGACTTGAGTAATTGAGTGCTAGGTGTTTCTTTGTTAAATGTGCATGCTTCATGATATCTATACAAGGGGATTTTCATTTTCATGATACACTACTTTTTCCTCCCAAGAACAACCAATTTGACATATTTGAACCCGCATAACAAGCATGAAGGATAATTGGTTGGACAACTCTCCCTAAGCCATGGATGAGGTAAATGTTCCCTATGAGCTTTCTCTTGACATAATTACCTGATTCTATAAAAATGTTCATTGCATGTTACTATTGTTTAAACTGCATTTATTTATATATCCCCAAGTATCCAACCTCTTCTATTCCACTGAAGTTTGGGGCTCAGGAACAAGTAAATATGGGTTGGTATGAAACAACAATCATTATGGATCAGTTTGTGTAACGTTGAAATTTTGCTTGATTCAAGGCTCAAACGACTAGTTGTGTAATTTGATTGAAGATTTGTAGAGTGAAACAGCTAGAAACTTAATTCGGGTCTTAAAACTTGTGAAAAGTACCCGTAGTGGATCTGTTGCGCGGAGGAAGTGATAATGATATGGTTAAGGTGGTGATCTCACCTATTGGGTGAGATTTGTTTGCTTAATTATGGAGAATTTTGTGGCTATATAAATTCCATATCTCCTCACAAAATCCCTTCCAAATTTTCTAATATTCTCTTGCCTTAAAAAGCCTACAAAAGATCTCCCAAAGCTCAATTCCTCTCCTCACGGACTCTCGAAATCCTTATCCCCTCCTCCTCTCTCAAATTTTAATCTAGCTCCACAAATGGCCTCCACATCCAACACCAACTCTCCCTCTGCCGCCATCGACAACGAGTTGGCACAACTTCAAGCCCAGGTGGAATCACTAAGAAAGAGACAGGCTAAGCTCTTGGCTTCCTCCACCATGTCTTCCTCCATTCCAATGGAGGACTTCGACACTGTAAAGGATGACACCTCTAAGGCGGCCACATAAATTGAAGAAGTAGCGGAGTAGTTCAAAGAGAAGTCTCCAGAAAAATCTCTCCTCTCCAAGCCAAAAGTCTCTACCAAAGGAGACAACGTCGCCGCAGAAAATTGGCAAAGAAGAAGATCCAAAGGAGAGGGAAAAAGGAGAAGATGAAGTCTTTTCTCCTCCAAAGGAGAAGGAACAAGAAGAAGTAACCAAGACTGTCTCTCCTATTGTTTCCAACGGAAAAGAAAAGCTCATGTCATCACGGGTGGAGATTCTAATCATGCGGCCACTAAGACTGTCATTCCTCCAAAGGCCCCCACTTATCCACCCCAAAGAAGTCATCAAAGGTCAGCCCTCTGTTCTACCAAAAGACCCTCCACCAAAAAGACCAATACTTCCCGATCCACTACTTTGGAAGTTGTTCTTGAGAGCTCTGACACTAAAAGGACGGTGTTGCCAGAGTTCTACATTGTTGAGGATTTCTTCACTACCAATCCGACCTATGATGAGGTTGAAGAACTACTCAAGGCTCAAGGAAGGAACAAGTTGTTCCGTTCCAAGGTCTCGGTCAATGAAGACAAGGTTAGGGAATTCTTTTCTGACTTTATCTTGACAAAGAGCAAATACGATGCTCTCTCTGCCTCCTCATCTGTTGAGGGGGAAACAATCATGTTATCTCCAGAGGTCTTAGGAGAAATGCTATCTATGCCAGCAAGTGGCTTCTGTGATTTTCCATCTAATAAACTTACATAGGAACAACTACAATTGCGAGATCAAAGTTGTTAGGTCTGCTTGGGACCGTGCTCTCCTTAGTTGGAACAAGAGACTTGACATGTTTCCAAAGGGTGTGTCACACAATGCTAATAAAGGGGGTCATTTCTCGACAAGAGCGTTGTAACTGAGTAACTATTGTGGATTTGCTAATCTTGGATCGATTCATCCATAGGGAGTCCATCGACTTGCCCAGAACCATTATGATCCACATAGGTAAGGTCTTGTTCGTGCATAAAAAAATGACTAGGAGGCAACGCTTTCGAGGAGCTATGCGTAAACCAGACGAGTACGAGCGAAAAGAGTACCAAGTCGTTGGACGAACGTAAGGATAAGTCGGCCGAATGTTATTTAGTCATTTATCTTTATTATTTATGTAAACGGTAAAAGAGATAATTAAATAATATAAAAAGAATATCTCTTTACCATGTTTATATTAAGTTAAAGATATAAGGAAAAATAATTGGCTCCCACCGTGGGGATAGATAAAAAAAATTACCACCTTTCCACACAAAGAGAGCACCTTTCACTACTACAAAATGATGATCAGACTCGGAAGAAAGATCCTTACGTCAAAGAAACAAGACGTCGAAAGAGAGACGGCTACGTTCGAGGAAATCGACGGCAAGAAAAGTCTCGAAATGGTTCCGAACCACGGCAAGGAAGTGTATACTGTGTTTTGAGGCCCTTCAACGAGTGCCAACGTCATCCCCGCCGCCAAAAAAATCGCCAGAAAACCATCGATAGAGAAGGCATATCGATGCTCGTGCATCACATTAGAGCGACGAAGCAAGATCGCCCTATCTCGTTCGAAGAACCAGGCGAAGAAGTCAAACATCACGACGGCCTGGTAATCTCCTTGGTCATCGTGAATTACAAAAGCTAAAGAGAGGAACAACTCAAGATCAGCGGACCAACGCGCCCAGAATAGCAATATGTAGCAGCGCGCCTAGGGTTGTGTAACAACCTTCTATTTCAGGAAGGCAGCAAACTTAGACGGGAGATTGAATCATTCCCTTGGAAGGGAAGATCTTCTACTCCTTGCGCCTCAAGTTGTAGATCCGCTAGAATATCTTTTTGTATTTTATTTATTCTCCTTTAATGTATTTTTGGAACATCCTAGATATTATATTGGCGGGAGTTTTAGTAGTTTCTAGGGGTTTATGAGTGTTAGTATTTATAGTCGGCTACGTCCTTTATTCATAGTTGTTGAAGTTGGTTGAGAAGAACCAAGTGCTCATTGAAGAAGTCGACCGAAGACTGGACCAAGGTGATCCATGAATGTGTAAGTGTTTCAATAGGATTGTAAACATGTGGGTTATATTGTCACAACTATGATTTAAAAGTAAGGGTAGCTTGGATACTTGTGGCGAATTCAAGTTGGGGGAGTTGACTTGCTTGTAACAGTAATAATATAAGTACACATTTCAAATCCTACTAAATTAAAAACATTTCAAATCCTACTAAATTAAAAACCTAGAGGTAGATATTTTTCTCAAGGAGACTAGTTAGTTAATTGAAGTTTCCTCTCTAAAGAACATTGTCAATCGTTTATTTCTGTATTTTACTATTTCGTTGTCGAGAGAACAATTCACTATTTCTTGTCAAACATACCAAATTCCTTCATAGGTATAACTGGATCATGCTCATATACATCAATGCACATACAATATACTCCAAAAACACAAACTAATACTCCCTCCGTCCCAATATTAAGTGCCCGTTTGCGGTTTTGGAGGAAAATTAAGGAAGTGAGAAAGAAAAAGTGAAAGGGAGAGAGATTGTGAGAGGGTATGGTTTTTTTATGTAGGAGAGAGAAGATAAAAAGTGATTAGGTGTGAAACTTGACGTAAAAAGGAAGGAGAGAGAAAGTACTTGGGTGTGAATTTTTAAAATAGTGATTTGATGTAAGTAATAAGACGAAAAATATAAATAGAAACAGACACAACATTTTGGGATGCCAAATAATGAAAACAGACACCATATTATGAGACGGATAGAGTATACAAGAGATTTTAAAACGAAAATATAAGTAGAATAGATAAAAAATAATAAAAGAAATTGCAGTGGGAATCCCAGTTATGGTTGTCGTCTAGGCGGTTTAAATCGATGGGCCCCAAATGAGAAGATGAAGAAGAGTTCGAAGGAGCGTATGCCTCCTCTCCTTTCTGTCCATCACATGAATTTCCCATGTGCTCCTTTTCTTTCCCACTTGTTCATATTCCTTTCCACTTTTAACAGTTTTAAGTGATTTGATCAAATAAAAAGAACCAACACTAGGTGATTGCCCTCGGCTCCGGATTAAATACAATTTTATTTTTATCAATATTTTATATTTAAATATTATTTTCACGATAATTGTATAGTAATTTGTAATAAAAGAATTGATATATAGTAAAATATTAAAAATTACGACGTCATCTTGTTGACTGCATCTTATTGACTGTAATGGAGAGTGCAGATTTTGGTGTTGCAGGTTCTACCTTCGGGGCTGCAAAGAAATAGGTGCGGAGAAGAAATTATTGAATGGAGTAGAAAAGGTAGAATTTTAACACTGATTGGGTGCAATTGTCATCGTTTACTTTTGTCGATATATATTTCGATATTATTTTCACATATGTATTTATACAATAACTTTTAATAAAAGAATAGATGTTCTTAGTCAACTAAATATATAATTTCTAACATATTTATTAATAACGGAATTTGAAAGATATCATTATAATTAGTGATATTTTAAAATCATTATCTACATAATAACAACCTGCTGAAAGAGAATCTCAAAAGACATACGCCTTGAACTTGTAAAAATCGATGAGGAAAATACAATACAGAAACAAACAAACGAACATACGCTCAAAACATAACCAAAATGCCAACACTAGAAGATTAAATGAAAGGAATAGCAAATGGGAGAAACGAACAAACGTGAGACGACTATTGTAGAAGTCCAATTAAATCCAGGAAGTTAAAAGAAATAGTAAGTTTCAACATGGATTAGTCTCAATTAACATTACTTTGTCAAATAATCCAATTATTTTATTTATTATATATAGATAGATAAGATATACTCCCTTCTCTTTGAATTAGCATCACTAATTAACGCACCTTACATTTAACTAGTTTCAACATTAATTGTATACCTCATTTTTTTTAGATAAATCTACTCTTACATTTTACCAGTTTTATCTCCAATGCGCCTAATTTGTATAATAATTTTTATAATTGGATATATAATTTATAAATATATAAAAATAACATTAACATAAATAAACATATATATAATATATAAAGTTATATTTAATGTAATTAATTTTTAAATTAATATTATAAGTATAAAAGAAAATTTATGAAATTTATAATTAATTTATATATTATTTAATTGGTATATGTCGAATAAATGAATGGTATCAATAAATTTAAGATACTAATCTTTGTATATATATCTTAATTGATTTTTTTTTCAAATAAGGAAATGATATCAATATTATTAGGACAATGACCGTTGAGGTAATTCTATATCTGAAAAAGTTTAATAATTGTCATTTCGACATCAGATATCAAACTTGGACAAAACCCGACGAACCCTTCTAACATCTTCTTCAATGTTTGCAGCTAACTTTCCGACATAAACTATATTGAAAAAGGATAGGACTAGCTGATATAATTCTACTATATATGATCCCTAAAATTTCCATTACTATATTCTCTAAAATTAACTCCCTACCCCAAGACAGGGAGTTAATTTTAGACAAGGGGTTAGTTTTCTTTAACAAAAACTAATAAAAACTACTTGAAGCTAGTTTTCCTAATTAAAAACTTTGAAGGGGTCATTGAGACACACTCTCTCAAAATATTGCAAGAAACTTTTTATAACATGCTTATTATATATATTTTAGCTTTTTTTCAAAACAATTTTGTGTGCTTTAATATACACATATTTAATTACATAGAAAGATTTGATATTATAGTTTGCAATTTTAAATATTTGACATTTTTTAATATTTAAACAATACTTGATAACACTCCCTTTATCAAAAATATTATATCATACTAACTCAAAAACTTTATACTAAAGAATGAATCATCTTATTACTTTAATTTTAGCTAGACCTGTCAAATGTTGGCTCAAACTGTCGGGTCGACCCGACCCGAAAAATACTCGACCCAATTCAACCGAAAAGTGCGTGAACTCGTTTGGGTCAAATCCGGACCGACTCAAACTTCTCGAAACTCATGGAGGGATCCACTTTTCACATCTTTTTTCATTTAAATTTAAAATTAATAATATATTTTATTAAATAACAATATAATAATATTATATAATTATAAAAAAAATTTAATTTCTTTTTACAATAAAAAAGCGAACCTTTCAAACGCGTTGGGTCGACCCGACCCGAACCTGTTCAACCCGAAATTTTTTCAATCCGATTGACCCGAACCCGTTTTCGACCTGAACCGTTCGACTCGTTTTCCAGGTCAAATTTTAGGTAATAACTTATTGATAAATTAAAGAATTATTTTTAAAAATTAAATGACGTAAATGAACTAAATCTTTTTAATTAAGTTAATCAAGGAAATATTGTTCGATGTTAAATTAAATTTGTTGTTTTATCAGCTAATAAATAATATTAAAAAACGATGATCGATCATTTATAATATTGGTTCATTTGTACAACAGTTGAGTATGGAGCCCATACTTGTAAATGCATCCTACTCCCTCAGTTACATAATATTCTTCCCATTTTTTCATGACATATTTGCCGAGGTATGTTTTGTATCTTTAATATCTCTAGTTTTATGTAAATACAAATAATTAAAATTTGATATTATTAAAATACGCATTAATACGAATTAAACAAGACCCCACATGACTATATATTTTATTATATATCAAGAAAAAACTAGAAGATTTTCTTCAACAGTGAATAGTGTACTACACTATTCGAAATGAGAAGAACTATATGGAAAGTAGGAGTAAATTGTAACTACTCTTCCTCTTACATTCTTCTTCGGCGTTCAAAATTCAATTGTTATTTGATGTCCATTAATGGACCTCCATCCCAGAGTACATATTTATTATCTGTTGACCAAAAAGTTTACTTAATTTTTGTCAAACGATATGCAATAATCTAATCTTGAACCTTACAAAAAATAATTGTGTGTCAAATAATTTGTGTGCCCACAACACCCGAGCATTAATCTCTAGCTTCGATTCACGCTGACCACCACATGACATGCACATAACAAAAAACTCGGGTTGCAAAAAGTTGCACATGAAACATTTTTAATTCCCCTGCCTCACAGTATACATACTATATAAAATTTTATTTTTAATACACCTTATATAACCCCTAATTAATCTAAGTAGAAAATGATAATATATTTGGTCTCCGTGTAAGAAAGTAGCCGTTATCTCGACCCGCCATAGCCACGGCCGTGTCAAGCAGCAGCGCTTCGACCAAGTCCTTCTGAATCGCTGCTACAATGTCATCTTCTTCCTCTTCTCCGGCGAAAAAGCTTGATCCTTGGGCGGACAAGTCGATCTCGACGAGCTCATCGATATCCTGCAGGATTTTGCAATCCGCCCTGGGAAAAGCTTTAACCTTGGTGCACACCATCCTCATCACCTGAAACCCGTGTAACCGGCCCCATTCACCTGATTTGTGGGGTGGGATAATGTGGGCCAGGATTTCATCAACCAGATCGAACATGAGTTTCCTGTTACAGGCCGGGCTGAGCTCATCTTTTTCTGGGTGACTTTCGGCTTCTAGAAAGTGGAAGAGACAAGGATCGAGTGGGTGCGAGGAGGAGAACCACCGCGTGAACGATGAGACTGGTGTTTCCCTGTTGATTCCCGCGCGCTTTAGGATTTGGTTCACGTAATTGAACTCCGATCTCGCTGTGGCGCTGCTGGATTTTGCGGCTGCTGGTGTTGGTTTTGAGACTTGTTCCTGAATACCGATATGAATCCATGTCAAAAACAGCTTCTTAAATTTGACACCATCAAAATGATGATTGGTTTGTGTTTACCTGAACTGGTGTTCTGTTACTGGATGAATCGAACTTCTTCATTGGAAGCAAGGAGGGTACGACATTCCCATGGAGCAGCTCGCTGGACAAAGGCGTCGTTTTGCACTTCTTCTCTGTTTTCTGATTGGCGCGCGTTGTCGCCACAGCATCGGCTCGAATGAACTGTTCTTCTTTCTTGTTCATACTCCGTTTTGCGCTCGGATTTACCATTCTCCAATCCTGCTTCGCTTGTTGCTGTATTGCCACCGCCTTTTCTTGGCGCTTCACAATCTCGATTGGCTTTACAACTATAGGAGCCTCCTTCTTGGCGATGACTTCATTGGTTGCCTGAGGCTTGTTCTGTTCTCTGATCCGCCCATCTCCCGTTTTGTTAGTGATATCAGCACCAAACTTCCTCCTCATCACACTCTCCTTAACTTGCTTCATTATCTGCTTTGCATAATACCCTGGGCTTCTACTTACCATGTTCTCTTCTTCCATCCCATTCAAACTCAACTCCCTCCTTTTCGTGTTAATCTCGGAGCACGAATGCCTCGAAAGATCAATAAAACAGTCTTTCCCCCCACCATTCTCTTTGTTGATTTGGAGGGAAAGTCTTGGAGTCTCCATTAACGAGGACACCGAAAAGTCATAGGCATTGGAATTGATTCTGGGGGAGTTTTTCCTGCTTCCTTTTGGGGTGACTTGAGACCTATGAGGAGTCGCATTCGATGATCGGAGAGTACACGCAGAAGAAGGGTTGGTTTCTGGAAGAAGATCAAGACCCATGAGCCTGGCTACCAGAGTTGGAGTCCTGGGCCCAGCAGGTGAAATGCTACTCTCAGTGGAGAACTCGAACTTCTTCTGTTCCTCCACTGTTTCGGGTTTTGGAGCTTTGACTCTCAACAGCTTTGTGTCCCTTCTGCTTGTTGAGTTCATCTGCATACCCCCACAAATTCAAAAAAATAAAACACTTTCACTTACTAATACAATGTGTCGACAGTTGTGGCATAGTGGGCCGAATGAGATCGATCACTTACAGAAGGGTTTGTGTTTTCTGGTTCAGAAAAGGAGAAATAGTTGGCGCTTTCTAATTTCGGACTTGGCGATGGGGATCTCAACAGCCTAGTGTCTCTTCTTCCTGTGTTTATTTGAATACCCATCTGAAGTTTTCAAAACAAAATTACCATAAATATATGACCAAACAAAAAACTTAGTTTCGAAATACCCAAATTCATATAACTTACTGGGATATGAAGCTTGTCGTCTCCCTCTTGCTCTGATGAACAAGTCGTGTCCACAACCACCGCCACATCTGTTTCTAGGCTGTTTCGTGGCGCTTCAACCCCTGAAATATTATACGAAATAAGCTCAAAACTTGCAAATTGCATGTGAAAAGAATGAAATATCATCAAAAGTATACCTTTGAGGGAAGAAAAGTTATGGTGGTGGGGGTTAGGAAGATGCAAGCCAAACTGCAAGTGATGAAAATCAAACAAATGAGAGACAACTCCCATACAACCAGCCGTTGCAGAAGCCACCATTTCTGGCGGCGGAGGTGGCGGCTCTGGGTTAGCTCCGGCAGAAGATTTCCTCCCGGCGGAAGATTTTCTGGACTTAGAGGATTTGGTACCCCATTGGTACCATTCTCTCCCCATTCTTCTTCTTCTTCTTCTTCTTCTTCTCTCTGTTTCTCTGTAGCTACTGAAACACACGCTGCAACAAAAGCAGAGTGGGAATTGTGTGTTTGAAAAAGTAGAGAAAGAGAGAATCCACCTAGAATACAAGAAAAGTGAGGAAGGCGACTGAGTATGGAGAAGAGGGAAAGGTTATTTAGAGGATGAAATTCCTTTTTGAAAGTACAAAGAAAGAGGAAGAAGAAAGAAGAAGAAACTCCACCCCCGCAACAGAGGGTGGTGGTAATGGTGGGGCGTTCTTAATTCCTATTTTTGGGTCTCAAACAAACCCCCATTATACCACCATTATTTGATTCTCTATTTTTCAAAACCTTCCCTCTACTTCTAACGTTTAAATTCTTTAAAATATTGTTATCAAGTACATATACAAATACAACGGCTAATTAACCATATACAATCATGCTAAGCTAAGCTAAGCCTTGAGTTTGCGAGACATCATTATTTTAAGTTTTGTATTTATATAAGCAAAATAATAGCAATGACAGTCCTCTGTGAACAAACTCTTGTCGTGAACATTGACTACCTTTTTGTTTTATTTCCTCTCTTAATTTCAGATTAATCTCCAACATAAAAACACAATGCGTTATGGAACGATCAGAGAGTTTTGGAATCTATGAAATATACTCGTCTGAGTAAAATTTTGTATTACAACTATTTCTCTACAAGAATGATTTTAGTAGTTTTTTTTCATCTACATTCAAATTTCAAATTGAAATGACACATTTGTTTAAAGAAACAGGAGAATGTTGTGTAAATGTTAACAGAACGAGTCTAGCTACGTTTAATCTTAGTTGGAAACTGCAACAGTAAGAGAAAAACAGTATAGATAAATGGATTTTGACAGCAAATTCAAGAAGGGGCAAAAGGATTTTAGGTTGACTGGTCAAATATGTTTTTACCTTTTGCATTTCGTTTGTACTAGTTGGCCGGGTTTTCTTGCTCGGCCTCTAATTTTCGAGTTGTTCCACTTGATTATGAGGGTCAAAGCTTCATTTAAAGTATTCATTATGATCGTATTTTGATGTTGCAATTATGTAGTATGTAGGTAGCAAGTGACTCCGTACAAGACAAGACAATGTACAAGGGAAACAAACTTGTTCTTAACCGGTAATCAAACCAGCGTAAATTCAAACTACGGAATTATAGTTGCTTCCTTTTCTTCATTCTTTCGTGAGAGGTTTTGGTAGGAAATAAGTTATCATACGAAGAGTTTTCATTCATAAATTATGTGTCAATCTTCATATTGTAAATAGTAATGTTTAGACATGTAAAACGGGTCGAATGAATCAGGTTCAAGTCAAACGAGTCAATAAGATTTCCGGGTTCGCGAGTTTGTGTCGAGTCGACCCAGCGGGTTTCAAATATTCGGTTATTTTTATGAAACAGAGAAAATAAAAGTTGAACAATATTTTTATAATAAAATAATAATCATAATCCTTGTTATCTTATCTTAATCTAATACAAAGTTGAATGTTTAGCCGCAAACTTAATGGGGTTTTGTTATTAATCTCTTTATTAATTTTATTTCCATACTTTTTTCCATCTTCATGCCCCGTCCCTCATTTTCATTGTTTGACATCCGCCTTGGTTCCATTTGCAACTAAATAATTAAAATTTTATATTATTTAAATTTAATAATATTATTTTAGTATTGTTAAAAGAAATTGGCCCAAATATCGAAAATCACCATTAAAAATGGTCAATTTGCTCAAAATCACCATTAAAAATGGTCAATTTGCTCAAAATCACCCCTTAAAAATTATTTTAGAGAAAATCACCCTTAAACGTACTCTGTTAGCTGAAAACCACTCTTCCGTTATTATTTTGTTAGTTTGATTAAAATAATATTGATAATTTGATGATGAGGCCTCTAACAAGCTCCGGAAACTCAGCAGAGAGGGAGGGAAGGCGACAGTGAGGGAATTGGTGTAAGAGAAGGCGGTGGACACAGAGATGCATCGGATTTCGACCTCGTGGAGGGCGACATGGAGATTGTGGATGGCAGGGAGGAGGGATCGGAGAGGTCGGCGTCGTTACCGAGGACGTCGGTTTCGACGGAGATGCGACAAGGTAAAATAAATTTAGTAAAAAGTTGTGAACTTTATTAATAATATTTTAAAAATGACCTGAACGGACATGATTGAGAGATTATGAATATGACTGCTCAAATTATGAACACTAGCTTGTTATTTGTGAAGCTGGACACTTCGTACTTTACACTGTAAGATTTGTTCTCAAAAGAACATTTATCTGTCGTTTCAATGTTTACAATGGACCAGGACAAAAATTCGCAACATATCTTGGTCTTCAACTTGAATCAAACAACTATCATAATATTTTTAATTTAGGCGCTTGGGTATTCCAATTGTTAGGGAAAGGGTTAAAAATGAGTGCTTCCAATATGTTGTCCAAAATATGCATAAACAACTATCACGATGGAAAGCAAATACAATTTCTCAAGCCGTAAGAGCGATACTTATACAATCTAATATAATGTCAAAGGCAAATCATCTAATGCAATGTTTCTCATTACCAAAAGGAGTATGTGACCAATTTGATAAAATTAGTAAGGACTTTTTTTAGAATAACTCTAATCCACAATTCAGAGCAATTACATCTTGGAATTCACTCTTCCGACCCAAAAAAAGTGGAGGATTAAGATTCCATAAAACTAGTGATTTTAATAATGCACTTCAGCAAAAGCTTTTATGGAAATTAATTGCCGATAGGAACAATATTTGGGTTAGATTAATTTACCAAAAATATTTACAAAATTCGACAATATTCAATTGCAACAAAAAGAATAAACAATCCTGGCAATTTTCAAGACTATTACATTTAAGGGAAGACTTTCAAAAGGGTATAGGATGGGAACTAGGAAATGAGAATAACATAATTTTTTGGACAGATAACAGGATACCTGGCCTAAACTTGAGAAGTTACTTTGACCCAGAAAAATCGGACATAGCCACAAAAGTAGCAAACTTTATCACATACACAAAAGATTGGGATATACCGAGATTAGAAACAATAGTTCCACAAGAAGTCATTCAATATATTACGTGTATATACATTCCAAGATGTAATAAGGAGGATCGTGTCATTTGGATCCTAAATAAGTCTGAAACATTTACAACTTCTTCGACAAGAGATTTGCTTATAGCAGAAAAACACTACAATAATAATAACAATAATTTATATGATTGGCTATGGAACCATAAAATACCACCAAGATACCATAATTTTCTCTGGAAGCTAGTGTTTGATAATTTACCTACTACTCAAATATTTAACAAATATTACAATAGAGTTTCATCCTAATGTCCGTTGTGTGACTCTCCAATAGAAACGAGAGCACATCAATTTTTTAAATGTCACTTTACTATAAATCAATTAAATTTGTATAAAAGATTGACAAAGATTAATTATAATGTTAGATCACAAATTCTTTTTTCTCAAATTCTCCCAGACATTATTCAAGATTTCAAAAATAGTAAGCAAAGTATTGAGGCTTTAGTTTTTCTTTGGTACTCAATATGGATTCATAAAAACTCAATAGTTTTTAAAAAGATACGAAGAAGTCGAAAGACCCTGCCTTTATTGCTTTTGAACAATACAATTTTTGGAAAATAAATTCACTAAATACTAAAGGCCCAAAACTGAAGTCACATAGAAATAGAATTAAAAAGATAACCAAAAATAAAAGAAGCCATCTCAGGATTGGATTAAAATAAATTTTGATGGATCATTTAGGTCAAAGATAAAACATATATAGGTTGCATAATTCGAGATCATAATGGCACCATAGTTGACGTTTTCAACAAAAAGGCTAACTCAATGTCTCCGTTAATAACATAATCATTAGCCGCACTTTATGCAGTCGTATTATCCTCAAGGTATAGTAATAATAATGTGATCATAGAAGGAGACAATCTCACAATTATTAATTCTATTAAAAACATTTGGAAGATTTCGTGGGAAATAAGAAATATTATTGATGATATTCACAATATTATTAGATCTCGTCATAATATTAAGTTTTTTCATTGTTTAAGGGAAGCCAATAAAGCAGGTGACTTTCTTACTAAATCAAATGTTAGTACACATTTCCTCAAAATTGTACTAGGATGTAATCAGGATCACATCTTATCTGATGAATATATTAGAACAATGAGACCAGTTCTCTTACAATTGAGTACTTTCTCTACGTACTCGAAATTCTTTAGGATCATCAGTTTTGATGGTCAGGGGTTGTCATCTGGTAACAGATGAAATCTCGGTTCTTGCCATTTGAAAAAAAAAAATTTTTACATGTGATCTTAAAAATTCTTTTAATTAAGATATAGCTAGGTTAAAAATCTGAAGAATAAATATATTGTAACATAAAGTAAGATCGTTCTTATCTATATCATTGTAACAAAGGATAATAGTATAGATTCAAAAACTAAGGTCCCATTTTATGAAAGATTTCTAGTATGTGAAACTATGAGTCATACCATCTTAAGCACCAGTATATATAAAGTAGATCTATCGCCCTCTTTGCATTATATTAGTTCTTCTTGTTGTTTTAGTTTTAGTGTCATTTCGATTGCTCGGGAGTCGGAATAAAAACAAAATTGCAAAAAGAACCATACGCAGAAGCAAATTGGACAACGAGATATATTCATGCAGTTTTATAGTCTCAAAAGGGAGAGATTCACCCAATCCACTAAATATCCAAAGCCATAAAACGAAGTCGGTTACATGGAAGCTCAAAGAAGAGAGCAGAACAAGATACACACATACAAAAGCTAAGAGACTATAAGAAGGAGCAAAGTCACACGTCGGCACCACACACATAGAACCGTTGTTGCACTGAACAAGACATACCCTAGCAACCAAATGGTCTGATGTACCATCATTGCTCATGGTGCAATCAAGGGACCTAAATCCATGCCCTATTTTCTCTTTCTAGTCTTAGTGCTAGTTTAATGTAAATAGTAAAGTTCACAAGCTACTACACAAAGGATTAATAATACATAAATAAGTTCACAAGCTATTTTTAGTAAGATTTAGTTTTGGTCTCATTTCCCGAGATATTGCTAGTTTCTATTTTTAGTACGTTTCTATTTTTCGTAAGTCTCAACTTAGTAGTTTCTATCTTTAGTCGTTTCCAATCTTGGCGTGGTCTTTCTAGTGCCTAGGGAAGTCGGCCATAGTTTTAGTGTTGTTTTAGGTGTGTTTGGACCTAGCTGGGTCAAACCGACGTCCCTTTCTATTGGAGTTATCTATATTATGAGCCCTTTTATTTCTTTCAATTCTTACATTAAAAACAAAGCTTAAGCAAAGAAGTTGAGACCAATCTCCTCTCTTAAGTTCTCGACATCACCACTGATTTGATCCGACATTGTTCTAATTAACGAACTAATCACCGAGCTTATCGTTCGAGATCGCCCATCCGTTTGTTCAACCGCAAGTCATTGATCTCTTGTTGAACAATCATTTTCTACACTTATCCTACGACAAGAGTTTACGAAGCTTTGCTCAACTTTTTCCTTGATCTCCCCCTAAGACAAAGCCACTCTCGTGGATTCGTATCACATTGCATATATAAAATATCCAAAAACCCCATTATATGCGACAAAAGACATTTAGATAAGCGTTAATATAATAAGAGTATTAGTAGTAAAAGCCAATTTAGTTGAGTGCAACCAATATGCAAGACAATGCATACATAACATATCCCACAACCACATCATATGGGATGAAGTACATCTTAGGTATATCATCAGGATTGTGGGACAATACATCTTAGGCAACTCACGTTGAGATAACCATATTTTAATTTGCCTTTTATTTCTAGTGATTTTAATTCCTTTAATACTTTTAGCATTACTCAAGTCTTTTATGTCAAAGTGAAAGCTAATATCTCTTTTCACACCAGAAAAAGAGACTTGACTTACACATCAACAAGATATATAAAAAGGACAATCTCTTTCATGCTTTTGATATATAACAGTTTGTAGTAATTTTCAATATATCAGAGGCACGACGCAAAATAAATAAAAGCATTATCACATCGCAAAAAAGTTTGCAATATTCACGTGTCAAAAGAACAATGTCGATAGAAAGCCTCACTATGTATTAATAGGCAAGCATCATAAAAAATGTCAATTACACTTTGGGGCGCACTGAAGAGTTATTTCTATTGTCCATCCGAAGAGATACCTAGAACCCAATATGCTACAGTCAGAGGCGCAAAGGGTAACATTTAAAGCAGTTTTCAGCTTCCATGAGATGCTAGCGCATCACTAGTACTCTGAAGTACGACGCGTTGTATTACAAAAATATAACATTCACATTTATTACCAAAAGAAGCGACGGTGCATAACAACTCACATCCAACGGTGCATAACAACTCACATCAAACTCAAGTTCTTGTTTTTAGGTAAATCCCTAAGCTAAAAGTCTAGCTTTATATCTAGGTGTCATTACTATGAGCACCACCTTTAATTTTGTAAATTCATTTAAAATATATTAACATAGCATTGTTAGGTTTAGAGACAAGCACTGAAGTACGTTTCAAAATTATAGACTAAATCAATGCAATTTTCATCACCCATACATTTCATAGTGTAAAAGTCCATGGGCCCACATCCGGTGAGAACTGACGGACTCCGTCTCATGCACACACATGAGGCCCAACATACAAGCTCAATGAGGTTTAATCCAAGGTCCATATATTACACACTTTATCTCCCAACTTCAAATGTTAGGTTATTCAACACGTCTATGCAAGTGCAAAAGACGAACAATTGGTTAAGCCCATGACACTTGGATAAACGGGTGTGAATGGGAATCTCAATATCTTTTTAACCAATAACCCAACTAAACAGTGAGTCCATGTGAAAGTCCATAGCCCAAGTCCGTCGAGAGCCGACGAGTTGGAGATTTTGAACGCACATGGGGCCCGACATACAACTCAAATCCGGTTTCATTCTAAATTCAATTGACAATAAGAAAAGTAATTCAATCAACATCTATTACCTGATGAAAAAATAAATTCAAAAATCTCCTCCTATTAGGAACCAGCCCTATCTCTACACAATCCATAAATGCTTAAACCATGCAAATTATTAGAAGAAAACTAGAAACGGGCCTCCGCGCTACGCGCGGGGAAATTACAGTTTTTAATATGATTTAACGTTGTTTAATAAGCGTCCTAAAATTAGATTGGGCTAATCATATTCAAAACCCTTTATGATATAGAATCTAACCTCGACAAAGCAGTCTCTAATCTTTGTTCTATCAAAAAGAAAAAAAATAAAGTTTAATTAGTAATTATGTTTTTCCTGAATGTTTTATTAATCATTTTAGCAATTGACACACAACTACCTATGAATTCGTCTCTCCCTTTAAAATCATCACATTACCTAATTAGCTCGGGTGCTTTTTTTTTGCCAAACAATTAGCTCGTGTATTGGTGTTCCTATTTTATTAGGGCTTAAATCAACAGACCGAAATCCACGTACGGGTCTTGCGCAATTATAATTTCTTAAATGTTTCATAATAGATATTGAAATGATATTATATCATATAATCAAATGAGTTTGATGATTTGTACCTCTTCTCTCAATTCGCCAAATTGTTATATCATTTTGTAATATTATTGTAATATACGGGACATAAGTTTTTAAAAATATGATTTTTAATATTCTTGTAATGTACATGACAAAAGTTTTTAAATATATGTTATTTGCGTATGCAATTTCTTCAATGCTCTATATGCTAAATTTTTGTTCAAGTCTTGTTTGCAGTATTATTACCAACTCCACATATTTTGGTATATAAAATAAGGTAATCTATTTTGATTTATTAATAGCCAAGTTGGTGAATATATGATCTATTTTTCTGTCTATAACTCATTACAATTGAATAAACTCGAGGACCAGTTATTAAATGTCATTTCCCCATTGTATACATTTTTGACGTGTTTACTAAATTATCATGCTTGTTGGAAACTGAGTGTAAATGTTTGAAAACAACATGCTAGCATATTGCAATATGTAATATTGTTTACAATTACTAAAATTAGATGCAAACGGCCTCCGATAAGGGCTCAAAGTTTGGTACTAATGACGAAAAATGTAGTTTAGGATAAGTAAAAAGTAAACACTTCAAGCACAAAGAAATTGAAAGAGGAAAAAATGCATACCATATAGTTCACAACAGATCTCCCTCTTTGTATAAATTTAGTAATTGCAAAAGTTAAATCCTTTTAAAAAGACACATGATACATGAATTGAATATAGGGAATTTAGATTCTTTGGTAAGTCGGTCCTCTAAACTCTGTAAACCTGCATATTATTTGTATATATATATATATACTTCATCCGTCCCAAAATATGAGTCTCATTGTACAAAAATATCTTGGATTAAGGCAAATGCTTTAACGTACATAAGTGCATTGGAAATGATAAATGTAAAATATTAAAATAATTCATTAACCAATGGGAGAAAGTTTACAAATGAAAAGTACATAAGTGCATTGGAAATGATGAATGTAAAATATTAAAATAATATGAGTAAGGGTATAATTGGAAGAAGTTTATGGACAAAAATAGAAATGAGACTAACATTTCGGGACACCCAAAAAGGAAAATGAGACTCATATTTTGGGACGGAGAGAGTATAATTTACTAAAGCCTTCATGTGTACCTTTGAAAAAGTTATTGATCTGACTTTTTACTTTTTACTTTATTAATCTAATGATAAAGTCAATTACTGCAAAATCATACCATCCACTCCAAACCTCTCTCCACATGAGAGGTTTGTAAGGTCTGTTTTAGTAAACACATAACAGTAAAAGTCGTTGCAAGTATATTAATCTGTCACAATAAGATCATTAACTATTAAAAAATTTATTTTGAAAAGAATTAAGATTGTCAACAAGAACACTGGAACTTATAACGGGATCAAGAGAGTCATCTTCCCTGCACATTAACCATGGAACACCAATATCTAATCCAACAACAATGTTAGCAGCCCATCTCATGTGATCACAACCTTCTTGTCCAAACATCTTTCTTTGCATTTTATATTTATATTTGATCTGAAAACACAAACTGATAGCACATAATTCAGTTTTTGAAATCAGAAACTCAAATTAATTTGACTAATCTTAATTACAAGAGGTCATGAAAAAAAGAGTCAATGAAAACATACAACATGGAGTGATGTTAAGGCATTGAATTTCATGTGTACAAGAGTGATTGCCATGGAATTTCTTTTTATTATTGCCTTCAAAATGCTCAAAAATTCGATCTAGTTTTGGGCGCATTCTAGTTGCGCCCAAAACTGAACCGGGTTTTAAAAACAAGGTTTGGGGTGCCAGTTAAAATTTTCCGAGTGCGGGATTTTTCCCCACAATCATACGGTCAAGTATGTGCGCGAGGGGGAGAAAAGACAAGTAGACATCATTCACTGTCATCTATGTAAGAAGAAAATTACCACAGTCAAAATTGAGGTTGATCGGTGAATTTGAAAGAGAGAGTGGGGATCGAGGAATTGGGGGTTATCGGCAGTGACGAATCTAGAAAATTTCTACCGTGAGGGCTCGTATTAGAATTAAGATTATAAATTATGTTCTCTTTTTCTTGAGTATTATCAATTTGATTTAAACATATTCAATATAATATTAACCCACATTTAAATTTTAAATTAATTTAATTTATTTGTGGTAAAATCAATAATAAATATTCTTCTACTTTTTATTCTTGTATCAAATAAATATCTTGTACATAGAAATATCATATAAAAATTATTCTTTTTCTCTAATATTACCGATATTTAGTGGGTTTGATAGATATTAAAAATATAAAAACTCTGTATGTAAAAATTACATTTAGTTTCCTTATATTTTTAATAATCTTATTTCTCTGTTTAACACACCTCTTACTTTTCTTACCAAAATTCAAGAATAAAATAGAAAAAATCTCTATATAACTACTAAAGCAAATTACATTTCTTCAATTCTAGCTATGTCACGTGGCATACTCTTCATTCAGGCCATCCACCTGTCGTCATTTCATTGGTCACGATTTTTTATAATTTATTGTAATTTTCTCAAAAAAAATTAATTAAATTTGGAAAATCGTGTGCAAAAATATTACAAAAAGATTGATTAAGATCTTTCAGATTACAAAAAGATTTTTATGTGTTAATTTTCTAGATTTTGACCTCCCAATATATATGTTGAAATCAATTTATTTAAATTTGTTAAAAATTGACCCATGATAATTTGATCAAATAAGATTTTTGGTATTAAAAATTCATGTATATTCGTTGTTTATTATATTTAAAATGTAAAAACTTAATTATATATGAATATCATTTTAAGATATAAACTTATTTTCATATAAAAATTTATATTACATAATACTCCTTACTACTAATTCACTATATCGAGTTATATAAACACGCGCATGGCGCGAGACCTAGTCTAGTTTGTGTATAAAATTAAAAGGCTAAAATGACTTACGTTATATTACATGAAAAATAAAATCAAACCAACTTCATGTAATTCTATTAATTACTTAGTAATTAATTACCGTTGTGTAAATTGAATTTTAAAAAAATATATTAAAAAGCTAACTACTTATATGATACTAAACCAGAGGAGTATAATCAGTATATCACATTTTTACTTAAAATTTAAAACAATTGAATCTCTAGTTTGGAAAATTTTAACCGTTGTACAGTTTTACCACGAATCTAATGAAAGAAAAAAAGGAGGGTGTTTAATTTTTTAGCAAAACGCTTCGTTTTGATCTTTTGAACATCTTTTTAAATTAGAAAAAATGGTCGATGTAAATTTATTTAGTGAAATCCTAAATTTATTAATGGAGAGAGCAACATTTATGAGGTATCAATTTCATTCAATTTTGAGATTGGATAGCTAATCTTTATATAAATAAGATTCTCTAGGGACAAAGATAAGGTTAGAATTAATTACTTTCCAACTAATTGGCGAGGGTGTTGATGTACATTATGATCTTCACGACTTTTTTTATCGTCTAGATCTCCATCAAGAGCATTTCCAATTTTTTCATCACCCAGTGATGCCTCAGAATTGTGCCCATCCTTGTGACAACTCATTTCTAGAGTTTAAACCGAAGTCAAATTCGCTCTCTTCATCAAGTTTGGTTTCACGTGGCAGATACAACCTGGGCTACTCTTGGGTACTTGGATTCTCACTTCAGTAGTGAGTATAGTAATTCAAGTTTGAAGTGAAATTTCGACTCGTTAAAAGTTACATTCGTGGAGAATACAACTTTATAACAATGAAGTTGCACAAGAAGAAAATTTTAATCTTTAACATCCTCAAGGTGACGTGATAAGTGAAGAAGAGGCTTGTGGATATCACTCACCACTCACGCCTTGAACACGATTAAACAATCCGAGATATGACTCACCCGAATTTTTCGATGAAAGCTCGATATTACTCACGAGGACGCTCGATATCACTCACGAGCACACTCGATATTACTCACGAGTAAAACAAGAAAAAAATCAATAAATAAGAAAAACACAAAAGACAACAAGTTTGAAGCTTTCAAATTCTTTCTCCCCTAAACAAGGACATCTCGCCCTTAGCAAGGATGTTAACACTTATCTTGCGTGCAATCTCAACTTTTATGACGGTCTCGAAGAGAGCCACGTCACGCCACATCGGATTTTCCGGGTATCATATGTCTCTCGCGGTTTGGGCATTTTTTAAATTGATCTTTACGTCCACAATGAGAAACAAGGATTCAACAACCTCTTTTCGCCCGTCCATTTCACTTATTCCTTTTCCATTATTTTCCACTTGGACAATATTTTAAGACTTTTATTCTCCGGTCGACACGTGTACACGCTTTTCGCTTTTTTATTATTGTTTAGTGCGTGCGTTGAATATTTTTTATTATTGTTCGTACCCACTGACGCAATATTTTTAGGCTTTTATTCTCCGAACGCCACGTGTATGCGCTTTGGGATTTTTGTATTAATGTTTTGTGCATTCGATGGGTTTTTAATTATTATTTAATTTTGTTTGCTTTTTGTTCCAGATTTTCCGTTTTTCTATGGCATTTATTGTCATTTAGATTTGAATTTTCTAATGCATTCTTATTTTTTTTTTCCAGTTTGTTTATTCAGATTTTTTATATCATAAAGAGTTTTGATCTATGTTTATTATTTTTCATGATATGCTCTTTTAAAAAAAAAACGGAGGGTATAATTTCCTTCTTCCTTTTTGTAGCTTGCTTATTTGAAGTTTTCCTTTTTACTGTATTCGTATTGGTTATTTATTTTAATTTCTGATATGGGTCTATTAACGGAGATTATAATTTGTCTATTTTTATGCGTCCTTATTTTTCTTTTTCTTTTTTCCGTGGTTATTTATGTTTGTAAAAATGTAAATTTTTGTGGTCGAATAGTTGTCCACGTTGGTGTCACGATTATGTGGCTAGAAAGCTTTGATTTACACGTGGTCAGAATCGTGCCCACGTTTATTCCTTTTTTGTTTACAAAAATGCACATTTTCGTGGCCGAATAGTTGGCCACGTCGACGTGTCAGAGATTATATGGTTAGAAAGCTTTATATAATATGTGGTTAGCAGGCATTCAATTTTATGCGATTCAACGTGTGGCCACGTATCGTTCTTTTTATTTTGACTCTTTTATTCTTAATTTAAGAAAAAAGTTTTAATAGACGACATATGTGTAAGAGAAACCTTATTAAAAAAAATAGAAAAGAAAAAAAGATCAGAATTGTGTAAGAGAAACCTTATTTTGATTTTTGTGCAGTTTTTTGAAGAAGAACATTTCTCTTACAAAAATCAACTTTTTACATTTCAAAAATAATTAAAAAATGAAATAAGACTTGAAAATGAACTTATCAACCAATTAAAATAAATTGATGATATAAGCATGACATGTAAAGAAACTTTAGATACATTTCTCCATTGTGAGAAAAATGAGATAGAGTTTCTTATAATGACATGAAATAAATAATAAATCATAAAAATATCATTAGAAACTCAAATAGAGTTTCTCCATTGTGGATGGCCTAAGAACGCATGTAGACAAAGACCAATTTACTTGGTAAGTGGCATTGGTGAATTGCCTCTCCCAAGAAAGAGGGTTCCATTTCAAAACTTATGAGTATGCATCTCCCTTTTTCAACCAAGGTCATATTCATCCTCTCAACTCTACCATATCCCTAAGGTGTGTCTGGAACATTGAAATGCCTTTTAATATCATTTACATTATAAATTTCGGTAAAGTCTCTATTGTAGTCAAGGTCATTATCTGTTTCAAGACATTTCAGATCATGATTAATTTTTTTTTCCAAAAGTAACTTTTCGATTTCTAAAAAGTTTCAAAGAACTCGTCCTTAGTCTTTAAAAAACTAAACCAAAGTTTTCTAGAGAAATAATATATAAAGGGGAGAAATTATCTCTACTTCACATAATATCGAGATGTGAAGGTCCCCATAAGTCTGAATTAACACTATGGTTTTGCCTTTTTTTTCCTCAAACACGCATGTACTCTTAACAAAATTTCAACTCAACATGTTTCTATGTATTATATCATTCTTATACATATTAGCATGCCTTTGTTTCCAATATGAACAAATCTTTGATCACTCAAGACTCACACTAATTAACACTCATTTATGAGACATTTAGTTCATGAGATGCTATAACATATTATACTCCTCCTTTCGTAATGCTCCGGATAAGAGCAGTATCATTTCTATTGACCTCTCTCATTCAAACATAAGTGTTAATCGTACATCATAAATCGTCAAATACGAGTTGACATGAGATCCGTCTCATGTTAGGAACCAACCTAACTTTCTGAAAGATTCCAATATTATTGTCAAACAATCTAAGCGATACGTACATTACAAAAACTTTAATAGGCACTGAAGTATGATCACCTAACAACACTTCACCACTGTTTGTAACGAAATTATCAACGAGATGATAACTAAGCAATTGTAGGACAAAGATAAAAGAATACGGTATAATCACAACACTAAAGAACAATATAAGACGAGATAAGAATTTAGGGTTTGAAGCTTGAACTTGGTATTACTCGAATGGTGGCTCTATCTTTACAAAGCAGACGTTATAGGTTAACCCTAATAATATCTTTAAGGAAACGAGATCTTATCTTTTCCTTCTATCTAAATAACGATATAACAAACAAGATAAAAGATATTCTCTATCGTATCTTTTACCAATTACAAAAATATAATAAAGAACAAGATAAAATACACTCGACCGACCTAATCTTCAAGGTAAATGAGACCTTTTCCACATCTCGTCACGTCGACGACATCTTCCTTTCCTCTCGTCGCGTCGATGTAGTCCTTCTACGCGTAGCTTACCACGCGTTCCTTGATCATCGTATTTTTACGCACAAACAATACCCCTAAGGCGTCTTACAGGGCTTAACGTTTAGTAGAGCTGGGAGACGCCTTCTTTATTCAAGGAATACGTCTTCATTACACTAGGAACGCGTTGATGATTACGTCACTTGAATTTTTAATATCGTCGTAAAACTTCGATCATCGCCTTTCTTCAATCATTTCCATGTGACAGACGAGGAGCTTAGTTACCTGTTCCGGCAACGTTCATCCCCAACGGCTAGTTTCTCTAGTGGGGAATGTTGCCGTTAGAGAATATCTTTTCCGAGATCCTCGCGATTCCCTTCCTATAAATGAGCGGGGATCCTTCCTTTCTTCATACACTTCTTCTAGCTTCATCTCTCCTAAACATCTCTCTTCTCTCCTCATTTTTTCTCATTCGATCATTCTATTGCGATGCTCTTCTTTCTACTTCTTTTCTAATGGCAACTCCGGTGCTTTACGAGCCAAGGAAGGTACTTCGAGAGTCAGATCGTTACTATTCCGAGGCGTCCGACGTCAGCCGTCTGAGGACCATCGCTGAACTTGGTCCGGACGTGAAGATTGAAATCCCTCCAAGGGGGGTTTGTGCGGATGCTCATCGGCCGGGATGGATAGCGGTCTATGAGTATCCTTTTCTTGCGGGGCATCGATTCCCATTCTCGCCTTTGGTCAAGGCCTTTATGCTCACCCTAGGCTTGGCGATGGGTCAACTTCTCCTCGGGGCCTGGCGCATCTTGGGCGCTCTTGACGATGCCATTGAAAAACATGGCTTGGATTTTGTTGCGGCGGATCTCGGCAACTCTCTGACCGTCTCGCTCTCTTCACCGGGCAGGGTCTATTTCAAAATCTAGCAGAAGAAGGCTAGGATAGTCTTCGAGAAGAGCACGACTGATCGGGGTTGGGCCGAGGTCTTTTACTTCGTGGAAAACTCTTCTCTCGGAGATGCGTGTTCGTGGCTTATTGAGGAATGGAATCCCAAGAGTGAGCTCCCTTACTTTATCTGAAGTAGATCGGACCTTCCATGGTCATGACGGAGAGGGTCATCGTAGTGGTCCTGCGACGCCATCTGGTAAGTCGGCTTCTTCTCGTTAGCTTACTTCGACTTCTCTTTTCACACTTATGTTTTAATTGATTAGTTCCTATTGGTGGTGCAACTTCAATTTCTCGCGTTCGCGCTCGTGACGAATCTGCCACTGACCTTTGTGACGTCGAGGAAGAGACAACTTGCCATAAAGGGATGTTCGTCTACTGCTCCCCTAGACATCGATCTTATGGCTACTTTGGAATCTACGTCGTCTCCTTCTACGGCTAAGGTGACGCGTTCAAAGAAGGGAAAGGAGAAAGTGGTCGAAGCTTCCGAGGAAAAATACCTGTCTGTGGATGACTTTCCTGGCGTGATCTCACGTGTTTTCGCTCCGGGAAGGGAACTTCTAAAGGCTTTGATGGGGCTCCCTTCTTCGACTTCCCTTGACCATTACACGTCGATGGATCCTGCCGACGTCATGGGAGAGGCTTTCGCTGCTCAGTGGTAGGTAAGATTGTAGTTTTTGTTTTCTCTTTGATCTTTTCATGAGCTTTCTTTCTTATTTTTCTTCTTCCTTCTTTCAGGGGATTCAAGCGTAGTTATGTGCTTGGACGCTTTTGTCTACGTATCCGGAACAGATGGAGGCGTTGGAGAAAAAGGCCTCTGATGCGTCGTCGGAGATTACGTGTCTCAACGGTGAATTAAAGAAATCCCGTGATGCGGAGAAGGCGGCGAAGGATAAGGCCGCTGAAGTCCTTAATCTTAACGAGAAGATCACTGAGCAAGTCAAGAACTTGGAGAAGAATCTCGTCACCTTGAGGACGGATGTGGAGAAAAACAAGGCGCAACATGACAAAGATTTACACGAGACGAAGATCTATTGGTCTTGGTTGTCTAGAGTGGAGGCCTATGAGGAGTATGTTGTTGGCAATTACAAAGATTGGGATCCGGTGGGCGAGCGCGCTGAGTTTAGGGAGGCTTTTCCAAAACCTCCTGAAGGTGTCGTAGATTGTCCTTCTTCCTCGCGTCTTGACGCCGATCTCGACGTTGTGGACGTTGAAGGCAGGGAACGCGTCGACGAAGAGGAGCTTGCGACTGATGAAGATGAAGGCGATGGTCGCGCATCTGGCTCTGGGTCGTCTGAGGGCGAGTCCAAATCTTTGTAATTTTTTCTTTTTCTTTGCGTAGGGCATTTTTACGCGTTGCTTATAGTTGGGGCGCTTCTGTTCTTTTCAAACGTTGTTATCCTTGTTCTCTGCCGTTTGGACTTTCTTTTCAATGTACTTGTTCTTCTGCTTCCTTGAATCCTCTACGTTGCTTTTCTTATCTCGTTTTATTGCTGTCAAATTTCTTGCTCTTACGTCGTTGCTATCTTTTGGCGTATTCCTACCCCTTTTGGTAGGTTTGACATAGACTCCCCGTAGACTGGGTTAGAGCTACCAAAGATTCTTGTGCTTGCTTTACTTGTTATATTTTGTACTTCGTTTCTTGCGTCATGCGCGTTTATTCTTTGCGTCGGAGACGTCTTGGGAATTTGCTCTTTTGGTTTTGATGTTTCAAGTTCTTTGTGCATGGGTACGCGTAGAACTTTTTCTTCTTGTTGACTTTAACTTCTGTGACCCCTTACGCGTAGCTTATTTTTGAACGCGTAGGTTTGGTCCTTGGCTTTTTCTTTTGTTACTTTATCTTTTAGGGTGTGGTTTTTCTACCCCTGGTATGACACTCTGTTCGTAGTGAACGTGTTAGAAAGTTTTGCTTACTTGATAGAGTGGTATGGTCAACGCGACTGCTTTCGTTACGTTGTCGGCTTATATGAAGGTTGGGTCCATCATTTCCTCCGAATCCTGAAGCGAGTGGCGGACATAGGCCAACGTGTGATTTTATCAGCTTGTGACGTTACCCCTTACTTTTAAGGTGGGTCCGTTGCCTCACGCTAGCGTTAGGTCGATGTCCAACTCTTTTAATCGACGGGCCTATTCATCGTGTAGCGTCCGATTTCTCGATTGTTAGGACTTACGATGCCGGTGGACGCATCCCTGCCGGTTTGGCATTTCGCCCGTGGATTCATGACACTCAGAGGCACTGGAAGGCGTGAAGATGCGTTCCTGGAGAATGATCGTGTCAAATAGGTTCGACCTTGTTTGCTCAGACGATCCGGCCGACTTCGTGAGGTACCGGGCTTCATTCCCCATGACCGTTGCCACACGTTGCTAACAATCATGGGAAGCGTCGACTCGGAGTCGGCGGTTCGGCTAACGTTGCCTACGCATAGATGAAGCCTTGAACGCGTAGACTAACAAAATTCGCCCCCGGCGCGGATTTTCACCGCAACCTTCTTGCTTCTTATTTGGTACACCGTACTCAAGAGGCACGTTCTCTTAATAGACATAGAGCAAGTCATGAAAATGAAACAACTCAACATGCTTAACACGTTGGAGAGAAAAGATCTACTTGTATATTAATAAACGATGCATCATGCAATAACAAACACTGACGTCGACGCCTACCCCTAGTCGTCGCGACCCCTTGTCACTTTGACCTAAAGATAACGACATGTTCTTATTAAAAACTTAATCCTACTCATGCAAAGGGAAACAGAAAGGAATCAAAAGATGCATAGAAATCTTTCCAACTTTTTCCGGCGGTGCTCTTATGGTGGGTGGTGTTTCAAGAACATGTAGCTCATGTCAGGGTTCTTCGTCATAAATCTTCGCCACTTTTGAACTCGGAGATTTTGCTTATGTTTCCGTTGAGACGCGTCGTGCTTATCGACGCTCTTATCTCGCTTCTTAGATGATTCTTTCTTCGACGCGTTGAGGATTACTCTTCTACCCCTAGCTTTTTCCTTAGGCTTTCCATCACTCTTCCGCATTTTCGGGCGTTTTGATCCCTTGTTACTCGGTGATTCAAACCATGAAGATGCTTTCCTTTTCTCTACTCTTCAGACGACGTAGGATTTGATTTCTAGGATGTATGTCTCGTCGCCTACCCGGCCAATTTCTTCCTTCACCGCGTAGAGCTTTCGTTGAGCATATCTTACTTGTTCTCCATGGTCTTTTAATTGCTACGCCTTACTCTTTTTCTCTAGGGACACATTGGTCGTATTCTTCATTCCTATGTTGTAGCACTCTCTTGCTACCTTTGGTTCACCCTTGATCTCTTTGATTCCACATGGATATGGAAACTTCACGGATTGATGGTACGTTGAGGGTATAGCTCTCATATCGTGCAACCACGGCCTTCCCAAGATTATGTTATAGGGCGACTCTGCTTCCATCACCACGAACTTAGTTTGCATATTGACCCCTTCCGCCAGAGTGGTTAGGGTGATCTCTCCCAGCATATCGGCGACTTCAGCGCTAGAACCTACTAGGGGGATGTACTTTTTCACCACGTCGTCGCTAGATAATCCGAGTTCTTTGATTGCGGATAAGGTGATGATGTTGGCCGAGCTTCCGTTGTCGATGAGGATCCTTTTAACCTTGCAATTACTAATGGTTAAGGAGATAACTAACCCGTCGTAATGATCTACGCTTCCATTGGGTTCCTCGAATGTGATTGGACAATCTTTCCTAACAGTCTTGACGTGGTAGTTAGGCAAAGCACTTCCTTCGCCGCGTAACGCCTTGACGCTCCTTTTGGCGACGGAGGCGGTATAGCCACTTATGGGGGAGCCTCCGAAGATTGTGTTGATTGTCCTTGAACGACTCGACGAGGGAGGTGGTGGCGTTGGAGATCTTTTCCCTTTCCTTGCTCCTTCGAACACTTCCCTTCCCTCTTTGGAAAGAAGATCTAACAGGTCGCCTCTTTTCAGGAGGCGTAGCACTTCTTTCCTCAGAGTATAACAATCATCTGTCGGATGTCCCGAGTCATTGTGGAACTCGCAATACCCTCTTCCCGATCCTGATTTCTTTTCCGGATTTGGCTTTTTAGGCCACTTCACATCGTGGAGCTTTTCCATCGCGTTCATGACTCGCAATGCGTCGGTCTTCATGTATACACCTCTTTCGACCGCGTATACGTTATTGATCTCACTCACGTTATGCACCATGGGAGGTTCTCTCTGGAACGGCTTGTTTCTTCTATCATAACGCTCGCCACCTTTCTGCTGAGGAGAATCTCTGCGCGGAGGGATTCGTCTACGTGGAGATCGAGACTTTTCTTCAGCATGCCTTAGGAGATCTTCTTCAAGGCGTATGACTTCCATGGCTCTTTCCCTTGTTGAGACGAATGATTCAGGGAGAGTCTTCGTTAATTCCTTGTATAAGTCACTATCTCGGGGGAGTGCACGTCTGAACGCGCCGGCAGCGGTAGCCTCGCTACAATCTGGGATTGTAATCTTCTCGTCATTGAAACGCTTCATGAAGGCCCTTATGGTTTCGCCTTTGTTCATACGCATGTTATGGAGATCTGAAGGCTGTTTTGCAAATCACTTACTGTTGGCGAACAGTAATCGGATCAGGTTGGAGAGTTCAGCGTAGGAGGAGATACTACCCTTGGGTAAGTGGATAAACCACGTCAATGCTGGACCTTTCAACGTCGAGCTAAAGAACTTGCACATCATCGCCTCTTTTAGTTCTGGCTCGATCGGATTTGTTGAGAGCTTGGCTTTGTAGAGTAAGACATGTTCTTCCGGGTCGTCGGATCCGTCATAGACGGGGAGATCGGCGACGATGAACTTCTTGGCTATCTTCTGGACGGCGATAGCGGCGACAAAAGGACTCTCTTGAAATCCGAGCTCATGTTTAGGGACTATGGACTTGGGGGCCCCGAGCATCAGCATCATCTCCTTCCTCAAGGCGCCGACTTGCTGTGCTACGAGCGTTGCAACAGCACTTGATGTCATGGCTTCTTCGGTTCGCTTCCTTGGGTTCGTCTCTCTTGACGGGACGATACTTGGGTGTTCTTGGAACTCATAGATCTCTTCCTCCTCAGCGACGACATCCATGTCTAGGCGTCGCACAACGCTTTGGCTACGAACATAGGTGTGTGGTTTCGCCGCTTCTGCTTTAAGCTCCTTTATCACGGAGCGAAGTCGCTCGTTCTCTTTGGTGAGTCCTAACGTGTTTTCCTCGCTGGCGTTTTTGGTCTCCACCCATAATCTCAACACTCAAGAACAATATAAGACGAGATAAGAATTTAGGATTTGAAGCTTGAACTTGGTATTACTCGAATGGTGGCTCTATCTTTACAAAGCAGGCGTTAACTTTTATTTATAGGCTAACCCTAATAATATCTTTAAGGAAACGAGATTTTATCTCTTCCTTCTATCTAAATAACGATATAACAAACAAGGTAAAAGATATTCTCTATCGTATCTTTTACCAATTACAAGAATATAATAAAGAATAAGATAAAATACACTCGGCCGACCTAATCGTCAAGGTAAACGAGTCCTTTGCCACATCTCGTCACGTCGACGACATCTTCCTTTCCTCTCGTCGCGTCGACATAGTCCTTCTACGCGTAGCTTACCACGTGTTCCTTGCTCATCGTATTTTTAGGCACAAACAAATCGTACTCATGCAAACACTCAAACAAGGATTTATCAAAAAGTAACATTCATAGTACAATCAAAATCAAGGAGGTGAAGGAACCCAATTATAAGCACTCTTAGAAATGGTAACACATATAAGAAGTTCACAGGGGATTATTTTCTTACAACAATCTCACTATTAATCTTGATTGACATCTTTAGCCTTTCATTTCATTCTTTGACAAAATAACCAGATTTATTGTAATAAACGCATTGTTTCTTATCATCCTTTTGGAAGATTTATTGGTGTAATTAGTCTTAGGGTGACATTCTCATGAGGATGCCCCTCTAGAATAGGACTAAGGATAAACTCTATCCGTAGGACGGAGTTTGATCCGAAGGCCCAGAAACTATCATCAAAATGGGGGGCCCATGCATTAAAAATCATATCTCAAGCCCGAATTTCACGTTTTTCCTTTCCTCCTTCCCCACCTTCTTCCAAAAAATTTAGATCTAGAATTCTCTCAGAAACTCCAACAACTTCAGTCGATTGCAAGGGAAACTACAACGCTCTTGCACTCGATTCAAGTCAATACAACCACAATCTTAGTAAAGAGGAAGTTCGTTGAAAGAAGTTCGTTGAGGAAGATTCTCGCATATCCATTCGATTCCACTCGATTTGTGGCCATTTGAAGGTTATTTCAAAGCAATTTCACTCGATTCCACAAGAGGATAAGAACGGGAACAAGATTCTCGCAGATCTAGCGAAATTAGGTCAAGTTATCTTCTCGCTGCCCTAATTTGGAACACTACTGGAAGCAGTTTTAAAGATGAGATAGAAGATTACTATGTTTGAAGGTAAATTATCTATGGATTTCATAATTCATTTTGTATAAACTACTAGTTTGCATAGATGAGTTTTATATGATGTTCTATAAACTACTGTTATGTATGTATTTGTGTGAATGTGTGGTGTCTGAATGAGTGAATGATACTGAGATCCAAAATTGCAAGGTTGGAAGGTTTATTCTCTGTGAAATTTGTAAATTCGGTGCATATATGATTTTAATAGCAAGTTCAATAAACTTTGAATCTGAATGTAGTAGTGTGCATGAGTTATACCTCTTGTGTGCATCAATTATACCTTTTATGTGCATGAGTAATTTTATTTCATAACTTCAGCCCATCTAGTTGATTTACAACATGTTATTTGATCTACTTGTGTGTATGTAGTTGTGTGCATGATTTATACCTTTTGTGTACATGAGTTATACATTTTATATACATGAGAAACTGGATTTTGTTGTGTGCATGAAGAATTCATGGAGAATCAATGAAGAATGTGAAGAAGAAGAAGGAGGAGAAAGAGAACATCAGGGAAGAAATTGAAGGAGGAGAAGAAACGCTTAAAAGAATGAGGAAAAAGGGGGAAAAGGAAAAATAGATTAAGGGTGGAGATTATGAGTAAGAAGAGTGGAGATTAATCCTTAGTCCCTATGGGGGAGAGAATTCTCATGAGATCTTTTCTCTTAGTCTTTAAAATATCAATTTTTGTGTCAATTTTCTTGCCATTTTTTATACAAACTTTTTTGTTGGCATTGCACCATACAACACTTCACTTCCATTATGCTTTCATTCTTCTCAAGTATATCCTCAATAATATTTTACTAATCATTGTGTTAGAACTATTATGAAGAACTTGATTTAATCAAGATCTTAGTGCGGAAAAGATTAAGAGAATGTAATTGAGGGAAGGAGAGTTGTCATTGCACTAGTAGAAAAAACACCTGTTGCAGCCCCCCTGTTGAGGCGGTCACCTTAAAAACCGACGCAAAAAGTCTTATTCTACTATCTGTTGAGGCGGTCAGTCGTTTAGTTCGCTGCAACAGGTACTTTAGAGGCGGGCAAATATCCGTTCCCCTCAAATAATATTTGTGTTTTTGACTTGTTGAGGCGGTCCTCAAAATAACACAAAAATTAGAGGCGGGCAGTCATGCGCCCGCCTCAACAAATGCTTAAAAAAACTTAGAGGCGGGCAATATGCGCCCGCCTCAACTGCTTCGTCAAAACTGCTTCATTTGCTCGTTTTCAGTCGATTACGCCTCAATTGCTTCATTTGCTCGTTTTCAGTCGACTGCGCCTCCTCCTCGCCGCTTCCTCCACGCCTCACCGCCTCCTCCTCGTCTCGCCGCCTCCTCCAACTCACCGCCTCCTCCTCGCCTCGCCGCCTCCTCCAATTCTACTTTTTGGTTCTGCAGCCACCTCCAGCTGATCTCCTGTGGCAGCTGCCACCTCCAACTCGCCGCCTCTGCCAACTCGCCGCTTCCTCCATGCCTCACTGTCGAACTCGTCGACTGCTCCTCCTCGTCTCCTCCTCCTCCTCCAGCTTTCGTCCTTCGAGTCATCGAGGTAGGTGAACTTCCTCCTTCGCAAATTGTTTTCGGATTTTGATGTGCAGGAGTTGATTCCTTTTGTGGTATGAATGGTTGATTTTTGTTGTTGTGGGTGATTAGTACCTTATTTGGTGGAATTTTGATTGATTATGTTGTTTTGGTTCTTTAGGAAATTTTGATGCACTCCAAGTGTTCGGTAAAATGCCTAGTAGAAAATTTAATCTTAATCTTGTCAATTTTACTAGTTCTACTAGTTCTTGTTAATACCTTTCATGTATGTTTAGGATTATGCTCTACCTCTTGTCTATATAGTCAATTCATATAACTAAACTTAATTTTGTCACTTTTTAGCATGACTTGATAAAAATTGTAGGAAAACAAATGAAATATGTCGATGAGTGATTTTAATGAGTTTTGCATGAGATATTGTTTTGTTAGCTAGATATCCAAATAATTTTATTTTATTTCAATGAGTGTTTTCAATGTTATGTATGTATTGGTCTTTCTACAGTTTTCTTCTGTTATTAGAAATGAGTCGTCGTTGGATGTACGGTGATCATACTACAGCTGAATATTTGAGTGGGGCTGGGGAGTTTATTAGATGTGCTTTAGCCAACCAACAGAGTACAAAAGCCGAAAAAATCTATTGTCCCTGCCGTGATTGTAACAATGTAAGGAGGTTAGCAGACATTGATGAGATTAAGGATCATTTATTTCGTCGTGGGTTTAAGCAAGATTATCATGTTTTGTTTTGGCATGGAGAGAAAATACCTGATCGTCCAAGTTCTAGTGTAAACGAATTTGATCTTCAGGTAGACAGTGATGAGAGTGATGATAACATTTCTGATAATTATGAGATGGATGATGATGATGATGATGAGCAAGAGGATGAAATGAATGAGATGATGGATGGGGTGAGAGATCGCTTGGATGAACGACCTAAGGTGTTAGAACAACTAACAAAGGCTGATGAGACGCCTTTGTATCCTGGGTGTACAAAATTTACCAAGTTAGAAGCTTTGTCAGTGCTATACAACTTGAAATCGAAGAGTGGTTGGACTGATTCGAGTTTCACAACCTTATTGGAGTGGTTAAGTGAAGTTTTTCCGGAAGGCAATGAGTTGCCCACCTCTACCTATTATGCCAGGAAAGTGATGTGTCCCTTTGGCTTAGAGGTTGTCAAAATAGATGCTTGTCCAAACGATTGTGTTCTTTACAGAAAAGACCATGAAAATTTGGATGAGTGTCCAAAGTGCGGTGTATCTCGTTACAAGCGTAAAGGGGTAAATTCCGCTAAGAAGGGGCCGCCGGCTAAAGTTATGTGGTATCTTCCAATCATATATAGATTTAAGCGTTTGTTTTCATTAAAGAAACAAGCAAAAAATCTGAGATGGCATGCAGAAGGGAGGAAGGAAGATGGACTCCTTAGACATCCTGCTGATTCTCCTCAATGGAGAAATATCGATAAGAAATATCCTGAATTTGGCAAGGAGGTTAGAAATCTGAGACTTGCTCTGTGTATAGATGGTGTGAATCCTTATGGCACTCTAAGCACTCAGCACAGCACATGGCCGGTTCTTCTTGCGATTTATAATCTTCCTCCATGGTTGTGTATGAAGCGCAAGAATATCATGTTATCATTCCTCATATAACAGATGAGGCAGATGCCTTATATTAAGATTCTGTTATAATATCGAAAAGACACAAATACCCCTATATACTATATACTCTCATACCCCCTCTCAAGTTGGACTTGTATTTTCAAGAACAAGTCCTAACTTGGATGATAAACCTTGATGCTGGAGTTCACCTAGAGGTTTAGTCATGATATCAGCTATATTCTTAGCTGATGAGACATGTACAAGCTTAATAAAACCAGATTGTACATGATCTCTTACATAATGGCAGTCTATCTCCAAGTGTTTTGTTCTCTCATGAAATATAGGATTCTCATAAATATGTTGGGCAGAAGTACTATCACAATGTAGAGGAATAGGTAAAGGTGTATGCATTCCCATATCTATAAGAAGGCCTTGAATATCCTGTCAAACTTCTTCTAGAAAACTTGCAACCATCATAATCTGCATCAGTGAAGGCTCTGATGCTGAGGGTGGAGTGTGCAGGATAAAACAAACCCATATCTAAGGTTGCCTTAAGATATCTGACAACATGTTGGGCATCATTCATGTGTGGGACTCTTGGAGCACTTAGAAATTGAGACAAATGTTGAGTGGCATAAGAAATATCAGGTCTTGTGAGACCAAGATATAACAATCTTCCAACTAGCCTTCTATAAATCTCAGGATCTAGTAGTAGTTGGCTTGTATTTCTAGACAATTCTAGACCTCTAGCAAGTGGAAAAGCAGCAGGCTTGCAATTTGTCATGTTGAGGTCAGATAAAATATCTAGAACATATTTTCTCTTATGAAGCATAGTATTTGCTTTAGATCTCCCAACTTCAATGCCTAAAAAGAATCTGATCATTCCTAGATCCTTAATAGTGAAGGCCTCATCAAGAGTTTTCTTCAACGAAGAAATAATGCTGTCACTTGTTCCTGAAATTAATAAGTCATCCACATATACCAAAACAAGAGTAGTGTGCCCATTAGAAATCCTGGAAAACAAAGAATAGTCTCTTTTTGACTGAACAAATCCCTGATTCAAAACACACTTTGTCAATTCCACATTCCACTATCTTGATGCTTGCTTGAGCCCATACAGTGACTTCTTTAATCTACACACAAGGCCTTTTTCTGGTAATTTATATCCTAAAGGTGGCTGCATATAAACTTCTTCATCCAGAAATCCATGAAGAAAAGCATTGTTTATATCTAACTGATGAATAGGCCAACCTTTAGTTGTAGCAACTACAATAAAAGTCCTGACTGAGGTGAACTTTGCAACTGGTGAAAAAGTCTCGTTGTAGTCTCTTCCTTCCACTTGATTGTAACCTTTGGCTACTAATCTTGCCTTGTGCCTTTCTATAGTGCCATTGGCCCTGTACTTCACCTTATAGACCCATTTGGATCCTATGGCTTTCTTATCACTAGGTAAAGGAACAAGTTCCCAGGTTTGATTATTTTCTAAGGCTTCCACTTCTTTAGTCATTGCTTCCTGCCAACATGGATGTGTTTTGGCTTGTGTATAGGAGGTAGGTTCAGGTGTTTTAATGACATTGAACAGAGAAGCAATGTGTGATGGAGAAAAAGAAGTGAGGTCACAATTATAAGCCAAGAAAGACTTATCATTGGCTGCATCTTTAGGAAAATTGGGACAAATATAGTCATTGTATTTTGTAGGTGACTTGGAGATTCTGGTAGTTCTTCTGTTTTCAACAGTTGAATCTATGGGAATATTTGTAGGGTTTTGTTCAGGTTCAGGGACAGTAGGAGGTATAGGAATGTTTGTGGATATATCATTTGGAGTTGAAGAAATAGGAATAGGATTTAAAGTAGAGGACTCACATATATTTGTGCTGGGATCATCAAAAGTTGGATTAACCAAAGGAAGGTGCACTTCTTCATCTAGAATACCCTCTGTATTATCTTTATTTTGATAAGGGGAAATGTGCTCACAAACACCTGCTTGGAAGAAAGATCGAAGAGCTTGTAACCTTTTTGACCTGGTGGATATCCAATCAAGATACATTTCCTACCTTTGGCTTGAAATTTATCTCTATCCTTTCTTTGCTTTAGAGCAAAGCATAGAGATCCAAAAACTCTCAAAGCACTATAATCTGGCTGCTTCCCCATCAAGACTTCATAAGGAGACCTCCACTGAAGCAAAACTGTAGGCAATCTGTTTATCAGATGAGTAGCAGTCAACACTGAATCACCCCAAAAACTCATAGGCAAGTTAGCATTTATCTTTAAAGATCTAGCAGTCTCCAGTAAATGCCCGTGCTTCCTCTCTACACGACCATTTTGCTGAGGATTGTCTGGTACACTTCTTTGTAGCACTATCCCTTTATCAGCAAAAAATTCCAGACATTGACTATTAACAAACTCAGTCCCATTATCACTTCTAAAGATTTTGATCATGTCACCAAACTGGTTCAACACCATATTGACAAACTCAACTATCAATCTGAACACTTGTGCTTTATTCTGAAATAAAAAGGTCCAAGTTGACCTACTATGATCATCCAAAATAGTAAGAAAATATCTGGCTCCAGATCTAGATTCATTCTTATAAGGACCCCAAACATCCAAATGCACAAGATCAAAACATTTGCCTGCTACTTTTATATTTCTCTGAAAAGGTAACTTGGCTTGTTTAAGCCAAAATACAAGTTTCACAGTGATGCCTACTAATATCCACTGAACTGAAATCAACTACATGCTTCAATTTGGATATAGATGCGTGACCTAGCCTATTATGAAACAAATCAACTTTGTCTACACTAGTTGCTTTCATAGAAGCAATTTTATTACACATAGGCTTGTCGGAAATCTCAGAAAACAAAGATAATGTTGTGTTCTTCTGTTCCTGAGTAAGCTGTGGTCTGTCAAATGAGAGAAAATAGAGTCCAAAGACTTCCTTTCCCATGACCTCTATTTTCTTAGTCAAACGGTCCTGAAAGAAACATATATCATGATCAAAAACTGCCCTCATACCATTGTCAAACAAAAGCCTCTTAACATATTATAAGCTATGATTAAAATCAGGAACTAAAAGCACATCTTTGAGCACCATGGACTCTTATAAAACCACTGTACCACTAATAGCAATTTGTTTCTTTGAACCATCAGGCAAACCCACATATACAGGTGTATCAAGATTTCTGTATGAATGAAATAAAGACTTATCAAAAGTCATGTGATCTGAGGCTCCAGAGTCTATAATCCAGACTTTACTGAACTGGTTCTTATCATCTTGACAAGCATTAGAAGAAAAAACAATACCTGCAAAATCCATCTTGCCACTAGTTGATGCATTTTGCTCTTTCATCACCTTAAGCACCTCATTGCACACCCTGTTGATCAACTCAGTACTCTCAAAGTCTTTTGAAGAGCCCTCAGTATTACTGTCAACATGTGCAGCCATTCTTTATGAGCTTCCATCTTAAGGACCTTTGAACCAATATGGGTATCCCACTTGCTTTTCAGATTGCTGAACAAGATAATATGCTTTATTCAAAGTAGGCATAGGCTCAGAAGACAAAATGTGATCCCTAACACTGTCAAATCCACTATTCAATCCCATCAAGAATTGAAGCAATTGATCCTGTCTGGTTCTTTCCAAGAACTTTGACACCAAATTGCAAGAAAAATGGCTAATACCACCACACATACACTCAGGAATTCCTTTCAAAGCAAAGATCTCATCCCAAACCTTTTTAAGTGTGCCAAAATACTCAGCTACAGGATAGTTACCTTGCGAGATTCAATGAAGACTCCTCTTCAATTGGAACATTAATGGCCCATTGCTTTGGCCATACTTTTCAAGAATCTCTGTCCAAATCTGCTTTGCCGAATCCACGAACATGAAACCTTCACTGATTGAGGCTTCCATGGAGTTTAAAAACCAGCATCTCACCATGAAATCACATTTGATCCAACGATCAAAAGATTTTGTGCCTTGCGCAGGACGCGTCACATTGCCATCAGGAAAACCTAGCTTGCTCTTAGCTCCGAGCCCCATGGTTACGCCTGATCTCCAAGCCAAAAAATTGGCTCCATTGAACTTCAATCCAATCAATTGAGCACCAGGATTGTCTAAATTAGACAATCTGAGTGGATCACTAGAGGCGAAATCATTCCCTCTTGCTGCTTCTTCCAAAGTCTCCGACGATGTAGGCATTCTTGCCGATTTGCAGAAATAGATTCTTCAACAGAAAATCAACAATCACAACTTTCCTACTCTGATACCATATGAAGAACTTGATTTAATCAAGATTTTAGTGCGGAAAAGATTAAGAGAATGTAATACAGGGAAGGAGAGTTGTCATTGATTGAGAGAATTAATATGATAAGTTGGTTACAGATGAGGCAGATGCCTTATATAACAGATTCTGTTATAATATCGAAAAGACACAAATACCCCTATATACTATATACTATCATAACTATGATGCATAACATTCCTAAAAATGTCAAACTAACTAGGTATAGGACTTGTAACAAACAACATGGATGTCTTTAATTTTATCATCACATCTTTTAAGTTCTTAAATCATCTTTAAGAAATTTTTCAAATGCTCATTAAGAGTCGGACTAATATCCATTTAAAAAATAAACAAATAACACAACATAGAAATACTAACTTCTCCAAGTTCTTATTAAGAGTCGGGTTGACCTATTCTTTTAACAAAATAATCAAATGTAGAATTTCTAAAATAAGCATCAATGTTCAACTACTATATATTTAGTTTATATTTAGTCCTTTTTAAAGATATGTAAATATTAAAAGGTTAGATAACTATTTAATAGTATTAGTATTGTTTCTCCATTCTTAGACTTGTTATTGTTAGATTAATGTAAGGTCATGTCTATATGTTTTTCCTTCATATTTAAGTTTGGTAGAGTTGTCGAAATCGCTCAAACTTCAAAGCAGGAGCGAATTTACATTAAAAATGTAAAAAAACTATTATTTTCTTTTTCGCAGTTTTACCGATTAAAATTACGTTTTCCCCTTTTATATGAACTCTTTACGTATCTTTTTATCCAATAAAACTTTGGGGCATAGATTATAGCCACACAATAGCAGATTATAGCCACTCGGAAATTTAACCCCTCCTGAGGTCAAATTCTTTGTACTACTTCAAAGTGTCTTGCATCATTTGGTGATTTTTGTATCTTTATTAACGACGTTATTTGATTTTGTTGATAAAGAGTAAGAAGTAAACTCAATTTCTTGTATTTTTTGAATAAGCAACATAGATATGTAGTTTTTTTTGTAATCCTAATCTTAATCAAATAAAAAACTGAATGTTGTGTTAGAAAGTTAATGTAACTCTTAATGGCTTTCGATTTTAGCATTGTTGTGGGCATGTTCTTAGTAGATTTTGATTATTAATTCTGTTGTGAATTGTTTATGGGTCTGTCATGATATTGGGCTATGTTTTTAGGCTGCTGATAGGCCATAATTTTTACATCCCACTGTTAAACTCGTCACCTCCAAACTTTTTAACACATGCAATAAATTGGTCGATTGTCTATTATAAAACCTAAACTCTTCACCTACCATGGTGTCCCTTTGGTTCATACACATATGTTGTCCTCCATTTCCCTATGTATTTATTTAAGTTGTGTCCCTTTGGTTCATACAAACCTAAATCATTGCGCATCTATTCAAACCCAGTTAATATTTTATCACTGTTTGTCGCGAAATTACCAACGAGATGATAACTAAGAAATTGTAGGGAAAAGATCAAAGAATACGGTATAATCTCAACACTCAAGAACAAAGTAGGAAATTAGGGTTGAAGCTTGGACTTGTTATTACTCGAATGGTGGCTGAATACTTACAAAGCAGACGTTAGCCTCTATTTATAGGCTAGCCCTAATGATATCTTTAAGGAAAGAAGATCTTATCTCTTCCTTCTATCTAATAACGATATAACAAACAAGGTAAAAGATATTCTTTCTCGTATCTTTTACCAATTACAATAATATACAAGGAAATAAGGTAAAAATACACTCGGCCGACTTAATCTTCAAGGAGAACGAGATCTTTGCCACGTATCGTCACGTCGACGACATCCTCCTTTCGTCTCGTCGCGTCGACGTGATCATCCTACGCGTAGCTCGTCACGCGTTCGTTACTCGTCGTATTTTTAGGCACAAACAATACCCCTAAGGCGTCTTACAGGGCTTAACGTCTAGTAGAGCTGGGAGACGCCTTCTTTCTTCAAGGAATACGTCTTTGTTAGATTCGGAACGCGTTGGATATTTACTCGAACCGAAACCTTGATTTCGTAATAATATCTTCTCTTTGATTGTCATTTAATGCGGCTAACCAACTCGTATCCGCTCCAACGGCTATTTCCCCAACGTTCGGATTTGTCTCTAACGGTAACAAACCGATTCTTGGAAAATATCGAACGAGATCTTTTCTCCTTCCCTATTTAAACCCGTTCCGACTTTCTTCTTCTTCTCATCCACGATCTTCTTGCAAACCCTAATCTTTACCTTCTCTCTTCTCAATGGCTCCGATTGTCTACGATCCTAAGATGATTCTCAGCGATGTCAACCGCCGTTCTTCTTCGGCTCGCAACATTGAGTTCTTTCGTTCCATTGCCAGGCTTTCTGCTCACGTGGAAATTGCTATTCCTCCTCCCGACGTGTTCGCTGACGCCTTACGCCAAGGATGGGTTTGCGTCTACGAGTACCCTTTCTTGGTTGGACACCGTTTTCCCTTCTCTCCTTTAGTTCAATCCTTCTTGACTATTCGGGGCATCGCGGTCGGACAAGTCCTTCTGAGCGCTTGGAGAGGTTTGGCGGTGTTGGACCATATTCTGGCTAACTTTGATATTGCGTTCACGATCGCCGATGTCATGCATTCTTGCATACTCTCTACTCCTTCGGCGGGCAGAATTAACATCAAATCTCGCATCGGGGTTCCCCCTTTTGGTGAATGAAGGAACTTCGTCCGACCGTGGTTGGGCAGACAAATTCTATTTCATCAGGAAGTCTACCTTGGGGAAAGACTGTGCTTTCTTGCTTGAAGAATGGACTCCTTCCAGTATGCTTCTTTACTTTTTATGATTTTCTTTAGACTTGTGCATCTTGACGCTTATTCTTACGTGTGACTTCGTGTGTAGTTGATATCCACGCTATTGTGACGCGGGAGGAATCAGAGGAGATTACCAAGAAAATCATGGTGATTCCATTGGTAGAACGTACCTTTACCGGCCGTGATGGGGAGGGGTATCGTCTTGCGACCCCTACTCCTTCTCGAGGTGAGTTTTCTCGTACAAGTTACACGTCGCTTTTCTTTTTTATCTTCTATACTGAGCGTAGTTTTCCTTCAGGTGTCGCGTCTCGTACTCGTCAAGAGTCTGCTAACGACTTGATTACTGCTAAGAGGAGGTGTATCTCGGAGGAAAAGTTGAAAGCTATGAAGGAAGAGGCTGCTCCTGTTCTAGCATGCGTAGAGGAGACGACTCCATCAGCCACACGGGGGTGCAAGTGCCTTCAGACGAGCCTTTAAGTGTAGGGACGGAAGAGCCTCTCGTAGACCCTTCGAAGAAGAGCGAGAAGAACAAAACAAAGGATCCCGGTGCAGCTTCTGTTACATATGTCGAAGTGAGTGACTTTCCCGCGATGGTGTCTCATTCCGTAGCGCCTACGCGTAACTTCATCCCGGCGATGCAAGCTCTGACTTCTTTTTCTTCTTGGAACCACTATCTGTCTATGCAAGCCGTAGACGTTTTGGGCGATTCTCTCGTGGCACAGTGGCAGGTGCGTACCTTTTCTTGTCTTTTTGTTTTTCTTTTTGGCGTTGTGTCGTTTCTTATCTGTTGGGGTCTTTCAGGCCTTCCAAGCTTCGCTGTGTATCTGGGAACGCCTCCATAAGTACTTCGAGTCCGAGGAGGCCTTGAAGGGTCAGGTGAGCGATCTTAGTAAGAAGATCAAGGAACTTAATAAGAAAATTGCTCGTCTTACGGCGTCTGAGAAGGACGCTCGCATGGAAACTTTGGAGACGGCGAAGCAGAGGGGTGTGTTGGCGCGACGCGTCGAAGTGTTGACTGGGAAGGTCGCGTCCCTTGAGGCCGACGCCGAGGAGAAAGCAAAGGTATACGAGAAGAACTTGCGAGAGACTAGTACTTACTATTCGTGGTCATCTCGTATTGAGGCTATGGAGGAGTTTCGTGCGGGTCGCCACGTAGATTGGGATGTGGAACGTGAGTGCAGCGAATTTTCTGTTCTTTATCTCGTTCCACCCGAGGGGGTATCTCTTATACGCGTTTCTTCGAGCTTCCCAGTCTTAGCTCCTAGTGACGCGGATGTAGCTTTAGATGGCGACGTTGTTCTTACGGATGAGGATGTCTCTCCTTCTTCTTAGTTCTTGGGATTTTTTCTTTTTGCTTGTTGCACGACTGCTTTTGTGGACTATGGATTTTAGCTTTTCGTCACGTTCCTATGTGGTGATTTCTTTTTGAATACGTATTGGATACTTATTGCTTCTTTCTTTACGTAAGGCTTTTGCTTATCTTTACCTTTTGGTGGGAGTACTATCCCCTTTTGGCGGATTTGTCTTCGAATCTTCTATGGAGTCGGGTTCGCCAAAAATTTCTTACTTGCGACGCGTAGGTCGATCTCTGCCTTTGTTTTTAATGTCTCATGTTTGAGGTTTTGATTTTTTTTACCCCTGGTATTGTTGTGGTCATTGCGGCTGCTTTTGTTATGTTGCCGGCTTACATGAAGGTTGAGTCCAACATTTGCTCCGAACCCTGAAGCGAGTGGCGGACGTAGATCAGCGTGTGATTTTATCAGCTTGTGACGTTACCCCTTACTTTAAGGTGGATCCTTTGCCTCACGCTAGAGTTAGGTCGACGTCGAACTCTTTTAATCGATGGGCCTATTCATCGTGTAGCATCCGATTTCTCGATTGTTAGGACTTACGATGCCGGTGGATGCCTCCCATCCGGTTTGGCGTTTTTCCCGTGGATTCATGACTCTCAGAGGGGCCGTGGAAGGCGCAAGTACGCGTTCCTGGAGAGTGGTCGTGGCAATAGGTTTCCCTTCTTTGCTCAGCGGACCGTGCCGGTTTCGTGAGGTACCGGGCTTCATTCCCCATGACCATTGCCACACGTCGCTAACAATCATGGGAAGCGTCGACTCGGAGTCGGCGGTTCGGATAACGTTGCGTACACGTATATGGAGCCTTAAACGCATAGGCTAACGAAATTTGCCCCAGGCGCGGATTTTCGCCGCGGCCTTATTAAGCTTGGTGTTACATCATAGACACAGAGCAAGTATTTTGAAATGAAACAACTCAGCATGCATTGCATATCAGACAAGAAAGTGCATACTTATGTATTAACGAAGACTTCATGAATTTCGACGAGCTAAGACATCTACCCCTAGTCTCGACGACCCCTTGTCGTCTTGACGCTAAAACATGCTTGGACATAATAAGGAAGCTAAAATATGCATAAGAATAGGTAGAAATTAAATCAATCATCACGTTCTCTAATGGTAATACTTCTTAAGATGTGTCGCGTTCCATGAACGCATCAGTGGTACTCCTTCTGGCGTAACGAGTTCGTAGGCTCCTCGTCCTATGACTTGTGCTACTTGGTATGGACCTTCCCAGGATGCGGCGAGTTTACTGACGCTCTTATCCTCGGTATTTGGGAAGACTTTTCTTAAGACCCAGTCTCCTACTTGAAAAGTTCTTGCTTTTACTCATCGATTATAGCTTCGGGCGGCGATTTGTTTTTGTGCCGTCATCCTCAACGTTGCATTATCTCTTAGCTCGTCGACGGTATCTATCATGAACGTCATCATTGGAGTGTTGAGAGAAATGGCTTTTCCTGACATATCCTTACCGAAGTATAAAAGTGTAGGAGGCGTATCGATAAATAGTTTTGTCACTATTTCCCTCATATTTAGCTTCAGACACTTCCCGACACTCCTGATTGTCAGGTCAAATTTCTGACGATAGTTGAACGACGTCTTTAACGTCGATAGAGTATCGACAAGTAAAATTATCGGTATAAGTAACGGAATTATTTCCTGACGCTAACTTACCGATCCCTTCTAACGTCGATAAATCACCGATAGATAAAGTTGTCGGAATAGCTTACGAAATCACTTCTCGATACAGATTATTGTCGGCACAAGAGACCCAACACAAGTCTGACCAAATATTTTGTATTTTTGAGTTTACTCCCTTCTCACATTCAGTAGGAAGCGACCAAATATTATAGGAAGGATACTCAGCTCGCCTGTGCAGATGCGCTCGATCGACTTTTCCCAGTTATTTCCCTCTTTTGCTTGCTTCTCCACCGACGAGACGACCCACAAGCAGCCACCACCGCTCGAGTCGGCCTCCTCCGCTCCGTCCAGCAGGTAATTTCACTTCGCCTGTTGTTCTCCTCCTCCTCGGCTTCTCCTCTTCTGTTATGCAGTGTAACCTTGTGTTGTTGCAAATCGTTTAGAGAACCGGATTAGTTTGTTTTGGCGGGAAAATTGTTATTTCCTTGCTTCTTTATTTTTGCACTGCTATATAAGAGCTTTATGTGTTGTAATAAGAAGCTAATGCTTCATTCACAATAATCAATATGAAGCTCCAAATAAAGGAGTCCTCCATGGATTCCCCCAAAACCTGATTTCCTCTCATTCTCATTACAATCAATCTTCATCTCCTTGATTCGATTGATTGTTCTTGTTTTCAGTTTACACAGATTCATCAATAATTGATGATATAGCAACATGAAGCTTGAGGGATCCAAGTGGGGAACTTATCATTGTAGAAGAAGATGAGTTGGTTGATGAGTTTAGTGTGCCGGGACCTGATGCGGGAGCTGTATTTAGTTTGGGAGAAGATTCTGACACTTTGTATGAGGGAGAAGATTCAGATGAAGGGGAAAATGAAGATTGAGTTAGGCATGCTGAATCGAGAATTCCAAGAATGTTTTATTTGCTGTTTTCAATTCTATATCCTGATGTATCATAATTTCTCAAAAAGAATGACAAAAAGTACCAGTAGTCTAGAATTACAGGCTTACTGATTGAGAGGGCATTCTTCTGTATGCTTCACTGCATGTGGCAGGTCGACAACTTCACCTGCTGGCATTGTCACTGTGACGTGCCAACTGCAACATTTAAACTGAACTTTATGATACAAAATTTGGGTTCAATTATACGCTACTCTGGTGTTTTAAGATGTAAGCATAATTCTTACAATTCTCTTTCCGCAAATTTCATAACAAGTTGATTCATCAGCATATACATACAATATGCACCTTAAACTCATAATGAAAAGGAGAAATACATGCCAAGATCACAGAAGAAATTCCGCGACCGCGGGTCCCAAACCGCGATCGCGGAAATGCCACCTGAAGAAGCCAGATCACAGAAGAAAATCCGCGATCGCGGTGTCGTCCAATTCCAATTATTGATGACAATGTTCCAATCTAGGAACCTGTGTTTGAACTGAGACTGATTGCATAATTGCATTGGATATGTAAAGTTCAAACCGAATGTGAAAAGACTAATTGATTTAATTATGGATTTAACATGTATTTCTCCTTTTCATTACGAGTTTAAGGTGCATATTGTATGTATATGCTGATGAATCAACTTGGTATGAAATTTGTGGAAAGAGAATTGTAAGAATTATGCTTACATCTTAAAACACCAGAGTAGCGTATAATTGAACCCAAATTTTGTATCATAAAGTTCGGTTTAAATGTTGCAGTTAGCACGTCACAGTGACAATGCCAGCAGGTGAAGTTGTCGACCTGCCACATGCAGTGAAGCATACAGAAGAATGCCCTCTCAATCAGTAAGCCTGTAATTCTAGACTACTGGTACTTTTTGTCATTCTTTTTGAGAAATTATGATACAGCAGGATATAGAATTGAAAACAGACATTCTTGGAATTCTCGATTCAGCATGCCTAACTCAATCTTCATTTTCCCCTTCATCTGAATCTTCTCCCTCATACAAAGTGTCAGAATCTTCTCCCGAACTAAATCCAGCTCCCGCATCAGGTCCCGACACACTAAACTCATCAACCAACTCATCTTCTTCTACAATGATAAGTTCCCCACTTGGATCCCTCAAGCTTCCTGTTTCTATATCATCAATTATTGGAATCGGAACACTGTCATCTGGCTGGTAAGCTTCTTCAATATCGGTCCATCTTTGATCAATTGTGCTTCTAGCTTTTGTTTTACATACAGCCCAATAATCAGATCGATTACGGTTTGCACCGGGATACGGGGGAGCATAATAAACCTGAACGGCTTGGGTTGCCAAGATAAAGGGATCATTGCTTCTGTATAGGCGTTTATGATTAACCTCTACGAAATCATGTTTTTCATCAACATGCAACACCTCTGGATGAAACCAACGACACTTAAAAAGCACTATCTCCTTCGTAGGAAATCTTGTATACTCTAGCTGTATTATTTCTTCAAGAAGACCATAGAAATTAGATTCTTTCCCTTCACTGTTAAGAGTTTTTACACATACTCCACTGTTCATTGTTGATTTTCCTTCTCCTTTTTGCAAAGTGTCGAAAGTATAGCCATTTATGAAATAAGAAGACCACACTTTTACTAAGGCACTTGGACCCACTGCTAAGCTTTGCAATACTACATTATTAGTGTGCTTATCTTTAACCTGTTATAAGAAACATACATTTAGCAATTCTTTATTTTAATTTTAAAAAATCAAATATTGTCTTACACTTACATGTGATTTAAATCAAGGAGTGAATTCTGTGTCGAAGTCTTTATCTCCAGCCCTACCGATCTCTATCGAGAAATCCCTAGTAGTTATATTGAGCAATCAACAATGTTAGTAATATATGTACAAATCTATCAGTATATATAAAATAGAAGACTCACTATATATTTTGGAAATGCTTACTTAGCACAGTCTTCAGTGTCATCACAATTTAACAATATATATGTCTCAATCGCATGTCTTTCGGCTCGATCAGAAATCCACCGAGTTTTTCGTGGACCATATCCATGTCCTGGATAATTAAAGACGCCAGAATGCCCCAGCTGATCGCTATCAAGAGAGTGCTCATCAATTTTCTCGGATTCTTTTCTTTTAGATGCAGCCCGACGCTCCGAGTATTGACTGGTTAGTGTTGTTATTTCTTCAATAATATATGAGGAGCAAATTGAAGCTTCAACATGTGCTTTATTGCTAATCTTTTTCTTCAAATGAAGCAAAAACCCGGAAAAAAAATACTTATCATAGATATATGATTAAACAGTATATAGAAATGGAAAATATAACACTTTCAAAAGTCAGCACCTCTCAAATGGATACATCCAACGGTATTGTACAGGCCCCGCAACTTTGGCTTCAAAGGCTAAATGAATCAATAGGTGCTCCATTGAATCAAAGAATGATGGGGAAATATTGTCTCCAACTTGCACAACAACAACGGAATAGCGACATCCAATTTTTGCATTTGCGCAACTGATAGTGTAGGTGAACACAAGGCGTGAAAAAACTGACTTAATTCAGCAAGAGGATCCCATATATAGTCAGGCAAAACTTCCTTAAAAGCAATTGGGATTAATCTCTGCATGAAGACATGACAATCATGATTCTTCATTCCAATCAGCCTGCACTCATTTAATTGCATGCATCGCCCAATGTTTGAAGCGTAACCATCCGGAAATTTCAAAGTTTTGATCCATTTGCAAACTTCTTTTTGTTGATCTTTTGTGAGCGTGTACTGAGATTTCGGTATTGAACCCGAATGAGTTTTTTCAACTGCCAACTCTGGACGATTGCAATATTCCATCAAATCTTTCCGTGCTTTTATTGAGTCCTTAGACTTATTCTTGACGCACATCACTGTATTAAAAACGTTATCGAAGACGTTTTTTTCTGTATGCATGACATCAAGATTATGACGGATCAAGTATGTCTTCCAATATGGCAAATCCTAGAATATATTGCGCTTGGTCCACTTGTTAAGATCTCCATAATCAGCATCCTCGAATTTAGAATCTTCCACCATAGTTGGCATGTTCTTCACACGTTCCCAAATCTCGTCACCTGTTAGACGACGAGGAGCAGGGGAGTCTTCGACATGATCTTTTACAAATTCATCCTTATTTTGTCGAAAAGGGTGTTCATGATTTAAAAACCTTCTGTGACAATCAAACCATGATGGTTTACCGCTGTTAGTAAGCCAAAAGGACTTTGTGTCCTCCATGCAAATTGGACAACCCATTAAACCAGCTGTGCTCCTACCATACATCATTCCATAAGAAGGAAAATCATTAATTGTCCATAACAATGCAGCTCGCATACAAAAAGTTTCTTCTCGCGAGATGTAAAATGTGGGCACTCCTTCCGTCCAAAGCAACTTCAGCACATCGATCAATGGTTGCAAGCACACATCTATCAACTTTTTCAGATTATTAGGACCCGAGATAACCATTGACAAAAACATGTATGGAGTTTTCAAACACATTGACGGAGGAAGATTATAAGGAGTCACAATAATGGGCCAACATGAATACGATTTACCAGATTGACCAAAGGGAGCGAATCCATCAGCACATAATGACAAACGAACATTGCGTGGCTCACTTGCAAAATCTGGATGTGTCTTGTCAAAATGCTTCCATGCTTCACTATCTGAAGGGTGACACATTATCCCTTCTGCATCAGGCTTACGGGTAGCATGCCATCCCATCTCCGCAGCAGTAGTCGGCGATGCAAATAATCTTTGCCACCTAGGAATCAAAGGCCAATAACGCAACTGCGCATATGGAACATCTTTCTTTCTCGGACAACGTTTATACCTTTCATGTTCGCAAAATTTACAGTGCTCTAACTTATCATCAGTCTTCCAATACAACATGCAACCATTTGGACACATATCAATTTTTTGCAGTGGCAATCCCAGTTCCTTGACAAGCTTCTTCGTATGATAATAGTCTTTAGGAAATTTATTGTCCCGAGGCATGCATCTTTTGGCCCATTCACATATCCTATTGAAACAGTTTTCAGACAAATTAAACTTTGTTTTGATTTTAAGCAATTCACCGACAGCCGACAACTGAGTTTCATCTTCACAACCGTTCCAAAGTGGTTCATCTGCAGTTTTCAGCACATCCCAATTTTTTTTTGACAAGTCTATGTGATCACCCATATTCATATCTGGTTGAGCATCAGGTGTGCCAATATCTGGTGTGCTTGATGAGGGAATATCTTCACCTTGCCCCTGATTTGAATCTGAATCATTTTCGACCCAAAATGGAATGAAATTCGGACCAGCTGCATCGAATATCATTCTTTGCTCTGGATTTAAGCGATCATATTCATCCCTCATTGGAAAATTTTGGTTGAAATGAGAGGAGGAGTCCATGCTGGCAGAAGGTTGGACGTATGGTTCCCCGTGACAATCCCAGATAAAGTAATCAGGCGTGAAGCCTCTTCGGTAGAGATGGTTTGTAACTATTGACGGGTTGTGATACTTCTTGTTATCACAAATACTACAAGGACACCTCATCTCAAATCGCCTAGCATGTGACAGTGCAAATTCCATGAATTGATTAACACCTCGATAAAACTCATCCGTCAATCTGGTACGTCCAGGTAGGTTTTTATTGTACATCCAACTTCGGTCTGACATATTTGGTCCTCGAAACACACCTATTGTAAAGTTTGAAGTGTAAATAGAAGCAGTATACGCTAGATCACTAAACAAGACAACTAGATATAGCTATTCCTATCAATCTCATAACAACTAACTTACCAAAGTAGAATTCACAACAGTTTGGTTCAGGTTCGAATAAAACTCCTAACTAACTCGAGTATCACAAATAAACAAATTAATTAGGCCAACTCAAACTACTTGAGATTTTTTTTTTATCAGGCACACATAATAAAGTAATATTCCATAGATGATCATTATAAAGCTAGTGGGTTTGACAGCCTTCGATCACTTCAATTTTATGAATCATTAACTAGAAATACCTGAGTGGAAGAATTTGAACGGCTAGAATCAATGGAGAAAGGAAGTACGTAAGCAATCACACAATCTTATTAGGAGTGAGAAGTTCCTGGATAATTTTGAATGTGATTAGGAGTAAGTACATAGGTATAGGGCCGGCTGTTAGGAATAGATATCTTTATCTCACTAAGTTGCTTAAATCTCTTTAAAATAATATTATTTGTCAAGTAAAAAAATCTATCTTTTGAACTAGAAAAGATTATTGGCCCGAGTTTTTTTTTGTCGACTACAATTTGTTCCAACAGGAACTACAAGTTCAATAGCACTCATATTGGTGTACCCAATTCAGTACAGAGAAGGTTTGCTCATACAAATAAGTGAGTCAGCATTTAGTTTGTTACAGGCAACAAGGCCGGAGCCTAACAGAAAGGGCGTGGGGCGTTGGTGCCAGTTGTGACAGCTAATGGATGGCTTACAGTATAAATAAGCTCTTCATTCTGTTATCACTGTACTTCCTTTCTCTGTAATTTCATATCTCTTCTTTACAGAGAGGTTCTTCCACCTTATACCTATGGATTCATTGTTTGCATTGTGAACTCGATTCCTTTTATGCATTCTGACTTGATCGATTGATCAAGTGTTTTACTACTTCTCTGAGATTCTATATGGTATCAGAGCAATCAGAATCTTAGTTCTGTCCTCACCAAATTCCGCACTTTTCTTCTCGCCGTATTCACTGCTACGATGACTCCAGGAGTTGAGGCGACTCAATCGATGACGAATCAGAGTGATCCACTGGCGCTATCCAATTCGGATTTTCCAGGTATGTTGCTTACGAAGTTAATCTTCGATGGAAGCAATTTTATGCAGTGGAGTCGTCAGATTGAGATGGCTTTAGGAGCTAAATTGAAGCTAGGCTTCATCGATGGATCTGGTGCTCGGCCTGTTGACGCAGATCCTAATTTTGCTAGGTGGAAGCGATGCGATCGTATGGTTGCGTGTTGGATTCTCAACACTATGACTCCTGATCTCTCAGGTGCGTTTATATACAGTGATTCTGCTCTTTCTCTCTGGCTTGATATTTGCGATCGTTACTATCAAAGCAACGGACCTCTTGTTTATCAATTGGAACAAGAACTTGCCAGTGTTACACAGGGAAATTTATCTGTCACTGCTTATTTTGTTAAAATCAAGAAACTCTGGGATGAGCTTCAGAGTCTGGATTCCTTGCCTATCTGTATGTGTGGTGTGATGACTAACTGCACTTGTGGAATTATAGCTAAGGTCCTTGAGAAGGATAATAGGACTAAACTGATGCAATTCTTACTCAAACTTAATTCTGATTATGAGCATGCTAAGAGCCAAATATTGTCTATGGATCCTTTGCCTCATGTGAATAAGGCTTATCACACTATATTGCAAATTGAGAAACAGAAGCAGATCACTAGATATGTTGCACCTGAACCAGCTGCTTTTCTTGCTAATCAAAGAGGCTTTAATAGAAATCAGTCTAACTATGGTGGATCACATGGAACCAGTGCTGAGCGCAGAGATGGCAAACAGAATAGAACTGATAGGAGATATTGTGTTCATTGCAAGGAAGAAGGTCATCTTCAGGATAATTGTTTTGAATTGATTGGATATCCTGACTGGTTCAAGGGAAAGAGAGGCAAGAGAGGCACTAAAGTTGCTGCCAATGCTGAATATGATCATTCTGGATTTTCAGATTCTCCTCTGGATAATGGAGGTAATGCAGATCAGAAAACTGCTCTTGATGAGCAGATGATGCAGGCTGTGAGTTGTCTTTCTACTGCTTGCCATGAGATGATGAAGGCTTTTAAACCTGAGAAGACAGCCATGACAGTGAGTACTAGTCACAAAGGAGGAAGTAGCTCTACCAACAATCAGTATTCAGGTAAAATTATTCATTGTTTATCTGTTTCTAGTGGTCTTTGTGATGAATGGATCATCGACAGTGGAGCTACTGATCACATGACCTCTCATCACAAGCTGCTCATTGATTGTAAGAAACTCTTGCATCCTGTGCATATCCTTCTTCCAGATGGTACGTCACAGGAAGTTAACACAACAGGTTGTGTTCGCTTGAGTGATTCTATCATCCTGGATGATGTCTTATTTGTGCCTAAGTTCAGGTTCAACTTGCTGTCTGTCAGCAAGCTCATCAGAACCAGGAAAATTGGTTGTTGGTTCACTGAATCACATTGTGTTTTACAGGACCTTTTGAGTAAAGAATTGAAAGGTGTAGCTTGTGAGCAAGGAGGTCTATACAAACTCAAAGATGCTGCTCAACTTGCTGATGAAGATTTGAAGAACTTTGCTCTTTTCAATAAAACTTGTTCAGACAATAATCCTTTGTCTGTTGATGAACTTTTGCACAGACGTATGGGGCACATGTCTGTCTCCAAATTGTTGCACTTGCCTGGTTTCGGTAATCAGGTTAAAGATGCAGAGTCTTTGAATTGTGATGTTTGCTCAGTGGCTAAGACACATCGTCTGCCTTTTGCTGAGAGTTGCAGTCATGCTTCTAATTGTTTTGAGCTTTTGCACATCGACCTTTGGGGGCCATACAGGCTTCCCTCTTTGTCTGGTGCTCGTTACTTTCTCACCATTGTTGACGACTGCAGTCGGGCAACATGGACGTACATGGTTATTACCAAGGATAATGTTTGTCAAATTCTCAGTGACTTCTTTACATATATTGCAAATCATTTCACTGCTAAAGCAAAATTTGTGCGTTCTGATAATGGAACTGAATTCGTTAATCAAGATTGTCAGAGATTGTTTGCTTCTCTTGGCATTCAACATCAACGTTCAGTCACCTATACTCCTCAACAAAACGGTAGGGTTGAACGTAAACATCGACTTCTGCTTGACACTGCTCGATCTTTGCGCATTCAGGCAAATTTGCCCATTGAGTTTTGGGGAGAATGCATCATGACTGCTACCTACCTTATCAACAAAATGCCAATGGCCAAGCTAAGTTGGAAATCTCCTTTTGAAATCCTTTTTAAAAAGGCTCCTGTTTATGATAATCTGCGTGTTTTGGGCTGTTTGTGTTTCATTGCCATACCAAAGAAGGGCAATGATAAATTTGCACCACGAGGGAAACGCTGTGTGTTTTTGGGTTATCCTCATCTACAAAAGGGATTCAAAGTTTATGATTTGGAAACCAAGCAATTGATCATTAGCAGGGATGTTATTTTTAAGGAAGATCAGTTTCCCTTCCTTGACCATTCTTGCACTAGTCCTGGCCCTTTTAGACTTGATCCCCTTGACACCAGTTTGTCTATTGATCCGTTGGACTCTGGCTTACCTTATGATGACAGTGATGATTGCCCTGCAATTCCAACATCAGTTGAGCCAACCAATTCGGTTGTTTCTCCTTCTGTTGCTGAGATTGCTCTTGATTCATCTCCTGACATTGATCCTCCTCGGCAATCGTCTCGTGTCAGGCATCAACCCACTTGGTTGTCGGACTATGTCGTTAACTGTGTGGTTAAGGACTATTCTTCCTCTATTGCTCATGTTCTCGCTGTCGCAGAACCTTATAATTACCAAGAGGCCAAGACACATCCTGAATGGGTTCATGCCATGGATCAAGAATTGGCGGCCCTTGAGGAAAATGGAACCTGGGAATTAGCTGCTTTACCAAAAGGGAAACAAGCTATCAAGTCTAAATGGGTGTTCAAGGTCAAATTCTTGAGTGATGGCTCTATTGATCGTTATAAAGCGAGACTTGTTGTGAAAGGATTCAGTCAAAAACTTGGTAAAGATTACCGCCACACTTTTTCCCCGGTTGCCAAATTACCTACTGTTCGGATGGTTATCGCCATGGCTACTGCTCGTGAATGGCCACTTCATCAATTAGATGTTAATAATGCATTCTTACATGGACATCTCGAGGAAGAAATCTATATGACACCACCTGAGGGATATGACAAGGCTGGCCCTTTGCAAGTTTGTCGCCTTCGCCGGTCTCTCTATGGCTTGAAACAAGCCTCTCGGCAATGGAATTTGGAGCTTACTCAGTTCCTCAAAGCACAAGGTTATACTCAATCTTGGAATGATTACTCCTTATTTACCAAAGGCACAGATGCTTCTTTTGTTGTCTTACTGGTTTATGTGGACGATGTTCTTATCACTGGTCCTAACACTGTGGAGATTCAAGCCATTAAAGACGCTCTTCATCTCAAATTTACTATCAAGGATATTGGTTTGGCTCGATATTTCTTGGGTATGGAATTATACAGAGATTCCACAGGCACTCTCCTTAGTCAAAAGAAGTACATCTGTGACATTCTTAAGGATACTGGTTTTCTGAATGCTCGTCCTACTCCATTTCCTTTGCCCACTGGTCTCAAGTTGGACAACAAAAATGGCACTTTGCTATATGATTCTGAGCGTTACCGGCGGCTGGTTGGTAGACTTCTCTACTTGAGTTTGACACGCCCAGATCTGTCTTACGCCGTGCAACATCTTAGTCAGTTTGTGTCTAAACCTCGCTTGCCACATATGTTGGCTGCTCATCATGTTCTGCGTTACTTAGCAGGTACTACTTCAGCATGGATTTTTTATCCTGTTCAAAGCTCCCTCAAGGTCACTGGATTCACTGATGCAGATTGGGGATCTTGTCTTACTACTAGACGGTCTCTTACTGGTTATTGTGTTTATTTGGGACATTCTCTTGTTTCTTGGAAAACCAAGAAGCAAGTCACTGTGTCCAGGTCATCTGCTGAAGCAGAGTATAGAAGTATGGCAGCCACTACTGCTGAACTGTTGTGGGTTAGCTATGTTCTCAAGGATTTGCAGATCAATTTAAGCTTACCTATTACACTGTTTTGTGATAACAGGGCTGCTCAACAAATGGCGGCTAATCCTTGCTTTCATGAACGAACCAAGCATTTGGAAATTGACTGTCATTTCACTAGACATCACATTCAGTCTGGCTTTCTTCGCACAGCTTACATTCCTACACAGCTACAAATAGCTGACATTATGACCAAGGCTTTGGGAGAGGCTCAACATGGATTTCTTTGTTCTAAATTGGGTTTGCAAGAGCTTTCCTCTTGAGGGGGGAATATTGGTGTACCCAATTCAGTACAGAGAAGGTTTGCTCATACAAATAAGTGAGTCAGCATTTAGTTTGTTACAGGCAACAAGGTCGGAGCCTAACAGAAAGGGCGTGGGGCGTTGGTGCCAGTTGTGACAGCTAATGGATGGCTTACAGTATAAATAAGCTCTTCATTCTGTTATCACTGTACTTCCTTTCTCTGTAATTTCATATCTCTTCTTTACAGAGAGGTTCTTCCACCTTATACCTATGGATTCATTGTTTGCATTGTGAACTCGATTCCTTTTATGCATTCTGACTTGATCGATTGATCAAGTGTTTTACTACTTCTCTGAGATTCTATAACTCAAATAAAAAAGCAAGGAAGAGGCTGTAAAAAAGTTTGAAAAGGAGAGGGCAGCTGCAGGGCATATGAGAAAGTTATCAAATTATATGGAAGCAAATCCCAAGTGCTGAATCTCAATACTATACCTGAAGTAGAAGTTCTCTAATTAAGTAGTCATAAAAACAGCTTAAGCAGCAGTCATAAGAACAACTTATGCAGCATAACGTCCTTTAATCTGTATGGGCAGCTTATGAATTAAGTATTCATAAGAACAGCTTGTGAATTGGAATTACTCCTTTAATTTGTATGGGCATTTCTTATTTCTGCAGAACGTCCAAATATATCTAAAGTTGGGTAGATCAGATCATGCTGAAAAACAGCTTAAGAAAGTCACCGCATTGCTTCTACGGCCTTGACAGGTAACGCATTCACGCTCTCTTACTTAGTTTTCCCCTTTCTTCTGTTCTGAGGGTTCTAACCCCTTTCTCTTTTGATCTTTTAGTGTCCGCGGATCTTTCTCGCGTTCGTAGCGGGGGGAAATCTGCATCCGCTCTTATTGCGTCGCGGAAGAGGAGTCGTACTGGAGAGGGAACTGCTTCCGCGGTCCCTATTCATATTACGCCGATGATTTCTCTCATCTCGTCTCCATCTCCTTCTTCAACTTCGGTGAAAAAGTCACGTAAGGGTAAGGAGAAGGTGGTTGAGAAGTTAAACTTCGACTACGAGACCGTGGACGACTTCCCAAGAGTTATTTCCCGTGTCGTCGCGTCTGGAAGGTCATTTTTTCCCGCCATGAAGCGTCTTCAGAATCCTCCGTCGCTTGATTATTATTTGTCGATGGAGACGGAAGACGTGATAGGAGAGGCGCTTGCTACGCAATGGCAGGTAGGTTTCCTTTGCTTTTTATGTTGAATCTTCTGTCTTTGATTTTATTCTTACCTTTTTGTCTTCTTTCCTTTAGGCTTTTCAATCTTCATTGTGCGTCTATGGGCGCTTCTCCGATTTTGTCAATCGGGTGAAAGCTATGGAGGTCAAGCAATCGGCCGACGAGGCGAAGATTAAGGAGCTTGAATCGACAGTTGAGGCGTTGCGTAAGGCGGAGAGCGAGGCTCAAGAGAAGGTTATGGTGGCACTTAAACTTCAAGTTGATCTTTCCAAACAGGTCGAGGACTCGAAGGCAAGGATCGCTACTCTGGAGGACGAGAAGGCTAAGGTGGAGGAGAAGCTTGCTTCTGAGCTCAAGGAGGTGAAGCTTTTTTGGTCCTGACTTTCTCGTGTGGAAGTCATCGAACAGTATGCTACTGTTAGATATCGCGGTTGGAATCCGGTGAAGGAACAGAAGGAGTTTGAGGAGGCGTTCCCGGAGCTTCCTGAAGGTGTCGACGCAGGACCTACGCCTATGAATCCTCCGACAAGTCCTCATGATATGGAGGATGACGTCCCTCATCTCGACGAGGTCGACCCTAACGATGGCGTCGAAGATGACGGAGATGCTGGTGAAGAAGAAGTCGTGGAAGATACTGAAGACGAGTATGAGGACGGGGATGGTTCTTCAACGAGTTCTTCCGAGTCTAACAGCGACTCTTCTTGATTTTCCGGGATCGTTCTCCCCTTGGAGTTCTTTGTAAATTCCTTTTTCTTTCCTTTTTTTACGCGTCGCCGTTCTTTCGGGGCGTTTACTTGTAGATATCTCCATTCTCGCCCTTCATAATGGGCTTCTTATAATATAGTTACTCTATTTTGGAATTACTTACTTGTTGGTGAAGACGTCTTTAAGATCTTCTGTGACTCGAATATGTCGTTGTATCTAGTCTTCCTTTTGTTGGTGACGGCGTACTCGTCCATACGTTACTCGAGTGACTTTTGGATCCTTTTTTCGAATCGATCTTTTATCTCGGGGGTGCTTCTTGATTTCTCGAGTAATCCCACCCCTTTTGGTAGGTTTGACCTAGGCTTCTTGTAGACTAGGTTAGAGCTATCAAAGACTCTTGGATTCTTCTTTACTTATTGTATGTCGTATTTTATTTCTTGCATCTTACGCGTCAATCTTCACGTTGCGGACATCTTAGGAGTTTACCCCTTATCTGGTCTTCATCTCTTATGTACTTTTTTTTTGTGCGCGTGTCTTGTTTCGCGTGTGTGCAGAATCTTTGGCTATTGACCTTCGTGATCTTCTACACGTATCTTATTTATCAGAGGGTCGTGCCGGTTTTGTGAGGTGCCGGGCTTCATTCTCCATGACCATTGCCACACGTCGCTAACAATCATGGGGAGCTTCGACTCGGGGTCGGCGGTTCGACTAACGTTGTCTACGCGTAGATGGAGCCTCGAACGCATAGGCTAACAAAATTCCTCCCCGGCGCATATTTTCGCCGTGGCTTTATTAAGCTTGATGTTACGTCATAGACAGAGAGCAAGTAATTTGGAAATTGAACAACTCAACATACTTTAACATGTCGGAGAAAAAGAGTTTATTCATATATTAATAAAGAAAATGCATCACGAACTGACAGACTTCGACTTCTACGCTTACCCCTAGTCAGAGCGACACGACCCCTTGTCGCTCTGACGCTAAGATAACGATGCTTAATTTATTGAGACTCTTGAAAGAAACTAATCCTACTCATGCAAGAAAGAACATAAAGGAAATAACGCTAGGAAACTCGGAAGCTCTTATTACTTCTTTAGGCTTATGGCGGATGGTGTTTCATAAACATGTAGCTTGGGTTGTGGCTCTTTGTTTGGATCTTTTGCTCGTACTTACTTGGCGTATTAGTATTCCTTTGCTTGTTCAACTCTGTTCTTCCCATTGCGTCAGGGATTGACTTTCCACCCCTAGCTTTTTCTTTGCGATTCCTTGATTGCTATGCTTTCTTTTCTTTATCCACCGATGCCTTAGTGGCTTTTTTCATCCCAATGTTGTAGCACTCTCTCGCGACTTGAAGCTCACCTTTGATTTCTTGGATCCCCCATGGAGACGGGAATTTCAAGGATTGGTGATACGTTGAGGGTATAGCTTTCATGTCGTGCAACCAAGGTCTTCCCAGGATAATATTGTAGGGTGACTCGATCTCCATTACTGCAAACTTGGCTTTCATATTAATACCTCTTGCGTATGTTGCCAACGTGATCTCTCCCAACATGCTTGCCACTTCGCCACTGAACCCCACTAGAGGGACATGCTTCTTTATGACGTCGTCGTTGGATAGTCCGAGTTCCTTTATGGCGGACGCAGTGATGATGTTGGCGGAGCTCCCATTGTCTATGAGAATCCTCTTGACTAGGCAATTGCTGACAGTGAGGGAGATGACTAACCCGTCGTGATGCTCCACCGTCTCGTTTGGCTCTTCGAACGTGATTGGGTAATTCCTTCTGATAGGGCGAATTTGGTAAACCCTTGTCATGTCGCTGTCATCACGTAGGATCTTGATATTCCTTCTAGCGGAGGACGCGGTATAGCCATTCGTGGAAGAGCCTCCGATGATGGTGTGTATAGTCCGGGTATTACTTACCGGAGGTGGAGGTGGAGTAGGGGACTTCCTTTCTCTCTTCACCCCTTCAAACGCGTTCCTTCCTTCTTTGGAAAGTAGGTCTTTTAGATCACCTCTTTTCAGCAACCTTAACACTTCTTTTCTCAGGGTGTAACAACCATCCGTCGTGTGACCCGTATCGTTATGAAACTCGCAGTACCCCTTCCCTGTTCCGGGTCTCCTTCCGGGATTTGGCTTTCTCGGCCATTGTACGTCACGTAATCCTTCCATCGCGCTCATGACTCGCAACGTGTCGGTCTTCATAGAGATACGTTTGTCTACCATGTAGACGCTATCGACCTCGCTCACAGCATGCACCGTTTGCGGTTCTCTTTGGAATGGCTTGTTTCTCCTGTCATGACATTCCCCTCGCCCTTGATGCCGGTTGTTGTGTCGACGTTGAGGAGAGTTTCTGTGCGGAGGAGTTCGCCTACGTGGAGATCGAGAATTTTCTTCGTTGTACCTTAGGAGATCTTCTTCCAATCGTATGGCTTCCATGGCTCTTTCCCTAGTCGAGACGAATGACTCGGGACGAGTCTTCGTCAGTTCCTTATACAAATCACTATCTCGGGGGCGTACTCGCCTGAACGCGTTGGCAGGGGTGGCTTCAGTACAATCTGGGATCGTAATCTTTTCGACATTGAAGCGTTTCAAGAAGGCCCTTATGGTCTTGCCCTTGTTCATACGCATGTTATGGAGATCTGAGGGTTGTTTTGCGAACAACTTACTGCTGGCGAATTGCAGCCGGAATTGGTTGGAGAGCTCGGCGTAGGAGGAGATACTTCCCTTGGGCAAGTGGATGAACCACGTCAAGGCTGGACCTTTTAGTGTTGAGATGAAGAACTTGCACATCATTGCTTCCTTTCATTCTGGTTCGATCGGACTTGTGGAGAGCTTAGCTTTGTAAAGCAAGACGTGTTCTTTCGGGTCGTCTGACCCATCATACACAGGGAGGTCTGCGATGGTGAATTTCGTGGCGATCTTCTTGACGGCGATAGCGGCAACAAACGGGCTTTCCTCGAATCCGAATTCGTCTTCAGGGATTATGGATTTGGGGGTCCGGGCATCAACATCATCTCTTTCCTCAAGGCTCCGACTTGTTGTGCTACGAGCGCAGCGACGGTGTCTGAGGTTAAGGTCTCTTCAGATTTCTTTTTCTGGGTTTGTTCCTTGGGGAAGACGTAACCATGGTGTTCTTGGGGATGGTATACGTCGCCTTCTTCGATGGTTGCGTCCATATCGAGGCGTCGAACGATGCTCTGTCCGCGGACATAGGTATGTTGCCCCGTGGAACCTGCCTTGAGTTCCTTGATTATGGAATTCAACCTCTCGTTCTCCTTGGTGAGTTCCGACGCCGTCTTCTCGCTTTCCTGCAGGGCTTCGGCTTGAGTTTTTTCGAAGGACTCGATTTGCACTCGGACGGTGGCCACATTGGTTACTTCACCATCTATCCCTTGTTTTTTTGTGCGGGCGCTTTCTTTTGGGGTGCTGGGGGTGATTTCGAGACCTTTTCTTGCGTCTTCATTCACCGAAGCCAAAGGAAACGTTGTGTGATCCTCTTCTTCGGACCTCTCTTCACCATTGTGCGGGCTGTTGGTCGGACTTGTCATGATTCCCTGCAAAAAAGAAGCTCTTTTCGTATGGAAAGACGATACCTTTGTTGGGGAAAGATATAATATAATATAGAATAAGATAGAATACACTCGGCCGACCTAATCCTTGAGAAGAACGAGACCTTTGCCACGTCTCGTTACGTCGATGATATCTTCCTTTCACCTCGTCGCGTCGATGATGTCCTTCTACGCGTAGCTTCCACGCGTTCCACACTTGTCGTATTTTTAGGCACAGACATGTGTCTATGAAGAAAATGTAATTTTAATTATGGTATTTATTTTATTTTTTATTAAGTAAATATTTGGCCATACAAAGCCTTATCCAATACGTACACATTGTCTGGATGAGCGGAGTCAACAAAACCATGAGTTTACTCCACATAGAGTTTCTCCTTCAATTCCTCGTTAAAGAAGGTTGTTTTCACATCCACTTGTTGTAACTTAAAGCCATGATGCGCTGAGTAGGCAATAAGTAACCAAATGGCCTCCAATATGGCAACGAGAGCAAAGCTTGCATTGTAATCAATTCTTTCTTGTTGGTTGTAGCCTTTCACCGTTAGTCTTGTCTTGTTTCTTGTAACCTTCCCCTTGTCATCTAGCTTATTTCTGAATACCCACTTTATTCCGATAGGGCTTCATCAATTTGACTAGCGATCCTCATGGTTCATGACTTCTACCAAGTCAAAGTTATCATATGGAGTGTAAGACAGGTTGTCTCTCTCTTGTACTGAATCACCGACCATTATGGACTTATCAAAGATCACATGAATGTTTTCTTCAATCTTTCTTGTGCGATTGATCTAAACCTTGTATGCTTTGCTTTGAAGAGAGTAGCAAACGAACATTCCTTCGTCACTCCTTGGATCAAACTTTCCCGAGTTGTCCTTCCCATTGTTGTGAAGAAAGCATCTGCATCCAAAGACCTTGAGATGGGAAACGTTTGGCTTTCTTCCATTTTAAAGTTCATACACCGTTTTGTTGATGAGAGATTTGAGAGTGGCCCTGTTTAGCACGTAGCACGAGGTGTTGAAAACTTCATCCCAAAAGCTTCTTGGAAGATTGCTTGAGATCAAGAGATTTCTTGTCATATATTCTAAGCTCTTGTTCTTCCTTTCAACCACTCCATTTTATTTAGGCGTTCTTGGCGTTGAGAAGTTGTGGTTTATTCCTTTGTCCGTACACAAAGAACGAAACTTAGAGTTTTCGAAATCAGTTCCATGGTCAGTACGAATAGAGATTAAGGATACTCCAAGCAAGTTTTCCACGGATTTGAAGCATACTTCAAATTCTTCAAAAACCCCATCTTTAGATGTTAGAAATATAGTCCAACTGTATCTAGAGTAGTCGTCAACAATCACAAAAACGTACCCATTTCCTCCACGGCTCTGTGCGTGTACGCATGGGTCCACATAAGTCCATGTTGATCATTTCTAAGGGACGAGAAGTATTTACCTTCTTCTTTGATTTAAAGGATGACCATACTTGTTTTCCTCTTATGCATGATGTACACACCATATCTTGAATGGTCTCTACTTTTGGAAGTCCTTCCACCAGATCCATTTGATGCAGATTTTGAAGATGCGATTGACCTGCGTGACAAAACATCTTGTGCCACAGAAGAGAATCTTGTTTCACTTTTGTTAAGCAAAGTTCCTCCTCAAGGAAGAAAGTAGAGCTGACCTTGTAGATGTTGTTTGTGCATATTCCTGTGAGCAAAACTTTCTTGTTCTCAAACTCTCAACTTGGCAGTCATCAGTAGTAAAGACAACTCTATATTTTCCTCTTTGACACGGTTGAACTTCGCTTAACAAGTCAAATCCTAGGTTGTCTACTATGTTCACATTATTAATTGAGAGCTTGTTAGAGATACTTACCTTGCCAATGCCTATGACTTCTCCCTTGCTTTTGTTCCCAAAGGTTATTGAGCCCCAAATTTTGTGATTGAGCGTCTGGAACCATCCTTCGTTCCTTGTCATATGACACGAGCATGCAGTGTCAATGTACCAGGAGTAGTTTGGTACATTTCTTGTGTTTTTCAGAGAATTCTTTGTTGCCATGAGACATGTATCCCCTTCTTATTCAGTATCCTCCCATGTTGCCATCATTGCGCTCTTCTCCTCAGTCATAGGAGGCTCTCCACCCTTTTTCTTATAGCAATTTCTAACAAATTGTCCATCTTTCTGACAGTGGTAGCAAATCACCTCTTTCATATCTTGGTTTCCTTCATAGGGACGAGACACACTTTTTCCACCTCTTCTGAAAAGGCTCTTGTGAGTAAGGAAAGTGTGTCATCTTTCTCAATTCTGAGATCTTCCAACTGGTAAAGATCAACGACCTTTTCTTTCTTAAAAGCAATCAATTTTCCTTTGTCGGCTTCCTTTCTTGCAAGGAGCTTTCTCTCAATAATTATTGATTGGCTTTTGAGGCGGCAAACACCGATCTTCAAGATAGATTTCCTTGATGTCACTCTGGGCTTGCAGAGCGTTGATAAACCGATCCCACTTGATGTTTAACGCTTGCATGAGTTGATATGTTATTTTCCATTGAGGGATCTCTTCCCCCCAAGAAAATCCATATGACTTACATATCCTTCAAACCTTGCATGAAAGTCTTCAAACCTTGGTCTTGTCTTCATCATTGAGGTCAAGAATGATGACATCCCCGAACTCTTTTATTTTCCAGATTTGAGCATAGAGGGATTGAGTGTGTGACTCAAACTGAATTACCCACCAGTCATATTCACATTACTTCAGCATTAGAGGTTTACAAAACGAATTGTTGATTGCGTTGTTTGAAGACATCTTTTCTGCAAACTAACTTAGACAAAATTGAGACCAAGCTCTGATACCAATTAATGGACCGGTTAGTGTAAAATACCAGAAACAAAGCTTTGTTTCGTGACAAGTAAAGCAGTCTAGAAAGTAAACAACGAAAGAATCAAATCTTGACATGATGATATATAGTAGAAAAAACCCGAATAACAATCATTACTTTGAAGCAAAAATCACTTCCCTCTAGCTTCCACTAGAGAGAATTTGAATTTGTCTACTTGTTTTATTGATATCTTGATTACAATAGAACTTGGATCCCTCTTCTCACTTGAATCTCAATCGCAAACACTCATAGAACTTGCTAAACAATGCACTAGGTTTTTCGCTCTTCAAAGTCTTACAAAGCTATGTGAATCCCTCATAATATATAGTAAATTAAATAGCTCCAACCTAATACAGTATCTAGCCGTCCTATCTTATTTCCCGTTAGATATATTTTCCATAAAATCTATCTTAAAGAATATAATATTCTACCTAAGGAAATCACTTCCTAAATAAATATTATTCCTTTCCTTATAACTCTTCAACTTGTTCTCCAAGTATATCTTTAATCTTCAATCTCGGCCTTCATTAAATAACCGCTCCACATATATGGAAATTCTATCTATAAGGAAATACTCCTTCGATATTATTTCTATACTCCACGCATAATCTTATTGGCCTAGATCTTCTATCGAGTTGTATTCTATTTCCTTGTAGCAAACTTGTTTCCTTGTTGTGATACAACTCTTTTTCATAATTCCAAAGTCATCCTGCATATGTCTCGACCAACATTCTTCCTCGGATGGACCTTGACCATGCACAATTGTCCTCCACTCGACGTAACTTTACGTCTAGCGTTATCCAACAAGCTCTTCTCTTATTCATTTAAACACTAGTAACAAACATATGCACTCAAGTAAATCATTAGTAGATATTTGTCATTAATCAAAACTCATCACATCTCAACAAAAATGATATTATTAGGTTTTATTATATTATTATTTTAATGTTTTAATACTTTTTCAAAAGAGTTTTAAGCCTTTCTTTTAGCGAACATTTCCTAAAACAAAGTCTTAACTCTTCACCTATACCATAATATATTAGATAAACATAATACTGTTATTATCTTATAGCTTTTTTATTGTTTTTATAGTCATTATAAGTACAATTTAATAGACATAATTTCTCTTTGAGGTGAGGTAAAGAGGACAAAATTTTAATGAATCCAAGTGAACTGGCCTCTTAGAAAGGAAATTTTACGAAGAGCTCGTTGTTTCTGATACCCTAGTTGTTCCGCACGACCCTTCGACCTACTCATACCCCGATTCGGCCTTGTCATTTATTATTTGCATTATTTATCGATTTTATCTTATCATAATTAAAGAGAAGATAACTTGTTATATTTGTTTCCTTATATAACTTGCTTTCTAAAAAAGAGAAGAAGAGACACGTAGCAATTTTGGGGGTTTCCCTTGCTTTCATACAATCAGTAAAAGGCGTGTGTATATATAACTAATACAAGGACGAATGTAACTAATAGAGGATGTCTAGCTTTCCCAAAAGATGATGAAAAAAAATCTTGTGCAAGAACTTTAGTAAAGATGTCAATAGGATGATACGAGGATCGAACATAGGAAGTCACAACCTCACCTAACTTCAGAAGCTCACTTAGAAAAGGACAATCAAATACAATGTGTTTGGTACGCTCCTGAAAAACGGATTTGAAAGCAACTTGTAATGTAGCCTAATTGTCACAAAAGAGATGCATAGGAACCGAATCATGAACACCTAAAGAGTGCAAGAGGGATTTGAGCCAAATAACCTCACAACGTTCTATCACCATGGATCGATATTCAACCTCAATAGAAGATTGAGACGGTGTTGGGTTCTTTTTTGTTTTCCATGAAACAGGGGAGGTGTTGAGCATAAAAAAGTATCGGTGAGAGAACGGAGAGAAAGAAGAAATGCATCTCATCCAAAGTCACAAAAAGAAGTGAGGTGCAAAAAGCGATCCTGAGGAGAACAATACCTTGACATGGATGTCTTTGATATGGCGTAGACTGTAGTGATTTTTGAAGTTTGAACACCTTCCCATTAGGAGTCGTAAAACCTGAAGGTGGTCTTATATTCACTTCTTTCGAATCTCCATGTGAAAAAGGCATTTTGGGCGTCCATTTGATGAAGTTTCCATCCTTAAGTGTAATCTACACCTTTAACTTTACTTTTACCAAGGACAAAAATCCATGCCTTGTTTTCTTGGAGGAAGATCAACAAGAAACCAAGAACCATTTCGATCAAGAGCAACAAACTCACCAGTCATATATAGTTGTTTTCCACTTCTCTCACGTTGAACCGTACCAAAAAACCCAAACGACTCAATTTTTCAGCAGTGACAACAACTAGGAAATTGACATCGGAAGGAGAAAGCTTATTGAATTGTAATGCGCATAATCTGATAACGAGTAAGGTGTACATGAAGATGGTTATGAAGAGGCGATGTGTGTGGAAGAGAGAGAGGGGCGTGAATAGACAGTTGTGTGACAGACAAAGTGTCTAAGTCTCACAAAGGAATAACGAACTCGTTCACTTGAAGGAATAATATTGGTTCGAGGAACATATGTTGGTAATAATTAACACACATGCATTTTTAGAGGCAAAGACGAAAAGTTTTTAAAAATGTATAAAATTCATGTGCATTAAGATTTAACGCATTAGTCTATGCGTTAAAACTTAACGTACCAGTTTGTGCCTTGAAACTTAACGCACAGATTAAATCTAATTAAACATCTTGTTTAATTAAGTTTAACTGAGATTAAGACCTTGTGCGGTAATACTTAGCGTACAAGTTTTTTGTAACACACTGTTTTTTTTTTGGCGTATGCCCTACATTTCTTTTATTATATTAACCAACAAATAAGATATATATTACTATTGCCTCATTGCTCAAGTGGTAAAGCACTCTATACCTTCTGTGAAATCTTTGGTTTGAGTCTCAACTCCAACACTCGCTCTTTTATTTTTTTTTGTTGAAAAATGAAGGAAAGACGAGAGTGGGAAGAGTTGAACTTGAGACTTCATAGACAAGTAATGAGAGTGAAACCACTACAGTAATGAATTATTTCTATATATATTTAATTTTAATATTACAAGTTACAACCGAACTTGAGTCCGCCTCATTATAATTATTAGAAAAACAGTTTTTTCTAATATTTAGTAGTCATATTATTAATATTTTTACCAAAATATTATTAGTAAAATAAATTTGTGTAGAAAAGAGGAAGAATCTGAAGTTTTGGGCGAGAGATGAAGTAGGGTTTGGGTTGTATTTATAATAAGTAATACCTCGCGTTACGCGAGGGAAACAGTCTTGTGTTACGCGAGATGTCCCTCTTTCACGTTACGTGAGAGGTCGAGCGTTATTTGACAAAACGTCTTGGCTGTATTTAGTAAGGGCAGCCAAATAACGACAGTCGACTAGTTGCTACATTAATTCTGCTCCATCAACGTCGATCAATATCCTAATTACCATATGTTTTATCGATTTTTCTAATCTATGCACCACTACATAAAATGCTCATAATTGAAAGAATTTTTAAATATTTTAACTTTAAGTTATATTTTTTATTGATTGATTTATATTTTTTTCATGTAGAAACACAGTTTTCATTTAAAATATGCTTATCCTACGCCCTAATGACAAAGAATAGAAAAACCGATGTTTTATATGTACACCGATAGTTATACGAAACGCCTATATGCACGCGACTTTTTCTCTATATGCACGCGATTTGGTGCGCAGATGTTATGCGCATAGGTTGGTGCGCAGTTTTCTTGCGCACAAGGGTATTTTCGGGATAATTGTGAAAATTCTGACGATGTCTGTCAAATGTGTGCGCATTAAAACAGCGCACATAATATATAATGCGCAAAAGTTCAGCGCACGACGTTTCGGATTCCCGAATGTGTGCGCTGAAGTTTTGCGCACAGAATTAGTGCGCAGAAGCACTGCGCACACATTCTATTAAACCCTCGCCGCAACTTCTTCTTCTTCCTCCTTCTTTCTTTCTTTTCTGCTGTAGCTCGACGGCGCCGATCAAACACTTTCCATTTCCGAGCGTTTCCCTCGTCTAAACACAATTCCGTCAATGGATTCTGAACCCCCTCATTCTTCCGGTCCCGACCACACCACTTTCGTCCCAATCCCAACACCTCCGCCGACTTCCGTCCGAACGGAGCCACCTCCGGCGACCTTGTCCGACGATGAAGCGTTGGTGGATGGAGGTGGCCGGCGGTATGCGACTCGAGCCGCGTTGGCAGCGGCAAATGCTCCTCCGGCAACTATTCCGGCGACTATTCCGGCGACTCGGGTTCCGGAGACACCGCACGATCTTTATTCGGTATAAAATTTCTAAACCCGCTTTTTTCAAATATTTATCGTATTTAATTGTGGAAATTTATTCGTAATTGTTTTTTGTAATAATTACGAATAAATTTCAGTTTTTTATGAATTAAATATTAGAATTCGTATTAATTGTAATTTAATCGTAATTTTTCATAATTACGATTAAATTTCAGTTTTGTATGAATTAAATATTAGAATTCTTATTAATCGTATTTTTTTATAATTACGATTAAGTTTCAGATTATTATGCATTAATCGAATGCCTAATCGAATTACGTTAAATTTCTAACAATTTCTATTAAAAAATTTAGTTTTCATAGATATAAAGACTCGAATTTGATTACGAAGTTGCAAATTATTTCCGAATATTTTAGTATGAATTAGTCATACTAAAAATGTAAAAACATGTAGACTATACAAGCCGTCATGGATCAGACGGGCAACACGATGCCCGCACCAGTAGCGGAACGGCTTCCACGTCGACATGATGTGGCAGCCGGTGTGCGATTATCGTTCGAGGCCCTCGAACGATTTTTCGGCACCGGATCACCTGAGCGCCGTGAGCCAGGGAATGAGTACGAGGAGGCACAGCTGCAGCAGCAGGAGATAGATGGTTCGCACATGGAGATGGATGGACAAAGAGCAGATTTCCATGACGACGTAGATTATCCTGGTCGATATGTTACTGCGTTCGACCCTATCGAGCCCACACCAGTACAGGCGTAGGTGACCACGGATGACTATGATATCCAGGATGCACCTCTGTTTCAGGATGCTTTACCTCGCAGTTCAGAGCATATAGAGCAGGATTTACCTGCAGTGACAGATGCAGAAACGTCGATATCTTCTCCTCCTACGGTCGCATCTGCAGAGCCAGTCGCATCTTCAGAGCCAGTGTCGGGAGATTTAGAAGACGATGACCATGCCCCACAGACATATTTTCCTTGGCTCGGGGAGTCGATGCAGGACATTTGTCGTCCACGTGCGCCTCACCTATTGTGTTCTTATGAGACGCATATAGCGAGATGGATATGGTCGCGTGGTCCTCTTCCAGGGCCCGCTCCCGATGTACCATTGGTGCCCCCGGTGCAGGTTAGGAAGCGTGCCCGTGCGGGGGAAGCTGTAGGCCGAGGCAGAGGCCGAGGTGGTGGGAGAGGGAGAGGGAGAGGTAGAGGGAGAGGTCAGGAGGGTGCTGAGGGAGTTGGTGGTGAGGGTGTTGCTGCTGAGGGAGTCGCTGAGGGGGCTGCAGTTGAGGAGGTTGTTGGTGAGGAGGTTGCGGCTCCAGTTAGAGGTGGTCGTCGTCCCAGGCAGAGACGACGAGTAGTTGATATTCAGGCAGAGGATGAGCCAGAGGATGGGGACGGGGATGAGGCCGAGGCTGAGGCGGCTCCGTTAGATCCGGTATGTTCAATAACATTGATCTGAATTCTTATAATAAGTTATACGTTTCTTATTTACTAACCGGACGCAAATTTTTTTCTGTACTTATTTAGGCTAGGAAGCTCCTGAGGGTGATGTACAGATCTGCACAGGTTCATGATTATGAGCATCATATTTCAGCTGAGGAGGGTACATGGTTCAGGCTTGCTGAGCGTTCTGGGCTGACAGAGCTGCGCCGAGTGGGCATAGCGTCTCAGATCGATGCTGCATTGATTTCTGCTTTTGTGGAGAGGTGGCATCCAGAGACCAACACTTTCCACATGCCATTTGCTGAGATGACCATCTGCCTACATGACGTGATGCAGATCCTCAGAGTCCGTATACATGGTCGTAGCTGCAATTCACCTATGACAGATGACCAGATCTATGCGGCGCTTGCGGACGCTATGGGTCAGGAGGCTGATGACATGAAGGCATGTTATAGCTCAGGTGGCATTCATTTCGGTGCCCTCAATGCTCGGTTGGAAGTTTTGTTTGATGCGCCAGTCAGGAATGAGAGTCACATTGCCACTCTGTATCTCCTTTTGCTTCTGTGCTCGACTGTCTTGGTGGACAGGTCGACAAAGGGTGTCAAGGTCCAGTACGCGGCGCTTGTTCTCAACCATGATCGTACAGGGGACATTGCATGGGGAGCCGGCATACTTGCGTTAGTGTATCGCAATTTAGGGTCTGCATCTAGAGTCGAGACGGCAACCATTGGTTCATGTGGGATTCTTCTGAGGGTAAGATCTTGTCGTTAACGTCTTGGTGAATAACTCTTAACTATTCACGTAGTTTTACTAATAATCTGTAATTGTTTATATGTAGTGCTGGATCTGGGCATACTTTCCTCATTTTCGTGATCACTTTGTCACGAACCCTGCATTCGCCCATGGAGATGCTGCTGTAGGATTGTATACACCACTTAGCTCGGATACTGGGCGTTTGGTTGCCATCCGTCGCATGCTCGACAGCATGAGATATGAGCAGGTTTGGATTTAATTTCTTATATTTTTTATTTCATTACCGCAATACGTGTCTAATTTGGCTTGTTATTTGTTTCAGGTTAACTGGCAGCCATGGAGAGATTTGGACTTCAACTCACCAGAGGTTTCTCCTACGAGATTTGAGGGAGTATTGAGCATCTGGAAATTTCATGAGGCCTACAACCCTAGGAGAGTCCTGCGGCAGTTTGGGCGGGCTCAGCCCGTTCCCGACCCACCCATTCAGCCGTTGTCATTTCATCGGCCCATGGGTTGCACGAGGTATGACGTCGTTTATGCACCTGAGCTTCTTCTTGCATGGGACGCAGAGCCGAGGCCTCTGATCGATCTGGATGGGCCGGTTGCAGAGCCAGCATGGAAGATGTCTGATGACTATATGGATTGGCTGGACGAGTTCTCACATCCCGTCGTCGATCCATCCTCTGAGAGACATGATCGCCCGCCTCGCTATGGATATACCCCGGTGCCTATCGATGCATTAGCGGTATGTAAAATTTTATAAAGTTTGTACAAAACTTAGCTTTAGACCTTAACTAACGATTAAATTTACGTTTTGTTTGCAGCGTTGTCAGATCCTCCAAGCCATGATGCACTCTTTTCTAGACACCCCTATCTCGGATCGACCTTGGGCCACTGAAGATGTGATTCGTGGTTGGCTTGCAATCTTAGAGGCACCTCAGGCACCTTTGGCACCATCTCCCCCACGTGCATCGCGGATGCCACCACCACCACCACCTCCTGTTTTCCGAGATTCTGTTCATGAGAGTGGCCAGGGGAGTGGATGCGGCACACAGGAGGATGCGCACCAAGATGATATGACTCAGGGTGATGTGCCTCGGGAAGATGCTCCGCCTTATACTCAGGAGACTCAGGATTAGACGCTTGACGTCTGTTTTTGTTTGATGGATGTTTTATGTACGATTGATGTTTTATGTATGCATTTTTCTTGTGTGATGGTTTTAAATTTTATGTTTTGCTTGTTTGAATATTCAAAACGACTCCGAACAATAATGCAAATACAAATCTGAACAACAAGACGTGAAAAACTATATTGATTTGAAAACGAAATACAAATTTCAACAACAACACTACACAAAGAGATGGTGAGGAAGACCAACCTATGAAGATCCCCAAGTAAGGCCATCGACCTATAACCACAATGTCCGTCAGAACGTACCTGTCTAACATCTGTGATGTATGGAAGCCAAAAATCATCCAAATTGTCAATGCCGAAGTCAACCCCCCTATGAATGAGAGGAACACCAAGTTCTTCAGGGCACTGATCGAAGTCAGTGTAGTTTGATCCTTCAGGCTGTGATAGGTCGGGCATGGGTTGAGAATGCAACTCCTCGGCCTCAATGACCACGGGAAGTGATGTCGTTGTTTGCTCTCTAGGACGACCTGGTCGTTTTGCTCCTGTATTGTTTGCCTTCTTCTTTCCTTTTGATTTCTGCTTTGCCTCCTCCTCATACTTCTTCAGCTCTTCTTGTTTGTGCTCAAAATAACTCTTCTCTCTCGATTCCTCCTTGTCATTTTCACTGTCATCCTCCTCCTTTTTAGGACGACCTGGCCGTCTTGCTCCTGTACTCTTCTTTCCTTTTGATTTCTGCTTTGCCTCCTCCATCTCATACTGCTCCATATCTTCTTGTTTTATGTCATCCTCCTTGTCATTTTCACTGTCAACCACCTCCTTATCCTTGTTCTTTGCACCCTTTGGCCTGCCTTTTCTTCTCACATTTGTCGGTTCTTTCAAGGTAGTTAGTTCAGGATGCTCCAAGTCCTGATACAACTCACCTAGCTGGTATGCCGTGCTTTTCTTCAAGGTTCCAAGTTCCAACTTGGTGAACATTTCATGGAGTCGCAACTCTATAATGAAGCTTATGATCTGTCCAAGCCCTCACTATACTTGTCTTGTGAGGATTAAGCCATGTTCTCTCGACGTATCCCACAAGGCCGCTCTTCCAAGATCTCTTCAACTGTTCGAGCCGCAGTTCATAGGTCTCTTCAGTAGCTGAGCAAAATAGTCCCCAACATTGTCCTGCAAAGGCTTCCACTTTAATTTGTCTCTTTAGGATGGTCGAAGCATGTGCCTTAATGTTGTGTTTGATATGCACCCAACACAACAGATGTTGAACTTCGCTCCCGAAAACAGTCTTTATCCCTTTTATCAGCGCGTCTTCGCAATCTGTCATTATAGCCGTTGGCATCACTCCCAAATCTATGAATAATGACTTCAATTGAATCATTATCCATGTGTAATGATAAATCCTTTCCGCTTTAGTGAATGCATACGCGATGTTGAACGTCTTGTGTGTACTGGTGAATCCAACGATCTCTACGAGCGGCATTTCATATCTATTGAAACATTAACATATATCACTACAGAACATATATCATTATCCGAACTAAATATCGACCAAGGTATTGTAGAGACTTACTTGTTTGTCTTGTACGTCGCATCGATAATTACCACGTACGGGTACTTCTTCAACAAACGCAACGACTCTTGGTTAGCAAAGAATAATATTGCAACCTCTCCGTTTGTCGTGTCTCTATGTGGGTGAACTACGTAGTCGTGGTCTCGCAAAAACTTAAGTGACCAATGTGTCACGTTTAGCTCTCCGCGATCTTCGTAATTCACCTTCTGCAAAAAGTTTGAAACTTGTCTCCTTGAAGTAACATTACCAGGGTACTTCTCCCTCAATTTAGAGATAATTTCTTTTGGCGTCTTGCGTCCAGTTCCATCTCCCCACCGCCTAGCACAAAGCTCTTGCTCCTCCGTCATTCGACCCATGAATGCATTCCCATGAAAACTAGCAAGTAGCACATGGTTATGCCGACCTTCTATCACACCTAAAATCCATTTTTCTCCTGCGACCCCGGGAATGTTGTTCTTTCGCACTGCTAGTAGCTGAAATCTACACTCACACTTCTTCGACTTCGACTTTCTAAGCCTAGGAACAGCCAACTCTGGATTCTCTTTGTTCACCTTTGGCCTCCCAGATCTTGGTTTTCCAAATCTATCGCACACAATACTTATTTGGTACGGACTTGAATTACGCGTTACCAAAGCTATCACTAACTCCTTTCCTCTATCTCTCGCCCACTCGTACAATTCTTGCGGAGTATCCCAATATTGCGCGGTTCTAAAATAATCCGAATAATCTTTCCCCTATACGTAATTGTAGAGCGACAATTACACTACTACCAAAATAACAAGGCAAAATACGAATCATTACTTTAAACTAATTAGGATATCATATGAAACTAATTAGGCTATCATATGAAACTAATTAGGCTATCATATGAAACTAATTAGGCTAGCATATGAAACTAATTATTCTAGCATATCAAACTAATTATTCTAGCATATGAAACTAATTTGAAACTAATTACGCTACCATATGTTTCAAATTATAACATATTATACTAACCACAAATTCACCACTCGGATCCCAGTCGCCGAACTCTTCGTCTTCTAAGAAACCATCCAACCATTCGTCGTCGTTCGGGTCGTCTTCCTCTTCTTGTGATCCGCTATCCCAATCGTGTTCTTCATCACTATCTTCACAACTTTGATTAATCAACTCTAACATACGAGAGTTTTGATTACGACGATACATTTTGAATGAATTTGTTGGAAAACGAAGAGGTGTTGAATGAATTTGTTGGAAACGAAGAGATTGTGGCTTTATATAGGCACATTTATGACCGTTGTGGTCCAAATGAAACTGTAAAGACCCGTGCGCTAACCATCCGCGCACAAACCCAAACCCTAAAGCACTTGTGCGCAGAACCTAAGCGCATAGTTTTACATTTAACGGCTACTTTTTTCAAAAATTTCAACGGCTACTATGTTTGAACAGTGCGCAGAAACACGGCGCACAGATTCTCAACCTGTGCGCAGTAGTTAGGCGCACAAGGTCTTACAGACTCTGAAAATTTACGAAAAGTACCCGTAATACCCCGTAAAACACGTATGCGCATAAGAACTGCGCACAGATGCGTGCGCATAAGTTGCGCGCACAGAATCGCATGCATATATGCATCGATTCGCGTGCATATAGCCATTGCCTAGTTATATCATGAGATTTATACAATTCTTGCTAGTGGTATGGTGCATGTCGATCAATTACTCCCTTGGTTAAATGGTACTCGGTAGTAGAATTTTTTTTTCTGAAATGGGAAATATTTTAAAAAAAAAATTCCATTGTAGGCGCCTTTTGAAATTGATTTTCGAAATAGGCGTCTCTTTCCGAAGCTGAAATATTTAAAATAATATATATACGCGAGACGGCGCCTCTTGTTCACATTTTAAAAAAAATTAAAACCAAAAAATTCTTAGTACAACATAAATTGTATATACGAACGTTCACTTTGATTTTTAAAATTTTTATATTTGGAATACATACGCGGGTTCGGGTGGCTCGCAAGGATTCGTTCGGAATCGGAATCAAGAGAGAGAGAAATCTGGTGAAAGTTGAGATTGATACAAACCTAACGAAACTGGTCTACCTTGATTCCGATTCCGAACGGTCCCAAACGAGCCACCCGAACCAGTGTAAATCTCGCACGTACGTACCTTCTAATGTAAATGAAGCTTTACAAATTCTTACCTATATCAGATGACGAGACACATATTTGGTAAAAGTTGGGATTGATATAGACCCAACGAAACTGGTCTCGCTCGATTCCGAGCGTGCCCATATGAGCCACCTGAACCCGCGTATGTATCCCAAACGAGCCCATTCGAGCGAGACCAGTTTCGGGTGGCTCGTATGGGCTCGTTCGGAATCGAGCGAGACAAGTTTTGTTAGGTCCGTATCAATCCTAGCTTTCACCAGATATGTGTCTCGTCGTCTGATTGATGAACGAGATTTACGCGATTTACACGGGTTTGGGTGGCTCGTTTGGGATCGTTCGGAATCGGAATCAAGGTAGACCAGTTTCGTTAGGTTCGTATCTATCCCAACTTTAACTGGATATGTCTCTTGGTCGATTCCGATTCCGAACGAGCTCATACGAGCCACCGAAACCCACGTATGTATTCCAAATATAACTTTTTTAAAAATCAAAGTGAACGTAAGTATATACAATCTACTATATATATGTTAACGCAAACCTCTATTTTCGTCACATGTCACTCACTTTTTTGGCTACATATCATCTCATTATTCATTTTGCTACATGTCATTTTTTTAACCATTTTCCTTTTTAATAAATAAAATCATATAATAGAAAAAGTATAAATATGTGTATATGTTTATTTTATAAACAAATAGTTATGAAATAATTATATAGAAAATATTTAATCTTATAATTTAAAAAAAATTCGACAGAAGAATCAAATTGAGGTCTCTGCCATTTGAAGTAATTTGTGTTCAATTCTGTAACTTTTCACACGTTTTTATTACCTTAATGTGGCTGTTACAATAGCTGATGACTATTTAGGTTGTGGATGATCATCCTTGATGAAAAACCTTTTGTTTACTTAAGTTTTTGGAGAGTTTTTCACAAACTTATGAGTTGCTAAAGTTCCTTTGTTTCACTTGGCGTTTGAAGCTTTTGGATTCAACAAGTTGTGAGTTTATCCTTTCCCTTTGTCTACTATTTGATTGTCTCAACTCTCTTGTTTGTATTGTCCATGAACTAGATTTTACTACTTTAGATTGATCACCTAAGTTAGTTTTATCTTATTCATATTGCTAGAGTTTGATACTTCTAGTTGAATTATCATACTTGTTGTGTAGCACAATCTATTTGCATGAAGTAGTTGTGATTGTTATTAGAGAAGAGAATTGAGTACATGTCGAGTATCCGACTAGTTGTCCATGATATTACACGTATCTCTCTATTCCTGGATGCATTGCTATTTTGTTATTGAACTTTGATAGTTTTAAGGTTATAATCGAGTAAGGGTTATTATGACTAATTAGACTAATAACTATTCAAGAACAGGAATTAGAACGATCACTTGAGAACTTGACATAGGGATGAAAAGGATTCTAAGATCAACTTGTTAATCTAATTGTGGATAATCGCGAAGTGGGACACTTCGCTTAATATTGTTATAACCAAGTTGACATTCGATATTTCGTATCAAAACCATAAAAAAAAAAATTTTGGTTACGTTTATTGGTTAGTCATTGTGATAACTTAAGAATTTGATAAACTGATTCTCTTGGGATTCGACCCTTCTTGCGCACTATATTACTTAGTTTGCATGTTAGGATTACTTGACTTGGCACAAGACAAATTCGGCTAGTCAAACGTAATTTCCGTAATTACTTATAAAGCAATTAAAAGAAAAATAAGTTAATTGGAAGTGAATCTATATCTTCGTTTGTTTGTTGAAACCGAACGATCTCCCTCGTAATGTAACAAATCCTTGAATCAAGCTATGTTATAGTTAAGATAAGATTTTTCTTTGACCGTATATATATACATCCTCCTCCTCCGTTCACTTTATCAAAACAAACCCAACCCCTCTGTTTTCTCTTCAAAAAAAACCGAGAGCCTTCAACTTTCGTTTTCCGATTTCAAAGCTCCAACATCGAAAGTGTTCAGCCCTTCTTTGTTCCTGAATCCACACGGTTACTAGCGTCGTAATACCGAACCGAATCGTCCAAGTCTCGGTAAGTTTTGGGTTCGTTTCAATACCGTTTCAATATCGCTTTCGATATTTATTCAAGGGAGTTAACCCCTTATCTTTGGATTCGTAGTGCACCAGAACCATCACCCCAGTCACCACTTTAACGACGTCGTATAACCGAGCCAAATCGAGAAGCTTTCGGTAAGTTTTCGATACCGTTACGATATCGTTTCCGATATTTTTTTCAAGGTCGTTTAATACGACTTTACTCGATTCTTCGATTCCAGGAGCGTCGTCAGGTCGACCTCGTTAACGGCGTATCAATACCGACCCGAATCGTCTAAGTTTCGGTTTCGTTTTTCGATATCGTTTCGGTATTCGTAAAGGACGTTAAACCCATTTTCTAATTGATTCCTTCGTTGCAGAACACCTTCCCATCGTCAGAGATAGCCGCTTCATCCATCTCGCCGCTCGAAGTCGCCGAAAAAGACCTCGGTGAGCGGCCCTGTTTATGTTAACGCAAGGAAGAAGAAGGTGAACAGTGTTCACCGGTTCATTCCTTCTATTTCTTCCTTAAACCGGTAACTCAAATTGATGCCATATGCAGGTTCATTCAAGTCTGAATTACAAAGATTAATTTTGGACTTGAACGAGTCTTAATTATTGGGCTGGGTTGATGATCTTTCCGTTGGCCGTGTTGACAAACATGCTGAAGGAATTGATCGGAAACAGTCGAGCCCAATTCAAGAATTATGTTGCTGATTTATTTTAGCACATACCGTATTATTTTAATGCATTATGTTAATTAATTGCATTATAATAACTCCGTTTATACATTATGAGGGAGGCTCGGGAGGACAAAGCTTATGGGGAGGACATGAGGACGGATCTGAACCCTTAGATCAATCAACCTACGGTTGAGATTAAAAGGGAGAAGTGATCTGGTGTGATGCACGCGCGTGAGATTGGACGAGGAAAGCGGTGACAATTTTGCAATACTCAAATTTATTTAAGGGTAAAGTTGTCTTTGTACAGTAAAATCATAACAGCAGCCAAAAACGACCTCGCTCCGTCTTCCTCCCTCGACCTCGCCCCTTCCTTCACGACCTCCTCTCTACGCACCCCACCATCCTCCGCTCGTCGTCTCCGACGTAATCGAAGCGGCCAACCACCTTCCTTCGCTCGTCTAGTGGCCAAGCAGCAGCAATCAACGAACCTATTATCTTCTGCGCAGCAGTCAACAAGGCGTCGGCTAGTGAGTTTGTCCGTCATCTCTGCGCAGCTCGTTCGTGCAGGGACCAACCTCCGTCGTTGAGAAGCTCGTCGGAACCTCCTTCGAGCCACCAAGCTTGCCAATTACCCAATTGTGAGAATTTTCCCCTAAACCTCTAAACCCTAATCTGATAAATTTGGGGTTTTTATGTTAATTTCATACGGGTTGGTTCATTGCTATGAATCCAAATGCAACTCTTGCTGATAGGTCTCCTTCAAACCCTAGTAATTCTGAGCAGCAGGCAATTGAAGCGTCATCCACAAGGTAAATTGATCTATTAATGTGCAGCAGTTCCACGACGAGCTCTTTTTGCTTTGTTCTTGTAAATTAATGTAATGTGATGGAATTTTGTAGTCAAGTCGTTTCAAGAAATTGCAAATTTTAATTTTGATCTGAAACTTACATGGGCTAGGGTTATAGTTATTTTTACTGCTGACATTAGTTGAGTTTTTTTTTCCTGTAACTATTTTTAATTGAAGACTTCGGTTCTCTTTTAAGCTACATGCTTCCTGTTTAAGAGCTATTGTCCCTATGAAAGATGCACTATTTATTTTTCATAAGAATATCTTATAGTAATACGCATTTGCATCAGAGGGAGCCAAGAAGGTGAAGGATAAAGCATGGTTCATTCCTGAATTCATCAAGCTTCAGCTCATTATTCCATATTTTGTTTTGCACTCACATGTTCATATTACATATTTTTTGCTACCTACTGCTAGGCTGATGTCGAAGTTGTTGGCGCAGAGGTTGATGTCGAGTTTGCCTACACTTCCCATCTTAAGAACAAGTAGGTTATGTCCTCTCTTCTTGCCGACACTTCCCAGGTACTACTCGCCTCCATGATTTTAAGATGCTTGTCTAGAGTTAGACAAGGATGAGAAAAGTGTTGGGAAACTACGAATGACAATTTTCTGAGAGGTGAGTCAACTACATTATCATATATTGCTATCTTGGATGTAGATGAGAGAATGAACACTAACTAGCTGGTGTGACAGGGACAAAAAATGGAAGTTGTGGCGGGAACAAATGTGAGAGATGGTAATGGTACGGTGCGTGTGATTAGCTGGTGTGGATGCATTATTCAAGAACCACAATCTGCAGTATGAGCCCTTAGCTTGATTCTTTTTTTTTGGGGAGCTTCAACTATTGATGGTTGATTTGTTGCTACATGAATTAAGGTTTTAGTATGGGCTATTTTGCAATGGCTATGAGGTTCTTGTGTATCGACTGTCATGTTCTTGTATAGTGACTACGAGATTCAACAAGTACAACAACATAATTACTCCAGCTCCCCAAGCGACTTGGCTTAGTTCTTGGGGTAGCTACCAACAAGCTCATCACATAAGGCAATATACAACTGCTGGGCAGTACCTCTTCATCCTCGAGAAATTCTTCAGAAATTTTCTCAGGAAGCTAACTGTGAATTAGTGGTTCATTAATTTGTAATAAGGTCCATACAAGTTTATTAGAGGTTCGGGAAACCTTGTTAGATTCTTACACTTCTTATCAAAAAGCATAATACAGATGATGTATGGATACCTTGCATACTTGGCGTGCATTTTCAGTAAGAGCTCGTAGCTTTCGTATGTGTTGTAACACTCAAATGCGTTACACCACCAAATCACCCTTTTTTAATTCTTGTTTTATAACAGTTATATTTTGTATAGTTGTGCACATTCTTTTTCATATTTGGAACTGAGTAAACAAAAAATGAAAGCATCTGAATATACATGAACCTACCCACTAAATACATGAACCACGGTCTTAACATACATGAACCTCTATATTAACACACATGAACCTATATATAAGTTTGCATTTTTCTCTTTCATTGTCAATAAAAGATTTAAATTTTGGTTTCATTAAAAATGTACCGTAAGTTTATATATAAGTTTGCATTTTTCTCTTTCATTTCCAATAGAAGATTTAAATTTCGGGTTCATTAAAAATGTAGTGAAGTTGACAAAACAACATAAACCTATCTGTTTATATACATGAACATGTCCTTTAAAATACATGAACCTTGTAGTATCACTCTTATAGTACCACTCTTACTAAATATGTCTAGAGGTTCATGAAAATACACACTTGAGATTCATGAAAATATGCCAAGAGGTTCATGAAAATATGCCTAGAGGTTCAGGAAAAAACACACTTGGGGTTCATGAAAATATGTCTAGAGGTTCATGAAAATATGCCTAGAGGTTCATAACAATACACTTAGGTTCATGATAATATCCCTAGAGGTTCATGCAATTATGCCTAAAGGTTCATTTAAAAATGCCTAGAGGTTCATGAAAATACACTCTTAGGTTCATAAAAATATACAATTAGGTTTCATAGCAATACACTTAGGTTCATGAAAACATGCCTAGAGGTTCATGAAAATATGCCTAGAGGTTCATAATACATGGCTTAAGGTTCATGTACATAGTCGAGTAGGTTCACGAGCTTTTTTATAAACTGCAAAAATTTGCAAGACTAAGTTGTCAACCTCCACATTCCCAAGGAGATTATAAACTGCAAAAACATGATCTATGGGTTTTGCAAAGAAAAAAAATATGCCTAGAGGTTCATGAAAATATGCCTAGAGGTTTATGAAAATATGCCTAGAGGTTCATGAAAATATGCCTAGAGGTTCATGAAAATATACCTAGAGGTTCACATAAATATGCACTTAGGTTCATGAAAACATGCCTAGAGGTTCATGAAAATATACCTAGAGGTTCACATAAATATGCACTTAGGTTCATAGCAATACACTTAGGTTAATGAAAATATGTCTAGAGGTTAATGAAAATATGCCTAAAGGTTCATGAAAATATGCCTAGAGGTTCACATAAATATGCACTTAGGTTCATAGCAATACACTTAGGTTAATGAAAATATGTCTAGAGGTTTATGAAAATATGCCTAGAGGTTCATGAAAATATACATTTAAGTTCGTGAAAGATGTAGGTTAATTTTTCACTAAAAGGCATTAGTTTCACGGGTTCATTCATTTTCCCATACGGTTGATTTAGCCTAATTTATTTTTTTAATGAACACATTGAACTAAAATCCTTTAGGTTCATGTCGATAGGTTTGTAGGTTCATGTCGATAGCCTTACAGGTTCATGCTGATAGTCTTGCAGGTTCATTTAACCTAATTCATTTTTTTAATGAACATATTGAACTAAAATGTCTCAGGTTCATGTCGCTAGTTTTGTAGGTTCATGTCGATATGCCTAAAGGTTCATGAAAATATGCCTAGAGGTTCATGAAAATATGTCTAGAGGTTCATGAATATACACACTTAGGTTCATGTCGATATGCCTAGAGGTTCATGAAAATATGCTTAGAGGTTCATGAATATACACACTTAGGTTCATGTCGTTAGTCGTGTAGGTTCATGTCGTTAGTCGTGTAGGTTCATGTCGATATGCCTAGAGGTTCATGAAAATATGCCTAGAGATTCATGAAAATATGCCTAGAGGTTCATGAAAATATACACTTAGGTTCATGAAAATATGCCTAGAGGTTCATGAAAATATGCCTAGAGGTTTTTAATGAACATATTGAACTAAATGTCTTAGGTTCATATCAATAGTCGTGTAGGTTCATGTCAATAGCCTTATCGGTTCATGCTGATAGTCTTGTAAGTTCTAGGTTTATGTCGATAGTCGTATAGGTTCATGTCGATAGCCTTACACGTTCATTCTGATAGTCTTGTAGGTACATTTAACCAATTTTTTTTATAATGAACACATTGAACTAAAAGACACTAGATTCATGCCACACTAGGTTCTAATCTAACTTATCACTTCTTGTCACCTTCAAAAGTTGTATAAAATTGATCCAGGATGCAAGCTGGCCATGGTTGCCTTCCTTAGATTTGTTGTCCAAGCAACAATGACTGGACACGTCCCACTGGAAAAATGGGCTACCACTTGAGCATTCTATGTAAAGAACATGCTGTGTAATTGATGAAATAGAGTAGAAGACACAAGTCCATAGAGTTCACAAAATTTATATAAGAGAGTTTAAAACTGTCCCTAACTTTGTAATACAAATTTACAATATTAACGTTAAAATTCAAGGTTCATTCACATGTGGAAAATTTTACATATTGTGTTCAGATTGCTTCTTCCAACAGTATATAAGGAAAATGATCATTAGTATAATAGTATCAAATCAAACAAAGCAAACTTTCATCCAACGTGAGAACAAGCCAATTTGGATTACAAACCACATTTCTATCAATTTTATATCACAGTGACCGTAGCAAGTAGATAAAATTAAATAATACTCTATAACCTGTCATTCTTTTGAACAAAAAATCATAGAACTGTAACCCATAACTCTTCTAAACAAAAAACAATCCCACACAGGTAAATTTTATACTGTATATAACTATTGTATTTTCATCTATTACAAGTCACAAGAAATATCAATCCAGCCAGATAGTTTGCAGGTTCATGGCCTACAATATACAAGTAGCTACAAAAAACATTCTACTTAGGAGGCAAAAAATTAATCCGCAGCAGCCAGCCCATAACCATAAGGGCAATCAACTACTAGCAAGAGGAATACCAACCAGAATATCACAACAATGCACAAACAAAAATTATGCATGAGCTTAGTAGCACAACATTCTACTCTGCAGACAACACGGAGAAGCATCATTAGTGCAGTCTGATAAAAAATTATGCATGGGATATCTTTTCTTTCCATGAAGCCGAAGCATGTTCCTGAAATAAGAAAGAAAAGAGCCCTGAATCTGAATTTGAGCTTCCCTACAAAAGGGTATCACAAACTCCTTCTATCTATATCCCCATACAATTTTATTCAAAAACATGTAATGTGACTTCAGCCAACCCAAAGATGATGAGTAGGGACTAACTAGTGATACGAGCTGACACTGGTTAATGTAATCTGAGTTCTTTGCCACGCTTGGCTGCTGCCACCACAATATTCATCAAAATTCCACGGAATCCACCTTTCTCCAGCTCATGGATCCTAGCTATGGTTGTCCCGCCTGGCGATGCCGATGCCACATCATCTTTGAGCTGACCTGGATGCTTTCCAGTTTCAACAACCATTGTCGTTGCTCCAAAACCTGTTCCACATAGATACATCATTAAATACGTAGCTGAAGCAGGATAATGCATTACAAAGCAGACGCCTAATTATGAAAAGCTCGTAGTTTGGGAACAAATGCAATAACAATCTCCCTAATAACAGGATCAATAAGGCGGAAACCCTAGATTAAGATTGAATTACAGTAAAGATCGAGGGAGTGCATGTACAAGCTTGGAACCCTAAATTTCAACTTCCTTAAAGATAAACAAAATCATCAGAAAATCCATACTTGTATTCTCTCGCGTGAGCCTATCTTGCATCCAATTCAAACCTCAACTCACGTGAGTCGTTGTTGGTCCCATTTCGCGATCCTCGACCGCCGCCGCACAAAAAAACTATATCCAGAGGAAATCAGGGCGGTGAGAAGACGCCGGGAGGGGAACGACAGGGTGAGACAACAGAGGGAGGCGACGAGCGAGTGGGAGTTGAGTGAGAGAGATCGAAGAGGACAGAATCGCCATAGAAACTTCGTGGAGAAAGATAGAGGAAGAAAGTCTGAATGTATTTGGTCTATTTCCCAAAATACCCCGCTAGTGTTTGAATGGTAGAAAATAAACGTCTAATCTCAGCCTTCCAATTAAACTGATCTAACGGTCCTGATTGTGTCCTCATGTCCTCACCACAAGGACTGTCCTCATATGATCCTATCTCTATACATTATAAATTATGTTGCAGTAAATATAATTTGAGTATAAATTATTTATTTAATTTGATATAATTAATAGAATTATTATATCAATTAGATTATTGACTCTAGTTATTTATGTGATTTGGGTATCGCGTTCGGATTGGGTTCTTGAAGATCGAGATAGTTGACAAGGCTCCTTACTCCGTCTTCAAACAAGTTCGAACTCTCCTAATCAGGCAAGTGGCGGTTAGCTCTTGCTCTTTATTCCATATTTTTCTTACTTAACAATTAATTTGAATTGTTAATAAGTTGGGATAAATATTCTTTTGTTGCATGGGAACTTATATGTTAATAATGTGAATAAAATGAATCTTTATAGTAGGTTGTATATTCTGCTAGAATGACCTATATTGTTATATTATTACCGTAGGGTGATAGATGCACTTTGTGTGGTTTTTGTGAATGACTCGTATGAGTAGTTTAGCACGAGTATATGTGTAAGAGCGCTACATGCCCTGCGGGAGGGTAGTTGCTTCTTGATAACATAAGGGGTAGGATGTAACATGCCCTATCGCCTTCTTTGGTCATGACCGTTCTGCTTATTCGGATATAAGCGGAGGTGCACTTAGCCATTGTCATTATTCCGGAAATTTGTCCACGGTATATCCCGAGGGGATGATATGTGGTTTAAAATCTTATAACGTGAATGTATACGTTTTGAAAGTAATTAAGATAAGTGCGGGTTTATGCACATAATTAATATACCTCGGGCGAGGAGTACAACGTGAAAACCGCCCGGTCCCTTGCTTTATGACTTTCTTTTCAATCTGGATTCACATGTGTGGTGATTCACACAATATATGTGGTGAGGTTGATTGTTAGCTCATTATTTCAAGTGGGTTGTTTTCAAAGCTTTGTGTGAAAATTAACTATAATGTTCCCAAATCATATTTTTCCCATAAGACTCAATTCTTTTGGAGTCTTCTCTTGTTGCATATCTTAAACACATAAACTATTCAGTAGGAGTATCGAAAGCTCTTTCATTTCTCGATTATCACTCGAGGATGATAGAGACAATTAGATATGAATACAAGAACCTCACATAAATACCACTTGTGTAGTCTTTCATTAGACTAACCAACTGTTTTCTTTCCTTGCATGGTTGGCTGGTGTCATCCGTCCCATTACGGCACATCAGGCGGACCTCAGGCGTGAAGTTGGACGTTGAAGAAAGACGGGATTGTTTATCGTTTTTATTATTTGAATAAGGTTTGTCTTAGGATTTGAAATAAGACGTTTTATATCATCTTTGATTCAAGTTAAGTCTTCCACTATTATATTTGAGACTATATATTTACGCTTCCGCATTGTAAACGTTAAGTTATGATATGATGAGTATTTCGAATCGTTTTGTATTTATGGTATTGTGATAAGCCTTGGGTGGCTTCGGACGGTTAAGTCTGGGGTCACTGGCGGTAATATTCCCAAGTGATTTTGGGGGTGTTACAAACCTAGATAGCTATATTAGCACTACTACATAGGCTGTCAAAAGCAAATCCTAATTTCTTATAATAACAAACCGAGACAGCTTTAAGCAATCTTTTAAATCAGTCACAAAAGATTCAACCCTCTAACGGCAAAACTTAAACATGTCCAAATCAAACTTAAACCTCCTTAATGGAACTTGTCCCAACTGTTTATATGGAGATCTAAAAATCAAAGGAAAGCGACTGTTAAAAACATAAAAAAAACCTAGATAACTATTCGCCTTTGCTCCAAAAGTTACAACGACTTTCGAAATGACCTGATTCCGAAAAACAAAGAACAATCTTCTAAACAAAATCAATGGCGTAGTTAAAAAGAACTTCAATGGAAGTTGACCTGATTATAGCGAGAGCGAAATTCAAATGAAGCTGGAACTTGGGGGAAAACAACTCAATGGAAAAAACCAGGAGCGGACGTTGTGGAAAAGGTGAAGGCGTCTGCAAAAAAAACTGAAAAGAGAGAGAATATAGGAGAGGGAAAAAAAATGGGAGCGAATTGTACACATGGAAAAATAAACGGGATATTGCCCGAAAAGCTTATATGCCGTTATAAAAAATTGGAAAACTGTGACAAGTTTATAGGTGTCCCAATGCTCCTCCACACTTACATTTACCAACTTACCATAGTTTTTATGATATTCTAGATTGTTATTGATACAGTATATGATAAATATTCTCTAACATTCTATTATGAACAATCATATATTCCAAAATGTTATAGTTGTGACAACTAAAATAAGTTTGCCCAATTATAAAAATTATAAAACTCTGTTAACCATAAAACTCCGTTTATAGTCTTTTTCTTTCCACTTTTTGTCATATTGATTCCGAGAGGCGAGAAGTCGGTCTTTCTGGGTATTTCTCGCTCTCACTCCCTCTGTCTCTCTCTCTCACTAACTTTCATTATCCTCGCTCATTGTCATCTCTTCCTTCTCAAATACCTTCGTTCTCTGATTCCTTTACTCAAACAGTAGTTTTATTAGTGGATCTGCGTTCAACACAGTCTACCATTTTACTACCTTGTTTGTAATTTCGGAGGTAACAGTTCAAAATTTGATTTTTGAGATTCTAGGCTAATTTTATGCATGTATCGAAATCGCCTTACTCTGATTGCTTAATTTACCAAATTTTGATGTGATGTACGTTGCTGTGACAGTGTTTTAAAGATAATATAAGCTTTTGGGGACATTTTAGCAGTATTATATAAGAGACGAAAACAGTATATAATAGATTTGAATGAAATGTGAGATAGTTTTACATATCTATGTTTCCTCTGTATTAAATTCTGACTAAATATATTTTACATTGGGATTTGTTGGATATTAACGTCTCTGAATTTTCTGATAAGTTTTTCAAATAGTTGGTCCAAATTATGAAAAGTTTAACACTCTACAACATGATGGCTTACAGGATATAATGGATTCTATTCCGTACAAGTATAAGGTATCTAGGACATTACATTCAAACTACTGCAGACAGTCTTTGGTTGATCATTTTGAAGAAACAATGTCGGTGGCTTCTGATTTTCAGAATATTGTTACAGGGGTGTTCTCTGCTATCCTTAATTCTGGATCCAAATTGACTTTTTGTGGTCCTTTAATCCATTATGCATTAATTCATGAATTGAAAACAAAGAGCAAGGATGAGTTGTGGTGTAGGATAGGCAGAAATATTGTGCAGTTTTCAATCATAGACTTTGCTGCAATTACTGGATTAAATTGCAGTGGTGATTTGCATATTGACTCTCCTACTGCAAATATGGAAACACTTCTGGGGTTTAATAAAATTACATTTGACAAGCTTCTTCAAATCTATTCAAGCATGGAATATGGAGAGTTTAAGAATAAAATTGCTCATTTGCTGATTGTGGAGGGGATTATTCTAAGTCAGTACAAGGAGGGGTTTATAAGGCAAAGTATTTTGATCTCCTAGTTCATGACTTTGAAAAGTTCAAGAAGTATCCTTGGGGAAAAGTTGCTTATCAAACCACTCTTGAGAAGTTGAGGTGGGTAAATAGGCAATCGTTGAGAAGATTAAAAAATGACACAAAAAAGGGACATTCAAGGAGGGGATACAACTTGTATGGATTTCCTTTGGCTTTTCAGGTATTTTTTTTCATTTCAAATTCCCTAATTCTTGATTACTAATTCTTTCTAATCTATCTGTTTATTTCTTGAATTTTAATTTGAATGTTTGGGTTTACCAGGTCTGGATAGCTAAAAGATTCCCAGAACTTGCTGAATTAGCTTACATGTATGTTGACAAAGAATAAACTAATGCAACTCCATACTATCAAAAGTGGACAACAAAGGAAAAATCACTGAAGTTGTGGTATAATGCGATTAAAAGCTTTGTTTCTCAGAAGAAAAAATTGGTAAGTCTTGCATTTGCCTCAACTGTGTTTTTAATATCTAGTTTTGACATTCCTAATTTAGTATCAAATTATGTTAGAGATAGGAATTTACTACATGTCACAAAACACTCTCACTACCTATTAGAACTTGTCCCAGTGTTCCAAGTTCAAAAATGTCACAAAACACTCTCACTATCTATTAGAACTTGTCCCAGTACTCCAAGTTCAAAGATGTCACAAAAAACTTTAAACACATATTAGAACTTGTCACAATGTTCAAACTTTATAGTTGTTACAAAACACTCTCACCATTTATAAGAACTTGGAACACTGGAACAAGTTAAAGATGTCACAAAAAAAAATTAAACACTCTCACCATCTATTAGAACTTGTGCCGATGTTCCAATTTCAAAGTTGTCACAAAACAATCTAAGCCATAATTAGAACTTGTCCCAGTGTTGCAACTTCAAAGATGTCACAAAAAACTTTAAACACATATTAGAACTTAACCCAATGTTCAAACTTTATAGTTGTTACAAAACACTCTCACCATTTATAAGAACTTGGAACACTGGAACAAGTTAAAGATGCCACAAAAAAAACTAAACACTCTCACCATCTATTAGAACTTGTCCAAGTGTTCCAAGTTCAAAGTTGTCACAAAACAATCTAAGCCATAATTAGAACTTGTCCCAGTGTTCCAAGTTCAAAGATGTCACAAAAAACTTTAAACACTTATTAGAACTTGTCCCAATGTTCAAACTTTATAGTTGTCACAAAACACTCTCACCATCTATAAGAACTTGGAACACTAGAACTTTTCTCAATGTTCCAAGTTCAAAGATGTCACATAACAATGTAAGCGATAATTAGAACGTGTCAAAGTGGAACAAAGTTCAAAGTTGTAACACAATGAACTTTTTACTTTTATTATTATCTGTCGTTGGTACCCTATACTATAATTACATAGTTGCTACAAACTTCTAAAAAAAGTTATACTTCTACCTAATTGTCATAAATTGTTTTTTATATTTCAGATATGTAATTACCAGCCCTACAGTGACTTTGTTCGATTTAGCCATTTGAGATTACCAAATCAGTATATTGATCCAATCTATGACAAAGTTGTTGAGTTAATAATTTTGGTTGCCAAGAAGAAGCATGATAACCCTATGGAAGTTTGTGAATCTGAAAAAGTGTGTCAAGATGATCTCTCAAGTTTCAGAAGAAGATAACGATGAAGTAGTTGAAGATAGTTAGGATGATAATGCTTGTGGGGAAGAAGTTGTTGTATCTCAAAGACTTTAGAGATTAGGAATTGTATTAGCAAACGGATGCTGAATTCTGACAACAATGAAGGAGTTGTTAACAAGAGGCTTTGTCTACGATCTGCTGCTAGTCCACAAAAACAACAACAAAAGAAGCCTATTGCAAAAAAAGACAAACGTTCAAAGAAGAAACTTCATTATGTGGACCCTGAAAACAGATCTAAGCAAGCTAATGATGATCCAGATGGTAATGACAGTGAAGCAACTCAGAGTGATTCTGATTCTGATATACTAGAACCTCATTAGGCAAAGGATGTGTTGTTAAGAGCAACTAATACTGAACAAAATAGCATTGAAACGAAGGCTATCATAGTGCAATTGGAAGATACAATAAAAAATCTATGTGAGAGAGTTGGAAAACTAGAGGAAGATGCTAAAAAGGAGAAACAAAACAAAATTGAAATCGGTCATCCCGAAGAAGTCCCTGTAGATGGTGAGAGATCAAATAACATAATTGATGAAAATAATCATCATAATTCAACTTCAGAATCAGTGCCAGAGCAACAACAATTTCTTGGCGACAATGCAGACAACAACATTGGAGAAGTAAAAAAGGATTCAAAAGGCGCAGATGTTGCAACTTTGGAAAATGATATTCAAAAAAACCTTGTTGATGTTCCAACTTTGGAAAAGGACAAGATTTTAGAAGGGAGTACAATTGTACCTCTCGAAATTGATAATGAAGAAAACTTTGTTGTTGTTTCATCTTTAGAAAAGGAAAAGATTTTAGAAGGCAACCCACAAGCAGAAGATGAAGGGGGGTTTACTGATGTTGGTACAATGGTTGATCAGTCTCCTGGAAACAAAGTTCCCTGTAATGAAAAAATATCTAATATTGTACCGTGTTGCCAAAATTTAGAACCTTATTCTGGAAAAAACGAAAAGATTTTAGAAGGCAGTGCACAAGAAGAATATGAAGGGGGGTTTACTAATGTTGCTACAATGGTTGATCAGTCTCCTGGAACCAAAGTTCCATGTGAAGAAAATATAGCTGAGATTGTACCGTGTAGCCCTAATTTGGAAACCTATTCTGGAAAAAGTGCCATCGAAAAGGAACCAAGTTCAGCTTTGATTGTGTACACCAATCCAATGTTAGATATTTTAAATCATCCAGGAAATAAAGAGCAAAGACAGATTCCAAAAAATCAAGTTGAAGCTCCCTCTGAATCAGCCATAATGCCAGTCACTTATTTGTTGGAACAAAGAGCACAAAATGTTCAAACTTCAAAGTTTACAATATGCAAATACAAAAATTACTTTGAGGAAGTATAGATTGCCAAATAAACCTCCAAATGCATATTATGACAAATCTGCCCGAAGAGAATTCTATGATTGGCTTAAGGGATGGTATGTTTCTATTTTCTTCTATAGAGCATCTAATTATAAATTTCTAAGCCAACCCCATTTTTCCAGAAGTTGAATGACTTGAGATTTGATTTAATTTTACCAAACAGTATTTTGGGACAAAAGTTAAATTCTTGATTGGTGTATACAGGCCAGACAGTGAAACAATAACTGCAAATGGTTATGGAGGCTACTTAAACAAAGAGTTTTTCAATGAAATATTGAAAACGGGGAGATGGTTTTCTGATCTTGTAAGTGAAATATATATGTTTTGAATTTACTTCAAATGTTAATGTTCTGGATAGATATATGAAAATTTTCTGTTCTTTTACTTCTTATTATTCTGAAGCATATGGATGAGATGCTGTATAATCTGAGGAAGATTTTGCATGAAAAGGGAGAAGCATGTTATGATGTTCTAATCACAGATATCATGTGGCAAAACAACTTTTCACCTGGTAATGTCGAATCATATATGACGGGTCATCCAAATGTTCCTATAATCCATTTTCATTATTTTGATGGATCTCGCCCATTCAAATATGGGAAACAATGGTATAATGGGGTGAAGAAAGTATATTCCCCATTCTACCTTAAAAATGAACATTGGGTGGCATTGGAGATTGATCTTGAAAAGCATCATGTCACAGTTCTTGACTGTTTGAACCACTATACTAAAGATGACTATCTGTTTACTGCTTTGTCTCCGATGTGTAAACTGATCCCATTTATGATGAAAACATCTGGGAAATTTTCACACTTTGAACCTCTGGATAATGACTTTACTGTTAGTCGAGACACAGAAATCTGCCAAGACGAAAAATGGGTAATTATATGACATCTTATATTCACATATATGTGTATATATATTGTGTGTATTGAACTAATCTATTCTTATTACTTTTTCGAACAGATGTTGTTGTGGAATTTTTACTATCAGGTACATTGAAGCTCGAGCTCTAGGCAGAACACTGGTGGATCTTGATCACACTCGTATGAGGGCTCAGAGAGAAAAAATAGCAATGGACATTTATAGAGGATGTTGGAATTTAGACAGAATTAAGTAAATTTGAATTGATGTTGATGGACAATTCTACAATCTTTGGTTTCTGCGTAAAAACTTGTACTCAAAAAATCTTTGATTTCGTTGTTTAGCTTTGTAATGGTTCTATGTATTCTCTTAAGGAAGGATCTAAGCCTTTAGTAGAATTTCTCCCAGTGTTCCAAGTTCAAAGCTGTCACAAAAACGCTCTCCGCCCATATTAGAACTTGGAATGCTGGGACAATTTCAAAGTTGTCACAAAACACTCTAAGCCCTAATTAGAACTTGGAACCCTGGGACTAGTTCAAACCTGTCAGAAAAGAGTCTAAGCCTTTATTAGAACTTGCCCCAGTGTTCCAAGTTCAAAGCTGTCACAAAAGAGTCTAAGCCTTTATTATAACTTGCCCCAGTGTTCCAAGTTCAAAGATGTCACAAAAGGTCTCCGCACTTAATAGAACTTGGAACACTGGGACAAGTTCAAAACTGTCACAAACAAGTCTCCTCCCTTAATAGAACTTGGAACACTGGGACAAGTTTAAAGTTGTCCCAAACCAATGTAAGACCTTAATAGAACTTGGAATACTGGGACAAGTTTAAAGCTGTCCCAAAACAATGTAAGCCCTTATTTGAACTTGGAACATTGGGACAAGTTTAAAGCTGTCACAAACCAATGTAAGCCCTTAATAGAACTTGGAACACTAGGACAAGTTTAAAGTTGTCACAAACCAATGTAAGCCCTTATTAGAACTTCTCCCAGTGTTCCAAGTTCAAAGCTGTCACAAAAACAGTCTCCGCCCTTATTAGAAAAGCTTGCGACAAATTGATTCAACCTTTACACAACTCGTTACAAAACTGCCCCAGTGCTCCAAGTTCAAAGTTGTCCCAAAACACTTTCGGCCCTAATTAGAACATGAATTTACTTCAATTGTTTATATTCTGGATAGATATATGACAATTTAGTTCAATATTATAGGCAGGAAAAGAAAAGCTTGCAACAATTGATTCAACCTTTACACAACTTGTTACAAAAACTGTCACCAAAATGAAACATTTAAAAACTGCCACAAGATGAAATATTGTTTCACAAAAATATAACTAGACACAAAATATAGAAACTTGTCAGAAGCTCGTGCCAGACAACTGCAGCTCCTCTGAACATCCATGGGAATCTATTGAGAAGAAGCTCTTTTGATACTGTAAACATCTTGAAGTTCATTTGGCACATAACCTATCATTATATTACAACTGCCACCATCTCTCATAGACATATCATCAAACAACTCATGTGCATTCCAACACACAAACTAAGTGACCTCATCTCCCATATTGCCACACAATGGCAAGTTGAAATAAGGGGCAACATGAATTTACAAAAAATTTGGACATGATACATAAGACAAAGAAGCTTGCCATAATTGTTTACCCTTAATACAACTTGTTACAAAACTGACCCAAAATAAAAACATGTCACAAAACGCTTACTTCAAATAATTCACACAGACGTTTGTACAAGTTACTCTTACTACAAAACCTGTCACAAAATAAGGCAGACTGTCACAAAATTAGACACAAGCAAAGCTTGCGCAATTGATTCAACCTTTACACAACTTGTTACAAAAACTGTCCCCAAAACACTCTCACCTGTGTTATGAAACATGTCAAAACTGTCACAAAATGAAATATTGTTCACCAGAATACAACTAGACACAAAATAAAGAAACTAGTCACAAGCTTGGGCCAGACAACTCCAAGTTCAAAGCCTTTATTAGAACTTGGAACGCTTGGATAATTTCAAAGCCTTTATTAGAACTTGGAACGCTTGGACAATTTCAAAGCTGTCACAAAACACTCTAAGCCCTAATTAGAACTTTGAACATTGGGACTAGCTCAAAGTTGTCACAAAAGACTCTAAGCCTTTTATTAGAACTTGCCCTAATGTTACAAGTTCAAAGCTGTCACAAAAACACTCATCGAACAACTGCCCTCATCTCTCATAGACATTTCATCGAACAACTCATGTGCATTCCAAAACACAAACACAATTTCAGCCAGATTAAAGAAAACATTCGCCAATGAACTGCGAAAGATAAGATTCAAGAGGAAATTTGTCAAAGTACATTTTCAAAGTTGTCTCAAAACATTCACCGACGACGACAGAGAATACACTTTGAGGAAATTTGGTGAAAATCAACCACGACATAGAGTAGCAGATTCATCGGCGGCGGCAGAGAGTGGAGAAGACATAACGACGACGGCAGAGAGAGACTCCATTGATGTCGGCGTAAAAAGCTCGCAAAGAGCGCTTCAATGATGCCGATGAAAATTCATGCTAGCAGAGAGCGCTTCAGAAGACATATTATATAGGGGTCAGAAAGTTTATTTCACGCAAAACTGGTTTAATAGGCTAAATACACTTATCAAAGTGCATTTTTCACCAAATTTCCTCAAAAACTAATAAAAACTACTTGGGACTAGTTTTCTTAATTAAAATTTTTGAAGTGATCATTGGAACACACTCTCTGAATTTTTTTCTGAAATGGGCTTTTTTTCAAAAAAAATTCCCGACGTAGGCTCTTTTCAAAAGAAATTCCCAATATAGGCACTTATGCCAGCTTCAGATTTTTTTTATGTGTGAGAGACGCTGGTAGAACCAGCGTCTCTCGTCCGAAGCTGGTAATTTTTTTTTTGAGACGCTGGTCGAACCAGCGTCTCATATAAATGGTCTTTTTTTTATTTGAACATGTATAAGAGACGCTGGTCGAACCGGCGTCTCTTATACAGATTTTTTTTTTAATTCCCCAGTGTAAGAGACGCTGGTCGAACCAGCGTCTCTTACACGTAAAATGTTTTAAAAAAAAATTTATTTGTATAAGGCGCTGGGAGAACCAGCGCCTTATACAACTATAAACGTAAGGGCAACCACTGCTACCTGTGCTGGTTTGTTCGTTTGTTTAATTTTTTTTTTTTCAAAGTTTATATATATATTATTATATATGACTTACTTGTGTTTGGATGACTCGTATGAGCTCGTATGAGCTCGTATGAGCTCGTATGAGCTCGTTTGAAATCGGAATCGATCACGACCGATTTCGTTGGGTCCGTATTGATCCCAGCTTTCACCAGATATGTCTCTCGCTCGATTCTGATTTTGAACGACCCCATACGAGCCACCCGAACAAGCGTAAGTCTCGTGCGTACCTTCTACTGTTAATGGATATTTACAAATTTGTTCCTCCATATCACGCGATGAGAGACATATCTGGTGAAAGTTGGGATCAATACGTACCCAACGAAACTGGTCGTGATCAATTCCGATTCCGAACTGGTGAAAGAAGGTATGCACGAGATTTACGCTTGTTCGGATGGCTCGTATGGGCTTGTTCGGAATCGGAATTGACCACGCCCAGTTTCGTTGGGTCCGTATTGATCCCAGCTTTCACCAGATATGTCTCTCATTGCGTGATATGGAGGAATGGATTTGTAAATATCCATTTACAGTAGAAGGTACGCACGAGACTTACGCTTGTTCGGGTGGCTCGTATGGGGTCGTTCGAAATCAGAATCGAGCGAGAGACATATCTGGTGAAAGATGGGATCAATACGGACCCAACGAAATCGGTCGTGATCGATTCCGATTTCAAACGAGCTCATACGAGTCATTCAAACACGAGTAAGTCATATATAATAATATATATATAAACTTTGAAAAAAAAAAAAAAACAAACGAACAAACCAGCACAGGTAGCAGTGGTTGCCCTTACGTTTATAGCTGTATAGCCTTATACAAATAATTTTTTTAAAAAAAACATTTTACGTGTAAGAGACGCTGGTTCGACCAGCGTCTCTTACACGGGGGAATTAAAAAAAAATCTGTATAAGAGACGCTGGTTCGACCAGCGTCTCTTATACATGTTCAAATAAAAAAAAGACCATTTATAACCAGAGTCTCATATAAATTTTTTTTTTATGTTTTAACGTATAAGAGACGCTGGTCGGGTCAGCGTCTCTTATACATAAAAAATTCAAAAAACAAATTACCAGCTTCGGACGAGAGACGCTGGTTCTACCAGCTTCGGACGAGAGACGCTGGTTCTACCAGCTTCGGACGAGAGACGCTGGTTCTACCAGCGTCTCTCACACATAAAAAAAATCCGAAGCTGGCATAAGTGCCTATATTGGGAATTTCTTTTTAAAAGAACCTACGTCGGGAATGTTTTTTGAAAAAAAGCCCATTTCAGAAAAAAAAAATTCCACACTCTCTCCTATTTAAGTAGGAAATAAGTTTTTGTGACTAATCTCGATGCTATATTGCTTCAAAAATAAATTGAACCAAAACTTTGGGGCTAGATTCGAAGTTATATACCCTTAAATGCATGTTATGGCAAATTTTATGGCTAAGTTTAAAGGCGGTTACCCTTAAAAAAATATCATATGGCAACTTTTGTGGGTAAAATCAAAGATATATTATATCATTTAATATGTCTTCTGGCTAAATTTGCTGTGAACTATACTAAAATACGTGCGCAACTAATTTTGTAGGTAATTTAAATTAAAAAAATGATTTTTTTAACATGTGCCTTAAGGGCATAACATAAGTTAAAAGTACAAACATAGAAAGAACTTGAATAATACTTCCTCCGTCCCAAAATGTTAGTCTCATATGATTTTATGACACTATTCACAAACAGATTCTAGAGAATCTTGTAAATTTCTTCTAATATTAAGAAAAAACATGTCATATGGGGTCTTGTTTAATTCATCTCAATAAGCACTTCGACTATATTAAAAAGTTGTAATTTTTATTAACATATAACTAGAGATATTAACGATAGAAAACGTGTATCGACATATGTGCCGAGTTGAAATGTGACTAACAAATTGGGATGAAGGAAGTATTATTTTAAGAGCTTATGAATTTTTGCAGTGATGGGTTTATTCTTCCAAATTTAGGATTATAGTTTTCACAAATGGATGCATGCTTAGGGCATTCATAACGAGATCTCATGGGTTTCTTAAACTTGAAAAAAAAATTGCAGGAAAGGACAGGAGAAATTCACTGTGATTTTTTATAGTAGTTTCTCTAGTAAGAAACTCATTTCTTTGACAAAAAAAAGAGTACAAAAAAGAGAAATCTAAAAATTAAATTAAGAAATTCAAATTGGATTTCTCTATTACGGATATTCTTAACATGTGCTCTTAGGACATAGGATAGAAAAACCGTTAAAAGAATTATTAACTGCTCACCATACCAACTTTGTTAACTTTGTTAAACATGCAATAACTTACTTTACTAAATCTCAAATACCAAAGATTCAAACCCTTTCACATACTCAAATGACAAAATACGTAGAGTACTAGAGGCGGATATTTATTTGGGTACTAGAGGCGGAAAATTTGAGTTTCCCGTTTGTCAATTGTACTGCTCTTTTTTTCATTAGTTCCTTTGAGCTGATATTTGTTCGGAAAACTACTTTGCATCGACTTTTTAAATAGTTGAGCCGAGAGTAAAACGCTGTCATGTGGCGTTTTGTTTTGCTTTTCCTATATCCAACACCTTTCTTTAGAGTTATAAGCGAGTAAGAATTGATACTCTTTAACATATTACAAAAACTTAAAAAAATCAATAACTATATACAAGTCTCATATAAAACACAAATTCCATTCTAGTACTACCATACTACTCCTTCCGTCCCCAAAAGTTCTTCTCATCCTTAATTTTAACACTATTTACGTTTTAAGAGAATCTTCGACATATCTTCTAATATGTAGAAAAAATATAGTAATATGAGATCTTGTTTGATTCGTCTCATCAAGAGCTTTAACAATATCAAAATTTTATAATTTTTATTAATGTGTATTTAAAGATATTAACGTTACAAAACGTGTTTCGGCGAATGTGCCGGAAAGAGATGAGAAGAACATTAAGGGATGGAGGGAGTACCATACAAGGTGCAACTTTCGTGGTTCTTAAACTCGTATGGTCTATAAGAATTATTAAAATTTATCAGACCAAAAAAATTAAAATTAAAATTTAATAAATGATCTAAAATATATATTTTAATTTATAAAATTAGATAAGTTAGTTTCATATAAATAAAACAAAAATATAACCCGTCATTATTATAGGCACACAATTTAGATTATGATTTTGTCTTTACCTCATATTCAATCATTATATCAAGGGTTAACTCATTATGCAGATCATTTGTTTAATACTACATTCGTCTTTACTTCTGTTAGCAGCAACTACTACTCGTACTGATCAGATATTAAGATTAAACATAGCTCTTGCAAATCACATAGAGGAAGTACAAGCACAAAAAATTGAAATGAAGGATCATGTTAGGATATGTAGGTTTCGTAGTGTAATGTTACTATTCCTAGTTTAGAAACCGAATTTTCCGGGCACCGTTGGTGTCGGATAATGGGAGCGTTGGCTTCGTCTCCGCCAGCACTATTTCGTAATATGCTCATTTGTATAATTCGGGTTCCGTTTGAATGAGAAATAAGGGAGTTACATTTAATGTAACTAAGTTGAGTTTTGAGAATTACTGTGTATCCCACATTGATTAGGAAGAGAAAAACTCACTAGTATATAAATAAGGGAGTTACATTTAATGTAACTAAGTTGAGTTTCAGAATTAAGGAAAGAGATTCCTTTCTCAACTCTGCTTAAGTTCGACCGGTGCAACTAGGCACATATGCTCGGATAGGGGTCTCTTCATGACCTATAAGAAGAACCACACCGAAGAGCAACTCTTCATGGGAAACTCCGCCACTTCTAAGGTGGAGGGATATGGGAAGATCGTGCTGAAGATGACTTCCGAGAAGGAGTTGACGCTGAACAACGTCCTTCATGTGCCGGACATCCGCAAGAACCTGATTTCGGGAACTCTACTCTCCAAGAACGGGTTCATGATCAAGTTCGTGTCTGATAGGTTGGTTCTCTCTAAGAAGGGGGTCTATGTGGATAGGGGTTATGTACAGGATGAACTGGTCAAAATGAATGTAATGACAGTCCTCCCAAAAGCTATTTTAACCGATGTTTCAATGAATAAGAATAACCATATTGCTTATGTTGTTGAGTCTTTTAATATTTGGCATGAAAGATTGGGACATGTTAACTATAAGTCTATAAGTAGATTGATAAGTTTGAATATGATTCCAAAATGCAAAACAAGTAAAGACAAATGTGAAGTATGCGTTCAAGCGAAACTCACAAAAACACCATCACCCCATGTAGAAAGGACAACCGAACCTCTAGGATTAATTCACACTGATTTATGTGATTTAAAGTTTGTATAAACTAGAGGAGGTAAAAAGTATTTTGTGACCTTCATAGATGATTGCACAAGATATTGTTATGTATACTTGTTACGTAGCAAAGATGAAGCCTTAGAAAAGTTCAAAGAGTACAAGTTGGAAGTTGAGAACCAACTTAGTAAAACGATTAAAATCGTAAGAAGTGATAGAGGAGATGAGTATAGTGAACCTTTTAATGCGTTCTGTAGAGAACATGGCATTGTTCACCAAACTACCGCTCCTTATTCGCCATAATCCAACGGAGTAGCGGAACGAAAGAACCAAACTCTTACGGAAATGATGAATGCAATGTTGCAAGAATCTGGGTTAGCCCAGAACATGTGGGGGGAAGTGTTGCTTACCTCAAATTACATTCTCAACAAAATACCACATAAGGTGACTGGAAAGACGCCATATGAGTTGTGGAAAGGTAATGTACCTTCGTACAAATACCTCAAAGTGTGGGGATGCCTAGCAAAAGTAGCAGTACCACCTCCTAAAAAGGTCTCAATTGGACCAAAAACCGTTGATTGTATTTTCATCGGGTATGCACATAATAGTAGTGCATATCGTTTCTTGGTATACAAGTCAGATATACCGGATATGCATGCTAATACAATAATGGAGTTAAGAAACGCATGTTTCTTTGAAAATGGGTTCCCTTGCAAGGATAAAGAATATCCTAAAAGGACTCGTGAACAACGAGATGCAAATGAATTTGCTCAAGAAGCGAGCACTTCTATGCAAATAGTGAGTACTTCTGTCCACACCGTTGGTATGACACCGGTGCAACTAGGCACATATGCTCGGATAGGGGTCTCTTCATGACCTATAAGAAGAACCACACCGAAGAGCAACTCTTCATGGGAAACTCCGCCACTTAATTCTAAGGTGGAGGGATATGGGAAGATCGTGCTGAAGATGACTTCCGAGAAGGAGTTGACGCTGAACAACGTCCTTCATGTGCCGGACATCCGCAAGAACCTGAATTCGGGAACTCTACTCTCCAAGAACGGGTTCATGATCAAGTTCGTGTCTGATAGGTTGGTTCTCTCTAAGAAGGGGGTCTATGTGGATAGGGGTTATGTACAGGATGAACTGGTCAAAATGAATGTAATGACAGTCCTCCCAAAAGCTATTTTAACCGATGTTTCAATGAATAAGAATAACCATATTTCTTATGTTGTTGAGTCTTTTAATATTTGGCATGAAAGATTGGGACATGTTAACTATAAGTCTATAAGTAGATTGATAAGTTTGAATATGATTCCAAAATGCAAAACAAGTAAAGACAAATGTGAAGTATGCGTTCAAGCGAAACTCACAAAAACACCATCACCCCATGTAGAAAGGACAACCGAACCTCTAGGATTAATTCACACTGATTTATGTGATTTAAAGTTTGTATAAACTAGAGGAGGTAAAAAGTATTTTGTGACCTTCATAGATGATTGCACAAGATATTGTTATGTATACTTGTTACGTAGCAAAGATGAAGCCTTAGAAAAGTTCAAAGAGTACAAGTTGGAAGTTGAGAACCAACTTAGTAAAACGATTAAAATCGTAAGAAGTGATAGAGGAGATGAGTATAGTGAACCTTTTAATGCGTTCTGTAGAGAACATGGCATTGTTCACCAAACTACCGCTCCTTATTCGCCATAATCCAACGGAGTAGCGGAACGAAAGAACCAAACTCTTACGGAAATGATGAATGCAATGTTGCAAGAATCTGGGTTAGCCCAGAACATGTGGGGGGAAGTGTTGCTTACCTCAAATTACATTCTCAACAAAATACCACATAAGGTGACTGGAAAGACGCCATATGAGTTGTGGAAAGGTAATGTACCTTCGTACAAATACCTCAAAGTGTGGGGATGCCTAGCAAAAGTAGCAGTACCACCTCCTAAAAAGGTCTCAATTGGACCAAAAACCGTTGATTGTATTTTCATCGGGTATGCACATAATAGTAGTGCATATCGTTTCTTGGTATACAAGTCAGATATACCGGATATGCATGCTAATACAATAATGGAGTTAAGAAAAGCATGTTTCTTTGAAAATGGGTTCCCTTGCAAGGATAAAGAATATCCTAAAAGGACTCGTGAACAACGAGATGCAAATGAATTTGCTCAAGAAGCGAGCACTTCTATGCAAATAGTGAGTACTTCTGTCCACACCGTTGGTATGACACCGGTGCAACTAGGCACATATGCTCGGATAGGGGTCTCTTCATGACCTATAAGAAGAACCACACCGAAGAGCAACTCTTCATGGGAAACTCCGCCACTTAATTCTAAGGTGGAGGGATATGGGAAGATCGTGCTGAAGATGACTTCCGAGAAGGAGTTGACGCTGAACAACGTCCTTCATGTGCCGGACATCCGCAATAACCTGAATTCGGGAACTCTACTCTCCAAGAACGGGTTCATGATCAAGTTCGTGTCTGATAGGTTGGTTCTCTCTAAGAAGGGGGTCTATGTGGATAGGGGTTATGTACAGGATGAACTGGTCAAAATGAATGTAATGACAGTCCTCCCAAAAGCTATTTTAACCGATGTTTCAATGAATAAGAATAACCATATTTCTTATGTTGTTGAGTCTTTTAATATTTGGCATGAAAGATTGGGACATGTTAACTATAAGTCTATAAGTAGATTGATAAGTTTGAATATGATTCCAAAATGCAAAACAAGTAAAGACAAATGTGAAGTATGCGTTCAAGCGAAACTCACAAAAACACCATCACCCCATGTAGAAAGGACAACCGAACCTCTAGGATTAATTCACACTGATTTATGTGATTTAAAGTTTGTATAAACTAGAGGAGGTAAAAAGTATTTTGTGACCTTCATAGATGATTGCACAAGATATTGTTATGTATACTTGTTACGTAGCAAAGATGAAGCCTTAGAAAAGTTCAAAGAGTACAAGTTGGAAGTTGAGAACCAACTTAGTAAAATGATTAAAATCGTAAGAAGTGATAGAGGAGATGAGTATAGTGAACCTTTTAATGCGTTCTGTAGAGAACATGGCATTGTTCACCAAACTACCGCTCCTTATTCGCCAGAATCCAACGGAGTAGCGGAACGAAAGAACCAAACTCTTAAGGAAATGATGAATGCAATGTTGCAAGAATCTGGGTTAGCCCAGAACATGTGGGGGGAAGTGTTGCTTACCTCAAATTACATTCTCAACAAAATACCACATAAGGTGACTGGAAAGACGCCATATGAGTTGTGGAAAGGTAATGTACCTTCGTACAAATACCTCAAAGTGTGGGGATGCCTAGCAAAAGTAGCAGTACCACCTCCTAAAAAGGTCTCAATTGGACCAAAAACCGTTGATTGTATTTTCATCGGGTATGCACATAATAGTAGTGCATATCGTTTCTTGGTATACAAGTCAGATATACCGGATATGCATGCTAATACAATAATGGAGTTAAGAAACGCATGTTTCTTTGAAAATGGGTTCCCTTGCAAGGATAAAGAATATCCTAAAAGGACTCGTGAACAACGAGATGCAAATGAATTTGCTCAAGAAGCGAGCACTTCTATGCAAATAGTGAGTACTTCTGTCCACACCGTTGGTATGACACCGGTGCAACTAGGCGCATATGCTCGGATAGGGGTCTCTTCATGACCTATAAGAAGAACAACACCGAAGAGCAACTCTTCATGGGAAACTCCGCCACTTAATTCTAAGGTGGAGGGATATGGGAAGATCGTGCTGAAGATGACTTCCGAGAAGGAGTTGACGCTGAACAACGTCCTTCATGTGCCGGACATCCGCAAGAACCTGAATTCGGGAACTCTACTCTCCAAGAACGGGTTCATGATCAAGTTCGTGTCTGATAGGTTGGTTCTCTCTAAGAAGGGGGTCTATGTGGATAGGGGTTATGTACAGGATGAACTGGTCAAAATGAATGTAATGACAGTCCTCCCAAAAGCTATTTTAACCGATGTTTCAATGAATAAGAATAACCATATTGCTTATGTTGTTGAGTCTTTTAATATTTGGCATGAAAGATTGGGACATGTTAACTATAAGTCTATAAGTAGATTGATAAGTTTGAATATGATTCCAAAATGCAAAACAAGTAAAGACAAATGTGAAGTATGCGTTCAAGCGAAACTCACAAAAACACCATCACCCCATGTAGAAAGGACAACCGAACCTCTAGGATTAATTCACACTGATTTATGTGATTTAAAGTTTGTATAAACTAGAGGAGGTAAAAAGTATTTTGTGACCTTCATAGATGATTGCACAAGATATTGTTATGTATACTTGTTACGTAGCAAAGATGAAGCCTTAGAAAAGTTCAAAGAGTACAAGTTGGAAGTTGAGAACCAACTTAGTAAAATGATTAAAATCGTAAGAAGTGATAGAGGAGATGAGTATAGTGAACCTTTTAATGCGTTCTGTAGAGAACATGGCATTGTTCACCAAACTACCGCTCCTTATTCGCCAGAATCCAACGGAGTAGCGGAACGAAAGAACCAAACTCTTAAGGAAATGATGAATGCAATGTTGCAAGAATCTGGGTTAGCCCAGAACATGTGGGGGGAAGTGTTGCTTACCTCAAATTACATTCTCAACAAAATACCACATAAGGTGACTGGAAAGACGCCATATGAGTTGTGGAAAGGTAATGTACCTTCGTACAAATACCTCAAAGTGTGGGGATGCCTAGCAAAAGTAGCAGTACCACCTCCTAAAAAGGTCTCAATTGGACCAAAAACCGTTGATTGTATTTTCATCGGGTATGCACATAATAGTAGTGCATATCGTTTCTTGGTATACAAGTCAGATATACCTGATATGCATGCTAATACAATAATGGAGTTAAGAAACGCATGTTTCTTTGAAAATGGGTTCCCTTGCAAGGATAAAGAATATCCTAAAAGGACTCGTGAACAACGAGATGCAAATGAATTTGCTCAAGAAGCGAGCACTTCTATGCAAATAGTGAGTACTTCTGTCCAAGAAACAGAAGAAGAAAATGATGAACCTAGACGGAGCAAGAGAGCTTGAAAGGAAAAATCATTTGGCTCAGATTTCACAATGGTGTTTCTTCTAGAAAACGAACCTCGAATGTTTAAAGAAGCCATGTCAATGTCAGACGCACCTTCATGGAAGGAAGCAGTCAAAAGTGAAATAGACTCCATTATGCAAAATCATACATGGGAGTTAATTGATTTACCCCCAGGAACAAAAGCGTTGGGATGTAAATGGATTTTCAAACGAAAGTTGAAAACCGATGGCTCAATAGAGAAGTACAAGGCAAGGATTTAGACAAAAAGAAGGTCTAGATTTCTTTGATACTTATTCTCCGGTAACGAGAATTACTTCTATTCGAGTACTAATAGCGATTGCGGCTCTACGTAATCTAGAAATACATCAAATGGATGTAAAAAACGGCCTTTCTAAACGGACAATTAGAAGAGGAAATTTATATGAAACAACCCGAGGGGTATGTTATGTCTGGACAGGAACACAAAGTGTGTAGACTTGTGAAATCTTTATATGGATTAAAACAAGCACGTAAACAATGGCATGAGAAATTTGACAATGTAATGATGTCAAATGGTTTCAATATAAATGAATGTGACAAATGTATTTATGTCAAAACAACTCCAAAATGATATATCTTTTTGTGCCTATACGTTGATGACATGCTCATTATTGGTAGTAACAAAGATATGATCCAACAAACTAAGAACATGCTTAGTGGAAAGTTTGACATGAAAGACTTGGGACTAACAGATGTGATTCTAGGAATAAAACTCATAAGACATTATGAAGGAATCATTTTAACTCAAGATCATTACGTTGATAAGGTACATGAACGTTTCAAGAAATACTCAAGCGGTAATGCAAAGAGTCCCGTGGACCCTCACCTCGACTTAAAGAAAAACTCAGGTGATGGCATATCTCAAGTAGAGTATGCACGAGTGATTGGAAGTCTAGGTGGTGCGGCGATATCCTGGAAATCCTCCAAACAAACTCTACTGGCTAGATCCACAATGGAATCTGAATTCATTACCTTGGACAAAGCAGCAGAAGAAGCAAAATGGCTTCGAAACTTTCTGGAGGATATACCAATGTGGGAAAAACCGGTGTCGGATATGAGTCTCCATTGCGATAGTCAATCGTAAATAGCTCGGGCACTAAGTTCAATGTATAATGGTAAGTCTCGTCATATTAGAAGACGACATAAAACCATAAGACAATTGCTCTTAAACGGAGTGATCAATGTTAAATATATCTGATCGGCTGACAACCTAGCAGATCCGTTTACTAAAGGTTTGTCTCAAGAGCAAGTTGTAAAATCATCAAGAGTAATGGGTTTAAAGCCTATGACATAAGATGAAGTTTGATGGGAACCCTACTTACGTGATTGGAGATCCCAAGATGTAAGTTCAAAGGGACAACGAAATCAAGCTAAATCTAAAGAGCAATTGAAGATTAACATCTTCTCCCAGTTCCTAGGATGATAAAAGTGTGTTGGTATACTATAGGTTAAGCCATAAAGTGTTGGGTTTTAATGATTCCATAAGCTTTGAAAATCAAAGTGAAGTATAATGGTATACTACTAATGCTAAAATCACCTTATGAGTGTGAAATGGGGCCGTTTCTAGGAGAATTAACTGAGGCTGAATTCTCTAAGCTCACTCATGAAAAATCAGGGATGTTCACGGCCAAAATGAACACAATCAGAGAACCTAGTTCTGTGAGAAGATGAAACCGTGTGATAGTCGTTGTCTAGGTTTACATCAAAGTCCGGGTGGTTCAAGACATCACGTTCACTACCTGTTCGAGTAAATCCGATGGCTACTCACTATGGGTGGTTCAAGGCTGAAAAAATGCTACCAACCCAAATGCAGTGATTCTTCGACCGTACTCTCAAAAGTCTTTCTGTCGAGTCATTTTTCATGTGTTTTAGAGTCATTTCTATTCATGTGGGGGATTGTTGGAACCGAATTTTCCGGGCACCGTTGGTGTCGGATAATGGGAGCGTTGGCTTCGTCTCCGCAAGCACTATTTCGTAGTATGCTCATTTGTATAATTCGGGTTACGTTTGAATGAGAAATAAGGGAGTTATATTTAATGTAACTAAGTTGAGTTATGAGGATTAATGTGTATCCCACATTGATTAGGAAGAGAAAAACTCACTAGTATATAAACTAGGAGTGAATTGTAATGGATGTGATTGGGCCAGAGGAGACTATCCTGGTGGGCTTGGGCCTTGGAAGACCACACGCGCGCGGTTCGGTTCGGATCGGCTCGGCTCGTGGGCTCGTGGGCTCTTGGTCTCCTTGGTCTCTTGGTCTCATTGGATGGGTCGTAGGCCCGAGGAGGAGGTTTTCTTTTTGGGCCTAGCTCAAGTCTGATATGACTTTTGCGCTTCGTTCAAACATGCCTCAATTAGTCAACCAGAGCATTCAAGCTGCAGATTGCGGGCATTAATGTCACACGGAAAAATCCGAGCAACTTAATGTCACACGGTGTTGACTTAGACAAGCTCAATTAAGTCCCCAGATCCGCCCATTAATCCACGCGGATTGGGCCATTCATTACATGGATTCTCTCCTGTAGCCTATAAAAGGAGGCTTTGCATAACTCAAAAAGACATAGCTTCAAAAACAATCTCATTCTCCTTCTCCCACGATTTTTAGTCTCTATTCGCCTCTTCTCTTCTTTTGTTCGAGTCTGAGAGTACACACTATAAACTAGAGTTCGTTGGCTTCTGTTCTTTGAGTTGTGCAAATCAGAAGTGTAGCAGTTGTATCCTGGGATTCGAAACGCCGGTAACCGTCATACTACGGGGCGTTTTCAGAATTAAGGAAAGAGATTCCGTTCTCGACTCTGCTTAAGTTCGACCGTACGGTTTGGCATTGGTTCGATTGTTTTCTCTTCTCCTTAATACTGATTTCTTATATTTTATACATATTTATAAGATGTAGAAAATAGGATTCCTATCCAAACAACATATGAAAATGCTTCGAGATAGGTAGTTGCTTCAAGATAGTAAACTGCGATACATCAGTTTAGATGTTTGGTGCAAATTTTCTTCTTTTGTTTAAGAGTACAGAGTTGTTTAGAATTAACTCTTAGTGTAGAACAAATGATTTGAACAAATGATTTGAACTAATAAGTTTTTATTTTTTGACTCGCATTGAGCTTTATTATTATAAATATGTGACTGATTACGTATTTACGTTTAATATAAATTTAAGTCATTATATTATATATTTTTTATGATTTTAGCAGGTTCCATATTAACGACAAACTATTTGTATTTTATATAAATACATTAACGACGAAATATTTGGTTGTTGTTGGGTTATAATTCAAATTTTGGTGCAAATTCGAATTTATATATACATCAATTTTATTGGTCATTATTTGCTTTTTGTTCGACGTTATTCAATAAATAATAACGACGATCAATCAGTTCCTCGTGAATAAACAACGACGAACTATCATTTCGTTGTTATTAATTCACGACAAACATTAATTTTGTCGTTTAAAATTCACGACGAACATCGTCGCTAATACTAATACCGTCGGAAGCTGTTACGAAAAAATAAACGACGAACGAGGTTCGTCGTTAAAACCTTTAACAACGACTTTTTGGGCTTATAATGACGAAAAAGTTCATCGTTATAAACCCTTTTTATAGTAGTTTTGTTCTAGATTATGCTTCCACTTAATTTCTTCTATTATGTCCATACCTTTTATTTTGGTAATTTAACTTCACAAACACTTAACTTCAACTTCGATATTTTACTATACCGAACACACCATTTAACAATTTCAGCTCCTTCCACCTCCGACACCTACTTCAGCTTCCTTCCAACACCTACTTCGGTTTCAACTATCTTCAACTTCCATCAATTTAAGATCGATTTTATTTACAACTTACTGAACAAACTCTAACTCATCTAATCTTAAATTAGTAAATTTGGGTTGTTAACGATGAATTGGGATACGTTTTTTTTACTCTTGAGACTAGCAAAAGGTATCACATCCCTTTTAATTAACTTGTAGGAATATACTAGATTAATTATCGTACCGTATACGGGATTTATATAGTTTCATAAAACTTTAAAATATTATATTTTAAGTTTTATTTTAATAATTGATAAAATTAGTATTTAAGTAAAATTGGATTAAATCACTGGTTATTTAGACGATATAGCCACCAACTTTATTGAAAATTAATATTAACCACTCATAAAAACAAGAGAAAATTGCACCCCATATCCCATTTCAATATCTCATTTGCAAAAATACCTACTTGTTTTAATGTTTGCAAATATACCTCAGTGACATTAAATTTTATAAGGTTGACATTTTTTCTTCATTATTTATGCTTTTGCAAATATACCCCGTCAGTGGCGCCTCCCTTTAAAAAAAATTAGAAAAATTAAGAACCATGGGTAAATTAAGAATTAGCAAATTTCTAGCTAATGAGCCTTTAAAAAACTGCCTAATGGAGTACAAACTACCCAGTTTTATAGTGAAAGAAAAGTAGTCAAAGAGACTTACAGTAGGATTACAAGAGATGGAGTACAAACTACCCAGTTTTATAGTGAAAGCAAAGTAGTCAAAGAGACTTACAGTAGGATTACAGGAGGTGGAGTTGAAACTTGTGCCATGAGAGTATTGTTTTCTCCCCACCAGTCCTTTAATAGAAGAGTCTCCACTCTTTTCCCTTTTTCAGAAATTGTTACTAAATGAATCTAAACAATAATAGTAGATTTGTTATAAAAAACAGAACTATCAATATTGAAAATACATATGCTTAACTCAATTTCATTACGAATTAGTGTTTGTTTCATCATCAAAACAATTTGATATCCAGATCCGGTGCGTTAAATTTGATATCCGTCCTCGACGAAACTGACAATTTAAGCTTAGTGTTTTGGGAAACCAGAATAATGACAATAACATCATCTAGAAAGTTTGATATATAAAAACAATGAAATAGTTCCAATTAAGGTTATTATACTAATGTCTCACCTAATGACAACGACTTAGAAAATAATGTACAATCTTAGAGAAGAAAACCTCACAAGAATGACAATGATTGTATCATCAAAATCAAGTAAGGGTAAGCATTGACATTTGTTTGACCACCTACAACCATGTTTAAGCTCATAGGCTAAAAGATAAAACAGCAATACGTTAATAGAGTTGTAAAAACTTATCCATCCTAGTCATTTCTGAGTAGGTAGATGGAAAAGTTACGTAAGCAAGCAACAACCAAATTCATGAATGATGAATGTTACTGATTACTGATTGGCTAGCTGTACTGGTATCAAAGAGGCCCAATTCGTGGATAAAGATGCCAGATACACAACTATGAAGAAACAACAGCAAAGGGGGGGTCCTAAAACAATATAACGTGCATCTCTATGGTACAATTTCGAACATAAATTTTGCCTCTATTTCAATCAAATAGAGAAATCTACACAAATTAGCTTTCCAGTAAATCAAAATCGATTAGTCACCAAAGAAAATAGAGTGCAATTACATTGAGAACAACATATTTTATAAAAGAAGATACATTGTAATCTCAATCAAGTCACAAACAATCACTATAAAATCAACAATTGATAATCTTAATCAAGTTCACATAATTCTATCAATAAAACATATGAAAAATCAAAGTATAACGAAATTTCAGACAGAGAATTTGCAACCATGGAAGGAAGCATCGAGATCAAAGAAGTTAGAAGTGTAAGCCACTATGCCCCTTGCTCGTTATAGAAGTTCCTATTCGAGCTCGGTAAACTGTTCTATCCAACACCCCTCAGACTTAGTAAATCCTTCACATATGCAGGAAAATGATTACAAAGATGATTTCCAAAGGCCAAAATAAGTAGCAGATAGTTGCAATGTACATCAAGAAAGCCTAAAGTAATATATTATTATCCAACAACCATAATAACAAACTAAGAAAAGTAGGCAAGTACCTTCAGGGAAAAATTTAGGGCAACAAAGGGATGATATAACACTTCTACCATTCCTTCTCCATAAAGAGAGAAGGCCTTATTTCCTAATTATGCGTATAATGCAATCGATCATCCTTTAAACCTACTATGCCTTCTGGGCACAATCGCCATGTTGCTCTCATGAGCTTGCAGAAGAAGCTTCACCCTCTCAATCAGGGTTCCTATGGTGAGAAAAATTCAAGTCATCACCACCGTGTCAACAAATCTGTTTGAAACCACGTCAATGGATTATAATTTTCGTCGTCCTCCCATCACCACCAACGATTCTTCTCGCCACTTTGGGTTCCTTCTTCTTGTATATTTTGGTCTTGAGGCAGCGTGAATTGTGAATCATCGAAGCGAGAAGTGAGAAGCAAGAAGGGGGTTGGAGCAACAAACCGTAATAGTCGGATTTTGAGGAACTTGACAGTGAGGGGAAGAGGAAGGGTGATTGGAGGTTGTATGCAGGGAGGACCTGGTTGGAATTTGTTTAATTAGGATTTAAGAATTGGAATTGGGAGCAAATAAAATGAACAAATTGGAGCAAGTGCCGAAACCCAAGCGTCGTTCACCATAAACTCGCAATCAAAACCGCTTGTAAAGCTCAATCAAGACACCGATTGCAAAACACAAAAGTCAGGAAAACCTAGGGTTTAAAAGAAATGCAGTGGTTCAGACGGATGAAGACTCGACATTCTTGTAGGGGCGGCGACACCGATCACTGGAGGAGAAGCTCTAATCGACGTCGGGGCTTGTCTTCAACAGTAGAACAACATCCACGACCGTTGCGGCCAGGACGAAATGACCCGGGAGAAGAAGCACATCAAATGGCATTCACCACCTTAAGACTCGGGAAGAAGAACAAAGGGCGCAAAAGAGAGGAGAAGAAAGACAGCGTAGGATCTGAAGAAAGCGTCAACCCTAATCATTAATATCGGGTCGGGCATGACTTATTAATTTCGGGCCCGAAAGTAGCCCGGTCTCAATTGTCATTACTTTTGTCAAACCCATGGATTTTTATATAGAGATAGATATTCTTATTATTTGTCATTTTAGCTTATTGTTGGTGTTTGATTTTTGCTATAAATTTGTTTTCTCCATTTATAGCAAGCAATTGGAGATGTCTCCAACCCTAGTTTATGATAATCTCAATAAATTAATATGTAACTTATTTATTTAGTTTCGTTTATACCGATTTATATTGTAATTATTTCCAATACATCGTTCTACTATTATGTAGTTCTCTATACCAGGTCAGCCTTAAGTAGGGATGATCAAGAACCGGTCCAAACCCAATTTTAAGATGTCTGGTCTTTGATCCAAGATTTTCAAAATTCAAATTTTTTTCCAGTCTAAAAATCGATCCAGTATGGACCGATATTTTTCAAAAAACATTTTTTTATAATAAGTATTTAAATAATGTGTATTGCATATTGATTTTAGATATATTTCACTAGAGGTAAATTCCGGTGTAACGAGTATTGTGGTGTAACGGTGTAACGAGTATTTACCTGTAATGGTATTCAGGTTTGTTATGGTTGATATTCAACTTTATGTAGATTTAGGTTATATATGCACTAATTGTATTCTCAAATGTTTGTGGCTCTATTCAATCTTTTACGCTATTTATTCATGTATATTTAGTTGAATATCTACCCTATATTGATATAGGTAAATTAAATTGAATATCAACCTTAACAAACTTGAATACCATTGAGGGTAAATACTCGTTACACCGTTACACCGTAAGAGGCTGTTACGCAGAACTTAAAACCATATATTTATATAGTACTATGTATCATAAATAAACAAGAGCAATAAAAACAACAACGACAACCTAGTGGATTGACCCGTCCGAGACGGGTGTATGGGGAATCAAGATGGTCTCGGTTGAATCCCGGACTAGTTAGGTGGATGTTTCTACTGGACCCCTTCGTCCTACAGCGTCTCTCCAAACCAGCGTCTCTCCAACGTGTATTTTTTCCGAACCAAAAAAAAGAGCCTATGTTGGGAATAAGTTTCAAATCGAGCCTATATAGGGAATTTTTTTTGAAAAAAAAAACCATTTCAGGAAACAAAATTCCCGATTTTCATCAAACCAGACATTTATTTTTGCTTTACCCCGTACAAAGCCATCTTTCAAGAGAAGCACAAGCCAACTTGTTATGCGCATACATTTATAAACCTTAAGCCATTATATTATTCATGTTACTTTTACAAATACAAGTTGGTTCATGAGTATCATTACTACCACATCTTGTTTTGAATTTTTTTGTACAACCAATAACTTTGTGAATATGTTCGTTCGCAATATAAAACTCAATTAATGTAAGATGAACTTTCATCCAATTACCAAAAAATTATTTATATCATTAAAAGCCAACTTTTCCAATATAGCATGTATAATAATTATAAAAATCACTAAGAATTGTAAATATAGTATAACCTAGATTAAGTTTAAATATCACAAAAGTTATAAACACAAGATAATAGTTAACCCCTTACCTTATAATGTTTATACTCCCTCTGTCTTATAATTATCTTCATGTTTCTCTCTCATGACACACTATTTATTATTCAAGGAAATCTTCGTAATTCCGGCCAATATATAAATAAAAACATAGTCATGTGTGGTCTTGTTTGATTCGTCTTATCAAGTACTTTAACAATATTAAAATTTTATAATATTTACTAATTTATAATTAGATATATTTACGATACAAAACGCGCATCGACATATATGCCCAAAAGAAACAGGAAGATAATTATGGAACGGAGGGAGTTTTATCTTAGCAATCATCTACTATATAACTACTAAAGCAGAATGTTTTGCTCTCACCTTAGCTATGCCACGTGGCAAGAAGACTTTTCTGCCTATCCACCTGTCTGTCATGTGGTACAATATAATTGGTTGCTTTTTTGTCCTTTTTTTTTGCCAATTTTTTTTGTGACATTGTTGTCTAATCTTGACCGAATTTATTTAGAAGAATTTTAGGAAATCTTTTGTAATTTCAGTATCAAAAATATATTTCTTTTTTTTGCCAATTCACTAATGATATAAAGTAATTCCCTAATTTACCTAAACATAATCTTTATGTTATTAACCTAAAATCAATATAAAACTAACATGTAAAACAAGCCACTTTTCAGTTCAATGATATAAACCTGTGAAACAAAGAAAATTAAACCTGTAATGCCAAAAAAATGAAACCCAAACGCAAATAACTGAAAAACCATTATAAAATTTCACCCTAGACCAAAACTGATATGAACCTGCATAAAAACTGATATGAAACCCTAAAGAAAAAATATAACATTATTACAACTCTTTCTGCATAAAAAACTGAAACCCTAAATGAATATGCAACAATATAATGAAAAGGATACTATTGCCAAAAATTCTGGACTGAAATTTGGACAAACCTGTAAAGCAAGAAAAAGAAAATTAATAATACATAACATAAAATCTGTAATTACTGCATTCCAACAACCCAGAAAATCTGTAAAGCAAGAAAAAGGAAAGACAACTCAAAAAAATGTACACAATCTGCAAGCTGTATTACTGCATTTACCTAAAAGATTTTGAAAACCTTTAAAATCGTACACAATCTGCAAAGCAAGAAAAGGAAAGACAACTCAAAAGGCAATAAACACAATCTGCAAGCTGCATTACTGCATTACTGCATTTACCTAAAAGATTTTGAACACCTTTAAAACAGTACACAATCTGCAAAGAAAGAAAAGGAAAGACAAAAATAATCTACCTTTCTAAGATCTTCCAAATAAAACATATCGAAAACTAGCACAAAAATAATTATTACAATTAACTTGCTGCTGCAAATGATAAACGTACAAGCACTAATAATTAAACAAGATGAGAAATTATAACACATCAACCTCTTGCTGCAAAGAAGAAATTTCCATTAAACCTGTACATGAAGTAACATTACTATACATGTGCATTCTGCATAAAAAAGCTAGAAGCAGCCTGTAAGAAAACTTTTGAGTAACGTTACCTGTGAGAAAATAATCTGCAGAAGCTGCAAAACTCATCAACTCCTTGCTGTTGGACCAACCAAAATATGTACTTTCCTAAAATAATAAAATCACAGGATCATTATTGTCGTGTAAGATATTATCATAGGGCAAAAGATGGTTTACAAGATTTACAAAATATTATCACATACCTAGATATCTCTTCCTAAAACATTGTTATAAAGATTTTATTCCATCAATACAAAAGATTCGATTCTATTAATTATTATTTGCCTAATTTAAAACTTTGTTCTTCAGTATAAAAGCACACATTCATTCATTCTTCCCCTACAACACATGCTCATTCATTCTTCTCACGTCTAAGGTCTGCTCAACTTCGAATCATTAGAATGTATTCTTATGGTTGGCATGCAAGATAGTTTTTTTTAAATACATTTTTCAGTTTTTATGTTTTTTCATCTAACTATATAACTATTCTTATCTATTCAGGAAGATAGGATCCTGATTTTCCACTCTTGAAGGAAGGAGATGGCTATTTCATCTCAAAATAAGGAGTGGCGGTAAATGATACAGTTTTCACATTCACTATTCACAAGTTTCAGCTGATGTTTTCATGTTTTACTTCTGTAAAGGCAAGAAAAAGGGAATTACTAGAACAATATGCAATCTGCAACTGTTTAAACCAAGGAGAATATATCATACATGAATCGAATCATGGCTGATATTTTTTACCTAAATTATAACTATTTAGTTCCAGAAATACAAAAATTTGATTCTGCACATAATTATTAACCTAATGTTTCATTATAAAAATAAAGTTTCGTTTCTATCATCGATCTTCCTACCAGAAACCACCCGACTCTCATCTTCCTATCATAAACCTAAAGCCATTCTTCCTATCATACACCATGGATAATATTCATCTTCAAAACCTAACTGTTTTGTTGATAATTCAGATCTTATTGGGCTATTGGCTGGAATTGGAGATATTGTCAATTGGTCTGCTAATAAACCTGATGGAAAAAGGCTACTGTTGAAGTTAATGGATACAAGGTATGGTTTTGTATTAATATAGTGCAGATCTACAATTTTAACATAAACTGCAGAATGTTTCTGCAGATCGACAATTTTAACTGCATCTGCAAAACTTTTCTGCAAATATACAGTTTAAACTGTTTCTACATAAAGATTATGCAGATCTACAGTTTTAACTGTTTCTGCATAAACATTATGCAGATCTGCAGTTCCTAATAAACCATTATTCTTCTTATAATATATATTTTAAAATCATTTTCTTTACATGTATTTTATAGGAACAATACCATAGACATTACACTCTGGGATGCTTATGATGGATTTCCTAAATAATAAAACAATAGACTAATAGGAAAATAAAAAACTATTGAAGTTAATGTTTTCTGTTAAATTATTGCAGAACAACTATTGCTTCTTATTTTTTGCAGGATTTCAGAATTTACTAGATCGAATCCATGCACTAATCAAAGAGCCCCAATGATCAATACATGCACCATTGCACCATTGCGGAATACATTTTCTTATGCAAACTGATGTAATAAATAGAAAGAATAATATTCTGTTAGCATAGAAATATGAATGAAGGATAGTAGAAATCACCTTGATTGTTGCACAAGCAGTTTAAGCAATATACAGGATCCACAAGTGAAATGAGTTGAATGATAAGGTAAATTCTAAGTTAATCTTTTTTATTTTAAAATTTAATATTCTATAATAAATTTGCATTCCAGGTTTTTTTTAAATTCAAATACTAAGAATGAAGAATGTTAAATGCTAATTTAAATTTTAGCAACTATTTCCCCCCATGGATCAATTATCAAAGAGTCCCCACAACTTTCATGAAACATGATAGAGCTTCCATGAAATAAAAATTCAAATCTTTATATGAACAACAACAAAAATTCAAAATCTGAAAATAAAACCATATATGATCACCATGGTTAGTATGTATGGAGAGACCATATTAATATATGTATACCTGATTTTTAAGGATGAGTTAAGGTTAAAATCTTGCTGATGCCACTGAGCTGGCGTGGTTACTGTATTTTCCTTTTCCTTCTCCTTCACTTATGATTCATGATTGGAAATAAAAAAATGATGTCAGCAAAGTATTCTAGGGTTAATTTTAATTTTGACATGAAACTTTGATACCAACATTTTTTGTAAGAACATTGTTTTCCTCCTCAAGTGATTTAGCCTGCCACATCAAAGACAGCTATTAGACATGGATTGATAATTCTGCCTGACATAAGATGATCACCATGATTATAAATTTTAGTGGTTTACCTTTTTTTGAAGCTCAACAATTGATTCATGCATCACTTGGTTCTGCAATAAACAAGGAAAGATTATTCACATTGTGTCCAGTGACATCTAATTAATACATCAAAAGATAAAATGTTTTTGCACTGATCAGATATTCAGATATACAGATATAGAGGATGAAGGTTTGCATGAAAACTATAATGTTTTACCTTTTAACATAAATGTTTGATGTTTTACCTTTTTATTTCTAATCTGCTTAAGAGCATTGTCAAGCTGATGCTCAACACTCTGAAGCTCCTTAAGACTCAAGTTATCAAGATAGATCTTACTTCTGATTCTTCTGCATGAGTTCCATCCTGGCTTGGAGCTTTGAGTGCTCCATTGTGTAGCTTCCCTTGATACAAATGTATTCATTAAAAATCTTGGGTTATACTTATACTATTGATTATTTTTTTAAATTGACATGTTATGAAAAGATATGCATTACATATGATGAAATATCTGTAGGCAGAATGAGCTGCTTCTCTGAGAAAGAGTATCTCTCATATCTTTCCAGATCCTCTCCACACTGCTCATGAAAAAACAGTCATTAGCAAAAAAAAAAATTCAATATAATTGATACATAGAACACTCATATGAATATCGATATATATGATCGATATTCGATATCTTATATATTTGTATCAATACCTTTACATAATCCATTTCCTATGAACAAAACAAGCATAAACCAAATTCACCACCATTAACATATGTTTTCAAACTAAACAATAATTTACCACCAGCCCATATCTTTTTAGAAAATAGTTATCAAGAAAGTCATAAAACAGGGAAACACAATAATATGAATCGAAAACATGTTAGAGTCTCAAATCAAATAGAAATAGAAAACTGGAAGATTATGGTTTCTAATTTAAGTTGTTTGTCTATATCAGTGAGAAAGAGAACATGTGTGTCAACTGTGGATCTTGTGGGATGAGTTTGTTGAATCGCAAGCTACTCCACGGCTCATCCCAAATTGAAGATTAAATCGTTCAACCAAACCATCTGTTGTTCCCAATATAGCAAAAATTCGAACATTGATGGTGTAATATTGTAAAGACAGAGAGAGTCCTTTAGGAAAAATCTCATTTCGGATAACTCGGTTATTAGTAATATTTTTCAATCAAATGAAATATATAAATAGTACTTAAAGTTTGAGTTGTACATGTGTAATCTAATTATAATTGATTTTTAATTTATTTTAATTTTATATGTTATTCAGTGATTAGAATATAGTGTATAGTATGAGGATAAATTGTGAGAAAATGGACAACGAATGAAATAAAATCGATTAGGTAATCAATTAAAGGATTTTAACATTTTTATTCCAAATTGATATAACGGTCTTTCTAAGGGCATAGGTTAAGTTTACTCGAAAAGGAAATTGTAATCCCAAGAAGGAAAATATAAACCCATCACAATAAAGGATTTAATAAAATCTAGCATAAATCTACCAAGTCTTTCTACATTATAGACTCTTATCCTATCTTATCCGATGTTTGATCTTTGTTTAAAAAATATCAGTATTTCCTTATGTTTTTATTGTAAAATGTTATACTTCAAATACGTTTATTGAATAATGTAGTGTATCGGTATGTTACACCGATATGTTTACAAATTTCTGTACAAGATCAAATCTCTCATACTTCAATTTTACCTGGTGGCGTCAAAAAATAAACCCAATGATACAACTTTCTATTTTTATATTTTGTAATTGTTGTCTCCTATGTAAATTATATTGAATATCATACATCAATTTTTATTTTTTTAATTTGAAAATATTAATCCTTTTTACTTGAAGATTCTTTGTTTTTTGGCGTTTTTTAGGATTAGGACATTGTTTATTATTTTTTAATTTTATAAGTTTTTTAATAAATATAAAATATAAAAGCATCCCGTGCAGGGCACGGGTACTAATCTAGTTATAACTAAGTCTATAATAAACATCTAATAATAAGCTACCCTTAACATCAAACATCAATCAGTTTGAAAATGAAGCGGTGTAATCAAATTCCCAAGAAGTTTGACATCCATTTAGGGTATCCACAAGGGAGATCCCATAAGTTTCTTAAAATTGAAAAATAAAATGAAATAAATAAAAATGGCAGAAAATGTAAGTAAGTGACAGAGAAACCTCACTTGTTTCTAGAGGAGAGTTTCTCTACTAAGAAACTCATTTTCTAATAAAAAACTCATTTTCTGACAAAAGTAAGAGGGAAAAAGATAAAAAATAAATTAAGAAACCCAAATTGAGTTTCTCCATTGTGATGCTCTTAAGCACATTTTTATGTCATTTCGTGCAAAATTAAACATGAAGAGAAAAAGATGAAGGACAAAACCAATGAAAGGCCTAATCAAATGAATGATTAGAAAAATCTCTTCATCCAAATTATGAATAGATAATACTGGGAAGAGGATCAAAGAAACATATTACCTCATTGTGATCGTTGGTACATGGAGGGAGAGTTCGAGTGAGATTGTTATTGAAATTGAAGGAGTTAATCATATATAAGTACGATCATATTCATAATGAAGAAATAACTAATTTTTGAGAAAATTATAATGGAGAATATGGAGGAGTGGGTTAGAGTGTGGGAGAAGATGATTAACAAACTTAATTTTTTTATATTGTTTTGATTTTTTTCAAAATTAAGAGACATTTCAAGCTCAATTTTGCCAAGAAACAAAGTAATTTCTTGAGAAAATAACGGAGGATGAGGAGTGGGTTAGAGAGTGTGGGAGGACATGGCTAATTAACAGAATGAATATATTTTGTTTTCATTTTTTTTATAAATTTTAGAGACACATGTCACACTTAAATCTTAAATGTCTTAAATGTTGTCAAGTCACTTAATATTTTATGAAGACATGGATTCTACTTTAATATTGTAAATAGTAAATATAAGGGAGAAGTCAAGTCTTCACAAAAGAATGAAGAGCATATAATAGGGAGCATACAATAGAGAGCATACAATAAGCTTTGGTCATTTATAAAAGGAAAAGAGACATGTAATAATACTTGTTAAAATGATAAATGAGAATGAATGTGGAGCCTTGGATCAAGAGAGATCCAAGAGCCCATATGATGACACGTGGCACCCCTTGTCCCCCCTTGTCCCCACCGCCGGACCGCCGCCGGAGAACCGCCGGACCGCCGCCGGAGAACCGCCGGACCGCCGCCGGAGAACCGCCGGACCGCCGCCGGAGAACCGCCGGACCGCCGCCGGACCGCCGCCGGAGAACCGCCGGACCATCTTTGATGAACATCAAGTGTTCATAAATGTTCATCACATTCTACTTAAATGTTCATCAATTTTTGATGAACATCAAGTGTTCATAAATGTTCATCACATTATACTTAAAAGTTTTCCAACTGAATGTTCATCACATTCTACTTAAATGTTCACCAATTTTTGATGAACATCAATTGTTCATAAATGTTCATCGCAATGTTCATTTGTACATACTCTAATGAATGTTCATCACATTATACATAAAAGTTCACCAATTGAATGTTCATCTAAATGTTCATCATCTCATACTTAAATGTTCATCATCTCATACTTAAATGTTCATCATCTCATACTTCAATGTTCACAAGAATTTAATAAAATGTTCATTAGCCAAAGTTCATTACAATCGAGTTAAATGTTCATCAAAATGTTGATAAATGTTCATCTTCTCTTACTTAAATGTTCATCAAACATCACTTTAATATAATTTCGAGTAGAAAAACACTTGATCTTTATAAAAAATTACCTAAATGTTCATCATCTCATACTTAAATGTTCATCAAACATCCTTAAATGTTCACAAGAATTTAATAAAATGTTCATTACTCAAAAGTTCATTACAATTAGCTTAAATGTTCATCACGCTGTTCATAAATGTTCATCAAAATGTTTATAAACTTTCATTTTGATATACTCTATTGAATGTTCATCACATTTTAATGTTCACCAACACAATGTTCATCACATTATAATTAAATGTTCATCACGTTGTTCATAAATGTTCATCAAAATGTTTATAAACGTTCATTTTGATATACTCTAGTATATGTTCATCACATTTTAATTTCATGTTCACCAAGAGAATGTTCATCACATTATAATTAAATGTTTATCACATTATATCTAAATGTTCATCACATTATATTTAAATGTTCACCAATTTGAATTAGACTTAAAATTTTCATTTTATACTTTAACCTTTTCATTTATTATTGGACCACCGCCGGACCGCCGCCGGACCTCCGCCGAACCGCCGCCGGACATCCGCCGGACCGCCGCCGGACATCCGCCGGACCGCCGCCGGACATCCGCCGGACCGCCGCCGGACCGCCGCCGGACCATCTTTGATGAACATCAAGTGTTCATAAATGTTCATCACATTCTACTTAAATGTTCATCAATTTTTGATGAACATCAAGTGTTCATAAATGTTCATCACATTATACTTAAAAGTTTTCCAACTGAATGTTCATCACATTCTACTTAAATGTTCACCAATTTTTGATGAACATCAAGTGTTCATAAATGTTCATCACAATGTTCATTTGTACATACTCTAATGAATGTTCATCACATTATACATAAAAGTTCACCAATTGAATGTTCATCTAAATGTTCATCATCTCATACTTAAATGTTCATCATCTCATACTTAAATGTTCATCATCTCATACTTCAATGTTCACAAGAATTTAATAAAATGTTCATTAGCCAAAGTTCATTACAATCGAGTTAAATGTTCATCAAAATGTTGATAAATGTTCATCTTCTCTTACTTAAATGTTCATCAAACATCACTTTAATATAATTTCGAGTAGAAAAACACTTGATCTTTATAAAACATTACCTAAATGTTCATCATCTCATACTTAAATGTTCATCAAACATCCTTAAATGTTCACAAGAATTTAATAAAATGTTCATTACTCAAAAGTTCATTACAATTAGCTTAAATGTTCATCACGCTGTTCATAAATGTTCATCAAAATGCTTATAAACGTTCATTTTGATATACTCTACTGAATGTTCATCACATTTTAATTTTCACCAACACAATGTTCATCACATTATAATTAAATGTTCATCAAAATGTTTATAAACGTTCATTTTGATATACTCTAGTATATGTTCATCACATTTTAATTTCATGTTCACCAAGAGAATGTTCATCACATTATAATTAAATGTTCATCATATTATATCTAAATGTTCATCACATTATATTTAAATGTTCACCAATTTGAATTAGACTTAAAATTTTCATTTTATACTTTAACCTTTTCATTTATTATTGGACCACCGCCGGACCTCCACCGGACCCCGTCGGACCGCCGCCGGACCCCGTCGGACCGCCGCCGGACCTCCGCCGGACCGCCGCCGGACCTCCGCCGGACCGCCGCCGGACCCCCGCCGGACCGCCGTCGGACCCCCGCCGGACCGCCGTCGGACCCCCGCCGGACCGCCGTCGGACCGCCGCCGGACCACCACAACTACCCCCACTTGTAGTGGGGGTAACTAGTTTAATCTAAGCCATTGGATGCTAAGGCATCCAATGGCTTAGATTCATTCTTATTTATCTCTAAGAGAGAGTTTATTATGGGATTCTCACCCTTTATAAAATTAACCATTTTTATCTTTTACCTATAACTGACTTATTATTTTAACAATGTTTCTATTAATTTTATAAGCATTCTATAAATATTAGAGGTGGGTTCTATAGAGAACTCCGCTTAAGATAAGAACTAAGAATATAATCTGGACCGTTGAAATTTTATAATGGACGCATCAGATGAAGCCACTTATTCTTTGGAAATAAAAAGGAGAAAATGAATGGGGTGACAATTTTGTAATTTTAACAAGCAAAATAATTGAAAGACGAAGTTACCCTTTACCCTAAAACACTGTAACTTCCCAAAAGAGCATGGCGATGGCGATTCCATGGCGTTTCCAAGCACAACTCTCCCTCACCAGTGTCTCCGCCCTCTCCTTTATCTGCCTTACCTACAATCTCTTGATTCCTGTGTTTTGTGTCTTCTATTTCGCTATTGAGCTCATCCAGACATGGATATGATGGATGTTGCTCCCTCCCACTCCGCCGCCCAAGAAGATGCTTCTGCTCGTATGTTAGTGGCGGCTCGCCAGCTTTTGAAGCAAGCCAAACCTTCTCAGTCGCTTCAAGCGGTAATTTCAGTTCGTCTTTCTTCTCATTCTCTACATTTCACTTTATATTTCTCCAATTTCTCTCTACTTCGATTCTCTTTTTCAGAATAAGATGAACAATTTCCGCTGTTGATATCGTTGTTAGTTGATTTCGAACAAGAATTTACAAGGAAAAATTCTCTTGTTTTACGATCGGTGTTCTTCCCATTCCTGTGCTCTAGAATTGTTGTTTTTGTATAGCTTAGGTTTTCTAGAATTTTTAGGGTTTAGGTTGAAAGGATGTGACAATCAACTGGAATTCGATCTTCTGCTCTTCAATGTTGCGAAATTATGGCCTTTTGCTTAAGAAAACAGTGTTTTGAATTCATACAGTTTACTTGAGTGATCTGATTGTTCAATGTAGTTCTCATATAGTCATATGGACGAACACCGATCACTTTACCAAATTCTCAGAAGAAAATGCAATTTGTTCAGATCTGTAGCTATCCTAGTTTAATTGTTCTATGCAACTGTTTGAATGTTACAGGGAGGACAAAGTTCTGAGATAACTGAAACTAATTACAGCAACACCCAATTAGGCTCGTCGTCACCCCCGATTTTCTGCGGGTCACCACCGAGCAGAGTCTCGAACCCTCTGATTCAAGATGCTCGGTTTCAGGAGGACAAGTTTACTCCTTCAGTCACCCTTGGCTTGCCCTCGTCCCTTTCCACTTTGCCAGCTGGCATGTCGTGATCACCGACTTCCGCTGCAGCAAGGAAGGGAGGGTGTGTGAGGGCGAGTTTTGGGAAAAATCCGGCGGTTAGAGTCGAGGGGTTCGATTGCCTTGACAGGGATCGCAGCAGGAATTGCAGGATCCTTGCTTTGGCTTAGCTTAGCTTTTTCCTAAGGTCTTGTTTGGATTCAACACAAGAGTCGAGATGAGTTTTGGAGGTGATATGGCAGAGTGTAGATATGGCAGAGTGTATATAGGTTGGAGCTTATGTAAGTAAAGGAAGGGTCTGTAATGTGCAAGTACAAAAGAGTAGTTTTGCAGTAAATAAGCTGAGAGAGAAGTGAGAGTTTAATTTCAGTAGCTAGGGTTTCCTTCTCCCCATTCTCCATGGTAGTGAAGAATGGTGTAAATTGTCTGATGCCTTGGGGGGAATAGAAGATGGTATTTGAAGCTGGATGTTTAAGAATCTGTTGGAATGACGAAGGAATTCAAAGAGTGAAATCTTTGTGATTGTACCCAAACCTAGTTCATGTGTGTGTACAGTTAACCTAGTTCATGTGTGTACAGTTAACCTAGTTCATGTGTACAGTGAACCTTGATTTAAATACTTCAATCTCATTGTGCATCTTTCGTTCTTATTTTCCTAGCGCTTCATTTTTATTTTCTTTTTATGAACTTGTCAATCTAAATCAACAAACATAAGTTATAGAATTTATAAATCCAAAATTTAATCTCTAGTGGTTTGTGTTGCTAATAATCGCATAAATTAAATAATGAGTCTCATATGAACCCTTTATATGAACCTCCAATCACATTTATTAGTGTATGAATCATTGGTTTTAAGTTAGAAAACTTAAATATCAAGTTAGAAAATTTGAATATCAAGTGTATGAACCTCCATTCATGTGTAGATCTCTAATTTATATATTGTGAACCTTGAATATAAAATTTGAGAATCTATACATTTATGTTTATGAACCTAGTTCATATATGCGATGAACCTTATCCCTTCAAGTGGCCTATCCGATTTCCAAGCGGGCTCATTAATTTTTTTTTCCAGGTTCATTAAATTTCTTTTTCTATGGTTACATTTTAACTTGTACGTTTTAACATCTAAGTTCCTAATTATAATTCGTGCACTGTGATCACACTCATACTGCGTTGCAAAATACGGGCAGAAATGGGTTCGAACAAGAACGGTGGTTGACAGTTTATCACCGAAGTGGAACGAGCAGTACACGTGGGAAGTGTTTGATCCGTGCACTGTAATCACAGTTGGAGTTTTTTTGATAATTGCAGGCTTGATAGGAACATAGCAAACGTGACGGGGCCACGAGATTCTCGTATCAGGAAAGTTCGAATACGGCTGTCAACACTCGAGACGGATCGAGTCTACACGCACTCGTACCCTCTGTTGATGTTGCACACGGAATTTGACTCTTTACCTACGAGTCGAAGTGCTGAGATTGTTAGAATGGGGTATGACCGACTTAGGAGTGTGACGGGAAGGATACATAATGTGGTTGGTGATATGGCGACTCAAGGAGAGATTGCAGGCGTTGCTGAGCTGGAGGGATCTGAGAGCCACCTTTTTGTTTGTGGTTATGTGTTTGTTTGCTGCTGTTTCTTTACGAGACTTCCTTCCAATGCTGATGCTTGCTTTAGGTTTATTGCTCTGGTTTAGTTTGGTTATTGCTTCTAGTTATTGCTTGTGACCTTAAACCAGTTAGTTCACGTATGCGATGAACCTAGTTCACGTATGCGATGAACCTAGTTCACGTATGCGATGAACCTAGTTCACGTATGCGATGAACCTAGTTCACGTATGCGATGAACCTAGTTAGTTCACGTATGCGATGAACCTAGTTAGTTCACGTATGCGATGAACCTAGTTAGTTCACGTATGCGATGAACCCAGGTTCACGTATGGTTTTGAACAAGTAGGTTCGTGCCTATCATCAAGAAAGTTCATGATCATTTTATCATTAATGGTTTAAAACGAAGCGCGCTATGCGCGCCTCGTAAGAATAATAAACATACGAAGTGCGCATAGCGCCCTTCGTTGGCTTGTATTCTGTAGGTTCATGCAATGAACCTAGCTCACGTACCCCCCGATGAACCTTGTTCACGTATGCGATGGACCTAGGTTCACGTATGCGATGAACCTACCTAGTTCACGTATGCGATGAACCTACCTAGTTCACGTATGCGATGAACCTACCTAGTTCACGTATACGATGAACTAGGTGGTAATGCGATGAACCTAGTTCACGTATGCGATGAACCTAGGTCACGTACCCCCCGATGAACCTAGCTGACGTACCCCCCGATGAACCTAGTTCACGTATGCGATGAACCTAGGTTTACGTATGCGATGAAATAGGTGGTAATGCGGTGAACCTAGTTCACGTATGCGGTGAACCTAGTTCACGTATGCGGTGAACCTAGTTCACGTATGCGGTGAACCTAGTTCACGTATGCGGTGAACCTAGTTCACGTACCCCCCGATGAACCTAGGTTTACGTATGCGATGAACTAGGTGGTAATGCGATGAACCTAGGTTTACGTATGCGATGAACTAGGTGGTAATGCGATGAACCTAGTTCACGTATGCGATGAACCTAGGTCACGTACCCCCGATGAACCTAGGTTTACGTATGCGATGAACCTACCTAGTTCACGTATGCGATGAACCAACTAGTTCACGTATGCGATGAACCAACTAGTTCACGTATGCGATGAACTAGGTGGTAATGCGATGAACCTAGTTCACGTATGCGATGAACCTAGTTCACGTATGCGATGAACCTACCTAGTTCACGTATGCGATGAACCTAGGTTCACGTATGCGATGAACCTAGTTTTATCCATTTTTTACTTGTAGGTTCGTCTATTTTATCTTATGTGTTTACGAAAGAGAAATATACTAACATAAGTACAGGTTCATATGTTTTAACAAGGGTTCATGTGAATTAACATGTAGGTTCATGGTGTTTTGTATGCATCTATTGTAATTTTTTAATGAACATGAAGTTCAAATTGAATTGAATCTAACTTGCGGGTTCATGAGTTTTAACTTGCAAGTTCACGAGTTTTAGTTAATGGGTTCATTGAATCAAACTTGTGGGTTCAAGATTGTTTTTTAATTGATGATTTTTTCTTCTTGCAGGTTCATGAGTTTCAACAGGTTAGACTCGTAGGTTCAACATGTTAAATTTGTAGGTTCAAAAAGTTAGACTTTGACCAATAGCAACTGCAAACAATATCCAAATGCTGAAAGTAGAGGGTGATTGCCTTGTAATAGAAATATCAAGTTCATTGATTGATTTATATCACATTCATTGATTTACACTTGCAAGTTCATTAATTCACTCGTTCAGGTTCATTGATTTATTTATACATGTTCATTGATTTACACTTAGAAGTTCATCACTTAAGTTGTTCAAGTTCAATGATTTATATGTATAGGTTCATTGATTAATTTTGTTAATGTAAACTCATGACCGTAAAAAAAAAATTGATAGTATGTGGGTGAAGTTTTGATCTCTCAAATGGTGTTGTTGCACATAAACGGAAACAAGTGGAAGTAAAATAGCTTTTTTGTGACATTCTTAACCTACTTAACTTACAGATGAACTGAAGGCTGCATTTGGTTGAACACTTGAACTTAGGATATAAAAAAAATGGTGGGAGTAAATTCAGCGCCTACAACATGACATGGTACTATGTTTGTCTAAAAAAATGGTGAGAGCCTTCTTACATTGTCTAAACACATAATTTGGAACAATTCCCTTAGTTCATAGGAAGTTATTAATAAGCCAAACAACAAGGAGGGGGTGTGTCACGTGGAATATAGGAAGGACATAAGGCAGTGAATCAGATATCACCTCTTCTGAACTCACTTTTGACTACCGTTGGAACTCGGATTTGTTGGAACCTCGTTCCAACGAAAGGGAAACCGGCAACACTCCGGATTTCCGAGTCTTTATCTTTTCTTCTACTCGCGAGCTATCTAGACTTCTTGCTTCCAAGCGGAATGCTTCTCTTCGAATCTCATGTTTCTCTCTCAGATGCGGACCTCGCGACTAGCTTTGAAATGTTCTCTCTTGCTTCTAGGTGGAATCTCATTCTCCAAGTTTCCTGCAAAAGCCAAACCCGGAGGTGAGACTCTCCGGGAAGGGCACTCCGACGCCAAAGTCAGAAATGATACAAATAATGTATTCGACAAATTAGCGAGTATAAAGAGTTGTAAGAGTTTGAGGTTTCGTATCCGAACGACCTACCTAAGAAGGGGTTTCACACCCTCTTCTACCAAATATAGTCACTAACCAACATATAAGCAAGCTAATAAATGCGCAAGAGTGACATTTATGAGCAGCTTACTTACTAATCATCAAATCATGCCAAGAACCAACGATCATATTGCTTGCCCTTTTCATACCAAGCATATGAATATCATACGAACAAGTAATTGAATGGGCTCAAATCACAATCAAATGGTATAATCTTCTAAGAAACTTGGGCATCTGGTTAGTCGAGTCATGTCTCCATCAAATCGGGGAAGAGGGTGGCCGGTGACGGGCTCGAGATGGATGCGATGAGGTCCGTCTGGACATAACTCACGAATCACCATCAAGGTCCAACCAAGCTTCGCCAGAGATGGGGGGACGGGGATCGATGGTCGAGCTTCTCGGGAATTCGTACTTTTCACCACTCTTTTCTGTTACATTACTCTCGCGATCTCTTTTCCCCCACGCTTCAGCCCTAGCTTGCTTGCTCTCGTTCTTCCTGCCGTCTTCCTAAGCCTAGCTCGCTCTTGTTCTTCCTTTCGTCATTTTTTTCTCTGTTTTGTTTTCCTCGGGAATGTTTACGCTCTTTTGTTTATCCTGCAGATTTCGGGGTTTCAATCTTCAAATCTCCTTCAACTTCTCATGAATTCAGGTTGTAGGCTCTTATCCTTTTGCAATTTTGCTATCGATTGCTCTCCTCTGTTTATTTTGAAGTTTTATATGATCAAACATACTCATTATGAACATTCTCAATGAACTTGATTCACATTACTACCATATTGGTGCACATTTTGGTTATATTGATGCACATTGGTTGCTTATGTGTTACTCTCTCTAATATATGATGCACATTACTACCATATTGGTGCACATTTGCATTATAATGATGCACATGGTGTTCTATATTGATGCACATTGTGTTTTATAATGATGCACACTGTTTCAATCCTTTTAACTATTTGGTTTGTTTTCTTAACTATAGGAGATGAAGCTCGTGTTGTTGTTACTGTTTCGCCAAATAATACAACCTATTACGTCCCGATCTGTAGTGATGATATCAAGCCATATGAGGGGCAGATGTTTGCAAACTATGATGCAGTTGAAGCATTTTACAAGTTTTACTCTCTTGAAGTAGGTTTTACTATGAGAAAAGCTACTGGAACAAAGGCGAAAGATGGTACTAAACTGTGGCGGTATCTTGTTTGTAATAGGCAAGGATATTTGGGTCCATACAAACCTTCTAATGGTGAAAACAGTGAGCCTAAGCGAAGGAGGATGTCTAATCGTTGTGGTTGTCCTGCACATTTTATATTTCGGCAAGCAGGAAGGGAAGGATTTTGTTTGAAAATGTTTGAAGAACGTCACAACCATCCGTTGTTACCTCTTTCGCAGAGACATTTTGCACCGGACAACAGAAAACTCACTCCTTTTCATCAAGATTTCATCATCAATTGCTTAAAAACAAATATTGGCACTAGCAAAGCGTACAAGCTGTTCAAGAATTATGTTGGTTCTTATTCAAATGTGGGTGCTACACTTGTGGACTTCAAGAATTTTCAGAGAGACTTGAATACTTACATGATTGGATGTGATGGCCAAATGCTTATTGACAATTTGTTTCGAAGAAAGGAGAGATGTGAGGCATTCTACTTTGATTATGAAGTAAATGATCAGAATCAACTTTGCAGACTTTTTTATTCAGATCCTATTTCACGCAAGAGTTTTTCTTTCTTCGGTGATGTTGTTTCAGCGGATGCGACTTATAAGTCAAACAGGTACTATTTTCATACTTTTCACTTCTATTATTATTGATGCACATGGTTAAATATTTGATGCTCATTCGTATCGAAACTGATGCACATATAGAAAATATTGGTGCACATTGAATGCAATGTTGATGCACATTCAGAACGAAACTGATGCACATATAGATCATATTGGTGCACTTTCAATGCAACTTTGATGCACATTGACACTTTTTTGTTTGATTTCTTATAGGTATGATATGGTTTTTGTTCCTTTTACTGGAGTTGATAATAACAAGAGCTCTATTACCTTTGGGTTTGGCTTATTGTTAAAAGAAGACATTGCTTCTTATGTGTGGTTGTTTGAGAACTTCAAAAAGTCTATGGGGCATGAGCCATATATTTTACTAACTGATCAAGATGCCGCAGTCAAAGCAGGTGTTTAGCAACGTAGTTCATCGATTCTGCATGTGGCACATTATGTTTAAGGTCCCTGTTAAGGTTAAGCTTGATTCATCATTAACGGAAGACTTTAGGAGGAGATTTAACTCTATTGTGTGGAGTAATGATTTGAGGGCCCTTGAGTTTGAGGAAGCTTGGCGTTCTATTATTACTGACTTTAGGCTTGAGGAAAATGTTTGGTTGCAAACAATTTTTGATTTGCGTCAATACTGGATTCCTGCATTCTTCCAAGGTTATCATATGGGTGGTTTGCTAAGGACAACATCTAGGTCAGAAAGTCAGAATTCTTTCTTCTCCAACTTCATTGGACGATCATCGTCTTTGATTCTGTTTTTGTTGCAATTTGATAATGCAATTGATGCACAGCGTCACAATAAAAGGAAGCTTGACATGGAATCATGCACTTTAGTTCCAATATATGAGACAAAGATGCCTATTGAAGTTGAATGTGCATCAGTTTATACGCTTAATGTCTTCAAGGATGTGTATGAAGAAATAATTGCTTCAGTATATGATTGTCGTATGACAGATCTCAACACTCAAGATGATGTTAAATATTGGCATGTGAGTGGTACTATTGGCCCTGAATGTGTTGTGCGCCATAGTATAACAACTCAAGATATTAGTTGCTCTTGCAACTTGTTTATGAACATGGGTATACCATGTCGTCATATGTTCATGGTGTTTAATAATCTCAGGATTAAGTTGCCTGAGAAATATGTCAACCCTAGGTGGACAAAAAAAATCATCTTTGAAGCCTGCTTTTGAGATTGATGGGGCTGTCTTCAATGGTAGTGATGATTTGGATGATAAGAAAGTTCTGGTATTTGAGTTGCTCTCTGAAATCCATTGTTGCATTAATATGATTGATGATAACCCTGAAAAGTTGAAAGATCTTTTGAGTTTGATCAAGGAGAAGAAACAAGTGTATTCTAGAGAAGCATGTGCTAATACTGATTCACCTAGCAAGAGGAAGATGAGTAGATTTGAGACATTCCTTGGTCCTATTCCAGAGGAAATTTTTGTTCTTCCACCTCCTCAATCCAAGAACAAGAGCCGGCCAAAAGAAGGTAGGTTAAAAAGCATTTCTGAGAATGTCATCGTTGGTTCATCAAAGGATAAAAGGGTTTGCAGCATCTGTCAAAAGTCTGGTCACAACAAGAAGACATGCAAGTTCAAGCCAGAATCCTTACCAGTTGTTTGATTTTCACATTTCTTTTTTTGATGCACACTATTAAGAGTTTTGATGCACATCCTTCAGATAATTGGTGCACATTGTTTAGAATTTTAATGCACATTTGTTATGCATTTCCTGACGCACATTGTTTAGCACTCCAATGCGTATTGTGAAGATTTTCGAAGCACATTGTTAAGTTTTGATGCACATTTGTTAGGCGTTTTGATGCACATTTGTTAGGCGTTTTGATGCACATTGTTAGCGTTTGATGCACATTGTTAGGCATTTTGATGCACATTGTTAAGCAATTTGATGCACATTGTGAAGCAATTTGTTGCACCCTATTAACAATTTGTTGCATTGTCTAAGTGCCAAAGTGCCCCAAGCACACAAAACGATTCAAACTATCTAAGTGACACAAAACAAGTACACATCTTACAAATTAGTACTTCAATTTTGAAAGAACATCTTTTCCCACTAGGTTGTACTTGTTGTCAATCATTTCTTTCAAGTACCTAATGCGGATTGTTTGCATTTGTTTCTCATCCCCCTGAATCAGATCACTTTCCCAGATTGTCATTCCAACTCCAAAATAAGTCTCCATGTGCCGCATAGCATAAATACCACAGTCTACTTTGTTTTTGGTGTCTCCCCATGGCATCGCTATTCTTTGAGGTGTCATCTTCCTCTGGTTTTGAACTATTGATGTTTTTCCCACTAAACCATGGCTTTCTAAGTAGCTTGCAAAATATTCCCTCTTATCAAATGATGAAAATTGATTTAGTAAACTGATGCACAGTATAAAACTAATGCACATTCAGAAGTAAATTGATGCACATTCATTTGTAAATACTTACCAATTTCCCGGGAATATTGCCATACTTGTTCTTCATGCTCATATTCTTGGACGAGTTGTCCAGGATGTCATATCTGGCTTTTGTGAGATTGATAGCGATGACATAGAAGTGTTCTGACTGATAAATGGGGAAGACAAACTGCACAATAGAACAAAAAAATTATATATCAACAAACTGATGCACATTCACACCAAAACTGGTGCACATATATTATAAAAATGATGCACAATTAACAGCAAAATCTTACCAGTTGTATATCATCCACCTTCTTGTTGTGCAGCTTCTTTATGCCTTTATCCATACTTTCATTGAACCATGATTGACCATTTTTAATTTCCACAGAGTCCATGAGAGGATAAGTCTAGCAAAAAAGAGTTTAAAAATTTATTCAGAAATGCATTTTCTATAATATTTAGTACTATTGTGGAGAACAACAAGAAGATATTCTTACCGTAGTATTCAAGTCGGGGAAATATCGTAGTGGTTTATCATCACTCTTGATCATTTCTTTGTGGTTTAGCAATCTTACCCACCAGTCCATCACATCTTCCATATATGAGTTAAATTTCATGCATTTGAACCGTCTCTTGGTAAGTTGCACTTTCCTGTTTTTACCACAATACATTCTGGTTCTGTTCCATCTACAACAATCCAATTGAACAGTTTGCTCTCAATTGTTGATGGTCTCTCCATTATATTTACCTTCCTCTCCTTGTATGGTAATTTAAGGGCATATGTGACTGTTTGGCTTCTTTTTTATTTCCCTGCATCAACATCCTTAATTACTTCCTTTCCGATGGCCTTTGCAACCTCTTTCGGAACTTCCTTTGCAACTTCCTTTCCAGCATCCTTTATGACATCCTTTTCAACTTCTTTCCCAACTTCCTTTCCAGGATCCACATGCGGTGGTTCCTTGGGATCAATTGGCATTGATATCGTTTCCGACATCTTTTCAGGAAGTGCTTCCTATTCAACAATAAAATTATATATCAACAAACTGATGCACATTCATACCAAAACTGGTGTATATATATTATAATATTGATGCACATTTAACACCAAACCGGTGCACATTTTCAATAAATTGATGCACATTTCTTACCTTTCCAATATCAATCTCAGGTTCCTTTGAAATTACCTTCTCCGTCTCTTCCCCCTCTCTGTTTGTTGTGGTGGTTCCTCGCTATCAATAGTCATCGTCATTGTTTCTGACATCTTCTCAGGCAGTGGTTCCTATTCAACAAATAAAATATTTTATCAACAAACTGATGCACATTTAGATAAGATTGATGCACATTAATCTGGGGCAGTGGTTCCTTCTCATGTTCCACATTAATCTGAGGCAGTGCTTCATTCTCATGTTCCTTTGAAATTTCTTTCTCTGTCAAGTCCTCCCCACATTCTTGTGCCATTTGTTGCACTTGTTCTACAATAGATGCAACAATTCCCTGCTGAACACATAGCAAATATGATGATCATTTATTAGAAATCTGATGTACATTTAGAGGAAAAAAGAGAGAGAGCATTTTAGAATACCTGCAGATCTATATCTGTTGATGGCTGCTTTTCCAACTCAGCATCAACAGTGGTAGAAGGTTCAGATTCCATTTCATTGTTTGACCTCATTACAACTTCTCTAGGAATCTGTAAAAAAAGCAAAATATTTTTAAATGTTAATTAGTATTAATTTGATGCACATTAATAGCAGAAGTGATGCACATTCAGAGTAATATTGATGCACAAAAGTTTTAAGTCCATTACCCTGAACGAAGTGCGTTTATAAAACTTTGAGCCTATATCATGCACAGGAATATGAGGGATCTATCTTGGTGGAGTACCATTAATCCCCAAACTGAATGAAGGAATGTCTTCTCGATTATTGTCTTCTCGATTATAAACCTCTGTTGCCTTTATTGTCTTCTCGATTTCTTCTAGGCACTTTGAAGCTTCATCCCAAAACATTTCTTCATTCAAGGTTGGATTAACCTCCACTTCCTCTTGTGACTCCTCCTCTGATAGAGAGACCTCGACTTTAAACATTTTGTCTATTGCTTCGTTGACCTTCTTGAACAGATTGTTCTTGGCCAAATGTTCTGGAGCCTTAGACACTCTCTCAACATATCTCCTGATTTCAAGAGCAAGTTTTTGGCTGCTCTTAATGTGGTCTTCCAACTCTTTCTGTTTCATGAAATTTATGCACATTTAGAATAAATTTAATGCACATTCAAATTAAAACTGATGCACAATAAAAAAGGCTTACCAAAAATTTAGCATCATCATCTTCTTTACTGGCATTGTCTTCTTCTCTCTTACTCTCTTCCTTTCTCTCAGATTCTTCTATCTTCTCATTTGATTCTCTCAACAGTGTTTGCTCCTTGAAGTCTAGAGCTATCCTGACATAACCTTTTCCAAAACTTCCAATTTTAATTTCCTCAATCTCCCTCTTTCTCAGCATTTCAGAATTCCAGTTGGTAATGACTGGAACGTGCCTATCAATCTCTTGAGTTCGCAGTGTAACCCGATCAACATATATCATCTGTAAAAGAAAAAAAATAACACTATTAATTTTGATGCACATTCATAATCAAAGTGTTGCACATTTAGAACAAAACTGATGCACATGCATATAGTTTAATATTGATGCACATTGTTTAAAGAAATTGATGCACATTTATATTGAACTTGATGCACATTCATATTGAAACTGATGCACATTATTTAAAGAAATTGATGCACATTTATATTGATCTTGATGCACATTCATATCGAAACTGATGCACATATAGTGTAATATTGATGCACATATAGAGTAATATTCATGCACATACCAGTAGAAGCAATATTGGCCCTCTGAAATTCCCACTATTAGTTTTATCCCATGCCTCTTTTGCGTTGACTAGCAGATCAATCATAAGAGCTGACCAGTCATACTGATGAATACTACTAGTGTTCTCAAGTTGCCCTATGACTTTCACATTAAGGCGGCCACTTTGATGGCTCTCCATGATTGTGTTTATTATAAAAATCACAAGGTTCCTCTTGAACCATTCATCGGGTACCCTACAACTCAGAAGCTTCTCAGAAAGCGTTGATGTATGAATTTTATCCAGATCCATAGGCTTCATTTGTCCAGTCTTTGTATCAAGAGTTTCTCCAAACTGTCTGCGGAATTCCTCCAGGAGTTCTTGAGCAAAAATATCTTCTTCTTCAGTTGTACTCCTTGTGAGATCAATAACCTTTCCCCCAACTGGCAATCCCAAGTATCCATGCACATCATATTTGGTGATGTGGTGCTTTTCTCCATTTGTACTCAGCATCAAATTACAGGATACAGGATCAACGTTTGTAAGAAGCCAATGGCTAAGCTTCCCTGGAAGCTTATCCATATTCCATTGCAGCAATGGACCAAATCCACACTCTCTTACATCCATTTTTTGCTCATCAGTCATCTCCTTTAATGTATCCACCATACACATAGGAGAACTTCTGCACTTTAATGTTGGAAAGTTCTTCTTTATCTCTCTCATCCCAATTTTAGCTTTCTTCACTGATTCTACAACAACAATCTCATTCTTTCTTTTGGAACCTACAATTTGCTCCGGTTTCTTTGTTTGTGCATGTTTCTTGGCAGGCTGAGGGATTGTTGCAAGCTCTTGTTTTTTGGATGGCTTAGGCAACTTAGCAGGTTCTTTTTTCTTGGGAGGCTGTGGTTTTCTTACAGCTTTCTTCTCTTGCTTCTGACGCAAATTCATTTTCTCTGCTCGTCGCTGAATTGGTACGTCATCGCTATCCTCTTGACTTGAACTGAATCTTGGCGAACATCTAACAGGTATAATTTGTTTGTGAGTTGTTGTTTTTCTTCTCTTAGGAGGTGTTGGATCTGAATGATAATGATGCACATTAATCAGATAGTTGATGCTCATGCATAAACAAATTGATGCACATTTACAAATGTAAACTGTTAAATAATGAAATTAACGCACCTTTCTCATTGGCTTTGTCATTCTTCTTCTTTGTTCTGTTTTCTTCGTCGGGAGATGTCTCATGTACAGGAGATTCCTCTTGGTCTGTAGATTTATCTTGTAAATGAGATGCCTCAAGTACAAGAGATTCCTCAGGTACGGGAGATGGCTCATGTACAGGTGTAGGCTCAGCTACTTGAGATGGCTCATTTATGGGAGTAGACTCAGGTACAGAAGTAGGCCCAGGTACTGGAGTAGGCTCAGCTACGTGAGATGGCTCATGTACGTCAGGTTGCTCAGGTACGTGAGATGGCTGAGGAAGAGCTTCTTGGTTTACAAGACCTACTGTTGATGTAATCCATAGAAAATGAAAACTTATTAAATGATAATACTGATGCACATAAAGAATTAAAGTGATGCACACATAAAGAATTAAAGTGATGCACATTCCGAACAAATTGATGCACATTCATTACATTATTGATGCACTTTAGGAAAAAAAACAGATGCACATTCATGACAAAAGTGATGCACATTCAGAAACAAACTGATGCACATTTAGAATATTGATGCACATTCATGACAAAATTGATGCACATTCAAAAACAAACAGATGCACATTTAGAATAAAAATGAGAGGAATTTGCGCCAAACCACCCGTTATTTGGCACATTTTGCACCGAACCACCCCTTATATCAAATTTTGCACCGAACCACCCCTATATCTACTTCTGTTAACATTTTACCACCCCTCTCATTTTTCCGTTTGGTTATCCGTTAAAATTGGGAAATTACATTTTTGCCCTCATTTTTTTTTAATAAAATAAGGGCAAATCTGGTATTCCATGTGAGGCCCTTGTTGACCCCGAGATATTGCAAAATATTGTCACTTTCCAGGATTAATTTCTCGATCCCAGATTTCTCAGATCCCTAATTTCATCCACCTAACCCTAACTCTCTTTGAAGTCGATTACAAACATGAGGAAGGCGATTTAGAGGAGATTCGATTGCGATTGCGATTAGGGTTCTTCGAAGTCGATTACGAACAGATTAGATTTCGAAGAGTTTGAAAAAGGAAGACTGTTTGAGGAAGCTCGAGACATTGGCTGTTTGGGTGGGTGCGAACAAAAGCTCGAGACATAGGGAGACGAAGAGGAAGCTTCATCCGTCTGAATTGTTGGACAAAGAGGAGGAGGAGTGCTTGCTGTGGCTGCGAACAAAACCAAGGTATGCCTTTCTCGATTTAGGGTTAGCTTTTCTGGATTTAGGGTTTGTTTTTTCTGCGTGAAGTTGTTGGGTTTTGGTTTTGTTGAGAATGGATTCGTGAGTAGTAGTATAAAGGATGACATTGATATGTCAAATTAAAGGATGACATTGAGAATGGACAACTTGGACATATTTTACTGTTTTTTGCTTTCATTGCATGTGACAATATTCTTTTCTTTTGCTTTCATTGAAAGCTGGGAATCTAGAATTGGTAAAGGATGACATTGATGACAAAAAATGGTGGTGGCCCATATGTCCACATGCCATTAATAATCTGATGAACAATACTTGCTGAGAAAAAACAATACTTGCTGACAAAATATGGTAAAGGATGAAATTAAAGGGACATGACAACTTTGGGCCCGACTGGATGAAATTGTTTGTATGGATTGCTTTGATTTTGACAATGTGGTTGAATACAATACTTGTTGTTTTTTGACAGATTATTTAATATGCTTTGTTTGTTGTTTTTAATGATTTAATAATATTTGTTGACACATTAAATATTGTTATCTTTACAGATGAGTTTAAGTTTGGAATTCTTGTATGATGGCTTGTTTTATTTGGGTGGTAATAGACTCACATACAACAGAAATCGAGTTCATGTGATGCATAAAATTGATCCTGATTTGCTGTCTAAGATTGAGTTAGAATCATTTCTAAAGGATATTTCTGTTGACAATGTTAGAGAGTTGTGGTTCTGTTTATCTGGAAAGACATTGCAACAAGGGTTGAGACAGATTGTAGGAGATAAGGATATAATAGAATTTTGCAATTCAGCTGGGAATGGAAAGCTATGTGTTTATGTTGTGAGGGGAAATGAACTAAGTCCCTGTTCTTTGTTGAGTGGGTCAAGCAGTTCTAAGCTGAGTAGGCCATTAAAAGTGTTGAAGCCCATAGTTTTAGGCCCATCTAAGTCTAAGAAACTTACCCACAACTATTCTAAATCAGTTGTATCTACCACCAGCAGCATTAAAGGCTTCCAAAACCCTAAGAGCCTCAGTATTTCTGCACAAGGGACTCTACCTACCACAAAATCTGCACAAGGGTTGTTAGGTCACAAAAATGATGGAGTGGTTGAAGGTGTCTCAGATAGTGGAATAGGTGAGTCAGATGAAGGAGAAATACTTGGTTCAGAGACAGAGAGCTCATCAAGTGATGAAGAGGTAGTTCCTCCTGCAGTTGTTTTTGGTGAATCATCAGAAGGTGAAGGTGTAGGTGAAGGCTCAGAAGCTGATGACATTATTTTTCATAAGAATGTTGACAATGATGTGATTGATGAGAATCTGCTCCTGGAAGATGGGAATCAAGTTCTGGAGGATGTTTTTGATGTTATAGTTGATGGTGAGGATTTCAGGAGTCTAAGTGATTCAGATGAAGCTCATAACAGTGTAAGGTACCCTGTTTTCAATCCTCTTGTTGATTTCAAGAATAAGATTTGTTTCAAGAATGGAATGAAATTTGCCTCAAATCAAATATTTAGGAAAGCACTAAGACAGTTTGCAGTGCAATCTGGTTTTGATTACTACTACTTGCACAATGATAACAAGAAGGTTTCAGCTTATTGCATGAATAAATGCAATTGTGAGGTTCAACACGGCAGGAAAAGGTGTGTGTGCAAGGATAATCTGTGTGGGTTCAAAGCCTGTGCTAGAAGAATGGGGTCAGATGGCAGCTTTCAGTTGAAGTCTTTCAATCCTGAACACCAATGTGGATGGCAAGACCAAAACACAAAGGTGAGTTCTATATGGTTGGCTGAGAAGTATTTGGAACATTATAGAGATGACCCACATTGGAGAATAAGAAACTTCATCCAAACTGTCAAGAGAGATTATAGTGTTACCATCAACTACCACCAAGCTTGGAGAGCTAGGGTGAGGGCCATATTCATGACTCAGGGGTATGCACCTGAACAATATGCAAGGGTTAGAGATTATGCTGCCACTATATTACAGAGGAATCCGGGTAGCTCAGTGTATGTGAAGCAAGAGAGTATAAAGATGCCTTTGTTCCAGAGGATGTATGTGTGTCTTGATGCTTGTAAGAAAGGATTCATTGCTGGATGTAGGCCTATAGTAGGTTTTGATGGCTGCCATCTGAAAGGGGCATATACTGGACAAGTTCTTACTGCTGTAGCACAAGATGGGAATGACAACATTTTTCCAATAGCATTTGCAGTGTGTGAGTCAGAAACAAAGGAGACTTGGGTTTGGTTTTTAGAGTGCTTGCTTAATGATATTGGAGGAGGACCAATGACATTCATTTCAGACAGACAGAAGGTCACAATCTCTTACCCTTGTGTCATTTTTTTGTATGGTATCATTTCATTGGATTGCTAACATTTCCTTGTATTATGTGTAGGGTTTGATTGAAGCATTGCACATGGTTGCTCCCCATGCAGATGTAAGGCATTGTGTTAGGCATATGCATAACAACTTTAAGAAAAAGTGGCATGGACAATCATTTAAGGATGTTGTATGGGCAGCAGCGCAAGAGCTGCAACTACACCTGATTTTGAGAAGGCCATGGGGGTGATCAAGGAGATGAATGTTAATGCACATGACTACCTAATTGGCAAAGACCCAAGAAAATGGTCTCTACATGCATTCAGGTACTACAACAAATCAGATATGCTTCTGAATAATGGTTGTGAGTCCTTCAACAGTTGTATCTTGGAAGCCAGAGAGATGCCAATTCTATCTATGTGTGAGTGGATAAGGAGGAAGCTAATGAAAATGTTCATTAGCAAAAGGAACAAGATGAGAGCTCACCAGGGGAACTTAACACCTGAAGTCACAAAGAAATTGAACACTAGAAGAGCAGATAGTGCATGTAGGTGTAAGTGTTTTGGGGATGGAGACTTGTATGAGGTTGATGAAGCTGGAAAGACATATGTAGTTGACTTGCTGCAGAGAAGTTGTGGTTGCAACCTATGGGATTTAACAGGATTGCCATGCACACATGTTATATGTTGCATTCTGAAGAGAAGACTAGTAGTGGAAGACTTTGTGGATAATTACTACACCAAAGTTGAGAGTGTAGGAAGGCTAAGTTATGCCAGTTCCTGAAGAGGATCAGTGGCTAAAAACTGGTGAGCAACCACTACTACCTCCTAAACTTGGTGTGCAAGCTGGAAGGCCTAAGAAAAATGCTAGAAGAAAGGAACCTGGTGAGGTGCAATCTACCAAAAAAACTAGGCTGAGGATTGGGAAAAACAAGTGTGGCAATTGTGGGATAGAAGGTCACACAAGAAAATCTTGTACAAATCCCACCAAAACAAATGAACCAACAAGGAATCCTAAAAGAGGTGGAAGACCTCCAAGTAAAACAACTATGCCTGTACAACCTAAGAAGAGGAAGTACATCAGAAAATAGGTTTGGTGTTTACAAAAGTTAGTTTTGGAGTTTGTTTAACAAATGATGAAGTTTTTTTTATTTTTTAATGATTAGGTGCAGAGTTTTGGAACAGTTGAGTTTGGAGATGATAGTGTGCAGGGGGCAACTCAAGAAGATTATGATGTGGTATTTGATTATTTCTCTTCATTCTAATTCTTCATTCCTTGTTGGTCCAGTTTACTCAAAACAAGGGCCTTCATTTTACAGGATGCTATGATTGCCCATTCCTTGAACCAAGCTGATGAGAATGTGGTCATAACTCAAGCTTCACAAACACAAAGTTTTGTTGTGGTAAGGCTCATGTTATTGTCATTTTTAACTGGTTTAGTCTCATATGAATGTCGATTTAATGGTGATGATTTCTCTATATGTTTGAACAGGACAATGAATCCAGTCAACATGGACATCTCAGAGCTCTGACATTGAAGAAGTACAACATCAGAAAAACTGCATCAACATATAGGAGGAACGTCTAAGAAGTAATGGTGAAGAAGTATCTCTTTTTGGTGTTATTTTGTGTTACTGCTTCTTTAAAACTTAGGTGGTAATGGTGATGAATTCTCTTAAAACACTTTTGTAAGTTTGGAAGCAGCTTTTGAAACATCTGAATTGTGTTAAAACTGGTCACAAAAACAGGTTAAAGAAGTACTGTTTTGTAACGTTTGAAGCTGGTCAAACAATGGCCATAAATGTGCACCTACCATGTTTACTCATGCATTTGTATCCGTTTGGAAGCAGCAGAGAATTTTTTGCTTGGCTTGTTTTGACAGGCAAACACAATGCACATATGTTCCCCAAACAAGCAGCCTACATGCATAGGTTAATTTAAAAAAATTGGTCAAACCCTAACCTCTATATAAAGCATAACAACTTCCATTTAACACCCACCAAATCTACTTCTCATTTCATCCTCCAAAAAATCACTTCCTTCCCCTGCATACCACAATGGCCGATGTTGAGGTGATTGTGTTGGACTCATCATCCGACGGCGAACTTGACAACTATTTTGATCATAAGAGCTTCTTTGTCGAAATGAAGAAAAGCTATGTAGAGGGGGATTGTCGTCTCGTAAGTTCACTCGTCTTTTCTTGGTTTTTATGATCAAATGTACCCATTTAAATGTTATGATTACAATGCTGCAGATTCTCCCAACAGTCCATGGTGACAAATATTTGAAGGCATACAAAGATTGTCCTATCACCCTTAAGGTTCGAGTCAAAACTTGGGAAGTCACTCTCAAGCATACCAACGGCGCTTACCGCTTAGGAAAGGGTTGGAGGGCATTCGTTGAGGCACATAAACTCAAGGTTGATGATGATTGTCTCTTCGAACTCGAAAGTGATGGAAGTGATGGAAGTGATATCGTCTATGATGTTCAAGTCTATAACTATGGAAGTGATGTCGTCTATTTCTGTTAAGTTCATTTCATGCATGCTTGGTTTTAGTTTTTTAACTTGCTTATGTTTACTTCTATTTGCTTCTGTTTCCTGTGTGTTTCTGTTCTATTTGCTTCTTGTAATGTGTACTATGGCTATGTTTTAATGTGGAAGTGTTTTCTGTTTTAATATGCTACTGCCATAGTGCTCAAACAAGCATGAAAAACTGTCATAAAAACCCAAAATGTGATACAAAATGTCATTACAAGCCAACTGTCATAACAACTGAAAATGGGATACAAATTGTCATAACTAACATACTGTCCTAACTCCATTTGACAACCACCATACCAAACACAAATAAGGCTACTACAACCACAAGCTCTAACCTACATCTAGACTGCACACTTCCTAACTCCATTTCTTTTGTCTTTAATGCTACTTCAAGCTTCAATATTTTTTTCTAACAAATCCTTCTTCTCAGTAACCAAGGCATTAATAATACTTGTTGCATCTGCTTCAAATGGAGGATCAATCCACTGAAAAAACTTACATCCTTTAGAGACTTTTGGTTTATACAATGTACAACCAATGAATCTTCTCCCATAATTATTTGTTGTGTGAGCTGTATAGATAGTAGGCCTTACATTGCAATGACACGGCATCCCCTCATTATAATACAAGGATGATCCACTTGACATTTCCTACAACAAAAAATTCCAATTAATTTCCACTGCAGAAAAGCCCCAATTCGAAACCCTAACCCTAAAATCAAAAAATAGGATAAAAAGCCCCAATTCGAAACCCTAACCCTAAAATCATTACAGAATTAAAAGCCCCAATTTGAAACCCCCAATTTCAGAATAAAAACCCTAAATTCCAAACCCTAACCCTAACCCCCAATTTCAGAAAAAAAAAAACCCAATTCGAAACCGTAACCCTTAAATCAAATCAGAATTAGAACCCTAATTTTGCAAACCCCCAATTACAGAACCCTAACTTTAGCAAAGAATAGTAATAGACCTACCTTTCCTCGCGAGTCTCCTTCGTCGTCGAAAATCTAAGCTATTCAACCGCCTTTCCTCACGAGTCTCCTTGGCCTCTTCAATCGCTTCCCAATCGCCTCCAAGTCGCCTCTTCAAATCGCCATCTAAATCGCCCTCCAAGGGCCTCACATGGAATCTGAGAAATTAATCTGGGAAATAAATTTGGGATCGAGAAATTAATCCGGGAAAGTGACGATATTTTGCAATATCTCGTGGTCAACAAGGGCCTCACATGGAATACCAGATTTGCCCTTATTTTATTAAAAAAAATGAGGGCAAAAATGTAATTTCCCAATTTTAACGGATAACCAAACGGAAAAATGAGAGGGGTGGTAAAATGTTAACAGAAGTAGATATAGGGGTGGTTTGGTGCAAATTCCTCTAAAAATGATGCACACTCATGACAAAATTGATGCACATTAAAAAAAAAACTGATGCACATTCAGGTAATATTGATGCACATACATAGAGAAATATACGCACATATTACAATGATCTTGATGCATATTCTTCACATATTGATGCACATTTCATCAATTTTTTGGACATGCATTCTCTTTGACTCGGTAAAATTCATGCTATGTTATTGAGCAAGTTTACTGTATATCACCATGTAAACAACATAATATGTAATTATTTGCACAATCTGCATAATTGAACTGATTATCTGTTCGAGTAAGCGAGAGGTTACGAGTTCACTATAACAACCAGCAGAAATGTAAACTCTTGCACAATCCTCACAATTTGAGCATTATCTTTGCGAGTAAATGAGAGGTTACGAGCGATTACGAGTTCATACCTAAAGATTGAGTTTTCTCTTGCATCGATCCTTCCATCTTCTTAGAATTTGCGATGAGCGACGACTGGAATTGTCCTCGGATCGATTTCTAGGGTTTTTACTGGAAGGTGTTACTGAGAGAGTATCGGGAAGATGATGAAAAATGAAGCGTTGCTTTGGAAACCGCCTTTTAATGAGGTATTTATATGCGTGCTACGCACGCTGCGCGTGCTTCGCACGAAGCAACTAGGTGGGCGCGTGGACGTTTCAAAAAGCACGATCGTCGACGTGGCTTCTTTTTCCCACCATTACTCCCAACCGTCCGATCAAAGCTTTCAGCTTTGATCTAACGAACGCGAAACATTCGTTATTCTCTCTTAAGCCCCTCATTCCCACCCGAACCAACCTCTTTTTTTAATATCACATTTAAGTTATTCGGGTCAGTTAGGCCCAATTATATTTAGGCCCAATTCTTAACAAAATCACACAACCGGGTCGTTATAAATTTTTCATTTTCCCAAACCCTAACTTGTTGAGCTATCGTGTTTGTATCAGCATCCTCCGTCTCCCCTTCACAGGTAAGAATTCTCCTCTCTATCGTAGTGATGTGGTGGTTTGGCATTTGCTTGTCTTAATGCGCTCAGTTGATCTTGTTTCACGGTGTTCGCACAACCGAATGCTCTTTGGACTGTAATGCCCTCTGTACATTTGAAATGCACTGCTTTTTTGAGATAAACCTTAGCTATTCAGCGTGAAGGGTTTCGTTGGTTGATTGTTCATCATGAACTTCTTTCAAAAAAATGTAACCTGTGCTTTAGATTGCAGTTTTAGAGTCGCCTGTTGATAAATATTACATTCATTTGAAGCTACTTTTGCTGTATGCTGAATGATATGATGTATGAAGCTGGTTAGGTTGCTTAAATTGAGGAGCCTTGCTTCATTGTTATCATTTTGTTAGTTAAATTAGTGTCTGAACTCCCCCAATCCAATTCTGTTATAAAAGTGTGCTGTTTGGTTATACATTATTATTGCAATTCAGCTCAATGGTGTTTTTGTTATACATCATTTATCTTGAATTTCTGCATATTTTCCCTATCTCTATTCAGTGAATATAATCATCCATCTCAACTTTGTTGTAGTCAGTCATAATATGCTAAAAGTGTGTTGTTTCCAAGTGTTGAAAGGCATGGCTTGTTGCAACCCCACATCTAGAGACTATACATTTGGAAGCTAGTTCTGTTTTATGGTTGATGATATAATGTTTGAAGCTGTTATGGTCTTTAAACTGAGAAACTTGGCGCCATTGGTATAATGTTGACAGTCAAATTAGTATCTGAACACCCCCAATCCCATTGTGTAATGTTATAGGTAAGTCATGGTGAAGCACAACAATGTCATTCCCAATGGCCACTTCAAGAAACATTGGCAGAACTATGTTAAGACATGGTTTAATCAACCTGCCCGAAAGACCAGGAGACGTGTAGGTGAGCAATTCTTCCTGTTTTGTTCAACTCCACAGTCTAATTGCATTGTTTTTAGTTGTTTCAATAGCTTGTACTCAGCTTTAAGCTAACATCTTTGTGTTACTTAATTCCCAGCTAGGCAAAAAAAAGCAGTGAAAATCTTCCCCCGCCCTACAGCTGGACCCCTTCGTCCCATTGTTCACGGACAGACCTTGAAGTACAACATGAAAGTTAGAGCTGGCAAAGGGTTTTCGCTAGAGGAGCTCAAGGTCTGTTGTTTGATGAGACTGACTTGTTACATTCTAGTTTCTGTTCTGTGGCTTATCTGATATTTGGTTAGTCAGGCAAAAATGTGATAAGTTTGGCCTTTTTTGTGTTTTCTCATTAGATTTTTCATTTTTGCTGTTGCTTGAAACATGATTCAGAATATGAACTGGCATAGCTTGCAATTTTTGTCAAGTTGCTGTTGATTCTGAATTGACTTTGTTTTGTGTTTTTTCCTACATTTTATAGTTCTGTTACAAGTTGATACCCAACCCTAAATTCCAGTTTCTCTTCCGTGGCTGATCTGTTGTTTGGTTGGCCAGGCAAAAAAGTTGATAAGTTCATTTATTTGTGTTTTCTCATTAGGCTTTTCGCTGTTGCTTGAAATATGATAATACATTTTGGTTCTTCTGTTGATTTTTTAATTGAACTTTGTTTTGTATTTTTTTCTACATTTTAGAGTTGATCATGTACTGCTTTGTTAATAAAAGTGAACAGTTTTTTTTTTTTTAACTTTTATATTCTACGACAGTACGACATTGTAATCTGAAATGCCATCCTTTATTCCAGGCTGCTGGCATCAACAAGAAGGTTGCACCAACCATCGGCATTGCCGTTGACCACAGGCGCAAGAACCGCTCACTTGAATCTCTTCAAGCCAATGTCCAGAGGCTGAAGACATACAAGGCCAAGCTCGTCGTTTTCCCAAGGCGTGTCAAAAAGTTCAAGGTAACTTTAACACTTTGAATTGAATTTATTATTATTATTATTCTGCCAAATGTCAACTATGAACTATTATTCTAAATGCTTTGTATTGTTGTAGGGTGGTGATTCTTCACCTGAGGAGTTGGCAAACGCGACCCAAGTCCAAGGAGACTACATGCCTATTGAGCTAGAGAAGCCAGCTGTTGAGCTTGTGAAGGTGACGGAGGAGATGAAATCGTTCAAGGCTTATGCCAAGATCAGGTTGGAGAGGATGAACAAGAAGCACATGGGTGCCAGGCTGAAGAAGGCTGCTGAGGCCGAAAAGGAAGACAAGAAGTAGAAGAAACAAGTCTTATAGCGCCTTTTCTACATTGTATTTGATAGACTCTATTCAGTTGCTAGTTGCGGTGATTTTCTTGTGGAAACTTCCAAATTTCTGACTTTGGTTTTTGCTATGGAATGGATAAACCATTGCGAGTTATTAGAGATGCTTTTGTTATCAAACTTTGAGTGTTACTCATGGTGTTGAGTTTCCCATCTCCTGCTATGCTTGTGGATCCAAGATTCCTTTCCAAACCCCTCAGCTCTTAAGAAGACCCTTTCTTTAGCCTCCCCTCGTTCTTCTGCACCATTTTGGCCCAGAATCCCCAATTGCTTACTCTTACTTCAGATGGTGGCGAGCTTGGGAGACACTTACTCTTTATTCCTTATAGTCAATCAACACCTTGGATAGCTGCGTAAGCACTTTCTTTCATGGCTTATAGGCCCGGGTCACCTTAGTCTCGGCTCGTTCGTTCTGTATACTCCACTCACAATGAAAAAAACTAGATGATTCAGCTGGGACCGCCCCTGCTTAGACGCCTCGTATTCTTGGTCACTGAACTCACTTCCGATACAATCCTTATTTCAATGGCTCTCGATCCAAAAGTTGCCTTCTGCCAGCTCTCCAAGTCAAAGGCTGAATTTTGTAACTCCTTTTCCTGCAAGCAGGATGATTGGGAGTGTGGATCTATGTCCAAATCCTACTTTGTGTTTGTTTCCCACTCCAAGATTGAGAGCTTAAGTAGACAAATTATTTATAAACCATTACATGTTCTGTCAAAGATTGAGATAAATAAATTAGCACATAGATCATTCCCCGTTAAAAAAAGCTTGATGACCCGACCAAATCTTTCATACTATCCTAAGATTCCACATTTCTTAACCCAACTTCGAAGCAACTCTTTTCTACTGCCAGCCAAAACGAATTATCTACCCCCTCAATTAAGAGTTCGAGAGTAGACAACGCATTTAAGCACCCTAGAAAATCGTCAGCAACTACATCTTTTCTCTTGATACTCAACAGTTTAAAGGGACTATTCTCACTCAGGTAAGATCAGTATTACTCCTCCAATGGAATAGAGAGAGGTGCCTTGACGTCTATAATCTAAAATTTAAGTAAAACGCTATCTATGGTCTTTAGCTGCTCTAACTCCTCCCCATGAGCAATCCCAGTGTCAGCATACCACAATTGAGGAAAAAATATAGATCTATATCAACAATATAAAGCACGAAGAACTTATTAACTGAACATGTAGTTTATACTTCTTTGGATAGTAGAGAACCTGATATTGAGGCTTCCTTGGTGTGTGAATTCCTCGTTTTATCAGCTTTTGCCACCCAAAATTTCCCATCAGTGATTTCTCAAGTTCAGCTGTTCTTTGTAATTAATACTACAAACCAGAGGCGGATCTGCACTGAGGTCGGTGGGGGTCGGCCGACCCCACAAACCTCCTGCGTGCAGCGTAGTGGTAGTGATGAACCCACCCGAGATTTCTGTTATAGTGATTAGGAGTTAGTTAACTCTGTTAGACACGTGGCAAATGTAAACACTGTAAATGATTGTTAGTTGAGCGCGTGAGACGCGAGTGAGAAAATCTGTTAGAACTTGTCCTTAAATAGGAATTAGAGGCAGGTCTAAATCATTCATTCAGATACAATTTCTCTCCTCTGTAACTCTCTCTTTTCTCTAATGGAATACTCCTACTTCATGTTGGCTGGATCACTTTCTTTCTCATAGAGATCCTGCGCTGAGGTACGAATTTGTTGTTTCTAAGAACATCAGATTCTATTATCGATCTTGATTGTGATTTCCTTCATCAAAGGTATCAGAGCTAACGACTTGGCACCTGTTCTAATGGAGGAAACAAGAGCTCAAGCTATCCTCAAAGAAGTCGCCTCTGGGGAATTGGAAGAGGTCGTGATAGCTCAAGTCAATTCAGTAGTCACAGAGCGGCTAGCTGAGATGAATGCCAAATTGTCAAACATTACGGCGCAATTGTTCGATGTTGTCAAGATGATTTCAGGAAATGGTGGTGTAACTGGTTCAGGAGGCAGTCCACTAGTGATTCCTGAAGGCGTTCCTGGTTGTAGCCACTCGTCGCCATTACCAACGCAAGAAGCATTGCGTAATCGCTAGACGAATTTCCATGGGGGCTATGGCAACCTCACACGGCTGGCGAAGATCGACTTTCCTCGATTTAATGGAGATCGAGTGAAAGAATGGATGTTCAAGATTGAACAATTCTTCTTAATCGATCACACACCTGAAGACTTGAAGGTTAGTCTTGCTTCGATACATTTTGATGATTAGGCAGCTACTTGGCATAGATCTTTGATGCAATCTGATAATGGTGGACTGATTAATGGGAATTGATTAGCTTATAAAGAAATTCCGCTGGAAAGATTTGGGGAAATCTTGGATGATCAGTTTGCAGAGTTAAAGAATTTGCAAGAATTGGATAGTATTACTGAATATCATGACAGATTTGAACAGATAAGGACTAGAGTTAATCTATTAGAGGATTATCTTGTTAGTGTTTATCTTGCTGGGTTGAAAACTGATATACAAATGCATATTAGAATGTTTCAGGCAAGAACTGTGAGGCAATGTTTGATGTTGGGGAAGCTTTATGAAACAACTCATCCCAAGAAAAATTTTAGTGGTATCAGTAGTGTAGCTAAACCTGTTGGGGTTAATAATTCAGGAAAAGGGATTCTTAATTTTAGGAAGGGGACCACTGGTGAATCAAACAAAGTGGTAGAAGGATGGAAAGGCAAAGATAACAGTGTTGCACCTAGGAAGTTTCTTTCAAATGAGGAGATGAGTGAAAGAAGAGCCAAGGGCTTGTGCTATTTATGTGATGAAAAGTATACTCCAGGCCATTATCTGAAGCACAAGAAGGTGCAATTGTTTTTGCTTGATATGGAGGAAGAACAAGAGGAAGTAGTAGAGGAAGTTGACAGTGACAGTGAACCTGAGAAAGTTGAGATTTCAGTAAATGCAGTGGCTGGGATATCAGGCTATAGAACTATGAGGGTCAGGGGGCTTTGTGGCAAGAAGAGCTTGTTCATATTGATTGACTCTGGTAGTACACATAATTTCTTAGATACCAAAATGGCTGAGAGATTAGGGTGTAGGACCTTACCTGTAGGGTTGACAAAGGTTACAGTGGCTGATGGGAGTTCCCTTAATGTGGTGGCTAAGGTTGAGAAGTTTAAATAGAGCTTCCAAGACATTCCTTTCCAAGATGATGTGATGGTGATACCATTGGGATGCTGTGACATGGTACTTGGTATCCAATGGTTGGAAACCTTGGGACCAATTCTATGGGACTTCAAGAAACTAGCAATGCAGTTCAGAGCTGCACATGATCACAAAATTCCATTGATTGAAGAATCTAATCCTATTAATCAAAGGCCTTACAGATATGCAGTTTATCAGAAAGATGAGATTGATAAGATGGTCAAGGAGATGCTTGCCTCAGGTGTGATACAAAACAGCTCTAGTCCCTATGCCTCTCCAATTGTACTGGTCAAGAAGAAAGATGGCAGTTGGCGATTGTGTGTAGACTACAGGAAATTGAATGCTGCAACAGTGAAGGATAGGTTTCCCATACCATTAATAGAGGATTTAATGGATGAACTTGGGGGATCACAAGTTTATTCTAAAATAGACTTGAGAGCTGGCCATCATCAAGTGAGAATGAATGTGGATGATGTGCATAAGACAACATTCAAAACTCATAGTGGACACTATGAATATGTTGTGATGCCTTTTGGCCTTACAAATGCCCCAGCAACTTTTCAACACTTGATGAACTCTGTATTCAGGGAGTTTCTAAGGAAATTTGTGTTGATATTCTTTGATGATATCCTCATCTACAGTTCTTCATTAACAGAACATGTGACTCATTTAAGGTTGGTGTTTGGAGTCATGAGAACCAACCAATTGTTTGCCAAAGCTAGTAAATGTGCCTTTGCTGTCAACAAAGTTGAGTATTTAGGCCATTTCATTTCTGCTCAGGGAGTAGCTACTGATCCACACAAGATTGAAGCTGTGCAGAACTGGCCACAACCCAAAAATCTCAAGCAACTGAGAGGTTTCTTGGGGCTAGCAGGTTACTATAGAAGGTTTGTAAAGGACTTTGGGACAATTGCAAGACCACTGAGCCAATTACTGAAGAAGAATGGTTTCCAGTGGTCAGAGGAGGCTGCAATTGCATTTGATACATTGAAGAAAGTTCTTTGTGAAGCTCCAGTTTTGGCTTTACCTGATTTTACAAAGAAATTTGTGGTGGAGACTGATGCTTGTGGTTATGGTATTGGGGTTGTCTTGATGCAAGAGGGTCATCCATTGGCATTCATCAGTATATATCTGAAAGGGAAGCAACTCCATTTATCCATTTATGAGAAGCAACTTTTGGCAGTAGTTTTTGCAGTTCAGAAGTAGAGGCATTACTTACTTCAAGATCATTTCATAATAAAAACTGATCAAAGAAGTTTGAAGTTTCTATTGGAGAAAAGACTTAGCACTCCAATTCAACAGCAGTGGTTACCTAAGTTGATAGAGTTTGATTATGAGATTCAATATAAACAAGGTAAAGACAACCTAGTTGTTGATGCCTTGTCAAGAAAGGAAGAGTTGGAGATAGTAGCTATGACCATCACTACATTCCAGTCTGACTTGTTGAAGGAGATTCATTCAAAATATGAGGATGACATATTGTTGACACATATTATAGAGGATCTGAAAGCTAACCTAGAGTCAAGAAAGCATTATTCTTGGAATAATGATATTTTGAGAAGGAAGAGCAAATTGGTGATTGCAAATGATGTGCTTCTGAGAAACAAGATATTAGAGTGGTTACACACTTCTGGAATAGGTGGTCATTCTGGGAGAGATGCTACACTACAGAGAATGAAGTCATTTTTCTATTGGAAGGGCATGCTTAAAGACATACAACAATACATTAGGAGTTGCATTGTATGTCAACAAGGTAAGTATGATAATTCTTCTTACCCAGGCCTCCTTCAACCTCTACATGTCCCTAATGCTATCTGGTATGATTTGTCTATGGACTTCATTGATGGGTTGCCTATGTCATTTGGAAAGACTGTGATTCTGGTGGTAGTTGACAGAATGAGTAAAGCAGCCCACTTCATGGCCTTATCTCATCCTTACACAACAGCTTCTGTAGCCCAATGTTATCTGGATAATGTTTATAAACTCCATGGCTTCCCTAATTCCATAACCAGTGACAGAGATGCAATTTTCCTAAGTGACTTCTGGAAGGAGTTGTTCACATTGCAAGGGGTAAGTCTAAACATGTCAACAACTTATCACCCTCAAAGTGATGGGCAGACTGAGGTTGTAAACAGATGTCTTGAAACATATTTGAGGTCCATGAGTAGTGATCAGCCTCACCAATGGTCCAAGTGGCTACCCTTAGCTGAATTCTGGTATAACACTACTTACCACACTGCAACTCAGATGACACCATTTGAATTGGTGTATGGACAACCTCCACCTGTGCATCTGCCCTATCTTCCGGGGGAATCAAAGGTAGAAGTAGTTGCCAGAAGTCTGCAGGAGAGGGAGAACATGGTGCAACTGCTTAAGTTTCATCTCCTTCGAGCTCAGCATAGAATGACACAATCTGCCAATCAACACAGATCAGACAGAACTTTTGATATAGGTGACTGGGTGTTTGTGAAGTTACAGTCCTATAGACAACAGAGTTTTCCACAAAGAAGTAGCAATAAGCTAGCTCTAAAATACTTTGTTCCATACAAAGTATTGGACAAGTGTGGAAAGGTAGCATACAAGTTGGAATTACCCTCAAATTCCAGGATACATCATGTCTTCCATGTGTCTCAATTAAAGGAGCACACTGGTTCCCTTGTGACTGCCAATACTCTACCCTCAATCTTACCTGATATCTTTGCCAAGGAACCAGAAGTAATCCTAGAGAGGAAGATAGTAAACAGACAAGGCCGAGCAGCTACCAAGGTCCTTGTCAAATGGTTTCCCAATTTTGAACCTTGAGGTCAAGGTTCTGATAGGAGGGGAAGATTTGTTACAGTGATTAGGAGTTAGTTAACTCTGTTAGACACGTGGAAAATGTAAACACTGTAAATGATTGTTAGTTGAGCGCGTGAGACGCGAGTGAGAAAATCTGTTAGAACTTGTCCTTAAATTGGAATTAGAGGCAGGTCTAAATCATTCATTCAGATACAATTTCTCTCCTCTGTAACTCTCTCTTTTCTCTAATGGAATACTCCTACTTCATGTTGCCTGGATCACTTTCTTTCTAATAGAGATCCTGCGTTGAGGTACAAATTTGTTGTTTCTAAGAACATCAGATTCTATTATTGATCTTGATTGTGATTTCCTTCATCAATTTCTGCCATTGAAAGCCAAATTGAAGCTTCTACATGTACGAGTATTGAAGTAGATCTAAACGGGGGAGAAGAACTCCTGTATTCCCGTCAAAACGTCGTCGTCGTTTCATTTAAGAAAGCAATCCGTTCTTTTTTTGCTTTTTAAGAAAAAAACAAACCTCTACTTCAAGGCAGTAATTGTACGAACTACGAAGGCTTAAAATAAGCAGCCCCTATTTACTTTAATTTTTTTTAAATAAAATTTGGTTTGAATTTTGCTAGAACAACAAGTGAACCTCTACGATGTTCTTAAACTGCGTTACTTTTTTCAGCAATAAAAATCACCAAGTTAAATTTAAATGGAAGATGAGTTTCTCACCAATTCAATTTTAGTGTTATTCATTGCGACTAGTGTAGAGTGTTTTATGTTGAAAAAGATAGTGGATTTTTTTAACATATGTCCTAAAATAAGAGTCAGCAGAAAGATTTGGTAGACTTATGCTAAATTTTATTAAATCATTTATTATGATGGGTTCATATTTTTTTCTTGAGTTTACAATTTCCTTTTCGAATAAGCTTAACTATGCCTTTAAGACATAAGTTCAAAAGACCGAAAAGATATTTCAAACGCAAGTATAATTAAGCTATCCTTCAACATTTTTAATATATGAGAACTTGGAGGATGGATGTATCCCCTTTATACTTTGAAGAGTTGGAAACAACAATTTTTTATAATGCATTTTATATCGCTATTTTTATAAACACCAAATCGATTATTGTGAGCCCCACGAAGTATTTATTCTAGATCCGCCACTGTTACACACCTTTCATCAATGTACACTAAAACACCAAACTGACGAGGTTATTTGTAAGTTATGATACTATGTTATAGCCAATGATCAAGTTTCAGAATCCACAAGCATTTCATCCAATTATCTACGAGTAATCAATGTTGCCACCCAACGAAAAAGTACAGTCCAACACAAATTAAGAGATGAGAAAAGGCAAAAAAAAGTTTTTTCTTTCTAGAAAATCATAGCTTTCGAAGAACCGAGGCTTTAGGAGTTCTTATTTATAGTATGATTTTAGCTTGAATGAAGCTTTTTCTTAAATATGTAAAAAGTATTTTATTGCAAGCATTATGCTGAGAATTGTGAGTATACTTGATTGCGGAGAAACCAAGGAAGAATTCAAATTTAAAATTGAAGTTAATAGCAATAATCTACCTTAACAAGAGAAAAGTAGTCTTCACTGCAGAAAGACATGCATGACATAAAAAAATAAGCTGCCATGAATAAAGAATTAAGATGCATATATGTCCAGAGTAAAAAATAAGCAGGTTATATTATTTCCCACCATTCTGCTGCTGCATGAGTTGGATCTCCACTATAGTTCTTGAGTGGCCATCATGCTGAAAGTATAGGGGCCTGCACATTAAAAATCAAAGGAAATCAATTCCAGACAATAAGTTTTCGAAACGCCTATATGCACGCGACTTTTTCTCTATATGCACGCCATTTGGTGCGCAGATGTTATGCGCAAAGGTTGGTGCGCAGTTTTCTTGCGCACAAGGGTATTTTCGGGATAAATGTGAAAATCCTGACGATGTCTGACAAATGTGTGCGCAGGATAAAAGCGCACAGAATAAATAATGCGCAAAAGTTCAGCGCACGACGTTTCGGATTCCCGAATGTGTGCGCTGAACGTTTGCGCACAGCATTAGTGCGCAGAAGAACTGCGCACACATTCTATTCAACCCTGCGCCGCAGCTTCTTCTTCTTCCTTCTTTCTTTCTTTTCTGCGATTTTATTTTCGACGGCGCCGACGACAATTTCTCCATTTCCGAGCGTTTCCCTCGTCTAAACACAATTCCGTCAATGGATTCTGAACCCCCTCATTCTTCCGGTCCCGACCACACCACTTCCGTCCCAATCCCAACACCTCCGGCGACTTCCGTCCCAACGGAGCGACCTCCGGCGACCTTGTCCGACGATGAAGCGTTGGTGGATGGAGGCGGCCGGCGGTATGCGACTAGAGCGGCGTTGGCAGCGGCAAATGCTCCTCCGACGACTATTCCGGCGACTGTTCCGGCGACAATTCCGGCGAGGGCTAGGGTTCCGGCGACTCGGGTTCCAGCGACGACGACTACGGATCCGGAGACACCGCACGAGCTTTATTCGGTATAAAATTTCTAAACCCGCTTTTTTCAAATATTTATCGTATTTAATTTTGTAAATTTATTCGTAATTGTTTTTGTAATAATTACGATTAAATTTAAGTTTTTTATGAATTAAATATTAGAATTCGTATCTTAATTGTAATTTAATCGTAATTTTTCATAATTACGTTTAAATTTCAGTTTTTTATGAATTAAATATTAGAATTCGTATTAATTATAATTTAATCGTAATTTTTCATAATTACGATTAAATTTCAGTTTTTTATGAATTAAATATTAGAATTCTTATTAATCGTAATTTTTTATAATTACGATTAAGTTTCAAATTATTATGCATTAATCGAATTATTATGAATTCGTATTAATTGTAATTTTTTAGTAATAGTAGTGATTGTTATTTCGTATTAGTTGAGATGTTTATTTTTTAGTAATTATGAATTAAATATTAGAAACTTAACAGTCATAACTAGTTATGACTTAATTGTTAAATTTCTAACAATTCCTATTAAATAATTTAGTTTTCGTAGATATAAAGACTCGAATTTGATTACGAAGTTGCAAATTATTTCCGAATATTTTAGTATGAATTAGCCATACTAAAAATGTAAAAACATGTAGACTATACAAGCCGTCATGGATCAGACGGGCAACACGATGCCCGCACCAGTAGCGGAACGGCTTCCACGTCGACATGATGTGACAGCCGGTGTGCGATTAGAGTTTGAGGCCCTCGAATGATTTTTGGGCACCGGATCACCTGAGCGTCGTGAGCCAGAGAATGAGTACGACGAGGCACAGCTGCAGCAGCAGGAGATAGATGGTTCGCATATGGAGATAGATGGACAGACAGGAGATTTCCATGACGACGTAGATTATCCTGGTCGATATCTTACTGCGTTCGACCCTATCAAACCCACACCAGTACAGGCGCAGGTGACCACAGATGACTATGATATCCACGACGCACCTCTGTTTCAGGATGCTGTACCTCGCAGTTCAGAGCATACAGAGCAGGATTTACCTGCAGTGACAGATGCAGGAACGTCGACATCTTCTCCTCCTACGGTCGCATCTGCAGAGCCAGTCGCATCTTCAGAGCCAGTGTCGGGAGATTTAGACGACGATGACCATGCCGTAGCGACCTATTTTCCTTGGCTCGGGGACTCGATGCAGGACATTTGTCGTCCACGTGCGCCTCACCTACTGTGTTCTTATGAGACGCATATAGCGAGATGGATATGGTCGCGTGGTCCTCTTCCAGGGCCTGCTCCCGATGTACCATTGGTGCCCCCGATGCAGGTTAGGAAGCGTGCCCGTGCGGGGGAAGTTGTAGGCCGAGGAAGAGGCCGAGGTGGTGGTGAGGGTGTTGTAGGCAGAGGCCGAGGTGGTGGGAGAGGGAGAGGGAGAGGTAGAGGGAGAGGGAGAGGGAGAGATAGAGGGAGAGGGAGAGGGAGAGGCCAGGAGGGTGCTGAGGGAGTTGGTGGTGAGGGTGTTGTTGCTGAGGGGGCTGCAGTTGAGGAGGTTGTTGTTGAGGAGGTTGCGGCTCCAGTTAGAGGTGGTTGTCGTCCCAGGCAGAGACGACGAGTAGGAGATATTCAGCCAGAGGATGAGCCAGAGGATGGGGACGGGGATGAGGCCGAGGCTGATGCGGCTCCGTTAGATCCGGTATGTTCAATAACATTGATCTGAATGCTTATAATAAGTTATACGTTTCATATTTACTAACCGAACGCAATTTATTTTCTGTACTTATTTAGGCTAGGAAGCTCCTGAGGGTGATGTACAGATCTGCACAGGTTCATGATTATGAGCATCATATTTCAGCTGAGGAGGGTACATGGTTCAGGCTTGCTCAGCGTTCTGGGCTGACAGAGCTGCACCGAGTGGGCATAGCGTCTCAGATCGATGCTGCATTGATTTCTGCTTTTGTGGAGAGGTGGCATCCAGAGACCAACACTTTCCACATGCCATTTGCTGAGATGACAATCTGCCTACATGACGTGATGCAGATCCTCAGAGTCCGTATACATGGTCGTAGCTGCAATTCACCTATGACAGATGACCAGATCTATGCGGCGCTTGCAGACGCTATGGGTCAGGAGGCTGATGACATGAAGGCATGTTATAGCTCAGGTGGCATTCATTTCGGTGCCCTCAATGCTCGGTTGGAAGTTTTGTTTGATGCGCCAGTCAGGAATGAGAGTCACATTGCCACTCTGTATCTCCTTTTGCTTCTGGGCTCGACTGTCTTGGTGGACAGGTCGACAAAGGGTGTCAAGGTCCAGTACGCGGCGCTTGTTCTCAACCATGATCGTACAGGGGACATTGCATGGGGAGCCGGCATACTTGCGTTAGTGTATCGCAATTTAGGGTCTGCATCTAGAGTCGAGACGGCAACCATTGGTTCATGTGGGATTCTTCTGAGGGTAAGATCTTGTCTTTAACGTCTTGGTGAATAACTCTTAACTATTCACGTAGTTTTACTAATAATCTGTAATTGTTTATATGTAGTGCTGGATCTGGGCATACTTTCCTCATTTTTGTGATCACTTTGTCACGAACCCTGCATTCGCCCATGGAGATGCTGCTGTAGGATTGTATACACCACTTAGCTCGGATACTGGGCGTTTGGTTTCCATCCGTCGCATGCTCGACAACATGAGATATGAGCAGGTTTGGATTTAATTTCTTATATTTTTTATTTCATTACCGCAATACGTGTCTAATTTGGCTTGTTATTTGTTTCAGGTTAACTGGCAGCCATGGAGAGATTTGGACTTCAACTCACCAGAGGTTTCTCCTACGAGATTTGAGGGCGTATTGAGCATCTGGAAATTTCATGAGGCCTACAACCCTAGGAGAGTCCTGCGGCAGTTTGGGCGGGCTCAGCCTGTTCCCGACCCACCCATTCAGCCGTTGTCATTTAATCGGCCCATGGGTTGCACGAGGTATGACGTCGTTTATGCACCTGAGCTTCTTCTTGCATGGGACGCAGAGCCGAGGCCTCTGATCGATCTGGATGGGCCGGTTGCAGAGCCAGCATGGAAGATGTCTGATGACTATATGGATTGGCTGGACGAGTTCTCACATCCCGTCGTCGATCCATCCTCTGAGAGACATGATCGCCCGCCTCGCTATGGATATACCCCGGTGCCTATCGATGCATTAGCGGTATGTAAAATTTTATAAAGTTTGTACAAAACTTAGCTTTAGACCTTAACTAACGATTAAATTTACGTTTTGTTTGCAGCGTTGTCAGATCCTTCAAGCCATGATGCACTCTTTTCTAGACACCCCTATCTCGGATCGACCTTGGGCCACTGAAGATGTGATTCGTGGTTGGCTTGCAATCTTAGAGGCGAACCAACCATCAACGCCACCTATATAAACACAATCGACTTAAGATATTAAACAAAAAACTATGATTACACAAGTATCAAGTACAATTGTCTACTTTACCGGTATGAAGTGGTCACGGTTGCCTACGTGTGCCATGCCGAAAATCTGTCGTGGAGGATCAGCGTTTTCTATTCTACACCTTAGCGGTAAGCAAAAGGTCGGAGCATCCCAACACAATAACACGAGGCCAACTTGGTATAGGGTGGCAAACACTAAGCCCATCAGTGGAAAGTGCAACCAGTACAGTTCTGAACAAGGGCTTCTGCAATGGTTAACTTGGAGAATAAGATCCTCCCAAGTACCCGGACGAAGACGACGACGAATAGGCTCGTACAATTCTCGGTTCTGAAGCAGCTCCGTTACCAGCTCACGCCGAATGTTTCCGTACTCTTGTTCTTTTCTTCCCAGAAGTAAGGCCATCGACCTATAACCACAATGTCCGTCAGAACGTACCTGTCTAACATCTGTGATGTATGGAAGCCAAAAATCATCCAAATTGTCAATGCCGAAGTCAACCCCCCTATGAATGAGAGGAACACCAAGTTCTTCAGGGCACTGATCGAAGTCAGTGTAGTTTGATCCTTCAGGATGTGATAGGTCGGGCATGGGTTGAGAATGCAACTCCTCGGCCTCAATGACCACGGGAAGTGATGTCGTTGTTTGCTCTCTAGGACGACCTGGTCGTTTTGCTCTTGTATTGTTTGCCTTCTTCTTTCCTTTTGATTTCTGCTTTGCCTCCTCCTTCTCATACTTCTCCAGCTCTTCTTGTTTGTGCTCAAAATAACTCTTCTCTCTCGATTCCTCCTTGTCATTTTCACTGTCATCCTCCTCCTTTTTAGGACGACCTGGCCGTCTTGCTCCTGTACTCTTCTTTCCTTTTGATTTCTGCTTTGCCTCCTCCATCTCATACTGCTCCATATCTTCTTGTTTTATGTCATCCTCCTTGTCATTTTCACTGTCAACCTCCTCCTTATCCTTGTTCTTTGCACCCTTTGGCCTGCCTTTTCTTCTCACATTTGTCGGTTCTTTCAAGGTAGTTAGTTCAGGATGCTCCAAGTCCTGATACAACTCACCTAGCTGGTATGCCGTGCTTTTCTTCAAGGTTCCAAGTTCCAACTTGGTGAACATTTCATGGAGTCGCAACTCTATAATGTTCATTCGGACCTTCAGATTTGGGTCGTCTTCTGTTTCAGGAGTGTCATCCCAATGCAAATCCCTCCAGAACGGGTGAATGTCATCCTCAATCAGGGGTGTGTTTGAAATGATAGCGTGTGCAATTTGATGGACGCACGGCAACCCAAGACAGTTCCTCACCCAATGGTCGGTGCATTGTTCAGGAAATTTCCCCGTCAACATGATCTCATAAGTAGCCAACAAATGATCAAAACACCTGTATGACACTTTGTAGAATAGTCGGGAAAAAATAGCCCTTCCAAGCGGATGCATGTTTGGATCATCAAAATCAGTTGGTCGTTTGGAGAGAGACATGTTCATGCTCGCCCTAATTGAATCAATCTGAAGGAGTACTGAATGATGGATCCGTACGATCACTCTGTTAAAGCCCCCTCTGCTGGAACCAATAATATCTTTCAAAACCTTGTGCATCCCTTCAACTCTAAAAAACAGTTAAGTTGGTAAGTTCAGAAAGTACGCCGTTATGATATAATCGTCTTTAACTAAAAAATATCAATATTTACCTGTTTGAAGTCCTCGTAAGGAAATGAAGCTTATGATCTGTCCAAGCCCTCACTATACTTGTCTTGTGAGGATTAAGCCATGTTCTCTCGACGTATCCCACAAGGCCGCTCTTCCAAGATCTCTTCAACTGTTCGAGCCGCAGTTCATAGGTCTCTTCAGTAGCTGAGCAAAATAGTCCCCAACATTGTCCTGCAAAGGCTTCCACTTTAATTTGTCTCTTTAGGATGGTCGAAGCATGTGCCTCAATGTTGTGTTTGATATGCACCCAACACAACAGATGTTGAACTTCGCTCCCGAAAACAGTCTTTATCCCTTTTATCAGCGCGTCTTCGCAATCTGTCATTATAGCCGTTGGCATCACTCCCAAATCTATGAATAATGACTTCAATTGAATCATTATCCATGTGTAATGATAAATCCTTTCCGCTTTAGTGAATGCATACGCGATGTTGAACGTCTTGTGTGTACTGGTGAATCCAACGATCTCTACGAGCGGCATTTCATATCTATTGAAACATTAACATATATCACTACAGAACATATATCATTATCCGAACTAAATATCGACCAAGGTATTGTAGAGACTTACTTGTTTGTCTTGTACGTCACATCGATAATTACCACGTACGGGTACTTCTTCAACAAACGCAACGACTCTTGGTTAGCAAAGAATAATATTACAACCTCTCCGTTTGTCGTGTCTCTATGTGGGTGAACTACGTAGTCGTGGTCTCGCAAAAACTTAAGCGACCACTGTGTCACGTTTAGCTCTTCGCGATCTTCGTAATTCACCTTCTGCAAAAAGTTTGCAACTTGTCTCCTTGAAGTAACATTACCAGGGTACTTCTCTCTCAATTTAGAGATAATTTCTTTTGGCGTCTTGCGTCCAGTTCCATCTCCCCACCGCCTAGCACAAAGCTCTTGCTCCTCCGTCATTCGACCCATGAATGCATTCCCATGAAAACTAGCAAGTAGCACATGGTTATGCCGACCTTCTATCACACCTAAAATCCATTTTTCTCCTGCGACCCCGAGAATGTTTTTCTTTCGCACTGCCAGTAGCTGAAATCTACACTCACACTTCTTCGACTTCGACTTTCTAAGCCTAGGAACAGCCAACTCTGGATTCTCTTTGTTCACCTTTGGCCTCCCAGATCTTGGTTTTCCAAATCTATCGCACACAATACTTATTTGGTACGGACTTGAATTACGCGTTACCAAAGCTATCACTAACTCCTTTCCTCTATCTCTCGCCCACTCGTACAATTCTTGCGGAGTATCCCAATATTGCGCGGTTCTAAAATAATCCGAATAATCTTTCCCCTATACGTAATTGTAGAGCGACAATTACACTACTACCAAAATAACAAGGCAAAATACGGATCATTACTTTAAACTAATTAGGATATCATATGAAACTAATTAGGCTATCATATGAAACTAATTAGGCTAGCATATGAAACTAATTATGCTAGCATATGAAACTAATTTGAAACTAATTACGCTACCATATGTTTCAAATTATAACATATTATACTAACCACAAATTCACCACTCGGATCCCAGTCGCCGAACTCTTCGTCTTCTAAGAAACCATCCAACCATTCGTCGTCGTTCGGGTCGTCTTCCTCTTCTTGTGATCCGCTATCCCAATCGTGTTCTTCATCAATATCTTCACAACTTTGATTAATCAACTCTAACATACGAGAGTTTTGATTACGACGAGACATTTTGAATGAATTTGTTGGAAAACGAAGAGGTTTTGAATGAATTTGTTGGAAACGAAGAGATTGTGGCCTTATATAGGCACATTTATGACCGTTGTGGTCCAAATGGATGGATCCTAAACTGTAAAGACCCGTGCGCTAACCATCCGCGCACAAACCCAAACCCTTAAGCACCTGTGCGCAGAACCTAAGCGCACCCTTTTACATTTAACGGCTACTTTTTTCAAAGATTTCAACGGCTACTATGTTAGAGTAGTGCGCAGAAACAGGGCGCACAGATTCTCAACCTGTGCGCAGTAGTTAGGCGCACAAGTTGTTACAGACTCTGAAAATTTACGAAAAGTACCCGTAATACCCCGTAAAACACGTATGCGCATAAGAATTGCGCACAGATGCGTGCGCATAAGTTGAGCGCACATAATCGCGTGCATATACGCCTCGATTCGCGTGCATATAGCCATTGCCTAAGTTTTTTGTTATAGTGACAAAATTAAATTCAATATTACAAGTCACGTTCATCTTGTTCGTCACATAAACACACTGGCACACTGCTTTACACTCTGAGTAGAACTATGATCAGAGAAATAGTGCCACACCCAATCAACAAGAGCTTGATATCCCTTGTTTTTCCTTGCAAAGCTATTATCACCCTTGTTCTTATCACCAATTTTTTTCCCTAGTAACAAATTTATCCATCTGCCCATTTGCGTGTTGTATATTGCTTTTTGGAAAAGATTCACGTGCAAATCAATTATTAACGTGCAAATCAATTATTAACGTGCAAATGTGCGAATGAAAAAATTCGCATGCACTTTTAAGCCATTGACATGCACATTTCAGCCAGCGACATGCATTTTTGACAGATTTGCATGTCATTGATAATATGTGAAAAATGCATGGACACACCTGCGTGTGTATGTCATTACTAAAGAATGTGCATGCTAATGAGATATTCATACAATACCCATTCGCACCTGATCCAGATTCTTCGTCAAAATCCACCACCCTCACCCTTAAACCGATGAACGAAACAATGTCGCACTTTCGGTTGTCCCTATCCAATTCCTTTTCCCACAAACTCTCCCACTAAAATGACTCGAGCCAACAACGTCAAAACCCTTTTTCCAAGCAACTTCGAGCCATATTTGAAGTGATACAAAATCTGGCACAAAATTACAACCACCAAAGAGAACCTCCTTTTCCTCGGGTCTATGCATAAGAAGGTGAGAGCTAGCCATTTGGATGTTATGCCACCCACAGTCTCAACCTTCGTCCTCTAACTTGGTGCTTTGGAAATGATCAATATATCCTGAAAGTATGCTTCTTGAGTATTTTAGCTCTGATTCCAAACATTTTCTTCGTAAAGACAACAACCCACGAGTGTAGACAACGCATTTAAGCTGCCGCATTTAAGTTGCTCCAATCTTATGGAAGGATGCTCTATACTGGAATCTTAATGCACTACAATACTCCAGACATGACACTCTTTGATTCTGATGTCCTTGATGATTCTATTCCTCCTAACCCTATCCATAGTGACTCGTCCTCTCCAGTGGCTCCTCTGCGTAGATCTGAGCTTATTCGTTATGACCCGGTTTGAATGAAAGACTACTCCGTCGCCTCGAAGCAAGCCCCTTACGTTGCTTTCCTCGCTCGTGTCATGGCCGCCATTGAGCCCACTCGGTACATTGACGCTCAGAAGGATCCCTTATGGGTGACTGCTATGAATCAGGAACTTGAAACCCTAGAGTCCAATAAAACTTGGGAGCTCCTTCCTTTGCCTCCAGGTCACCGGGCTATTCAATCGAAATGGGTATACAAGGTCAAGTTCCGTAAGCGTTGAGCGCTATAAGGCCCGCCTCGTGGTCAAGGGTTTCAGCCAGAAATTGGGGAAAGATTATCGACACACTTTCTCTCCGGTTGCGAAGCTCCCTACTGTGCGCATTTTCCTTGCCATGGATGCATCAAAGCAATGGCATGTATTCCAGCTCGATGTCAACAACGCCTTCCTCCACGGGTTTATTGAGGAAGATATTTACATAGTTTCTCCTAAAGGCTATACCAAAGCAGTTGCTGGCGAGGTCTGTAAACTCCGACGCTCTCTGTATGGATTGAAGTAGGCGGCTCGACAATGGAATTTTGAGCTCTGCCAATTTATTGAGACTCAAAGGTTTGTTCAATCAAAGAATGATTACAGTCTTATTTGTTTATGTGGATGATGTTCTTTTGAGTGGCAACGATCCCGCTTCTATTCGCCAGATTCAGGTTGCTCTGCATACTAAGTTCACAATCAAGGATCTTGGGGAAGCTCGTTATTTCCTTGGGATGGAATTGTTCCGAGACAACAGTGGGATCTATCTTATCCAGAGGAAATATATCATGGATATTCTTCATGATGCCGGGATGCTTCATGGAAAATCTGTCTCATTTCCCTTCCCTCTTGGTTTGCACCTCTGGGCACACGAAGGTGCTCTATTTGCTCAGCCTGATCAGCCTGATCAGTACTGATAAGCGGTGTTTTACATACCGCAACTATGGATTATTAGCTAGTTTTGTATAGGATTATGTTATTTTTTCCTATGTAATCTGTATCATGGAGCTGTTCGAGAGAGAATTTACATACGAGATTCCAAGAGATGATACAAGCATTGGAAGCATTGAAGCATAAGGAAGAAGCTGCTAAAGACGAAGACGAAGACGAAGACTTGAAGAAATCAGCAGGTTCTGCCTCAGACAACATAGCCGCACCCGCGGGTCTCAAGCCGCACCCGCGGGTTTCATCTTCAGACAAGGATTCGAGAAAGCTCAAGCCGCACCCGCGGGTCCCAAACCGCGCCCGCGGCCCTCTGCCATCCATAGAATCTGAAGAATCCCAAAACCGCGCCCGCGGCTCTCAACCCGCGGGTGAGGTTCCTCGACAGAAGAATCAAATTGATGTCTTTTCCATTTGAAGTAATTTGTGTTTAATTCTGTAACTTTCTATACGTTTTTAGTACCTTAATTCGGATGTTACATTAGTGGATACTATATAAGTAGTGGATGATCATCCTTGATCATCTAATCTTGGTTTTGCTTAAGTTTTTGGAGAGTATTTCACAAACTTATGAGTTGCTAAGGTTCTTTGTTTCACTTGGCGTTTGAAGCTTTTGGATTCAACAAGTTGTGAGTTTATCCTTTCCCTTTGTCTAACTCTTTGATTGTCTCAACTCTCTTGTTTGTATTGTCCATGAACTAGATTCACTACTTTAGATTGATCACCTAAGTTAGTTGTGTCTTGTTCATATTGCTAGAGTTTGATACTTCTAGTTGAATTATCATACTTGTTGTGTAGCACAATCTATTTGCATGAACTAGTTGTGATTGTTATTAGAGAAGAGAAGTTGAGTACATGTCGAGTATCCGACTAGTTGTCCATGATATTGCATGTATCTATCTATTCCTGAATGCATTGCTACTTTGTTATTGAACTTTGATAGTTTCGAGGTTATAATCGAGTAAGGGTTATTAGGACTAGTTGGACTAATAACTATTCAAGAACAGGAATTAGAACCATCACTTGAGAACTTGACATAGGGATAAAAAGGATTTTAAGATCAACTTGTTAATCTAATTGTGGATAATCGCTAAGTGGAACACTTCGCTTAATCTTGTTATAACCAAGTTGACATTCGATACTTCGTATCAAAACCACAAAAACCCCCCTTTGGTTACGTTTATTGGTTAGTCATTGTGATAACTTAAGAATTTGATAAACTGATTCTCTTGGGATTCGACTCTTACTTGCGCACTATATTACTTAGTTTGCATGTTAGGATTACTTGACTTGGCACACGACAAATTCGCCTCGTCAAATTTGGCGCCGTTGCCGAGGAATCAAATTTTCTTATTTTTAAGTTCTTATTTTGACTAACTTTAGTGTTGACTAGTGAATGGTCAACACCCATTCTACTAATCAGCCTCTTTCTATTCTTGATTCAGAGATCGAGAGAACTTTTCATCGGAATCGAAGAGAGAACAGAGTCGGGACTGAGATAGTAGAAATGGTCGATCGAGAAGCTCTTGCTGAAGTGCAACGTCAATTGGCTGACATGCAGTTGGTCGTTAATGCTCAACGAGAGCTAATTGAGACAAGGCTACCAGGAGGTGGTGTTACTCGCACTTTGAGAGAGCGGCAAACACCGAACCTGACACAGCAACCTCAAGTTGTGGTTATTCCACCCCTTGCTCATGGGGTGACTTTCGAGCTCAAGTCGGGGGTGATCAATTTGCTCCCAAGTTTCCATGGTTTGGCTAGTGAGGATCCAATCATGCATTTGAACCAATTTCATGACATTTGCATGACAACCAAACCGCCAAACGTCACGGAAGAGCAGATCAAGATGAGAGCCTTCAGGTTCACTTTGAAGGATGGTGCTCGTTCTTGGTATTACCATTTGCCAACCGGTTCGGTTGATAATTGAGAAAAGTTGCACAAGGTGTTCTTGAGCAAGTATTTTCCGGTGAAGAAGGCAAATGCTCTCAAGAAGGAGATAGCCCATGTCGAGCAAAGTGAAGACGAAACGCTCTATGATTACCTTGAACGCTTCAAGGGGTTGTGTGCTTCGTGCCCTTTTCATGGGTATGATACCGAGGATCTTGTGCTTTACATTTGCAATGGTCTCCTTAACCAAGAAAGGAGGATGGTTGATGCTGCGTGTGGTGGGAATATTCTCAACATGACGCCGGAGGATGCCATGGAGAAATTGCAAGATATGGCTGAGAGCACAAGGAGTTTTGGTAGGATATACACCAAAAAGGGAGTGCACGCAGCAAGTTCAGGGGATCCCGCTCTTGTAGCTGAGATTGTAGAGTTGAAGAAGATGGTCTCTCAGTTGCAAAAAGGACAACAACAACAAGTAAAGGTATGTGGTATTTGTTCTGACCCTTCTCATTTTACAGATAAATGCCCTGAGCTTGAAGGTGAAGATGTTGTTGAAGTCAATGCTGCTGCTGGTGGGTATGGACCCCCACGACCTCGTGGTGATCAACAAAATAACTACAACCCGAGGTATAGAGATCATCCCAATTTTCGATGGCGTGATCCAAATGAGCCCCAACAACAAGCTCAAGGCCCTCGACCCAATGCTGGACCATCTACTGCGGAGCTGCTGAGATCCTTGACTCAACACTTCACAACTCATGTTCAAACGACCGAGTCGAGCATCAAGAACATGGAGAAGCAAATTGGGCAGTTGGTTGAAGCTGTTACCACCATTGCACAACAAAATTCCAATTCTCTACCGTCCCAAACGGTGGTGAATCCAACCAGAAATGTAAGTGCAGTGACAACAAGAAGTGGTAAGATTTTGGGGGAAACCAAAAACCTTCTCGAGGCTTCTGCAGAAAAATTGGATTCTGCGGACAGCCGAGAACCACGCCCGCGGGTTGAAAACCGCGCCCGCGGCTCCTCCACTGCGCCAGAAAGCAATTTGACTGACGAGCCGCGCCCACGGGTTGAAAACCGCACCCGCGGCTCCTCCACCGAGGTAAATATTTCAGACCTTCCTTCACAAAATGTTGAACTCGAAGTGGAGGATCGGGGGGATTTCCAGTTGAGACAGAACAACTACGTTCGCCCCAACTTTCCACCTCTCAACTCCACCAAGCCTCCCGCCCCGTTTCCCGATGCCCTTAGGAACACCAAAAGGCTGGAAAACGACAAGGAGCTGTTTGAGACGTTTAGCAAATGTGAGGTAAACATCCCCTTGCTCAAGTTAATTAAAAGCATTCCTCGATATGCAAAGTTTTTAAAAGAACTTTGCACAATCAAGAGGAATCAAAAGTTGAAAGGGCAACAAAAGGTGACGGTAAGCGAGCGTGTCTCCGCTGTATTTCAAAGGTGAATGCCTAAGAAGTGCAGCGATCCGGGCATGGTCAGCATACCTTGCCGTATAGGCGACACACATTTTGAACGAGCCATGCTCGATTTGGGTGCATCGATAAATGTGTTGCCTTACTCTCTCTATAAGATTCTCGGGTTAGGTCCACTTCATGAAACCAGAATTGTTATTCAACTAGCCGATAGGTCCACCGTGTATCCTAAAGGTGTAGTTGAAAACGTTTTGGTTATGGTGGATAATTTGTTCTTTCCCGCTGATTTCTTTGTGTTAGACATGGAACATGATGGGCAAGTTGCTCCTATTTTGCTTGGGAGACCCTTCATGCGCACCGCTAACACAAAGATTGATTTGGCTAGTGGGTCTCTCACTTTAGAGTTCGATGGGGGAAATAGTTCAATTTAACATTTTTGATGCTATGAAACACCCCGTCGAAGATGCTGCGTCTATTTGTTCAATTGATGTAATTGATCCTATAGTCCAAGATGTTTTCAATATCTTTGGCTTAGATGAATTACAAAGTGTATTAGAACACAACATCATTCACTCACCAACACTTGATTTGTCTCTTCCACCTGAGATTCAAAATGTTCTAGCTCTTCTAGACGCTTCGGGTAGAATTTTGGCCGGTCGGCCCATGCTACTAACTTTGGAGAGCGAAAAGCTTCTTCCTTCTATTGTGCAGGCACCGGTTGTAGAGCTCAAGCAATTACCCGAGCACTTGAAGTATGCTTTTCTTGGGGAAAATGATACTCTCCCGGTAATCATTTCAAGCAAGTTGACAGGTGAACAAGAGAGAAGGTTGGTGATGGTGCTGAAAGAACACATTACCGCTCTTGGGTGGACCATTGCTGACATCAAGGGAATTAGCCCTTCCACCTGTATGCACAAGATCCTTCTTGAGGAAGGTGCTAAACCCTCTAGGCAACCCCAAAGAAGGTTAAACCCACCTATGATGGAGGTGGTCAAGAAGGAGGTGCTGAAACTTCTTCAAGCTGACATGATCTACCCCATTTCGGATAGTCAATGGGTAAGTCCAACTCAATGTGTCCCTAAGAAGGGGGGCATAACATTGGTAGAGAATCAACAAGGTGAGATGATTCCTACCCGAACTCAAACGGGTTGGAGAGTATGCATTGACTACCGCAAGCTGAACGCGGTAACCCGAAAAGATCATTTCCCCCTCCCTTTTATTGATCAAATGCTTGAACGACTTGTCGGTCGTCCATATTATTGCTTTCTAGATGGGTATTCAGGGTATTTTCAGGTGGCTATTGCACCCGAAGATCAAGAGAAGACGACGTTTACATGTCCCTTTGGCACTTTTGCATATCGTAGGATGCCTTTTGGATTATGTAACGCGCCCGGGACCTTTCAACGATGTATGGTAAGTATCTTCTCGGAATACATTGAACATTTCATAGAAGTTTTTATGGATGATTTTACGGTACATGGGGATAGCTTTGATGCATGTTTAAATCATTTGTCACTCGTGCTTAAAAGATGTGTAGATACTAATCTAGTATTGAATTCTGAAAAGTGTCATTTTATGGTTGAACAAGGGATAGTATTGGGGCACATAATTTTAGCTAGGGGTATTGAGGTCGATAAGGCAAAGATTGACGCCATTCAATCGTTGCCTTATCCTACTAATGTGCGTGAAGTGCGTTCTTTCCTAGGCCATGCAGGTTTTTATCGCAGGTTTATCAAGGACTTCTCTAAGATCTCCACGCCCCTATGTGAGCTTTTGAAAAAGGAAGCTACTTTTGACATGTCGAATGTGTGCAAGAAGGCATTCGACACTCTGAAAGCCCACCTCACCGAAGCACCAATCATCCAAGTACCCGATTGGTCTCTACCCTTTGAGATCATGTGTGATGCTAGTGATCATGCGGTGGGAGCCGTTCTTGGTCAAAAAGTCGGAAGAGCAATGCACGTCATCTACTATGCTTCCACGACTTTGAACGGAGCTCAGAGGAATTACTCCACCACGGAAAAGGAGTTGTTAGCCGTGGTGTTTGCCCTTGAAAAATTTCGGCAATATCTTTTGGGCACAAAGGTGATTATCCACACGGACCACGCTTCTCTTCGTTATCTCATGACGAAGAAGGAATCAAAGCCAAGACTCATTCGATGGGTTTTGCTCTTAAGCGAGTTCAATGTGGAAATCCGGGACAAGAAGGGAGTTGAAAACTCCGTAGCTGATCATTTGAGCCGGATTGTGCCAGAGGACGGTAAATTACAGGTTCAAATTCAAGGTACATTCCCGGACGAAAACTTGTATCAAATTCATTCTACAATTTCTGCTTCTGCGGAGTACAAGCCGCACCCGCGGCCAGGAAACCGCACCCGCGGTTTATGCTCTCAAGAATTTTCGAAAAAGAGAGAGCCACGCCCGCGGCTAGTAAACCGCACCCGCGGTTTGTGTTTGCCAGAAATCTCACTGCAAGGAGAGCCGCGACCGCGTCTCAATAACCACGATCGCGGTTTTCTGACAGTCGAGTATGCAGAAATTGACCCCGAATACAAGCTTTTCGCCCTCCGGTCTTTCAAACCATGGTTTGCCGATATCGTGAACTACCTGGTTCGCGAAGAATTACCGCCGAACTACACCAAAGCTCAAAAAGATAGGATCAAGCGGGAATCACGTTTCTACGTTTGGGATGACCCCTACCTTTGGAGACATTGTGTTGACAAGGTAATCCGACGATGCCTCCCGGATAACGAGGTACAGTCTGTCCTTACTTTTTGTCATTCTCATGCATGTGGGGGGCATTTTGGGGCTAATAAAACGGCTAGGAAGGTATTGGACGCCGGCTTCTATTGGCCACACATCTTTCGGGATGCGTTTGCCTTTTGCAAAGCTTGCGACCGATGCCAAAGGGTCGGGAAAATTTCTAAACGAAATGAGATGCCACAAACACCATTAGTCTTTTGTGAGATTTTTGATGTTTGGGGTATTGATTTCATGGGACCCTTTCCTAGTTCGTTTGGGAATTTATACATTTTACTTGCGGTGGACTACGTTTCCAAATGGGTGGAAGCGAAGGCCACCAGAACTGATGATTCCCGAGTGGTAGCAGGTTTCTTGAAGGAGAATATCTTTTCTCGTTTTGGGATTCCAAAGGCTCTTATAAGTGACCAAGGTACTCACTTTTGCAACAAGACGGTGAGTGCACTTTTAAAGAAGTACCATGTCACTCAACGAGTCTCAACTGGTTATCACCCCCAATCCAATGGACAAGCTGAGGTGTCCAATAGGCAAATCAAGGGGATTCTGGAAAAGACGGTGGCTCCTAATCAAAAGGATTGGAGTTTAAGGTTGGATGATGCACTTTGGGCGTATAGGACTGCCTACAAAACTCCAATAGGAATGTCCCCATATCGACTTGTGTTTGGGAAGGCTTGTCACCTTCCGGTGGAGTTAGAGCACAAGGCGTGGTGGGCGGTGCAAAAATGCAACATGGAGTTGGATGAGGTAGGCGACTTTAGGAAGTTGCAAATCCAAGAGCTTGAAGAGATACGCCGGGATGCGTATGAGAATGCGGTGATCTACAAGGAAAAGACGAAGGCTTGGCATGACAAGAACATCTTGAGGAAAGATTTCAAGGTGGGAGACAAGGTCTTGCTCTACCAATCTCGTCTTCAACTTTTTCCGGGTAAGTTGCGATCCCGGTGGAATGGCCCGTATGTTGTTGTTCGCGTCTTTCCTCATGGCGCCGTGGAGTTGTTTGACAAAGACAACCACAACGTCTTCAAGGTGAATGGTCAAAGGTTAAAACCTTACCATGAGGGATTCACCAAAGTGTCTTTCGATGAAATGGCTCTAGAAGAGCCAACTTTTGAAAATTGAAGACGGGAAACCAAGTCGAGCCACGACTCTAACCAAGGCGCTGCTTGGGAGGCAACCCAGGGTATTCTTCTTTTTCCCTTGAATTTCATTTTCTTTTTAATTGCTTTGTTTTCTATTTTCTAGGAAGTCAAGACGAGAAGACGATGGTCGTTTGCTACTAAAGGAATTGACGGTTCTTCTTTTCGTTTATGAAAGAAAAAAAAAAGAAAAGGAATTGACGGTTCATCTTCTACCCTTCTCCATATCAAATTTCATTCTCCACCTCCCACCACATAAAACTCTCTCACCTCCCACCAGATAAAACTCTCCCACCTCCCACTTCCCTCATACCCTACCTTCCACTTCTCTTTCTCAAACACCAAAAACCTCCCACCAAACCCTTCTCTTTCCCAACACCAATACCCTCCCACCAAGTCCTCCTCCACAGCCGCACCCGCACACGCACCCGCGCCGGAATCCAACCGCAACCGCGGCTCAAAAACCTGTGCCCGCTACCTCGCCCTGCCCAGAAGTTCTCTGTCTCGACGAAACCGCACCCGCGGCTACAAACCCGCACCCGCGGCCTCGCCCTGCCAAGAAATTCTCCAGCTCGCAGAAACCGCACCTGCGGCTCCAAAACCGCGCCCGCGGCTCCCTCCTCGCCAGAAGTCAGACAAAAGCAAAAACCGCACCCGCGGCTCCCAACCCGCGCCCGCGGCTTTCGCCTCTGTCATCCATTGTTTGCTGATTTCAGTAAGTCTTTCTGACAACCGCCCTCATCGTTGTTGATTTTCTTACGCCTCGGGGAGGGCTTTTTGCTATTGTGTTGCTGCTGCTGCTTGGTATCTTTGTTGTGTGCGGATTTGTGGTAGTATTTGCGTTGTGTATACACTTTGATGGCTGCAGCAGGAACATCTCGAGGCCACAAAAATGATTTGTGGCAAAAACAGGTTCAGGCCAACTTAGCTTATTTAAGGGCTAAGCAGTGTGTATCCACGAGATTTCTTCATCGACGTACGCTCGATGATTTGGGTATGACTGCATGCACTGAGGCCATGCTTGAGCACGCAGGGTTGCATGGTTTCTTGTTCAGGTCAGCTCCCACTCATGCTGAGGCTACCTATCAGTTTCTGGCGAGCCTCAAGTCCAAGACCGTCTCGGAGACCACCTTCATCTCGGCCATCCAGTTCATTTACAATGGACGGTCCTTTACGGTTCAGGCTGAACAGCTGCGCCACATAGGCATGGCTCCCGGTCCGGTCCGGTCCGGTCCGGTTCCGGTTCGGAACCGCCGGTTCCGGTCCTCCGGAATTCGGAATCGGAACCGGAACCGGGAAAAACCGGTTCTACCGGTTCCGGTGCCGGTTCCGGTTCCGGTCCGGTCCGGTTCCGGTTTTGAACCGGACCGGTTTTTTATTAAAAAAAATAAAAAAAAATTATTTTTAAAAAAAAATTTAAAATTTTTTTAAAAAATAACCGGTTAACCGGCGGTTAAAAAAATTTAAAAAAAAAAATAAAAAACCGGCGGTTAACCGCCGGTTCGAAAATCTTTTTTTCTTGAACCGGAACCGGACCGGGTCAAAACCGGTTCCGGTTTTGACCCGGTCCGGTTCCGGTTCGAACCGCCGGTTCCGGTCCGGTCGAGCCACCCCTAGCGCCACATCTTGGGAATCTCTCAGGTTCCCTCTGCAGATTATGACACTACAGTTGGTGACAGCCCTACACAGGTCTGGTACACATGGATGGGACAAGTTCGGGACACCCATGGTAATGACTATAATGCTAAGATGTCCCATCCATGTCTCCGCCTGACACAGCGGGCCCTATCTATGGCCTTCTTTGGGCTTTCTGAGGTGAACAAGGTGCCTGCCTACCAGCTGAAGTATCTATATGCCCTTATGCCGGAATGTCAGGTAATTCCGGATTGGCTCTCACTATTTGTTCACTCTTGTAAGACAGCCCGCTCAAAACCAAGGGGACAGATTGCTTTGGGTGGCATGATCACCCTCATCTTAGAGGCTGTCGTCCTCGACTGGGAGACGCTTGACTGCGTAGGTAGTCCGGACCCCTCAATGGGTCCCTATTTGCTGGATGCCACATTTCTGCAGACTCGACTTAGGTGGCTCAAGTTGGTTACAGTAAATGAGGACGAGCGGATGTGGGTTTGGGTCGGTCCTCCTGAGATTGCTCTCACCGAGGATTTTGCTTATGGGCCAGCACATACTTTTAGGATCAACCCAACACCCGCTCCCCCTCGTGCAGCTGCTCGACGACGAGCTCGCGGTGGGATCAGCATCCAGGAGCCGGTTCAGCAGCTGGATCAGCATCCAGTTGACCTTGAGGATGAGGATGATGATGACTTCCAGGAGCCTGCCCCTCGTTTTCAGCCTCAGAGGCAATGGGGCGAAGGCTCATCATCTGCAGCTCCTGCTGACATACCTTGGGAGCAGCGTCTTTTCGAGCGGATTGAGTTTGTCTACCAGTCGGTTCAGACGGTGAACCAAAATGTTGAGAGGCTGCAGCAGTCGGTGGATGACTTACGGCTCGACATGCATGCTCGTTGGCCCGAATATCCAAACCGGGATGACCCGGATCAGTGAGCTTCTTTCTCTTTTCCTCATTATTTTTCTATGTCTTACACACTGAGGGCATTGTGCACTACAAGTATGGGGGAGGGAAATTAGTTCATTGCTTATCCTAGAGTAGTTTCATTTCCTTGTTATTTCCCTTCGGTTTTTATTTTGTTGTACTTTGCATGGAATTAAAAACAGAAAAAGCCACAAAAATACGAAAAAAGGCAAATGAAAATCCTGGGATGGAAAAATCCATGCAATAATCGGGTAGTTCGGCTTGCATTAGGCTTGGCAAAAAAGGACTTGAGGGCGGTAAGGAATGGTGAGATTGAAAATGAAATGAGTGGCTAGGTGAAAACCTTTCGAGGCGCCTAGGAAAAATGAGTGTCTTAGGACAAAAATTTTTGCATGTTAACCACTATGGAAGACCAAAATTGATAGATTTCTTTCTCATCATATTGTTTGTATACTAAATGTGTTAGTGATTTGTAGTTTCTTTCTTTTTCATACTTCATGAGATCTTTGAGTGATTATTGTAAAAGAGTAAGTTTCTTTTAGCTTACTCGGGGACGAGCAAAGTCTAAGTATGGGGGAGTTTGATAAGCGGTGTTTTACATACCGCAGCTATGGATTATTAGCTAGTTTTGTATAGGATTATGTTATTTGTTCCTATGTAATCTGTATCATGGAGCTGTTCGAGAGAAGATTTACATACGAGATTCCAAGAGATGATACAAGCATTGGAAGCATTGAAGCATAAGGAAGAAGCTGTTGAAGACGAAGACGAAGACTTGAAGAAATCAGCAGGTTCTGCCTCAGACAACATAGCCGCACCCGCGGGTTTCATCTTCAGACAAGGATTTGTGAAAGCTCAAGCCGCACCCGCGGGTTTCACCTTCAGCCAAGGTTTTCGAGAAAGCTCAAGCCGCGCCCGCGGGTCCCAAACCGCGCCCACGGCCCTCTGCCATCCTGAGAATCTGAAGAATCCCAAAACCGCGCCCGCGGCTCTCTACCCGCGGGTGCGGTTCCTCGACAGAAGAATCAAATTGATGTCTTTGCCATTTGAAGTAATTTGTGTTTAATTCTGTAACTTTCTATACGTTTTTAGTACCTTAATTCGGTTGTTACATTAGTGGATACTATATAAGTAGTGGATGATCATCCTTGATCATCTAATCTTGGTTTTGCTTAAGTTTTTGGAGAGTATTTCACAAACTTATGAGTTGCTAAGGTTCTTTGTTTCACTTGGCGTTTGAAGCTTTTGGATTCAACAAGTTGTGAGTTTATCCTTTCCCTTTGTCTAACTTTTTGATTGTCTCAACTCTCTTGTTTGTATTGTCCATGAACTAGATTCACTACTTTAGATTGATCACCTAAGTTAGTTGTGTCTTGTTCATATTGCTAGAGTTTGATACTTCTAGTTGAATTATCATACTTGTTGTGTAGCACAATCTATTTGCATGAACTAGTTGTGATTGTTATTAGAGAAGAGAAGTTGAGTACATGTCGAGTATCCGACTAGTTGTCCATGATATTGCATGTATCTATCTATTCCTGAATGCATTGCTACTTTGTTATTGAACTTTGATAGTTTCGAGGTTATAATCGAGTAAGGGTTATTAGGACTAGTTGGACTAATAACTATTCAAGAACAGGAATTAGAACAATCACTTGAGAACTTGACATAGGGATAAAAAGGATTTTAAGATCAACTTGTTAATCTAATTGTGGATAATCGCTAAGTGGAACACTTCGCTTAATCTTGTTATAACCAAGTTGACATTCGATACTTCGTATCAAAACCACAAAAAAAAACCCTTTGGTTACGTTTATTGGTTAGTCATTGTGATAACTTAAGAATTTGATAAACTGATTCTCTTGGGATTCGACCCTTACTTGCGCACTATATTACTTAGTTTGCATGTTAGGATTACTTGACTTGGCACACGACAAATTCGCCTCGTCAAGTACCGACGTTTGGTGGGTCGCCTCCTCTATTTGTCACTTATCCGTCCTGACTTATCTTACTCCGTTCAACACTTGAGTCAGTTTGTTGGCTCCCCTCGTACTCCACGTTGGCAGGCTGCACAACATGTCCTTCGCTATTTGGCCAGTACTTCTTCCTATGGTTTGTTCTATCCAGTCCAATCTTCCCTAAAAGTTGTTGGTTTCTCTGATGCTGATTGGGGTTCCTGTGAAACCACCAGATGCTCTTTATCTGGTCATTGTGTCTTTCTCGGACATGCTCTCGTTTCTTGGAAAACCAAGAAGCAGACCACCGTCTCTCGCTCGTCTGCCGAATCCGAGTACCGGTGTATGGCTTCCACTACAACTGAGCTTCTTTGGGTGAGCTATGTCTTTTGTGACCTTCGTATTCCTGTCATTCTGCATGTTACTTTGTTATGTGACTACAAGGTTGCGCAACAAATTGTTGCCAACCCTATTTTCACGAGAGTACCAAACATCTCGACATTGATTGTCTCTTCACTCGTCACCAGCTAGGTCTCGCGAGGTTTTCTTCAAACCTCTCATATCTCCACCTCTTTGCAGTTGGCTGATCTCATGACCAAGGGTCTCCCTCAGGCTCAACACTTTTTCCTCCTGTCCAAGATGAATTTCCTTCTGGTGCCTTCTTCTTCTGTTTCTTCTGGTGAGAAGATTGCGTCGGTCTCTCTCGCTCAGCTTGAACCAGCTTCATCTTCAGGGGGGTGTTGAGATATCCCACTCCAGCAAATAATCTTGACATGCTAGACACTCCTGGCTAAGCCATGCTCACCTTTAGGTGAACCATCTGACACCTGGACCGGAGATGCAGAAGCGTGAGGTCCTTGTGCTGAGGTGGAGGAATCCCATTGGTGCACTCAAACAAGATCGTGTCATCAGCGTGTCAATAATAGGAGTTTGTTAGCTTCTATTTTCAGTTAGTTTTTCATGTAGCTTTGTTAAGCTTGCTCTACAAGCCTCAGACTCTTATCTCTCTGGATTACTCATGACTGTAATGTCTTCTTCATCTATGGCAACTATACTGGTTGTCTAATTCTCCTACACAGATTCTATCGATTCTCTTATTTCTACAGGAACAGGTGCAAGCTTAGGATCATATTCATAATTATGCATAAGCTGATCATAACCAAATTGGACATTGTTTTTTATGTGTAATATTTATTATAAGATGTCAAGGTTATTATAAAATCACCTTAAAAATTTAACGAAAAATCGTTTGTGTCATTTTTTGTTGATGGATTCAAAGTTGAGATTAATTTTTGCTGATATAATAGTTGAAAACATTTTTTATGCATAAGTGAAAGTTGATATTACTTTTAGTCATTTTTCCTTATTTAAATAGGAAATAAGTTACGAAGTGTGAAACGCTCTCGTTCACAAATTACTCGTCAATGTTCACATTCTGGATAGTAATGTTCACAATCTGAGCGGTGACAATTTTAAACTTTTTAAGTGAGACACAGTGACCCTTTTGTAATTTTTGTGAAATTTATTACTCCCTCCGTCCCATAATATAACGTCCATTTCATTTTATGACATTATTCACCGATTAAGAGTTTATTTTCCGTCCGATATATAAGAAAAAAACATAGTAATGTGTGGTCTTGTTTGATTCGTCTCGACAAGTACTTCAACAATATCAAATTTTTATATTTTTTACTAATACATAATTTGAGATATTAACGATACAAAACGTACATCGACAAATGTCCCGAAACGAAATAAACACTATATTATAGGATAAAAGGAATATTATTTTCTGAAAATGATCTAAACGAACATAAACAAAACACTTCATACTTCATAAATAATAATTCGTTATCTATGAACATACACGTTATACAATAAATAAGATTTCAGGCGAATGTTTCTCTATACACAAAACTAAAATATTTGTGTAGTACATTTCAGTATTTCACCCACATTCTTTCTTTTACGGGTGACTGTTTCGCACCACTTATTTTAATGATTGAACTGGCTTTTTTGAAGGTCGTGAGGGAACGCTTAAAATATTTACACGGTTCTTATATACAGCCCGGTGCTTTATTCAAACAACGTCGGGTCACTCGCGTTCTGCGAGGACACGGCCTCTCGCGTTGCGCGAGATTAACAAGAAATTAGGTTAATTACATGCATGCTAATCTCGCGTTCCGCGAGTGCACGTGTCCTCGCAGAACGCTAGTGTCACGTCCCTCGCAGAACGCGAGATTAGCATGTCAGATGGACGTTGTTGTGCGCCATTACTACATGTCTTGTCCCCACCTAACTATAATAACTATCCCCTTATTTTAAGTATTCCGTAACACCTATTAACCCTACCCTAACACCTCTTTTTATCATCTTTCACCTTTTTCACCCTCCATTAAAACCCATTTTCAAAACCTTAAAACTTCAAAACACTCTAAAAACACCTAAAATAATGGAAGATGAAGAGGATTTCAACAAAGGAGGGGATGGAGATGATGGTTCATCAAGTTACCATTCAAATGAGGTAATGTTCTTACTTAATTTTTGAATTTTAATTTGTTTTGCACCATTAAGAGCTAAAATGAAGTTATTATGTTGTATTTCATGTTAAATGTAGTAGTAGTAAGTGTTGAAGAGATGACTTTTGCATATAATGTCAAAAACTTAGATGTGTTCATGTTTTTAGGGTTTTTAATGTAGAAACTCATGTGATGAGACGAACACGTTGAATGACTAGTTTCAGGAAATAGCAACTTCTCGCGTTCTGCGAGAGGAAGCCACTCGCGTCACGCGAGGTGTGCCTCCCTCGCAGAACGCGAGGAGTTGCACATTACAGAGTATTAACAGAAGCATTGTGTATAGGTGAATTTTTCTTTGTTCACTGGATTGAATGCAATCCAGTTGAATGACTACAACTACCCCTCCCGGAATACAAGGCCATGTTCGCCACCGTCATTTGATTTAGCGATTGACGAATTTGGTGATTATCATCAACCATCTTTATATGAACAACATGTGTCATCTACATATGAATTGCCTGTGCCATCTACTTATGAGTTGCCCGTGCCATCTACTTATGAGTTGCCCGTGCCATCTACTTATGAATTGCCATGTACATATGAGGTGCCATCAAGCTATGATGCGTTTGATTCACAATTTGCTAACCCACCAACAAACGTAGGAGAGGAGATGTGTTTTCTTCCCTCTTTACGCACTGCACCAAAGTTTGATAGTCCCGTATGTGAGGAAGAGGTTGTTTCTAGGGATTATTCGGAATATTTCACTACGGAGCAAGTGTTTGCCTCTAAGGAGAGTGGTCATTTGTGGGCTTTGAATGTTGCAAAGCAACACAAGTTTATGATCTCTATTGGAAGGAGTGTACCATCTAAACCGGGGCAAAGTGGTAAGATTCAAATCATTTGTGAGAAAGGGGGAAGCCATAGGCCTAAAGGTGTCGGTGTTAGATCAAACACAAAGAGCAAGAAAACGGGGTGTAAATTTCAGTTGAAGCTCATGAAGAACAGGGTTGAAGAGAATTGGAGATTAGTGGTTGTTTGTGGTTTGCACAACCATCCTATTGGAGATAGTTTGGTCGGGAATGCATTTGCCGGGAGGCCAACCCCGGATCAAAAGAAAAAGGTTCGTGAGATGGTACTTTCACATTGTTCTCCAAATCAGATTTACACTGAGATAAACAAGGATCCCGGAAGTTGCACAAAGAAGAACCAAGTGTACAATTTGGTAAGACATATAAGGGAAGAGGAAATGGAAGGTAGAACCGTGGTTCAAGAATTCTTTCACCAATGCAAAGAGAGCAACTACTTCATGGAGTATAGGCCAAGTGCAACGAATCCTTCGATAATAGGCGACTTGTTCTTTGCTAGCCCCGAATCAATGAAACTCTTAAAGGCGTTTCCATATGTCCTTTTGATGGACTCGACTTATAGCACGAACAGGTAAGTATTTATCATTCTGTTTTTATGTTGTATTTATCTTACTGTATTTTGGTTTAAGGTACAATGTTCCCTTCCTGGAGATAGTCGGTTTGACTTCTACATGGAAGAATTTTGTTGTGTGCGGGGTATGGTTAGAGGCTGAGAGCGAGGATAGTTATTTATGGGCGTTGCAGCAGCTGCAGACGATGTATTTGAGAATAGGAGCATCGCCTACTTGCTTCGTCACTGACCGTGAGATGGCTCTTATGAATGCAACAGACAAGTTATGGCCAAATGCAAAGTTTCTCTTATGTAGGCGACATGTAAGGAAGAACATAGAGGCGAGAGCGAAGATAGCTATGGGCACACAAGCATTGGGGGTTCATATTTCAAATGATTATTATAACGTGTTCGAACAAACCACTGAAGAAGATTACAAGAGTACTTTGAAGAAACTTGAGGACGAATGGCGAGCTTATCCAACCGTATTGAAGTACGTGAGAACGAATTGGCTAAACCGTTACAAAGAAAGACTTGTTTCAGCATGGACGGATAATGTCTTCACTCTCGGGAATAACACGACAAACAGGTATGTTCTGTTATTTATGTCTACCTTCTACATATGATAAAAAGAGCTTCTGTAATGCACACCTCGCAGAACGCGAGGGCATGCCACCTCGCAGAACGCGAGTAAATTTCTTGATTCAGTGTTGATGCATTTTCGAATGCAAAGATCCTGGAACAATTTATGAACTCGCAGAACGCGAGGTGTACAGACCTCGCAGAACGCGAGAAGTTGCACATTACAGAAGGATCCACAGGTTCTGATTTGTATTTGCATATTATTGTTTTTCGAACATTTTAGAGTTGAAGGAGCACATTCATGTCTTAAGTCATACTTGTCAAGTGGAAATGCTAGGCTAGACACAATGTTCAAAGAATACAAAACAATGGCGGAGAACCAACTTAAGGAGATTACTGTGTCTTTCACCGAGAGTTTGAATAAGAGCTTCACAGTTGTTGAAGGGGCGGACTTGTTTAAAGTTTTGAAGTTCAAAGTCTCTTACAAATGCATAGAATTTTTGCTTAAGGAATACACGAAGGGGGAGAGATTAGGTGCGCACTTTAATATGTTTTGTAGCTGCGGGATCAAGATTAGAGATGGGTTGATGTGTGTTCATCAGATTGTAAGACATTGGAAGGAGCAAAGACCACTAAGAGTATCAGAGTTGCACCCTTTCTGGAGTACTTTGAGTTTGGAAGAAGTTGATGTTCCCGGCATACTGGAAGTTAAGAGTAAGGTGGCAAGGTGTCTTTTTCAGACTTTCTATGAGGAAAGGTTTCCGAAATTGTGCCCCCATGATCAAGAAAAGTGTGCACAAACTGTTTTAGACATTGGGAAAGTAAATACTCCTCTAAAAGAGCCGGCTATTTCAAAGCACACCGGAGGTCGTCCAGTCGGAGCTCCTAACAAACAACCTAGGTCAACGCAAAGAAGACCGTCTGCATGGGAGCACACTAATGTTGAGATGGATGCTAGAGATTTGGAAGAAACACCCCCAAAGAAGCAAAGAAATGCTTGTAATTCTGAAACATTCAAGAAACCAAAGATTAAGGTGATTGGCAAGTACAAGTCTCACATACCCGCGTCAATGCGCACCCATGTGAATGGTTGGTTTGAGGTAAATGGAGATGGAAATTGTGGATTTAGAGCAATAGCTCATGAATTGCATGACAACCAACACTTATGGAGGGAAGTAAGAGATTTGATGATAGCTAAGGTCAAAGAGATTTGGCACCTAGTTCAAGGAACTTGGATTGGACCTCCACAACAACCAACTTTGGAGAGCGCTTTACACCAACTGACATGGGAAGGAATAGGAAGGGCTCCAGAAGATCACTGGCTAGCTACCCCGGAAATGGGATGCCTTGTGGCATCCACATTCAACATAGTGTTCGTTACGGTGGGAAAAAATGCTAACTACACTTACCTTCCTCTACAACGTCCTACTTGGTTAGAAGATGGTGACACACTTCCGACGTTCTGCTTATTCTATATTCAGAGTGAGAGACATTTTGTTCCGGTAAGTTTTTGGATCTACTTATGAATTACTATCTAATATGCAACTTCCTAACGTTGTTGTTTTCTTGTAGTTGCGTCTTGAAGAAAACTGCCCATTACCTCATGTGTTTACTCCTTGGTGGCGAAACGCTGAAAGAGATGCTTTTTCTTTGCACGATCTTGTGTCACATTGATGTGCCGCCTTTGAAATGTAATGTTGAAGTTATGTTTTATTCGCTGAATTTGTAATGTAATATTTAACTGGAGATGGTTTTTTAAATTCTTAAACAGGAGGAATGACATTTTCCAGAAAATGTCATTCCTCGCGTTCTGCGAGGTAGGTGTCACTCGCGGAACGCGAGTGACACCAACCGTGCCACTCGCGTTCTGCGAGTGGTGTACACCTCGCGTTCTGCGAGGTTATGCAAAAACCGAACAGAATTGAAAACACAAAACAAAATTATCCAAGCAACAAAATTATCCAAGCAACAAAATTACCCAAGCAACAAAATTATCCAAAACACAAAACAAAAGGCTACTCGTCTTCTCGTGGTCGGAAGGGAGCGAGATTTGACATGCATAGTAGCATTTGGGCGTGATATGAAGAAAATTCCTCTGGAGTGGCAAACCGATACCGGTCCATGTCATTGTACACCCGACCAATCACCTATACGCAAGTAAACATTCATTCTATGTTAATATTAGAGACAAACAAAGACTAGAAACGCAAAATAAACCAAAACAATTAATATTACCTGTCTCTCAGTAATCATCCCAGGGATTGCAGGACGGATATACCTATGGGTCCTCTTGATGTACCAATCCATGTAATCATGGGAGTATTCATGTGGTGCATAGGCAACTGGCCCCATATCATCGAGAGACAAAGAGTGAACATCTCTTGACTCCCAAAGCCATTGGTTGGCGTCATAAAAAACACTATAACACCTAATGTTTTTCAACCTATGAGCTTTGAGCGGTTCGAAGACTGGCCTAGGAATACACTGCACTCTCCCAAATTGTCTCGGACACCTATCAAGCATGTGTGGTTCGGTGATGTCACAGCAGGATAGCACCCCGTGAAATAGAGCGGGAGCAAGCTCAGGATCGGTGAAGTCTTGTGCTCCATACGGGTTCCAACATACCTAAAAAAATGACAGAAAAACGCCTGGTCAAGTCTGTAAAACAGCAGAAAATGCAGAAACTAGGACAAAACTCGCGTTCTGCGAGGATCCACAAACTCGCGTTCTGCGAGAAAATGTTGCATAATCAAACAAATTACTGATGCGTACTAAAAAATACAGAAAGCCCAGAAAATGCAGAAACTTACCATCTCCGACATAAGAATATTGAGCGCTCCCCTATAGTCCCTTCCGACTTGCCCCTTCTTCAGCTTTACATTCTTAGGCATCCACCGGTATGCCCATGGTTGCTCCGCTCTCCACCGAGGACGTTCAGTAGGTCAAAAGTGTGGGAAGTAGTTGTAGATCCATGCCTAAGAAATACAAAGTACGTTAAATATGAAAATATATATAAGTATGTAAATTAAACGCTTAGAAAGTATAATACCTGCAACAAGGTGTAACAGAAAGACATCTGGGCACAACCCTGTCGTGTGCATATCCCCAGCTGCCTATACAGATGGGCCAAAGCAGTTGAACCCCACGATATGCCCGTAGCATGGGCATAGGTTTCCAAAAAAGGCCCATATCTAAGCCGAATCAAGTTCTGTGACTTGTCCGGAAATAAGAGCGAGGAAGCAGTATACAACACCCAACCTAAACCCTTTCGCTCTGGACCTAGGTTTTCACAATGCCTTCTAAACCATTCAGCTTTCACCCTCCCAGAATCTAAAGTATGAGGATCTATTCCAAAAAATTCCGCCCCCTTCCTACCATAGTATTTTACAATCTCATCATGACTAAACTTGGCACCCAGTTTCTTACATGTCGTCATTGCTTTCCCTTCTATAGGTAGGCCTAAAATCATATGTACATCAAGAAGGCCAATAGTGATCTCACCACAAGGGAGGTGGAATGAATTTGTCTCCGGTTGCCATCGTTCGATGAACGCTTCAATCAACGGAAAGTCGATTTCTTCGTACATCATGTTAGGTAGATCTGACAGTCCAACTGCACCGGGAATCTCTGACCAGTCATTGTTGTCCAATGGCCAATCACTGCTTTGCTTTGTCCGTTGTTGTGCCTTCATCGGACCTTTCAACTGCAGAAAAATACAAAAATTACACACTGCAGACCAAAGTTTCAAAAAATGCAGTTTCTGCAGAATTATCAGTTTCTGCAGAATTGTGCATTTTCTCGCGTTCTGCGAGGAGTGACACCCTCGCGTTCTGCGAGTATGCAACTCCTCGCGTTCTGCGAGAATATGCACATATCTTGCATTTTCTGATAATTCTGCAGAATATGTGCAATGTATTGAAAATGCAGAAAATAAATAAATAATTAAATTACCTCCCCTTTCTGGATGTGGAACGCAACATGTGCTTCAAATCCCTTAAGCAACTCGGGATCTTCTGGACCTCCAGGTGTGTCATGAGTGAGCTCAGGATCATACTTTGGCTCATTCTTCTTGAACTTCCTCTTTCTTTTGCGTTTCTCGACCACTTCTTCTTCTTCTTCTTCTTCTTCTTCTTCTTCTTCTTCAACATCATCACCTTCTTTTTCTTGTTCCTCTTCTTCATCCCCAAAAAATTCATCCTCCATTTCTGCTTCCATCGGTTCTGGGGCTTGATAGTGTGAAGAAGAACCAGCTTGTCCACTTCCCTCGGCATATCCACCGCCCCAACTTTGTCCAACCATCCCTTCTCCACCGCCCCAACTGCCTCCCGCCCACCCCTGTCCGACTTCCATAAGTGCATTATGTTCAAAAAACTGGTCCCAGCAACCCGGTTGTCCAATAGAATAACTATCTTGGGAAACAAGATCCCAGCCAACTGGGTATGACTCCCAACTACTACGCGGTTGTCCAGTTGAATAACTTCCTTGGGACCAATTGGGATTGGGACGTTCTTCAACGTCGGGGAGTCCCTCTTGGAAGAGCTGTACGGGGTGACTCTTCTTTGCTTTCCCCTTCCCCTTTGGTTTTTCAACCGGGGGTTCTTCCCTAACAGCATCACTGTTTCTCCGACGAGTCGAACGACCAGGACGATACATTGCCTAAAACAATACAAAGTAAAATCAATAAATAAACGAACGCAGAAAATAAAATCAGAAAACAGAACAAACAACCAAAAAACACAAACATATATTCTGCAAAACAAACAGAATTGCCAGTTATGGCAACTCCTCGCGTTCTGCGTGAATTTGCACTTTCTTCAGTTTCCGACAACAGTTTCCGGCGACAATTTCCGGCGGAAATTCAATATTTTAGCTAAAATACCTATCAATTTAAGTAAATTATCAAATAAACATCAAAACCCTCAATAAAATCAACAACCCTAATCAAAAACCCTAACCCTAATGAATTTCAACATAAAACAACATCCACTCATCAACCATAATTCAAAATCATCATCTTTCATCCATTATACAACCATTTCTAAATCAACATTCAATATCAAAACATCATATAATATGCAATTTCCTATACTAACAACATATATTCATCTAGAAACAACATTAGAAAGCATAAGAGTATAAGAAACATACCTTATATGGAGATTTGTAGTGAAAAGAGGAAGAAAAACTAGTTTGAACCGAGAGAGATGGTGAGAGGCGGCGGTAGAAAATTGTATGTGATGTAAAAAATGGGCCGAGTAGGGTTTTTCCCCTTTTATAGGGAAAAAACACCCTCGCGTTCTGCGAGGTGACGCACCCTCGCGTTCTGCGAGGATGCGAACGCCCGGATGCACATTACAGAGTATTAACAGAATAACACATTTTTACACGGTTCTTTTTAAAGGCGATAAAGCCCAATTCGGCAAAAACGTCATCGAAACTTTATCGAAATGGAATGAAACTTTGTTTCAATCCTTATAATGTCTATTTGATCATGTGTGTAACTTGAAATTAAGATTTCTTCCTTTGGAAGTGAAACCTAGTTTGAAAACCGAACGAGGTCGCAATATGTATGACACACCATATAAATAAAGAAATATAATAAGGTTCAACAATTGTCAACATAATAACAAAATAGACACTATTAAGAAAAACAAGTAGTTCTTGCAAAGTGAGGGGGTTCAACACTTCAAAGGTGCAACATAATAAGGTTCAACATAATAAGTAATTCTAAACAAACAACATTCAAAGGAACAAGCAAACAAAGAAGGTCGATAAATTTTCAAAAGAAAGATCTAACGACGAGGGTTGAACGGCCTGAAGAGGTTCCTGTATTGTTGTGCAGTCATCCTTGGTCTAGTGGATGATTCCCCTCTCTCCCTTTCACGTTCTTGTCTCTCCCGTTCACGTCGCTCACGTTCTTGTCTCTCCCGTTCACGTCGCTCACGTTCTTGTCTCTCCCGTTCAAGCATATCAAAGTTGTCTGCCATGCTAGACACCGTACTAATATCAGAAATATCAGATTCTTGATTGGAATAGGACATCTGTATAATCACAAACCTAACCAAATTATAGTTACATACTCAATCAAATTCATAATCTATACAAACAACAACAATGCTTATAATCATAGTAGTCTTGATCTGCGAGAGCATGACTCTCGCGTTCTGCGAGAGTCATGACCCTCGCGTTCTGCGAGGGGTGTAGCGTTCTGCGTCAATTTGCATTATCATGAGTTTCCGGCAACAGTTTCCGGCGAGAATTTCCGGCGAAAACTCAATATTTTAGCTAAAATACCTATCTAAAACAACATTCCAAATAAACATCAAAACCCTAAATAAAATCAACAACCCTAATCAAAAACCCTATATGGAGATTATACTACCATTCATGAACCATAATTCAAAATCAACATCCACTCATCCACCATAATTCAAAATCATCATCTTTCATCCATTATACAACCATTTCTAAAACAACATTCAATATCAAAACATCATATAATATGCAATTTCCTATACTAACAACATATATTCATCTAGAAACAACATTAGAAAGCATAAGAGTATAAGAAACATACCTTATATGGAGATTTGTAGTGAAAAGAGGAAGAAAAACTAGTTTGAACCGAGAGAGATGGTGAGAGGCGGCGGTAGAAAATTGTGTGTGATGTAAAAAATGGGCCGAGTAGGGTTTTTCCCCTTTTATAGGGAAAAAACACCCTCGCGTTCTGCGAGGATGCGCTCACTCGCGTAACGCGAGGGACCAGGCGTTATTTAGGAAACGCGCGGGCTGTATTTAGCAAGGGCCAATATTTAGTCTTCTTTTGTCATAATGCTACTACGTAGCGTTTATTTTCTCGGTTCAAAAACAAAATAACCCCTTCTTTTACCATCACTAGTGTACTGGCCCATGCAATGCACGGGAAATTTCATATTATTCGTATGAAAATTATATATTCTTTTAATCGAGTTCGTCAAAAGATTAAGATTAACTTTTTTCTTGTAAAAACTATTTATAAAAATATATTTTATTTCATGAAGGTTATGTACGTAGCTTGATTTAATTTTTATTATCGAAAATAATCCTAATTTTATCGTAAGAATATATATTAACCTTCAACATAATATTTATTCTCAAAAAAATAGTTTGTATATTTGTTGTTGAAAGAAATGGTGTTTTTTAAGATTTATTTGTTAATATAATTATCTAATCTATTAATAATTGAAATAAAAAAAAATTATGTAAGTCTAAAATCATCGGCTTAGCTTTAATATAGAGTATATATGACAGATTAATTTGTTTTTTACGAGTACATAATTTTGGGATGGAATGACTAGGATACGGTGATATCATGAGCCTGTAGGAATGAAGCGAGAAAGCCAACCATCATTTGATAAGCAAAATCCTCTTCCGAAACTGGGAGCAGTTGAGCGGAATGTCTCCGAAATCTCTCTCAATCTTCTCAGCTGCTCCACTCTCTTTTCCTTCCCAATTCAAATCCCCAATTCTGCACCCTCCTTTTCGCCCTCTGTGCCCACCACTACACAAACTCAGCCTCATCACCTGCAGAGCCACGCCGTTTCAGGACCCGCCAACCCGCCAGGACTCTCCCGAATACCCGACCCATTTCCCTGTTTCAGGGTCCGAACCCGAAGGAACAGGGGCGGCGGCTCCGACACGTGGCCAGGTCTTCCTCGAGCACCACCAGTCTAAGCTAGCATCTAAGCTTGTGCTTGCTTCGGTTAAGAAGAAGAAGAAGAAGAAGGACAAGAAAGAATCTCTTAAGGTTTTTGATTCTACTGTTGCTTCTTGTTACGGATGCGGAGCTCCACTGCAGACCCAGGAGATTGATGGGCCCGGTTATGTGGATCCTCCTACCTTTGAACTTGTATGGACTTTCAGCACTTAATATTGTTCTGGGTTTCTGAATTTGAACTCTGGGATATATGAAGGACTGAGTCATGTTGTGGCACTGTGATTAGGGTGTGGATGGGTGTAGCAATTTTGAGTTTGAGTGGTTATGTGTGTGGTGTCTTTTTACCCTGCAATTTAGTTTAATCTGATTGCTTTATGATAAGAAATCGTTTCTATTGCAGAAACAAAAGCACAAACAACTTAGAACTGTACTTTGTGGTAGGTGTCGGCTTCTATCTCATGGGCATATGATTACTGCAGTGGGTGGCCATGGAGGCTACTCTGGTGGGAAAGAATTTGTTACTGCAGAGCAGCTAAGAGAGAAGTTGTCCCATTTGCGCCATGAAAAAGCGTTGATAGTTAAATTGGTGAGTATTGAGATTGATTTTTGTGACTAAGGGATAAGTTGTACCACTCTTAGTTGCTTTTTTATTATTCCTTTCTGTAAATATTGCAGCATATTGACCTTGTGTTTTACATTCTTGTACTAGAAATACTACAACTTGTACAGTTTTAGCTGATCGTTTGGCTACCCTTTCAACTTTTCGTTTTCTGAAATCATTTTAGGTGGATATTGTTGATTTCAATGGCAGTTTTCTGTCTCGTGTTCGTGATCTTGTTGGTGCGAACCCTATAATGTTAGTTATCACCAAGGTAACTTCTATCTTTTCATGACTTCGTCAAGTACTAATATGCAACGTTCATATGCTTATGCCTTTTACTTTAGTCCAGATTGATCTCCTTCCAAAAGGGACTGATCTCAATTGTATTGGTGATTGGGTTGTCGAAGCTACTACAAAAAAAAGACTGAAGTAAGTTTTAAATTTTTAAATAACCAATTCACTTTTCACATGGTATAAAGAGTTGATACTTCATAATTTAACCCTTCCTTATTTTTTTCAACTTTTCATATGGAAAGATGGGTTGTAAACTTGTTATCAGGGTAGCATGGTGATGTTTGTGAAAAAGAGGACGTATAGTAGGGATTTAGTTGTAAACTTCATGGGGTTTTTAGCAGTATTCTCCATTTCGACAAACTTCCATCAGTAGTTCATTTTTCAAAAAAAAAATTAATATCAAGGGCCTTAAAGCAATATGATTTTTGTTTGTAACGCAAAGCATGTGCAGATTTCCTTACTGTGCCTAAAGTTTGCCCCTCATTTTTTTTGTAAAAGGTACTGAATGCTAATTGCTATATTTGTTTCAATGATTTGAAGCAGTAACTTTAAAACTACTCTGTTATTGTAGTGTTTTGAGTGTTCACCTGACAAGTTCAAAATCTTTGGTTGGGATTGCTGGAGTAGTTTCAGAAATTCAAAAGGAGAAGAAGGTTAGTATTGTTATGTATAATTTAACAGAAACATGAAATAAGACATTTCTGAGAATAAAAATAAGAGGACTTCTGCATTTTAGTATGTTTATTTACTACTGCTCTCTAAGCTTCTATCCCTAATTGTATATTTTTAATTTGGCAGGGACGTGATGCCTACATAATGGTTAGTATCTCTGTTTCTAATCCTGGATCTCGCACATGTAGCATCAAGTTGTTTGTGTTTGCTGATTTTTTTAGATTTATGCTTGATTGTCTTTTACTACCCGTGAACTAAACACTTAGCCTTCTGTTTAGTGCCTCAGCTTCATCCTCTGTTTTAGACACTGTTTTCGCAAGATCTGAATCTAATAGCCTCTTGGACTCATAAATCTCTAAACTTAAGTCTGTGAATCTCAGTCCTTATTAATTCTAAACTGGTATTGCCCCTCAAATTCTAACTTTGATCGTTCAATACTTAAATGAGTCAAATCACCAGGATTCAGAATTTGTGAATAATATAAGTCATATAACCTTCGAACAGTCAACTGATAGTTAAATTCTTGTTTCTTCAGGGCTCAGCTAATGTTGGAAAATCAGCCTTCATCAATGCAATGCTAAGTAAGACAACACGGATTTTACTTGTGATTCGTCAAAAGTTGCTATTTATTCTACAGCTTACACTGTCACTGATTTAACAATACATTGTGGTTGCTGCCATTGTGAATAGATTTGAGTAAGATCCAAAATCTTGATAGGCTAGCATGGATTGTAAAAGCCTTAGACATAATTTTGTGCTATTTTCTAGCTTGCTTTTTTTATATGATGGTGGCAGTATTGTCAATTTCATTGACCCATATGTTTTTCTTAAATCAAGTGATGTTGGGGCAGAAGGATCCAGTGGCTGCAGCAGCTCAAAAGTATAAGCCAATTCAATCAGCAGTTCCTGGAACAACATTAGGTCCAATACCAATTGAAGCATTCCTTGGAGGCGGGGTATGCCATATATTTGTTCTGTATTCAGGCCTCTAGTGTTTTATCAAGAAATACATCATCCTCAGCTCCTTGAAAATGAGTTTTATGTTGAAGTTTCTTTTAGAAGGAAAAGCTCTGACTTCAGAAATTATTCATTCTGAAGTACCCTTCACCTAGTTTTACATTTGTTGCTAAACAATTATTTGCAGAGGTTTGCTGCATTTGAAGCTATTTAATTGGTGTCTTGCATTATGGTTCCTTGAATATATTGTGAACTCACTGCTTAACCCCCAAAACTTTTTTTTTAACGGATTCGAAGTAGTTCCTGCTCAGAATCTGCATTCCGAACTTTGCATTATTTTTCAACAAAAATGTTCACTATTTACTGATCTCTATAACTAATTTGTAGCCTCACATTTTACAGAAGTTGTTTGATACACCTGGAGTTCATCTCCATCATAGGCAAGCTGCTGTCGTCCAGTCTGAAGATCTACCTACCCTCGCTCCTCGGAGTCGTCTTAGGGGCCAGTCATTTCCGGTATGTTCTCTAAAAAGGATTATATTTTAAACTTCTGTATACATTATGCACTAACTCTTTCTTGCCTCATGCAAAACAGAAAACATTATTGACATGTAAGACTGAAGCAGAAAGGAGATCAAGTACCCATGGCTTGAACGGATTTTCTATTTTTTGGGGCGGTCTTGTTAGAGTTGATATCTTAAAGGTACATAACTTGGATATTTCATATCTTGTCTTAGAAATATTTTCACGGGCCTCTCAAGTTAACCAATCTCTTCGTTGTTTAAAACTTCAGGTTCATCCAGTCACAAGATTAACGTTCTTTGGACCAAAGGCATTGCAGATTCATATTGTACCCACTGAAGAAGCAGATGAATTTTACAAGGTAAATGATCATAGTGTTGTCTTGGGAGTAAATGTGTAAAAAGTGATCTTTTGAACAAGTAAGAAGAGTGCAAAGTTTTTTAGTACTTCTCATTCTAAGTTGCTCTGCTGTTCATTGAAGCATATTTTGTTATTAGAAAGAAAAACCCATCAATGTTTTTCTCAGGTTTGGTTCTGGTGCTCAGTGCTCACTTTATTGATTTTCTTTTTGTTTTGATCTCTATTAATTGCAGAAGGAGCTGGGTTATCTCTTAACTCCTCCAAGCGTTAAGCAAATAACAGAGTGGAATGGTCTTGAAATCGAGCACAAGTTACAACTTAAATCTGAAGAAGCTGACAGGTATAATACTAGTTTCTCTCTTGATTTGGTTGTTGAAAAAATCACTGCCAGGTTTATCGAAATTTACTTATAGCAGTCTTTTTAAAAGAAGTTTACACGTAATAAATGCTTGTTTAAGACTTTACTGAAATTTGTAATAAGCATTTACTGAAACTTCTGGATTCATGGCAGGCCAACTTGTGATATAGCCATATCCGGTCTTGGATGGATATCTGTGGAACCAATTAGCAAATTAGTAAAGACTCGTGACGTTGATCCCGTAACAGACGATTCTCTCGATGAACTCCAACTCAATGTTAGTGTACCAAAACCTGTTCAAGTATTTGTTCGTACGCCCTTGCCAGTTGGTAAAGCCGGTGCAGAGTGGTATGATTATAGAGAATTGACAGAAGAAGAGGAGGAGATCAGGCCGAAATGGTATTTTTGATACCACGGCTATTAGATTGTTTATAACTTTTTAAGGGTAGCTATAATCTGGCATGTTGTGAACTCTCTCTATCCCCAGATTTTGTTAAGTTAGTGTTTTACCTGTTGAAACAACATCCATGTATAATGTATTAAATAAGTGTAGCATTTGATTCAAGTAAATGGTTACCAACTTACCATTTTAAGTGTTTTTCACTATGTTTTGCTTATGTGGCCATTTGTCTACGCGATCAATGTAGTTGGTGAATATCAAACATGCCAATTTTGCTTGGTGAATTTCAAGAGAGACCAGACTTTGCATCTGCATCAAGATTTTGGTCAACACTTTGTTAATGATCTCAAAAATCACATCTATTTTGGGTTCACTGTCCAACAGAATTGGATCCATTTTTTACAGGGAAAGAAAGCAACAGAGATATTACATATAAACCGTTTATTCAGAACAAAAATACAAGCAGTTGTTCAAGCACATTCTCATCTTGATGACGTTCCTAATGTGGGTTGAAGCAAATTTGCAACGAGGGTTTTCACCTTTTTCCTAATGATCTCATCAGGAAATTGTTCAATCACCTCAGCTCCAAATGAGTAAACGAGAGCCTTCCTTGCCGTCTCTGCATCAATTCCTCGTGCCTGAAAGTAGAAAAGCTGATCCTCTTCCAGATTACTTACTGTGAGTCCGTGAGTACACTTGACATCATCAGCTTCGATTGTAAGGTTTGGTTTCCCATTGATTGTTGCACGTGGAACTAGGAGAAGATGCCTTGACAATTGGCCTGCATCAGTTTTCTGTGCAAGTCTGTTCATCATATAAGCACATGGCCCAACATTTTATTTCATCTTAATATGACTGTCATAATCAATCTGTACCAGAAAAGACAGGACAAACCTGTTAACTTGAATGTTACCATCGAATACGCCTTGTCCTTGAGAATGAGCAACAATGCATTTGTGGAGTTGCCTACATTTACCGTTTGGATGGTCCAAGACAAGTTTGCTGTGTAAATCTTGTGTCTGATCACCAACAGACAAGTGCAGAGTCGACAGTTCTGTTATAGTGTCTGGACCCACTTGCTGAACATGGACATTGTGCCTGCTCAGCTTTCCACCACAACTTACCTCTATTAGTTTGTAAGTACTAGCTGCTTCCTGCAGAGATTACAAATATGTTCAATTACGGATCATGCATCCAAGCATATAACTCCTTTTTACTAGCATGATCATAGCATATAAATCCTTTCCTTCCCTCAAATCCTCTGAACACGTGTATAATGTTACACATCTGTATATCGCACTAGTACTATAAATGCGTATGTACATCAACTTTGGCAGATAATGCAGTGTTGATAAATTTTCTCAACAATCTGATTAGAATAGGCAAATAATGCTTGTGATCAAATTCCAGAAACTTTTTATCACAACTTTCTACATCTGATAGCCTATTCAGAAATACTCATTCCACAGTTGCTAATCAAACCTCATTCTTTTCTTCTCAAGCTTTGTTAATACAACTAAAAATGCACCTTTTATGAATCTCTTTGATATATAGAAAAAAATGTAGAGTAATGCCCAAGATAAAGATGCCACACACTTGAAAACCCTTAAAAAGTAAAAACCAATGTTTGACACTCAAGTACAAAAGCGTTACACAGAAGTACAAGATAAACGCGGTTAATTACACTATTAAAAAATAGTTATGGCTTTCCATAAATTAATCTATGCAGACAAAGCAACGAATACATAAGTACCGATCAATGTTTACCTGTCTAACAGAAGTCCACTTTATATGAGCAGCTCTAAGCGACTGATTTTGAACATATGAATGGCTGACAATTGCTTCCTGTTCAATCACAACCTCCAAAACTGAATTCGCCCAATAACACTTGTTCTCATCTCCTCGAAAATATTCCTCAATTATGGTAACATCTCCTCCCTTCTCAACCAAAAGCAAAACTCGCGGATTTGAAACGGGTAAATTATTTGATTCATCATCACTTCCTTCAGCAGAGTAATATCTCAAGTGCAAGGGAGTATCTACCTTGCATCCTTCAGGAACATATATTATATTCAAGTCTGGTGTCCCCAACCCATTAAGAGACCAAAACAAGTCTCCTTCAGTATTGGATACAAATTCATGTACCTTATTCAAGGCAGTCTCTGATTGCAGATTCGATAAGCTACCAACAAACACTCCGTCGGGCAAAGCTGACAAGTTGGACAATGAGGTTATAACATATCCATCAACTATAACGAGATTAGGCGACTGGTCATCTTCAAAAATCCTTGTATCAGTGATGTCTAAGGGACGCGCAACAGGGTGGATTTGAGAGCTTCTCAAGAATGACAAATCAGTGAACCTAAAAGCCTCATCTTTTCGAGATGGCCATTTAAGAGAGACAAGTGACTCAGAGGAGACACGCCTGAGTTTCTGGAGCGGTAGAGGTGAGAGTGAAGATGATGGTAGAGAAAGAGAGGATACAGAATCTTCAAGGGTGTCAGCCATTTCTAGGACAAAGGGGTCTGCTAAGGCAGCATATGTCTTTACAGATATGAATCTGTTTGAACAATAAGATTTAGCTTTGACATTTAGTTGAAATCCAGTCACATGTGTCAAGGGTTTACAGAAATGAGATGAGGGAGAGGAATTCAAGCAAACTATCTTAGGTGTGAATGTGGATGCAGACATGTTTGTGGTTGTTGGTTGTCTGCCAATCCAAGCAATCACAGCACGTCCAATACAATGTAGATCAGGAATAAGACAATAGTAATTAATAATAGATCCCTTTCACTCTACAGTTGCCTCCTACTTGGCACGGAAACCAACAAAATCTGTCAAGGACTCTCACCAGAAGTGAAGATCAGCTATTTTCTATGATCCTAATAAAAAAAAAAGAAATGAAGGAGTTAGCTCTTGGGATGAGAGTGGTAGTGATGGTTACCAGATTGGCCTATCTATAAACTCGATTTATCGTGCATAAAATAACAGTAAACAAGATAACAGATATGGACCAAGTGACCAACCAAATTTGATGCATTAGATAAAAAGGCCTTATTCTTCCACTTTTTAAGTTTAGGTACAAGACTATTATTTTTTTCTCCCCTTTGAATCTCCTGCACTCCAGTTAGGTTTTGTCCACAGACATTAATAAGCAACACTTCAACGGAAGACTAACACTTGCCACTTCAGAAGAAAGCAACAACGTAACAGATGGCTATCCGCTTAGAATGTGAAAAAGATTTGCATATTCATTTTGAACAAATGAAAATAGCAAACACCTTTGATGACACTTTTCAAACCAGAACCACAACACAGTTATATCACGATTTCAATCCCATGATCATATAAAGAATGTTTCATGAAAAAAGAATGCTTGAAGTTCAAATCCATAAAGGGGGCACTTGAAAGGAAATGAATACTTGATTATGCAAAGCTAAACAGTCTTCTTCCTTAGTTCATTGGATTCATGGTTTTGAAACTTTCGTGATTGGTTTGGTGGTCCGCGACTGAAAATAGTGGACCCAAGTTCACAGAAGGCAAGCCGGAAAGTATGCTTGGTTTTTACATTATATAAGATAAATAGATTACAGAAGTGAAAAAAAAACAGGACTGGATTTCATAAGGGGCCCAAGTTCATAGAAGTGAAAAAAGTACAGAAGAAGAGCTTAGGAGAATATCTAACACACCACATAGGAAGTTTTCCAGTTTACTGAAATGAATAGCACAAACGCCATATTTGCAAAAATTTCCTGTCAGGTTTATCAAATAATCAGTAAAATTCACAAGTTATAAACAAAAGTATGTTTGGTTTTTCAATTACAATTTCGTTTATGTTGCTAAAGTTCGGACTTCTCGGTGAGATGGGTGCATTGAGTGATAACCTTTTGAAATATTTCTAGAGTACATCCTTATGCATAACTGAAACACCAATAAACTTTGAACAGAAGTAAATTTGAAGAAAGAGGCATGTAAAATTGAGAAATAAACATTTAGTGTTGTAAATTCACCAGCAGGGCAGGGCAGGGCAGGGGAGAGAAGAAGTAAAGGCCGGCGAAGGCAAGCAAAGAGCGGTAGCTTGGAGTCCGGCGGGAGATGAGTGGTGCTGCTAGATTGAAGAGAGGAAAGACAGGCGAAGTCAAGCCGGAAGATGGACGTGGGCGGGAACTGAGTGCTAGATGGAAATGGAAGAGAGGACAAGAAGAAGAAGAAAGAGATGCGTTTTCAGAGAGGGGTAGGGCTGCCATCTATCTTGTATACTAGTCCCTCCAGTAAAAATTTAGTATTCTATAAATATTCTATAAATATAAACCAGTTCAGTTTCCCGTGCATCGCACGGGTTTTATAAAATATAAGTTTAATTTAAATATAAAATTAGTTTCGGTTAAAATATTTTACGAAATTTATTTACCTTATACAAATTTAGTATAACTTTTAAACATAATTGTCTAATTTAAATTATTATCTAAATAGATAAAGTAAAAAGATATCAATTCTTTAATATAATTTTTTTTAATTAGTATGATAAATATTTTTAATAAAGAGAGTGTTAATCAAACATTTTTTAAATATTTAAATATATTTCAGTTTAAAGTATTTAAAATTTATAAATTATAAGATAAATTTTCTATATAATTATTAAATAACGGTTTTAAAGGAAACTTGCGGTTTGTAGCAAGGCAATACAGAGATTAGGAAATATCGTGTGATTTAAAATATAAAAAAAGCAATACACAGATTGAGATTAAGGCTTGGCACGTGGCGATCTAAGAAATTAGGAAAAAAATTTAGAAGCCTTGTTGAAAGAGGGAATGTCATGTAGCAAAAAAGGAGGATTACTTTAATAGTTTAATAGTAGATTAGTAGGTGTAATATCTTATCTAGGAAAAGGATCCGATGAGGATAAGTTATTAGGTTAAGACTTATGACACTTTTGTGTTCATCGGTTATAATGTGTGTGTTCATCAGTCATAACGTGTATGTTCATACACTAGAGTATGTGCATGTCATAGTGTGTGTTCATATGACACATTTTGTGTTCATTAGCGAAAATGTGTTCAAAAATTATAACGTGTGTTCATGCGTAACAATGTTTGTGTTCATCGTCCTTATTCCTCACCTTAAAATTCATCCTCATCGGAACTTAACTCTAGATTTGTTGTCCAATGCCAAAATTGAATGAAATCGGTACCTGCCAATTAACGATTTCCGTTAATGGGATTTTGAGTGGGCCTCAAATATTTACAGCTCAGCAGCCCGTATTGCTTAAAATGAGAAGAAACATTAGTATGAGAATTCGTATATATATATATAGGGGTCGGTTCCGGTGTAACGGATTTTGTGGTGTAACGAGTGGATTGATTAGGAGCGTTGGATTGGATTAAATGAATGGCTTGAATTAATCATGGGAAAAAAGGATAAAAAAATAAAATTAAAAGCCTAGCCGGATTTTGTGGCTGTAACCATTCTTTAAGAGTTTTTTTGATTTTTTGATTTTAAATTTAAATGTTAATCAGGAGAGATAATCCTTAATTATCGTTTCACGTTCTTCTTCTCCATTGCAGCCTGCATCACAACCTTCACGCTCTTCTTCCAGTTCTTCATTCTTGTTCAAGTTCTTCATTCTTTTTTCATTGTCGCCTGAATTTACAATGTCTACGGATGAATTAAGTTGATCGTAAAGGTTAGTTCTTGATAATTAGGGTTTCTTCATATTCAATTTTGGTTACTATGATGTTCGACTGAAATCTGGAAAAATCCCTTCTTATGTGGCGCAATATATATTCGATTTTGTTTAATCGATATTCATGTTTACGATACAGTGTGTGTATTCGTATTCTAATGTGAGATATTCATATTTTCCGTAGTTGTATTCGTTAAGAGAGATATCTTTGTTATTCGTGTTCTACTGTTGAAATATTCAGTTATAGGGGTTCCATTATGAAAGTAAATAATGAAAGACATAAAGAAGACGATATTCTGATGTTCATCTTTCTTATTCGTGTTCTCCTGGTGATATATTATGTTCTAGGGTTTCCATTACGAAAGGCTTTTGTTCCTACATAAAGAAGACGATATTCATATTTTAATCTTTGTTATGCGTGTTCTACTGTTGAAATATTCTGTTGTAGGGGTTCCATAGTGAAATTTTTAAATGAAAAACATAAAGAAGACGATATTCTGGTGTTCATCTTTGTTATTCGTGTTCTACTGTTGATATATTCTGTTATAGGGGTTCCATTACGAAAGGCTTTTGTTCCTACATAAAGAAGACGAAATTCAAATTTTTAATCTTTGTTATGCGTGTTCTACTGTTGAAATATTCTGTTATAGGGGATCCATAGTGACAGGATTTAATGAAAAACATAAAGAAGACGATATTCCGATGTTCATCTTTGTTATTCGTGTTCTACTGCTGAGATATTCTGACATAGGGGTTCCATTATTAAAGGATTTAATGAAAAACATAAAGAAGACGATATTATGATGTTCATCTTTGTTATTCGTGTTCTACTGTTGATATATTCTGTTATAGGGGTTCCATTACGAAAGGGCTTTTTTCCGGTTTTGAACACCATCTTATAAACGAATATAGTGTACATTGTATAAAAGGGGTTCCAATACAAAATGTTATTCTGTTTTGCTCAGGTAAAAAAGTGGTCGATGAATGGTTAAGTGATGATTTGGTGACCGACTATTAAGGAGATGATATGAAGGTTTGCGAAACTGGAATAACAGACGTTGGTGAAGAGGAAGAAACTGAATTCGATTGTGGAACCGATTGTATTGTTCCTCCCGATGACCATAATTCAAAGTGTTGAATAACTAGGTTTCCAAGTGAAGTCGTGAGTATCATGTCTCAAATTGGATCAAAGTTTGTGCTTGAATTTTTCTCAACCATCCCAAGAGTGTTATCTTGAATATTAGTATGGATTTATAATATTCAAAAATGATAATCATGAATAGCAAAACACTAAGAACAGAATATACTACGTAATCAAAAATATCATCTAATAGAAACGGGAATACTATCATTTGTTTATGATTTTCACAAATTATACTAAGAGCATAATATTACACCTAAACAAGAATATCGCCTAATAGAAACGTGAATATCACCTAATAAAAATGCGAACAATATTTACAGCAACCTGTCTTCAAAACCATCTTCAGTGCACCATATAAATTTTCTTAACAAATTTCAGATCAAAGTCATCTTCTACCATATCAGAGATTTACACCTTCTTGGATGTCTTCTTTTCTGTGACCTCATATCTCTCTTAACACAAATATGATAAACATGCCCCTGGGATCACCACAAAAAATAACTCAAAATCAACAGTAAAACAAAATTCCCAAAGGTTCAATATATTGTGGCACCCACCATCTCGTAGTTTTCAGAGTAAGTACAATGGGTCTCAATATTCCTCTTTTCTCTTTTCTCTTAAAAGTAATATATACAGTAAATAAGAACAGAAAACCCAGTAATTCAATGGCCACTAATAAAACTTCCCCACGCAACAGAACTGGACGCATCCAACGACTGAGAATCGCTCAAGCATTGCAAGCACAACGGACTCAAAGTAAAAAGACGAAAGTAAATTAAAATAAAAAAAAAAAAGTGTAAAAGGAATTACCGTATCAACGATCGAAGGCGAGTCGTGGTGTTAGTAGTGGAGGGCGAGTTCGATAACAAAATCCGGTGCGGGCTAAAGCAAAATCCTGGCCCTGGTGATAATCCCGAACTGTCCAAGACCTCCAAGAACAGAGAAGAAGAGCTTTGAGTTACGCTGCGGGGAGCAAGTTACAATTTCGCCCTTCCCTGTAACAACCTCCAGCTCCGTCACGTTGGACGTTTGAGGGCCGTAACGGAACGCCTACCCGCTCACTGAGGAATCCTTTGCATCCGTCGTTGACGATCTGGCAGTAGAAATCTCCCTAATTAGGTTTTGGAGATAAGCAGAAAATGATGACGAACGAGGAGGATGGGGGCGGTTTTGGGAAGGGAGGAGTATTTAGGTTTTTACTGAATCAGATTTGGAAAGGGAATAATTTCAAATCCCCTAATTACGGGATTGACTCTAGTGGAACATTGATATGGTGTGCATATTCCCACACTAAAACCGTACGACCCACTACAATCAATCTCAACCATTTATTTTTTCCTAATCCTACGGTTTAAATTTATCCACTCGTTACACCCTAATAGCTTGTTACACAAGAACCTAAATCTATATATAGGCAAAAGCTATACGCACTACATTTTGCAACTTTCCACACTACATTGTCGTATGCCCAAAATGGGCGTACGCTGGTTTTGGGCGGACAGTGCAAAATTCCAACATCGATTGTGAGGCAAAATACAAAATACGGTATTATGTATACGCCCAAAATGGGCGTACGCCCAAAACTGGCGTACAGTATAAATTTTAATAATATAGCCGTTTGAAAATAGCCGTTGGGGAAATACAATTTTTTACTCGTACGCCCATAATGGGCGTACGAGTTAAAAATTTGGTGTAACGGCTATTTGTCCAAATTCAGAAGTGACCGTTGGGGTATATTTTGCCTGTACGCCCATTATGGGCGTACGATTGTTTTTATCCCAACGGCTATTTTTTCAGAATATGACCGTTTGGGATGTAGTATGTGTATAAATGTAGGAACTTCGGATGGATGTTGAAGTCAAAAATGTCAAATAGGAGAGTTACAAATTTGAGTGATGGTGAGGAGTTTGAATATGTGACGGAGATTGAGTATGGGAGCGGTGAAGAGAACGAGTATGTTGAAGAGAACGAGCATGGGAGTGACGAAGACGATGCGATCGTGAATGAGAAAGAGTATTTTAGTGAACCCGACGACGGGATGTGGGACGACAATACCGACGAAGAAGGAGGAGACTTCGACGCCGGAGATTTTTCGGTTAGTAATTAATTAGAATCGTTTCGTATTTATTTACGTTATTTAGTTGCAAATAATTTGTAGAAGTGATAGTTTAGATTGATGTGGACTCGTAGTTTTAAGTTTTAGTTGTGATAAATATGGTAGTTTTTATTAATTATAGGGTATGGATTACTATGATTCGTTTGATACCGAAGAAACGTTTCCTACTAAGGAACACTTGAGGCGTTGGGTTCAGAGTATTGGTAGACAACTTATGATGGTATTAGTGACTCGCCATAGCAATGAGCGTCAAATGAATATAATGTGCTCGCATGCTGGAGTGTATAGATCAGGGAAAAAGAAAAGAGAGGATGGCGAAACAGAGGAGGTTGTTAATACAGAGCGAGATAGTAGGGATAAGAAGTCGGATTGCAAGTTTGAGATCCGAGGATATAGGTTCAGGGCGAGGGATGCGAGAGATGGATGGTATGTGAAGGTAAAATACGGACAACACAATCATAAGCTTTCCACTAGCTTCATTGGCCATCCGTACATGGGTCGAATGACGCCGAACGAGGTGAAATTTGTGACGGTATGTGCGAACAGCTTGACTACGCCGTCTGTTATTGCTACTCACTTGAGTGCGGCCTTTCCAGGGAATACAACATCCACAAAACAAATCGCCAACTTTATTCAGAAGATGCATTTTGAGGATCGTGGAGATTTGACTGTTACACAATGGACCTTGAAGTTTTTGAAGGAGCGCAGCTATGTAGTGCATCCCCTCTGCAAGAAGAAATCAAACGAGGTGGAAATCTTGTTTTTTGCCCATCAAGACTCGTTGCACTTGTTGAAGATGTTTCCGTACGTCGTGGTTATTGACGCCACATACAAGACGAATAGGTACATAATAGTTGTATATCAAAATTTTTTTGTTTAAATATATTGCATATGCCTCTTCCTTCATTATTTAAATATATTATGCAGGTATAAAATGCCTCTTGTGGAGATTGTCGGTTTCACTTGCACGCATAAGACATTCAACATTGCATATGCATTCACGGGTAAGGAGGAAACAATGCACTACTTGTGGATAATTCAGAGGCTTAGAAAGTTGTTTGAGGATGCCGGAGTAATGCCGACTGCAATAATGACCGATCGAGAACTAGCTCTCATCACTGCAATCAAATATGTGTTCAAAGATCTTCCGGTTCAACACCTCTTGTGTTGGGTTCATATCAAGCACAACATCGAGGTAAACGCTACCAGAATTTTGAAAAATAAGGAATCGGTGAAAAGGTTGTGCTCGCAAGTATGGAGACTTTTTCTATCAAGAACGGAGGAACAATACGAGGAAAGACTGCTAGGATTGAGAACATCTTGGAGAAGCGGCGTCGTCGGATACATTGAAAAGGTGTGGCTTATCCCTTACAAGACAAACATTGTTTGCGCATGGACGGAACACAATCTTCACTTCTTCACGAGGACCTCAAACAGGTAATTTTTTTTTAACTTACTTAAACGTTTCCGATTTATTTATTAGTTTGATTATGTAACAATTGTTTTACTTAAACGCGACATTGAATGAATAAAACATAGGGTTGAGGGAATGCATAAGGTGTTGAAGAAAATAATCGGTTCAAGTATAGGCGGTTTTAATCGAATGGTTGTGAGGATCCATGCAGCCATCGAGGGCCAGATTGTGAAGGTGAGGGCCACCATGGAAGAGGATCGGATCAAGACACCCGGGGTTTTCAGACGAATGAATCCACAAGTGAAATTGATATTTCGGCATCTATTCCATAATGTGTCTGATAGAGCGTTGCATAAGTTGTGGGATATATGGGAGGATATAAAGGCGAAGAATTATGAGGAACATTGCGAAGATTACTGGATGCGAGAATGTCAAGGCCTACCGTGCATCCACGAGATGGTGCAACATATTATTCAGAAGAAGCCATTCAAGCTCAATCAGATTCACAGATTCTGGAGGCAGCTACAATGGGATAGGATTGAACTTGATAACGGGGAGGTAGAGATTGGTGTACCTCAGACCATGCGGGAGTTGAGATTCATTGAGCTCAACGATAGATGGCAAAAGGGGGAACTTCCTGAAAGTCAGTGGTCTCAGATAGCGGACTTGTACACAATGTTGGAGTATCCACATCAAAGTCTTGCGTTGGAGCCGACGGGAATCAAGGATCCTGGCAGACCAAGAGGAGCGGTAGGAAAGAAGTGGGGAACCGAGAGAGAGATGAGCGCGTTTGAGTACGCAAGGGAAGAATTAGAGAAAAATGATGCTGCGAAGGTGAAGAATAAGACGGTTAGAGGAAAGGGAAAGGGAAAAGCAACGGCGGCACAACCTACTTTCAACGAGCCTACTATAATGAGGGAGTTTGAAGTTGTTGGGTGCACTGCGGCAGAGGCGTTTGGTCATTCAAGTGGCACTGGTGGAGAGGGGTTCGGATTATCAGGTTGCACTCTTACAGATGAGTTCCCTCAGCCAGCAATGACGAAATGTGGGGTAGACTTCGGGGTTGACAATGTTGATCTCTTCATGTTTCCATACATTGTAGATGCACAAGACGTAAGGGCGGATGGACACTGTGGATATCGGTCACTAGCCATGTTGTTGGGGCATCACCAACAAGAATATCCTCGCATTCGCATGGAACTGACTACGGAGCTGTTAGAGAACAGTGATATCTACAGACGAGTCATGACCAGACTACGCCCGGATTTGGCAAACAACTTCGACGCTCTTGTTCAAGAGGTCAACTATAGCAGATCACCATGTCCTAAAAGATACTGGATGAGTATGCCCATGATTGGATTAGCATTTGCCACTAAGTTTCAGGTTGGTTTGATATACTTATCCAAAGTCCGATCATATTTGTGCTTACCGATGAAGGTGTATCAACAATGCTCCAGTCATGGTTTGAAAATTTATGCAATGGCTCGTGTGGGCTTAGCAAACCACTACATACCGGTATGATTTTCACTAAAGTATTTGTGATTTTCACTCAATTTTCTTAATGCTTAACATGGTATTTATGTTTTGTAATTTAGGTGTGCCTTAGAGAAGACTGTCTGGTACCATCTGTACCTGGAGTTTGGCGCATGTTCAAGGATCCTAGTGCGAATGAATTGGATCGCGGGTTCGCATTGAGGATGCAGCAATGGAAGGACTATCGCATTAATTATGGTAGTATAGATGTTGATCTGTAGTGAATTCGGATGTGTTGAATGTTTCACCTTTTGAAATTCTAGTTGATGACTTCTGTTGTATGTCTGTTATGCTTTTAATATCTTGACTCCTTTTTTATAGTATTGTCTTGTCTGTTATTTTTTAATGTTTTAGATGGGTTAAATGAAACAAGTTCTGAATTCACTACAAGGGATTACTTGTTAAATTAAAACAGACACTCCAGAAACTACAACAGACTTAGCAAAGACGTAACAACTTTCAAGACACATAACAACATTACATCCTAATCGGAATCAGGGGAAGGAGGACCACGGCCATATTCATTGGGAAACAGAACTCCAAGGTGGAATAAGGCTGATTCTTTGTCCCACCTGTGAAAAATACGAAGTTTGAGCTCCATGTCAGCGTGTTCCTTCAACAGTTTGGCCATGACTCGGAGATGATGAGGGTCGTATTCTGGCTCCAGATACACGATCCTCCAGTTACAATCACATGTAACAAACCTTCGTCCATACGTATGGGGATTGTCCTTGTTATTAGCAGATAACACGGTGAGTGTCTTTGAGCACCTTCTACTAGGGCACTGGATCTGAGTGCCTTCAGCTGGAACTGGGGAGGATGAAGATGATGCCATGCTTGTTTGAATCTGTAATACAAAGTAAGAAAACATTTTAGAAACAATGAAGATATCTATCCAAATCAGTAAAAAATGAGACTTACAGAGTAAGAACTTGAAACAATTAAGATTTTACGGCGGAGTGAGAATGTGATGAAAGGGTTCACTGAGGCAGTGAATTTATAGCCGAAGTTTTACTAGGGTTAGGGAAAAATTGGGTCGGTGTAGACAAAAGGCCCACAACAACAAAGGCCCAATAACTTAAAATTATGTCATCCAGCTGTGACTTACAGCTGTGTAGTAGCTGTAACACATTCATTTTCATATAAGTGACATCCAGCTGTATGCTAGATGTAGAATTCATCCCAACAATTCAAACCATCAGCCGAACAATTCAGCCCAGCCAAGCCCAATAATTCAACCCAGCCAAGCCCAATAATTCAGCTCAGCCAAGCCCAAATAATTCAGCCCAGCCAAGCCCAAATAATTCAGCCCAGCCAAGCCCAATAATTCAGCCCAACCAAGCCCAAATACTTCAGCCCAGGCAAGCCCAATAAATCGAGTAAAACGGGATTAAAAATAAAAAACGGCGCGAAAATCGAGTAAAACGGGATTAAAACGAAAAACGGCGCGAAAATCGAGTAAAACGGGATTAAAACGAAAAACGGCGCGAAAATCGAGTTTATGAAGGGACGTACAACGAAAAATGACAAGAAAAGGGTATTTAGCAAAAAGAAATAGTTTTCATAATGCAAGGGGTATTTAGCCAAAAAAAACTTGAAAAATTTGAAAAGGAAGGGGTATATAGTAAAAACTTTGGATAGTTGTGTTTGAAATGTATAGTTTGGGCCCGGTTCGTTTAAACGCCTTATAACGCTGAAACTCAAAATTTCAAAATTGTAACATGATAGAAAATGAAGTCTTTAGTCGTTATCAATTCTCGGAATCGAAAAAAAATCAACGAAAACGTCAACGGGCCTAATAAGGCCGAATTGAGATTTGGTGAGGCCCATTACCTAAAAACGACATAAAACGGGTTAATAAGACCTTAAACATTGAAAAACTTGAAATGTAAAAGTTGTATTTGAGCATTACCAATATGACGGTTTCGTTTTTATAATAAAATAACAAAATGAACACTTCGAAATATCTAAACAGTCACTTTCACCTAGTAACGAGTTAATCTCAAGTATATAAGTCGTATAGTTTTACTCATATGTGTGTGATATCAATTCGTTACTCAAATAAACTTTACATAAAACTTTCATTAAATGTTATGAAACAATCAAATACTCCAAAATAACGACATTTCACATCTTCGTATTGTCCATATTGCTTGATTAATCATAATTTTATGCGTATTTCATTAAAACTTTCATTAAATATCGAGTAATCAAACAATATGGACAATACGAAGATGTGAAATGTCGTTATTTTGGAGTATTTGAGTGTTTCATAACATTTAATGAAAGTTTTATGTAAAGTTTATTTGAGTAACGAATTGATATCACACACATATGAGTAAAACTATACGACTTATATACTTGAGATTAACTCGTTACAAGGTGAAAGTAACTGTTTAGATATTTCGAAGTATTGAGATTTGTTATTTTATTATAAAAATGAAACCGTCATATTGGTAATGCTCAAATACAACTTTTACATTTCAAGTTTTTCAATGTTTAAGGTCTTATTAACCCGTTTTATGTCGTTTTTAGGTAATGGGCCTCACCAAATCTCAATTCGGCCTTATTAGGCCCGTTGACGTTTTCGTTGATTTTTTTTCGATTCCGAGAATTGATAACGACTAAAGACTTCATTTTCTATCATGTTACAATTTTGAAATTTTGAGTTTTAGCGTTCTAAGGCGTTTAAACGAACTGGGCCCAAACTATCCATTTCAAACACAACTATCCACATTCACTATCCACTATCCACATTCAATATCCACTATCCACTCTCCAAACCCTATACCCTAAACCCTATACCCTAGCTAGGTTTTCCTCGGTTTCCGCGTCATTTCTCGTCTTAGCCCGTTTTAAGTCGTTTTTTCTCGCTTTTCGCACAAATTCTCGTCTTAGCCCATTTTAAGTCGTTTTTCATCGTTTTTTGCACAATTTCTCATCTTAGCCCGTTTTAAGTTGGTTTTCATCGGTTTTAGCACAAATTCTCGTCTTAGCCCGTTTTAAGTCGTTCTTTCTCGGTTTTCGCACAAATTCTCGTCTTAGCCCATTTTAAGTCGTTTTTCATCGTTTTTTGCACAAATTCTCGTCTTAGCCCGTTTTAAGTTGGTTTTCATCGGTTTTCGCACAAATTCTCGTCTTAGCCCGTTTTAAGTCATTTTTTCTCGGTTTTCGCACAAATTCTCGTCTTAGCCCGTTTTAAGTTGGAAAATCCTAATAATATATAAATCCATGAAAACTACGACATCCAAAATATACATCTCAGAAACATCCAAAATATAATACTGCACACAAACATATCATTGCACAGGCCCATCCTCCTCTGGTACTACATCACCAGTCCATATGCTGATCCACCCCCTCATCATCCTCGCTTGTCCTGGAGGTAGAGTGTCACCATATGCACGTAGGAAACTGGATATCTCAGAGGCGAGTATGTTGCCCCGCTACATTTTCAAAATGTAAATATAAGTAGAATAAAATAGATTATAATTATTACTTGAGCGATATTGACTGAAATACGTACCACAACTACAGAGGCTGTCGCAGGTATATGTATGTGCTCGGCACGGTGGTCAAACGGTGCCCGTGGGTCCTGCCTGGGTGATCTGGAATCAACATAAGGATGTGACATGGCATTAAACCATGTCCGGTATCCATCCTTGCAATCCCATGCATACTCTCGAAGTCCTCGTCGATCCTGCTCGTCTAAGGTGATCAATCGATCCGACAGGGTCTCTGGGGCCCAAGTGCAGTCCTCATCCCCGAATGTGACAGTGTACCCCGATGCAGAATCATTTCTGATCGCAGTAGGTGGTGTAATCGGGGGTTCGGGTATGCCTTGCACATACCCGAACTGTCGCAAACATCGGTCAGGATGGTGCGACTCCCTGACCTCAAAGGACTCTAGAGGCCCCCGAAATAGACCTAACCTATACTGGGGGTCGTTGAGATCCAACTTGCCCCAGGGGTTCCACTGAACCTATGTTTTTTTAAATGACAAACGTATTTTTAAAAATAATAATTGCATAACATATGATGAAATTACTAATTAAATAGTACTTACCTCTGCATATGTGATCTGGTCAAGGACCAGTCTGAGGGAAACTAGTCGAGCAGGATCCTTATGGTATTTGACTTTGCTGTTTTCCCGGATAGCCGCCGCTGAGGCATTCATGGATGTCAAGTCCTGCGTAGCATGACCCCGAAGACCATGGAAATACGCCCATATCCAAGCCTACAAATACCAGAATTTCATAATGTTTTATACATAAGCAAAATATACACGAAAAAAAAAAAACATTAAACGAAAACTACCTTCAGCAGGAGCGGACAACCAGCAAACCCCTTCGATTGAGCACGGGAGGCCTGACCCAACTGTCTGTACAGTTCAGCCAAGACGGCTGTCCCCCAAGCATAGGACCCTGTCTCATTGTGATCTACGAGGATGCTAAGGTATTTGTGCTTCACCTTCATCCGAGACTTGTCGACAAATGTCGTACTGCCTAACAGAGACAACAAGTAGAGCGAAGCAATATCACTCTCTTGCTGAGGAGTCCTGCAATTAATAACAACAAATGAATTAGTAACGTTAATCGAGAAATTATGAGAAATTCTTATAATATACGACAATTTACCTGTCCCGTATATCAAACATCTGTAATAGTCGGGTGTGGATCGTGGTGATGCCTATCTTGCCGTGGATGTTCAAACCCCCATCTGATAATTTATCACGGATTATAAATATTTAATTGAATCAACTAAAAAATGGAATCAAATATAAATAATAAAATAGACTCTACGTACGTAAGCATAGCGCAGCAGCCTCCTCGATCGTAGCAAACCCGAACATCCGTTGCACATGAGGATGCACAAACCCATCTATGTCTGCCTCAGCAGATCTGACAGCTCGTCCATGGATCGGAAGCTCCAGAATCTTCAGCACGTCTAACAAGGTAGGAGCAATCTCACCAAATGCAAAGTGAAACGTGTTGGTTTCTGGATACCAACGCTCCACAAATGCAGAAATCAGAATCGGATCGATGCTGTTGTACTCGAGCCGGGGATCTGCAAGGACATGTAAGTGGCTCCGCTCAACGAGCTGCCACCATGACCCAGGCACATTAGATTTATGCCTATCATACTCCCTGAAGAAGTCCTTGCGGTTGTATATATCCAACACCCTCTTCAGCTGATGTACGAAAGAGAAATTAATGAATTAGAAAAGCGTGTGGATCGTTTTACCTCACAAATTCATTTAGAAAACAACGCATACCTTCGATGAGGGCGGTATCACATAAGCCGGGTCATGCTCAATACGCTCTGCAAGAGACGACGTCTCAGTCCATATCACCGGAGCAATGTGGGTGCTGTAATCCACCAAAAGCCGTGAACTGAGAGGACCTCCAGGATGCCCCACATAATCTGCATCCCCTGGAACCGGTACAGCTAATCCCGGATCAATGTGCTGAACAGGCTCCTGAACAGGCTCCTGAACAGGATCCTGAATGGGCTCCTGGAGGTCTGGCTGATCCTGAATCTCCTGCTGATGATCCTCTGCAGAAGGAGACAATGATCCAACTGGAGATGGCTCACGCAGATGTGATCCCTCATAGTAATCATCATGCATCTGCGCCTCCAAATCTCCTAGATCTGCAACCTCTGGCTGATCTGCAACCTCGGTTGCCTCCGCCACCTCCTCTGAAAACTCCTCCGCCTCACTAACATCCAAATCATCCATCAAAGCTTTCCCTGTATCTCCTATATGCACTCCTGGAATGTCTGGAGGAGATCCACGACGTCGGGAAGCTGTGATCCCGCGTGCGCTAGGGTGACGAGGGCCCTTCTTCTTCTTTCTAACAGAACCACCCGTCGGAGTAATAGCCCTCTCTAAAGCCTATTTTCATATTTACGAATTATTATTTTATATTATTTGACGTTTTTCTTTTAAATATTTAATAATGTATTAATTACTAATTTTTTCTTAGGTACGACTTATTAATAATTTATTAAGACGCTATTTAATAATGTATTAATTACAAATTAATTCATTTCTTAGTAAATAACAACTAATTAATATTATATTAATAAATATTATTTAATATTAAATCTTTTTTTTTTACAAGTTATTTATCGAATAACGTGAAACGATAAATAACGACTAATTATTTTTTAAATCGTTATTTATCGAATAACGTGAAACGTGAAACGATGAATAACGACCAATTAATAATATATTAATAAATATTATTTATTAATATAATATTATTTTCTTTTAGCTAAACGATAAATAACGACTAACTAATATTATATTAATAAATATTATTTACTAATAACGACTAATTATTCTTTAAATCGTTAATTATCGATTAAGGTGAAACGTTAAACGATAAATAACGACCAAATAATATTATATTAATAAATATTATTTATTAATATAATATTATTTTCTTTTACCTAAACGATAAATAACGACTAACTAATATTATATTAATAAATATTATTTACTAATTAATCTTATTCTTTAAATCGTTAATTATCGATTAACGTGAAACGTTAAACCATAAATAACGACCAAATAATATTATATTAATATAATATTATTTATTAATATAATATTATTTTCTTTTACCTAAACGATAAATAACGACTAACTAATATTATATTAATAAATATTATTTACTAATTAATCTTATTCTTTAAATCGTTATTTATCGATTAACGTGAAACGTGAAACGATAAATAACGACCAATTAATAATATATTAATAAATATTATTTATTAATATAATATTATTTTCTTTTACCTAAACGATAAATAACGACTAACTAATATTATATTAATAAATATTATTTACTAATTAATCTTATTCTTTAAATCGTTAATTATCGATTAACGTGAAACGTTAAACGATAAATAACGACCAAATAATATTATATTAATAAATATTATTTATTAATATAATATTATTTTCTTTTACCTAAACGATAAATAACGACTAACTAATATTATATTAATAAATATTATTTACTAATTAATCTTATTCTTTAAATCGTTATTTATCGATTAACGTGAAACGTGAAACGATAAATAACGACCAATTAATAATATATTAATAAATATTATTTACTAATTAATCTTATTCTTTAAATCGTTATTTATAGATTAACGTGAAACGTTAAACGATAAATAACGACCAATTAATATTATATTAATAATTCATTAATAAATCTTTTTTTAATCGTTATTTAAACGTTAAACGATAAATAACGATTAATTAATAATTTATTAATAAATAACAAATAATATTAACGTACCTCGTGGATCGTGAGCGTCTTCTCCGGCGATATCGAACGGGCCCGTTTTTCCGCACCGCCCCGATCACGACCACCCCGACCACCCCGAGCTCCACCCCGACCACCACCCCGACCACCAGCTCCACCAGCTTCACCTCCAGCCACCTCGACGGCGCCACCAACCTCCTCCCCTCCACCACCAGAGCCCTCGCCAGCGCCACCGACCACCGCAGCTCCACCACCCCCCCCTTTTCTTTTTCGCCGGATTCCTCTTCCGCCCTACTCCTCCACCTCGCACCCTTGCGCCACCAGCACAAATACGGACGGGAGGGAGAACAGACGAAGCCGCAGCCTCCACCGTCGCCTCCACCACCGCCGCAGCCTCCACCGTCGCCGGATTCGAGGTTTTCCCCATTTCTTCGGATTGCATGATTCCGAGTGAAATTGAAGAAATTGATTGAGGGATTTGGATTGTATGAGAAAAACGAGTCGAATGGGATAGATTTGGGGAAGAAAACGAGTGAAATAGGAGAAGAATGGACGGCGGCGAATTTAGGTTACGATTTGAACAGTAGCACCTTCAGACAAGAGGAGGAAGAAGAAGCGAGGCGATGTTTTATATCCTGGGCGTACGCCCATTTTCAGCGTACGCCCAAAATGGGCGTACATATCATGTTTCAGTTTTCCACCGTATACGTATACGTATACGTATGTTCGAGAAAATTGCACGGTACGCCTGGGCGTACGAGAATGTAGTTTAAAAAGTTTCAAAATGTAGTGCGTATAGTCTCTTCGTATATATATTATATAATATCAAATATCTTATCCTATATCATATCATATCATAATCATAATATATATAATTTTTGGGGGTGGTTGAAAAATATTCACACAAGATATTTAACATATAGCTTCATAGTAGATTTCGTTAGGTGGGCACAAAAAACTGAAACATAAAAAAGAAACCCAAAAACGACCATATTTTTGTGATTATTCGCTTAAGAAACGGTTAATTAGATTGTACTTTATTTATTATAAGAAAAAATTTATGCGGACTTTAACATTGGGCTTTTTCTTCTGATGGCCCAAACAAAATCTCAACCAAAGAGAAATATATTGATGAATATCTTCTACTCCCTTCATCCCTAAATGTTCTTCCCATTATAATTTTTAACACTATTCACATTACAAGAATTTTTTTTATATATTGTCCAATATATAAGAAAAAACATATTAATATGGGATCTTGATTGATTCGTCTCAACGATAACTTTAACAATATCAAAGTTTTATAATTTTTATTAACGTATATTTGGAAATATTAACGTTATAAAACGTGTCTCGACAAATGTGTTAGAAGAGAATGAGAAGAACATTAAGAAACGGAGGGATTAAATTTTTTCCGACCGCTCCCGAAAATGATACTATATATTAGGATTAATATAGGATAAGATAGGATTAAGATTCCGTTTTCTTTTTGGGTTAAAGTAGATATCCGTTTGTTGGTAATATAGTTTCGATGATCTAAACTAAGAATCCCAGATAGATATCCTAGTTGTTATATCTTATCACCTTAAGTATTTATCCAATTATACTCTACATATATGATTTCGTAGTATCCATCATCTAAATCGAAAAACTTAGTCTAAAAGCCGAGGGTCTCCCTAACTTCGTTCCGCCTCTAAAAATCGTTCCTGTCAATCAGTTCATCAATGGAGTTCTCGATCGTTCAACCAAAAAAGAGGAAGCCCTTTGCTTTCACATGTTCGAGTTGCTTCGATGGAGATTTATTGCCGGAATTATTGAAGAGATTATCCGCCGAAAGCTTATGCCGATTTCAATGTGTATCGAAATCATGGAAAACCCTAATCTGTTCTCCTTTCTTCATCAAACTCCACCACAAGTTCACCTCTTCTAATCTCAACAAAACCTACCTCTTAGTGAAGAACAAGAACGTTAGGTTCGCAAGTGTAGAACATTCTTACGCTCTCTATCATGGTCGTTCTGATGGCGTGCATTTCCCCTTTCGGTCTCAACATGTGGATAAATTTGCATCACGTGGGCGGTGCGTGAATAAGGACGATATCCCTAATGGTCTGGCTTTCAACTTTGTTGATGCAATTCCTGGCATCGTTTGTGTTTCCTACTCCGTCAACTCGGCCTTCGATTCCACCATTCTTTGGAACCCGACAATTCACAAGTATGTCACCCTCCCTTTCCTCCCTTTTCCGTCGCATCTAGATTCATTGGCCAAAGACTTCTTCGACGTAAACAATCGTTCTGAAACCGTTGATCACTTCACTTCCGAGTCTCGGTTTTCTCACAACGCTATAGGGTTCGGATACGACAGTTCCAAGGATGATTTCAAGGTCGTCACGATTTGGCTCCCTAGTGCTTACATCTTACAACATTGCCGCAAATCATTGCTCCCGCTGACGTACGAGGCATACTCGAGTCAAAAGCATCAATGGAGGACAACAACTTGTGATCATATCACTAGTACAAAAATCATATCTAATACCGCAAGCATTCAGACCGGTGCTAAACAACCGGTATAAACAAATAAACGGATACCGGTTATTCAAAAAAACCGGTCTATAACTCATTTTCCATTTTCTTACCAAACTAAGTATGTTGCGACATCGGTTTTATAAAAAAAAAGCGGTATGAAAATATGCGTTTTAAAAGAAAATAACTTGCGCAAAAAAACCAGAAGTTAATCTCTTATCCATTCCTCTTTCTCTTCGCCGTATCTTTTACCAAACCCTAGATTTTCATGTTTCTTTCTCCGTGTTCTTCCCCTTCTTGTGAGATCAACAACCCTCTTTTTCTTTCATATTTCTTCTGGCAAACATGTTACTCCGGAATATCGTCTTCTTCATCCACTTGGGTGTTCAAGCTCGGCGTCTGCGGGTAGACACCTTCGATTTTAGCTTAAAAAGAGTAAACGGTGCAATTTCTTCGACTTGCTTCTTGTTGGACCAAAGAATCAGGGTGGAAGCAACTCAAACAACGGGGAGACTGCACACCTACTCTCTGCGGACGACGGTCGACCCTCATTCTGAGCTACTCGAGTTCGATCCTTAGCTTTCCCAAGATCTGGAAAGCCGTCATGTCTCCGCCTAAGGAAAACCAGCCAGATTCGCAATACCGAAGAAGGTGCAGGTAAGGTGTTCGACGAAATTCCCTAAAGAATTTTCTAGATGAATATAGTGGTTATGGGAAATTAGACATGACCTTAAAGATTTTATGTGTATTGCTTCGACAATTTAATTTGAGAGGGATGGTGATTTCATTTTTGTACGGATGAATGAATTAACAAGTTATCCAGCTTCGAATTCAGTTTTTGGCGCCTGAGGGGTTGATTTTGACTTTTGAATGGAATGGAGCTAGAGAAGAAGTGCTTTATGAATTGAATTAAATAAACTAGTTAGTCAGTAGTCGAATCTTGTTCAAACGAGTTTAGTTATGAGTTGCTTTAATAATTACAATATTAAACTAGTTTTCTTTTTGGTTAATTTTCTTTGTGATTTGAGTTAAGATACCCATCTTGCATTTTTGAAAATATAGGTCTATCCTATTTTAATAGAGTGGGAAACTAAGTGCAAATATGGATGAAGCAGTTAACATTCTGTAGAAACATCAGTTTTCCTAAATGATGACAAGTTAACTTGTAGAGCTTCGAAGTGGGTGCTTAAATTAAATTAGTAAAATTACATCTACAGGACAACAAAATTTAAGTGATGTATGTATGTATATTTTCCTAAGTGATTCACCATTTATACTCAGGTTGAGAAATCAGAAGATATCTTGGGTAACCTGCAGAACTTTGCACCTAGCAAAATTATAGGTTGTGACATTTATGCTCAGGTTTGTTGTAAGTTCTAAGCCTCTATCTTCTTAAAGTTCTCTTTGGACATTACTGCATTTCTTGCATCAAGATCTGATTAAAATTAACATAGTATGTATCATTTTCTGTCACTTTTTCATAATCTTTCAAAGCGTAGTTACAAGGCTTATTTTCAGCTTTTTGGTTATCTTATTGACATATGCTTCTTAGGGGTGGAGCTTCTCATGTTCAGTGACAAATCCAACGACATTATCCTAAAGACTTTGTGGCAGCAGTTTGATGTAGTCTTGTGCTAATCTTTGAAGGTGCACACTTCTTAGATGATTTGCTCTTTATCATTCTACTTTGCAATTATACTGATAAAAATATACATAGTCAAATTTATACTTATGCCGGCATTGTTGTTTTTCACCTTGCAACGGTAGGGTTCAAGATGTTGTTGCATTCAAGACATAAATCTAGAGAAAAATCTTTGACGAACAAGGCAGAAAGGCACTTTGCTATGAGTTTTCTCAGAAAATGCAACAAGTCATGATTCTTGAATAGTCTTAAGATGTTTTTCTTTGCAGTGTCTTTTAATCCTTAAAATATGCTAATGATATGCGACTTCTTTACATGTTTTTCTGCAGGGTTATGCTTGCCTTCAATGCGGAATCTGTCTTTTGATCATGGGCCTGCCCATTTCGTACGAACGAGCAATCTCTTGAAAGGAAATGAACGCGAAGAGAACGACCATTGCATCTTCTAGTGTAGAGTAGAGGAAATGTAAGATTATGGTATATGATTTGTGTGAATTTTACTACATTCAAGGAAACAATAAAGTAGACAATTCTATGGTAATTGTCCATTTATAAAGCTAATTGTTTTAAAAAAAAACTGAAGGGTTGCATACCGGTTTTTTGATAAACCGGTATGCAACCTCTAATTATTATTTTTAAACACCGGTATCCGTGTTCCTATTTATACCGGTTTTACAAAAACCGATATACGGAGGTGGATATCCCTCTATCTTATACCGGTACGAAAACCGGTATCCACTTCACAAAAAAACCGGTATCTATTAGCGTTTTTGTCCTAGTGTATCACCACTGAGTCTGCTTTTCCTTACCTTAGAAACCGTACAGGATGTTTCGTCAACTGAACTATATATTCATTGGCTTATACAATACTACACCAATGGTGTCGACGAGTATTCTCTTATAATGTTTGATTGTGAGAGTGAAGTGTTCACAACAATGTCGCTTCCACGAGACCCATACCTTAATGTCGGTCTTACGTTGCGCGCTCAAACAGCTGGCCTTACAGAGTACGAGGGTATGTTATCATTAGTGGTCAACTCGTGTTTGGTCAACGCCTACGCCTATATTGTCGAGCATCGGGTTGATGTGTGGGTGATGGAGGAGCATGGTTTGTTGGGCTCGTTCAAGAAACGTCCTAACTTTACTTATTTTTTGGACGTGAAGAATATAAAGTTGGATGACATATGGAAGATGCACTCCCTATGATATCTTTGTTTACCTCAATCATGGCAAATATAATGATCGCTGCTGAATCGATATGTGTACGAGGAAAGCATAATGCTGATGGACGACGAAGCCAAGTCTTATGACAAGGAGGGGATAGTTGACATCCCTTGGATTTGCATAATTCTTATTCAAGGTGTAGAGTATCAATAGAGTAAGTACAATTTAATATGGTTAGTTTTCTGAACTATTCTTACTTCTTATAGTTGGATTATTATTTCATAAAACACTGTGTTGGATATACTACTGAATTGATCTTATCATTTAAGTGTGTTATTTGTTTATTTTACTTGTTTATGTTGTGTCTGTATATAATATGTTTTAAGCTTTGTTTTTGTTTACTAGTTTTAAGCGTTAAAGGGGATGTGAAGTAGTGCACAGTCAGTGAAGGCAGTTAGCAAAGCCAAGGACTAAGACCACTTGACAATTGTTACTTGTTTTAATCAAATTTTGTCACTTTACCTTCATCTGTTCTCACATAGGGATTTCGTTCTTCAATAAGAGGTAGGGTTTGAACTCGGGCGGGGTGGAAGAACAAATGAACGATTGGTGGAGTTTGATGAAAAAGGGGACGAAATTAGGGTTTTTGCATGGCTTGGATACAGATTGAAATCAACATAAGCTTATGGTTTGTAAATAGTAATCTCTTAAAAATTCCGAGAATAAATTTTCACCAATACGGATTATCAGCTATATAATATAATAGTAGATCTCTTAAATAAGAATTGATTCATCATATCACTTTAATTCATTCAACAATAGATAGAATCAGCAATGCCAATGATTGAACCATATAATACAACATATTCAAGTATATAAACTAAAACATACACCCTAGATATAAATTATCAAAAACCACTCCCTCAGAACATATGTCAACTATCTTCTCCTTTGAGCAACACTTTGCTTCTGCATCATCCATCAAAAACATGCTTTCCTCGTAAACACGACGATTCATCATCTCGTCGTATTTCATAGAATTCTTATCGTTCCTCACGTCGATAACATAACTATCTCGTCTCTTCCACGACGCCATGACACATGGCTCTTCCGGACCCACACCCCAACCAGTTTCTTCTCAACATCGTTAGCGTTGACTAGACACAACTGCACTACCAACGACAACATACCCTCGTACTCCTTAAGCTTCACCTTTTGAATACCTTTCAATGACCATGAGTTTCGAGGGAGAGCCATTGTTGTCAACTCTTCACTTTTGCCAATACTCGAGAACACGGTTCGTATAGTATGGTAGAAGCCAATAAATAGTCTCCGCTCACGAAGCAACCGTATTTTTCAAGTCTATGGAAATTACACTTGATGTTGTTGATATGATGACAAGTTGTGATGAGTAGACGTTGTACGTGGGCGAGAGAGATGAATTCCACTTGCGACATTTTAAGATGTAATCACAAGGAAGCGAAATCCTGACGACCTTAAAATCATTCTTAGAAGCGTCATAGCCGAACCCTGAAACGGAGTGATTATAACAAGACTCGTGAGTGGAGGGAAAAGGGAGGGAGGGAGGGTAATGTACTTGTGAATTGTCGGGTTCCAAAGAATGGTGGAATCGAATGCGGAGTAGAAGGTGTGAGAATATCTTGCTCAATTGATTAATGAAAAGGAGAATTACAATATATATAGTGCTCTAATTAAGGGAAACTAATTAAGATAATCTAGCATAATCCTAGGAGTGGCAACGTTCAGTAGACGTGGGATAATGCTTACAAAGTGGAACAATAATGCAAGACTAATACTAAACTAAATAGTTTAACACCCTCCCGCAGTTGTAGCCGGAGCTGCGCGGAGACATAAACTGGTTCGGAAATCCGTGAAAAGGGAAGACGGAAGTCCTTTAGTGAAGACGTCGGCAAACTGGTGAGCCGATGGGACATGTAACACGCGAACCTCCCCGAGAGACACCTTATCACGAACAAAATGGATATCAATTTCGATGTGTTTCGTACGTTGGTGTTGAACGGGATTGGTAGACATGTAAACAGCACTAATGTTGTCGCAGTAGACCACGGTTGACCGCGTGATAGGGCTGCGAAGTTCGGTAAGGAGCATCCTGAGCCATGTGGACTCGGCAACTGCATTTGCTACAGCTCGATATTCCGCTTCCGCACTTGAACGCGAGACGACCGCTTGACGCTTTGCTGACCAACTGACGAGGTTGTCTCCAAGGAAGACGCAATAACCGGAGGTGGAGCGGCGGGTGTCGGGACACCCCGCCCAATCTGCATCAGAATAAGCCGTCAAAGTATCAATTGAACTAGCGGAAATGGAAAGACCGAGATTAGAAGTACCTTTGACATAGCGAAGGATGCGTCGGACCGCTGCGAGATGAGGCAGCCTGGGATCGTGCATGTGAAGACACACTTGCTGAACCGCGTAGGATAGATCCGGTCTGGTCAGGGTGAGATATTGTAGCGCCCCAACCAGAGATCTGTACTCAGTGGCATCAGGAACCGGAGCACCATCATCTTGACTGATCTTCGGATTTGTGTCTACTGGAGTGATGCAAGGATTGCAGTCCTGCATCCCGGCGCGGCTAAGGAGATCTGTGGCATATTTGGATTGGCAGAGGAGGAGGCCAGTGGATGTGGGTGTGACTGAGATGCCAAGGAAGTAGTGAAGGGGACCAAGATCAGTCATAGAGAATTCCTTACCGAAAGCCGAGATGATCTGATTGAGGAGAGGAGAGGTTGACGCCGTTAGAATGATGTCGTCAACATAGACAAGGAGGAATGCCGACTCAGATGCAGTGTGACGCACGAAAAGGGAGGTATCGGCTTTGCTACTGACGAATCCGAGACGGTTGACAAACTGGGCAAATCGGTGGTACCAGGCACGCGGGGCTTGCTTGAGTCCGTATAAGGCCTTGTTGAGTTTGCAGACATGAGTAGGGAAATTGGGATCGACAAAACCGGGAGGCTGTTGACAATATACCGTCTCAGTGATGTTGCCATGCAAGAAGGCGTTTTTGACATCAAGTTGGTGGATAGGCCATTTGTGAGAGACAGCAATGGAAAGGATGACGCGGATGGTTGCGGGTTTGACAACGGGGGAGAACGTCTCGTCGAAGTCGATCCCATGTTGTTGAGAGAACCCACGAGCAACCCAACGAGATTTGTAACGAGCTAGTGAACCATCTGCTCCAAATTTGTGGCGAAAGAGCCATTTACCTGAAATAAGATTAGCATCGCTCGGTTTCGGGACAAGATCCCAAGTCCGATTATTAATTAAAGCATCAAATTCGTCTTTCATGGAAGAAAACCAACGTGGATCTTTTAAGGCTGATTTGTATGTTTTTGGTAGTGGTTGGACTTGAGTTGAAAGGCTGAATATGTGCTTTGGTTTAGTAATGCCAGACTTGGCTCTCGTTGTCATAGTGTGTTGGTTTGAATTTTGGGTTGGGAGAGAATTAGGGCTAGGTGAGGTGGCGGCAGAAATTTGGGTAGTGGAGGCTGCCGAAGTGGGAGAGTGGGTCCCAAGGAGATTAGGGTTATGGGATAATTCATTAATTGAATTAATTGGGGAGAGGGTGCTGAAATCTGGGGAGTGAGTGGACGTGAGATTGGGTGCGGAAGTTGATGGTGGGGACACGGAGATTGTGGGTGAGTGGGCAATAATTAATGACATCGTCATCATTTGGTTGGGATTGATTTGGTGGGGCCAAGGGAATTGGAGAGTGGCCAGTAATTGGTGTGTCAGGCGCGGAAAGAGAGGAGGGATTGGATTGATTTTGGGAATTTAATGGGAAAGGATATTGTGAATTATGGGAATCGGTTATGGCTTGATTTGGTGGGCCATGAGAACCGAATAATGGAGGAATAAATGTGGTGATTGGTGGCTGATTTTCGTCTTTGGAAGGTGGGTTAATTTTTGCCTGCAGAAAATTAAAACTATTAAATGGAAATATATTTTCAAAGAAAATAACATGACGCGAAATAATAACCTTATGATTTTCCAGATCTAGACATTTAAACCCTTTGTGAAGACGCGCAAAGCCGAGGAAAACGCATGGACGAGTACGGGGTTGTAGTTTGTGGGTTGTGGTGGCGATGAGGGATGGGTAACAAAGACAACCGAAAACGCGTAAGGAGTTGTAATCGGGGTCTGATTTTAGGAGGATGTGGTGAGGGGTTTGCATGGATTTGGCAGCCGTCGGTAGGAGGTTGACGAGAAGAGTGGCATGAGCTAGGGCTTCGGCCCAATATGGAGGTGGGAGGTCAGCTTGGAAGAGAAGAGTGCGGATCTTATCGAGCAGCGTCCGGATCATTCGTTCAGCCTTGCCATTTTGTTGCGAGGTGTGGGGGCATGAGAAGCGGAGAGTAGAGCCGTGTTTGGTGAGAAAGGCCATTAGCGCGCGATTATCGAACTCGCCACCATGGTCACTTTGAAACGTTTTTATGGAAGTAGAGAATTGATTTTGTATGAGAAGGTAGAAGTTTTGTATTGTAGTTGTTGTTTCGGACTTGAAACGCAATGGAAATGTCCAAATATAATGTGAAAAATCATCAATTATGACAAGGAAATATTTCAATCCCGAGACACTTTCAATGGGTGAAGTCCAAAGATCACAATGCAATAACTCAAATGGTGAAGAAGTAGTAGAAGTAGACATAACAAATGGTAGTCTAGCTTGTTTGCCTAATTGGCAAGCATGACACAAATCTGTTGAAACTTTAGATGGAATAAAAGAAATAGAATTAGACAAGCAACGCATGGCAGGGCTTCCCGGATGACCAAGACGACGGTGCCATAGGGAAAATGATGGGCTGGTGCGAGTGGTAAGGGCATGGTGGCCGACCTTATTGTGGTGAAAAGGGTAGAGCTTTCCTCGACTATTGCAGCGACTGATCACGCTCTTGGTTATTAGGTCCTTCACAGAAAAACCAAACGGATCAAATTCAACAGACACGTTATTATCAATTGAAAATTGTCTAACCGAGATAAGATTTTTGACTAATGCAGGAGAAATTAACACATTCTTCAAAAACAGATTAGGGAGGTTAGACAATTGATGGGCTGCAGTAGTAGTGATAGGAAGAGTAGAGCCATTACCAACGATGATTTTGGAGGACGAACCGATGCTTGAATTAATAGACGAAGAAGGGATACCTGAACCATGAGACATGTGCGATGTAGCCCCGGAGTCCATGTACCACTGGTTGTCGGGAGGAGTGGAGACCGACATGGCGTTCAGAGCGTTGATGAGGCTCGTTTGGTCCCACTGCGGAGCGGAACTGGAAGACGCCTGATGGTAGTTGGCCTGGCCAGTGGGGCGCATGGCAGGAGAAGCGCCGAGCAGGCCCTGAGGGTTGGCAGGAGGAGGCGGAGCAGCCCAAGGACTCGGCTTGCCCAGTTGAGCAGAATGGTCGTTGATGACCTGGATGAATTTATCATGAAGAGTTGGGCCAAAATTAGGGTTTGGTGTACCTTTGTTTCTGGAGTTGGATTTCCAGCGGCCCTTTCCACGACTGTCAGAACCCTTGCGAGGAGCCGGAGGAGTGGTGTCCGCAGAGAGGGCGGTGGCTGGGGGAGTGGAGATCTTCTGGCGGGCTTCATCCAGGAGCAATCGGCTTCGAGCATTCTGAAACGTTGGGAGAGGATCTTGATTCTGGATCACCGAGGCCATGTGAGAAAAGGACTCGCTCAGGCCGCCGAGCATCTGGAGAACCAGATTGGAGTCCGTCACGGGGCTGTCAACGTCAGCCAGGCCATCGGCCAAGACTTTCAAGCGGAGGCAGTAGTCGGCGATGGAGAGATTACCTTGCTTCACACCACGGAACTCAGTTTCGAGTTGAATTGCCCGGGCTGCTTTATTGTCATGGAAGAGGTCGGCAATGGCAACCCAGGTGTCTCGAGCAGTGGCTCCTTCGGTGAGGACGAGTTGGAGGATCTCGTCGGAGATTGTAGCATAGATCCAGGACTGAACTGTGTAATCCAGGGTCTTCCAATGATCGTCTGGTTGAGTAGGCGCCTTTGTGCCATCGATGTGGGAAAGAAGGCTATATTTCCCGACGGCGACGGTGAACAATTGCTTCCATTGACGATAGTTCGGAGGAGATTGAACAAGCTCTTTGGTGATGGGCTTTTGAACAGCAGAGATTTGAAGAATTTTGTGCATCGCAAGAGTGGCTGGATCGAGATGGGTCGGACCATCATTGTTGGTGTTTTGCGGATCAGGAGCCATGAGAAGAGAGCGATGAGAGGAAGAAAAGGAGAGAGAAGAGGATCGATAGAGAGATTTAGGCTGATACCATGTGAGAATATCTTGCTCAATTGATTAATGAAAAGGAGAATTACAATATATATAGTGCTCTAATTAAGGGAAACTAATTAAGATAATCTAGCATAATCCTAGGAGTGGCAACGTTCAGTAGACGTGGGATAATGCTTACAAAGTGGAACAATAATGCAAGACTAATACTAAACTAAATAGTTTAACACCCTCCCGCAGTTGTAGCCGGAGCTGCGCGAAGACATAAACTGGTTCGGAAATCCGTGAAAAGGGAAGACGGAAGTCCTTTAGTGAAGACGTCGGCAAACTGGTGAGCCGATGGGACATGTAACACGCGAACCTCCCCGAGAGACACCTTATCACGAACAAAATGGATATCAATTTCGATGTGTTTCGTACGTTGGTGTTGAACGGGATTGGTAGACATGTAAACAACACTAATGTTGTCGCAGTAGACCACGGTTGACCGCGTGATAGGGCTGCGAAGTTCGGTAAGGAGCATCCTGAGCCATGTGGACTCGGCAACTGCATTTGCTACAGCTCGATATTCCGCTTCCGCACTTGAACGCGAGACGACCGCTTGACGCTTTGCTGACCAACTGACGAGGTTGTCTCCAAGGAAGACGCAATAACCGGAGGTGGAGCGGCGGGTGTCGGGACACCCCGCCCAATCTGCATCAGAATAAGCCGTCAAAGTATCAATTGAACTAGCGGAAATGGAAAGACCGAGATTAGAAGTACCTTTGACATAGCGAAGGATGCGTCGGACCGCTGCGAGATGAGGCAGCCTGGGATCGTGCATGTGAAGACACACTTGCTGAACCGCGTAGGATAGATCCGGTCTGGTCAGGGTGAGATATTGTAGCGCCCCAACCAGAGATCTGTACTCAGTGGCATCAGGAACCGGAGCACCATCATCTTGACTGATCTTCGGATTTGTGTCTACTGGAGTGATGCAAGGATTGCAGTCCTGCATCCCGGCGCGGCTAAGGAGATCTGTGGCATATTTGGATTGGCAGAGGAGGAGGCCAGTGGATGTGGGTGTGACTGAGATGCCAAGGAAGTAGTGAAGGGGACCAAGATCAGTCATAGAGAATTCCTTACCGAAAGCCGAGATGATCTGATTGAGGAGAGGAGAGGTTGACGCCGTTAGAATGATGTCGTCAACATAGACAAGGAGGAATGCCGACTCAGATGCAGTGTGACGCACGAAAAGGGAGGTATCGGCTTTGCTACTGACGAATCCGAGACGGTTGACAAACTGGGCAAATCGGTGGTACCAGGCACGCGGGGCTTGCTTGAGTCCGTATAAGGCCTTGTTGAGTTTGCAGACATGAGTAGGGAAATTGGGATCGACAAAACCGGGAGGCTGTTGACAATATACCGTCTCAGTGATGTTGCCATGCAAGAAGGCGTTTTTGACATCAAGTTGGTGGATAGGCCATTTGTGAGAGACAGCAATGGAAAGGATGACGCGGATGGTTGCGGGTTTGACAACGGGGGAGAACGTCTCGTCGAAGTCGATCCCATGTTGTTGAGAGAACCCACGAGCAACCCAACGAGATTTGTAACGAGCTAGTGAACCATCTGCTCCAAATTTGTGGCGAAAGAGCCATTTACCTGAAATAAGATTAGCATCGCTCGGTTTCGGGACAAGATCCCAAGTCCGATTATTAATTAAAGCATCAAATTCGTCTTTCATGGAAGAAAACCAACGTGGATCTTTTAAGGCTGATTTGTATGTTTTTGGTAGTGGTTGGACTTGAGTTGAAAGGCTGAATATGTGCTTTGGTTTAGTAATGCCAGACTTGGCTCTCGTTGTCATAGTGTGTTGGTTTGAATTTTGGGTTGGGAGAGAATTAGGGCTAGGTGAGGTGGCGGCAGAAATTTGGGTAGTGGAGGCTGCCGAAGTGGGAGAGTGGGTCCCAAGGAGATTAGGGTTATGGGATAATTCATTAATTGAATTAATTGGGGAGAGGGTGCTGAAATCTGGGGAGTGAGTGGACGTGAGATTGGGTGCGGAAGTTGATGGTGGGGACACGGAGATTGTGGGTGAGTGGGCAATAATTAATGACATCGTCATCATTTGGTTGGGATTGATTTGGTGGGGCCAAGGGAATTGGAGAGTGGCCAGTAATTGGTGTGTCAGGCGCGGAAAGAGAGGAGGGATTGGATTGATTTTGGGAATTTAATGGGAAAGGATATTGTGAATTATGGGAATCGGTTATGGCTTGATTTGGTGGGCCATGAGAACCGAATAATGGAGGAATAAATGTGGTGATTGGTGGCTGATTTTCGTCTTTGGAAGGTGGGTTAATTTTTGCCTGCAGAAAATTAAAACTATTAAATGGAAATATATTTTCAAAGAAAATAACATGACGCGAAATAATAACCTTATGATTTTCCAGATCTAGACATTTAAACCCTTTGTGAAGACGCGCAAAGCCGAGGAAAACGCATGGACGAGTACGGGGTTGTAGTTTGTGGGTTGTGGTGGCGATGAGGGATGGGTAACAAAGACAACCGAAAACGCGTAAGGAGTTGTAATCGGGGTCTGATTTTAGGAGGATGTGGTGAGGGGTTTGCATGGATTTGGCAGCCGTCGGTAGGAGGTTGACGAGAAGAGTGGCATGAGCTAGGGCTTCGGCCCAATATGGAGGTGGGAGGTCAGCTTGGAAGAGAAGAGTGCGGATCTTATCGAGCAGCGTCCGGATCATTCGTTCAGCCTTGCCATTTTGTTGCGAGGTGTGGGGGCATGAGAAGCGGAGAGTAGAGCCGTGTTTGGTGAGAAAGGCCATTAGCGCGCGATTATCGAACTCGCCACCATGGTCACTTTGAAACGTTTTTATGGAAGTAGAGAATTGATTTTGTATGAGAAGGTAGAAGTTTTGTATTGTAGTTGTTGTTTCGGACTTGAAACGCAATGGAAATGTCCAAATATAATGTGAAAAATCATCAATTATGACAAGGAAATATTTCAATCCCGAGACACTTTCAATGGGTGAAGTCCAAAGATCACAATGCAATAACTCAAATGGTGAAGAAGTAGTAGAAGTAGACATAACAAATGGTAGTCTAGCTTGTTTGCCTAATTGGCAAGCATGACACAAATCTGTTGAAACTTTAGATGGAATAAAAGAAATAGAATTAGACAAGCAACGCATGGCAGGGCTTCCCGGATGACCAAGACGACGGTGCCATAGGGAAAATGATGGGCTGGTGCGAGTGGTAAGGGCATGGTGGCCGACCTTATTGTGGTGAAAAGGGTAGAGCTCTCCTCGACTATTGGAGCGACTGATCACGCTCTTGGTTATTAGGTCCTTCACAGAAAAACCAAACGGATCAAATTCAACAGACACGTTATTATCAATTGAAAATTGTCTAACCGAGATAAGATTTTTGACTAATGCAGGAGAAATTAACACATTCTTCAAAAACAGATTAGGGAGGTTAGACAATTGATGGGCTGCAGTAGTAGTGATAGGAAGAGTAGAGACATTACCAACGATGATTTTGGAGGACGAACCGATGCTTGAATTAATAGACGAAGAAGGGATACCTGAACCATGAGACATGTGCGATGTAGCCCCGGAGTCCATGTACCACTGGTTGTCGGGAGGAGTGGAGACCGACATGGCGTTCAGAGCGTTGATGAGGCTCGTTTGGTCCCACTGCGGAGCGGAACTGGAAGACGCCTGATGGTAGTTGGCCTGGCCAGTGGGGCGCATGGCAGGAGAAGCGCCGAGCAGGCCCTGAGGGTTGGCAGGAGGAGGCGGAGCAGCCCAAGGACTCGGCTTGCCCAGTTGAGCAGAATGGTCATTGATGACCTGGATGAATTTATCACGAAGAGTTGGGCCAAAATTAGGGTTTGGTGTACCTTTGTTTCTGGAGTTGGATTTCCAGCGGCCCTTTCCACGACTGTCAGAACCCTTGCGAGGAGCCGGAGGAGTGGTGTCCGCAGAGAGGGCGGTGGCTGGGGGAGTGGAGATCTTCCGGCGGGCTTCATCCAGGAGCAATCGGCTTCGAGCATTCTGAAACGTTGGGAGAGGATCTTGATTCTGGATCACCGAGGCCATGTGAGAAAAGGACTCGCTCAGGCCGCCGAGCATCTGGAGAACCAGATTGGAGTCCGTCACGGGGCTGTCAACGTCAGCCAGGCCATCGGCCAAGACTTTCAAGCGGAGGCAGTAGTCGGCGATGGAGAGATTACCTTGCTTCACACCACGGAACTCAGTTTCGAGTTGAATTGCCCGGGCTGCTTTATTGTCATGGAAGAGGTCGACAATGGCAACCCAGGTGTCTCGAGCAGTGGCTCCTTCGGTGAGGACGAGTTGGAGGATCTCGTCGGAGATTGTAGCATAGATCCAGGACTGAACTGTGTAATCCAGGGTCTTCCAATGATCGTCTGGTTGAGTAGGCGCCTTTGTGCCATCGATGTGGGAAAGAAGGCTATATTTCCCGACGGCGACGGTGAACAATTGCTTCCATTGACGATAGTTCGGAGGAGATTGAACAAGCTCTTTGGTGATGGGCTTTTGAACAGCAGAGATTTGAAGAATTTTGTGCATCGCAAGAGTGGCTGGATCGAGATGGGTCGGACCATCGTTGTTGGTGTTTTGCGGATCAGGAGCCATGAGAAGAGAGCGATGAGAGGAAGAAAAGGAGAGAGAAGAGGATCGATAGAGAGATTTAGGCTGATACCATGTGAGAATATCTTGCTCAATTGATTAATGAAAAGGAGAATTACAATATATATAGTGCTCTAATTAAGGGAAACTAATTAAGATAATCTAGCATAATCCTAGGAGTGGCAACGTTCAGTAGACGTGGGATAATGCTTACAAAGTGGAACAATAATGCAAGACTAATACTAAACTAAATAGTTTAACAGAAGGAGTATGAAACACAAACTAGGTCGAGAATCACGTCAACAAAGTTGTCGAGGAGATCGTGAAATTTGAATGGAGTGTTCTTGCTCTTTAATATCTCCAATAAGAGGTAGGGTTTGAGGTTTGATGGGGTGGAAGAATTGGTGAACGAGTGTTGGAGTTTGATGAAGAATGGGGACAAGATTAGGGTTTTCCATGACTTGTTAACGCATTGAATTCGGCATAAGTTTTTTACGGGTAATCTCTTAAAAATCTTCGACAATAAATCTGCACCAACGCAAGTCGAACATGAGGAATTTGGGAACTCCATTGTTAGGGTAAGGGAAATCCTGAGGTTGACTAAATGTATAATTCATAGGCTTCCTCTATCTTATCTTTTGACTTAAGCTGAGTTTTTCTACGGAACAGATTATTTAATTCTATTTTTCAATATATTATTTTTTTGAGGTTTTTACCGAAAATCACCCGTATAAGTGCCTACATTGCTCTAAACCACCCCTTTATTTGAATATTATCGGAAACCACCCGTTTAACTACTTCCGTTAGCGATTCACCACCGTTAGTGATTCACCACCCGTTTTCATATTCCGTTTATAATCCGTTAACTATTTACAGATTTAGCCCGAAAACTTTATATTTCTTCGTTTTTCTGCACAAATTAAAAAGTTGGGAAATAATTGTAATTAAGTAAAAAATTTGGGCCACCTAATTCATCTTCTTCCCCAAAAATCATATATGAGCCCCCTCCACAACCACCATCTCCCTCCCCTACCTATAGACTCAGTCTTCCTTCCAAAGTCCACCATTGTCACCTTTCATCTCTCCCTCTCTCTCGAATCTCTACCAACTTCCATATTTCTACCAAATACTTGACCTATATCATGCATCACCTTCCAATTTCAAGCTGAAATTAAATCAGCCATTGTTGGCAGCAGCGCAAGGTTTCCGAAATTCAAGCTCCCCTTCCACCGCTCCGCCGCTCCACCACCTTCTCCGCCTCCAGAGTTCATCTGCCCCATCTGCCGCTCCTTGATATCCGACCCAGTCGTCGTCGTCTTCGGCCACACCTTCGATTCCCTCTGCGTTCAGGTCTGTAAATCCCTCAATTTCTCCCCTCCTCTCCCCGACGGCTCCTCCCCGGATCTCTCCCGAGTCATCCCCAATCTAGCCTTCAAATCCACTATCCTTAATTGGTGCTCATCCAACTCCGTCATACTGCTACAAACCTCCGACGAGGGAGCTTTGCTACTGAGGAAGGCCACGAGGGCTCCCGGACCTCGCTCTGCACTCCCCGGATACTCACCGCGCTCCGGCCGCTTTTAACGAACCGGAGCTCCGCCGCCGCCGCGGTGGTGGTCAACCTCTCCCTGGAGAAGGTCAACAAGGTGAAGATCGTCCGGTCCGGGATCCTCCCGCCTCTCATCGACCTCTTGAAAACCGGAGGTGAAACCGCAGAGCACGCGGCCGATGCGGCGGGGAGTGCTGGGCAGCAGATGGTGAGGAGCAGCGAGATGGTGAGGTGGGGAGTGCTGGGCAGCAGATGCGGCGGGCTGCGAGAGGAAGGAGAGTGGAGTGGTGGTGGAGGTGAGGGAGATCTGATTTTTGGGGAAGAAGATGAATTAGGTAGCCCAGATTTTTCACTTAATTACAATTATTTTCCAAATTTTTAATTTGTGCAGAAAAATGAATAAATATAAAGTTTTCGGGCTAAATCTGTAAATAGTTAACGAATTATAAACGGAATATGAAAACGGGTGGTGAATCGCTAACGGAAGTAGTTAAACGGGTGGTTTCCGGTAATATCCAAATAAAGGGGTGGTTTAGAGCAATGTAGGCACTTATACGGGTGGTTTTCGGTAAAAACCTCTATTTTTTTACTTCACACTAATAATTTCATTCGAACAGATTATTTATAAAATGGGGTATTTGGGCAAAAACAATGAAAAATGATGAGATAAGTGGGTATGGCCAATTCGTTTAAACGCCAACAAACGATAAAAACTTAATTTCGAAGTCGTAAAATGACACCAAATAAAGCTCGTGGTCAAGTTGGAAACGGAAAAACGCTATGGGTCAACGGGCCTAATAAGGCCTAATGAAAATGTAATGAGGACCAGACAATATAAAACGATAAAACGACTTAAAATGAAAAAAAAATGAAATGTAAAAGTAGTAATTGACCATTAGCATTATAACTCTTTCATTTTTACAAGTAATGAACAAACTTAACAATTCGAAATATCTTAACGAACACTTTCACGTAATAATGAGAAACTCACAAGTACTCATTAATATATGTGTGTAATAACACTTCGTTAATCATATAAATTTTATAAAACTTTAATTATATCTTATGAAATACTCAAATCCTACTAAATAACGGTTATTTACATCTTCATCATGTGGATGTCGACTGATTGTCACATATTATTACAAATGCATTAGTAACGTGGTAGTATTTGTATAATTTTGTGCTTAATGAAACTATAACCAGTAGAAAAATAGGATTTAACCACGGTTATTTGGTAAAGTTTACCATGGTTTTGAACCGTGGTTAACTTCCTGTGGTAAATGTGTTTACCACGGTTGCACATTTACCACGATTACACGTTTACCACGGTTCATGAACCGTGGTAAATAATACAACCGTTGTAAATCTACATATTTTCTATTTGAAGGTTAACCGTGGTAAACTTGTTAAACCGTGGTAAACTTTACAGTGGTAAAATAGTAGAAGCGGGGTAAATTCAAATGTTCACAATTTTTGGAACCGTGGTAAAACGTAAAATTCGTAAAAATTTAAAATCGTGGTAAAGTAGTAGGCAATTTATTTAAAAGGATATAAAACTCAATACCATTCGTCTTTGCACCAAACAACAATATTCTATGTGTACCAGCTGCTGGCATTTCACATAAGCATATGATATGTTGTTCAAAACACCAACAGAGTAGGGAATAACAAAATTGTTGAAGAAAACCTGAAAAATGTTGAACAAAATGGATAATAACTTCCATGCCTTCTTCCCATGAAATTTTTTATCAGCAATGGACACCTTCTTCATTTCTGCTTTTATTAACCTTCTTCCTTTTTACTGCAATCGACATAAACTTCTTGTGTTCTTTATTTTTGTTGCTTTAACCACCCTTCTGCTTGAACAAAATCACACACACAGGAAAACATCAATACCAACTCAACCATTGACAAAGTACACAGAAAATTGAAATATGAATTAAGTATAAAGAGTAAACAAATTCTTAAACTAACCTTATACTTCTTAACAACAGTTTTAGCTCGATAACTTCCTGTCTTCTCTCTCCCACAACTTTTACAAGCGACATTCTTGGTCATCCTTCTATGCATTCGAGCTTGCAATTTACATAAAAGTGGGTAGATGAACAAAAGTGGTACAATAGAGTTGAAGTTACATAATAGTATCTTCACAAATCTGATTTGAAAATAAAAAAACTAAACAAATTTAGAGTTTTCTCATTTCCATTTACACACCAAACCTGCATATAAGCATATCAGAAAAGAAAGTGCTCTTGTGCATATAAAAGAAGTCGATGCAGTAGCGTTTAGTATGTGGAAGAAAAGCTTGCCCACCAAAACTGGTTAACATAACACTGATAAAAAATCACAGTTGTTTGAAGTTGGTCCATCAACCACTCGTAATCTATCAACTCTCCTTTCCTACCCTGCACCACCACACTCCAAAAGAAAGGGTTTTTTTCGTCATTCTCACTTTCTCTTTACCATTGCTTCATGACAGTGTAATTATCTTCACAGGTTTAGTACTACTCCAGAGTCTACACAACAATCAATAGTGAAATGTAACTTCATAACTAGAGAATTAAACCATAAATGTTCATGCATCGCATACGTACAACATCAAAAACAATTCACCAAAATTCAGTTAAAATAGAAAATAGCACCTGCACATTTCCTATACAATCAATGTGTGCTTGTGGCTCTACTTTTGTAGGAGCCGACTTTAGCAGACCCTTGACAACTGAAATTTAGCCCCTGCGTTTTGAGAAGGGATAAAAACAAAAATTACACCATTAAAATAAGATTAAGATGTGAACAGAAGGTTTGATAGGTAGTATATTGTATAACAACGAATTAGCTTTCTGCAACAAGCAAGAATTTTACTCCACAATTAAACAGTCACTTGTAGCTTTCAAAAAATACAAAAGAATTATCATAGTCGAGATACTAACCTGCAAGCTTTCCCCTTCCATCCTCCGATACAGTAACGGGGGCAAATTGTGGCCATGAAGTGAACCTTGACTTGAAGTTTCTCACCTCAACACCATAATTTCTACATAAGATTAGTTGCTCACCTCAAACCCAAACGGTTGGAAGAATTTCATAGCAAACAAACCCTAACAATGTGAAGAATTTCATAGCAAATAAACCCTAACGATTAGACTTGAAATAAAAATTGAAGGGAGCACTTACTTCTAGTAGGATCAGAGTTGTGGAGAGGCATGAAGAGGATTCAGAGAGGTGATCGAAGAGCGGAGATAGTTAGCCGAAGACCAAGCTTGCACTTCATCAGTCATTAAGGAAGAGGAGATCGGTGCAGTTTCTGTATTAACCCAAAGAAGAAAGAAGTTGATAGTTGAGATTTGAGCCTGCTCAAATTTAGGGTAAACTTAAGATGATAATTCCGGTTTAATGTTTTTATTAAACAAATTAGAACGGACCCGAATACATAAGAAGTTGCAGGAAACTGGGTTAATGTACCACGGTTATTTTAGAACCGTGGTAAATATGCCGGGTGGGAAAACAGGGGTAAACTTACATGGTTTTTCGCCACGTTGAAATGGAAACCGTGGTAAGTATTCGAATCTAACAAAAACCGGGGTAAATCATAAACATATTGACCACGGTCGTGTAATACTCGTTGTGAATATACCATACAAAAATAACTGGGGTAAAACAATAGAACAAAAACCACGGTTTTATTTCAGACCGTGGTAAATGTGGCAATAATGCGATAAAACCACGGTTGCTCTGGAACCGCGGTAAAGTTTCCGTGGTGAAAACTCATTTCTCTACTAGTATATATATTCACATAACGAAGATAAATAACCTTTATTTAGGCAAAAGCTATACGCACTACATTTTGCAATTTTTCACACTACATTGTCGTACGCCCAAAATGGGCGTACGCTGGTTTTGGGCGGACAGTGCAAAATCCCAACATCGAATGTGAGGCAAAATACAAAATACGGTATTATGTATACGCCCAAAATGGGCGTACAGTATAAATTTTAATAATATAGCCGTTTGAAAATAGCCGTTGGGGAAATACAATTTTTTACTCGTACGCCCATAATGGGCGTACGAGTAAAAAATTGTGTGTAACGGCTATTTGTCCAAATTCAGAAGTGACCGTTGGGGTATATTTTGCCTGTACGCCCATAATGGGCGTACGATTGTTTTTATCCCAACGGCTATTTTTTCAGAATATGACCGTTTGGGATGTAGTATGTGTATAAATGTAGGAACTTCGGATGGATGTTGAAGTCAAAAATGTCAAATAGGAGAGTTACAAATTTGAGTGATGGTGAGGAGTTTGAATATGTGACGGAGATTGAGTATGGGAGCGGTGAAGAGAACGAGTATGTTGAAGAGAACGAGCATGGGAGTGACGAAGACGATGCGATCGTGGATGAGAAAGAGTACTTTAGTGAACCCGACGACGGGATGTGGGACGACGATACCGACGAAGAAGGAGGAGACTTCGACGCCGGAGATTTTTCGGTTAGTAATTAATTAGAATCGTTTCGTATTTATTTACGTTATTTAGTTGCAAATAATTTGTAGAAGTGATAGTTTAGATTGATGTGGACTCGTAGTTTTAAGTTTTAGTTGTGATAAATATGGTAGTTTTTATTAATTATAGGGTATGGATTACTATGATTCGTTTGATACCGAAGAAACGTTTCCTACTAAGGAACACTTGAGGCGTTGGGTTCAGAGTATTGGTAGACAACTTATGATGGTATTAGTGACTCGCCATAGCAATGAGCGTCAAATGAATATAATGTGCTCGCATGCTGGAGTGTATAGATCAGGGAAAAAGAAAAGAGAGGATGGCGAAACAGAGGAGGTTGTTAATACAGAGCGGGATAGCAGGGATAAGAAGTCGGATTGCAAGTTTGAGATCCGAGGATATAGGTTCAGGGCGAGGGATGCGAGAGATGGATGGTATGTGAAGGTAAAATACGGACAACACAATCATAAGCTTTCCACTAGCTTCATTGGCCATCCGTACATGGGTCGAATGACGCCGAACGAGGTGAAATTTGTGACGGTATGTGCGAACAGCTTGACTACGCCGTCTGTTATTGCTACTCAGTTGAGTGCGGCCTTTCCAGGGAATACAACATCCACAAAACAAATCGCCAACTTTATTCAGAAGATGCATTTTGAGGATCGTGGAGATTTGACTGTTACACAATGGACCTTGAAGTTTTTGAAGGAGCGCAGCTATGTAGTGCATCCCCTCTGCAAGAAGAAATCAAACGAGGTGGAAATCTTGTTTTTTGCCCATCAAGACTCGTTGCACTTGTTGAAGATGTTTCCGTACGTCGTGGTTATTGACGCCACATACAAGACGAATAGGTACATAATAGTTGTATATCAAAATTTTTTTGTTTAAATATATTGCATATGCCTCTTCCTTCATTATTTAAATATATTATGCAGGTATAAAATGCCTCTTGTGGAGATTGTCGGTTTCACTTGCACGCATAAGACATTCAACATTGCATATGCATTCACGGGTAAGGAGGAAACAATGCACTACTTGTGGATAATTCAGAGGCTTAGAAAGTTGTTTGAGGATGCCGGAGTAATGCCGACTGCAATAATGACCGATCGAGAACTAGCTCTCATCACTGCAATCAAATATGTGTTCAAAGATCTTCCGGTTCAACACCTCTTGTGTTGGGTTCATATCAAGCACAACATCGAGGTAAACGCTACCAGAATTTTGAAAAATAAGGAATCGGTGAAAAGGTTGTGCTCGCAAGTATGGAGACTTTTTCTATCAAGAACGGAGGAACGATACGAGGAAAGACTGCTAGGATTGAGAACATCTTGGAGAAGCGGCGTCGTCGGATACATTGAAAAGGTGTGGCTTATCCCTTACAAGACAAACATTGTTTGCGCATGGACGGAACACAATCTTCACTTCTTCACGAGGACCTCAAACAGGTAATTTTTTTTTAACTTACTTAAACGTTTCCGATTTTTTTATTAGTTTATTATGTAATAGTTGTTTTACTTAAACGCGACATTGAATGAATAAAACATAGGGTTGAGGGAATGCATAAGGTGTTGAAGAAAATAATCGGTTCAAGTATAGGCGGTTTTAATCGAATGGTTGTGAGGATCCATGCAGCCATTGAGGGCCAGATTGTGAAGGTGAGGGCCACCATGGAAGAGGATCGGATCAAGACACCCGGGGTTTTCAGACGAATGAATCCACAAGTGAAATTGATATTTCAGCATCTATTCCATAATGTGTCTGATAGAGCGTTGCATAAGTTGTGGGATATATGGGAGGATATAAAGGCGAAGAATTATGAGGAACATTGCGAAGATTACTGGATGCGAGAATGTCAAGGCCTACCGTGCATCCACGAGATGGTGCAACATATTATTCAGAAGAAGCCATTCAAGCTCAATCAGATTCACAGATTCTGGAGGCAGCTACAATGGGATAGGATTGAACTTGATAACGGGGAGGTAGAGATTGGTGTACCTCAGACCATGCGGGAGTTGAGATTCATTGAGCTCAACGATAGATGGCAAAAGGGGGAACTTCCTGAAAGTCAGTGGTCTCAGATAGCGGACTTGTACACAATGTTGGAGTATCCACATCAAAGTCTTGCGTTGGAGCCGACGGGAATCAAGGATCCTGGCAGACCAAGAGGAGCGGTAGGAAAGAAGTGGGGAACCGAGAGAGAGATGAGCGCGTTTGAGTACGCAAGGGAAGAATTAGAGAAAAATGATGTTGCGAAGGCGAAGAATAAGACGGTTAGAGGAAAGGGAAAAGCAACGGCGGCACAACCTACTTTCAACGAGCCTACTATAATGAGGGAGTTTGAAGTTGCTGGGTGCACTGCGGCAGAGGCGTTTGGTCATTCAAGTGGCACTGGTGGAGAGGGGTTCGGATTATCAGGTTGCACTCTTACAGATGAGTTCCCTCAGCCAACAATGACGAAATGTGGGGTAGACTTCGGGGTTGACAATGTTGATCTCTTCATGTTTCCATACATTGTAGATGCACAAGACGTAAGGGCGGATGGACACTGTGGATATCGGTCACTAGCCATGTTGTTGGGGCATCACCAACAAGAATATCCTCGCATTCGCATGGAACTGACTACGGAGCTGTTAGAGAACAGTGATATCTACAGACGAGTCATGACCAGACTACGCCCGGATTTGGCAAACAACTTCGACGCTCTTGTTCAAGAGGTCAACTATAGCAGATCACCATGTCCTGAAAGATACTGGATGAGTATGCCCATGATTGGATTAGCATTTGCCACTAAGTTTCAGGTTGGTTTGATATACTTATCCAAAGTCCGATCATATTTGTGCTTACCGATGAAGGTGTATCAACAATGCTTCAGTCATGGTTTGAAAATTTATGCAATGGCTCGTGTGGGCTTAGAAAACCACTACATACCGGTATGATTTTCACTAAAGTATTTGTGATTTTCACTCAATTTTCTTAATGCTTAACATGGTATTTATGTTTTGTAATTTAGGTGTGCCTTAGAGAAGACTGTCCGGTACCATCTGTACCTGGAGTTTGGCGCATGTTCAAGGATCCTAGTGCGAATGAATTGGATCGCGGGTTCGCGCTGAGGATGCAGCAATGGAAGGACTATCGCATTAATTATGGTAGTATAGATGTTGATCTGTAGTGAATTCGGATGTGTTGAATGTTTCACCTTTTGAAATTCTAGTTGATGACTTCTGTTGTATGTCTGTTATGCTTTTAATATCTTGACTCCTTTTTTATAGTATTGTCTTGTCTGTTATTTTTTAATGTTTTAGATGGGTTAAATGAAACAAGTTCTGAATTCACTACAAGGGATTACTTGTTAAATTAAAACAGACACTCCAGAAACTACAACAGACTTAGCAAAGACGTAACAACTTTCAAGACACATAACAACATTACATCCTAATCGGAATCAGGGGAAGGAGGACCACGGCCATATTCATTGGGAAACAGAACTCCAAGGTGGAATAAGGCTGATTCTTTGTCCCACCTGTGAAAAATACGAAGTTTGAGCTCCATGTCAGCGTGTTCCTTCAACAGTTTGGCCATGACTCGGAGATGATGAGGGTCGTATTCTGGCTCCAGATACACGATCCTCCAGTTACAATCACATGTAACAAACCTTCGTCCATACGTATGGGGATTGTCCTTGTTATTAGCAGATAACACGGTGAGTGTCTTTGAGCACCTTCTACTAGGGCACTGGATCTGAGTGCCTTCAGCTGGAACTGGGGAGGATGAAGATGATGCCATGCTTGTTTGAATCTGTAATACAAAGTAAGAAAACATTTTAGAAACAATGAAGATATCTATCCAAATCAGTAATAAATGAAACTTACAGAGTAAGAACTTGAAACAAATAAGATTTTACGGCGGAGTGAGAATGTGATGAAAGGGTTCACTGAGGCAGTGAATTTATAGCCGAAGTTTTACTAGGGTTAGGGAAAAATTGGGTCGGTGTAGACAAAAGGCCCACAACAACAAAGGCCCAATAACTTAAAATTATGTCATCCAGCTGTGACTTCTGTGACTTACAGCTGTGTAGTAGCTGTAACACATTCATTTTCATATAAGTGACATCCAGCTGTATGCTAGATGTAGAATTCATCCCAACAATTCAAACCATCAGCCGAACATTTCAGCCCAGCCAAGCCCAATAATTCAGCTCAGTCAAGCCCAATAATTCAGCTCAGTCAAGCCCAATAATTCAGCCCAGCCAAGCCCAAATAATTCAGCCCAACCAAGCCCAAATAATTCAGCCCAGCCAAGCCCAAATAATTCAGCCCAGCCAAGCCCAATGAATGGAGTAAAACGGGATTAAAACGAAAAACGGCGCGAAAATCGAGTAAAACGGAATTAAAACGAAAAACGGCGCGAAAATCGAGTAAAACGAGATTAAAACGAAAATCGAGTAAAACGGGATTAAAACGAAAAACGGCGCGAAAATCGAGTAAAACGAAAAACGGCGCGAAAATCGAGTAAAACGAGAGTACAACGAAAAACGGCACGAAAATCGAGTAAAACGGGATTAAAACGAAAAACGGCGCGAAAATCGAGTAAAACGGGATTAAAACGAAAAACAGCGCGAAAATCGAGTTTATGAAGGGACGTACAACGAAAAATGACAAGAAAAGGGTATTTAGCAAAAAGAAATAGTTTTCATAATGCAAGGGGTATTTAGCCAAAAAAACTTGAAAAATTTGAAAAGGAAGGGGTATATAGTAAAAACTTTGGATAGTTGTGTTTGAAATGGATAGTTTGGGCCCGGTTCGTTTAAACGCCTTATAACGCTGAAACTCAAAATTTGAAAATTGTAACATGATAGAAAATGAAGTCTTTAGTCGTTATCAATTCTCGGAATCGAAAAAAAATCAACGAAAACGTCAACGGGCCTAATAAGGCCGAATTGAGATTTGGTGAGGCCCATTACCTAAAAACGACATAAAACGGGTTAATAAGACCTTAAACATTGAAAAACTTGAAATGTAAAAGTTGTATTTGAGCATTACCAATATGACGGTTTCGTTTTTATAATAAAATAACAAAATGAACACTTCGAAATATCTAAACAGTCACTTTCACCTTGTAACGAGTTAATCTCAAGTATATAAGTCGTATAGTTTTACTCATATGTGTGTGATATCAATTCGTTACTCAAATAAACTTTACATAAAACTTTCATTAAATGTTATGAAACACTCAAATACTCCAAAATAACGACATTTCACATCTTCGTATTGTCCATATTGCTTGATTAATCATAATTTTATGCGTATTTCATTAAAACTTTCATTAAATATCGAGTAATCAAACAATATGGACAATACGAAGATGTGAAATGTCGTTATTTTGGAGTATTTGAGTGTTTCATAACATTTAATGAAAGTGTTATGTAAAGTTTATTTGAGTAACGAATTGATTTCACACACATATGAGTAAAACTATACGACTTATATACTTGAGATTAACTCGTTACAAGGTGAAAGTGACTGTTTAGATATTTCGAAGTGTTCATTTTGTTATTTTATTATAAAAACGAAACCGTCATATTGGTAATGCTCAAATACAACTTTTACATTTCAAGTTTTTCAATGTTTAAGGTCTTATTAACCCGTTTTATGTCGTTTTTAGGTAATGGGCCTCACCAAATCTCAATTCGGCCTTATTAGGCCCGTTGACGTTTTCGTTGATTTTTTTTCGATTCCGAGAATTGATAACGACTAAAGACTTCATTTTCTATCATGTTACAATTTTCAAATTTTGAGTTTTAGCGTTCTAAGGCGTTTAAACGAACTGGGCCCAAACTATCCATTTCAAACACAACTATCCACATTCACTATCTACTATCCACTATCCACATTCAATATCCACTATCCACTCTCCAAACCCTATACCCTAAACCCTATACCCTAAACCCTATACCCTAGCTAGGTTTTCCTCGGTTTCCGCGTCATTTGTCGTCTTAGCCCGTTTTAAGTCGTTTTTTCTCGGTTTTCGCACAAATTCTCGTCTTAGCCCATTTTAAGTCGTTTTTCATCGTTTTTCGCACAAATTCTCGTCTTAGCCCGTTTTAAGTCGTTTTTCATCGTTTTCGCACAGATTCTCGTCTTAGCCCATTTTAAGTCGTTTTTCATCGTTTTTCGCACAAATTCTCGTCTTAGCCCGTTTTAAGTCGTTTTTCATCGTTTTTCGCACAAATTCTCGTCTTAGCCCGTTTTAAGTCGTTTTTCATCGGTTTTCGCACAGATTCTCGTCTTAGCCCATTTTAAGTCGTTTTTCATCGGTTTTCGCACAAATTCTCGTCTTAGCCCGTTTTAAGTCGTTTTTCATCGTTTTTTGCACAGATTCTCGTCTTAGCCCGTTTTAAGTCATTTTTCCTCGATTTCCGTGTCATTTCTCGTCTTAGCCCGTTTTAAGTGCGAAAATCCTAATAATATACATCAAAATATACATCAAACAAACATCCAAAATATAATACTGAACACAATCAAATCATTGCACAGGCCCATCCTCCTCTGGTACTACATCACCAGTCCATATGCTGATCCACCCCCTCATCATCCTCGCTTGTCCTGAAGGCAGAGTGTCACCATATGCACGTAGGAAACTGGATATCTCAGAGGCGAGTATGTTGCCCCGCTACATTTTCAAAATGTAAATATAAGTAGAATAAAATAGATTATAATTATTACTTGAGCGATATTGATTGAAATACGTACCACAGCTACAGAGGCTGTCGCAGGTATCTGTATGTGCTCGGCACGGTGGTCAAACGGTGCCCGTGGGTCCTGCCTGGGTGATCTGGAATCAACATAAGGATGTGACATGGCATTAAACCATGTCCGGTATCCATCCTTGCAATCCCATGCATACTCTCGAAGTCCTCGTCGATCCTGCTCGTCTAAGGTGATCAATCGATCCGACAGGGTCTCTGGGGCCCAAGTGCAGTCCTCATCCCCGAATGTGACAGTGTACCCCGATGCAGAATCATTTCTGATCGCAGTAGGTGGTGTAATCGGGGGTTCGGGTATGCCTTGCACATACCCGAACTGTCGCAAACATCGGTCAGGATGGTGCGACTCCCTGACCTCAAAGGACTCTAGAGGCCCCCGAAATAGACCTAACCTATACTGGGGGTCGTTGAGATCCAACTTGCCCCAGGGGTTCCACTGAACCTATGTTTTTTTTAAATGACAAACGTATTTTTAAAAATAATAATTGCATAACATATGATGAAATTACTAATTAAATAGTACTTACCTCTGCATATGTGATCTGGTCAAGGACCAGTCTGAGGGAAACTAGTCGAGCAGGATCCTTATGGTATCTGACTTTGCTGTTTTCCCGGATAGCCGCCGCTGAGGCATTCATGGATGTCAAGTCCTGCGTAGCATGACCCCGAAGACCATGGAAATACGCCCATATCCAAGCCTACAAATACCAGAATTTCATAATGTTTTATACATAAGCAAAATATACACGAAAAAAAAAACAAACATTAAACGAAAACTACCTTCAGCAGGAGCGGACAACCAGCAAATCCCTTCGATTGAGCACGGGAGGCCTGACCCAACTGTCTGTACAGTTCAGCCAAGACGGCTGTCCCCCAAGCATAGGACCCTGTCTCATTGTGATCTACGAGGATGCTAAGGTATTTGTGCTTCACCTTCATCCGAGACTTGTCGACAAATGTCGTACTGCCTAACAGAGACAACAAGTAGAGCGAAGCAATATCACTCTCTTGCTGAGGAGTCCTGCAATTAATAACAACAAATGAATTAGTAACGTTAATCGAGAAATTATGAGAAATTCTTATAATATACGATAATTTACCTGTCCCGTATATCAAACATCTGTAATAGTCGGGTGTGGATCGTCGTGATGCCTATCTTGCCGTGGATGTTCAAACCCCCATCTGATAATTTATCACGGATTATAAATATTTAATTGAATCAACTAAAAAATGGAATCAAATATAAATAATAAAATAGACTCTACGTACGTGAGCATAGCGCAGCAGCCTCCTCGATCGTAGCAAACCCGAACATCCGTTGCACATGAGGATGCACAAACCCATCTATGTCTGCCTCAGCAGATCTGACAGCTCGTCCATGGATCGGAAGCTCCAGAATCTTCAGCACGTCTAACAAGGTAGGAGCAATCTCACCAAATGCAAAGTGAAACGTGTTGGTTTCTGGATACCAACGCTCCACAAATGCAGAAATCAGAATCGGATCGATGTTGTTGTACTCGAGCCGGGGATCTGCAAGGACATGTAAGTGGCTCCGCTGAACGAGCTGCCACCATGACCCATGCACATTAGATTTATGCCTATCATACTCCCTGAAGAAGTCCTTGCGGGTGTATATATCCAACACCCTCTTCAGCTGATGTACGAAAGAGAAATTAATGAATTAGAAAAGCGTGTGGATCGTTTTACCTCACAAATTCATTTAGAAAACAACGCATACCTTCGATGAGGGCGGTATCACATAAGCCGGGTCATGCTCAATACGCTCTGCAAGAGACGACGTCTCAGTCCATATCACCGGAGCAATGTGGGTGCTGTAATCCACCAAAAGCCGTGAACTGAGAGGACCTCCAGGATGCCCCACATAATCTGCATCCCCTGGAACCGGTACAGCTAAGCCCGGATCAATGTGCTGAACAGGCTCCTGAACAGGATCCTGAATGGGCTCCTGGAGGTCTGGCTGATCCTGAATCTCCTGCTGATGATCCTCTGCAGAAGGAGACAATGATCCAACTGGAGATGGCTCACGCAGAGGTGATCCCTCATAGTAATCATCATGCATCTGCGCCTCCAAATCTCCTAGATCTGCAACCTCTGGCTGATCTGCAACCTCGGTTGCCTCCGCCACCTCCTCTGAAAACTCCTCCGCCTCACTAACATCCAAATCATCCATCAAATCTTTCCCTGTATCTCCTATATGCACTCCTGGAATGTCTGCAGGAGATCCACGACGTCGGGAAGCTGTGATCCCGCGTGCGCTAGGGTGACGAGGGCCCTTCTTCTTCTTTCTAACAGAACCACCCGTCGGAGCAATAGCCTTCTCTAAAGCCTATTTTCATATTTACAAATTATTATTTTATATTATTTGACATTTTTCTTTTAAATATTTAATAATGTATTAATTACTAATTTTTTCTTAGGTACGACTTATTAATAATTTATTAAGACGCTATTTAATAATGTATTAATTACAAATTAATTCATTTCTTAGTAAATAACAACTAATTAATATTATATTAATAAATATTATATCTTTTTCTTTTACAAGTTATTTATCGAATAACGTGAAACGATAAATAACGACTAATTATTCTTTAAATCGTTATTTATCGAATAACGTTAAACGTGAAACGATAAATAACGACCAATTAATAATATATTAATAAATATTATTTATTAATATAATATTATTTTCTTTTAGCTAAACGATAAATAACGACTAACTAATATTATATTAATAAATATTATTTACTAATTAATCTTATTCTTTAAATCGTTATTTATCGATTAACGTAAAACGTGAAACGATAAATAACGACCAAATAATATTATATTAATAAATATTATTTATTAATATAATATTATTTTCTTTTAGCTAAACGATAAATAACGACTAACTAATATTATATTAATAAATATTATTTACTAATTAATCTTATCCTTTAAATCGTTATTTATCGATTAACGTAAAACGTGAAACGATAAATAACGACCAAATAATATTATATTAATAAATATTATTTATTAATATAATATTATTTTCTTTTAGCTAAACGATAAATAACGACTAACTAATATTATATTAATAAATATTATTTACTAATTAATCTTATTCTTTAAATCGTTATTTATCGATTAACGTAAAACGTGAAACGATAAATAACGACCAATTAATAATATATTAATAAATATTATTTATTAATATAATATTATTTTCTTTTACCTAAACGATAAATAACGACTAACTAATATTATATTAATAAATATTATTTACTAATTAATCTTATTCTTTAAATCGTTAATTATCGATTAACGTGAAACGTTAAACGATAAATAACGACCAAATAATATTATATTAATAAATATTATTTATTAATATAATATTATTTTCTTTTAGCTAAACGATAAATAACGACTAACTAATATTATATTAATAAATATTATTTACTAATTAATCTTATTCTTTAAATCGTTATTTATCGATTAACGTGAAACGTCAAACGATAAATAACGACCAATTAATATTATATTAATAATTCATTAATAAATCTTTTTTTAATCGTTATTTAAACGTTAAACGATAAATAACGACTAATTAATAATTTATTAATAAATAACAAATAATATTAACGTACCTCGTGGATCGAGAGCGTCTTCTCCGGCGATATCGAACGGGCCCGTTTTTCCGCACCGCCCCGATCACGACCACCCCGACCACCCCGAGCTCCACCCCGACCACCACCCCGACCAGCACCCCGACCACCAGCTCCACCAGCGACACCTCCAGCGACCTCGACGGCGCCACCAACCTCCTCCCCTCCACCACCAGAGCCCTCGCCAGCGCCAGCGCCACCGACCACCGCAGCTCCACCACCCCCCCTTTTCGTTTTCGCCGGATTCCTCTTCCGCCCTACTCCTCCACCTCTCACCCTTGCGCCACCAGCACAAATACGGACGGGAGGGAGAACAGACGAAGCCGCAGCCTCCACCGTCGCCTCCACCACCGCCGCAGCCTCCACCGTCGCCGGATTCGAAGTTTTCCCCATTTCTTCGGATTGCATGATTCCGAGTGAAATTGAAGAAATTGATTGAGGGATTTGGATTGTATGAGAAAAACGAGTCGAATGGGATAGATTTGGGGAAGAAAACGAGTGAAATAAGAGAAGAATGGACGGCGGCGATTTTTTAGGTTACGACGTGAACAGTGCACTTCAGACGAGACGAGAGGAGGAAGAAGAAGCTCGCTGGAGTTTTATATCCTGGGCGTACGCCCAAAATGGGCGTACGCCCAGGATTTAAAACTCCAGCCCCCTTCTTCCTCCTCTCGTCTGAAGTGCTACGCCCATTTTGGGCGTACATACCATTTTTCAGTTTTCCACCGTATACGTATACGTATACGTATGTTCGACAAAATTGCACGGTACGCCCAAAATGGGCGTACGCCCATTTTGGGCGTACGAGAATGTAGTTTAAAAAGTTTCAAAATGTAGTGCGTATAGTCTCTTCGTTTATTTAGTATGATTTAATTAAAGTCTTATATACACTTATTTGATTAACGAAGTGTACACTACAAGAAAAACCGTTTTTAGCAACGACAAAAGTCGTTGCGATACATATCAAGTCGTTGCAAAAACAGGTTTTGGCAACGACAATTGTCGTTGCTAGGTCGTTGCCGGTAACGCCGTAGTGAAAGGCTATTGCAACGACTTTTTTCGTTGCCAAAACAAACATTTTTCGCAACGACTTTGTTCGTTGCTAATTAGTTGTCGTTGCTAATAACAGTCCGAACTCGTCACATCTTTTGCAACGCTAATGTCGTTGCAATACATGTCAACGTATTGTAACGACAAATGTCGTTGCAATACATATCAACGTATTGCAACGTCATTTGTCGTTGCAATACATATCAACGTATTGCAACGTTATTTGTCGTTGCAATACCTATTAAAGTATTGCAACGACATTTGTCGTTGCAATACATGTATTTTTGGCAACGATATTTGTTCAAAATACAAAATAATTTGTTCAAAAGACAAATGTTTTGCTGTATATAATAGTTTTCCATCATGTTCAATGTGTTTTATCATATCCAAAATATTTCATAAAATTCAAATGTCAAATATTACATTATTCTTTCATCTTCCTGAATTACACTAAAAACAACTTGAACATAGTTATTCCAAGTAAGAACTTGCACCTTCCCATCTTTCACTGTGAATCGGCAAAATAGCAGTTGTAAGGGTTGGATTATTGAAGTTGTTAGGATTAGTTGGGTCTGATGTGTAGCCTTCATACTGACCAAGTACAATTTCCTCTTCACTTATGGGTAGATTGACTGAAGTGTGAGGAACCTGAAAATAAAAACCAAAGTGAAAAACATGTGCAATAAGTATATGATTGCCATTCAACACATACACAATCCTATATCATCACATATGAACCAGTAAGAACAAATAAAGTGAGCAAAAACATAAATTAACATACTACTTGAAGGAAAAGTTTGGCAAAAAACCATACATCACTTGGAAGAAATTTGTAAGCAAAAATCCAGTAAAGTTAGCAACCAATCCCTCTGAATTAAGTAATTGCAAGTGAGTGTATCACATTAAGAACCAATTAAGTACACCAACAGTCCAAACAAATTGTAAACCAAAATTTTACATCAAAATACTACATGGTAACACCATCCTCCTATGCCTTTTATACTCCAAAAATGCATCTTATCTTAACTGGGGGATAATAAATATTATTTTTTGTGTTTCATAGACAAATAGATTCATGGAATAAATCAAGATCTGCTACTATAGATCTAGTCTTTTCCTGACCATGTTAGCTTCATCTATGACTTGAGGGAATCCTAATAAGAACTAACTTCAGTAATAATGAGTCAGCTATAGTTATACAGAGTAATTGGTATAAACACACATCAAGACAGACTTGTAAGTTTGGTAATAAAGAAAAAAAAAAGCATTGGTGTTCACACTGAAAATTATAAAGCATATAGAATAATATTAAGCTGAAATTAGGAAACTTCTATTACGACAGAAAGTAAGCAATAATTCTTATGAATGAGTCTCAATGGCTATATGCTAAAAGGTTTCAGATTTCCACTGCTGAAAGACCAGCAAAAAGACTTATAAAACCAAGACACAAAGAAATATTCATGAATGTTTATAGTTACACACAAAAAGGTGTTTCAGTATCATCAAGTTTTAGGCCAACAACCAGCACACACGGTTGATGAGTGATCAAGTAAACAAGACCAGGACTGGCAAAAAAACATGATGAAAAGTAGTAAATTACAATACATAAACAAATTACAGGAAAAATCTAAGACAAACTAAAAAGGAAGATGGGTTAATTAACATCAATAGAAGTCAAATCACAGCCCTTAGCAACACACCTTTGTATATTATTACTATATGAAAGCAAACAGTAGATTTTCATGAGCACTATTGAGGATACCAGTTGAAAAGGAAGATGGGTTAATTAACATCAATAGATGCGGTTTGCTGATGTGATAGGTAGATAGATGTACAATAATATGCATATACAAAGGTTCTGTGAATGAATAGGGATACAAAAACAAACAAATATAATTCAGTGGAATCACTGTTTGAACTTGATTATTTGGAAGAACAATAACAAATACATTTTAGCATTAAAACAATGGATTTATCAGAATTCAAAAGGCATGGGATTGAAGACAAAAAAATACAAAAACTTCCAATTGGTTTATCTATCCCTGAGATAATGGAGGAGTAAATCAATCCGATAATATAAAGGAAACTGCATGTTATATGCAGGAACATACACAAAAAAGTGTACTCAATTCTTGTATAAATCCGTGTTCTCATCAAACACTTTCTTAGTTTTTTTTCCACTTGTAAACTTTTTACTTCACCATCATCGAGGAGAAAAATTTCTGATGATAGAGACGACTACCTCCTAAATGGAGTGACAGAAACTGTTTTGATCCCACCAATGATAAAAACAGTTTTCTTCATTCCATGGAATGAGAAGGATAATTTTATGGTGTTCTCTTATTCACAGAATTATAAATGGAAGATCAAGTACATTAACTACCTATTTGCCACTCTAACAGATCAACCAGCTAGATGATATATCCTGTCATGTCACCGAACCAATTAGTAAGCTGTAGGGATCGGATAGGTTGTATTAATCTTCGTCGACTGAGAGTTATTTCCATAGACATTATTCATGCTTACTCAGATCCCCATAATTTAAACACAGTCATAAAACAAGAACAGACAAGGAACAAGGTAATCAGAGTGAAAAGAAAATCCACCTTGAAAGCAACAAACTGCTCAGTCTTATTAGTAAGATGAATTGTGCATGAACTCTTCTTCTTCAATTCAACTAGATGGAAAAAAACACACATTAAGGATAAGATAAGAATGAATTTTATTTACAAAAAAATTCAGATCATATAGTCGATCTCTGCTCTCCTTGTTCTGCAATTCCGCAGAACACCAATATCTTCCACAGTCACCTAACATGAATATATAGACTCATGTTTCCCCTAGACGGCTAGACCCCTTACGTCTTAAATGCATAGAAATCAAATACTCCAATTCATTCTGATTACCTTCCATTTTACAGTATATTCTCTTATACGTTAGTGAAGAATACGAAACTGCACATCATTACATATATTAAATTTTTGAACATAGCATGCTCCTTTCAAAAAATGAAACATGCTCCTATAAACAGATGGTATAGCATGCTCTTGTGCATTACATTTTATATGTATAAATTTCAGGATTTCAGCCTATTATAGAGATTTCGCCCTTTTGAATAGATTTCATAGCATCCTCCGATCCCTATCACTGCTACTTCATTACATATATTAAATTTCAGCCTATTATACACATTTCAGGATCCTCTCAAAAATGAATCATGCTCCTGTGAACTTTTATGTTGCAGGTCGATATGCTGCAAGAAAACAATGAGTCTTTGCTTAAGAAGGTTTATTTACACTTTCTTCCATTTTTTACTCTACTCTTCACTGCTATAATGTTGTATCTAATAGTCCATATAAGATATGTGCTCACTAATACTATGTTTTATACATCTCATTTAATGTTATAAATCTTGGCTCAGCTTTTGCATGCTTTTAATTAGATCCAACTCCATATTTAAAGATTGTTAATTTGGATGTACACCCTGATCTATTTAAAACCTAAACATTTAATTCATAGCCCCTTAATCACGAAAAAGCAGTCAAGTTAAAGCTAAAATGGTCAGATCTTATCAAGAATTAAAAATATATGTGCAGAGTACTAAACTACATCAAACTTCTTACAATAGACTAAAAAATAATTGGTTGCTGGGTATCAATCCATAGAGAAAGAAAAATCATGAATGATCAAAACTGAAAATATACAAGCTCATACAGAAACTCAATTTCTTGTAAACACTCTTGAATCCAGTTTTGTGTACCTGGTTAGACATAAAAATGAAATCTACACATACTAAGCAAGAATCTACATAGATACTAATATTCATCACAGTTGTAGTGTTGTCAGATCTTCATAGCTTATGTTTTACTCGTTCTGTCTTAAGTAGTTAAGCACAGTACTGAACCCTTACTAAGGAAAAATTTTATGTAGTAGAATGTCTCAAAGAGAAGCATCAGAAACCCACATATTAAGTCCAAAACCCCCAAACAAACATGATTGAACCCTAATTTTAAATAAAAAAGGTCAACTTCATCTAAAGAAAGTTACCTATTCTTCCAATAACAAAGCAATACGATGTCAAACAAGAGAGAAGAGAGCAAAAATATAGTATATGTTATATCAAATTTTGTCATCAGCCCATGAGTTTCCACCAACAGAAAAATAGATTAGGCTCCTTGATATAGCTTATCATTAACGATAAACGAGTACTAAGCTTGGCCAAACATACCTTAAATTTGGGAATTGCACTCTCTGCACAGTACGTACGTAATATTCCATCTTAGTTGAAAGAATTGTCAAGCAAACATGAATGTCAATCTGACAGTGGAAACGAAGGATGCAGGTAGGAAGGAGATTAGAGACGAAATCGGGAAGAAGAAGAAGAAACCCTAGAAATGGGAGCGTAAACGAGGGAACTCACCTGATGGGGAATTGAGAACTGAGGGAGTAGCGGTTACAGAGGCGAAGCAGATGGTCGTCGGAGCAGACGGTGGAGGGAGAAGCACCAGTGTAGCAGGGTGAGGGAGAAGAGGCCCGTAGTAGGGTTTTGAGTGGATGAATGGGTTTCAAGGCTGTGTTTTCTGCGTTAGATAATTGTTTTGTCTCTTCATATTTTTCCATAAATGTTTAGCAACGACCTAATCCTTGCAATAATAAAAAGAAAGGATTCACAACGACAGTTGTCGTTGTTATTTCTTGAAATTATCTAACGCAACCACTTTGTCGTTGCAAAAACGAAAAGCTAAACTTTACTAAGTGCGCGCGGTATACATTCATGGAGGGAAATCGAAATTCTATTTATCGCAACAGTATTAGCAACGAAAGTACAATGTCGTTGCGAATAACATGTATTGCAACGACAATTTTTTGTCGTTGCTAAAAGTCGTTGTCAAAAATGGTTTTTCTTGTAGTGGTAATTATATATATATATATATATATATATATGAGTATAACTATACTACTTATATACTTGTGAGTTTCTCGTTATTACATGAAAGTGTTCATTTAGATATTTTAAATTGTTAAGTTTGTTCATTACTTGTAAAAATGAAAGAGCTATATTGCTAATGTCAAATACTACTTTTACATTTCATTTTATTCATTTTATGCATTTTAAGGTCGTTTTTTGTCGTTTCAGCCTCATTACATTTTCATTAGGCCTTATTAGGCTCGTTGACGAGTACGTTGCATTTTTTTGTCTCCGACCAATGCTAATGACCATGGCCTTATTTGGTGTCGTTTTACGACTTCGAAATTACGTTGTTATCGTTTGTTGGCATATAAACGAATTGAGCCTAATATTCCCACTTATCTCATCATTTTTCATTGTTTTTTCCCAAATACCTTTCAATATAAGGTTTTTAACCCCTTATCTAAAAAATTACTTATTCTAACCTTTTTAGTTTATTTTTCTCATTTTCATCATTTCTCACCTAATTTCTCCCATTTTATCCACATGTTTTTCTCATTTTCATCATTTCACCCATTTTCATCATTTCTCCCATTTTTCATCATTTCTCTCATTTTTCATCAATTCCCTGTTTTCATCATTTTTCTGATTTTCATCATTGCCCAAGTGTCTCCATAGTTCTTTCCTGAGGGGCCCAAAAAAAGTGAGCGCCCCTACGCAAGCCCTATCAGACGAGACCTCCTTCAAGGCGGATGAAGCAACTGTTGCTTTATGACTTGTTTCACACCTGGAAGATTTGAAATCTCAAGGCCATTACTTCCACGATACAGCCCCCTGCTGAATCTTAATCTTTCTCAATAGCGTAGCCTGGGCCCTTTAAAAAGAACCCCATGTTTCTAGCAATTCACATGGCATCATCAAATGATACAAGTGTTGGATAAGAATCTACAACACACTAGAACACCCTTGTTGACGATCCTTTACTCCGACAACATCAAGGGTTCCTCAAACAACGGAATTATATTACCATTGGAAAAGGGCCCCTTGTGGGAACATCTCTACTGACGAACCATTTCAATAGTATGGGTGCTGCCGTGCCACAAGGTACGGCCATGGAAGTAATGCAAGATTTCTGGCCATTCTAGTCCGACAACACAAACATAACCCCCTTTTTGCGAGTCTCCTTTATCTAAGGTAACCAGAAAGAGTATCATCAGGTCAATAAAGTGAAGATTAAGTTTAAACCTTAAAACAAATTCAAGAATGAAGAAACACACCCCACTAGTAAAATGTAGGCATAGAATGACAGATATTCAGAAACAATACAAGTTTACAGCTCAACAAACTCATTTCAAATATAGAAGAAACAGAGAAAGCTCAAGAAACAAGTTAGAACTTTTATTTGGGATGAAAACAAGTTACAACTTTATTGGAAAATGAGAAACAAACAAAGATTAGAAGATGTTATATAGAATGGGAAAGATTCATATACAAATATATTAACATACGAATTACGGATGCTCCATTCTCTAGCACACAAGCATAAGTACATGCACATAGATGCTAAAATCAGATGTGCATGTATTTAAGCTTGTGTGTGCTTGCAAATGAGCATTCATACGTTAATATAATACCCCTTAGTTTAGGATTATTCTACATGGAAGAGATTAGCATGAGCTTCCAAAATCCACATGACAACATATATTAGAAAATTTCTACAAACTCCATTATTTCGATACATGTGGCTCTTGTAAGCAAAACATAAACCAGTAAGTTTTGAATAGATAGTATAATAGCACCTGATTACAGTGTTTTATGTTAATAACTACCTTTAAATGCTCAGTCAAGAACTCGTGGAAATGAACAACAACATTCACTCCCCCGCAACAAGAACAATTATCACTACACACTAGCTTCAGAAGTGTAAGACTCTGACACGTGGAAACCTCCAGATTAACAACTTTACTATTCTTGTTATTCTGTTTTTAAGCCTTGTATTAAGAGCTTGTTTTGCTCACTGCTATATATATACTCTTCATGTAACAGAGCAATCCCCAATTTAATGAAATCAAGAAGTTTTTCCACCTCTTCTCTCTGATTCGTAACATGGTATCAAGCTAGAGAATTTTTTCAAAGCTTCTTTTCCTCTTCCATGGTTGCCATGGGAACTCAATCGGAAAATTCGTTTGCATACTCCAATCGAATTGGATTGGCATCTGGATTTGATTCAGATTGTTGTTGGTTCCATTCAAGCTAGAAGAACTTTTGGCAATAAGGCCCGACAGAGGGAGGCCATTCAGTTAGTAGGGGTATTGGCATTGATGCCTCTTTCCCTCACTCTCCTTTCCCTAATATGAACCTCGAGTCATCAAAGCCTTTCTGACTTGGCCTGGCCCGGTCTCCCTACGCGACTGGCTCTTCAGAAGGCGACGTCAACCTCCCTCAATCAAAGACCGCTTTCAATACTAGTTGTTACGTTATGCTGTAATTTTTCCAATATCATGGGCTGGGGTGGGGCTAAGGTAACTCAAGTAGGAGAGTCGTGTTATGGTTAACCTTATTGCACGGTTCAGAGAGCACTTGTGTATGTGATGCAAGTGAACGTGTACATTCCATCCAATTCCTTTCCGAAACCACCCAAGGAAGCTTAGGGACCAATATGATGACTGCTTTGTTTGGGTACCCTTTTGGGGACAATTCCCACTTCTAAGATCACAAAATATTGAAACGACGGTAACAAAAAGGTGTGGAATCCTTTCTTGTCACCTTCGCGAAACAGGGGTTGAACTCGTAATGTACCAACGAATAAAAGAAGCTTCATTTAAAGTATGTACTTCCTGGAAGATTTAGTCTTTTAATTCAATAGAGCGATAATCAAATTTTTAGGATTGACTTGATTGGTAGTGTCTTCTTGATCCTTGTCTTTCTTTTTTGACTCCGTCCTTGGTGCGGGTTTGGTGCCCGAAATTGACTTGGCTTCGGCAAAAACTCTTCAACTTGTTGGGCAGGCTCTGATACTCTCCTTTCAGTCGAGTACTATCAAAGTTTGCTAGTTGTAGCTTTGTGACTTGCTTTATCTTTAGCTTCTGCACTTTGCTCGGATCCATCTCAGAGCAATTTTCAGATCCTCCGAGTGCAAACCAGTGCAAACTAAATGTGCTCTCCGGACCGTGCTGGATAGTCACCCATCACAAGGCTCTCAAGCCCAACTTGCGGTGAATCCCGGGAGACAAAGTCAAAGCGCTTGATCCTTTGCCCTATACTTTGGGATGCTCCTCCCCGCCGCAACGACACTTCTCGTGATAGGCTTAGCTTTAAGCCGTTATCGCTCGGTTCGGATAAGTCAAGTCCCTTCTGATGCGGGGATAAGCCGCAGTTGCCGACCTAGACACCAAACTCGAATAGGAACTCGAACAGAGAAGAAAAGCGGAATTAGATATGAGATGAAAGAAAGGGAAGTTGAAGGATAGGCCAATTGGAACCAAATCAATCAACGATAAAACCCTTGAACTTTAGAACAAGAACCTTACCTAATGTTGAAGAAACCCCAATGGATTACAACCAAACACAATGACTATGGTATGTCAAAGCACCTGGAGGATGCGCTATGAAGCCTCGATAGCACCAACCTTATGGAAGAGATTGACACACACAAGCACAACTAGGGCCAGCTCAACGACAATGCACACGGGGCACTCTTCTCACAAAAGCTCTCTTTTGGGAGGGAAAAAAAACGATAAACGTTGTATTCAATATCAAAGTCTGGGGGGGTAAAACAACAACTAAGGCAGCCTTATATAGGGTTCATAAGGGTGCCAACTAAAGAAATAAACAATAAAAAGTATCTCCTAAAATAATAATCCCGAAAAACAATTAAACATCCGAAAATAATGTTTCAAAAGAAAGCCTCGGCGAAGTTAATGAACTCGCCGAGTTTCCCGGCCGCGGGCGCGGGTATGGAGCCGCGGTCGCGGTTCTTCTCTGCAGTCTTCTGCTCGTTCTCGAACCTCGATCATTAGAACAGCCTTCAATGGTGGTTCTTCGTCTGTATTCAACTCCTTGGACCTGAAGAACGCTACTAACTTGTCTAGCTCTTGTTGGACTTTCTTAGCTCTCGAACGAGTCAATGCACCTTCAAACTCGGGGACCGGAGGTGTCGGTTGCTGTCCAGATGATCCTTCATCATCCTCCCCTTCTTGAAAAGGATTCGACCTCGAATCATCTAGCTCCTCTTCTTCTTCACCCTCAAATAAAGTCAGATCTTGCACATTGAAGGTAGCACTCACTTGGTAGTCACCGGGGAGCTCCAAGACATAAGCATTATCTCCAATCTTCTTGAACACCTTGAATGGTCCAGCGCCTCTCGGGGACAGCTTTGAGTGGCGTTTTCTGGGGAAACGCTCTCTTCTAAAGTGGACCCACACGAGGTCTCCCTCCTTGAAGATGACCTTCTTCCTCTTCCTATTTGCCTTGCTAGCATTTGTAGCAGCTACTTCTAGCAATTTAGCTCTTGTCCTCTCATGAATTTCCTTGATGTGATCAACCTGTTTTTCTGCATTGAAATCCACTCGCTCCTTCATAGGTAACGGCATAAGATCAAAAGGGGTTAGTGGATTCAAACCATACACACATTCAAAGGGACTCAGCGAGGTTGAGGAATGGATGGCTCTATTGTAGGCAAACTCAACATGAGGTAAGGCTTCTTCCCAAGCTTTCAAATTCTTCTTAAGAATGGCTCTCAAAAGGGTTCCTAAGGTCCTATTGGTTACTTCAGTTTGACCATCAGTTTGAGGATGACTAGATGTAGAGAATAGTAGTTTAGTCCCTAGTTTTTCCCAAAGAGTTTTCCAAAAGTAACTTAGAAACTTCACATCTCTATCACTCACAATAGTCTTTGGTACTCCATGTAACCTAACAACTCCGGTAAAGAACAAGTCAGCCACATGATGAGCATCATCCGTCTTGTTGCAAGCAATAAAATGAGCCATTTTAGAAAATCTATCAACAACCAAAAAAATAGAATCTCTTCCCTTTTTAGTCCTAGGTAACTCTACAATAAAATCCATACTAATGTCTACCCATGGGGTCGTAGGAATAGGCAAAGGAGTATACAATCCATGTGATTTAACTCTAGACTTAGCCTTAAGACACTCCAAGCATCTTTTCAAACAATGCTCAACATCCCTAAGCATATGGGGCCAATAAAAGTGAATATGCAACATATGATATGTCTTATCTCTACCAAAGTGTCCCATTAATCCACCCTTATGGGCTTCTTCAACAAGCAATAATCTCAAAGAACACTTAGGTATGCATACTTTAGTAGCCCTAAATAAGAAACCATCAAACAAGTAAAACTTATCTGAAGTTCCTTTATCTAAACATTGCTTATAAATAGCACCAAAATCAGCATCATTACGATTTAACTCCTTGATGTAAACAAAGCCTAACACCTTAGAGTCAAGTTGAACAATTAAAGCATGCCTCCAAGATAGTGCATCAGCAACAACATTGTCCTTTCCCTTCTTGTATTTGATAATATAAGGGAAAGTCTCAATAAATTCCATCCACCTACCATGCCTCCTATCAAGTTTGTCTTGGCTCCGAAAATGTTTCAAAGATTCATGATCGGTATGCAAAACAAACTCTCTAGGCCATAGGTAGTGTTGCCAAGTCTTAAGTACTCTATATAATGCATACAATTCCTTATCATAAGTAGAGTAATTTAGACTTGCACCTTTCAACTTTTCAGAAAAGAAAGCAATAGGCTTACCTTCTTGCATGAGTACTCCTCCTATGCCAAGTCTTAAGTACTCTAGTGAAGTCAGGAAGCACAAGCAATGGCGCTTCGGTCAATCTGCGTTTTAGCTCTTCAAACGCCCTTTCTTGAGCCTCCTTCCAAACAAAGGCCGAATGCTTCTTTGTTACCTCAGTTAGGGGTGCAGCAATGGTGCTGAAATCCTTCACAAAACGCCGATAAAAACTAGCCAATCCATGGAAACTTCTGACTTGGCTGCTAGTCGTGGGGGTTGGCCAATCCTGAATGGCCTTAATCTTCTCCTCATCAACCTGTAATCCCTGGGAGCTCACTACAAAGCCAAGAAATATAACTTTATCAGTGCAAAAATCACACTTCTTCAAATTAGCATATAGTCGCTGTATACTAAGAGTAACGAGTACTTCCCTGAGATGTTGCTCATGCTCCCCTAGGGACCTGCTGTAAATCAAGATATCATCAAAATAAACTACAACAAACTTCCCTATAAACTTCCTCAAGACATGGTTCATAAGCCTCATAAAAGTAGAGGGAGCATTAGTAAGTCCAAATGGCATAACAAGCCACTCATATAGACCAAATTTGGTCTTGAAGGTGGTCTTCCACTCATCGCCTTCCCTCATTCGGATTTGATGGTAGCCACTCCTAAGATCAATCTTGGTGAAGTTTGTGGCACCATGAAGCTCATCCAACATGTCATCCAGCCTTGGTATAGGATGACGATACTTGACAGTTATGTTGTTGATAGCTCGGCAATCAACACACATCCGCCAAGAATTGTCTTTCTTAGGCACAAGTAAGACCGGAACTGCACAAGGACTAAGAATTTCTCGAACATACCCCTTATCTACAAGCTCCTGCACTTGTTTCTGAATCTCTTGACACTCCTGAGGGTTCATTCTGTAAGCTGGCCTGTTAGGTAAAGAAGCTCCTGGAATAAGATCAATTTGATGCTCAATGCCCCTAAAGGGCGGCAAGCCCGCAGGAATCTCATCCGGGAACACCTCAGCAAACTCATCAAGAATAGCTTGAATGCTAAGGGGTAGATCAACTCGAGAATCGGTACCTGTCAACACAAATCTCTTGCAAAGCATCATTAAGGTAGTATCGAAGGGTAAATACTCGCCTTCCAGCTCGGCTTTGGACGACAATAGGGCTCGATTCGTCAATGCAGGAACCAACATCGCGCCAGAAGAAGGATCCGCGGGCACGGCTGAATTACCGCGGGCGCGGTTGGGCGAGTGAGGCGCGGGCGCGTCCTCGGGACCGCGGGCGCGGTTCTCGTGCTGGTCCTTCTGTTGCGATCTGTCGTGAGCCGCGGGTACGGCATCTGAACCGCGGGCGCGGTTTTTGGTCGCTGCTTTTGTTGCTTCAGTTCTGTCTGAAACCTTTTCCTTGCCTTTGCTCTTTTCGTAAGCTTCTGCTATCTGCGCTAGAGTCATAGGTTTAAGAGTAATAGGCTTATCATTAAAGATGAATGTATGACGGTTAGTATGACCATCATGAGTAACCTTTCGATCGTATTGCCATGGTCTTCCTAACAATATATGACAAGCTTGCATAGGAACTACATCACATAAAGCCGTATCCGTATACTTTCCTAAGGTGAATGTTATCTTAGCTTGTTTTAGAACTTTTAATTCACCACATTCATTCATCCAATGCAATTTATAAGGTCTAGGATGGAAGATGGTAGCAAAATGCAATTTAGTGATCAATTCAGTACTAACAATATTGTAACAACTTCCACCATCAATAATCATATTGCATACCTTTCCTTGAACTAAACACCTAGTGTGAAATAAATTTTCTCTTTGATTATCTTCACAAGGGACGGGTTGTACATGTAAATTTCTTTTACAAATCAAAGAATCACCATGTTCATAACCAATTTCATCACTAAGATCATCCTCATCATGCATATCACCTAGGTTCTCTTCTTTTTCACTTTCACTTTCAAGTTCTCCTAGTTGATTAACAATTAATACTCTAGAATTAGGACAATCTTTCATCATATGACCCTTTCCTCTACATTTAAAGCATTCAATATCCCTAGCTTTAGAAGTAGGGTTAGAAGTACTCCCTCGGGGTGGATTAGAAGGGCCAAGTGTTGTCTTGGAGGGCACTTGAGTAGTAGGTGGCGGATTCCTTCGAGAACCACTGTCTTCCTTGTTAGGGACCTCTCGGGTTGAAGGATAGGAGTTCCTTCCTTGCTGATTTTTCCAGCCACCTGCGTTTTTGCTCCCTTGGCTCCTAATTTTGGTCTTTCTTTCCACCTTGATAGCCAAATGTAGCAACTCAGTCATTGAGTTGTAAGGGAACATCTCAATCTCACTAGACACGTATGGGTGAAGGATACGAAGATATCTAGCCATGGTTGTCTCCTCATCCTCCACCAAATTAGCTCGAACCATTGCTATTTGCATAGCATTGTAAGTCTCTTCGACTCCCATTGATCCTTGCTTCAAATTCTCGAGCCGCTGAATAAGTTCCCTAGTGTAATGTGGGGGAACAAATCGAGCTCTCATCATCCTCTTCATGAGCTCCCAAGTAGTGACAGGATAATCTCTATTGGCAGCTCTCCCTCTGATCAAGTTATCCCACCAAACTAAAGCGTAGCCACTAAACTCCAAAGATGCCAACTGCACCTTTTTGGCTTCAGGAAAGTTGTGGCAATTCCAGATTTGTTCAATCTTGGTCTCCCACTCCATATATATGTCTGGATCACACTTTCCCTCAAAACTCGGGATCTTAACCTTTATCTTTCCCACTCCATCTTGCTCAGGCTCTCTTCGCCTTCCTTGGTAACCTCCTTGGGGACGATAGGGTCTCCATCCCGCCTCATCTTCTTCTTCAGGCTCTTCTTCGTCATCATGATCACCTAGGTCCTGAAATGCATCTTCAAAACGGTTAGCAGCATTGTATCTATTAAAGTGAGGTATAGGAGAGTTACGAAAGCGTCCTCTCCGAGCTTGTGGGAGATCATCTCGGGGTGTAGGCCTACGTCTGGGTTCCCGACCCGTGCGGGCAGCCTCATAGGCTTCTTGTTGAGGAGGTAGGGGCCTCCGATTGTCGACTGGAGCATCATCGGAGGTCCCAATGTTCTCTAGAACCCTTGGGGAAGGGGTGGATCGCTGCTGCCGCTCTATGGCGTTGGTAATGGCCGACGTCATCTCCCGAAACATGTTGGTCATAAATTTCGGGGTAATGGCGCGGGTCTCCGGGGCTTCATGCCTCCCGTGGGGAGAAACTGACCTGCTCATCACTAAAGAACAGACTAACACAGAACAATATTAAGGTAAGTGTAAATGAAAACAACTCGCTAGTGTTTACTCTCGTATGTTTTCCTCTGCACTCTCTCTCAATTGTCGTTGCAACCAGCTTTTCTTTAATGAATTGACTTGTATGGATCAATAACCCACTAAGTTGAAACTACCTAACTCCTAGCAATATATGAATGATGGTAGAGATGGAGATGGCTAGCGTAGTGCGGGGTTTCGACTGTAAGGTTCTGACTCAAACAAGAGACTGACTCAATGAAAGAAAGAAAATAAGACTCGAAGGCATTTTGCAAGAATGAGAATGAAAAACAGAGATATGAGTTAAGCTTCGAATTTCAAGAAGAGCCAAAAGGAAGCGTACCTTAACTTGTTCCGACTGATGTCGATTGAAGGATCGAAGACGGAGTCGGGAGGGTTAGGTAATAATTGAGGCTCGTATCTGAAAGGAATGGAAAGGCAAGCAGTGACGGTTCCGCGGGCGCGGATTTCGAATAGTGGCTTCTGAGGCGGAGCCGCGGGCGCAGCCTGAATTCCGCAGGCACGGCTTGAACCGCGGGTGCGGCTACTGGGCCGCGGGCGCGGTTTCTGTCGCAGCCTGGTGGTTTCTCGCTTCCGTTCGGGCTCGTTCAACCCGATTTCCTTTGAGTTCTTGAGATCCGACTTAAACAATATCAAACTAGACTTTGACTCAACAAAACGTAAAGTAAACTATTGACTTTGAGACTTTTCGATTCTTTTTTTGAATTTTTTTTTTTGATTTTTTTTTTGTCTCAACTAAACAAAACGAAATTACAGACTTGATCTGAGATACTATCTCAGAAAATTCGAATTTTAAAATAAAAGAAACTACTAACCACCTTGATTTCCTTCTAGAGAAGATAAGATTTCTTTCCTTGAAGATCTTGGCTTGAGGTGCAAGGACTGAAATTTTTCAGCAACTCTTCTAGGGTTTTGACGGCTGCGTTTTGGGTAGGGATGGATAGATTTTGTGATGGATGAAGGGCTGAATGGATGAAGGGTTGAATGGATTTTGGGAACAAGCTAGGGTGCTCCAAACTCCGATCTTTCGATCTCCACCAACACTAATCGATCCAAGCTTCTTGCACACAACCTGTAATGACTCAACAAGAAATATCAAAGCAATGGAAGACTCAAAATCAATTTCTGAAAGAAACTGACAAACAAGAAAATAAAGCTGACTCTTTTTGTGATTTTCTGGATAGGGGGTCTCTTGATGTTCTTGTGAAGACGAATGGTGTCAACACAGCTCTGATACCAATTTGATGCGGGGATAAGCCGCAATTGCCGACCTAGACACCAAACTCGAATAGGAACTCAAACAGAGAAGAAAAGCGGAATTAGATATGAGATGAAAGAAAGGGAAGTTGAAGGATAGGCCAATTGGAACCAAATCAATCAACGATAAAACCTTTGAACTTTAGAACAAGAACCTTACCGAATGTTGAAGAAACCCCAATGGATTATAACCAAACACAATGACTATGGTATGTCAAAGCACCTGGAGGATGCGCTATGAAGCCTCGATAGCACCAACCTTATGGAAGAGATTGACACACACAAGCACAATTAGGGCCAGCTCAACGACAATGAACACGGGGCACTCTTCTCACAAAAGCTCTCTTTTGGGAGGAAAAAAAAGCTATAAACGCTGTATTCAATACCAAAGTCTGGGGGGGGGGGTAAAACAACAACTAAGACAGCCTTATATAGGGTTCATAAGGGTGTCAACTAAAGAAATAAACAATAAAAAGTATCTCCTAAAATAATAATCCCGAAAAACAATTAAACATCCGAAAATAATTTTTCAAAAGAAAGCCTCGGCCAAGTTAATGAACTCGCCGAGTTTCCCGGCCGCGGGCGCGGTTATGGAGCCGCGGTCGCGGTTCTTCTCTGCAGTCTTCTGGTCGTTCTCGAACCTCGATCATTAGAACAGTCTTCAATGGTGGTTCTTCGTCTGTATTAAACTCCTTGGACTTGAAGAACGCTACTAACTTGTCTAGCTCTTGTTGGACTTCCTTAGCTCTCGAACGAGTCAATGCACCTTCAAACTAGGGGACTGGAGGTGTCGGTTGCTGTCCAGATGATCATTCATCACCTTCGGTCGGTTCGCTCAGGGGGTCTTCCCTTATCTTCCCTAACGTTCAGAGTTGTTCTGCTTTGAGAAAGGAGCACCAGGCGAGCGCCCTGAATGAATAAGAAATGTATAGGATAGGAAATCAATGATTCTTATTCGACTGAGTTGAAGCTAGCAACATGTCGATTACACACCGGAGGTTGGTAAGAACTGGGGGAAAATGCCCTCGTTACCTAAATGGGCCTACCAGCGAAGCAACTAGTACTTGATCGGACGGAGGGTGATTTGGTTTCGTTCAACTGTTCCCCATAGATACGGTCAAAGCCCACCCGCCCAGTGTGCTTCTTTCACGACATGCTCTGGTCCCGGGTGTCTTCCAGTGAGTGGTCTTGTAGCCTTAGAAGAAGTTGTGTCCGTTCCGGGATCCCCTCCAGATCTCTTCAAAAAGGACCAGACCAAATCTTGTTTGTCCTCATCATCATCAACAACATCTTCAAAAAGAGCTAGCCCAGAACCTCATTGCTTATCTTTGGGCGCTTATTCTCTTTAGCCTCATAGATAGCCTTTATCCATCGTTGGAGGGTTTTTCGCCCTTCGATTTTCGAATCGATGGTTCTTATTTCTTCTAAACGTAGTTAAGAGCTCACTTCAAATCTAGAAAGGGATTAAGATTTCGATCTGACAGCACACCACCAAAGAAATTAGGGACAAAATTCGCCCCCCCAAAAACAAACAAAAAAGTAGTGCTGAACACGACGATCATTAGAAATTCACGAATTAGAATAAAAGGAGAAGTTCACACAAAGACTAAGAGAAGTGTAACCTAAACGAAACGAATAGACAGAAGGGAAGCTAGAAATGCAGTCCCAGCTAGCACTGAGACCTTTGCCTTTTTGTTAAAGAGGTTACCTATTAGTTACTAACTTCTCGGTAAGGAACTGTAGCTCAAGGGAAGGTTGACTTACACTTACAGAGGGTGATGGTTTTCCTCTTGGAAAGAAAAGACTAGGTGTCTGTTCGGGAAGCAAAAAATAAGCTAGCTTATTTTTCCAAAAAGCTTGAAATCCTAGCTTATTGTTTTCATAAGCTAGCTTATTTTTCTTTGAAATTAAGGGTAGACAGGTATTTGCCGAACAAGCCCTAGATTAGGTTGTAGTTATTGTTCCCCGTAAGTGGAGGATTCATTTGGTTGTTCCAAAAGAAAGGAAAGGGACAAAATGACTAGAGTGACGAGGGATGACAATGGGTCCGGTGATGAGCGGGTAAAGTACTTCCATCATCCGTTCATTAATCTCTTCGGGTGCACCCACCTGTCATCCATCGGGTGACTGGGTGGGTCGGGTGCACCCACGAGTGATTGAAAAATATGATTTTATATATTTTTTAATATTTTTTTATGTAATTTTACACATTTATTACAAACAATGTTATTGTTATAAACTATATTAGAAGAATAAAAGATGTAAAACATGTTTTTAATACATAAACAACATAGGAATGCAAATTAAAAAATATAAACTTTTAATATTTGAGATCTCTATGTTAAGAGTATATAAAATTAAAAATATTTCGGATGCATTGGGTCGGGTGACGGGTGAAAAACCTTCACACACACCCGTCCAGGACACATCATTTTTCGGGTTTTCACCCGTCTTTTCAGGTAGGGTGAATTGGGTGTCCATTGGATGCGGGTGAAATTGTCATCCCTAAGAGTGACTTAGTCACGATATGACAGTGGAAGTTAGAATCAAGAGTAGGAACGAAGCTCAATGTCATAACTAGGTCGTGTCATCCTATCTATAACTAACGAGCAAGAAACCGAAAGAATAGTACTTCGAATTTTTTATTAATCGTCAGAGACGGAGACGAGTCAGACGACTTCGAACCATTAATTCATTATTTCATCTCTCGCGTTACGCGAGACGTCCATTTTCCATATTCCACGAGTGTACATGTCTCGCGTAATGCGAGAATTGCATTTTAAATTTTTTTATATCTCGCGTAACGCGAGGAATGAGCATCTCGTATTACGCGAGAAACCTGACGTATATAGGACTTGTTCGGCTATCCCAGATTTTGCCTTTGTTTAGACCCTCCGTCCCTATTTCTTTGTCCACTTTTGACCTTTTACGTTTGTCGATACGAGTTTTGCATTGTTAATATCTCTAACTACATATTATAAAAAATTGTAAAATCTTGATGTTGTTAAAAGTGTTCATTGAGACGAATCAAACAAGATCACATATGACTATGTTTTTTCTTATAAATTGAGAATAATCGAGTAAATTATAACGACTTATAAATAATATAAGTCGGTTAAAGACTAAAGTGGACAAACAAATAAGTACGGTGACACAATAAAGTATAAGCTAACTTATTTTGTTCGGAGCTAACTTATCTTCCCCGAAATTTGTAGAATCCGTATAAGAGAAGCATAGAGCGTCGGATTGGAATTTGGAAGAGCGTCTGAAATTTCGAAACTTGTTTTTCCCGCCTTCCACCCACCCACAAATGACGAATCAATCTTCATCTTCCTCTCAAGTCTCCACTGAAGCGTCTTCTTCCCGCACATAAGTAACCCCTTTCTTTCCGGAATTCTCTGAATCCACCATTTCCGACCTCCTTCACAACATACAAACCAACCATTTCAAAAACTAGGGTTTGCATCTTCCACCGCCACCACCAGCATGCATGTCAAGGAAATCTGCCTGGAAGGCTTCAAATCCTACGCCACTAGAACAGTGGTTTCTGGATTTGACCCCCACTTCAACGCTATCACCGGCCTCAACGGCTCTGGAAAATCAAACATTCTCGATTCCGTCTGCTTCGTCCTGGGAATCACTAACTTGCAACAGGTTAGGGCTTCCAACCTCCAAGAGCTCGTCTACAAGCAGGGGCAGGCTGGAATCACTAAGGCTACTGTTTCCGTCATCTTTGATAACTCCGATCGCACCCGGAGTCCTCTCGGCTATGAAGATTGCGCTGAAATTACTGTCACTCGCCAGGTCAGACCTATATTATAAACTCTTGGACATAATTGCTTCTATGGATGTCTAATTCTACATTTGTTGCTGTGCGGGAGGTCAATTTTCCCAAGCTGTTTTAGTTTTTTCAGCCAGGCATGGCAATGATCCAATAATAAACCTATAGTTTCTTGCATCACATAATGACAGGCCAGCGACTGATTTTACTTGGTAGTTTTTGCTAGGCATAATTATAAATCAGCATTAGTGACGTTGCCTTTCTTCTATTTAACCATCATTTAAATCAACCCTGTGCTTTTTTCAACTTCTGCAGATTGTGGTTGGTGGACGAAACAAGTATCTAATTAATGGGCATCTTGCGCAGCCAAGTCGGGTCCAAAACCTGTTCCATTCTGTGCAGCTCAACGTCAATAATCCACACTTTCTTATAATGCAAGGTCGCATAACAAAGGTTTTAAATATGAAAGGTCCTGAAATTTTATCCATGCTAGAAGAGGCTGCTGGAACAAGAATGTATGAGACAAAGAAAGAGTCAGCTCTGAAGACTCTTGAAAAGAAGCAGGGTAAAGTTGATGAGATTGATAAACTTCTTGATCAGGAAATACTTCCTGCCCTTGAAAAATTGAGAAAGGAGAGGATGCAGTATATGCAATGGGCGAATGGAAATGCAGAGTTAGATCGTCTTAAAAGGTTTTGTATTGCATTTGAGTATGTACAAGCAGAAAAAATTAAAGAAAGCGCAGTCTCTGAGCTGGAGCAAGTGATGGCAAAGATTGCTGATGTTGATACTGGGGCTCAAAGGATGGCTGAGGAAATTCAGCAAATGGAGGCAAAAGTATCTCAGTTGACTGCTGAAAAGGAAGCCAATATTGGCGGTGAAGCTAAAACCTTGTCCAGTGAAGTAGATAAATTGTCTGAAAATCTCGTGAGAGAAACATCTGTGCTGAAAAATAAAGAGGATACTCTCAAAACTGAAGTTGTAAATGCTAACAAGGTTATTATAGTGTTTTTTCTTCTCATATGTTGAAAAGTTTATTGCTCTATCCTTTTTCTTGAGAATTATTTCTTTATTTTACTACAACACATCATAAGAATATTTTCAATGGGATGCATCATTTTTCGCTTATCTTGCAGATTGAGAGAAGCATTGAAGAATTAAAAGAGTCTGAAGAAGAGAGGGCCTCTGCAGTTAAAAAGGCTGAGGATGAAGCAGCTGATCTTAAGAAAAGAGCTCAGAGTCTTTCCAAGGATTTAGAAGAGCATGAACAGGAATACCAGGTAAGTTCTTTTGCTGTGTTCTAAGCTGAATAGCACAATACTGATTATGCTCTGCTGAAAGATGTTGAACTAAAATGGGCAGGGAGTGCTGGCTGGCAAGAGTAATCAGAACGAGGACAAGTGTCTTGAGGAACAGTTAGCTGATGCTAAAGTAGCTGTTGGAAATTCTGAAACAGCACTAAAACAGCTGAAGATGAAAATAAGCCATGATGAGAAGGAGCTGAAGGAGAAGAGGAGCCAATTGATGTCTAAACATAAAGAAGCTGCAAATGATGAACAAGAGCTTCTTGTAAGGAAAAAGGATATTGAAAATGGCAAAAATATGCTGTCATCTTTAGCTTTCAAAGAGGAAGATAACCGGCGGATGGAAGAACTGCAGCAGGTTATATACTTATCTTCTATGTGCTTGCTACTCGCCCATATCATTAGTTCTAAACCTGATAAACTTATATTTTTCGTGTATCTACCTCTTTGTTGTGATTGTCAGTCTCGTTTATCTGAAATGGAGATGGTGCAGAAATTTAAGGACAAAATAAGAATTCTATCATCTCAGCTAGCAAATGTTGATTTCAATTACTCTGATCCCACTAAGAATTTTGATAGATCAAGGGTGAAAGGGGTTGTTGCAAGGCTCGTCAGAGTAAAGGATAGCTCAACAATGACTGCTCTAGAGGTTTGTAATGCCGGGCTTTCTTGTGAGGGTTTACTCTTTTGCAACACATTCCCCTCTTTGGTTTCTGACTGAAAAGTCATAAGCAGGTTGTAGCTGGTGGTCGATTATTTAATATAGTTGTGGACTCTGAAAATACTGGAAAGCAGCTACTCCAAAATGGAAAACTCCAGAGAAGAGTTACAATTATACCTTTAAACAAAATCCAAGCCCATGTGATTTATCCAGATAAGCAGAGAGCTGCTGCTAAGATGGTTAGTTTTTATATTATTACTCTGATGCGATGAAATGTATTAGCCCAGCCCTTTTTGTTTAAAGACTCTACGAACTTTCCTCAGGTTGGTGCAGAGAATGCAAAATTGGCTCTTTCTTTGGTTGAATATGATGAAGAACTCAAGGTATCATTCGCAGAGATACAATGAGTTGTATTGTAAAATGCAAATTGATATTTGCTCCCATGTTTTATTGCTCACTTCAATACACTAACTAAGCTTAAAAATATGCCTACGGGACTCTGATTTTTATCTTAAAGATTCTCTCCTGTAAAAACAGCCTTTCTTGGATAATGAAAACTGCTGTTCACCTTCGTCTTACACAGTTACACATAAGAAAAACAACTAGAAAATAATTAGTGGCTTAATTGAAGTGCTAATTAAATGTTGAATGTGGCTGGGCTCACATCAAAAACAGCTGTGACACAGTTAACTTTCCTTAGAATGAAATTGTTTCATTTGAATCTAAAAATTGCATTGAGTATGCCCGTCTAAATCAGAACCCCACAGTTAACTTGCCTTACACTATATTTGTTTCATTTGTTTTAACCAAAAAAATATATAATTGTTTCATTTGAACTTTTGTACATTCTGTATGTCTCATACGTATACCCATATTTATTTATCTCAATGAAACATATTTTTTCAAATAAGTATATATAGAACGTGCATGCACTGTATTACATTGTAAATGGATATATGCTTGTCTAAATATGTTGCTCGTCTAAAAAATTATATTTGTTATGCAGAAAGCCATGGAGTATGTTTTTGGTTCAACCTTTGTTTGCAAAACCAGGGAAGCTGCAGTGAAGGTATTTCTTCCTTTGGTATTACTTAGACGCAAGGTGCAATCTGAACGTGAGGTTTATGCAAGTTAACCACACTTCCAACCAAGTGGAAAATGGAGTGATGGAAGGGGTTCTTAAGACTATTTTAGGGTTGATTAGTTTTAGTTTCTCTTTACAAGTATTAGTAGGAGTTCTCCACGAAAAAAGCATTTTCCAGCCTTGAGTCTTTGAGGCTTTCTCCTTGAGGCCTGAGGTAAGGGTCTACTCAGTTTGTAGCCATCCTGTTTCCACATACCATTGAATGTGGATTGGTTGCAAGTTGGTTTGTAGAATGCTTAAGCATTCTCCCTCTTGTAGCCAACAACGTCATCACATAATTGTCGATTTCTACCTGGAAAAATTGACTGGGTCTAAGTCCTAAAAGTAGATCCTCTAGCTGGGTCATTCATGCTTTCTGTAGTAATTGAAAAGTGTTGGATACAAATTTCTTGTCTGCTATTTCTTGAGTCTTTTATTATGTGCAAAGTGAAATTGAACATTTTCTGATCTGTACGGGTAATGGGTATATAATATTCTACAGGTTGCTTTCAATCAAGATAGAGGTATTGATGTTAGGGAGCCATGTGTTACTCTTGAAGGTGATATATTTCAACCGAGTGGTCTTCTAACTGGTGGAAGCCGCAGGTAATTTGTAGATTGTTCCTGTTTCTCTCCATCACTTGCTGAAGATGTTTTAATTCCTTGTCATTGTGCTTAGTCTTTGGTATAAGACAACGTTTTAAATGATGATTATACCTGATTTTACATTATGAAAGAATAACTATTCTAAGAACTATGACTGCTTGTTTATGCAAACGTGGTATGAGAATTTCTTAACCACGTGGTAGTTCTTAGTCCCTTACCTGAGTTACCTCTGCTTCTTTTCAATAGTCACTTTCTACATATTAAAATTATTTCCATCCATAATTTTTTTTGGATTTTGTACAAGAAACTTTAACCACCAACTTGGAAAACTTGATTGCTGGTGCAACTGTATAGTCTATATATTTACTGTCACCACTTTGCAGATACTGAGGATTGAACTAACAAATACATGTTGCAGGGGCCGTGGTGATTTGCTTAGGCAGCTTTGTGAGTTGGCAGATGCTGAATCAAGTCTTTCTATTCACCAGAAGAAGTTATCTGAAATAGAAGCCGAGGTTAGCGAATGCAAATCCTGAACTATCTTCTTCAACTTCCCTCCTGCACCAGATGACATTACGATTTATTCGATTCAACATATGCTGATTATGTTTCATCATTTTTTTGCTTAACAAGTATTGTGGTTCAGTGTTCACAGCAATGTCTTAAACTTGTAGTTCCATAAATAAGCTGCATATTAATCCAAAACTTATGACATAGAGATGTCTTCTTGGTCAGTAAACTGATGTTTTTTAAAGTCGGGTAGCCGTAGCTGTATCGAAATTTCCATATAGTAATTTCCCCATATTAGTTAGACTGTTAGTCTGGCTTGTTAGGAAATGGTCTGCCTCCACTATTATCCAACTGCTCCACTCGTACCGTTTGATGTTTTATTTAACAATTATATCCTTCATTTGCAGATTGCCAGATTACTCCCTCTTCTACAACAGTTCACTAAGGTGAATGATGATTTGAAGTTGAAGGAATATGAACTTGAGCTATTCCAACGACGTTTAGAGCAAAATGAGCATCATAAGGTCTGTTATACTTATAGCTTTATTTTTTTGTGTGGTAATTTTATGTTTGTTTGTTTTATGTAATGTGGATTGTTGTGGAGCCACTTATTTTTTTACTGTTTTTTATTTTAGCTTGCAGAGACAGTTAAGAAAATTGAACAAGATCTTGTGGATGCAAATTCCGCTCTCAAGGAGAAGCAGCTTCAATATAAGAACAGTCTTGAAAAAGTGGAATCTACTGAAAAACTAATTAAAGATTACGATAGTAATCGAAATGGTAGGCTCAAGAGTTTAGAAAAAAAAATCAAGTCGTCAAAAACACAGATGCAGTCAGTTTCAAAGGAGCTTAAGGTGTGTTATTAAGTTGGAAACTGATACCAACATAATTATCAATATAACTGTTTTTTGCTCATTCTGATTGAAAACTTCTGCCTTGTTTCTGTTTGTATTTCTTACTTCATTGCATACAAAAACTTGGAAAGATCTATGTTGATTTTCTACTGGAAAATGTTGATATGTATTGCTGGTGAGATGATCAAGGTTCTGGAAGTAATATCTTCTTATTGAAATCAATGTAGGGGACTCCTTACAATCCAGTTGGTTTTTATTTGCCTCCTTGAATGTTCTGCACTAGCAGTTGTGACTTGTGAGTCTTGTGACTGTATAGAGGCTAGAAAACACTCATAGGATACATTTCAATTAAAGGTTTCTGCATACTTGGCATAGACATGAATATGAATCCATCTACATACTCGCTTTTGTTTAATTATTTACTGGAAAACTGTTCGATTCTCAAAGTAATACTTTGTGTGATATCTGCATGCGTACTTATAGGTCAATGAAATGAGACACTGATGAGACCATATATTCCTACATTTTTTTTTTGTTATAATTATGAAAATTGTTTGATTCCTTGTTAAATATGATGTAATATGTGCTTCCATCCTGATAGGGCTATGAAAATGAAAGAGAAAAGCTTGTTATGCAAATGGAAGCAGTTCGCGAGGAACATATTTCTTTGGAGAAACAACTCGAGCTTTTGCAAACACAAATTCAGAGCCTCAAGTCAGACGTGAAAGAACAACAGGACAAGGTATTAGCTATTTCTTGCTTCCAAAATCATTTGGTTAGAAAATATAGATCCTACCTATCATCTGACTGCTTCCATATACAGGTGTATAAACTGAAGCAAAGTCACGATCAGGCTCAATCTGATCTTAATTCAGTCCGTGCAAAGATGAAAGCTTGTGACTCAGAAATTAGTGGCATTATAAAAGAGCAGCAAAAGCTTCAAAACAAAGTGAGCGAGTCTTGCTTGGAGAGAAAGAAGTTGGAGAATGAGGTATCTTCTTCTTGCTCTTCAATTTCATTGGTTTCTTTTGCTAAATGCACAAAAAGAAAGAATACAAATTTACTTGTTTTTGTATGTTCTTCTCTTCGATGTAATTAGGTGAAAAGGATGGAAACAGAGCAGAAGAATTGCTCCCAGACGGTTGACAGGTTAATTCAAATGCATGCATGGATAGCATCAGAGAAACAGCTGTTTGGAAGAAGTGGAACTGATTATGATTTTACATCTCGTGACCCTATTAAAGCCAGGCAGGAACTAGAAAGATTACAATCAGAGCAAACAGGGTGAATGCAAAAATATCATTTTTTTCTTATCAGACTTCTATACATGCCCATTCCTTTTTTGCTTTATTGGCTGTGCATACGTTTTTTTCATAATTATTTTTAATCTTGCTGTAACCAACAATCATAACACTTTTTTTTTTCAATCTTTTGCTTCAGCCTAGAGAAGAGGGTAAATAAGAAAGTAATGACAATGTTTGAGAAAGCAGAAGATGAGTACAATGATCTGATTTCAAGGAAGAACATCATTGAGGTCTGCTACTGCAGTCTGTTTTTTGCTGTTGTTGCGTGTTCAATTCATGCTTCTTCTTTTGTTTCTTTTTGGTGGGGGTGGTAGATTGATACTGGAGACTGAACTTACAACTTTGTGCTTCTCAAACAGAACGATAAAGCAAAAATCAAGAATGTTATTTCAGAGCTTGACGAGAAGAAGAAGGAAGCGCTCAAAGTTACATGGATTAAAGTTAACAGGTAAGGCAGTCCTTGTTTTGATATAATAATGATATTCTCTTCCACATAATAATATTCACTACTCAAATATTTTGATCTCCAGTGATTTTGGATCTATCTTCTCAACATTACTACCGGGCACATCAGCGAAGTTAGAACCTCCAGAGGGAGGCAGTTTCCTAGACGGCCTTGAGGTTCGAGTTGCATTTGGAGGTGTCTGGAAACAATCTCTGTCTGAACTAAGTGGAGGACAAAGGTCTTTACTAGCACTGTCTTTGATACTGGCATTGCTTCTGTTCAAACCTGCTCCACTTTATATTCTCGATGAGGTAACTGTCTTTTGTTTGACTCCCGATCTGCAGTTCCATGTGATAATATCAAAATGTTCACCTTTCTGCTAAACAAAATGTTCACCTTTCTGCTAAACAAAATGTTCACTTGTATAAAGTGATGAATATCTGACAGCCATGTAAACTAGTCTGTTTGGGCGCTGAGAAACTTTTTCAGTAGCTGATCTAGGTACTTTATTGTAATGTATGTAATCTTAATAGAAGGTTTTCTGTTTTCTAGGTCGATGCAGCTCTAGATCTGAGTCACACACAAAATATTGGTAGGATGATCAAAGCTCACTTTCCCCACTCACAGGTATGTCTCTACTGTCTTAATAATTGCATACATAAGTTTAATAATGCCCATCTCAGTTGTTTCTATACTGTAAGGTATAGATTGCCAAATATTCTGTATCTCTATGGGGAGACTAATAATAACCTGGAAGTATGCTCTTCGAAAAAACCAGGAAAGGATGATAGTTGGGGTTAGAAAGATTAAGTTAAATAAATCGCTTAAAATGGACAAACAGCAAAGGTTAAAAAGAATATTCTATCATGTTTGTAAGTGTTAGACATTTCTTGATGTATGAATTCCCACCTAAACTGTCAATTAGCATGTCACCTAACTGAAATTGATAATGTTAAATAAAACTGACATTAATGTGAAATTGATAATGTAAACTATGGATCATTAATATGTTTTACTGTGGCAGTTTATTGTGGTATCTCTCAAGGAAGGAATGTTCAACAACGCTAATGTCCTCTTCCGCACAAAGTTTGTGGATGGAGTTTCTACAGTTTCAAGAACTGTCACTAATACACGCAAGTGATTCTTTGTTCACTATCTTCTGGTAAGCAATCAATTGCTATTGTTATTTTCTACTCTGTTAAAATCTGGTAACTTGATCTTTTAAGAAATCTTTTTCAGGTGGTTCAGTTCAGGTGTTAGAAAGCAAAGCGTTTTGAAGGGTCCCTTTTGATTGACTCGGAGTTAGATTAAACTTGGCTGTGATTGTTCTATTCTGTATGTTTTGAGTTGGAATTCCAATTTCTCCGTCAGAACTGTTTTAGTAAGTAATTACGGAGTAGTAAGTAGTAACCATGTAACCGTGTCTGTATCTAATATCTATAGCCTCTATATCATGTGTGTCGTAATTGTCTAAAGCCTGAAAGTGGAAACGGAGTGATTAATACATTATTCAAGTGATAATAGTAGAAAGAAAAATTTATCACTATTCGATGTTGCAATACTTGGTTTTTATTCTTATTATTTTCAGGGGGTGTTTTCAGTTTGAATAAAGAATTATAATGTTTAGTTGAGTAAGAATTTGAGATCTTTTTAAAAAGTACTTCGTATCTTATAATGTTTAGTTGAGTATCCGTTTGTAAATATAAGACGTATATATAAGACTCCAAGACTGTAATTAAGTAGACTAGTCTATCTTTGATTTATTTTTCATTCAAATATATGACATGGCATTATATTATTAGTCACTTTGCATTGTATGATACCAATGACGGACATTACATGATTGAAAATCTGATTCAATTCATCAGGTCTTAATATACGTGCTCAGCTCCTAAACGACCTATATATGCAAACGAAGGGAGTAATGTTTAGTGACGTATGCATATTATTAACTTATGCAAAATACAAATACATTATTCACACGTTTGTATATGATAATCATTGTTGTATCTAATAATCATTCTTGAATATTTTCTTATTGAAACACTTGAATTTAATATTTTCCTATTGTAACTGACAGAATCACCGTTTAAGCTATCGATGATAGTGATTCCATTAGTTTGGGTCAATTGTAGTTAGTTAGCAAGTTTGTGTACAGTGATCTCACTCGCTACTTTTACGAATAGAAAGTAAGCTTATTTTGGATGAAGAAAGCATACGCTAGATATCGGATAGATCTAGAGGCCGATAAATTGACACCGACCAAGCCGTACATAACAACAACAAATAAAGCCAGAAGATCACATCAAAGGAATCAAGGAGGCCTAAACAACCTAGATTGACATGAGGAAAGCAAATGAGTCATACATGAGCATTCTCTTAGAAAGGTTGAATGGACTACCATGACCTGTAATTGCTTCATCATGGACCGAGTTTATCTCCAACCGCTCGGTATTCCTGCAACTTCCATCCACCATTAACAGACTCTGCTGGCTCCAAGATTCTTTTCATCCATTTGACCCTGTTCAAAAGCTCTTCAATGTCCAAGATCGATGATTCTATTGAATCACACTTCGACGAGTTTAAAGGAATGTTGATGTTCAGCTCAATTTTTTTCCTTGCCTCCTCATTTTCAGGAGCCTGCTCTTTGTTAAGCATGTTCGGTACATTCTGGGCTCGTCTTTCTTCTTGTGGAACAATCAAGCGTGCACATGGACAATAACTAGTATTTCGCTGAGACAACCAGATCGCATTACCATTATTACTTGAGTTGTGCTGCTGGTAGCCAAAAAGGCAAAAACATGTTCAAATTTACACCATTCCTGATTAAAAGATTCCAGAATAATATATCCTACAAATTTCTAACTCAGAAGAAGGACAATGTCATCAACCCAGATGATCAACTTTTTCAGGATTAACTAAACTTTATCTTCTTGATAAACATTATAGAAGTTTAGCGATACAGCAAAACGAGAGACATGAACAATCTGGTGCATGACATACCTTAGGAACGGCCACCTTCCATCCAGATTTTTGAGACCATTCCAGTGATGGGCGTAAATCCTTGCACAAGGCTTCGTATACCAAACCCTCGCCCATAGGCTTAGGTGGAAATTGAAGCTGAATTGGAAATGGGTAAAAATAACTAAAGCTTAATAAGAAACTTAAGTTTTGTTTTTTGGTGGAAATGAAACTTAAGTTATGAAACCATGAGTTTCATGGTTGATGATGCTCTTAATCCGGTAAGGAACCTTATAAAAACACAAGGCCTAATTTTGCAAGAATTTCTAAATAGAACATATTTTTTCTGACATTGCAATTATGTCCGTCCTGTTCTTTCGTACTAAAGTTAATTTTTTTTCCTTCCAAACTATGGAAGAATAGGTCTTATATTCAACACGATAAACTTCAAGCGGACTTTTTGAGAAGTCTTTCTTTCATCGTCACAAATCTGAAGATGATTTCCTGGCTCATGAAATATAAGTAGTGCCATTTTTCCATTTATCTTGACAATACCTTTTTATTCTTTTTATTTTACAGTTTACAGTTGTCAACTTGATAAAATCTGCCAATGGTCCTTGTGAGTTATGAGCTACGAAAATGAACTAAATCCAACTATGATAAAAAAGCATTTCCATACCTCAACTTTGTCATCTGTATGAAATTTAGTTATTGTTCCTGACCAATAAGCCCCTTCGCAGAACCAATCAACTAAATCTCCAACCTTCCAGGCACCACTGGTCAGAACAATAACCTCTGAAAGTGTGTTCATATCAGGAGCTTCATCTTCATTACAGACACGAGGAAATTGAGGGCGCAACATCAACTCCTTTTTCGTTCCCTTTGACTTAGATGGAACTTTGTGATATATTGATTTCATCGTTCTGGGTTCTAAATATAGTGTATTAGTCAGCACTATACACAAACAGAAATCTAAAAAGCAGTAAACCAGTAATAAGTATACATTATTTTATCAAATATATTCAATTTTTTCTCTATGCAAATCAAGTGATGGATACATAAAAAATAAAATAAGATACTTCACAAAGCTTTTCAGAAAGGAGCAATTGTAGCAAAAAACAAAGTCATTCAGTGACTGAATATGAAGGATGAAAAAGTTCAATTCACTGATGCATTAATATTAGGGAAAGATTCACGTACGAATATATATTAATATACGAATGTATGAATGCCTATTCGCTAGCACACACAGCTAAAAGCCAATAAGCCATGCACACCCATACAAGTGAAATTCGCTAGCACACAAGTATAAATATATACAAATCTGGTTTTAGCCTGTATGTGCATGTATCTATGCTTGTATGTGTTAGTAATTGGAGCATCCGTAATTCCTAGGTTGATATTCATTCTTTCCAGATTCGTGCTCTTAATATTATTATGCTGAAGATATGAATGGAACCTTTGACAAATCAAACCCACACAATTTCACAAAAAAATGCACAGTTCAGGGAAGTCATGCATATACTGATAGCTTACTCAAATGAGTAATATAATTATATTGTCTGAAAATAAAACAGAAGTAGATCAAAGAAGGTTCGAAATTTTAAGGCTTTAAGCTACCCTGATGAGTCTCATTCTCTCAATTAACCATTTAACTAGTGTACGCAGGCACTTTCCCTTAAAAAATCTATATGGATTCTATTTTCTCATCTGTATATAACAATTTTAACAAGTAAAATTTCTGTAAGCTTCTGACGGATCTTTCGATCAGATCCAAACATCTTTTGTGCATGAAAAAGCAAAAGCCACACAAACAGTACTATAACATAATTCTCAAAGCTCGTAAAATTGTAGTTATATAATTACAAGCATTACAGCATAGATCTTCATGTGCCTGAACATCATAATAACTCCGCCAAGTGGCAGTTTGTTGTTGCGGAAAAAGATTATTTCCAACAAATAACCAATACCAAAATCCAATTCAGCTAAGTGGCTTACAAGAATTGGTATCCACAATAAGGTTGATTGGTTGGTTAGGTGAAAGATCTTAACACAGGATCCTAATTCAAATATTACACACTTATTATGGTCTCATGTTCAATAAACCCATAAAAGACAGGCTATCATCATACAGACAGCTACGGAGATCAATAATGTAGGTTCTTGTATGGAAAAGAATGACAAGCAAAAATATATGAAAAAATAAAATTCTTACTTTCTTCAGTGTAGTCAGACAGCACAAACATAACCCCTTTTTTGCGAGTCTCCTTTATCTAAGGTAACCAGAAAGAGTATCATCAGGTCAATAAAGTGAAGATTAAGTTTAAACCTTAAAACAAATTCAAGAAGGAAGAAACACACCCCACTAGTAAAATGTAGGCATAGAATGACAGATATTCAGAAACAATACAAGTTTACAGCTCAACAAACTCATTTCAAATATAGAAGAAACAGAGAAAGCTCAAGAAACAAGTTAGAACTTTTATTTGGGATGAAAACAAGTTACAACTTTATTGGAAAATGAGAAACAAGCAAAGATTAAAAGATGTTATATAGAATGGGAAAGATTCATATACAAATATATTAACATACGAATTACGGATGCTCCATTCTCTAGCACACAAGCATAAGTACATGCACATAGATGCTAAAATCAGATGTGCATGTATTTAAGCTTGTGTGCTTGCAAATGAGCATTCGTACGTTAATATAATACCCCTTAGTTTAGGATTATTCTACATGGAAGAGATTAGCATGAGCTTCCAAAATCCACATGACAACATATTTTAGAAAATTTCTACAAACTCCATTATTTCGATACATGTGGCTCTTGTCAGCAAAACATAAACCAGTAAGTTTTGAATAGATAGTATAATAGCACCTGATTACAGTGTTTTATGTTAATAATTACCTTTAAATGCTCAGTCAAGAACTCGTGGAAATGAACAACAACATTCACTCCCCCGCAACAAGAACAATTATCACTACACACTAGCTTCAGAATCTCCAGATTAACAACTTTACTATTCTTGTTATTCTGTTTTTAAGCCTTGTATTAAGAGCTTGTTTTGCTCACTGCTATATATATATACTCTTCATGTAACAGAGCAATCCCCCATTTAATGAAATCAAGAAGTTTTTCCACCTCTTCTCTCTGATTCGTAACATGGTATCAAGCTAGAGAATTTTTTCAAAGCTTCTTTTCCTCTTCCATGGTTGCCATGGGAACTCAATCGGAAAATCCGTTTGCATACTCCAATCAACTCACCCTCCACCACTCTGTTCATGCCAATTACACTTTGTCCACTCGTCTCTTGTCAGATAGCAATTACAATCACTGGAAACGCTCGGTTGAGGTTTCGCTTCTTGACAAGAACAAGATTGGCTTCATTACTGGTTCTTGTGTTCGTCCGTCTGATCCCGTTCAAGCTAAGCAATGGGACATGTGCAATGGCATGGTGATCTTCTGGTTGCTTCATTCTTTGGAAAGCGGCATAGCTGATAGTGTGATATACTGTCGCACTGCTGCAGAAATATGGCGTCAACTTCAGGTTCGTTTCTTTCAGTCAAATCAAACCAGAATTTTCCAGATTCAACAAGATCTTTCTCTGATTTCACAAGATAATCTCTCTATCTCTGCTTACTTTACCAAACTAAAGCAATTGTGGGATGAATACACTCTAATGGTTGAGGTAAATTTTCCTTCTGGTGAATCTGCTGCGGTATTTCGATTGCTAGGAAATCAACAGGCGATGCAGTTTCTTATGGGACACAACGATTGCTATGCAACTGTTCGAGGAAATGTCCTTATGGTGAAACCTTTTCCGTCTGTTGATGAGTTGTTTCAGATTGTTTTGCAAGATGAGAAACAACGAGAACTTGCTCATCGTTCTCCTAGTACTCATGTGTCTCAAGATTCTTCTCCTTTTTCTGCTAATAGATCTTCCTCTAGTGATCGAGGAAGAGGTCATTCTGGTGGTTGAGACAAAGGTCAATCAGGCTCTAATTCTTGCAAAACTGGTCGAGGGAGAAATTCCTACTTTTGTGACCACTGCAAGATTTCTGGCCATTCTATTGAGAGGTGCTTCAAGATTCATGGTTATCCGCCAACCAACAAGAAGATGGCTGCTCAAGTTGGGGATAAAAGCTTAACTGATGACCAATACAATCAGCTATTGAATCTGCTAATTGTTTCTTCTTTTGACTTCCCAAGCACAGCTCATGCCATGATGGCAGGTAAAGTCTTCTCTTTCAATGCTCATACTACTATTCATCAATGGATCATTGACAGTGGGGCCACAGACCACATATCACCATACTTAAATCTTTCAGAATCCAAAACCATTGCCTACACATTCCTATTTTGCACATAGGATCTGTCCAACTTTCACCTACACTTACGCTTAATAATGTGTTAGACATTCCATCTTTCCAATATAACCTTTTGTCTATTCATAAGTTGGTCAAAGACTTATCTTCTAACATTCTATTTGCTCCTGATTCTTGCACTCTCCAAGACCCTTCACAGAAGGAACATTTAGAGGTTGGTAAATGCTCTAAAGGACTTTACATACTGGACTCACATAATCTTGCTATTTCTAAAGGAAATGTAATGACTTCTAGTATAGATTCTCCAATTTCAAGTGACGTAAACTCAACTACTGATTCTGTTCTGCAGAATTTTGTAATCAAACCTGTTGATTCTTCTAATAAAAAGCATGTTGCCTCTCATTCTATCTCTGATTCCTTATTATGGCATTGTCGACTAGGTCATTTACCTTTTGACCAAATAGGTCATGTGACTCCATCTGCTAGTGTGAAAACAAAAAATCTTGGCTACATATGTCAGATTTGTCCTCAAGCTAAACAATGCAGAGCTCTTTTCCCACTAATTCTGTAAAGAGCTCCAAACCTTTCCAACTGTTTCATATTGATACATGGGGCCCCTATAAGCATCCCACCTACAATGGCTATTCCTAATTTCTAACCTTGGCAGATGATTACTCCAGACTTACATGGACTCATCTCTTATCTACCAAGAGCAACGCATTTCCTGTCCTTAATGCTCCTGAGTTTTCTGGAAAGAATGCTCTTCTTTTCTATGCAGAGCAAGGCATTCTTCATCAATCCAGCTGTCCACACACACCACAACAAAATGGTGTGGTAGAAAGAAAACACAAACATCTCCTAGAGACTTTTAGAGCTCTATTATTCCAATCCAAACTTCCTATTTCCTTTTGGGGAGAATGCTTACTTACCTCTACCTATCTCATTAATAGAATGCCATTACCCTCTCTTCAACATAAATCTCCTTTTGAACTTTTGTTCAATATAAAACCTACTTACTCTCATCTGAAAGTTTTTGGATGTTTATGCTTTAACACCACACCCAAGCCAGGGAGAGATAAATTTCTCCTAGAGCACAACCTTGTGTTTTCATAGGCTACCCTTTTGGGAAGAAAGCCTATAAACTTTACAATCTTGGCTCATGTTCCCAATTCAGAGCAGCTAGCAGACATACTCACCAAAATTCTTACTTCTCCTCAACATGCTTATATTTTGTCCAAGCTTGGCATGGTACAATCTGATCCCTGCCCAGCTTGCGGAGGTGTTAGACTCTGACACTTGGAAACCTCCAGATTAACAACTTTACTATTCTTGTTATTCTGCTTTTAAGCCTTGTATTAAGAGCTTGTTTTGCTCACTGCTAATTATATACTCTTCCTGTAGCAGAGTAATCAAGAAGTTTTTCCACCTCTTCTCTCTGATTCGTAACAAGAAGCTCTCTCTGCTATAATTACTACCAGAGATTGACAATGTGTTCCAATCAAGAATTTCATGCACACAGAGAGGGAAAAATGTTACCATAACAGCCCAGCCTTTTCAATTTCATATCAAGTAACATGACAACCTTAAGTCTAAAGAAGAATTCAAGAAATGTGCTAGAAACAGACATCAAACACCCAAATAAATCAAACTGCAAAGAGTAGTGACATATACCTCGGCACGAAACCATGCACCTCGATAACCATGTAGAAATGATTTAATCTCCACACGGTCCCCAGCCTTAAAAGGGAGAGATGGAGGCTGATTCATTTTCAACTACGAGACCTGCAACACAATTGTCTATTTCAAAACCGATCTCTCGTTTTGGAAAGAAAAATAGAAAAGAGCAAAGCAACAACTCATCAAACAACCTCTGGATGAAAAATCAAGTGAACAACAGATTCAGAGTTTGCAATTTCTTAACGAAAGTTGAATAAGAACCTCGGTGTTAATCAGACGAATACCTTTTTCGTCCAATCGATCACCGAAAAAGGGAGAAATTCTTAAGATTCTTCAAAAATGATACGCCGAAGAAGAAAGGTGAGTGACGGAGTGGGGCACCAAGGGTTTAGCTCCTGAGCGACTAAAACTGAATAGTATTTGTTTCCATGCTAATATTACACAAAGTATGTGCTCGGTAAGGCTAATATTACAATTAGATATTAGTAGCTTTATTCCCGCATCATTCGCAAAATTTACAAAACGATTTATATAACTATTATATAGTTTGTAAACACATAAAAAAGCGTTAATACAAATAAAATTTATATAATTATATTTATTTCAATTGATTTTTAAATTAATATTATATAAATAAAATGAATCTCAATTGATTTATAATCTTTTATATTGATATGTATTTAAATAAAGAAATGACATCAATAAATTTAGGATAGTGATCTTTGTATATATATATATTTTAATTGATTTGTGTTCAAAGAAGAAAATGATATCATTTGAATTAGGTTAATTATTTTTAAAATATTTATTTATTTATTTTATTTTATTTTAAAATGACGTAGCTTATTGATGAGTAGATGACGTGACATAGCTTATTGATAAGTATAGTGTTTTGATTTAGTAATTATATAGAGATTACGAGAATGGATGAGTGTGAAACACTTCATTCCTATAAAAAGAGTTGAGGAATTTCTAAGTTCGTACGATAATACTCTCCCGCGTAAAAATATATATTCCCCGAGCATTCTTTCTAACAAAATATAAGTCTTTCTAAATTTTATGACAAAATTATTCTACTTCACCCTAAATTTTTATTGACAAATTCTATTCCGGGCAAGTATATATTGGATGTTGCTAAATGAGAGAAATAAATGAAGTATTGTATACTTTCAAAGGCTCCAAGGACTTATATTACTAGACGAAGGAGTAAGAATTATAATAAAAATAATTATTATTATAAAGGGTTTAGATCTGGTAATAAATTCCTTAAGATAATAAATAAGAATGCAATCTAATAACTAATAGTAAAGTAGTTTTCGGAATGCTTCAGAGTGACACTCCGACCTAGTATTTTTGGAGTGCCACACCGGTCGTATCGACCACTCTTCGGTAGCGGTCCGACGAACCTCCAATGGTGGTCCTGCGGTGGTCAGGCAATCCCTGACGGGTGGTCCGATGTTGGTCCAAATACATTGATATCTAAGTGTAATATAACTTGATGAACATTTAAGTATTGTTTGATAAACATTTCAGTTGAGTACAATGAACATTTATAAACATCTTGATGAACATTTAAGTATTGTTTGATAAACATTTCAGTTGAGTACAATGAACATTTATAAACATCTTGATGAACATCTTGATGAACATTTATAAACATCTTGAGGAACATTTAAGTCAATTGTAAAGACCATTTAAGTACATCATTGTGAGCATTTAAGGATGTTTTGATGAACATTTAAGTACAGCATGATCAATATTTAGGTACCTTTTGATGAAAATCAAGTTTTTTTACTCGAAATCATATTAAAGTGGGGTTCCACATAGGTAGTGGTACGGCGGTGACTTATCTAGCTCAAACCTAATACGGATTATTAATCAGCAATCCCATTTAAATCAACAAACCGAAGATGAGGATCGCTCAACTGAACTCAAACTTCCGGTATACCAAGCGAAATAGTCTAAAATAACTCAAACTTTGGGTATACCAAGCGAAATAGTCTAAAATTTGGTACACCACGCGATTTTTGCCTTATCTCAGAACACCTGGCGAAAAAACAGTAAATTGAGGGTGATGCTAGTTGCACTCATTTTTTTTGCTTTTTATACTCAAACCGTCACGCACTCGCATTGCGGGACCGTGAAATTGTCCCGCACATGCATTGCGGGAGCGGGATAATCGATTTTAAAAAAAATAAAAAACCGTATGTGCGGGACAATTTTTTAAATAAAAAATAATAATTTTAAATAATTATAAACAATAGTCATTCACCCGCAATGCGGGCGCGAGACAAAAATTGATTTTTTTTAAAAAGTTTCGGATACACATTCGGTTTTTCCGGGTCCCGCATCTGTGAGTGTAAAAAGTCCATTTTGAGTGAAAATTGCGTCTCCCTAAATTATTTGGATACAACTTATTTGTGGCCTACACGATTGATGTGCAAACTAGAAGAATGTGCAACTTGTGTTCTACTCTTTGTGTGTTGTGTCCTTCCCGCCTAGTTCAACGCTCCTGTTTTAGCGCCGCCACATCCCAATTTGTCCACCTCCTTACATCTTCCAAGGATTCCAACTCTGTGTTCTCCATCCATTCCAATGTTCTAAAATCGGGTTTATTGTTAACCGACACTTACACAACCAACCATCTCATAAACTCGTACGTCCGACTTCGAGAAATATACAATGCACGCAAACTGTTCGACGAATTGCCTGAACCAAATGTTGTCTCCTGGTCATCCCTCATGGCTGGTTATGTCGTCACTGGCCTGCCCAGGATGGCTCTTCGACTCTTCTCCAATATGCTCAAAAGTGTGGTGTTACCCAATGCTTTTACACTTTCGACTGTAATCAATGCTTGTTCTGCTCTGGCGGATGTGAATGCTGGCAAGATCTTACATGCCCATGTAGAATTACATGGATATCAGACCAACCTTGTGGTGTGCTCTTCACTGATTGATATGTATGGAAAATCGAATGAATTGGTTTCTGCTCGACAGGTTTTTGATTCGATGGAGGAAAGGAATGTTGTATCATGGACTTCAATGATCGTGGGGTATGCTCAGAATGCGCTAGGATATGAAGCTTTGAAAATGTTCAAGGAATTCAATGTGATGGCAACTGATCCACCGAATGAGTATATGTTTTCTAGCCTGATAAATGCCTGCTCAATATTGGGCAGGTTGGGGTATGGTAAGACTATTCATTCTGCTGTCATCAAACGAGGGCATGAACTCAATAATGTCATTTCTTCTTCACTCATCGATATGTATGCTAAGTGTGGATCTATCGAGGACTCTAGTAGAGTTTTTAAAACGATTCAGAATCCGTGTGTGATAGTTTATACGTCTATGATTGTTTCAGCTGCGAAGCATGGTCTTGGAGACATTTCTGTTGACCTCTTCCATGAGATGCTGGATAAAAGAATCCAACCAAATGATATTACTTTCACCGGGCTACTATACGCTTGTAGCCATGCAGGTCTAGTGGACAAAGGGCTTGAATACCTAAACTCAATGTACACAAAATATGGCATACAACCTGATGCCAAACACTACACTTGTGTTGTTGATATGCTTGGAAGACTAGGCCGATTGGATGAAGCATACGACATAGCCAAGTCTATACAAGTACAACGGGATCAAGGGACTCTTTTGTGGGGCACTCTCCTTTCAGCAAGCAGACTTCAAGGGAGGGTGGACATAGCAACCGAAGCCAGTAAATGGCTGATTGAGTCAAACCAACAAGTGGCAGCTGCATACGTCACCATGTCAAACGCTTATGCTTTGAACGGGGATTGGGACGAGAGTCACAGAATTCGTTCTGAAATGTTGCGTGTGGGAGTTCATAAAGAGCCTGGCTGCAGCTGGGTGGAGGTTAAAGATACAGTTTTTGTGTTCTATGCAGGAGACTTGGAATCATGCCCTAATGTGGATGAGGTGTTGAGTTTGTTGAGGGAGCTTGGAACGAGGATGAAGGAGAGAGGGTTTGTAGGGGGAAGTAACGGGTTGGTGTTTGTGGATGTGGAAGACGAAGCGAAGGAGGAGACTGTGAGCCTGCACAGTGAGAGGCTTGCACTTGGGTTTTGTTTGGTAAGTTTACCAAGAGGAGTACCCATAAGGATCATGAAGAATTTGAGAATGTGCAGAGATTGCCATGAGGCTTTCAAGCTGATCAGTGACATCGTCGGTAGGGAGTTTATTGTGAGAGATGTAAACAGATTCCATCATTTTGTGAATGGAGTATGCAGTTGTAAAGATTTTTGGTGATCTGAAATTTTGTGCTTGGAGTCTGAAGAGTCCTACTGCATATTTGGCTTACTCCTGCAATGCACTTGGGGAAGAGATTTTTGGATTCAACAAGATTTTTGGTTCTAGTTATTTCTTCATTCCTAAATCATTTGGTTATAGAATATAGATATTATCCTCTGACAACTTTCATATACAGAATCACAGATCTTAAGCTGAAGCCAAAACCTGATCAGGCTCAATCTGATCTTAATTCAGTCCGTCCAAAGATGAAAGGATGTGACTAAAAAACAACAACAAAAGCTTCAAAAATAAAGTGAGTGAGTCATGCTTGGAGAGTTGGAGAGGAAGAAGGTGGAGAATGAGGTATCTACTTCTTGCCCTAACAACCCTTCAATTCCGTTGGTTTCTTGCTAATGCACAAGAATGATTACAATTTTTCTTTTTGTTTTGCTGTATGTTCTTTTCATCTTGTATATAATTAGGTGACAAGGATTTAATCAGAGAATAGCTCCCAGACGGTTGACAGGTTAAATCAAAAGCATGCATGGATAGCTTCGGTTCAAACCCGCTCCACTTTATATTTTCGATGAGGTAGATATGCCCTTCAATTTGTCTTGTGTTTGATCTCTGATCTGCAATTCCATTTGATAATATCTTTGCAACTAGTAAGGGACTTACTAACTTTTCACTTGTATAAAGAGATCAATTTGTGACAGCCATGTACATAAGTAGGATGACCAAACCTCACTTTCCTCACTCTTATGTATATCTCTACTCTGCCTTAATAATAGCAGAGATAACATCAATCATGCCCATCTCATTTGTTTATATACTCTGTATATAGAGACTAATTATAACCACGAAGGATGATTGTTGGGGCTTGAAAGAATCAATAATTAACACACTCCTAAAAATGGACAACAGGGAAGGGTAAAAAGAACATTAAAATATTAAATCATATTTGGATATGTTAAAAATTATTCGTGTAGGTATTGGTTTCCTCATCTGTGTACAATAAGAAGGACCAGAGTAGATTAAAGGAGGTTCCATTTTCCAAGATTTCATTTTACATTGAACCAAAGATTCACTTTTCTTTGGCTTCGGAATTATGTGAAATAAAGCAAAATGACTCATTTAACCGGTTGTGCTTCTTATTTTGTGAAGTAGTAGACAAATTATAAATTTTTTGACACAATATTCATTATGGGTCATTAGAAACAACCTCTCTGTTCTTTTAACCTGATGCGTTCATTCGACCCCCTACTCTGTCATAAACGGGAGTTTTTTAAGGCATTGGAGTAATGTTGTTTTAGAGTAGATTAAAGGACAGCCAATCATGTTTGGAAGTGTTAATAATTGTTCATTATGTTTTGGTAAGCAACGGATTGGTATTGTTCTTTCAGCTCTAATCAAATTGTTTGTTGTTGCTTTCAAGGTTTCCCTTGAAAAAATCTTGTCATTTCATGGAATCGGTGGTTTGATGTTTTTAAAAAATATATTTTTCAGGTGGTAGAAAGCTTTTTCGTTTGCTATATCTATCATTTTGGTAGGAAAATAATGCTTGGACCATGGGAATAAAGTGATATCATATAACTTATTTGGCATATTAATATGAGATTGAGAGGTATTCCCTTCGTCCCTTTAAGTTAATCTCGTTTTCTTTTTAGGCGTCTTCTAAAGTTAGTCTCATTTTCATTTCTATTCATTAAATTTTCCCCATAATACTCTTACTTTATTTATTTTATTCATATTTTAACAACACTTTATCAATCAAATCAACATTTTCCATCTAATAAATCTTCTATTGGTTGGATTTTATGATTTAACATGCAATTACTTACGCTCTTATATTGATTAGACTTGCCTTAATCCAGTGCAAAATACACAAGTTGCAAGTAAAAAATTACAGACACAAGGAGGAGCACAAAAACTCTCTACTACCCTCCTAATCAACTTTGTAAACTGCTAAGTATAGCTTTTTTCTTCATGTGTAGATGCTTCATGCATTCTGAAAGAGCAAATGTCGTGGTTGCTAAATCAAAGTAAACCCTAAACACTAACTAGAGTATAGCAAGTAAGTAGAGGTCGAATCTAAGGGAATCAAAACACCAAAAACTATGCAGTCAAGCGAAATACCAACTAACGAATAAGTAACAAGTAACCAGGGGTTTTTTGATTATATAAGACACAAAAGTAACAAGTATCAAGCAGAGAAACGTTTGGTGAGAATAATATGCGAAGGGGTTTCACCTAGCAAGTTTCCACACAACAGTCAATCAAGTTGATCATAGATTATCTCAAGTTCTTATCAATCCTAGGGAATGTTCCTATTCCAATATTTAGTATTTTAGCAGGCCAACCGGTCCTGATAATACTTACTTATTCAACAATCAGGGAAACCTCTCAAGATTAGATGAAATAGCAGCAAAGGGCACATGAATCACAAGTATGCATGCAATAACTTACAACCGTCAAGTATTAGCATGCAATCAATTCTCTTTCATATAAACAATCAACTACCAGATCATGCAGATATGGATGCTACAATGACAAGGAATTCCACCGTCTATTCCTAGTCTAGCAATAGAAGACTACTAATCAAACTAGGTGATCAATCTAGCAAAACCAATAGAAATCATAAGATGAAGAACAAGAGAATTAATACAAACCCAAAGGAAAAGAACAAGAGTTTAGAAATCTCACAACTTAATAACTAAAGGTTTCAACTGCTAAGCAAAACAATGGAGTTTAGTTCTTGCTCATAGTTGCAAAACTAAAACTATCGATGGAAAAAATGATGATGAACAAAAGAAAGCTGCTAGGGTATAAAAGGAGTCCAACCCTAGAATAAAACGGAAATAATAAAATAAAAGGAAAATAAATAAATAAAACAAATCTGAAAACAAATGTCTTCAGCGCAATATGGCGATCGCCACCAGAATATGGCGATCGCCATCTTCATAACTTCTTTGGCCGTAGCCTCTGTTTCTCCCTGGCGATCGTCGTCTTCTCTCGATCTCAAGTATGGCTTCTGCTATAGGATGGCGATCGCCGGGATAGTGGTGGCGATCGCGGTCGGTGCCGCAGAAGCTCTCTTCGAATGTTTCTTCAAGTCTTCAGTAATCTACTCTTCAAGTCTTCAATAATCTTCACTTCTAACCTTCATTTCTCACTAGTTAATATATGTCTCATAACATAATAATATCTCCAAACACCTATGATAATACTCCTAATATCAATGTAATAATCGCTAATTACTCTATACAAAGTACACGAACCAATCTCTATACTCTCCCTCTCTTGACTGCTATACGCTGACATTCTACGCTCCCTAGTTTCTGCGAGAGATCTAACATCCTCCATTGCAGCGATGGTAAAAGCTATTAGAGTTCATCAGCTCGGCGGCCCTGAGGTATCTCCCTATCCTTTCTTTAATTGGTTCTTTCAACTTACGTTTCTGAAGTTCGGAGGAAACTTTGGGCTTTGTGGATCATATGCACACCAGATGTTTGTTGGAATGATTGAGAGCTAGCAGCGCAATCTACTTTGAACGACTACCATAAAAAATTTCCAACTTGTTCTAATTACCACGTTTGACTATGATACGCCGATCAATTCATGTAAAACCCATAAAATATGTAGACGCACTTTGTCAAACTAGTATAAAGATTTCTCAGATTGCAACCATTTTAGAGCTTTCTCTGCCCTCTCAAGGTTTTTGGGAATGGGTGATGGTAATTTTGAATTTGAAGAAAGAGTTTGATGGTTTTTTGATGCAATAAGCCTCCTAAGTTGTGCCCTAATTGAAGTTTTTGTTAATTTTTCTTTGGTACAGGACTTCTATACTCATTTATATTGATATGTATAGGTTCTGAAATGGGAGGATGTGGAGATGAGGGAGCCTCAAGAGGGCGAGATCCGTGTGAAAATCAAGGCTTCTGGATTGAATTTCATCGATACTTATTTCCGCTCTGGAGCATACAAGGTTCCAGTACTTCCCTATACCCCAGGTTTGCTGCATTTCATGTTGAGCTCATCAGATTTGTTCTTGACACTGATGCTTGAATCTTGGTTATAGTGTATGTTGAGCATCTGCTCAATATTATACGATCAAATGCTCAACATACACTATAATCTGCTATCTTTACTTTTCACCTACATTATTCTGAGGCTTGATAATGGGATTGCTTTATTTTAATTGAGCATTGAGTATTTGCAGGAGGGGAGGGTGTTGGGGAGGTAATAGCGGTTGGTCCAGGAGTGAGTGATGTAAAATTCGGTGAAGTTGTTGCTTTTGGCGGGACCGCAGTGGGTTCATATGCTGAAGAGGTCATTCTTCCGGCTAATGTAGCCATCCCTGTTCCTCCATCTCTTCATCCTACCACTGTTGCAGCTGTCCTATCTAAGGGCATGACAGCTCGATACTTGGCCTGCCAGTGCTTCAAGGTATATCATCGTATTCTTCATGCTACTACTCAATTATGTTAACACCTAGAATGTTGGGTAAGCATAGACTTTTTAATGCTAACACAATTACAGATAGAGTCGGGACACACTGTTCTGATTCATGCTGCTGCTGGTGGAACCGGCTCTCTTTTATGTCAATGGGCAAATATTCGTGGGGCCACTGTGATTGGCACGGTTTCGACTGAGGAGAAGGCTGTGCAGGCTAAGAGTGATGGATGCCATTATGTCATAAACTACATGAACGAGGATTTTGTGTCTCGTGTCAATGAAATTACCTCTGGCAAAGGGGTTGACGTCGTCTATGATTCAATTGGAAAAGACACCTTTGAGGTAATCTCACTAACTAACTTCCATCAGCTTGGTATGCTGTGAAATTGGTATTGATCTCTGCTTAAAATTAGGGTTCATTGGCGTGCCTAAAACTGCGAGGATACATGATTCTGTTTGGGCAGTCATCGGGGCCACCAGAAGCGGTTCCCATTTCAGCAATCAGTGCAAAATCACTCTACTTGACCAGACCAACTCTGTTTCACTACAACACAACACGAAAGGAGCTCCTAAAATCTGCTGGGGAGGTATTTGAAAAGCTTGAATCTGGCGTCTTACGAGTTCGGGTGAATCACAAGTACCCTTTGTCTCAAGCTGCCCAGGCTCATGCAGATCTCCAGAACAGGCTAACTTCTGGCTCTGTTGTGCTTATACCTGATGCTTAAAAGCATCCTTATTCCATATTAAGAATAAACCTTTCTCATAGCCTTCTATAATGGACATCTTCTATATATGGTTTCTGCTATGTTAAATTGATCAGTTTGTTTCTACTGAGCCGAACATAACTTCATTATAGAACACCCAAACTTTTTACTTGCAAATAAAACACAAGAGTTATACACATAACCGATCCAAAAAGGACGTGAAATTCATTTGTTTTTGACAGACACTTCATTTGGGATCAGTCAGGCCAGTGTAGCAACTAATTTTATAAATATATGAACACATAACAAGCCATGAATTATGATCCCGGATTCCGCTTCTAGGAGCTGGAGCTACCCATATCGAAGTCCATCGTGTAATCATATTCAATAGTGGGGATTACTGATGCCATGAACTTCAAAAATAAGAACAGGTACCTGTACACCCCAGAAATATGGTTTATCAGAACTTATGTGAAAACTAAAACAAATGACAGACAAAGAGTATGGTAAATGTTTCTGAAACAGTTTAAATTAAGATTTTCCTGCTAACATTTCCACTATTCCACTAATCATTAATCCAAGAGATACACAACAACAACATGCGCCATTATATCCCGATAAACGGGGTCTGGGGGGTCCGGATTGGTATTTCCTTATCCCAACAAGTTGAGAGAAAGTAACCAATATAACTCAAAAGCAAAGGAAAACCATAAAGAGCATACACAAGTCCTAACACCCCAAAAACATAAAAAAGATCAAAACACACAAACATCGTCCCGAAGAAAAAGAGAAGAAATACTGAAAAAGCCACAACAGGGACTCAACCACGACACCAAGGATGACCACTCCAAGGATAATCCAAGAGATATAAAGTTTCATAACAGATTATAAAATTATTTCAACTTTGCTTATGAACAAAATAGGAAAACAGATTTACAGCATATAAGCGAAAACTCACTTGTCAACTTCAGGCTCAACCCCACGTGACATCAAGACATCAATGATTTTCTTCATGACTGCACCGTGTCGGCATGGATGTATAGAAGCATGTTTTCCAGGTAAATGAGGGTGATCTTCTATTGTTACCTGTAAATGAAAGAGAAAATTGCAGGATAAAGCACAGCCTTGATCGAACTAATTATCAAAACAAACATGGAAGATGGGCCGATTTATAAGAAAAAAAGGAAGATGTAGTAGTTCTATACGAATATTAGCGCAGACACAAAGCAGAAAAAAATCCCATACTTGATTGTTTTGCTAATAATATAAGTAAACCGATCATAAAAAGAAATTGTTTATGAGGGGTGTTCAGGTGTTGTGTGCAACACAATAATCTTGTTAATGACATCTTTCATGGAGACAAAAGCTTGTTACCCCTTCTGTTTTGAGCGAGGGGGCACACCGACCAAGTAAAATCTTAACTTTCAACAATTTGACAAAAGATCATCTTACTGTTTTGTGGGCATGGTCTTGACTAACATCTTCCAGCACGAGCTCTGGTTGTAACAGCATCCTGGACTGCACAGAACCAACAACAGCCCGGTCATTGGGTATAAATTCCTTTCTGCTCTCTTTATAAACTACACCCTTGTAAAAATATTAGTAATTGAACAAATCCCCTTCTAATAGACTTTGGAGGCAATTTAGATTATACATTTGTTCCTCAAACCAAAGGTGGAATTGAGCCTATAAGACAGTAGTCTCTTTGCCAGATGGGGTCTGTGAATTTTTAATAAACCAGATTTTTGTTCGAATTTCTCCCCGGTCTCAGTCATCTTGCTCTTTTTATATATATCCCACAGCTGAAAAATTGCTTGTTCAGGGGTGAGGACAGGCTCCACAAATCTTACTAAGAAGCTATGTTTACTCATTACCAAAAAAATATATCTTAATCGTCACCAAGGAACTTTCACATTTCTGCATAAACCAAAGCCCAAATGGAAGTAATAATAAACAAAGCCTACCTCATCATAACCTGTAAGCCATACACGAGGAGTTTGGTAGTATTTATCATAGCTGGAAAAAAAAGATGTCAGTGGAGCACTTCATAAAACTGTATATACAAGTGACCTTCACAAAATCTCAATTTTATCATGTGAAGGCCACACTGGCCCTTTACGGCATATAGCTGGATGTAAATATCTAATAGTATAGTAGCGAATTATTGATTATATCATAATTATAGCATGAGCATATTTGGATAGCAGATGACAGCTACCTGTATAAAGATGTTTTATATATATGTCTGATGAATAGTACAGTTAGAAATTGGAATACATCATATGACTTCAATTTTAGAACTTTTTTATGGTTACATTGTTTGAGACACTATCATGGTTTTGCCAATTTTTTTCCAATATGCAAACCTTTTATTTCATTACTCTGCTACAATCAGCTTACTAGAGACTCTGATCTGCTAGCTAACTCTGCTTATTACCAAACAAGTAGTAGCATGATTGACAAGTCAAAGTGCTAAAAACCATTAATCCACTAAAAATATCCATTCTTTACAAAACAACACTACTAAAGGGTGCATCTCTTTCTCTCCCACTCACTATATATATATATATATATATATATATATTAGTTTTCCCCTTCTCACGGTCTGGAACCTGCAACAGACAGTCTCAGAGGTACATATACAATAATAATGAGGAGAAAGACATCAGTTTTTATCCAGGCTATAGCTCTACTGCCGCTCACTAAAGAACCTAAAAGCTTACAATGTGACACATAACTGAATATGTCATACCCTGTCATGTATATTGGCATTATACTATAATGCTTATCGTATGCCAGCTCTATGTAGTCAAACCCCCAGTAGATGGAACTTCCACATATGGTAAATGGTAAGACTTGGGCAGATTTGTGTCATATCGGTTTTATAGGTTGATAAGTGGGTTTGTTACACACTAGATGGTAATGTGGTCAATTATAAGGATAACATTTCTCAGATTGCAATTCAAAGAGGCACGAATCAAAAGCAATTCAACATAGAAATTGCAAATAGAGAAGTTGGTTATATACGTTATGCTGACATCATATGTTCTTGTACGCAAAATATTTTCTTCATCAGGTTCATGGGCCACAAGATATGTAGTTTGCAGTGTTGCCTGCAGGATGAAGTTCACATGTCTAGCATCAGTTTCATTACAGCACAGATCAGTAAGAAGGTTCATGGATCACAAGATATTGTATGCCAAAGTTTTTCAAGATATTGCATTTACTCTTCCCTCAATCCCCATTAGTAAATCAGTGATGAACTATTCCCATTAAACATCAGGGATGAACTATTCCCACTAGTACAGATGGTACTCAATCATTTAGTTTATCACGGTTCCTAAAGCTACCACTGAACCGCTGAGAATCAAATTCAATCATTCTCAATTGAGTTAACATTATGTAAATATACCAACACACTGTTAGAGCACCCACCATTTATGATGTGTTTCTTAACACTTGAAGGATAAAAGATTCAAGGCATTTGTTCAATGGTTGAAACAATTATACAAAAGGCATCGCACTAAAAAGCTACTGAAAAACACATCATTAAGGACATACATTGAGAAATGTTAATTGCATCAGCATCTAAGTACGTAACTTACAGGATCATTCTCAATTATGTTGTCCTGATCTTCATATTCTTCCATGTCTGGAATGTCATCCTCATCCCCACCACCGAAGTAGGATGATATTGACTGAATTGTTTTCTCTTTGCTAATTTCTAGTGTCTCCATGGAAGGCAAGTTGTCCTCGTCATGTTTAGTCTCTGCGGTAAGGACAGTATGTTTAGGTACAGAGTAAATGCAAATTACAAAAGAAAGCATAACATTCAAACAGGAAAAGAAGAAGGCATGCATCCACCTTTTGGTTTTCCATGAGTGGCTAACCATCCATCATCATTCTCATCCTCAAGTAAAACTTCACCTCCAGCAGCCTCGTACTCTTCTGCAATAGATGCAGCTCTTCGTAGGCATGGAACTAAAAAGAACAAAAACAATCATTAGATCGCCTGCATTATGCACCCAAACTAGATGCAGCTCTTCTGCATTATGCATCCATGAGTGTTTATCTACATTTGTTCTAAGAAAAAAGAATGCGATCAATCAGAGTGGATTCTTGAATCATATTACAGTGAACAATGAGCCAAGCAGGATTCTTTGACTTTCACTTCTTCAAAAATATAGTATTTGCTAGGTAGGAGGGAAGCTAAGCACAGGACATGATGTCCAGTATGTAACTTATGCAAAAAGTTTGAAGCCATATTTGGGAACTATGACAACTGACAAGGGCCTCTTGTCAGGCAACTAAAGATTTATACTATAGGATGCTGCAAAGAGGGTAAGGCAGCACATATTGATGCACTGGACTAAAAATATGATATCATTTCCGGTGAGGAAGTTGATCCTTGCATATGCAAAATACCTTGCCAGGCTAAAACAAGATACGGACTCCTAAATTTAAAAATGAAGATAATGTCTCCAATTATCCTACTCAGCATTTCAAATCATCAGGCTAATCGCGAATTAAGAATGTGAAGATGAAACCCTCAAAGGGACCGACTTTTTTCCTCTTCCTTAATATCTCATGAGATGCATGATTGACAACCATCATGTAGTTCAGAGAAGTAATCACAGGTGGTTTTCTGTAAAGTTATTGGAAATATTTTTTAATAAAAGGGTTAAACCATGCGCCTCGTTCTATAATTGCAATCTCACATTTGGCATATTAAAGTAAGCATTCCAGATCAAAGATTTTACTCCATATAGGTTCTCTGAAAAGGATGAATCCTTCTAAAATACTACAATCTTTCTTGGCAGTAATGACTTGACAGGTGTGAGGTGTCTCTGTCTGAAACTACAGTCTGTCTAAAATGTAGATAAATAAGTTTCTTTTGGAATTTGTTATTAACTCTAGAATAGTCGTATGTAATATTCTGATGTTGAGAACTGGCATAAATTCATATTATTCTGCAATAGAGTCTCCTTGAGATGCAGTCTGATTTGTGTTAAATTTTAAATCCACTTTATATAGTTATATAAACTGTACCTAGGACAATAATAATTTACTTGATGTGGCGATATGCTATGGGCTTCAATGGAAACACTGATGTAGTCAAATACTCAAATTCCACATCCTAGGCTTCTAATGTAAGGTATAGATAGCAAAATATTGAAGAATTTGAAAGACTATAACCGTGAATGAAAACGGAAGTTTCTGTACATTTTACACAGAAAATAAAGTAAAGCACCAGCTAAGATACTCATTACCATTTCGAGTAATTAAGAATTGTTTGTCATGTGGTAAGTAAGACTTCCTTTTGCTTGGCTCGCCTGACTCCCTGCCTCATGAAGTAGATAAAACCCAAATAAATATTCGTCGGTCACAGATAAGTATCACAAAAAACACATTTGAATGATATATCGAATGATCAAAATAAACAAACAAGACAGTTTCACCACGTGCTTTTTGTTGTGGGATATCAAATCACTATAGTCTAAAGGACCACTAGCGGACTAGCCTCCTATCACATAATGCAACAACACCGTTTTACCACTAGTTCCAGCTTGAGAACTTCATCCTAAGAAGGCATTTGATTGGACACAGCCACAAGTATGGGAGTTGAAGCATATCCATATTCCGAACCCATAAATATATTTGGCGGATATGTCAAAAAAAAAGTGGCACTTGCAGCTCTAAGTTTAGACAAGCAAGGACCACAGGGTGGGTTCCCACCATTCCATTCCCATGAAAATAAAGGAAGGCATTACAAAAATAACAGACGACCACTCCAGAAAACCTTTCTCCTTTTCATATCCACCATAGTACCATACCTTGATGACTTGTATTCCCTTATCCCAACCACTGTCAACCTCCTCCCATAACAACCACCATAGGCTTTTCCAACCATATTTTCAGCCTTGTCAAAATTGTTCTCTGATGTCGGCTAGACCAAACACCACGATCCTCATGGACCATTATATCCCTCACCCAACCATTGCTTCATCTGCTAGACTAGTGATGCACTTTCCCCCTAACTTCAAACAGGAAGTCTTTAAAAATCTTATTTTACACCCATCGAGTCACGGCTCAAGGGTATGATCCAATTCCAACACAGCTCCTCATAATAAAAGTAGCTTATCGGTTTGATTTGATGAATAAGGGCCATCATATATATACATTAAAAATCCCAAATTTTGTATATAGAACCGAAAGTAGGATCAACTAATCAAACTGCCCTGACTTACTTTATCTAATCAAGATGGATATTGCTTCTCCTCTTCTGGTGGATCCTTAAAATACTATAAGCTTAATTCACCAAGATAGCAAAGTATCTATGGATGATACAATTTATAAACAAGCAAATAGTAGAAGTTCCACTCACGCAACCCATGGAAAACTTAAGAGAAAGCTCAAATAAGCATCAATCTGAAGTCAAACACTTGACCTTCATCCCTCAGATCACAAAAAATAAACGGAATTCCGAAATCAAGACGAATTATAGGATAAATTTATCAACTTGATTGGCAAAACCATTGTAGACGAGAGGTTGAAGAAGGAATTAGGGTAATAAACGGAAGATAGGCGAAAAAGAAAGAAGATGAGTAATTACCAGGACCAGGTAGGGCATTTGGAGACAAGATTGTCGCCGGCGAGAATGAACTCAGTAACGCTGAGGACGCCTTTCTCCTTGAAGGCGGAGACAGTACGAGGCCCCGTGATCCTCTCGACGGTGCCCTTGAATGCCTCGTGCAGCTTCTGTGATAGCACCATTCCCGATTTTCTCTCAACGAATTAGGAGAAGAAGAAGAAAAGACTATCTTGAGGCGAAGGGAAGGAGAAAAGTAGAAGCAAAGATGAGCTGATCGACTTCCCGATTTGAAGGAAACACTCGCTAATCCAATCTCTTATTTATTTATTTAAGTTTTTTTTTTACAATAAACAAATTTAGAAGATTTAATTAACAAAACCCAATTCAATCAGTGTCCTTCTCCAGCTCGTCGAAACCCTCTTTTCTTTAAAGACCTTCTCCGACTCCTCAAAACCCAATTTCCGGGGAAACATTCAATCTCTGCAGTTCGCAAGTTAGCTCAATTTGAACGATTACTCTTTTGTTCATTTTACTTGCTCATCATTGTTTTTGTTTATTTGTGCCAAAACGATTTGCTGTCTAATTAATCCAGAGGAATTGCTATTTGTCTTCTTTAGGTGGCTTTGGAAATGTCTTTGGATCAGTATGTTGAGCGGTCTTTCTTTGGTGCGCTATCTCTTGCATATTCCCTCTTAGATTTGAGGTTAGCAGTAGTATTATGATACGCTACACTTTGTATGGCATAATTAGGGGTTATTATATTAGTTTAGGAGTGTTATCACAAGTATTTGAGGCTATTGTTATATTCTGAGTTGTTTACGAAGAAGTGAAGAAACGAAGACCAGAACCGAAGAAGAAGAGGATTCAAGATTCAAGACATGAAGACGAAGACATTCTGCGGAGCAGCGGCGATCGTCACCATCACTATGGCGATCGCCATTCTACAACAGGAGCATTCAGGAGTTCGAGAGAGCATGGCGATCGCCATGACTCTATGGTGATCGCCATGGGGCGACAGAAACACGACAGAGATTTGAATGAAGACCGCGATCGCCAGGCATATATGGCGATCGCCACAACAAGGCCGAAGATATTCCGGACTTTCCTTATTTTGCTTTGCTTTTATTTCTTTTTATTATTTTCCTATTTTCCTTATTGTTTCGTTTAGGATCTTTCGTTTACCATATATTTTGGGGTTAGTTCTCTATTTAAGGACCCCAGTTTCTATCTTTTTGCATCATCTTTTCCATCAGACAATTTAGTTCTGCAACCATGAGCAGGAACTAATCTCCATTGTTTTACCTAGCGGTTGAAACCTTCAGTTATTAAGTTGTGAGATTTCTAAACTCTTGTTCTTTTCCTATGAGTTTGTATTAATTCTCTTGTTTTTCATCTATTGATTTCTATTGGTTTTGCTAGCTTGATCACCTAGTTCGATTGATAGTTTTCTATTGCTAGACTAGGAATATACTGTGGAATTCCTTGTCATTGTAGCGCTCATATCTGCATGATCTGGTAGTTGATTGCTTTTATGAAAGAGAATTGATTGCATGTTAATACTTGACGGTTGTAAGTTATTGCATGCATCCTTATGATTCCTGTGCCCTTTGCTGCTATTTCATCTAATCTTGAGAGGTTTCCCTGATTGTTGAATAGTAAGTATTATCAGGACCGGTTGGCCTGCTGATATATTAAAGATTGGAATAGGAACATTCCCTAGGATTGAATAGAACTTGAGATAAATCTATGATCAACTTGATTGACTGTTGTGTGGATACTTGCTAGGTGAAACCCCTTCTCATCATATTCTCACCCAAACTCCCTTGCTTGATACTTGTTACTTTTGTGTTCTTGTAATCAAAATCCCCCCCCCCCCTTTGGTTACTTGTTACTAGTTGATATTTCACTTGACTGCATTGATTTGGTGTTTTGATTCCCTTGGGTTCGACCTCTACTTACTTGCTATACTCTAGTTAGTGTTTAGAGTTTATTTCTTTGATTTGGCACTACGACTTTAGCCTTATCAAATTTGGCGCCGTTGCCGGGGAATTGAAATTATTCCAATTTTGTGCTAATTGTGACTTATCAACTGTTTGGTGTGAACCTTTATGGTTCAGACCCGTGCTACTAACTCATCTCTTGTTGCTTTTGATTCAGAGATTGAGAGGACGTTCCACAGGAACCGAAGAGCAGTTTTGAACCAAAGTAGCGAGATGGGTGATCGAAATGGACAGCCAATGCCTACTATGAGGCAGCTCACTGCCCCGAACTTAGATCAACAACCTCTGACAGTGAGGTTTCCTGAGATAGCTGAGGGTGTGAATTTTGAGCTAAAAGCTGGATTAATTCATGAACTTCCACACTTTCATGGCTTAACAGGTGAGGATCCAAACAAACATTTGGCTCAGTTTCATGCCATATGTTCTAGCATGAAGCCGAGGGGTGTCACTGAGGAACAGGTAATGTTAAGAGCTTTCGGATTCACTCTGAAAGACGCTGCTAATGATTGGCTTTACTATCAAGCCCCTGGGAGTATTGATACTTGGGCTAAGATGAAAAAGGTTTTCTTGGAGAAATACTTTCCAGCAACTAAACTGAGCAGCCTGAAAAAGGACATTACAAATCTCCAACAACACGCAACTGAAAGTCTCTATGAATATTATGAGAGATTCAAGAAGTTGTGCTCAAGTTGTCCTTTCCACAGCTACACTGATCATGATCTTCTCATGTATTTATTTAGTGGACTGATTGATGAAGATCGTCGTATGGTGAATGCATCATGTGGAGGTAACTTTTTAAGATTAATTGTACCTCAGGCTAATGAAATGTTTGAGGAATTAGCTGAGAGCTCAAGGCAGTTTGGTAGCAGGCAAAGAACACAGTCAATCAAGTTGGAGAATGAGGTACAATCTGTCTTGTCTTTTTGTCATTCTTATGCATGTGGGGGTCACTTTGGGGCAAATAGAACAGCTAGGAAAGTATTGGATGCAGGTTTGTATTGGCCACACATATTTCGTGATGCTTATGCCTATTGCAAAACCTGTGATCAATGCCAACGAGTTGGGAACATGTCTCAAAAGAATGAGATGCCTCAAGCACCAATCATCTTTTGTGAGATTTTTGATGTTTGGGGGGTTGACTTTATGGGACCTTTCCCTAGCTCATTCGGGAACTTATATATTTTGCTTGCGGTGGACTACGTGTCCAAATGGGTGGAAGCGAAGGCCACCAAGACTGATGATTCTCAAGTTGTAGCAGGGTTCTTGAAAGAGAACATATTTGCTCGTTTTGGTATTCCCAAGGCTCTCATAAGTGACAGGGGTACTCACTTTTGTAACAAGACGGTGAGTGCATTGCTGAAGAAGTATCATGTCACTCAGAGGGTCTCCACTGCCTATCATCCACAGACCAATGGACAAGCTGAGTTGTCAAACAGGGAGATCAAGACCATCTTACAGAAGACAGTAGCCCCTAACAGGAAGGATTGGAGCCTAAGACTTAATGATGCATTATGGGCCTACCGCACAGCCTACAAAACTCCTATAGGTATGTCACCCTATCGATTAATTTTTGGTAAAGGTTGTCATCTTCCAGTGGAGCTTGAGCATAAGGCATTATGGGCTGTCAAGAAATGCAACATGCAAATTAGTGAAGTTGGAGAATTCAGGAAGCTACAATTGAGTGAGCTAGAGGAAGCAAGACTCGACTCCTATGACAATGCTGTCATATATAAGGAAAAGACGAAAGCTTGGCATGACAAGAACATTTTGAGAAAGAACTTCAAAACAGGTGATAAAATTCTACTATTTCAGTCACGTCTGAAACTTTTCCCAGGTAAGCTTAAGTCTAGATGGGTAGGACCTTATGTTGTTGCCCAAGTCTTTCCCCATGGAGCAGTGGATTTATATGATGGGGAGACTCATAAGGTATTTAAGGTAAATGGGCAACGATTGAAAGCCTATCATGAAGGTTTCACCAACGAGGCCATCGATGAGCAATATTTTACTGAGCCTATTGATGAAACCTGATTGAAAGGCATGAAGTCGAGCCACAACGTTAAATAAGGCGCTACTCGGGAGGCAACCCGAGGTTTGAGTTTGTCTTTGTTTTTGTTCGGGGTAATTTTCTTGTTAGTTTTTCTATGGACAGGAGGAAAGCACCGAAGCTTAGGGTCCGCTACAGTCAGTAGCCAATCCCGCTGTAAGTCTTCTCCCGTTCTAAAAAAAAAAAAAAAAATGATGACGTGGATATTTAGGATGTCGTGGCGCTGACTTTGTGCTGACGGGGCACTGACGGAACGGTGACTAGCTGATGTGGAGACGATAAATTGATAAAGCTACATGGATTAATCAGTTATGCAGGTGGGCCAGCTGAAAAGGTCCATGATAATAAAAAGCGAAGCCCAAGCCCAATCTCATACCTACCCTCACCAATAAAACCCCACCAGCCCCACTATAAAACCCCTCACCCACCCCCATCTTCTAAAACCCTAGCCACCCCCAAAACCTCCCAAGCTCCCATCTCCCTCAAACCACCCCAAAACCTCCCAAGCTCCCATCTCCCTCAAACCACCACAAAAGCCGACCTAAATCCACCGGAGTTCGCCGGAAACCAGCCACCGCGACCGCCTCCATCTCACGGCGATCGCCATCTGGTGACAAAAGCTCGACCTCGGAAACCCAGGCGACCGCGATCGCCATAATCCATCCGCGATCGCCAGTGCAATACAGAATCCATCCGCGATCGCCATAGTCCATCCGCGATCGCCATTCTGTTCTGCAGCATTTATTTTGCTTCGAAAATTCTGTGAGTAAAACTTCGTTTCTCTCCTTTGCTATTCATCCCCTTATTATACAATGGTGAGAGGAGTCAAGATGACTAAAAAGCAAAAAGAGGTTCGAGATTTTGTGGATTCTAAAGCTGTAGTTACTACTAAGTTTTTTTGCGTACCCACTTTGCAATTGTTGGGTTTGGAAGAATGCACATTGGCATTGCTGAGCCATGGTGGTTTAGGTGGACTTATGACCAAAAACGCTCCCACTGATGAGACTTTGACACGAGACTTTATTGCTACTTTTTCATTCAGTACGGAGGAACGAAATATTGTTTTCATGCTGCAAGGTAAAGAGTATGTTCTTGGTTTTGATGATTTGAGTGTACTATTTGGGGTGACCAAGGACCCTAGTGAGGGTTGGAGTGAGCCTGATCAGAGGGCTGCAGATTTCTGGTTTCATTCTACAGGACAGGTACTGAACCCTTCTATTACTCAGTACAATTACGAGTTCACTCATCCTTGCCTTAGGCTAGCTCACAAGGTGATAGCCATGTGTTTCTTGGGGCGTGGGGAGGTGAACAAGGTCTCTGCTCAGGATCTACAGTTTTTATGGAGCCTCACACCTGAATGTGAGACCGTTCCAGATTGGATCCTGCTTTTTTGCCATAGTGTGGCCAAATACAGGAAGATGGGCAAGAAGGTGGGCAAGATAAGTATGGGAGGAATGGTCACTCTCATTGCCCGACTCTGTTTAGGAGATGAGGTTATCCCTAGTGGTAGCAGCAACTCCAACTATGTTTATGATGTTCCAGGGCTGAGGCGTGCACTGCTTCTAGATGTGCGCCGGGATATTTATACGTGGTTGTCCAAGCATGAGGGCACACACAAGATGCGTCTACCTAGATTCATTCCCTTTGGTCCTCTTGCAAGGGATTTTCGACTATTGCCTGATGGTGCTGAGGCTGAGGAGTCTGACGAGGAGGCGGAGATGGAAGTTGACATGGGAGGTCATGATGGTGCTCCAAGGGCTGATCAGGGAGGTCCTCAGGCTGCTGCCCCGGGATTTGATTATGAGCGGATGTACAGTCTGATGGAGAGTATGTCTCTTCAGCAGCAGGCATTCGGGACACAACTAGCTGAGGTGAGCCGAACAGTGAGCAGCTATGACAGCCGGTTCACCAACATCGAACAGACCATACAGACGTTGCAACAGAGGCAGGAGGAGTTCTTTAGGGGTGCAAACCCCTACTATCCACACCATCCACCACCATCACCACAGTGAGTATTATCCTTGCTTCCCCATTTACATTTGTATGTCCTTTATTTTCCATTGAGGACAATGTTTCATTCAAGTATGGGGGAGGGGATGATATGAGTAATTGTACATATTTATTTTCCTAGCATTTCATTTTGCATGTTATAAATCAAAAATTTAAAAAAAAAATTAAAAAATAGAAAAAGCCAAAAATATTGAGAAAAAGGCATACAAAATCCTTGGATAACAAGATCTATGCAATAAGAAGGTGGCTTGGCCGGCACTAGGCTGAGGCAACAATAAGTCTTGAGATATGTGAGTTGGTGAGCTCGGAACAATTATTGAGTGGTTGGGATGAAAACCCGAAAGGGCGCCCAAGCAAGATGAGTGTTATAAAAAAAATTGAGTGTTTTAGGATCATTATCATCTTGGCGTTATGGTGACATAAGAAGGAGGCGTATAGGAGGATTCGGGTAGGCCACTTGGAGGAATAAGGTGTAGTTCTGAGTTTGTGCTTATTGTATCACATTTGTTCTTGATTGTTGTTGTTGCGTTTTGTATGCTTTGGGTTTATTAAGTATGTAATCACTAGGAGATATTCTTGTACTTCCTGAGGCTTTGAGCATTTCATTGTAAGGGTAGCTTTTCTGTAAGTTACTCGGGACGAGTAAAAGTCTAAGTATGGGGGTATTTGATACGCTACACTTTGTATGGTGTAACTAGGGGTTATTACATTAGTTTAGGAGTGTTATCACAAGTATTTGGGGCTATTGTTATATTCTGAGTTGTTTATGAAGAAGTGAAGAAACAAAGACCAGAACCGAAGAAGAAGAGGATTCAAGATTCAAGACATGAAGACGAAGGCATTCTGCGGAGCAGCGGCGATCGCCACCATCACTATGGCGATCGCCATTCTACAACAGGAGCATTCAGGAGTTCGAGAGAGCATGACGATCACCATGACTCTATGGCGATCGCCATGGGGCGACAGAAACATGGCAGAGATTTGAATGAAGACCGCGATCGCCAGACATATATGGCGATCGCCACAACAAGGCCGAAGATATTCCGGACTTTCCTTATTTTGCTTTGTTTTTATTTCTTTTTATTATTTTTCTATTTTCCTTATTGTTTCGTTTAGGATCTTTCGTTTACCATATATTTTGGGGTTAGTTCTCTATTTAAGGACCCCAGTTTCTATCTTTTTGCATCATCTTTTCCATCAGACAATTTAGTTCTGCAACCATGAGCATGAACTAATCTCCATTGTTTTACCTAGCGGTTGAAACCTTCAGTTATTAAGTTGTGAGATTTCTAAACTCTTGTTCTTTTCCTATTGGTTTGTATTAATTCTCTTGTTTTTCATCTATTGATTTCTATTGGTTTTGCTAGCTTGATCACCTAGTTCGATTGATAGTTTTCTATTGCTAGACTAGGAATATACGGTGGAATTCCTTGTCATTGTAGCGCTCATATCTGCATGATCTGGTAGTTGATTGCTTTTATGAAAGAGAATTGATTGCATGTTAATACTTGACGGTTGTAAGTTATTGCATGCATCCTTATGATTCTCGTGCCCTTTGCTGCTATTTCATCTAATCTTGAGAGGTTTCCCTGATTGTTGAATAGTAAGTATTATCAGGATCGGTTGACCTGCTAATATATTAAAGATTGGAATAGGAACATTCCCTAGGATTGAATAGAACTTGAGATAAATCTATGATCAACTTGATTGACTGTTGTGTGGATACTTGCTAGGTGAAACCCCTTCTCATCATATTCTCACCCAAACTCCCTTGCTTGATACTTGTTACTTTTGTGTTCTTGTAATCAAAATCCCCCCCCCCCTTTGGTTACTTGTTACTAGTTGATATTTCACTTGACTGCATTGATTTGGTGTTTTGATTCCCTTGGGTTCGACCTCTACTTACTTGCTATACTCTAGTTAGTGTTTAGAGTTTATTTCTTTGATTTGGCACTACGACTTTAGCCTCATCATATTACCAGCTTTAAACCAGGGTGTAATTTTACCTAATGATCAACTGGTTTTTGCATCCAATTTGTAGGATGTGAGCAATTTTAGGTTTGCAGTGAAGTTGCAGTGATTGGCTGAAGGGCCTGCTCTTTTTCGATTGTGTAACAATTTAACTGATACATACGATTGTGTAAGAATATAACTGATACAGAAAAGTACCAAGAGTTTGCGGTGATTATATTCTGCTAATGGTTTTCAATATGAAGTCACTCTTGTACTATGTCATTGGCTTTGTGTTCTTACTTTCTCTTTTAAGGAAGTGTTTGTTGACCCTACTCGAGATGAGAGTCTAATTTTCGAGCTTTTAGAATTCAAGCATGATGTTCCTGACAATGGTAGTGCTGATTGGTTTCTCCAAGACCTGGCTAGTGAACAAGATGCTAATGGTGGCACAGTTAGTTCTGATTTCGATTTTGGTTCTTGCACTTTAACCTTCTTCTAATGGCCTTACTTATGTTTTTCCCTTATATATCATTTTCTCTAATTCTACAGAATTTGAGTCGGTGGTTTTCTTTTCAAACATGATTAAGGTGGAAGGATACAGTAGAAACATATGTATATGTAACTTGTAAGGTCCTGTTTAGTCGCTGGTGAGTCCAATATATTTTCCTCATGATGTGAATAACGGAGATGTAGTATGATAACCAGTCATCATCACTGATCACAAAATGATTATTCATTTGCAAAATGAAGCTTAAAGTTCCAACCTACAGATAGTTCAGTGATGAGAACTAAATGATGAGAACCAAGATCTGCATGAGCATGTAGCCGATATCGCCACTTCCAATTTTCAGCTGAGACTTGAGCGTGACACCCTTATTTATGAAAAACAAGTTCTTCGAGATGTTGCGACACGAAGCACAATCCTAGTGTGGTTTCATTATGGTGTTATTGATATTTTCTTTATGTTGGATGGCATCTTTATGAATATGTAATAGTGCAGGTTTTATGAACTTATGACTTTCTATATGTAGTAATATGCAGGGGTAATATGCAGGTTTTATCATGTTTTAGGATGAATGTGTGTGCAAGGGTGATAATTTTGGACTAGTATTCACCTCTAGTTTGCCTCTTTTTGTTGTAATGGTTATCCTTATATGTATAATATGTATACTATGTAAGGGTTATAATTTTGACTAGTATTCACCTCTAGTTTGACTTCATGTAATCATTGTCGTAACCATGTCAGAAGTCAGATTTTATGGTCCCTTGTGAGCTACAAAATGCCAAATGAAGCCATTTTTAATACTCAAACATTTTTTAATGTAATTTTACATTATTTGTTTTTAACAAATGGGACCTCTCAAAGATGGACAAATCCAAGTACCAACTTCTTTATAAGAGCACATTTGAGTTTCTCTCCTCTTCTCACACTTGTGTACTAACACACTCATCCTCTAGTACAAGGAAAAAGCTCAGTAATTCCAACTTCTATCTCATAATGTCCGATATGTGTTAAATTGCATTTCTCATACTGTACTATATATCGAATATGATGACATATTAATTTCTTTTCGTAAATGTAGGACGAAAGAACCTTTGGTTTATGAGTGATGAAGATAGACAATCTTTGATGGAGGTGCTACGCGAATTCCGTTCTGATCTTGAGGAAGAATGGTGTCTCGATCTTTCAAGGGTTCAATATTCCTTTTTGGTCGCAACCGGAAAACAAGTTGACCTCATGTTGTTGAACGACACTATTGACAAGATTGTCAAGACTTGGCGTTTATGGAAGATTTTTGTAACCTCTAGCAAAGTTAAATGTATTCCGAACACGGGCAAAGTTATCGACGATGATCAATGGTGGGAGAATAAACTTAGGGTGAGATATAACACATGCACATTTTTTTTTCATTACACGCTTGAGATTGATGAAGATTAGTACATATAAGATATTAGTGTTAATAGCATTTGTGTATATTTTTTGTGAAGGAGAACAAACTTTCGGTAACTTCCGTTTGAGTCCATTGTCCCCTACAATGAAGGCGGCGTAGGCCTATGTTTTCCGTGATCACTAGAATTGCGGTAGTTCAAGGGTTAAAGTTGAGGATCCTTTCGTGACTCATAAGTGATCCTCTACGTTCAGTTTATGTCGATGTCGTTCCTTACTTTTCCACTTTGTAATAAACAAACTACGTCGTCTATACGACATGTCGTTTGAGTATGTCGTTTGAGTATGTATTTGATCCTCTCGTTTGAATATGGCATTTGTGTTGTAATCTATCCTTCAATTATATTTTATTCCTCTCGTTTGAATAGTAAACCCTACAAAATTCCTATTCCCATATTACTTCTACATCTACTCATAAAGGTAAAGGTCTATAAATACACATGCAATACTAATGAAACCTTCACCAAAACCCCTTGCATCATTTACTTCCACGTTGAAAAAACTCTTGAGTGTGTCAAGACAATGGCTAGAAGGAGAGGTAAGGTCCAAGGCTTTGGATTTTGTACTTCCTTACCTTTTATTCAAGTTCTTAGCATATATTCACTAGTAGAAAAAACACATGTTGCAGCCCCCCTGTTGAGGCGGTCACCTTAAAAACCGACGCAAAAAGTCTTATTCTACTATCTGTTGAGGCGGTCAGTCGTTTAGTTCGCTGCAACAGGTACTTTAGAGGCGGGCAAATATCCGTTCGCCTCAAATAATATTTGTGTTTTTGACTTATTGAGGCGGTCAGTAATGCGCCCGCCTCAACAGAACCCAAAATTAGAGGCGGGCAGTAAGACACCCGCCTCAAATGATGCGACGAAGAGATTAGAGGCGGGCAGTAAGGCGCCCGCCTCAAAATAACACAAACATTAGAGGCGGGCAGTCATGCGCCCGCCTCAAAAAATGCTTCAAAAAACGCCTGATTTATTTGTTCGCACGGATCATCATTTTGAGGCGTTGATTAGGTCTAAATGTTTTAATCTGACGGCTTAAAATAATTTGTGCTTTCTTCCTCCCTCGTTCAACGCCTGCAGCCTCTCCTTCCACAACATCCTTCTCCTGTCAACGTCTCATCTCCTTCCTCCTCCCATCGTCTCCTTCTTCCTCCCTCGTTCAACGCCTGCAGCCTCTCCTTCCACAACATCTCGCTGCACAGGCCGACATCAACGACTCCAACACCCTCGCGGTGCTCTTCTCCTCCGTCCCCTCCACCCACGTCCTCCTCTCATCTTCGTCAATCTCCCATCCCATCTCATTCTCTCGTTGCCTCCTCTCATCCTCTCAATCTCATCCCCTCCTCCCATCCTCTCAAATCCCTCTCGCTGCTATCCGGGTTCTTCTTCCTCTCAAATCCCGGAGAAAAGCGCAGGACGGAGGCGATTTTTTTGTCTAAAGGCACCGAGCAGACGGAGACGAGTCAGATCTGAGGCGATCTCGGAGGACGGAGGACGGAGGCGATCTCGGAGGCGAGTCAATGGTTCCTAGAAGAGCTGAATCTGAAAGAGGTTCAGAGGCGAGCCAGATCTGGAAGAATTCAGGATGGAAATGAGCGGAGACGAGCCAGATCTGAAAGAATCGAGGGCGGAGACTCACATCGCCTCAGATCCGAGCGTCGGAGTCTCGAAATCGACTCACATCGCCTCAGATCCAAGTTCAAATATGCAATATGTATCGAAGCTCCATTGAAGCTCCATTGAAGCTCCATTGAAGTTGATACTCTTGTATTATTTTATTTTGATTTGTTTATTTATTTCATTAAATTATTTATATAGTCATATTCTTGTAAATTATCAGATCGATATGTTCATGTATTATTTCAATCGGTTAATCGACAAATTTGTTTACTTGAAGTTGTTCGTTGATTTATTTGTTCGCACTTATTTCAGTTTGGTTTGGAAAATGAGCTGAAGCTTTCAACAAGCATCATTTAATTATTTCAATCGTAATTATTTCAGCCCAGCAGATATTAGAGGCGGGCACATGCTCGTCCGCCTCAACATGCATCATTTCTTGAGGCGGGCACTACTAGTTTGAGGCAAACTTTTTGCCTACTTGTTGAGGCGGGCACCATTTTGACCGCCTCAACAGACCCCCTCTGTTGAGGCGGTCGCCTTTCTGCCCGCCTCAACAGACCCCCTCTGTTGAGGCGGTCGCCCTTCTGCCCGCCTCAACAGAGGTAGAAAACGTTGCATCTGTTGAGGCGGTCACCCTCCCGACCGCCTCAACAGCTCATGACCTGTTGCAGCCCCCCCTGTTGCAGCGACCCCTGACCGCCTCAACAGGGGGGTTTTTGACCGCCTCAACAGGTGTTTTTTCCACTAGTGATTGTTTTCACAAATTATACTATCACTTCATGATAGATAAAAGGACCAGGATCATGGACCAACATTATTATGAGATGCTTTTGAGGGCATGTGTCGAATACGTGGGTGATTATGACGACTCAAGCTCGTTTCCAATCTCACTTCACCAGAGGAATGTTGTTTAGCCAAAGGAATTATGTGACCAAAGGAATGCTAAAACACAACAAATCATTAAAACTAAACAGACAAACATGACAGTAGCTTCCTTTGCAACACACAAACATGACAATGAATAATGCAGTCACAAAAAATGAATTACATCAATACACATGTACATGACAATAGCTACCTTTGCAACATACAAACAAACACGACATTGAATAATGCAGTCACAAACCAATGAATTACATTTTATGACAGTACATGAGAGTAGGAAATAGAGTTTATAACCATTCAATTATATTACATAAGATGACTAATCAATCTTATGACAGTACACATGTACATGACAGTACTTTCCTTTGCAGCACACAAACATGACATTCAATCAATCTTCTCACAAACAATGAATAAAAAATTTCCAACACTTAACATGTACACGACAGTAGGAAATAGAGTTTATAACCATTCAATTACATAAGATGACTAATGAATCTTATCCATTCAATACAAATTTATCCATAAAACTAACCATATCCATGTGTAAAGATATAGCACAACATCATCATGATACGAGAAAAATATGAAATCTCAATCTTCTTTATTCAATACCAACTTTTAAATATCATTAACCCTAGAAACATAAATGAATAGATTGCTTACCTGTAGCAAAACAATCAGATGAACGATTTTGGATGTGAAAACGACTGACCTAGGTTCTTCACTTTCCGTGGAAATTATTCTTAACGGCCAACAAAATTGACGTAAGGATCAGGAAGATGAATTGAAGAAGATGATAGCTCAAGATGCAAAGTCGAATTGACATACCTAGGTATCGCCTTCTTCGGACTGGTTCATCGCCTTCAACAAAAGGGAGCTTGAAATTTGGGGAAAGCCATGGAGGAATTGTGGCACATGAGCAGTAATTTCTTTAAAAACCCATGTCCTTTTATGTAATTTACCACACCTAATACCCACTCTCATTTGATATTGTCGGAGAGGAGGGCATGAAATTAGTGATTTCTCGCCAGTGCTCGCTTAGAAAATTCCCATAAGAAGTATTTTTCGGAAACCTTAGTTTTTCACTTGCGGTTCTAGTGGTGCACTTACAACTGTTCTATGATCCATTCACTATGGTTTACGACTTTCTCTCTGCGTGGGCTATAGGAAATTACTCTTATATTTAGATTTTGCTCAAGTGTGTTCTCTGATCTTAGAAGACTAATCTTCAAATGAACCCAAACTTCTATTTGACTAAGCATCGTCGAGACTATGGTAAGAACATCCAAGATGGTTTTCAGGTTCTTCATGTTTGTCGATTTGCTAACCCGGTCGCGAATTTCTTAGGAAATCACGATATTTCCTTATCTTCTTGCTTTGTTGAATTTGATTTTCCTCCTAGCGCCCTCTCTAAATTTTTGGATTATGATCTTGTAAGCTACTCATGGAACTCTCCTTTTGTTTAATTCGAAACTTCCGCATGGGTCATCTCCGTTTTCATGACACAAAAAACATTTGTGCTAGGTTGGAATATTTTTTTGTAGAAAATCATGGGAAACTATTATCCTGTGATTTTCAATGTTTGCAAAATTCAGAAATGTTTATACTTTTTTATTTGTGGAAAGAGTCAAGTACAAATATATTTTTTTATACAAATTAATGTATGAATGGTGAATGTTTAGTAGTAATTTGGTAACATTTAGTAGTAATTTAGAGAATATCCATTGACAAAAGGTAAAACATTCATTTTAGAGAATATTTATTGTTAAACTAATGAACATTCATCTACAAAAAGCTTGAAGAAGGTCTTGGGGGTTTGTTTTTGAGGCACTCGAACCACTCAAGAGGAGAAGAAGGATAACTTCTAAGGGGACTCGAACTATCAAAAAAGATTTTGACGCCTATTATGAACTAGAAACTTTATATTCAATTTCAACGTGCCTTTACAATGAAGAAAATGTTGGCTTTTATAGGGAGAGAAGACGTATTCTCTTGCAAGGTCAAAGACACTCTTCAATCAATCGAGCATTAAATGTCAAATCAAAGCTAGAGGTGTGAAACGGTTAACCGGCCCGACCAAACTGGACCGGAACCGGCCCGGTCAAAACCGGGCCCGACCCGGAACCAGAAATGGACCGGCCAAACCGAGCCTCTAAAGGTTACGGTCCAGGTTCATAATATTATTGAACCGTGAACCGGCGGGTCCAAAGACGGTTAACCGCCGGTTCGGTCCAGTCCGGTTAACCGCCGGTTCAATCAAAAAATTATTTTATAAAATATATTTTTAAGATTATTAAAATATTTATTAAAAAATAAAAAATAAAAAATTTATGTTAAAATTTTATAGTGAACCGGCCGGTTAACCGCCGGTTCACCACCAAAATTGAATGAACCAAAAGAGTTAACCGGAAGATTTAACCGGTTAACCGCCGGTTATCGAATCAATGTAGTTGTTGAGTGTTGGCCAACCTGTTGCTTTTATGCCTTCAGTACTACTAGTAGCTTTTGCTGCAGCATAGTACACTAATTAATAGTGTTGTTCCATCATCTAAAAATTGAGGTGTGACTAATGAGTAATGAAGTAGTCGTTTGAGACTTTGAGGCAAAAAAAAATTTGAAACAAATATTAAAATTGAAGTAACATCAACCTAATGACTAGCCGTTTGAGACTTAGGCAAAAAAAGAAATTTGAAACAAATTTTAAAAATTAATTAACATCAGCCTAATTTCTATCTACCTAAATTAAATGCAAAAATCCTAATTTACTATCTTAAAATTCTATAAATACCCCAACTTCAAACACTTAAATTACACCAATCTCTCTTCTCAATCTCAATTCTCTACTCTCAAACCTCTAGCATTCAAATATTTTGATCATTCTTGTCTTAGTTTTAATTTGTTCTTGCAATCAAAAAATTTAGTATTTAATTTGCTTCATAATTAAATACTAAGGTTTTACTGTTTTCTTGCAATTAAAAAAATTTAGTATTTAATTTGCTTAATAATTAAATACTAAGGTTTTAACTTGTTCTTGCAATCAAAAAAATTAGTATTTAATTTGGTTAATAATTAAGTTCTAAAACTGTTCTTATAATTTGATACAAATTGTTCTACGTAATTTGTTCTCAATCCATTATTAGTTGGTTCAATACTTGCTTAGTATTTAATTTCTTCTTGTAATCATATTTGTTCTTGTAATACTATTCTTAATTTTTTAATTTCTTACTACGTAATTGTTGGTCATAATTAGTTGGTTCAATACTTCATGCTTACCTAATTGCTACGTAATTGTTGGTAATACTGTTTCTTCTTGCAATCCATTATTAGTTGGTTCAATACTTGCTACGTAATTGTTGGTAATAATATTGTTCTATTGCACTTGTCTAATTAATTTGATACGTAATTTGTATTGTTCTTGTTTTATTCTTGCACTAAAAAATTATTTTGGTCTTAGTAATTTCATGTATTTTATAAAATGGATCTTATTGATGTTGATTTTCTTTTTGATAGTCAAGAAGAGGAAATATTCACTCAAACTCCTATAACCCAAGGACAAGGTCAAGTTGATGATCTTGAGGATGGATAAGTGAATGTTAATCCTCCTAAGGCCGATATGTTTAGAATTCATTTTACAAAAGGACCCCAAGATCCCGAAACTAATAAAATTATTGTTTCTTGTAGGTATTGTGATAAGAAATATCAATGGGCTAAAGGAGGAGGATATGGCACAATGAGGCGGCACATCGAAAAGATCCACCCCGATAAGATGAGAATGTTGAAAGGGCAAACACAAATTTCTCCCGGGTTTGCATCTCATCAAAATCCTTTATTTCGTTATGATCATGCTTCTAGTAGTCTAGCATTAGCCGAAGCGATTTGTGTTGATCATTTCACATTTCAATTTTGTGAGAACATGGGATTTAATGATTATATGATCAATCATGCACAACCTGCTTATAAGAGAACATGTCGACAAACAATCAAGAAATATGTTATTAGATCATATAGAAAACGTAAAGCCGACTTAGTTCAATATTTTGTTAAATATGCATGGTATGAATGTGTTTGATCGATTAGCGTATAAAAACTCAAGGAACAAAAGCTATTGTTCCTTGATAAGTAGATAATGCAGAAAGACAAACAATAATGTAAATCAAACCTGGACACGATGATATATAGTGGAAACACCCCAAGTACCAAAAAGTCCTCGAGGCGAAAAATCACTCCTCTCTAGCTTTCACTAGAGAGAGTTTGAACGAGTCTACTTGTTGTATTGATATCTTGATTACAATAGAACTTGGATCACTCACCTAGACTTCCTAGCTAGATCTCGGATCACTCTTCTCACTTGAATCTCAATCTCACACACGTAGAACAACTCTAAACCGAGTATTAGGTTTTCGTTCTTCAAAGTCGTACTAAGCTATGCAATTCCAATGCAATATATAGCACACTAAATAGCTCAAACCTAACTACCAATCTAGCCGTTCTAATATTACCATAAATCTCACAATATCTTTCAACAAGGAAACCGCTTCCTAAAATATCTTTCACAAGGAATTCTCTTCCTAAGAAATCTTTCCTTCCGTGTGACATTCCAACTTGTTCTCCAAGTAGTCACAATGGGCCTTACACTTCGGCGCACCGCCTTGAACAAATAAGGAAACAAAGCGCATAAGGAAATATTCCTTGCGCATAATATTTCCTTATTTCTTTGGCAACATTCACACGCGCGTCCAATGCCCATCCTTCTTCCGAGTTGCCACTTTCATTATTTGGCGAGATCTTATTTTCCTTCTTTGACAAGATCTTCTTTCCTTCTTTGAAATGCGACTCTTCCATAATTCTTCAAGTCCATTCTTCAAGATATCTTCGACCAATAATCTTTCTCGGATGAACTTATTCTTCACAGCTGTCTTCCACTCGACGCAACCTTACGTTTCATGGATTCCAGCAAGACTTCCTTCGTACCTGCTTGTACGTCCTTTGTTCATGATTGTTCTTCCTTTGTTCCTGCCTACGCACAAGTAGACTTCCTTCGTTCCTGCACACAAACTAGTAACAATACCTACGCACTCAAGTAAACCATTAGTGGATGTTTGTCATTTAATCAAAACCTCATCATATCTCAACAATTTCCCCCTTTTTGATGATGACAAACATCCTTAACAATAAGAGTATAAACCTGAGACATATATACTAACTGAGGAACAAAGACTAACAAAGCACTAAAAACTCCCCCTCAGAAAAACAACGAACTACAACTAAGTCATGAATTCCCCCCTCAAGTCCTGCTATCCTCTAATTTCCCCCTTTTGGCATCATCAAAAAGAGTAAAATAAGAAGTCATAAACAGGAAGTATACAAAACACAAGAAAGCAGTCGAGGTAATGACTCATAAGGACTCCGATGCTCAAGAAATCACAATATCAAGAGAAAAGTATGAGAATCGGCATGCTAGCAACCAAGAGTTATAAGTCATGAGAAAGTGTACAATAAGAGCAAAGAGAAGAGGGATAATGCGGCTGGGAGAGAAGAGTGGGGTTGGAGCAATTGGAAAGTAGTCAGAGATGTTCTGTTCCCTTTGAAGAATGAGACGAGATTACTCTGAAGTAGCGACTTTGCAAGTTTCCCGAACCAAAAGATCGAATCCCAGCTGTCGTGTTAACTTTTTCTTCATGTTGTTTCTTCGAGCTTCTGTAACTGAAGCCACTGAACCAACCCAACTTTTCATAGTACACGGCCTTCTTGAGTGTTTCTTTTGCGTGTTTGAGGGTATTAAACCTACCCGTTGTGCTGTACTCTGTAGGCTTTCTTCTTTAGTAACCATCTTTCAACCTTTATAATCTTCATCCTTAGTCACCACAATCTCGGAGACGTCACTGAGTGATCCTTTTGGCATCCTTACTTATTGGGTTAGTGTCTACAACGGAAGGATTGATGGATGTGTCGGAGAGAGGGTGAAGAGGGCGGTTGTAGGGTTGAAGGTGAAAGTGGGCGGTGATGAGGGAATGACGCTTGCAGAGTTGAGTATGAGTAGGAGAGGGTCAATGATCTTGAGGAGGTGGTTTTCTTGTTTAAGTGGGATGGGATTTTTGGTAATTTTGAGGAAGGGGTATATATAACGGATGGAGACCGTTTCAAGTTGGAAAGAAAAAAGATCTTTTTCCAAATTGATAAGATCTTAGGGTTTTGGGTACCACTTCACCTTTTCCAAGACAACATCACTGCTTTACCAAAAATACACGGAAACTTCTTCTCACGCCATCTTGAAACCATGTCTCCTTTCCTTCTTGAGGACTAGAACATTCCTTCCACTTTCACAATTTTTCCAAAAAAATAGAATAGTATAATGCGGGGGTGAGTTACCAAAAGTGGTACAATAGAGCATTATACAGAAAACATAGATGGAAAATATGAATTATTAAGTCATGATGAGAGATTCCAGATGTAGATGAATACAAGGGGCTCATAGGAATGTGCAATCATGACAAGGCTTCAGGGACGGCTGTAGAGATCCTCTATCCTTTGGGCTTATAATGAGGGTTCAAATCATCAAGAGGACTCTTTTGGGCAACAAATAAGACCTTCTCATGTAAAGAAATTATGGTGCTAGCATTTCGAATTCTAAGAGATTTCAGGACTACAGAGATTAATCAAGACATGAAGAAGCAAATAACTCACACCAACGAAATACAATCACATGTTCATATAATCCTATAGATAACGACCAATTATCACTCAGACTTCAACCAGTTATGGGAGGATTTTAGGAATTGAAAGAATTATTCGAGAGAAATCATACCAAGTTCTAGACGAAGCCTTTCGAAAGGTTCCTTGTTTAGTGCCTTGGTGAAGAGATGTCTGCGATTTGTTCATCAGTGCGAACGAACTCCATTGTTACTAGCCCTTTTTCAACATAGTCTCTTAGAAAGTGGTGTCTAATCTCAATATGTTTGGTTCTAGAATGCTGCACAGGATTCTTAGCAATATTTATAGCACTAGTATTATCACAAAGAATAGGTACTGAATTGAGATTGATACCGAAATCACTTAGCTGTTGTTTAAGCCATAAGAGTTGTGAGCAACAGGCTGCGACTGCTATGTATTCAGCTTCAGCTGTGGAGAGAGCCACCGTGGTCTGCTTCTTTGATCCCCATGAGACAAGGCATGGTCCTAAGAACTGAGCCATGCTAGATGTAGACTTGCGATCTACTTTGTTCCCTGCGAAGTCTGCATCTGTATATCCTATAAGGCTCATGCTTCCTCCCCTGGGATACCATAGGCACAAATCATTTGTTCCCCTTAGGTACCTCAGAATCCTCTTGACTGCAACGGTGTGTGATTCTCTTGGATCAGCTTGAATTCTTGCACATAGACACACGTTGTACATTATGTCAGGTCGGCTGACAGTCAAATAGAGTAGGGATCCAATCATTCCTATGTAGAGAGATTGATCTTCTTTGTTGCCGTTCTCGTCCTTGCCCAGAGAGTCATTTGGAGAAATTAGGGTTGCATATGGTTTGGAATTTGCTATTCCAAATTAGGGTTGCCGGGGAATTGAAGCTAAAGTCGTAGTGCCAAATCAAAGAAAACCCTAAACACTAACTAGAGTATAGCAAGTAAGTAGAGGTCGAACCCAAGGGAATCAAAACACCAAATCAATGCAGTCAAGTGAAATATCAACTAGTAACAAGTAACCAAAGGGGGGGGGGGTTTGATTGCAAGAACACGCAAGTAACCAGTAACAAGCAAAGAAGGTTTGGTTGTGAATATGATGAGAAGGGGTTTCACCTAGCAAGTATCCACACAACAGTCAATCAAGTTGATCATAGATTTATCTCAAGTTCTTATCAATCCTAGGGAATGTTCCTATTCCAATCTTTAATATATTAGCAAGCCAACCGGTCCTGATAATACTTACTATTCAACAATCAGGGAAACCTCTCAAGATTAGATGAAATAGCAGCAAAAGGCACAAGAATTATAAGGATGCATGCAATAACTTACAACCGTCAAGTATTAACCTGCAATCAATTCTCTTTCATAAAAGCAATCAACTACCAGATCATGCAAATATGAGCGCTACAATGACAAGGAATTCCACCGTATATTCCTAGTCTAGCAATAGAAAACTATCAATCAAACTAGGTGATCAAGCTAGCAAAACTAATAGAAATCAATAGATGAAGAACAAGAGAATTAATACAAACCCATAGGAAAAGAACAAGAGTTTAGAAATCTCACAACTTAATAACTGAAGGTTTCAACCGCTAAGTAAAACAATGGAGATTAGTTCCTCCTCATGGTTGCAGAACTAAATTGTCTGATGGAAAAGATGATTGAAAAGATGATGATAGAAAGAAAGAAACTAGGGTTCTTAAATAGAGACTAACCCTAAAAATATATGATAAAAGATATATCCTAAAACTAATTAAGGAAAATAAGGAAAGAGAAATAAAGAAATAAGGAAATAAAACAAACACAATTCGGTGAAACTTGCTTCCTAATCCACGTACTGCTCTTCCACTTGGGCCCACCTTGCTTCTGATCCACGTACGGCCCACCTTGTAAATCAGCAGTAACTTCCCATGCTTCATGGCAAGGTGGCGATCGCGGTCGCTGATGTCTTCTCGAATGACTTTTGTTGAATGATGGCGATCGCCTGGATGGTAGTGGCGATCGCGGTTAACGTCGCAGAAGCTTCTTCATTCTTCAAGTCTTCAATCTTCTTTGGTTCTGATCTTCATTTCTTCACTTCTTAATAAATATCTCAGAACATAATAATGACTCGAAACACATATAATAATACTCCTAAATCAATGTAATAATCCCTAGTTACGCCATACAAAGTGCAGCGTATCAGTTGCATATGGTTTGGAATTTGCTATTCCAAACTTCTTGACTACTTCTCTGAGATACTTCTGCTGATCGAATCTAGTTCCATCATCTCCTTGTATTACTTGTAGTCCGAGAAAGAACTTGAGTTCTCCTACCATGCTCATCTCGAACTCACTTTCCATGAGTTTGACGAATCTCTCAACCAGCTTGTTGTTTGTGGACCCAAAGATGATGTCGTCCACACAGACTTGCACGACTAGAGTGTCCTTTCCTTCCCTCAAGAGAAACAGAGTTTTGTCTACCTCTCCACGAACATATCCGTTGGACAGTAGATGGCGAGATAGTCTCTCGTACCATGCTCGAGGGGCTTGTTTGAGACCATAAAGAGATTTGTCCAGTACATAGACGTGGTCTGGGTGAGATGAGTCAACAAACCCAGGAGTTTGTTCCACAAAGACTTCTTCCTTGAGTTCCCCGTTGAGAAAGGCAGTCTTTACACCAATCTGTTGGAGCTTGAAACCATGATGTGCTCAGTAGGCGATCAACAATCTTATGGCTTCCAGTCTGGCCACGGGAGCAAAGGTTTCATCGTAGTCTGTCCCCTCCTGTTGGTTGTACCCTTTTACCACCAGTTTGGCTTTGTTTCTTGTTACCTGGCCTTTGTCATCTAGCTTGTATCTGAAGACCCATTTTGTTCCTATTATGGTTCTGTTCCCTGGGTTAGGAACAAGTCTCCATACCTTGTTTCTTTCAAACTGATGAAGCTCGTCTTGCATAGCTTTGACCCATTCTGGATCCTTTAGGGCTTCATCTACTGTTTTTGGTTCTGCTAGGGAGACAGAAGAGGTGAAAGCACAAAATTCATTAGAGGGTAAGAGCTAGATTGTGTTTGAAGATAATGGATCTTGAATGACTGCATTACATATGTAGTCATCCAACCATCCTGGTGGACCAGTGCTTCGAGAGGTGCGTCTGATTTCTGTGGCAGGTTCTTCGTTGGTGAACTCTTCTGTTGTGTTCCCTGGGGAGGGACTTGCATCCGGACTGTCAGGATTGTTGTTGATTTCCTCATCACTTTCTTCCTCTATTTCCTCTGAGTTACTTTCCGCGGATTTGTCGGACTCTGAAGCTTGAGTTGGGTCACCACTATTCGGGCTTCGTTCTCCGAGATTGGCAACTTCGACTAGATCAAAGTTATCTTCCTGAGTGTAGGGCGTACTATCTCCTTCTTGTATGGCTTCTCCAGCCATAGTGGACTCATCAAAGATCACGTGAATACTTTCTTCAATTTTTCCTGTTCGCCTATTGAAGACCTTGTAAGCTTTGCTTTGGAGAGAGTATCCCACGAATGTGCCTTCATCGCTTCTTAGATCAAATTTTCTGGAGTTTTCCTTCCCAGTGCCTCAGCCTAGAAGTTCTTTGGAAGATTGCTAGAGATTAGGAGAGTTCTTGTCATGTCCTCTAAAGTTCTATTCTTCCTTTCCACGACTCTGTTTTGCTGAGGAGTTCTTGGGGCTGAGAAGTTGTGGTTTATCCCTTTGTTCCTACACATATCTTAGAAATGAGAGTTTTTAAACTCAGTTCCGTGGCCGGAGCGTATAGAGACCAAGGAGACTCCCAGTTTGTTCTCCATGAATTTTAGCCATGCTTCAAACTCCTCAAAGACTTCATCTTTTGAGTACAAGAATATGGTCCAGGTGTACCTAGAATAGTCATGCACAATAACAAAAACATATCTATTTCCTCCACGGCTTTGTGTACGCATAGGTCCACATAGATCCATGTGGATCATCTCTAAAGGACGAGAAGTACTTACCTCCCTTTTGGATTTGAAGGAGGACCTTACTTGTTTACCTCTTATGCATGACGAGGACACCATGTCTTGGATGGCTTCTACTTTGGGAAGACCGGTTACCAGGTCCTTTTGGTAGAGCTTTTGAAGGTGTGACAAACCTGCATGATAAAATCTTTTGTGCCAAAGGAGAGAGTCCTCTTTAACAGAGGTAAAGCACAGATCCTCCTCAGGAATAAAGGTTGATTCTACTTTATAGATGTTGTTGATACATATTCCTTTTAGGAGAATCTTCCCTGAACTCAAACTCTCAACTTGACAATCATTAGTGGTAAGGACAACCCTATTCTTCCCTTTTTGACACAGTTGAGCCACGCTTAACAAGTCAAAACCAAGATTGTCTACTAGATTCACATTATTGACAGAGAGTTTGTCGGAGATACTTACCTTGCCTGTTCCTTGAACTTCTCCTTTGCTTTTGTTCCCGAAAGTGGCGGAGCCTCCGTTTTGGAGGTTTAGTGATTGAAACCATTCTTTGTTCCCTGTCATGTGACACGAGCAAGCACTATCTATATACCAAGAGTGGATAGGTACCTGCTTTAAGCCGTCTTAATCGCTCCCAGTTGCCATGAGACACATGTTATCTTCTGTTCCTTCCCAGGTTGCCATCATTGCGGATTTCTCTTCAGGGGCTGGTGGTTCCCCTGCTCTTTTCTTGTAGTAATTTCTGGCGAAGTGTCATGCTTTTTGGCAATGATAACAAATAATATCTTTTGAACCTTGATTACCTTCGATGTGACGTGTCTCTCCTCCTCTCCATGCTTTTTTGAAGGCTCTTGTGATGCGAGCAACTGTGTCGTCCTCTTCAAGTCCAGGGTCTTCCATCTGGGATAGATCGAAAGCTTTTTCCACCTTTAAAGCAATTGATTTCCCTTTGTCCGTATCTTTCTTTGTCAAGAGTTTCCTCTCAAGAATTCCAGAGTGACTCTTGAGACGGCACACAAGATCTTCCAAGGAGATTTCTTTGATATCACTTTGAGCTTGAAGAGCATTGATGAACTCGTCCCATTGGGCGTTCCGTGCTTGCATGAATTGATAGGTGACTCTCCACTGAGGGAGCTCTTCACCTAGAAATTCAATTTGACTCACAAAGCCTTCAAACCTTGCATGGAAGTCTTCCAAGGGTTCACCTTTCTCCTGCACAGCTTGCTCATAGTCCTTTTGAGCAGCAAGGAGTCTGTTCCTCTTGACATCATTACTTCCAGAGTATGTCCTCTTTAGTGCATCCCAGATTTCCTTGGCGGTCTTGTACTTCAGAATCTTTCGAAGATCGCCCGGACTTAGAGCCATGTGAAGGATCTTTTTAGCCCTGGCGTTCTTCTCAAGGATTTTGTAGTCTGCGTCACTATAGTCGGATCTCTTTTCTCTTTGGTTTTGTCATCATCATTCAAGTCAAGGATGATGACGTCACCAAATTCAATACCTTTCCAGATCTGGGAGTCAAGAGACTGAGTATGTGACTCAAACTGAATAGACCACCAATCATACTCTCCTGGCTTCAGCATTGGGGGTTTCCAGAATGAATCGTTGATTGCATTGTTGGATGACATCTTTTCCTGCAAAGGTAATTGAAACAATCTAGAGACCAGACTCTGATACCAATTGTTGGATCGATTAGCGTATAAAAACTCAAGGAACAAAAGCTATTGTTCCTTGATAAGTAGATAATGCAGAAAGACAAACAATAATGTAAATCAAACCTGGACACGATGATATATAGTGGAAACACCCCAAGTACCAAAAAGTCCTCGAGGCGAAAAATCACTCCTCTCTAGCTTTCACTAGAGAGAGTTTGAACGAGTCTACTTGTTGTATTGATATCTTGATTACAATAGAACTTGGATCACTCACCTAGACTTCCTAGCTAGATCTCGGATCACTCTTCTCACTTGAATCTCAATCTCACACACGTAGAACAACTCTAAACCGAGTATTAGGTTTTCGTTCTTCAAAGTCTTACTAAGCTATGCCATTCCCATGCAATATATAGCACACTAAATAGCTCAAACCTAACTACCAATCTAGCCGTTCTAATATTACCATAAATCTCACAATATCTTTCAACAAGGAAATCGCTTCCTAAAATATCTTTCACAAGGAATTCTCTTCCTAAGAAATCTTTCCTTCCGTATGACATTCCAACTTGTTCTCCAAGTAGTCACAATGGGCCTTACACTTCGGCGCGCCGCCTTGAACAAATAAGGAAACAAAGCGCATAAGGAAATATTCCCTGCGCATAAGGAAATATTCCTTGCGCATAATATTTCCTTATTTCTTTGGCAACATTCACACGCGCGTCCAATGCCCATACTTGTTGCCACTTTCCTTATTTGGCGAGATCTTCTTTTCCTTCTTTGACAAGATCTTCTTTCCTTCTTTGAAATGCGACTCTTCCATAATTCTTCAAGTCCATTCTTCAAGATATCTTCGACCAATAATCTTTCTCGGATGAACTTATTCTTCACAACTGTCTTCCACTCGACATAACCTTACGTCTCATGGATTCCAGCAAGACTTCCTTCGTACCCGCTTGTACGTCCTTTGTTCCTGCTTGTACTTCCTTTGTTCCTGCCTACACGCAAGTAGACTTCCTTCGTTCCTGCACACAAACTAGTAACAATACCTACGCACTCAAGTAAACCATTAGTGGATGTTTGTCATTTAATCAAAACCTCCTCATATCTCAACAGAATGTTTCTATATGTAGTGATATTTGGAGTGATAATACTCGTACTAATTCTTATATGGGTATTACATGTAATTTTATTGATCATAACTTTTTCATGCATAAACGTGTTTTAGCTTTTAGAAAGTTTAATGAATTTCATTCCGCACATAATATTGCTAGAATTATTCGTACTATTTTAGAAGAATATAGACTTGTTCATAGAGTATTTTCCAATTGGGTTTGACAATGCATCGGCTAATACCGCATCCATACCAGAATTAATAACTACTTGTACACCTTTATTTGGCGGTAACTTTTTTCATGTTAGATGTGCTTGTCATGTTTTAAACTTATGTGTTCAAGATGGTTTGCGTGCTCTGAATGCTCATTTCGATCCAATTAAAGATGTTGTTAAGTTTATTTGGAATCATGCTACCGTTACAAAAGATTGGATGAAATTTTGTGAAGATCATGGAGTTTTTCCAAAACGTTTTTGAACTTTGGGCTCCAAAGTTCAGAATTCGAAATTTATTTTACCTCTTATATAAATCCACACTCTTCATTATTTTTTTCACACATCAATAATCAATTACATCTTCTTCTTTTTTTCTCCTTATCTCTTAGAGTCTCAACTCTCAAGTATGAATGATTCTCATATTTTTATGCTTCATTTTACCAAAAGTAATTTAGAAATAGCCAAACACAAGCATGAAGTAGTGTATAATTATTGTCGTAAACATTATACTTGGACTCGGGGAGGAGGATATGGAACAATAAGAAGACATCTTGCAAGATCTCATCCTCTTGCACTTGGACCACCACCACCACCACCGGCCCCGATAGCACCACCGACTCCATAGAAGATCAAGATGTTGTTGTCTTTAATTTTCAAGAGTAATCGTTAATCGTTATTAAGTACCATCTTGTAATCGTTTAATTGGAATCGTTTATTATTAATATAATTATCGTTTTTTTGTTTATTATTAATGAAGTCATTTTTATTTTTATTTTTATTTTTTTTTTTATTTTTTTTATTTTTTTTATTTTTTTATTTTTTTATTTTTTTATTTTTGAAAAATATTTCCGGTTCAGGGTCGAACCGGAACCGGGACCAGTCCAAAAACCGGGTCAAAACCGGCCAAAACCGGTCAAACCCGTAACCGGACCGAAACCGGGCCCGGCTGAACCGGCCCTCTTCCGGTTTCGGTTCCAACTCATATATATATGAAACCGGAACCGCCGGTTCATGATCCGACAACAGCTCTAATCAAAGCATAAATATAAAAGGTGTGAAAAGAACATATAGGAAAAATCTAAATATCCTCGAAATCTTTTCCATGCCCGTAGAATCTTGTACCAAGTTGCAAATTGTGTATAACCTGTTAGTTACACTTAGTGTATCTATAACAAGGTCAGTATTGAAACTTGTAGCATGTATAGATATCTAAATATCAATGGAATGTACTATTAAGATATTACACTTGAAAAATTCATATTCAAATTCACAAAATATTTGTAGAAACCATATCGTCAACAAATTTAATCGATCTCGCTGTAAAGTTGGATTGCAAGTAGAAAACTAAAAGAATGGTAAGAACTAAAACAAGAACACCAAAAATTGTTGACGTGGTACGATAAACTCTGATATGCAGATCTCTAGTCGGGAGACTCATCCAAGTACACTAGATCGATCAAGGTCAAACAAAGAAGGTTAAAAGAGAATTCAATCGGCAAAAAACAGCACAACAAAAGGCATCCAACGCAAGAACAAGGGCATAAGGAAATAAAACAGAGCAACGAAGACAAAAGTAGAGAGATCAAGCTTCTTCAAAAGGGCTAGTGACTTCGATAGATGAATTCTAGAAGTTGGTGTTATAGATGCCAATACGCACCACTGAGGTGGTAGAAACGCATCGTCGATGAACTTCAAATCACTTTTTAGTACATAAAGGATATAGATATTCCAACACCCAAGTCCCAGTCATCAATCTCAGATTTGTGTTACACCGTTAAAGTTGTCAGATGAAATAGGAACATGATATATTTGCTTCTACACAAAATTAGACAAAAAAGGGAGGGGGAGCTTTCTTTCATTGTTAAAACCCTAGCCGTGATAATAGCTGCGTATGGAATACTCTTGTAAGAGAACAGAAGCCTATATAGCACTCAATTATATTGGCAAGCATAAGCTTAAAACCTGGTGTTCCTCGTTAATCTTCTCTTCACATTTTTCTAACCCTTTGGTAATTTTTAGAAAGGTGTCAAAGTTTTCATCTACAATCAAGGATGCATTTATTTTGAAAGTAAAAAGCTTGCACAAGAGAACGATACGACTTGGTAAAGACTTGGTAAGCAAATGGTCTCTAATGTATCTGAGAGAGCTTTGGGTTAACTGTGACTTACAACTGGATGAGCCACGTCGTCAGCTAACAAGATCATAATTTCGCAGTGGGCCAAGTCGTGCATATCCTTCATCTCTTGATTGCTAATTCCAATGGGCCATTCCTCCGAGAAAACTTTATAGCATTTTTCTTTGATCAAAATTGCTTTCATTTTGACCTTCCATATAGCAAAGTCTGAATGTTCATCATTTGGATTAAGTCTCATGTAGTTTCTGACATTTTCAACAATCGAATCTGTTTCTGTTTGTTGAACAAACAAAAGATATGATTAAGCTCTCATTTGGTTATGTTTCAGTATTTTGTTTTATCTTCATTGTGTCCATCATTGAAGCCCATTCATTATCAGAATAAGATTCAGGATTTTAGGGTTTTTCTAGGATTTTCTTTCTTGGGAAGCAAGTATTTAGAGAGTGACATTTGTAGACTATTTATTATGTGTTTTTGGAGGTTTTAGGTAGATTTGAAAAATTGAGAATATTATAAGTTTTCTATTTTAGTGATTTTCCTTTTACGTTCTCTTAGTTGTAGTGATTGGATTGAATACAACTGGATTCTTGTTTTTGGTTCAATTGAGAGCTGTTTGGATATTTGGTGGATTCCTTATTCAAATCGCTCGCTCGAATTCAAGAAGTTTTGGTCGCTATGCCTAATCAGAGAAATCCTATTCAATCTACTATGTAGTGTAGCAAGTAAGACGGGGTCGAAACCAAGAAAATCATATTATCAATCATTATGTCTTAAAATAACCAACAAATAACCAATTGGCGGGGGGGGGGGTATGCAACTTCGTATCAAGTAACAGAATACCAAACAAAGGTTATAAGCAATATTGGAAAATGTGTCACATTTGACAGAGATCCACACAAAAGATAAATCGATATATCACTGAAATCTATTTAACTTAAGTTCTTATGTTTCACTAGTTGTTCTTATCCCGATCATATGTAATTATCAGAGCAAACCGTTACCAATAAAACATACCATAATATCAAATATGAAAAACCTTTAGGACTCAATAAAACGATAGCATGCAAGTAAGGACTAACAAGATGCATGCAAATAGAACAAACCGTATCCAAAACCACACATCCTAGCAATATAAAAGATAACGATAAACCTAGTTATCTACTATAGATAGATAAATATAAACCAATAATCAGTCAAGCTCAAGAGACTTCATCAACTAGATTGGAAAACGAACAATAATAGAAATCTCACAAACGATTCATTGAAGTGCTTCAAACGCCAAGTATAAGAATGGTAGAATTAGTTCTTCGTTGATCAAATAAACAGAGTTGTAGAGAATAATAGAGATTAAGGATAATTAAACTATAGTTGAAAGAGATCCCTAAATACTGCAGAAAGATAACCTAAATGGATAAAACATGAAAGGAAAATATAACTTAAGGAAAAGATCTCGAAAACAACATTTATGAAAATAAAGCATTCAGAGAAAAATCTTGTAAGTATTGTCATTCCATTCCACCGCGGGTGTGGTGGACCCTTTCCATCAACATATCAATTGGAGCATTGGGGGTGCGGTAGCATCCTCTAGCGTGCGGCAAAGGTGCGACCGACCCTTAAATCTCTTGTCTTGAATTCTTCTAATGTAAATTCTTGATTTACCACCATGAGCATTTTGGTCTTCAACTCGTATTTTCATGCATTCTTCGTCTTCAATGAAGTCTTCACTCCAAATCGTGTAAATCCTTTGATATCTTCATTTCTAGTACTTTCGTCCGGATTACAAAATTAAGTTTGAAACAATTCCTAAATACATCTAAATCATGCTAATATCTTTAAGTTAAGATATACATTATGTCGCTTATCACATACCAAGTAACAAGAAAATTCTTAGCTTAGTTTGCAAGTAAACCTTAGGTAACGAGCTACTGCAAGATCCAAGATTAGATAAGAGCACAACAACAAATTAGCGCAACAAGAAAAGGTAGGGGAAGATTGGATATCAAGAAACAAACATGACTCAGGCACCACTTTGTAGAAACATAATAATCAACATAATCGATTGATCTCACAGTACAGTTTGATTTTGCAAGTAGAAAATCAAAGAATTGCAAGAACTAAAACGGGAACACCAGGAATGGTTGATGCGGTACAAATAAACTATAATCCGTAGAATCTCGGGATAGGAGACTCACGTTAGTGCATTAGATCAATCTAGGTCAAACAAAGCAGGTTACAAGAGAATTCAATTGACAAAAGTAAAACAAAACAAAAGACAACCAATACAAGAACAAAGATAGAAGGAAACAAGACATAACAACAAAGAAAAATGTATAGAGATCAAGCCTCTTCAAAAGGGTTAGTTTCTTCGACAAGTGAACTCTGGAAGTTGGTGCACATGAAGCGAATACGCGCCACTGAGGTGGTGGAGCGTCGTCGAATAACTCATCTTCTTCTCTTTCCTTCCCTCCTTCTTTTAGTGTAAAATCCTAGTCGTGATAATAGTTGTGTATGCATGACTCTTGTTAGAGAAGAAAAGTTTATGTAACTCTCAAGAGGAAAACTGGGAGCGCAAGCATTTGAGCCCAGTCTAACAAGTATGACAATCAAGCCCACAAGTGAAACAAAGTCCTCCAATCAAGACAAGCTCAGGTTTATTCTGTCCCACACAAATAAATGTTACGTGGCTTATTACAAATACAGAAATATACTCCCTCCGTTCCTATATAATTGTCTTTCTAGGAATTTTAAGATAAATTAAGGATTAATTTCTTTCTCACTTTGTCCTTACTTAATTTGCTTAAATATCTATGTCTAAAAGGATATTTTTTAAAATTTCAAATCTAGTAATAAACATAGGGGCGAATCTGACATAACCTTGTTAAAATAGCTAAAACGATAATTAAATAGGAACGAGATAAACATCCTAAAACGTTAATTATATAGGAAAAAGGGAGTTAATTATACAAAACGCCTATATGCACACGACTTTTTCACTATATGCACGCCAATATGTGCGCAGAAGTTATGCGCATAGCTTGGTGCGCTGTTGTATTGCGCACATGGGTATTTTCGGGATAAATTTGAAAATTCTAGCAATGGCTGACAAACTCGTGCACAGGACACCAGCGCACATAAAAAGTAATGCGCAAACGTTCAGCGCACAACTTCGGGAATCCGAAACGTTGTGCGCTGAACATATGCGCACAACATCCGTGCGCATAAGAACTGCGCATAGGGTCTTTAAACCCTAATGCGCAGCTTCTTCTTCTTCCTTCTTTCTCTCTTCTTCTCTGTTTCATCCCGACGGCGCCGATTTTATTTTTCGTCATTCCGATCGTTTCCCTCATCTAAACACAATTCCGTCAATGGATTCTCAACCACCTCATTCTTCCGCTCCCGACGATATCATTTCCGTCCCGATCCCTACACCTCCGGCGACCTCCGTCACGACGGAGCCACCTTCGGCGATCTTTCCCGATGATGAAACCTTGGTGGATGGCGGCGGGAGGCGGTATCCGACTCGATTGGCGGTTGCAGCGGAAAATTTGGCTCCGGCGACGCGGGCACGGGCGACTGGTCGGGTTCCGGCGTCGACGACTACGGATCCAGCTTTCGAGACACCGCACGAGCTTCATTCGGTATGTAATTTCTAAACCCGCTTTTTTAAAATTTTAATCGTATTTAATTTTGGAAATTGAATAGTTAGGCATCGTTTATTTTTTAGTAATAATTATGATTCGTTAATGTTAGTTAGTAATTATTGTGTTTATTATATAATTTCGTAAATAATGTAATAGATATTCAGGGCCTTTATGATTCATAATTAATTGTAATTATTAAGACGACGATGACCATTCGGTATGAATTGTTAATAATTTGTAAGAATTCGTATTAGTAGTGATTATGAATTTTTAGTATTTATGAATTAAATATTAGAAACTTAACAGTCATAATTAGTTATGACTTAATTGTTAAGTTTCTAAGCATTCCTATTAAAATGTTTCCGAATATTGTAGTATGAATTAGTCATACTAAAAATGTAAAAACATGTAGATTATACAAGTCGTCATGGATCGGACTGGCAATACGATGCCCGCACCAGTACCCGAACGGCTCCCACGTCGTCATGATGTGGCATCCGGTGTGCGACTATTCCATGATAGCCTCATTTTAGACATGACATCCGATAGGATTCCTGACCGTCGTGAGCCAGAGGATGAGTACGACGAGGCACAACAGCATCAGGAGATAGATGGTGAGCATATGGAGATAGATGGACAGACAAGAGATTTTGATGTCGACATAGATTATCCTGGTCGATATCTTACTACATTCGACCCCATTGATCCCACTCCAGTAGAGACGCAGATGCCTACAGACATGGAGGTGACCACAGATGACTATGATATCAACGACGCACCTCTGTTTCAGGATGTTGTCCCTCCCACTTCAGATCATACAGAGAAGGATTTACCTCTAGTGTCAGATGCAGCAGGCTCGACATCTTCTCCACCTACGGTCGCATCTACAGAGCCAGTCACATCTTCAGAGCCAGTGTCGGGAGATTTAGACGACGATGACCATGCTCGTCCCACATATTTTCCTTGGCTCAGGGAGTCGATGCAGGACATTTTTCGTCCATGTGCGCCTCACCTACTGTATTCTTATGAGACACATATAGCGAGGTATATATGGTCGCGTGGTCCTCTTCCAAGGCCCCCTCCCGATGTACCATTGGTGCCTCCAGTGTAGGTTAGGAGGCGTGCCGGTGCGGGGGAAGCTGTAGGCCGAGGCAGAGGCCGAGATGGTGGCAGAGGGAGAGGCAGAGGGAGAGGCAGAGGGAGAGGCAAGGAGGGTGCTGATGAGGGAGTTGATGGTGAGGGTGTTGCTGTTGAGGGAGCTGATGCTGAGGGAGATGCTGAGCAGGCTGCCGCTGAGGAGGTTGTTGTTGAGGAGGTTGCCGCTCCAGTTAGAGGTGGTCGTCGTCCCAGGCAGAGACGATGAGTAGCAGATGCTCAGCCACCTCAGGCTGTTGCTGTTGAGCAGCCAGAGGATGATCCCGAGGATGAGCCCGAGGTTGATGCGGCTCCGTTAGATCCGGTATGTTCAATAACATTGATTTGAATGCTTATAAAACTTAATGTTTCATATTTACTAATCTGAGTTATTGTTTTTCTGTACTTATTTAGGCTAGGAAGCTCCTGAGGGTACACTACAGATCTGCACAGGTTCATGTGTATGAGCCTCATATTTCAGTTGAGGAGGGTACATGGTTCAGGCTTGCTGAGCGTTCTGGGCTGACAGAGCTTCGCCGAGTGGGCATAGCGTCTCAGATCGATGTTGCATTGATTTCTGCTTTTGTGGAGAGGTGGCACCCTGAGACCAACACTTTCCACATGCCATTTGCTGAGATGATGATAAGCGGTGTTTTACGTACCGCAACTATGGATTATTAGCTAGTTTTGTATAGGATTATGTTATTTGTTTCTATGTAATCTGTATCATGGAGTTGTTCGAGAGAAGATTTACATACAAGATTCCAAGAGATGATACGAAGCATTGGAAGCATTGAAGCATAAGGAAGAAGCTGCTGAAGACGAAGACGAAGACGAAGAATTGAAGAAAATCAGTAGCTGCTACCTCAGACAACATAGCCGCACCCGCGGGTCTCAAGCCGCACCCGCAGGTTTCACCTTCAGCCAAGGTTTTCGAGAAAGCTCAAGCCGCGCCCGCGGGTCCCAAACCGCGCCCGCGGCCCTCTGCCATCCTGAGAATCTGAAGAATCCCAAACCGCACCCGCGGCTCTCAACCCGCGGGTGCGGTTCCTCGACAGAAGAATCAAATTGATGTCTTTGCCATTTGAAGTAATTTGTGTTTAATTCTGTAACTTTCTATACGTTTTTAGTACCTTAATTCGGCTGTTACATTAGCTGATACTATTTAGGTGGTGGAGGATCATCCTTGATCAGGGAATCTTTGTTTTGCTTAAGTTTTTGGAGAGTATTTCACAAACTTATGAGTTGCTAAAGTTCTTTGTTTCACTTGGCGTTTGAAGCTTTTGGATTCAACAAGTTGTGAGTTTATCCTTTCCCTTTGTCTAACTCTTTGATTGTCTCAACTCTCTTGTTTGTATTGTCCATGAACTAGATTTACTACTTTAGATTGATCACCTAAGTTAGTTGTGTCTTGTTCATATTGCTAGAGTTTGATACTTCTAGTTGAATTATCATACTTGTTGTGTAGCACAATCTATTTGCATGAACTAGTTGTGATTGTTATTAGAGAAGAGAGTTGAGTACATGTCGAGTATCCGACTAGTTGTCCATGTTATTGCATGTATCTATCTATTCCTGAATGCATTGCTACTTTGTTATTGAACTTTGATAGTTTCAAGGTTATAATCGAGTAAGGGTTATTAGGACTAGTTGGACTAATAACTATTCAAGAACAGGAATTAGAACGATCACTTGAGAACTTGACATAGGGATAAAAAGGATTCTAAGATCAACTTGTTAATCTAATTGTGGATAATCGCTAAGTGGAACACTTCGCTTAATCTTGTTATAACCAAGTTGACATTCGATACTTCGTATCAAAACCACAAAAAAAAACCCTTTGGTTACGTTTATTGGTTAGTCATTGTGATAACTTAAGAATTTGATAAACTGATTCTCTTGGGATTCGACCCTTACTTGCGCACTATATTACTTAGTTTGCATGTTAGGATTACTTGACTTGGCACACGACAAATTCGCCTCGTCAGATGACCATCTGCCTACATGACGTGATGCAGATCCTCAGAGTCCGTATACATGGTCGTAGCTGCAACTCACCTATGACAGATGACAAGATTTATGCTCTGCTTGGGGTTGCTATGGGTCAGACGGCTGAGGACATGCATAAATGTTATAGTAAAGGTGGCATTCATTTGAAGACACTCAGTGATCGGTTGGAAGTTTTGTTTGCTGCACCAGTCAGGAATGAGAGTCACATTGCCACTATATATCACCTTTTGCTTCTGGGCTCGACTGTCTTGGTGGACATGTCGACAAAGGAAGTCAAGGTCCAGTACGCGAAGCTTATTATCAACCATGAGCATACAGGGGACATTGCATGGGGAGCCGGCATACTTGCGTTAGTGTATCGCAATTTAGGGTCTGCATCTAGAGTCGAGGCGTGTGGGATTGCTTCATGTGGGATTCTTCTGAGGGTAAGATCTTGTCTTTAACGTCTTGGTGAATAACTTTTAACTATTCACGTAGTTTTACTAATAATGTGTAATTGTTTATATGTAGTGCTGGATCTGGGCATACTTTCCTCATTTTCGTGATCACTTTGTCACGAACCCTGCATTCGCCCATGGAGAAGCTGCTGCAGGATTTTATACACCACTTAGCTCGGATAGTGGGCGTTTGGTTCCCATCCGTCGCATGCTCGACAACATGAGATATGAGCAGGTTTGGATTTAATTTCTTATATTTTTATTTCATTATTTTAGTACATGTCTAATTTGGCTTGTTATTTGTTTCAGGTTAACTGGCAGCCATGGAGAGGTTTGGACTTTAACTCACCAGAGGTTTCTCCTACGAGATTTGAGGGCGTATTGAGTATCTAGAAATTTCATGAGGCGTATAACCCTAGAAGAGTCCTGCGGCAGTTTGGGCGGGCTCAGCCCGTTCCCGACCCTCCCATTCAACCGGTGTCATGGGTACGCAACAGGGGTATCTCTAATTATGAGGTCGTTTATCCAGCTGAGCTTCTAGGAGCATGGGACGCAGAGCCGAGGCCTCTGATCGATCTGGATGGGCCGGTTGCAGAGCCAGCATGGAAGATGGCTGATGACTATCTGGATTGGCTGGACGAGTTCTCACATCCCATCGTCGATCCATCCTCTAGGAGACATGATCGCCCGCCTCGCTATGGATATACCCCAGTGCCTATCGATGCATTTGCGGTATGTTATAATTTTATAAAGTTTCTACAAAACTTAGTTTTAGACCTTAACTAACGATTAAATTTACGTTTTGTTTACAGCGTTGTCAGATCCTTCAAGCCTAGATGCACTCTTTTCTAGACATCTCTATCTCGGATCGACCTTGGAACACTGAAGAGGTGATTCGTGGCTGGCTTGAAGTCTTAGAGGCACCTCAGGCACCTTTGGCACCATCTCCCCCACGTGCATCGCAGATGGCACCACCACCACCACCACCTCGTGTTTTCCGAGATTCTGTTCACGAGAGAGGCCAGGGGAGTGGATGTGGCACTCAGGATGATACGACTCAGGAGGATGCATCTCAGGATGATATGACTCAGGATGATGTGCCTCGGGGGGATGCTCCGCCTTATACTCAGGAGACTCAGGATTAGACGTTGCACTTATGTTTTTGTTTGATGGATTGCTTGTTAGATACACCATGTTTTATGTATGATTGATGTTTTATGTATGTCTTTTGGTTGTGTGATGGTCTTAACTTTGATGTTTTGCTTGTTTGAATGTCGAAAACGAATAAGGTATTGAACACAAAAACGACTACGAACAATGATGCAAATACAAATTATAACAACAATACTTGAAAAACTATATTGACTTGAAAACGAAATACAAATTATAACAACAAGACTTGAAAAACTATATTGACTTGAAAACGAAATATAAATCCGAAGTAAACAGGCATAGCACTAGATAAAGAGATGGTGAGGAAGACCAACCGATTAAGATCCCTAAACCGATGTTCGGAGTCAGCGAAATGTACCAACTAATAATCAGTTTCGAAACTCCTATTAGTTCGTACATTTCGCTGAAACCAAACATCGGTTTAGGGATCTTAACGGTTGGTCTTCCTCACCATCTCTTCGTCTAGTGCTATGTTCTGTTAAAATTTCAACGGTCTGAATATGTTCTGTTAAAACCTACGCACATAAACATGTGCGCATTTGGCCTGCGTACAGAAATATGTGCGCAGCTCCAATGCGCACAGATGAATGTTTGCATTTTGCGTATTTTCGAGCCACTTTTTATGATGGGGAGACCTTATACGCACTTTATATGCCTAATAACACAAATTTGTATAAGTTTTTCAAACATAATCAACATCGATGTGCTAGACCCTCCATATTGCAACTATTTCAACTATTTCGAAGAGTGAAAGACTAGTAAAAGTTTACAAAGGAGGTGTTACTTGAAGTTACCAACAAGGTTAAATAGCTATAATATGCATTGAAAACAAGTTTCATTGCATTCCGACATCGTTTGGGCATCGTTCCGCCTTATTGGACCTTAAAAGGCCTTAAGGCCTATTAAGGCCTTTTAGCGTTTTTGCGTATTTTCGAGCCACTTTTTGTGACGGGGAGACCTTATACGCACTTTATATGCCTAATAACACAAATTTGTATAAGTTTTTCAAACATAATCAACATCGATGTGCTAGACCCTTCATATCGCAACAATTTCGAAGATTGAAAGACTATGGTGCGCAGTGGTAGAGCGCACAGAAAGTTACCGGATTTCAGCCATGCGCTAAGGTGAAGCGCACATAATCTGTAACTTTTGGTGCACAGTTGTAACACGCACAGAAAGTTACCGTTAAAAATTTGTGCGCAGCTACATAGCGCACTGTTAGTAGCGCACAGAAAGTTACCGGATTTCAGCCATGCGCTAAGGTGAAGCGCACCTAATCTGTAACTTTTGGTGCGTAGTTGTAACGCGCACAGAAAGTTACCATTAAAAATTTGTGCGCAGCTACATAGCGCATTATTAGTTACCGTTATTTTGAATCGGTAACTCCTTGTGCGCAGAAGCAACGCGCACCATATACAGAAATTCCTATAAAACCAACGGTTTGAAGGTGGTGATTTCTTCATCCATCTCAACTAGTTCATCCATCTCAACTAGAGCAAAAATCGAAGTTTTCCTACTTAATCGGTAAATTTTTCTTTTGTTCATTGTTGTATATGCTTTGTTTTTTGTATATGCTTTCATGTTTATAACTCAAGTTTTATTATTTACTTATTTGGCAGAACATAACTACGAATATGGCATCATCGTCATCATCACCAAGACGTGTGAAGCCTGACCCTCCACAGATAATGTGTATTGGTACAAGAAGGTGTCGCCAAATGTGTAATGTGTACGTTAGCACTGACGAAGACATGCCTGACCAGTATGGACGAAGGCATTATGCATGCAATTGTTTCTTCAGAATCAGGTTTATTGATCCAGAGCATACCCCTACTGCTTTACGTGCTATCAGGTAATTAATCATCCAGAAAAAGAAGAGTGACAAAAGAGTGAAGGTCCTGATGGAAAGGTTTAAGATTAAAGAAAAAGAATTGCGACTGATGGTTTGTAGTATCGTCTATGCTTCCGACTGCTCTTCCTCTTCTGTCGACGACGCCTAAATCGTAGACATCTAATGTTATGCGCATTGTGTACTTTCATTGTGTACTTTCATTATGTACTTTCATTATGTATTTTCATTGTCGCTTGTTTGTCTATCGAACGTGTTAAGAAATTCAATGCAATCTGATTCATTCATTGTTATATAAAGCACAATTACACTACTACCAAAATAACAAATACGAAACATTAAAAACTAAGGCATTCAAAAATGTAAGATACGAAATAATAAACTGTATATAGCTGAGATTCCGGCCGTTGGAATGTTACCGTTCCAAAACAGTAATATTTCAACGTCTTCTAATATTACTACCGAGATTAGGCTAGCATATGATTTTAAGATACGAAATAATAAACTGTATATAGCTGAGATTGAACATTACAAGGTAAAAAGCGTCTTCTAATTATTACATGACAATCTCACTCAGTCAGATATGTCAACGGGTTCGGTCCCTCCTTTATACATGAATGGATCTGGTGCCCGACCATTTGAAATGCGGTACTCTCGATACATCCTCAAATTGTCCGCAAATGTTTCTTCCCACCATTGAATGTTGGGATCTACGTGTTTCTTCCACGAACCGGGAGTATGCGGTAGTGGCAAACCAACCATCAACGCCACCTATATAAACACAAGCGACTATAGATATTAAACAAAAAACTATGATTACATAACTATCAAGTAAAATTGTCTACTTTACCGGTATGAAGTGGTCACGGTTGCCTACGTGTGCCATGCCGAAAATCTGTCGTGGAGGATCAGCGTTTTCTGTTCTACACCTTAGCGGTAAGCAAAAGGTCGGAGCATCCCAACACAATAACACGAGGCCAACTTGGTATAGGGTGGCAAACACTAAGCCCATCAGTGGGAAGTGCAACCAGTATAGTTCTGAACTAGGGCTTCTGCAATGGTTAACTTGGAGAATAAGATCCTCCCAAGTACCCGGACAAAGACGGCGACGAATAGGCTCGTACAAATCTCGGTTCTCAAGCAGCTCGGTTACCAGCTCACGCCAAATGTTTCCGTACTCTTGTTCTTTTCTTCCCAGAAGTAAGGCCATCAGCCTATAACCACAATGTCCGTCATAACGTACCTGTCTAACATCTGTGATGTACGAAAGCCAAAAATCATCCAAATTGTCAATGCCAAAGTTAATCCCCCTATGAATGAGAGGAAAACCAGGTTCTTCAAGGCACTGATCGAAGTCAGTATAGTTTGATCCTTCAGGCTGTGATAGGTCAGGTTGGGGTTGAGAATGCAACTCCTCGGTCTCAATGACCACAGGAAGTGATGTCGTTGTTTGCTTTCTAGGACGACCTGGTTGTTTTGCTCCTGTATTGTTTGCCTTCTTCTTCCCCTTTGATTTCTTCTTTGCCTCCTCCTTCTCATACTTCTCCAGCTCTTCTTGTCTGTGCTCAAAATAACTCTTCTCTCTCGATTCCTCCTTGTCATTTTCACTGTCATCCTCCTCCTTTTTAGGACGACCTGGCCGTCTTGCTCCTGTACCGCTTGATTCATTCTTTCCTTTTGATTTCTGCTTTGCCTCCTCCTTCTCATACTGCTCCATATCTTCTTGTTCTATGTCATCCTCCTTGTCATTTTCACTGTCATCCTCCTCCTTATCCTTGTTCTTTGCACCCTTTGGCCTGCCTTTTCTTTTCACATTTGTCGGTTCTTTCAAGGTAGTTAGTTCAGGATGCTCCAAGTCCTGATACAACTCACCTAGCTGGTATGCCGTGCTTTTCTTCAGGGTTCCAAGTTCCAACTTGGTGAACATTTCATGGAGTCACAACTCTATAATGTTCATTCGGACCTTCAGATTTGGGTCGTCTTCTATTTCAGGAGTGTCGTCCCAATACAAATCCCTCCAGAACGGGTGAATGTCATCCTCAATCAGGGGTGTGTTTGCAATGATGGCGTGTGCAATTTGATGGACGCACGGCAACCCAAGACAGTTCCTCACCCAATGGTCGGTGCATTCTTGAGGATAATCCCCCGACAGTAAGATCTCATAAGTAGCCAACAAATGATCAAAACACATGTCTGACACTTTGTAGAATAGTCGGGAAAAAATAGCCCTTCCAAGCGGATGCATGTTTGGATCATCAAAATCAGTTGGTCGTTTGGAGAGGGACATGTTCATGCTCGCCCTAATTGAATCAATCTGAAGGAGTACTGAATGATGGATCCGTACGATCACTCTGTTAAAGCCCCCTCTGCTAGAACCAATAATATCTTTCAAAACCTTGTGCATCCCTTCAACTCTAAACAAACAGTTAAGTTGGTAAGTTAAGAAAGTAAGCCGTTATGATATAATCGTCTTAACAAAAAATATCAATATTTACCTGTTTGAAGTCCTCGTAAAGAAATGAAGCTTATGATCTGTCCAAGCCCTCACTATGCTTATCTTGTGAGGATTAAGCCATGTTTTCTCGATGTATCCCACAAGGCCGCTCTTCCAAGATGTCCTCAACTGTTCGAGCCTCTGTACATACCTCTCTTCAGTAGTTGAGCAAAATAGTCCCCAACATTGTCCTGCAAAAGCTTCCACTTTTATTTGTCTCTTTAGGATGGTCGAAGCATGTGCCTCAATGTTGTGTTTGATATGCACCCAACACAACAGATGTTGAACTTCGCTCCCGAAAACAGTCTTGATCCCTTTTATCAGCGCGTCTTCACAATCTGTCATTATAGCCGTTGGCATCACTCCCAAATCTATGAATAATGACTTCAATTGAATCATTATCCATGTGTAATGATAAATCCTTTCCGCTTTAGTTAATGCATACGCGATGTTGAACGTCTTGTGTGTACTGGTGAATCCAACGATCTCTACGAGCGGCATTTCATATCTATTGAAACATTAACATATATCACTACAGAATATAGTATAGTTTATCCAAACTAAATATCGACCTATTTTGTAGAGACTTACTTGTTTGTCTTGTACGTCGCATCGATAATTACCACGTACGGGTACTTCTTCAACAAACGCAACGACTCTTGGTTAGCAAAGAATAATATTGCAACCTCGGCGTTTGTCGTGTCTCTATGTGGATGAACTACGTAGTCATGGTCACGCAAGAACTTAAGGGACCACTGTGACACGTTTAGCTCTCCGCGATCTTCGTAATTCACCTTCTGCAAAAAGTTTGCAACTTGTCTCCTTGAAGTAACATTACCAGGGTACTTTTCCCTCAATTTAGAGATAATTTCCTTTGTCGTCTTGCGTCCAGTTCCATCTCCCCACCGCCTAGCACAAAGCTCTTGCTCCTCCGTCATTCGACCCATGAATGCATTCCCATGAAAACTAGCAAGTAGCACATGGTTATGTCGACCTTCTATCACACCTAAAATCCATTTTTCTCCTGCAACCCCGGGAATGTTTTTCTTTCGCACTGCCAGTAGCTCAAATCTACACTCACACTTCTTCGACTTCGACTTTCTAAGCCTAGGAACAGGCAACTGGATTCTCTTTGTTCACTTTTGGCCTCCCATATCTTGGTTTTCCAAATCTATCGCACACAATACTTATTTGGTACGGACTTGAATTACGCGTTACCAAAGCTATCACTAACTCCTTTGCTCTATCTCTCTCCCACTCGTACAATTCTTCCCTAGTATCCCACGTTTGTACGGTTTTAAAATAATCCGAATAATATTTCCCCTATACGTAATTGTAGAGCGAAAAAAGCAACAATTACACTACTACCAAAAAAACAAGGCAAAATAAGAATCATTACTTGAAACTAATTACGCTAGCATATGAAACTAATTAGGCTATTAATGAAACTAATTAGGCTAGCATATGAAACTAATTACACTAGCATATGAAACTAATTAGGCTAGCATATGAAACTAATTACGCTAGCATATGAAACTAATTACACTAGCATATGAAACTAATTTGAAACTAATTACGCTACCATATAAAACTAGGCAATTTGAAACTAATTACGCTACCATATGAAACTAATTTGAAACTAATTACGCTACCATATAAAACTAATTTGAAACTAATTACGCTACCATATGAAACTAATTACGCTACCATATAAAACTAATTATAACATATTATACTAACCACAAATTCACCACTCGGATCCCAGTCGACGAACTCTTCGTTTTCTAAGAAACCAGCCAACCATTCGTCGTCGTTCGGGTCGTCTTCCTCTTCTTGTGATCCACTATCCCAATCGTGTTCTTCATCACTATCTTCACAACTTTGATTAATCAACGCTAACATACGAGAGTTTTGATTACGACGAGACATTTTGAATGAATTTGTTGGAAACGAAGAGGTTTTGAATGAATTTGTTGAAACGAAGAGATTATGGCTTTATATAGGCACATTTATGACCTTTGTGGTCCAAATGGATGGATCCGAAACTGTAAAGACCTGTGCGCAGAACCCAAACCCTAAAGCCTATGTGCGCGTAACCTCAGCGCACCGGGTTTCATGTAACGGCTACTTTTTTTGAATAACACAACCTTGTGCGCTTAACTACTGCGTACCAAGTAAACTAATTTCAAAAATTTCAACGGCTACTTCTTTAATCTGTGCGCAGAAGCTAGGCGTACATGTGTTGAACCAGTGCGCATTCGTCCAGCGCACCAGTTGTAACATATTTCTGAAAATTTACGAAAAGTACCTGAAATACCCCGTAATACACCTATGTGCAGAACATATGCGTACAGAGCTAGTGGTGCGCACCAAATCACATGCATTTAGGCCTCGATTCGCGTGCATATAGTCATTGCCTAATTATATAGGAAAAAGGGAGTATAACCTTGCATAAGTACAACGATTTTCTACTAGGATAAAACCTCTAAGGATTATCAATAAGATAACAACTCTAATGATACATGAATACTTTAGGCTAAAATTAACTTGAATTATATAACGACAGTAACAGATTTCACATTAAATGTGTAGCTTCAAACCCAAAATATGCCTCTCTCGTTTTTTATCCAAAAGGAGGGCTCCTTGAGTTGCAATTTTTAACCTTGTTACACAACTCAATTCAGAATATTTTAGGCTTAACTTACTAATCGTTACTTTCAAGTCGTAATTTATATAATTCAAATGTGGAATAATCATCATGTAATCAATAAAATAATATAATCAACTATATAAACTAATCAGCAATTACGAAGTCAGACCCGACTTCAGCCGCGCTTGATTTGCCTAATTCAAAAACTTTTTTTGAAATCCCATTAAACTAATTTAACTATATAAATACTGCAGGAATATTATACACTAATATTCCTATATTCCATAATACATGGTGTTGTTATCCATTTGCTAGCAACCGTAATCAAGATAGATAAGCAATTTTATTAGCATTTGGACCCAATCACTAGTTTAACTCAGCCAACAGAAATTCTTTTATTCCCATGCATCCGGTATAGCACAATTAATCTTAATTTCTTTTCTACGAACAAATTATATTATACTCAACGTGCATGCATTTTTCACTCCAAAATAAATCCAGTATTTTAATGATTATTGACATATTGTTTAATACTAGTAAAACTTTTTTGCCTTAACTCGTGCATCCATTTCGTTTTCAAATAGTGGCATGGAAGAAATCTAAGTTTCGAACCAATGAAAAGTCGACATTTGTTTCGCACACACATTAGCTATATACTTCTTCTTCTATAAATTTTATATATCCTCTCGCTTAGAGTTGTTAATCAACTTTGAAAGGTTTTCATCAAAAAATCAACTTTGAAACTTATAATTAATGTAAGAAGTAATTAGTCAAAGAATTAAGTAAGACATCAAAGAATATTCGACATTACATTCTCATAAAAATTCAGAAGAGGGTGCTACTTGCTGGATTTATATACACAAGGAAATGCATATATATTAATATAAAAGTTTGTCCGATGGACAAACAATAAACCACTAAAAATAAAAAGTAAAATAGATATAACACATCATAACAAAAAAATAATGTATTTTTCAATGTAATTATTATTTCTTTTAATTGTTTATTATGTTCAATGACACATTAGAAAACTCCTTAATACAACAATATAAACTGTTTTTCTTAATTATATTCCGACGAAGTTTTGAATTGGTTTGTGGTTTTTAGAGTATACTTCCTTCCTCCCACTATATAAGCCTCATTTGATTTCAGTGTGGATGTCGATGTGCGTTTTGTTTCATTAATATTTTATAATTTTTATTAGTAAAAAGTATACAAATTTAATATTGCTAATCAAACCGAGAAGATTTTCTCGAACTGTGAATAATATTTTTTTTTAACAAGCAAACAAAAGGCTTGTTGTTACAAACACTAAGTCTAAATCATATTCGCGGATGATCTTAAAGAAATCATTCATAGGAAGAATTCGTGTGTCGCTTGAAAGTAGGAGACTTTGAAGCGTCAAAAGATCTTCATTTGACGTGATATTGTTCTATTTGGTGATAGTCGAATGAAGTTCCTCCAGATCACCAGGAGGCGAGAAAGTAAGCAACTCTGTTACAGTTTCTGCTGACATGAAAAAACTTAAAATCATCAAAAAAAAAACAAGGGACTTTATATCCACATTATGGATCTTATTTTCCATGGAGGTTGAACTCTTGTAGTAAGGCACTTTATAAAAGTGGAGTTATCACTTTCTATAATAATATTTTTAATGTTAAGACGAATAGTTGCTCCCACTTCTTCCAAAATAGTCGTCGCTTCAGATTTCAAAACAGAAGAGTTAGGAATACAATTATACTCCACATAAGATGGTTGACCTAAATAATTACGAATAATAAAATCTATAAACGTATCGAAATTTGCCCTCTTAAATCCATCACAATTAAGATTGAAAAAAGATTCGAATGTTGAAAAAATGATTTAGGATAAGACGAAGGTAAAAAGTATTCGATGAATTGAAAATTTTGACATTACGAGTCTAGACGTCACTAATCTATCTAATTAAGTAGGTTCTTGACCAATAAGCATGTGGGTGGTAAGGGACCCCAACCACCCAACACGAGGTCTCGGGTTCGAAGCTTGGTGGAGGTTAAAAAATATTTGTTGAGAGAGCTACCCACGAAGCTCGAACTCTCGACGTACGTATAATAGAGTAGTCTCCTCAACAGCTGAACTAGAATGAGAAACTAAAATTATGTAGGTCTTGAGGATGTAGGCTACTCAACATTTTAAAATAAGAGAACAAACACTATAGTTCATATACTGGTAATCCAACAAGCATGTGGTCGGGTGGTAAGGGACTCCAACCACCCAACACGAGGTCTCGAGTTCAAAACTTGATGGACTCGAACTCTAAATGTAAGGGTAATAGGAGAGTACCCTATCGCTGAAGTAAAGTGGGAAACCAAAAAAAATATACTGATTTTATTGCCGTAAATATATAAGAAAAAACACAATTTTGTAACTTTCTTTTTATTAACAATGATATAATTAGTACTACCGGATGAATAAAACATATTTCTTATACAGCTACTACGTAATATGAAATATATATATAATTTAATATAAAATAATGAAAATATGCAACACCTAATTTAAATAATATATGGAGTGTTATTGTAGCCTAAGGTCCTAAACTAGTTTAAAATCGAAAACAATTTTAGAAATTAGCCCTCTTTCTAGTCTTCCTCCCACCATTTTGTAGAGTTTGTTCTAAACTTCTAACCAGGTGAGCTGAGTACAAGAGTAATATTGTCACCCTTGGTTCATTAGCTTCATAAATTGTTCAAAACTAATGCTTCAAATATATACTTTAATGTACAATTCTGTTAATACAATTGAAGAAGTCCTAAGGGAATAATTTGAGAGGAAGATCGTGGTTGACACTTCTTAAATCCTTGCAGGTAGAAATTTTCGTAGCCAATTTGCTCCATCCTGCCTTGCTGTTAATTGGCTCCTATCTCTGTGCTCTCTACTGAAATTCGCGCAGCTGAACATCTAAAGTTTTGGGTCACTTACCTATCCACGGAAAAAATACAGTGGAACCAGATTGCATTTTAGGTTGGTTTTTGTTGGGATTTTTTAAATGAAATGCATGTCCATGTATTGTGGACTGTGGAGAATCAAGCACAACAGTTTATTTTCTAGTTTTGTTTTGATGTTCAAATGCAGTCTTCTTGTTTGTTGAAATGCTTGAATGAGCCGTGAGATGTGGCAATTCAAAGGTGTTCTCTGTTCTTGTCTGTTTCTTCTTTGCCAATTTGTCTTGTTTGTTTTAATGGTCCTATTACAGTAAGGGTATTTGTCTGATCATGCTCGACTGAATTTAAGAATTCCATAGGTAATTGGATAATGAAGTATGGAAATCAAAGCTATGATGATATACTCAAAAGACCATTGAAATCAAACATGTTTTCTCTTGCAGATAAACCCTTCTGATAGGCAGTGGTCTAGTGGGGGTTCAAATATGGAGCAAGTCAAGCATAGTAGTGAAGCTGGAAGACGACTTGTAGTCGCGGTTGCTCTGAATGGCGGGTCAAAAAGTGTAGCCATCATGAGATGGGTTATAGAAAAGTTTGTCCATGAGGGAAATAATGTCTCATTGAAGTTGTTACATGTCTTTCCAAAGATCACTGGAGTTCCCACCCCAAGTAAGTAGAATTTCAGTTGCTACACAAATTTTTAGAGTACATATATATGAATTATGATAAATTAGTGTTTTCGTATGTGGAAGTGGTATTTCAAATTCTTTCTACTAGTTTGTATGAAATACTAAACCTTGATCTTTCTTTCCGTTGTTTAGTGGGAAACTTGATTCCTCTTCCACAAGTACGAGATGATGTGGTGAGTGCTTATAAGAAGGAAGTCGAGTGGCAGAAAACCGAGATGCTTCTTCCTTATCAAAGGCTTTGCAGCTTAAAGAAGGTATAATCAATTTATTTTAGGGAAAGTGTCGGGTAAGGATAACTTTTAAAATACGAACGTGAGAATGATGCACATTAGTAGTAAATTGGTGAACATTTAGTACTAATTTGGTGCACATTCGTTGACAAACTTAAAAACATCCAAAATTTGAAGAACATTCATTTTTAAAGAACATTTATTGAGAAATTGAAGAATTTTCAGGTAAAAGTGTATATGTGTATCACATTTTCAAAGGATGTGCATCAAAAATTTTGATGCACATTTAAGTATATTTTGATGCACATTTTCTCACGTTCTCATCTTAAAAACTGTTCTCACCGGAATTTATTTTATAAATATGCTAAGCTAATCTTTTCAGGTTGTTAAAATATTTTTCATGTATCTCATTTTATTTCTGAGTAGGTCTCAGCAGATATCATATTGATAGAGGCGGGTGAAATTTCGAGTGCAATAGCTCTCGAGGTGGCTAAAATTGGAGCTAAGAACCTCGTGATAGGAGCTTCATCTAATAGCTTGTTCTCAAGGTACCCAATTTGCAGGAATAATTAGTCAGCACAAATAGTTCTTTGAATATACATATGATTTAAGAAAGAAAATTTATTCCTGTAGGAAAGTGAAGGGGCAATCATTATCGTCTATGATCTCCGAATGCACACCAAAATTTTGCAGTGTCTACATTGTTTCCAAGGGAAAGTTGGATTCTCTTCGCGTGTCGGAAGAGGCAAATTGGAACCCTTTAGATGACAGTAGCAGTGATTCTGCTTTTAGCTCATCAAGATATAGTTCAAGTACTCTAGGTGAATACATACTCTCAACTTCATCAAATTCGATACTGTTTCACGAACATGAATGTCTTTATGTCATCGTTTGCCCGTACTTAGCATTTTTTCCATCATTATCTGCATCATCTAATTCTAGGTACTTGAGAGTTGAGCATGAGTTTTTCACTAAACGTTTAAGATTTGTAATTAGAATTAATCTTATTATGTCATGTAGTGCATTGTAAAGCTCTTATAGAAGAGCCAAATAATTGGTTAGTTCCACTTGTTGTGCTTCAATTTTTTTTTTTTGGTCAGATGCTGTGTTTCAAATGTGATGAGGAGAATTTACATAATTTAAAAAGAGGAAGCAGTACAAAATGTCACTACCGTCTTGGATTGTTTCCTTTAAATATTCATACTATGCATATTCATAGATTCGGGAATAACTTTCTGATATAACATTTGCTTCAACAGACCCTGGTTCCTCTGCTTCAGAATCTTCTTTTTCTTCTCCTTCCCGAAGTATGAGGCGAATGGATCCCTTTGTAAATGTGAAGCCATATTTCAATGAGACAGCACACGAGCCCAGTGATGTTAGCCATTGGAGATATCTTAATCTCAGGGGTGACAGAGGTGCTCCAATCCATGTTTCTCGTAAATCTATGATGGAAGGATCCACAATAAGCCGAGTTTCAAGCAGTAGAAGCGACTCCTCTATTTCTGAAAATCTATCAACTTTGTCGCCTTCCGAGCAAAACTCATCTCAAACCCTGGTCAGTTGTTTTCAACTTCTCATATATCCACATACCTTCTTGAAGTTTTCCATATGTATTTTCCCGACTCAACATTTTCTGCACCTTGTTCTTTTTAGGCAATTCTCAATCAGGAGATTGAGAGACTTAGGATTGAACTCAGACATGTAAGAGGGATGTCTGTAAAAGCTGAAGGTGAAACAACAGAAGCCTCTGAAAAGGTAAAAAGAAAAAAAGCTAAGCAATTAACATCTTAAAGTTTGAATGATTTCCTAAGAATTCAATTTGATTGCACTTGCAAATGAGCAGTTAAGTGAGAGCATGCTGCAGTTGGAGGAAGCGAAAAAGTTAAAAGAGATCAGTGAAAAGGAGGAAAAAGCTAAGCAATTAGCAAAGCTGGAGAAGGAGAAAGTGGAAACTTCCAGAAAAGAAATCGAATACACTCAAAAATATGCTTTGAAGGAAATGTATAAGAAGCGGGGAGCAGAGCTGATCAATGTTCATGCACTCAAAGAGAAAGAGAAGCTCAAGAAGTTGGATTTAAAGGATAAGGTTGTTGAAATAACTTTTAGTGCTAATTCTTATGGCCCTAAGGATCCTCCAACCCACTTCAAATGCCCTATACTCGAGGTTTGTTTCTGCCTCTCGAATACTCAAAAGTTGTTTTTTAGTTTATGTAACATTTAGTAACAAGATGTGGTGTTACTACATATAGGACGTGATGGACGACCCGTGTGTTGCAGCAGATGGATACACATACGACCGCAAGGCCATAGAAATGTGGGTAAAGGAAAATGACACATCACCGACCACAAACTTCCCCCTCTCAAACAAGAACCTAATACCAAACAACTCTCTTCACTATGCTATCATGGAGTGGAAATCCAAAACAAAGGCTCCTAGAAATTCAAACTCCTTAAGGTCATTCTGACACCACACTCTTCTCATATAAGCAACATAACCCACATTTCTTCATCTCTTTTTCGGTGTTTGATTCTTTGTTCCTCACAGAAATAGTCGCGGTACATAGAGAGATCAATTTTGGTTCGTGTACTTGCAAAGTTTTGCATATGACACACATTATACATAAAAGTTGAACAAAGTAGCAAGGTGGCATTGAATGAATGCCTTATTCTCATTTCTGACAGCTACACTTCCAAATTACAAGAACAACAAAGGCATATATTATAGAGGAGAAGGCCGATTGAAGTATTGAACTATATATTTGGGTGTCAAGCTCCACATTTGAAGTAGCAGAAGCAAGCTGAGCCCCAATCAAAGTGGCAGGCACCGCTATTTGCACCTTACCTGGTGCGACATGGGGAGTTGCAGCCTGAGCTGCTGGTGCAGATTCCCGAGTAAGTCTCGCTGTGTTGTTTACACAGCTTTAGTCCTTCTGCACCTCCCATGTCTGTTTTAATTACACACACATGTAAATTGACTTAGTTTTAATAGTTGGGTTAGTTATAACACAAAGTAGGTGTAGACGAACTTATGGTGCAAATCAGAAGTAAGAAGAGGAAGGTGCTCAGTAATCTACTAGCAGTTGTTGTTGCCTGGTCTGTGTTGTGGTTTTGGATGCTCAAGAAAATGAGAACTAAATAGGCAGCCATATTGGGATGAGTATTATGAGGTGTGATTCTAGAATTGCCTGTCTTATTGTATGTGCAAATAAATATATGATTCTTTGAAATAAAATCACATATAGCCAAACAAATCATCCTCTGCTTTTGAGTTGTACTCATGTGTCATGGGCTTGGCTGCTGGTTGGATTATACCAAAGTTGTGCTTATCTGTTAACTTACTAACTATTATTTGCTGGTTTATCTGTTAACTTATATACAAGTGTGGTTGTGAATGTAAGGATGAATCCCCTTTCCTCAAGATATTAGGTGATTTGTGAAAACCTGAAAACCTGTGTTGTGGCCTGTGGGTGCTAAATCTCTAAAAGATTGATTACAAGACAACGGAAATACAATTTCAGCAAAAGAAAATGTTATATAATATTAATTGCACTCCCTCCGTCCCCGTCCCCATTTGATAGTCCTGTTTCCGAAACCTTGGGGTAATAGAAGATGATAGTTGAATTGATAGATAAAATGTAATGAGAGAAATAAAGTAGTTTGTCCCCGTTTGATAGTCTGTTTCCCAAACCTTGGGGCAATTATGGAGAGAAGAGGATAATTGAATTGAAAGATAAAATGTAGTGGAAGAAATAAAGTAGTGTGTATTTTAGTAAATATGAACAACATTTTAGGATGTTAGATAGTGTACTCTTGTTATATTTAGGAATGGAGGGGGTATTAAGATGACTTCGGACGTCTATATTCCAATTGATTCTCGTACTATGCGTTTAGATTCCAAAATATTCCAATTGCTTCTTTTTTTGTTTTTGTTTTTGTTTTTTTAACATTTGACATTACGCGGGTTCGGGTGACTTTTCAGGGCTCGTTCGGAATCGGAATCGGAATCGAGTGAGAGACATATCTAGTGGGTTCGGGTGACTCTTCCGGGCTCGTTCGGAATCGGAATCAAGTGAGAGACATATCTAGTGAAAGTTGAGATCGATATAGACCCAAAGTACACATGAGACTTACGCGGGTTCAGGTGGCTCTTTTGGAATCGTTCGAAATCGGAATCGGAATCAAGCGCGACCAGTTTTGTTGGATTTGTATCGATCTCATCTTTCACTAGATATGTATCTGGCTCGATTCTCATTCCGAACAAGCATTAAGGGTGGAGATGTTATTTAAGGAAATACAAAACCTAAAGGCCTTGCTAGTCCTCCGACCTGAATCGGATTGATGGCGAGATATCAAATGGTATGTGACTATGAGTCCTGACCAAATAAACATGACGCTAGGCATCTTCCTTTGAGAAAGCCACGCCTAGATGTGATACTCGATACTCGATACTCGGATACTCTCCACTTAATTTTGGCATTTTCAGTCATGTTGGATGGTCAATGGATAAACAATAGGGGCTCTGGAAAATAGTTCATTGATCTCGATCTATTAAGTGAGCTTCGGCTCTCATGAATGAAAAAAAAATGCATTAATCAACATTGCGTATCACAAAAAATGTAAACCCATTTTGAGTAACAAAACTGCATCGCCTGTCTAAAACAACATAAAACTAGGCAAGAAAAAGCTTCTAATAACGGCCAATACCATAAACCCTAATGACACCATCAGTGTAGCCACCAAACAAAGTACTTCCATCAGCACTCCAGCTCAAACTTGTGCAATAGATAACCTGAACAAACAAAACAAGTAAAAATAAGCAGGCATTCTGTACCCTCCAGCAAGATGAGCAATCGAATGTAATATTACCTTCTTCTTGGTAGCAGCGTTAGCACCCTGATCAAGATCAGCTTCAGCCTTGAGGTCAACCTTCAAGTCATCAACAACAGTCTTACTCTCCAAATCCCAAACCCTAATACCATTCTCAGTGGCAGCACAAAGCCAGTATCTGTTGGGGCTGAAGCAGAGGGAATGAATGATAGATCCTGCTTCGAGGGAGTACAGCTGTTTTCCTTCAGACAGATCCCACAACAAGATCTTACCATCTTTGCCCCCACTCGCGCAGAGCGAACCATCAGGAGATACAGCTACAGTGTTGACATACCCTCCATGCCCTGCTAGGGTGTTTCTCAACTTACAGTTTGACAGATTCCATATCTTGATCGTCTTGTCCCATGAAGCTGACACGATTGTTGGCTGATTGTTGTTGGGGCTGAACCGCACACAACTCACCCACTCAGAGTGTCCATCGCCTTCTGAGATCGTGTACTTGCATTCACCTAAACACACAACACACAACACAATCTAAATCCAATCCTACTCGAACAAATCAGATTTTCTCAAGGCTGATCAGACCTTACAATCTAAATCCAAAGCAGGTGAATAACAGCCTTGAGAACAAAGCAGATCTTAGAATCTAAATCCAATCCTACACAGAAGAAGAAACAAACCTAGAGTGTTCCAGAGCCTGATGGACTTATCACGGGAAGCAGAGACGATCTGGCGATTGTCAAGGGAGAAGGCGACGGAGAGAACGTCCTTGGTGTGTCCGACGAAGCGACGGGCAGTGGTACCGTTAGCGAGGTCCCAGAGACGGAGCTCACCGTCCCAGCTACCGGAGAGAGCGAATTGGCCGTCGGAGGAGAGAACGACGTCCTGGACGAAGTGAGAGTGGCCGGTGAGACGGCGGCGGGGGACTCCGTAAGTCCTGTCTTCCTTGGTGAGATTCCAGAGGATGATGGATTTGTCGCGGGAAGAGGAGACGATCATGTCGCTGTTGTCAATCGGGCATGCGATGGCGGTCACCATGTCGGTGTGGGCCCTCATTGTGCCGCGTAGCACCAGCTGTTCTCCCATGGCTGCTGCTTCCTTGGTTGCTTGGTTGCTTCGACTGTTGATGACGGCGACGAGAGAGTCAGAAAGCTTAACACACGCTAAAGGAGATCGGAGATTTATATATAAGGGAGGAGTCGATGAAAGAATGGTGTCTCAGCTAGGGTTTTCTATTGGGCTTCTAATCTTTCTTTCTGCTCAAATTTGAGTCTTTCAACTATTGGGCTTCCGTATATGTGTTACCGACTAATTTGTGCCCAATACCCTATTAGGCATTATAATTTTAACAACTATACTATCTGACTAAATATTAATAAAATATCCCTATATATAACCTTCCAGATCTGTCTCTCCCCAAATCATTCCAGATCTGCCTCTCCCCAAATCGACTTTCTTCGATTTCTTCTTGCCCTGAAACAGTCCTCCCTCAAATCCTTCCTTTCCAAGCTCCCGACTCCGTCGGCTTGCATTTCTGATCTGGCTTTCAAGTATTCAGGTACGAAGATCCTTCCTATTATTCTTCCTATTCACGATAATATCTTTCCACAATCCCTCGCATCATCACGCCTTGATTTCTGCCAAATTTTACCTGATTCGGCTTACTTTCTGCCTTGCGTATGGGGATTCACAATTTATGTTTGCCGTTTTGCCTGATTTCTGGACCAACACGTTATTTTCAGCCTCCACATTAACACACTGCAATGCGCACCTGCAAAACTTGATTTACTGATGTGCAATGGAATGTTTTTGCTGATTTACTGATGTGCAATGGAATGTTTTTGCTGATGTTGTTGATGCTGATGTGCAATGGAAAGTTTCTGATCTGGTTTAAGTTGATGTCTAGTTCTGTTGTCAAAGTAAAGTTTGGTGCAACTGTCAAGTTGACTATGAAGGATTTAGGGCTTGAGAGGTACGTGATTAATGTTTCACCTAATTCTTGACTTTTACATTCCAAACTCTTTTTAATGTATGCAACTTAAATGTTTTTACACCTAGCAAGACAGTCTTTGTATTTGCAACAAATGATTGGACAGGTTATCATCGTAACATGTAACATGTTGGTAGAAGTTGAGTAAACATATTGTGATATTGTTGGTAGAGACACCCAAATTAACAAGCCATAGTAGTAAAACTTATTCTAGTCTGATTTCCAACAGAGGAAACAATTCAAATCAAAACACGTGAAGAGTGCAGAGATTGATATTCATAAGTTTGGCAACCCGTAGAATGTAGAGTTGGACTCAAGGAGAACAAACTCTTTTATGTCAACACTTTACAAGTTTTGTAAAGTTTTGACAATTTTGTAATATTTCTCGTATTGTATGTTGTTGACCGTTTATCTGTCGTGTAAACAATTTATTTAGTTGGGTTGACAATTTATTTAGTCGTGTTGACAACTTATTATTCTTGATTATTCTTGTTGACAACTATGTTACAAAATTTGTTGACAACTTATTTAGTCGTGTTGACAACTTATTATTCTTGATTATTCTTGTTGACAACTATGTTAAAAAATTTGTTGACAACTTATTTAGTCGTGTAGACAACTATTTAGTCGTGTTGACAACTTATTATTCTTGTTGACAACTCTATTAAAAATTTTGTTGACAACTTTGTTATAAATTTTGTTGACAACTCTGTTAAAATTTTTGTTGACAACTCTGTTAAAAAATTTGTTGACAACTCTGTTAAAAAATTTGTTGACAGTTCTGTAAAAAAATTTGTTGACAGCACTGTTAAAATTTTTGTTGACAGCAAATGGGGTATTTTCTTATAACTTAAAAAAGTGATGCAAAAACTTAAAAAACATAACAATTTTAGGGTATTTACCCAAAAACCGGGTGATTACCTCATCTTCCTTGCATATCTTCTATCTATATATAAAAATTGATGGGTCTTGACAAAGTAATGGTAATCGGTACCGAGTTAATGATGTTTGATGTATTCATATTCCCTATTTACATAGTGTCTTTTTCTTTTGTTGAAAAAATCATTTATCATTTTCATGATTGATTCTATTTACAAGTTTAACTTTGTTGAGGTTAAATTGTTGCATTGAAAGTAAGCCTCAATTCAATTTTCGACGTCTATTTAACAACGTTAAGCCACATATAAAATTATTAGCCCTTGAGAAAGTTATGACAACCGATACCTATTCAATACATGAACTAATTTCTTTTCATCAATATCTTCTCATCTTATTCATGAATTTTAATCAAAAACCTTTATCTTCTCTTAGTTGCAACCAATACAATTAATATCTACATTTCTTCATATTCTTAACCTTCATAATATCAAATTTAGTTAATGAATGCATTAAATTAATAAATTTTTAACACTAAAAAATTGTTAGTATTTATTAATAAAAATTAGTGTAACAAAATATATCTATATCGAATTGGTGAGAATGTCAGGTGAGAAGTTTTAATTTAGCCATATACATAATTGTTGTTTCATATACGTGCCATATTTTTATTAAAATAAATGAAACAGAAAAAAAGATAAAAAAAAGATAGTTCATCGTCACCTTCCTTCATGTGAAGATCTCCATCTTCTCTTCATATCCACTGTCGTCCGCCGCCTATCTATACCTTAAATCGTCTATTTGCAACATTATACCATATACGGAAATTCCTAACTAACCCGCGCGTAGCGCGGGGTCCGAATCTAGTATTCCATATATAAGAGCATCTTTATCCATGTCTATTTTTATAATATTAAATGTGTTTTCATCCACAATCATGTTATTCATATTAAATAACATACAATTTACTTTTACTTTTTTAATAAATTTAGATAATATATTACCTAGTTAATATGGATGTCTATATATAGATAAAAATTAATTAAAAACATTTGAAAAAAAATTACATTAAAATTTTATGTATTGTGAGAGTTATGTAATATTTAACAAATAGAAAAGTAATGCATTTTGTTATTGGGCCACATGTAAACATTCAATTGGACAAGTGGGGTGAATTGTGTCAGGATGAGTAACAAGTGTAGTTCCCGCTAGATCATGTTGTTTTCAAACATTCATATTATAAATTTTATTCATTTGGCATTTTTCAATATTAGAATCCTACTTAGGTGAATTTGTAATATGACATTTATTCGTTTGTGTTTTAATTTATGTGCATGTCTTCTCTTATGTTATTTTGAGGACGATATCATCAAAATACATAAGAACAATTATTGTATACAAATGTGGTTCATTAATATACTTAAGAACAAATTATTATATACAATTTATATTGGTAGGTCTTTGCAAAAAATATGGAAAAATATTATTTATTTACTTGGATACTAACACACGACATTAGTGTTACCCATTTTGAGTAACATAGCTAATTTTTTAATATTTTATATCAATGTTTGTTATTTTAGTCCTACAATGGTGTTATTTCACTCAAGTTTCATACATCCATATTTTATTTTGATTAAAATTGTTGATTGGTTAAATGGTTGATTTAGTGGTGGGGTCTATGTACCAATCAATGGTAGAAAACCACTTGGCAAAATGTGTAAGTGTTACTTGTTGGATGAGTAACACTTCTATGTTATTTTTCTTTACTCATGACATTGGTTCTATCAAATAGTATGACACATAATTTTATTTTTCATTTTTTAAATTGACTTTGTTACTCCAAATAACATGGATGTAGATGCTCTAACAAATGGTTATTAATTGCTAAGATTTTTTTAAAGATTAAATATATTAATAATTAAAATTTAAGAAATAATAGCAAAATAACTCTCAAATAATATATAAATTAATCTTAGCCATTGGATGAAAGATTCATTCTTATTTATCTTTATAGAAGCGTTTATTACGAGATTTAAACCCATATTAATATAGGCCGCATCTAAAAAATTCGAAAACTCATAAACAAATTAGAAATGTGGATAATAGACAAAAGTATCTAAACATGCACCAATTTGTACAAAATTGAGATACAAATTAGACATGTGGATAATAGACAAAAGTATCTAAACATGCACCAATTTGTACAAAATTGAGATGATTGGAAGAATTAGAAAACATAACTCAACTAATGGATAACTAATAAAAGAGAATTGCATACAAACCTTGATACGAAAAGCAAAGATCCATCGTAAAGAGCTGATATTGGAGAAAAGGATGGAGCACATTAGTGGATGAGTGGATCAATGCTAAACCTAATTTAAATGGAGATTTTATAATTTTATAATTCTTTTTTTTGCAAAAAAAAATGACATGGCATTGAGGTGTCACAATTTTTTTTGAAGACTTGTAGTTAGGTAGATTTGGTCCAACTCTTTTTTTTCACACTCCCTCTCTCTCATCTTTCTAGCTACTTCGTTTATTAACGGGGGAAAACCCCGCACCCGGAAAATTATAACTCGCACTCACTCTTGGGCGCAAAAAGGATGCGTACAAACCTTTTTGAAAACCCCGGTTCAGTTTTGTGCGTAAAAGGCAAAAAAAACCAAGCAATTACAGAACAAAACTCTCTCTTGTCTCTCCTTTATTTAGAATCAACTCAATTCAGACCCAACTTATGTTTTGCACTTCATTTTCGGACAACCCATACTTGAGTTTATGATAGGTTCACCCTTAATGGCCAAACAAACCTTAATCAAGACATAGAAAATGCAATTTTGAACAAAAGAGAATGAACGATTAAATTTTGGTAAAAATTAGTACATGGTAAGATTAGTTCAGATGTCTATAATCCCAATTGAAGCGCATGAGAGTGAAAAAAAACTCAGACTTGACATGAATTGCTAGCTAGAATTAAAGCTGAAAAATCTTTGGACAATCATTTTGTTGGCTTTGATGCAATTTATGATGTGTGGGTGTTCCAAAATAATGCATTAAAGTATATCAAGGAAATACGAAACCAACAGGCCCTCCTCCACCCTGAATTGGATTGATGGCGAGGTAAAGCAATGAAATTGTGATGGCTATGAGTCCTGACCAAACAAAGACGATGCTAGGCGTCTTCCTTCTCGCTCCCATCAAGCCTTTTGCAAAGGGATACAAGTGACACAAGACCCAAGAACTAAAGAAAGCCCCACCTATGAACTTGCTCCACTCTGGACTGGTGCTATAGATTTCCCTTGCAAATGCAAAACATATGGCGATAATGTTGACCATGGCGATGACTATAGGTGGAATCATTAGAGAAGTCCATTTGACGAGATAAAGCTCAGCATAAACATCGTCTTCATCCTCTCCAGCGGATTTAGAGGTCAATGTGAAGTGGATCTCAATCCCAGCAAAGACCTTGAGCAAGCCTTGCACAACGGCTGCAAGGTGGGAGCTGGTTCCAGAGATGAGCCAAAATTGCTCGTTTCTCCACCACTCCTCAAGTTCGATACCCGACCATTTGACTTCAAGGATGGCTAGGCCAATGAGGCATAGAGTCATGATGAGGAGGTAGACGAGGAAGGCTATGCTAAGGTTTTGAACGATGAACTGGCCAGAGAAGAGGGACAAGGCGGGTAGGAAGCAATAGAGGATGAGGAAGAATGAGGTGAAGGGGTAAATGCCAACGTTGATGTAAGAGAGGCGTTGGAGGAACTTGAGGCGTGTTGAGGCTAGGATTGCATTGTTTGTGGAGAAGAAGATCTCCACGGATCCTGTGGCCCAACGCAACACTTGATGAAGTCTGTCTGTAAGGTTAATGGGTGCGGTTCCTAGGAAAGCGTCTCTCTTGGTCACACAATATACTGACCTCCATCCACGATTATGCATACGATACCCTGTCACCACGTCTTCAGTCACTGACCCATAGATCCATCCAACTCGGTCACCCCACTCAGTCTTGTCTTCATACCTACAAAAAAAAAACTCATCATCATGATTCATGAGTGTCGTGTATGTTATACATTCTCGATCAAATTCATGACATGAGTCTTCTTACCAACATGAGATGACAGACACTGCTTCAGCAACTGTGTCGGAATCAAGTGGCTCACGAGGATCTCTCAATATACCCGAAGGTCGTCCATACTTAACGGCCGGATGGTCAGCCAGAGGACGACCCTGGTATTCAGCAATGGGTATAGATTCAGCCAACATAGTAGAATTCCCAAACCGCCTTGGTAACTCGTTCACATCAAGATTTGGATCAAAATCATCATTCGTTAATGCTTCTGTTTCACAATCTTTTTCTCCCCTTATCTTTTCAGGATTGGGAGGATCAAATCCATATAATGCAAACCGCCTAAACATGGTGCCCGTTCCCACATAAACAGGGCCCTACATTTCATTCCAAAAAACCCTCGATCGTTTAAACAAAAAAAAAAAACACAAAATCACAAAATTCATATGTGGAAGGAAACAACATACTTGAATACCGTCAAGAGCTCGCATGTTTCCATCGAAGAAGACATTGTTTCGATTGGCATATCGATCAGAAGGGTCAATGCCCTCAAACCTTTGAGGAAATTGGATGTAGCAAATGTCTTCGCCTCCTCTATCCAACATAAAACACATGCCTTCTCGAATGGCTTTGCAGTTATTAATATAATGATCACAATCAAGGTTAAGAATGAAGGGTCCATTGGATAGAATTGCGGATGAACGCACCAATGCATTCATGGCTCCAGCTTTCTTGTTGTGATCGTATCCCGATCTCTTCTCACGTGAGACGTAAACAAACATAGGGAGACGTATGTCGACCCCTGTGAAATCAATCATCTTGTCGTCTTCGTCGCCTAGTATTGGATCAACAACTGCAGGCTTTAACATCACCTATAGGGAGTAATTAAAGTAAGTTGAACTCGATCTGAAAGCAGAAGGAGAAGGAGAGATGGAAATATACCTGCAAAATTCCGGGATGGTCGGCCTTAGCATGGTCTTTGGATGGGACATCCCAAGTGCCAGGCCAATGGGTACCGTCGGCCATCCACGTGGCTTTTTGAACCCTAACTGGTGTAGTAACTTGGACTCCTTGGTCTCTCATTTGCTTCATGGACTTCATCTCCTCTCTAGCATTAAATGCCTCAGATCGCCTTCTAATGGTATCAGGTAAGCCATTGATCCTGACCTTAAACTCATCATACTCCCTCTTCATCTTCCTCCTATCCTTGACAAACTCAGGTTTCACCTTATTCTTGGTAGGGTCAATATTCTTCAAGGAAAAGTAAGACTCAGGGTTCCTTGGCTCAATGTCATGCTTCCGACAAAACGGGACCCAAAGCTCAGCAAAGCTTGCAGCTTCTGCCATTGCCTCGAAGTTGAATAGAGCCCCACCGTCGTCAGATACATAGCATGAGATCTTGTCAACAGGATAATCAACGGCTAAGATGGACAGGATTGTGTTTGCAGTCACAAGAGGAGGTTCTTTGTCAGGATCGGCTGTTGAAACAAAGAGATCCACACCAGGCAAGTCAGATCTTGCTGAACCCATTTCGAACTTCTCCTTGAGGGTGACCAAGTCGGTGGACCGGTTGATCGGGTATATCTTTGGAACTTGGTCAAGAATCCAAGAGAAGGCAAACCATAGCTCACATATGATGGACATGAGCCACAACCACACCGCGTCATGATTGGGGTGACTCACACGCCATGTCAAGAATAAACAAAGAGCCACAAACCGAATGAACACAAGTAACCTATAATATAATAAGATATGGGATCAACACTCACACTTACTAACATGGAAAAAAACACGTGTAACTATAATAGGCACCTGTAGGGACTAATGATCCCATTAGGGATAGGTCGAACCCTACTAAGAGGCTTCCAAGGCCTTTCCGTAGGATCAACCATACCCATTCCGCCACCTTCATGATCCTCTTCAGGCCAATAGGCCGTCCCATGTCCATACGTTCCTTGCGACGTCTCAAACAACCACTTGTTGTGATCAAACTCACCGTTTTGGTTTCTCTTTCTCTTCACTAGAGCAGCCTTGTCAGGGGCTGGCAATGGAAGTGCCCCGCTCGACAAGTTAGGGATCTCATCGTCGTACTCCGTTCTATACGGCTCCCTACATCCCGGGCATAGCCCAGTGTCGTTTACCGCGTCTTCGTAGCACTCTCTGCATATCTTGTACCTGCATTCACAAGGAAGGAGTTGATCCCCTCTATGATCAGTCATGACTTTTCCATCACACGCGGGCATATGGCAGACGTCGTCGCCCTTTCCATGTCGTCTAGTTGTAGCAAACCCATCATTCCCCTCGATCACCTTGTCCATAAGGTGGGCCCTGGTGACGCTATTGAACCCGCCCGTGAAGAGGGAGTTCGACACGTATTGCTCCTCGGCTTTTGCAGCCACCCTCGACCCATCACCCGGCTGGTTGTCCGGCGTTGCCGGGATGTGAACCGTGTAGTTCATGTAGTCTCCATACTCGATATCCTCTCTTGATAGCCGAACGTATCGACCCGAGCTCGTTCGCCGAGCAAACTTGACCAATTGCTCCTTGTTGTTCTTACTACTATTTCCCGCCTTATTACTCCCACTTGACTCCATCATCGGGACCCACTTTGTTCGAATCAATACCTAGTAATGCAGATCAATGGTGTTACCCATCACCATGGATTCAAGATCTCTATGCATGCAGTTTGTTGTTGGATTATACCTGAGAAAACAACAAGTTTGTTGTTGAGCTAGAGAGGAAATTAAGGAGACACCTTTTTTTTTGGATTGCATGGAGAAGAATTGGTTTTTTAATGCATGCCTAATTTTGGAGATGTCTTTGAACGTTTTAAGGTACACCCTTCACTTATGTTTAATTAAGAGGAGATGCAAGTTAGATCTGGAGAACCTTGTTTGGATTATTTGTGTTTTTGTGGCGTATATTATTTTTATATGGCTTGTACGTTAAGAGCATATGTAAATGTTAAGAAAACACGTGTTAAGTTAAGATATGATGTAAAGATGTTATGAATTAATTATATGATTATATGTCCTCATATCGTGTTATTATGTACACATAACTAGGAGAAGATTACTTCTTAATAAAACGGTTTTCCTAAATGAAAACAATATAAACCTATTATAAAAATAAAATAAAATTCCAACAACATTTCAATAAAAGAAAAATCCAAACATTTCAACAATGTTTTATAACTCGTTATAAGCTTTATTTACCTTAGAGTTAAATTATGCAGGTGAAGTTTGTTGTGCAAGTAGTCATTATTAGAAAATATACACGCGGGGAGAAATTACGGTGGAGATTTGCAATGCTAGACTCAGTATTCTGTGCGTCATTGTTTATGTGGAGTATTGTTACTCCCTGTGTGCATGTTTCGTTATGTTAGTTGTTAAGATGACGCAAGTCATAATTATGAAAACGGGAACCTGAAGTTATATATGCCATATGAACGTGAAGGTCTTATAGTTACATGTACTATATGAAGGACACCGGATTTTTTAATCAACATTTACATCTCATAAACGAATCTTCATGCACAAAAAAGTAAATGTAGATCCTTATCTCCTTCCTAGGTGATACGACTTTGGCTGGCTGGTGATATATTGTAGATCTTAGATGTTACCAACAACCAGTGATGTTAGATCTAAATTACTCAATCAAAATCTGTTTGATTACTAATGCAATGAGGATTCAGTCCTAAACGCGGCTTGAGCGGGCCAAATGTTTATCTCTAGATGGGAACCCACACGAAGCGTGAGTATGTATGTTACACGTTGAATTAAATTTTGTCTATCGTCTATTGTCTTTCCCGAGCAACTGTTTTCATAATTTCAATTGATTTTTAATTATGCATTAATAGTTTTTTACTGAAATTATTTATAGATTTTTGTTATTGTCGCATGTTTAATATGTTTGTTCAAAGTAAAGTGGCTTTTGTAACTATTTAGCAATAAACTATTATGAAATTTTTGCATCTCAAAGTAGTGGTTGTATATTGTAATACATACAATGTAATCCTATGTGGGTCTAATTTTCTTCTTGTGTTAAATTCATGTGACACATTTTATACTTGTTTAAATTAATATAGATTCCTTTATATTATAATTATTATAGATTTATTATATATATCTTATCCTAGTTTTACCATTTTAGTAATATAGATACAAAACATGCATCTTACATCTACAAACCATTAACATAAATGTCTATGATGAGGCTAAAGTCGTAGTGCCAAATCAAAGAAAACTCTAAACACTAACTAAAGTATAGCAAGTAAGTAGAGGTCGAACCCAAGGGAATCAAAACACCAAATCAATGCAGTCAAGTGAAATATCAACTAGTAACAAGTAACCAAAGGTGGGGGGGGTTGATTGCAAGAACACACAAGTAACCAGTAACAAGCAGAAGAAGTTTGGGTGAGAATATGATGAGAAGGGGTTTCACCTAGCAAGTATCCACACAACAGTCAATCAAGTTGATCATAGATTTATCTCAAGTTCTATTCAATCCTAGGGAATGTTCCTATTCCAATCTTTAATATATCAGCAGGCCAACCGGTCCTGATAATACTTACTATTCAGCAATCAGGGAAACCTCTCAAGATTAGATGAAATAGCAGCAAAGGGCACAGGAATTATAAGGATGCATGCAATAACTTACAACCGTCAAGTATTAACATGCAATCAATTCTCTTTCATAAAAGCAATCAACTACCAGATCATGCAGATATGGGTGCTACAATGACAAGGAATTCCACCGTATATTCCTAGTCTAGCAATAGAAAACTATCAATCAAACTAGGTGATCAAGCTAGTAAAACTAATAGAAATCAATAGATGAAGAACAAGAGAATTAATACAAACCCATAGGAAAAGAACAAGAGTTTAGAAATCTCACAACTTAATAACTGAAGGTTTCAACCGCTAGGTAAAACAATGGAGATTAGTTTCTGCTCATGGTTGCAGAACTAAATTGTCTGATGGAAAAGATGATAGAAAAGATGATAGAAAGAAAGAAAGAACTAGGGTCCTTAAATAGAGACTAATCCTAAAAATATATGGTAAAAGATATATCCTCAACGAAATAATAAAATAAGGAAAAAGAAATAAAACAAACAAAGGAAAATAAGGAAAGTCCGGAATGTCTTCGGCCTTGTTGTGGCGATCGCCATCTTCATATAAAGCTCTGTCGTAGCCTGTCGCCCCATGGCGATCGCCGTAGAGTCATGGCGATCGCCATGATCTTTCGAACTCATGTAACGCCTCTGTTGTAGAATGGCGATCGCCATAGTAATGGTGGCGATCGCCGCTGCTCCGCAGAATATCTTCAAGTCTTCATGTCTTCAATCTTTGATCCTCTTCTTCTTCGGTTCTGGTCTTCATTTCTTCACTTCTTCGTAAACAACTCAGAACATAACAATAGCTCCAAATACTTGTGATAACACTCCTAAACTAATGTAATAACCCCTAGTTACGCCATACAAAGTGTAGCGTATCAAATACCCCCATACTTAGACTTTTACTCGTCCCGAGTAACTTACAGAAAAGCTACCCATACAATAAAATACTCAAAGCCTCAGGAAGTACAAGAATATCTCCTAGTGATTACATAACCAATAAGCTCCTCCAAAACACACAAAACACAACAACAATAATCAAGAACAATGTGATAAAATAAGCACATACCCAGAACTACACCTTATTCCTCCAAGTGGCCTACCCGAATCCTCCTATACGCCTCCTTCTTATGTCACCATAACGCCAAGATGATAATGATCCTAAAACACTCAATTTTTTTTAATAACACTCATCTTGCTTGGGCGCCCTTTCGAGTTTTCATCCCAACCATTCAATAATTGTTCCAGGCTCACAAAACTCACATCACTCACATCACTCAAGACTTATTTTTGCCCCAGCCTAATGCCGGTCAAGCCACCTTCTTATTGCATAGAACTTGCTATCCAAGGATTTTGTATGCCTTTTTTCAATTTTTGTGGCTTTTTCATACAATATATATTCAATAAGCTCATGCAGATACAACCAACACTCAAATAATTACATGTGAATACATTCTCCTCCCCCATACTTAAACATTGCATTGTCCTCAATGAAATGGAAGACAAAAAAATCAAACCCAGGGAAGGAGACAGAAGACTCACATACAAGGTCGGATGACCTTCCTCCAATAAAACTCAAAGTGTGGTAGAATGAGAAACTAGATGAGCACTAAATGTAATCCAATAATCCATAGCTCATCTAAAGCAAAAGAAAGAATACCTCCAATATAGATGGTGACCCAAACAAATCAACTCCTTGCAAAGAACATGGTCACCAACAAGCTAAGCTCCAGCGAATGATAGTACTAATGAAACCAAACTTGATGTAATACAACTCCTTACTTTCTTTTCTCTCATATTTTTTTTTTGCACTCTATTTTTTTAATCCGGTATTTTTTTTTTTTAGACGGAAGAGAAGACTTACAGCGAGATTGGCTACTGACTGTAGCGGACCCTAAGCTTCGGTGATTTCCTCTTGTCCATAGAAAAAATAAAAAGAAAATTAAACCGAACAAAAACAAATAAAAACAAACTCAAACCTCGGGTTGCCTCCCGAGTAGCGCCTTATTTTATGTCGTGGCTCGACATGAAACTCAAGAGATTTAACTAACGCCATTTGGCTTTGTGAAAACCGTCTCTTGTCTGAATTCTCTCTTGAACCACTCATGGAACGCCTTGAATCTCGTCCCTCTTACCTTGACCACCTTGTCTTTAGCAATGAAGGTGGTTTCATTCACTTTCTCCTCCTTGATCGTATCAGACGGCTGTTTAAGCTCAATGTCAAGTGCCTGCACACTAGACATCAATGGTATCTCGCCTGACGAGGTCGGTAATGGAGGGCGATTGCCCAAAGGATGTGGAGAGAGCTTACATTTAGGCTCTGGCTTAGCCTGACACTCCTGCATGTTAGTAGACAAAACAATATCTACTTTTGGGGGCTCTAAGAGATTCTCTAAAACAGGTTGCAATTCATTCTTACAAGTAGGCTTAATCACATCAATAGCACATAGAGAATTCTTATCAATGGGATCCATATCATATATATTATATTCTACCTTATCCCCATCAAACTCCATAGAGAGAGTCCCACTATTAACATCAATTTTCGTTTGTGCTGTTTTCATAAAAGGTCTACCTAACAGTATAGGTGTGACATTATTAGCATGCTCCATATCTAACACAAAGAAATCAGCAGGAAAAATCAGATCACCAACCATAACAAGAACATCCTCAACAACCCCTTTTGGGTATACAGTAGACTTATCAGCGAGTTGAATAACAGTTCCTGTTTTATGAAAAGGTCCTAAGCCTAGTGATTCATACAAAGAGTAAGGCAAAACATTGATTGATGCACCTAAATCTAGCATGGCTTTGTCAAATTTAGTTTCACCAATCACACATGGAATGCTAAATATGCCTGGATCACCACATTTCTTAGGCATGCGTTTTTGAAACACAACAGAAACTTGTTCACTTATTTCAACTTTCTTCTTTCCTTTCAGTTTTTGGTTTCTTTTAATAGTACAAACTTCTTTCAAAAACTTAGCAAATCTAGGAATACTCTTAACAAGTTTGAGCAAAGGAATGTTTACCTCACACCTACTAAAGGTTTCGAAGATTTCTTTGTCGTCCTCCAGCCTTCGAGTATCCTTCAATGCCTCAGGAAAGGGAGCAACAGGCTTCTGAGAGAATAGAGGTGGAAAATTCGGGCGAACATAATTGTCAATGTACTCAGGGGGCTCACGGCTATCGCCATCAACAACTGGCGATCGCGATCGCGGATGATTTTGCACCTCAGCTTCTGGAATGTCATGGCGATCGCCATCGCCATATGGCGATCGCGGTCGGGATGCATATCCTGTTTTGCTCTCTGTAATCTCATGGCGATCGCCACTCAGATCTGGCGATCGCGGTTTTGGCATAGAACAGTCATTTAAAGTTTTTCCGCTCCTCAAGAACACTGCACTGACGTTCTCTCTCGGGTTTCTTACCGGTTCCCTGGCCTCTAATTTACTCACAGCTTGAGCAATCTGTCCTAACTGATTTTCAAGATTTTGGATACTCGATTCCGTTCTAGCATTTTGTTGCATCACAGTTTGAGCTAAGGACTTGATCATATCTTCAACAGTCATAGAATTCTGAGGTCTAGGTTGTTGATAATTAATATTATGAGAATCATACCTTGGCCTTGGTTGCCATCCACCAACAGCGTTTACCTCAGCATTCGGCTCTTGGAGTTGTTGACCACCACTTTGCAGCATAAAAGACTTCATCATATCTTTCAGTTCATTCATATCACTTTGAATTTTAGCGGGATCAAGTGAACTTACTGACTGTGTTCTTTGCCTGCTACCAAACTGCTTTGAGCTCTCAGCTAATTCCTCAACATTTCAGTAGCCTCAGGTATAGTCAATCTTAAAAAGTTACCTCCACAGGATGCGTTTACCATTCGACGATCCTCATCAATCAGCCCACTGAATAAGTACATAAGAAGATCATGGTCAGTATAACTATGGAATGGGCAGCTTGAGCAAAGCTTCTTGAATCTCTCATAATACTCATAGAGACTCTCAGTTGAATGTTGTTGAAGATTCGTGATCTCCTTCTTCAAGCTGCTCAGTTTTGTAGCTGGAAAATATTTCTCTAAAAAGACCTTTTTCATCTTAGCCCATGTATCAATACTCCCTGGAGCTTGATAATAGAGTCAATCATTCGCAGCGTCTTTCAGAGTAAATCCGAAAGCTCTCAGCATGACCTGCTCCTCAGTAACACCTCTTGGCTTCATACTAGAACATATGGCATGGAATTGAGCCAAGTGTTTGTTGGGATCTTCTCCTGCTAAGCCATGGAAGTGTGGCAGCTCATGAATTAAACCAGCTTTTAATTCAAAATTCAAACCTTCTTCAATCTCAGGAAACCTCACTGCTAAAGGTTGTTGGTTTAAGTCTGGGGCAGTGAGTTGCCTCATAGTAGGCAATGGCGGTCCATGTCGATCACCCATCTCGTTATCTTGGTTCATAGCTGCTCTTTGGTTCCGAAGGAACGTCCTTTCAATCTCTGGGTCAAAGGCAACAAGAGATGAATCAGTAGCACGGGTCTGAACCATAAAGGTTCACACCAAACAGTTGATAATTTCACAATTAACACCGAATCAGAAAAATTTCAATTCCCCGGCAACGACGCCAAATTTGATGAGGCTAAAGTCGTAGTGCCAAATCAAAGAAAACTCTAAACACTAACTAAAGTATAGCAAGTAAGTAGAGGTCGAACCCAAGGGAATCAAAACACCAAATCAATGCAGTCAAGTGAAATATCAACTAGTAACAAGTAACCAAAGGGGGGGGGGGTTGATTGCAAGAACACACAAGTAACCAGTAACAAGCAGAGGAAGTTTGGGTGAGAATATGATGAGAAGGGATTTCACCTAGCAAGTATCCACACAACAGTCAAATCAAGTTGATCATAGATTTATCTCAAGTTCTATTCAATCCTAGGGAATGTTCCTATTCCAATCTTTAATATATCAGCAGGCCAACCGGTCCTGATAATACTTACTATTCAGCAATCAAGGAAACCTCTCAAGATTAGATGAAATAGCAGCAAAGGGCACAAGAATTATAAGGATGCATGCAATAACTTACAACCGTCAAGTATTAACATGCAATCAATTCTCTTTCATAAAAGCAATCAACTACCAGATCATGCAGATATGGGTGCTACAATGACAAGGAATTCCACCGTATATTCCTAGTCTAGCAATAGAAAACTATCAATCAAACTAGGTGATCAAGCTAGTAAAACTAATAGAAATCAATAGATGAAGAACAAGAGAATTAATACAAACCCATAGGAAAAGAACAAGAGTTTAGAAATCTCACAACTTAATAACTGAAGGTTTTAACCGCTAGGTAAAACAATGGAGATTAGTTTCTGCTCATGGTTGCAGAACTAAATTGTCTGATGGAAAAGATGATGGAAAAGATGATAGAAAAGATGATAGAAAGAAAGAAAGAACTAGGGTCCTTAAATAGAGACTAACCCTAAAAATATATGGTAAAAGATATATCCTAAACGAAATAATAAAATAAGGAAAAAGAAATAAAACAAACAAAGGAAAATAAGGAAAGTCCGGAATGTCTTCGGCCTTGTTGTGGCGATCACCATAGATGCCTGGCGATCGCCATCTTCATATAAAGCTCTGTCGTAGCCTGTCGCCCCATGGCGATCGCCGTAGAGTCATGGCGATCGCCATGATCTTTCGAACTCATGTAACACCTCTGTTGTAGAATGGCGATCGCCATAGTAATGGTGGCGATCGCCATAGTAATGGTGGCGATCGCCATAGTAATGGTGGCGATCGCCATAGTAATGGTGGCGATCGCCATAGTAATGGTGGCGATCGCCATAGTAATGGTGGCGATCGCCATAGTAATGGTGGCGATCGCCATAGTAATGGTGGCGATCGCCGCTGCTCCGCATAATATCTTCAAGTCTTCATGTCTTCAATCTTTGATCATCTTCTTCTTCGGTTCTGGTCTTCATTTCTTCACTTCTTCGTAAACAACTCAGAACATAACAATAGCTCCAAATACTTGTGATAACACTCCTAAAGTAATGTAATAACCCTTAGTTACGCCATACAAAGTGTAGCGTATCAGCCTGCCTAGAAATAAACTAGTTATTTATGAACTATGTACTATAATATTGGAAAGTTAGTCACACTTTAACTGTTATTTATTATTAATTCAGTTACTGTATTTTAGTTAGTGGCTTAGTTATTTTCATTACTGAGTGGGTAGTTTCTCATTAGTGGGTCAGTAGATTTGCTTTTTTAAGTGTTCTGCATACTTGTTTGTTTATTGTCTTTGGTTAATTGGAATTAATATATGAAAAGGGAGATTTTTCAAATACATATTAGTTAGATTCTAACCATTCATTTGAGTGAGATACTTGCTCAAAGTGGGTTTCTTAGGGTGAGACTCTTAGTCTTAGTGATATCTATTATATCATTAGAGTACCGAGGAGTAGGGCTGAGCAATCGGATTATCCGATCCGATCCAGTAAACCGGATATCCGCTAAAAAAAATCCACAAAACCCCGATCCGTATCCGGTCCGTTTTGGAGCGGATATCCGGTAAATATTGTCCGTATCGGATCAGATATTTGACTCGGATATCCGAATTATCCGATTTCTAGAAGGTATATGAAAATTAAATTAAACTTTTTATTTCTATTAAAATTAAAATTCACAAAATATAAAATAAATGTTAAATATATAATTATATATATTATATAGAGGAATCAATATGTGAAAATTAATATATTTGATTCATTTAGCGAATCAACAATTTAAATAAGCAATTAAAATTTAAATTTTTGAGAACAACAATAAAAGTTATGTTATATATAAGAGAATTTTTGTGTTGAGAGAATATATCCTATTGTTTAAAAATGTATAAAAATAATTATTGAATCATCTACACTTATAAAAGTATATTTTAGTTCTATAAAAATATATTTATATATTATAATAATAGTATCGGATATTTTCGGATATCCGTAAGCTAAATATCTTGATCCGTATCCGGTCCAAATATCCGGAAAATTCGATCGGATCGGATTCGGATAAAACTTAATCGGATATTTTCGGATGCGGATTTTTAAGGATCGGATCGGCGGATTATCGGATCGGATTGGCCGGATCGGATATTTTTGCTCACCCCTACCGAGGAGTTAACATTAGTCACTTTAAGGCTATAAAAATTTGAGGGAAAAGAGAATAATCAATCTTACAATTGAGTTGAGTATAGTTTGTTATTTTAATTATCGCCTGAAGTGCAGAGTTAATAGGATCCACGGACTATTTCTCCTTTCTCAAAGTCATATGAAAGTTTATCCACAATCAATTTCACTCCATTTGTCACATTAATTGGTGATAAATCATACAAAACGTACACAAGTGATGCAGAGGAATAAGAATAATCAACAAACACATGAAAATATCCCAAAGTATATAAATGAAGCATTCGTAAACATATGACACCTAAAATCACACAAATTCAATCCGACATACATCAGAGGAAAAATAAGAAAAGAGAAGGACAACGAAAAAAATAGTTCTAGTCCCTCCACTGAACTCGTTGGATCCCATTAACATGGAAAACGTTTCGTCCTCGGAACGTAAATTGGTCAAAAAAAACTATATCACATGTTAATCTGTAAGTGATATATGAATACAAGAAAGCAAATAGCAAATGACAAAATCTTGTTCCTAATCTTCAAACAACATTTCAACAATCTTTTATTACTCATTATAAGCTTTAATAGCTTAGTTTTCCGTGTGATGCACATGTTTTATAAAATGATATACCTAATATAATTATAATTATAAAATTATAATTTATTAACTTAATAAATTTAAGATTAAAAAATTTGAAATAAATAGATATTTTTTTATATCATATAAATTTTTAAGTTTGTATATAAAGTTATAAATATATACTTCATACAAATATTTAGCACAATCTCCAATAACAATGAGTTTTTGTTATAATTTATGTCTTTTTTACCTACTACCTGTTTTTTGGTTGTATTATTTATAGCTTCGATAAAAACGTTAATGTGTATATCTCATATTTACATGTTTTTTTGACCTGCTTTGATTATACTCCCTAGTTGTTTACAACTTTGCTTTAAGGAAAACTTCCCATGACGCGTGATTTATAATATAAAAAAGGAAATATAAAGATTAGGCTTAAAGAAATTAATACAAGTTTTATGGCAAGTTGTTGAAACACCATAATATTAAGAGAAGAATTTAATGAATTTCTGCCACATGTCATGGTGAAAGAGGGGATGTCATATGTCAAAAAGAGAGGATTGCTTTAATAAATATATAGTAGATTAACCTTAGAGTTAAATTATGCAAGTGAAGTTTGTTGTGCAAGTAGTCATTATTAGAAAACTAGAATCGGAACCGCGCTATCTGTAGGAGAATTAAATATTTTTATATACGACTTAACTTTATTATATAGACGTCCTAAAATTTGAGGACAATCATGTTCACAAACTTTCAATGCAATAATGTAATCTCAACAAAGTTTATTTATAAACATAATCAATCAAGAAAAAGTCAGTTTATCTCATCTAAATAAGGGGATATGATTACTTCAATATCCATGTATAATTTGTTTCCTTAATATGAATAGTTGAGCAGTGCGTCTTAAACGAATGTTATATAAACTTCTTAATCCATATAAACTTGTTGATTAATTTTTTTTTTCATAGATTTTTTTATTTATTTATACCAAACCCTTCTTAATATTCATTAACTTAATGCATTAACTCATGCCATTAACTAACCAATTACCATAACTTTGTCAAGGCCCATCAACTTTTATACACGTATATAGATATATAGATACTAGATTCAGAATCCCGTGTTACACACGGAGAAATTACAGTTTTTTGTTGGCGGTTAATATCATTAAATAGACTCTAAAATTGAAATGATGAATCATATTCACAACCTTTGAATAAAAAAATGTAGCTTTTAAAAGTTAAATTTATAAATAGGATCGATGACGAAAATGACAGAAGTACACATCTTCACTCTTTCGGTGAAAAAAGAGTAAGTCTCTCTAGCCTATGTAAACAAGTTTTCATGTGTTTCCCCCCATAAGCTTGCCATCTATATGCGATCTGTCTGCCTCGCCCCTCACGTGCCGAACCTTCCCATGTCCATGTCTTAGACGACACTATCTCTTGAAGTCGATTCCGCTATGGTGGTTGAGGATCCGGATATGTCAGTTGGGCTAAATGATTTGGTTGAGTCATCTAATTTGGTTGGTATTGTGGCCATTGAATCAGTTTTGTCTCCGCGTCTAGCTCTTGCAAGCGTCACTGAAGGGGAACCCTCCGAACCGTCTATTCTTGTTGTTCCACCTCCTGTTCACCCCCATATTATCTAACATTAGTCTGCCCTCGCTTCTTCCTCTACCAAACCCACCCCTCCCCCCTGCTCCGTTTAGATATCGTCAGTATCGTGCTCATTCTAGCTCTTAGAGCCATCCCACCCATAATGGTCATTGCTTCCTACTTGATAGTGCTAAGAGGAATGCTGCCAAATCACAACCCTGAAATCGCCCAGTTTGTATTTGAACTAACCCTATTTTGGGTTTGGTAAAAAATCTGAAATAAATCAAAATAGATTATTTCGTGATATAATAAATTTCTCGCGATATATTGAAGATAATATCACCAACTCATAAAAGTGCCATTATGCCCTCAATTTTTTTAAATAATTGAGGGTATATTGGTAACGGAATGAGATTTTTGGGTGGTTTCTAGCAAATTTTTATTTAACGGGTGGTTCCGTGCAAATTCGAGGAAATAACGGGTGGTTTCCCACAAAAACCTCTTAATTATATGTCATATTAGATTTTTTCGTAAAATGGAATTTTTTTTAATATAATTCTTGTAAATAAATTTTCGAAATAGACACGTTTGTTAGCTTCGGAAAATGGGTAAGGAGGAGAGGCTAAACACCACTCCAATGCATCTTAGTGATCTTACTACCATTGCGAAGTATAATATAGAAAGTGACCTACAAGGGATGCTTAACACCACTCCAGTGCTTCTTAGTAGGTGTTGAACTATATCTTGCAAGCAAATTAACTGCAAAAAATAAATTTGGTCGAGTATTGCTGGTGAGGTACATTAGTGCGCCCATTGCACTAAGATAAGATACTTTAGGACCTAAAACTTTTCTTTAGTTGACATGGACGAAATGAGTCACTTTCTATATTTAGTGATTTTACTACCATTGGAGTACTTAATGGATGTGCTTTATCCATATTAAAACGCTTTAGGACCTTTTCATTTCGAACTCCTTTTTCAAGTAATCCATTACTAATTGATTCTCTTCTGGAGTTCCACTTATATATATTTAGATCATCAACATAAACAACTATGATCACATAACCTGTTTTCGTGCTTTTTATAAAGACGCATGAGCTTATTTGATTGCTCACAAACCCTTTTGCTAGCAAATATTCACTAAGGCGATTATACCACATTCCACCAGATTGTTTCAACCCATATAACGATCTTCTCAATTTGATGGAGTACATATCACGAGGTTTTACTTGTAATGCTCATGCATTTTTTAATCCTTTTGGGAGTTTCATGTATATGTCAGTATCCAATGACCCATACAGGTATGCAGTGACCACATCCATGAGTTGCATTTTAAGTCATTCTACAACTACTAAAACAACTAAAAAACTGATTGTTGTTGCATCCACCAATGGGGAGTATGTTTCCATATAATTCACTCCATGTTTTTTGAGAAAAACCTTGCGCTACTAATCTGACTTTGTATCTTACAACCTCATTGTGTTCATTACACTTTCGTACGAACACAAACTTATAGCCAACCGGCTTTACACTTTGTGTTGTTTGAGCTATAGGTCCAAAAACACCACGTTTATTCAAAGAATCCAACTTTGTTTGAATTGCTTCTTTCCAGCTCTCCCAATCATTTCGTTGTCGACACTCTTCCATTGTTTGTGGATCATTGTGATAAGCGGTGTTTTACATACCGCAACTATGGATTATTAGCTAGTTTTGTATAGGATTATGTTATTTGTTTCTATGTAATCTGTATCATGGAGCTGTTCGAGAGAAGATTTACATACAAGATTCCAAGAGATGATACAAGCATTGGAAGCATTGAAGCATAAGGAAGAAGCTGCTGAAGACGAAGACGAAGACGAAGACTTGAAGAAATCAGCAGGTTCTGCCTCAGACAACAAAGCCGCACCCGCGGGTATGAAGCCGCACCCGCGGGTTTCACCTTCAGCCAAGGCTTTCGAGAAAGCTCAAGCCGCGCCTGCGGCTCTCACCTTCAGCCAAAGCTTTCGAAAAAGCTCAAGCCGCGCCCGCGGGTCTCAAGCCGCGCCCGCGGCCCTCTGCCATCCAGAGAAGCTGAAGAAACCCAAAACCGCGCCCGCGGCTCTCAACCCGCGGGTGCGGTTCCTCGACAGAAGAATCAAATTGATGTCTTTGCCATTTGAAGTAATTTGTGTTTAATTTTTGTAACTTTCCATACGTTTTTTAGACCTTAATTCGGCTGTTACATCAGCTGATACTATATAGGTAGTGGATGATCATCCTTGATCATCTAGTCTTTGTTTTGCTTAAGTTTTTGGAAGAGTTTTCACAAACTTATGAGTTGCTAAAGTTCCTTTGTTTCACTTGGCGTTTGAAGCTTTTGGATTCAACAAGTTGTGAGTTTATCCTTTCCTTTTGTCTACTCTTTGATTGTCTCAACTCTCTTGTTTGTATTGTCGATGAACTAGATTTACTACTTTAGATTGATCACCTAAGTTAGTTGTGTCTTGTTCATATTGCTAGAGTTTGATACTTCTAGTTGAATTATCATACTTGTTGTGTAGCACAATCTATTTGCATGAACTAGTTGTGATTGTTATTAGAGAAGAGAGTTGAGTACATGTCGAGTATCCGACTAGTTGTCCATGATATTGCATGTATCTATCTATTCCTGAATGCATTGCTACTTTGTTATTGAACTTCGATAGTTTCGAGGTTATAATCGAGTAAGGGTTATTAGGACTAGTTGGACTAATAACTATTCAAGAACAGGAATTAGAACGATCACTTGAGAACTTGACATAAGGATAAAAAGGATTTTATGATCAACTTGTTAATCTAATTGTGGATAATCGCTAAGTGGAACACTTCGCTTAATCTTGTTATAACCAAGTTGACATTCGATACTTCGTATCAAAACCCCAAAAAAACCCCTTTGGTTACGTTTATTGGTTAGTCATTGTGATAACTTAAGAATTTGATAAACTGATTCTCTTAGGATTCGACCCTTACTTGCGCACTATATTATTTAGTTTGCATGTTAGGATTACTTGACTTGGCACACGACAAATTCGCCTCGTCACATTGTCATTTTCATTTATGACTCCCAAAGCAACCGAATAGGCAAATACATCACCAAGGACTACATTATCCCGATACCACCCTGTACGAGAGCTTGCATAATTAATCGACATCTCAAAAGTGTCGTTAATATCTTTTTTTCAAATTCCTTAGATAAACTCTCTTTGGGGGTTTATCATTTTGTGTAGCCAACATATCAACGTCGTTTGGAACTTTGACGTGTTCTTTCCTCTTCTTGGGAACTAAATCTCTAAATCATATTGGTTTTCGAGAAATATGTATTATTTTCCATATATTAAGGGTTTAGGGTTTAGTATCAATGCATATGAAAAGTAATATTAAAGTTGTATATGGAACGAAGATTGGACCAAAGCACATGACATTTTGTTTTTGCAAGGTTTTAGGTTATAGAGTTTTAAAATAATAAATAGAGTTTTACAATAATAAATTTGGAGTAGTACAGTTTAAATTGTACAATATTTTTTAGAAAAATGCTAAAAATTAGACAGAGAAGATGATGTAGATGGTTGATTTGATTGATAAAGTGTTGTTATGCATAAAATACGGAGTAAAATTAAGTAAGACCATCTTCAACAATGAAATTGAGAGTTTCATAGCACTTTAATAGAAAGGAAAAAAAAATTGAATTGTCAGAATTTTTTGAAATATCAAGGCAATGATGGGGTTTGGGTTTAACTACTTGAAAGTTGAAACACAATATGAAATAGAGGAACGATCAAATGAGCACCTCTCTTAAGATAAGAACTAAGAACTCATCTGAACCGTCTGATCATCACCATCTGACGCTTCAGATTTAATCAATTTTTAAAAAGATTATTATGAGGGAGGGGTAGTTTTGTCATTTCACCTCTCCTCTCCTCTCCTCTTTCTGGTTCGAGCGACGTAGAAGGCGATATGGCGATGGAAGCTCGAGCGATCACCACAATTCCTCCATTCTCTCTGGAGCTGGAAGGCGAACTCTGAGCACAAGAGGATCTCCTCGAAGCCATCTCTCTCTCTCTGCTTCTTCCCTCAGACGATCGACTGGGCGATTCCATGGCTTATGCGATGCTTAGGTCGACGTCTCTCTAGTCAAACCCTAGATACGCTATTGGTCGACGTCGCTCCGTCAAGCAGGTAATTGCTCTCCTCCTCCTCCTCCTCCTCCTTCTCCTCTAGGTTCATTAGTTAATGAATTTCAAGTTTAGGTTTGTGTTTCAAATCGAATTTCATTCCAAACCAATCGAATTACAAGTTTAGGTTTCCTCCTCCTCCTCCTCCAGGAATTCATTTGCTAACCCTAGATACGCTATTGGCAGAGAAGTTGTTTGTTGCTTTAATTTTTCTTTGATAGAAGACTGAATTTAGGTTTCTCTTCAGTTTTGTGAACCTCTAGTTTAAATTTGACTATGAACTTTCCATTCTGAATATATGAACCTTGCAGTCTGATTATATGAACCTAGCATTGATGATATAAGGAATTTACTAGGTTAGTGTCTTTTTATCAGGGATGTCAAGTATCTACACTTCCAGCAGGCATGCGACAACTTTGATGTGATCTATAGCTGTGACACCATTTTGCACATCCAAGTAAGAAATTATTTGCTGAACTCTCTCTACATATACTATAGTGAAATTTTCCAACAAATGGCTTGTGTTTCAAGACAAGCCTGCACTATTCAGATCATTCTACAAATGGCTGAAACCCGGGGGTTCTCATAACTGACTATTACAGGAGCTCAAAATCTCCTTCACCTGAATTTGCGGCTTACATTAAGCGTCAAGAACGTATTGAACCACTTTATGACAAGTATAACAATCCCAATTCTTGGCGTTTGAGCAAAAGCATGCCTTAATTATTGTCAAAATTTTATAGGAGTGTACAAGAACAATGGATATATCATGGTTTCTTACAACGGGGGACTCAGTCAAATGCAGGCAGTTGTAAGCTCATGACATGAACCTTTAACCTTGAAATTCTCTTAAAGAAACTCTCTAATTCTGAACTCACTTGCAGATATGTGACATCAACCTTTAACCTTGAAAGTTGAGGACTTAGTCATTGTAGTTGGTAACTTGAAGCAATCATCCTATTTGTAGAGGATAGGAAATGAAAACGAGAAAGAACTGAACAATGGTTCCATGTCCTGTTGTTCTTGTAGGCTCAACAATCCTAATATGTCATTTTTATGTAAGTTCAGCAATTGCATCCTTTAAAGATCTAATTAATTGTGGCATATGTAAATTTTACTTGTTAAATCACCTCAAATTTGTGACGTTGTTGTGGTTTCACAATGGAATTTAGGTTTCTCTTCGGTTTTGTACAACTCTAGTTTAAATTTGACTATGAACCCTGCATTATGAATATATGAACCTTGCAGTCTGATTATATGAACCTTGCAGTCTGATTATATGAACCTTGCATTGATGATGTAAGGAATTTACTATGTTAGTGTCTTTTTATAAGATTACTTGCAGGCCCTTTCCTTAATCAGAAAAGGGAATGCATTGTTTCATGAGCATGATGCACCTGTATGAATAGAATGAAGAACCTGTATGAGGATGATGATGCACTTGATTATGATGAGCGACCTTATCAACTAGTGAGCCTTTCTAGTTCTAGTATGCCTTATTGTTCTTTCAAAAGCATGATTATGATTTTTTAGTGGTTTGGTTCTCTAGTTTATAACTTCTGATGTTGTTGCCTAAAATATGTTCACAAGTTGCTTGAGTTGATACTATTCCAGAATATGTAAGTTTGTTGACCACAACAAGATTTGGAGAGAGCAAGCAAGAGTGATTCAACGAGTAAGAACATGATGAATGGATTGTTTTGAAGGCCTTTTCACATGGGCTTGATTATGAGCAGAAGCTCTCGGAGTTGTGTAACAGGGTAGAATTAGCATTGTCTGGGAGTTGTGTAAGAGGGTAGAATTAGCATTATCTACTTTCATTGAATAGGATGAGAGAAGTAATTTCAAAGTTGAAGAAGAAAATATGAATGGACGTGCATTGGAGTCTTCTCCCTTGTTGGAAGATACAACTTTTGGAAAGAATGATGATGTTTTCGATGCTTCTTTGTGTTCGTCTGATTATAGGCTAGAAGCCAAAGCTGGAGAACTGGAAATGGAGGTAATTTGAGTGATGAACCTCCATTTCCAGCAGGTAATTGCTCTTCTCTTCCTCTTCCTCCTCCTCTAGGTTCATTAGTTAATGAATTTCATGTTTATCATTAACTTAGCTTACTGTTGTGATGATTGCAAAAAGCATATCAAATGCACAGATGCGCCTTGAACCTGCCTTGGTAAACCAATGAACCTGCCTCGGTAAACCAATGAACCTGCCTTGCCATTGTCATCTGATGTTTCTATTGATATGTTTTTCTTAATTTATTTTTAGTGCAGCTAATAACATTAGCAAAATAGTAATATGAAATTGATGGAAGACAATGCAAAATAAACTTAACATGCTCACTGTTTGCCAAGCAAAATTGGTAGCTGGGAAAAGCAGGCTCATGGAAAATCTAAAAACCTTTAGCTGTCTTAAGGAGTTTGACTCTTCAATTTGTGAATGATTGTGTTAAGTTGCAGAAAAGATACATTACTTTAAACAGTATATCCGTATATTTACTCCTGCATTAGTACATCATCCATTGTAGACAAAACTAAGGTCTCGTGATAGTTGATACGGGAAACTGTGGGAAACTCAATTAATTTATAACAGTTTCAATAGGCATTGACCAACATTACTTGTATAAGCATAACTAAATGCTATAAGAAATTGGATGATGGTTTGTTCTTGCAGATTTCACTATCATCTCTCAACAACATGTTGCAACAAGGGAGGAACAACTTCAAATTTCCTTTTCTTCAAGGATTGAGTAAACTTGCTTTCTTGCAGATTTGCGCCAGCTGCTGATCCATCACTAACTATTAAATTCTTTGACCGAACTCCAGAACAACAAGTTGCTTTGTGATATATGGTTGATCCAGTACAATCTGTGGAAGCTCAAGAACCCTCAGTAACAGCTCTCAACAGCTCCCCCCATGGATCAGTTGGAGCTAGGGGGAGCTAGAGCTGGGCATAGGGCCATAGCTCAGACAAATAGTGCAGAGATGGCTGAGGCTTTCTTTCGTTAATCAGCACCAGAAGAGGATGCTTGTGTTTGGCATTTTGTTTTCATCTTGAGATGGTGTGCCTCTTTACCGTCTTATTTGCATGTATAATGGGAGGTTCATCGCATGTATAATGGTAGGTTCATCGCATGCGTGAACTAGGTAGGTTCATCGCATGCGTGAACTAGGTTCATAAATTTTATTGTAGGTTCCTTAGTTGTTTTCTTGCAGAGTTATTAGTTTCTCTTTTAGGTTCATAAATTTTATATTGATGGTTCATGATTTTATTTCTACTAGTTCATGACTTTTGACTTACTAGTTCATGAATTGATTAATAAATTTTATTGCAGGTTCATAATTTTACACTTGCAGGTTCATAAATTTACTCTTGCGAGTTCATTAGGCTTTTTTAGAAGAAAAATTATTAGAACTCAAATGCTCATTTAAGTAAGATATCTGGTACACAGTCAGAGGTAGGTTCAGCTCCCATACGTTTTTCTGATTAATTTTCTGCAACGATAACACAAAATTAGCCAGAAGGAACAAGCAAGTCTGTTAGGAGCGGGTAAAATACAAATGGGAATCCACTTTAGATTGAGCAAGTAGACAGTTGAAAAGTTGTTCCATTTGAAAGCAGTAGTTGCAAGCTCATGGTGACATTTCATCAAGCATATTGAGGGCAAAAAATTCAACCTAAAATTAGGAAGAAAGAAGTCATCGGAATGAACCTGTAGCGGACCGAGATGCAGGTTGGAGTTGGACTCTTCGTCGGAGACAAGGATGCCATCTCCTGCATTGGACTCTGTGACGAAGACCATAAACTACTAGTACTAGTGAACTGGTATGAAAGCTCGGGAACACAGAAAACTTGCAGATGAGCAGCCTAAGCACTGATAAAGATAAAAAAAAATTGATGTCATGTTCAGAAGACAATTTCAAGCTTGTTTCTGAACTTGGATACTTAAAATACACTGCGGCAGGCATCAAATATAAAACGGAAGCCACATAAGCGATGGGATAGTAAACTTAAGCTATTTGTGATGAAATAGTAAAGAAACTAAACCAACATACTTTATTACTTCTGGCCAGAAGATGCTAGAAAAAGTTCAAAAACAAGCAACATAAGCAAGCTTAGGCCAAGTTCATGTGTTTAGACCAGTTGGTTCATAACTAACACTAGCAAGTTCATTTGTATTGACAACAGTATCATTGACTTAAACCATTATTGCCAATGATCACCAAACAGAGAAGTCGATAAATAATATCAATCTAATTCCTGAAAGGAATAAGCATGAACCTCATTGTTAAATGTAATGAGCATATAAGTGCAAATCTATGAACCTGCAATACAATAAGCTTCATCAACCACAACAATCGAAACATAAAAATAGGATTAGAAAATTGAATCAATGTTCAGAGATTTAATCAATTTTTAGTTGATTCCAAATATAAATCATTGAAAATGCAACATACCCTAACTTCACTTGAGCAGGAAGAACATACAACTATGATACTAACCTGCTAAAATGAAGCTAGATCTACTACTAAAATGCAAGCATCACAAAGAAAATGTTGTCATTAGCAATAGGCAATACCAAAACCATGAACACACACCTCAGGCAAGAGCAAGAAGTATCAATTTGCATCTAATTTCAATTATCAGACCTCGTAAATTTCTACAGCTTCTATGCAATTATATAAACGCAATATCAGAACTAGAAGGTTGTAAAGAGAAGGAGAGAGATGAAATTACTTACTAAGCAGCGATGACCTCAATTCGTGTCGGCGAACCCTAATTTGCAGAATTGTATGGATTTCGATTTAGGAAGGAAGAGAGACTGTCGAGCATTAACAAAGTCAGATTGAGGAAGAAGAGCTTCGTCGTTGCAGAACAAGGAAAGCAAATGTTGTCATTAGCAAAAAAGAAGAGCTTCGTCGTTCAGAGTCTCATCGGGACGAGAAAATCACCATGGATTCGCCAGAGCGTAGTTTGAGTGTTTTAGGGTGAAAGGGCAGCGTTGTCGTTTTCCTATATTTTCTCCATATTTACGCAATTGCCGCCGCATAAATTTTGTCCCTTTTATTTCCAAAGGCTACGTGGCTTCTTCTGGTGCGTTGATTAAAAAATATCAAGGGCTCACATTAGTTGTTAGTTTTTATCTAAGAACAATTTTCCAAGTAACATATGACATAACACTATATAAAATCTGACAAAAAAAAAAAAATTATGGGTAAAATATGATAAAAAAGAATTTGTAATGGGGCCCAAAAATTAAAAGAAACGTCATCAACTCCAATTTGAAAGATTTCTTTCAAACTATACAAAGATTACAAACCTAATTTTAAGTTGGAGCATATATCTCAAATTCAAAGATTTGTTCCTCTTCCATATTTGGAAGATTTACTTCCTTCGTTTTTCTACTTACCATTAAATAAAGCATCATAAAAAAACTTAAAATTACAAGAATAAAAAACATTTAAACAAAGCTTATAAATATTCTCAATTTTTAATTAATATGCATTATTTATATTATTTTGTTCATTTTCGAAATTAATAATACATAAAAATAATAACTATTACTATGTAATATATCTAAGTTTTAAATATTATATTATGAAATATAATAATGTAAAAAATAAATAAAAAACCTTAGAGTTTCAAGTGTAAATTTCATGATTGTGGAATAAAAGTTTCATAAAGTGATGTGGAGGAGTGAGAAATTTTTTTATAAAAAAATTCGATTCTCTAAGAGCATTAATGAATAGAAATAAAAATGTTAAAAACTTAAGGAACGTCTGAAAAAGAAATGTTGCAAACTCAATGGGACAGACAGACGGAGAGAGTAGATTGTTATATTTTAGAGTTGGAAAAATGGAGACTATTTAAGAAAATATTCATCATTTTATCATTTTTAGTTTGGTATTGGGGTGTGATTTTGCTAAAAATTTGTTGTAGTCATTTTTAACGCATCCGTACTCCCTATCATCCATGCTTGTCAGACAAAAAAGAGTTCACTAAGTCAGATCAAGATGAAGATGAGTGGAATTCATCAGTGAAAAGAGATGGTTAGAACAAAAAGATTAAACTCCAAAGAGATGCAAGACAGTAAATCCCCACACATGCATTAGAACAAAGTGAGGTCACAAAAACTTAGAAGAACTAGTTTCACCTGGTGAAAACCACTAAATATACAATATGAGGGAGCCCAGCTAAATTATGTAGCTGATATTTAACACAATAGTCAAGAAAAGTCAATATACCACTTTTACTAGCGCCCGAAGGAAACACAACATTCATTGCCTCGTCAATCTTATCGTCTAGTTTCTCAACTTTCCCCTTTAGTTTAGCCACCTCTTCTTCTAATTCCCTGATCCTTGTATTGGTTTCCTCTTGCTTATTGGCCAACCTTGCACGAGGCTCCGGAAGATAGACGAATAAGCGTTTATGACGCTTCTCCTCAGCGGCATGGGCTTCTTCAGTGGAGAGTGTACTTCCGAATTCCTCTTCAAATCTCCCTTTTTTACCACCAGAAGGAGGAGTTTGTCCATCATTTTTTGCCTATAACTAGTAAATGAGGTGAAGAGGAAGTAATTAAATATGTTAATTAAAATCAAAGTTACAAGAATACAAAGTTTTAGAAATGCTAACAACAAAGTAACTCTCCGGCTCTGACTCATTGTGCTAAGATTTTGATCGGCAATTAGAGCAAAGAGGCCAAAGACATTGTCTAACTCCCCAATTTCTAGCACATTTGCTTTGCATGCTGAGGCTTTAGCTGCTTTACACGCACTTAATTGGCAGTCGTAAAGAATATAAGTCATCTTATTCTGGAAGAGGATAATCTAACCCTAACAAATGCTATAATTTAAATTTGAAAAGTACATTGAAAAATAGAAACAATTGTACAAGATATTCACGCATTGCTCCAAAAAATCCCTGAAATGCGTATTTTCCACTGTTTTAAAGAAGAAAATAAAACTTTTAATTAAAATACAAGTATTAATTGGATAAAATATATTTGTTGATTACTAGTGTATCTGCGATACCTGATATCATATCTTTTTATTATTTACACCAATTATGTGTATTTGCACTACAAATACACAAGTTAGTGCACATGAATTACAAATGCATAGCAGTGTAATCACGCTAGAAATACATATATGTATATATTTGTAAGTGCATTGCAAATACAAATAATTGTGTATATATAAAGTGAACCTATTTAATAGTCATGACTTAAATATTTCTTTAGTGTTTGTACAACATAGCAAACACAAGTTTCTTAAGTAGGTAAATTCGTTTATTTCATGACTGCGTAAACTATTAGCAGTGTATGTACTTATTATCTCCATAGATTAAGAGTCTTGTAAATTTCCATATTATTTTATCATCATCGGAAAAATTCTTGTCATCCCTGTTCCTTGTAGCAACACTCTCCCCCTTTAAATCTCGACTTATTGAATTCATCACACATATATTTAGAAAATATTATATAATTACAGATATATTAACCAAACATTTCAACTATGATTATTAACTTATTAATGTAATATTTAAATAAATATAAATAAAATTTATATCCAAAAAAGAGTGAATAAAATCATGAAAATAAACTGAATTTAAATCAATATGAACAAGTTGAGAAATAATGAAGCCTAACAAACTAATACATCTCAATATTATAAGTTTTTAAAATAAATTGTGTTGTTTTCGTTTAACTAAATATAAATAATGGAATAAAATAAAATTAGTATCACAACCATGTTTCTATGTTCAAGTAATGCTCTGAACAACTAAATGAACATATGCATCTGTAATGCAAATACGCAACTTTACGCGTACTACAAATGCGCAAACATGTGCATTTATATTACGAATGCGCAAGAACATGCATATGTATTGCAAATGCATCTATCAAATTATACTTTAACTATAAACATATGCATATGCATTTGCATTCTGGATACATATGCTTCAGTATATATATCCACATTGCAAATACATAGATTGGGTGCATATAGAAAAAAGTTATGGATGCGTTTAATAATTTAATGCCACCGTTTATATTAGAATGGTTTGTAACGGTATGATCTCATAGCTTCTTAGTGGGCTCGTTTGGTATTGAGATAAGAATCAGGTTGGAATGAGGAATCGGGTTGGGTATGAGGAATCGGGTTGAGTGATTCTTAGCCTTTTGTGTTTGGTAGAGGGAGAAGTGACTTATAAACTTAGGTATAAGCCATACCTTGATTTTTATTTGGGTATGAGATCTTATGTAATTTGTTGGTATGAGAGTGACTCATATTCATTCCCTATACTGATACCTATCCTACCAAACACAAAAATAGGTTTACCTCATTCTCATACCGATTCCCTATACCCAAGGTATACAAACAAACCCTAAGCATTAAACCATCAATTTAGATGATGTGGGTTTATGGTCCACTTAGGATAAATGCCTAAATTAAAATAGAAAAAGAAAAGAAAAAGAATCTCCCCACTTAAAAGTAGACGTACACTTGATATTTGAGAGCTGAATGGTGTACTAGTTCCCGTTAATGTTTTTCTCATCTCTTTCCGGCACATTTGACGAGATACGTTTTGTAACGTTAATATCTTTAAATACACATTAATAAAAATTATAAAATTTTGATATTGTTAAAGCTCTTGATAAGACGAATCAAACAAGACCCCATATTACTATATTTTTTCCTATATATTAGAAGATATATCGAAGATTCTCTTAAAACGTAAATAGTGTCAAAATGAAGTACGAGAAGAAGTTTTGGGAACATATATTTTGCAACGAATTGTCGCAGAAACAGAAGAAAAGGAAGTTAGATGGAAGGCGAGAAGAAGAAGAGCGAGAAAGTAATGATGGTGATTCTGTTAATCCTGTTCTTCTCCTTACTCCTCTCTCTCCTCTTCCTCCTCCTCATCAGTCGCGTCTTCCACACCAGATCCAAGCTCCGCCTCTGTAACGACCAGGCCTCCTCGGTTCCAGCCTCCTCCCTCCTCCGATTCTCCGGCGCTGAAGATCTCTCAGTCTCGGACATCCTGGACGCCCCCGGCGAGGTCATCGGGAAATCCTCATACGGCACGCTCTACCAGGCCACGCTCCTCAACTCCTCCTCGATGGTGCTGAGGTTCCTCCGCCCCGCCTGCACCGTCGCCGCCTCTGGAATGGACGCTGCTGTCACGGCAATTGGGGCCGTCAACCACCCCAATCTTGTACCGCTGAGAGCAGTCTATGTCGGACCCATGGGAGAGATGCTTCTTGTTCTTCCCTTCTTTCATGCCGCCAATCTCCAACAATTCATTACAGGTATGGAATCCCAAATTCTGTTTCATTTAGGTCTACTTTTTGCTACATGCCTAACAACTCTATGCTCATGCTCAACTTCAAACATCAATCTCTCACTTCAATTCATCTCTCTCCCACTTGTAATTTCTACTAAATAATCTCAAGCATTGGCTTGATTTTAGATATTATGCAAGAAATCACTTTCTTACACTGATTTAATTCTACTAAATAATCCAGATGAGATCTAGGTCCAGCCCCAATTTTAGATAGCTTTATTTTTTTTCTGAGACAATCACTTTCTTACATCTTTGAGTAATCACTTTTTCTCTTTCTTGACATGGAAATCGAAACACACATGGTGGTCACCATGTGGATGAACTGCTTTTTGCCATCGTCTTCTTCTTACCCTCTGATAACTTTCCACGGAATGAGTTTTGTGGTCACATCTCTTGGCTCTTTTGTTGGTCTATGTGAACTGAAGTATACTGGTCTATATACATTCAAGAGAAGCATGTTAAAAGTTCTATGGCATTTAATCCTGTTCTCATTTCCTCATTGTTTTTCGGGTTTGTTGTTTGTGGACCTGAATACTTTTGCCACCCTTTGTTTCGACTTTCACACTTGGCTATCACGACCCTTCTCTCGCATTCCCTAAACAACTCAGCTTAGCATTAAAAATGCAGTCATGTTGCATAGTTATTTCAGCTGCATTCATCAGAGTGGTTGAAGAATTCAAAGTACAGTCACAATTCGTTTCCTGTCACCTTAAGTATATGGTTCACTTGTTAGCTGTCACCAACTTAATCATAATCTTTCTTTTCTATCTATGAATGAAAGTGGAGAACTATGTTTTCATGGACAGGTAACAGTATAGAATCGCACAAATGGGAAATTATCTACAAAATAGCACATGGTATAGCAAAAGGATTGGATCATCTACACACGGGGTTGTCTCGGCGGATAAAACACGGAAATCTCAAGTCTAAGAACATATTATTAGATCAAAATCTGCATCCATACATCTCTGACTACGGCATGCACCTTCTCCTGAACCCGCCAGCTGGACAGGAAATGCTGGAGACGTCAGCATTGCAAGGCTACAAAGCTCCAGAGCTAATGAAGACAAGGGATATCTCTGAGTCAACAGATGTATACAGTTTCGGGGTCGTCTTGTTGGAGTTACTCACAGGAAAAGAACCGTTCAGTTCAAACTCTCACTCACAGGAAACTTATCTTCCGAATGCAGTACGAAGTGCAGTACTTCAGCGTAGGGTAAATGACTTATACCATCCCGATATAATCATGAATCGAAGGAGTGAGGATAGACCTGTTATAGAAGATCGGGTTCTCAAATTGGTACAGTTGGCCATCTCTTGTTGCTCGCCTTCTCCATCTTTTAGACCGCCTGTAAAGGAAGTACTAAGAAAGATTGAAGAAATTGGAAGGTGGCCTCTAATCAGGATATGAACAGATTAAAATATTGAGAACGACGTTGATACATTCTGTGGATAGGTTGCCTTATTGACAGGGTTGATTATCCATCAACAAGCTGGCAAAGTTTAAGTGAATGGGTACCCACGATTTGGATCATCACACACTTGTCCAATAACATGTACAGTACAGAGGAGCATATAAAATGTCAAACTGGTGATGAAGTATACAGAACAGAGCTTAGCTTGTTCATGAAATGAGAAGATCAAATCTTCGTATTGCATTGGCTTGATCAGCTTCTCCCTTGCAGAAACGTTCTTGGAGTTTGGATGCTAGTCCAACTTTAAAATTTGATTGCACTCTTGTTTTGTTGTTCCTTTCATTTAAGTTTAAAAAATAGATGGCAGACAAGAGAGTGCAGTTGCCCAATGTGAGGGTCATATAGAAAATGGCTTCTGTATCTTTTTTTTGTCCTGGCTGAAAAATTCGGATCTGGAGTACATTGTTAAACTGCACTTAGAAGCACTTTGGTTATACTCTCTCAGTCCTTCTTTTTCCTTCCTCTTTCCTTTTAAGTTGTCCTCTTATTTCTTTTCTTTTATCAAAACTTTCTACTTTGATCATAAATATTTACCACATTACCCTCCTAGAAACTTTTCAATTACTACAAAACCAACAACAATTCAAATTACCTTTTCACTTTTATCTCTCTTATCATTACTATACTCACATCTTAACCCTTTAATTTCCCTCTCTCCTTATTTTTCTCATCCCAATACACTCTCTCCTACTTTTCTTCTCCTCTCTCCTCTGCTCTCCCATCTTCTTAATTTTTGTGCGTTTTTAGAAGAGGAAGCAAAAAGAGGGACGGAGGGAGTAATACAAAAATATGTGTGCCCCACTTTTGTGTCAAGACAAATGTAATTTTCAACCAGCTCGGCTAGATCTGTCAAAAATCGATCACAACTGAGTAGGACTACATTAAATCATACTTAATACGGAGTATTATATAAAGTGATTAAGACATTATTGCTTAATCCTTATAAAGAAATAGAGGTTTATGCATTGAATCACCCTTATTAAGGCCAATTTGTATGGAACCACCTATTATTTCATTATTTATTTAAAACCACACCCTCGAGTAATTATTTATTTAAAACCACACCCTCGAGTAAATTAAACTAATTACGAGAATTACCAGGTTGTTTTACCTGCTATAACCCGATTTTTTAACAACTAGGTGACCAGTAGTAATTTCTGGCTTACCCTCTTTACCTGTCTTGCAATCTGAGTGAATTGTTGCAGATCTTCAGCTGCACCAGTAGTAATTTCTGGCTCTTCAGTCGCTCGTCCTCCAAGACCATCAACTATTCTAGCTAAGAGTTGTTGCTTGGACAATAGATTCGGGTCGTCTGTGGGCATGTACCATGTGAGGCCTCAGGCTTGTCCTCTCAATATTAGTATCACTTTTTGTAATGGATGATGGGCTGACGTCAAAGCCCTGCACAACAAACAAAACAATTTTGTAAAACAAATTCTAGGATCATATTTTCAAAATCAAGTCCCGAAGATGTACAATATTTTGACTTACGCACATAAATGGTGTCCAATCTCAAAATCTTGCTCTTTCCATCAGTCATCTTAGTCCCCTCTATTCCTGCAACAATTTTTTATCAATGGGGTCATAAATCTCCTTAAGACTGCATCGTCATTTTCATATACAACCAACTCTCGAACAACACAAATATTCATCGGTGTAGATCATGGATGATCACAAAAATTTGACAACACAAATCTAAGATTTACAGATTTGGCATAAATCAAGAGTAAAACCAGGAGATATAATTAACTACAGTTCATCTACGCGCATCTGCAACTATGTCAGTCCATCTAAAATTTACAAAAGGGCAACAAACATGACATGCTAGGGTTGTTATGAAGGGTATAAGGCATCTGCAACTATGTCTAACAAAGATAGGTCCAAAATTCTTCCTTAATAATTTACGACAGGAGAGATCCAAGAAAACCCTTATTCCACAATCCACACCATCAAAGTGAACCAAACAGGATACAATTTCCATTCGCCCAACAATTACGATAATGCCCATACCTGCCCGGTTGTTGATTGTAACGGTTATTTTCTTTCTTCTTTGCACCAGCGAGTCTTGCAGTCCTTGCAGCAACGGCTTTTGCAGCACCGTCTAACTCCTTCCCAAATTTCTTCTTTTTCATTGCTGCAACTTTCTGGTGATAGGGAGGGAGTGATACTTATGTCATGCTCGTGTCTATAAGAATAGAAAGGTTGAAGCCTGATTTTCGATGAATCCAATTCACCAACAATTTTCTCTTGCAAATGTGAGGCTAAATATACCGGATCCTTCCCCTAATCCCTGAAATTACAGATATAAATAGAACATCAATTTCTAAGCTAGCATACTACTTATATCGACATTATTATAATTCAAGTTTCGAGCAAAGCCTGTGAGTAAATCCTTTGTGTTGCGTCTAACTGAGACATCTATGTATCAAATGTATTGACTCCATCTAATAGCTATTACTCACAAACTGCACAAACCTGCAATTGTTGGTCAATATAAGATTTGAGCAAGGAGACATGGTGAGACGGTTAACATAAATCACTCAAGAATATAGAAGATAACTTATAACCTGTCAAATGTTTCTTTTGTAAACCATGTTTTTAAAATTTTACATCTCTTGGCTTCGAGTTTAATTTCTTTTTAGAGCTGAAGCAAATTGTTATTCTCCACCCTTCAAATTAATTACAAATGGCTTTAGCCACCCTGAAGCAAGCTTCTCAGTTGTTCCATCATAGGAAACAAATAACTCACACCTAATATTAGACAAATATAGTATGCTCGTGTATAAAAAGGAAACAACTAACAACTCAGACTATCATTAATTAATCTATTACCTTATACAGTTGTGCGTAATCAAGATGTATGTCTGAGTTCATTCTTTTGTAATCACAGTATTTGTCAAGATCCTGCTCAACCCACACATATAGTTGAGTAGCTATACTTTTCAATCTAAATAGGATTTCAAAATCAATTAAACATACACACTGAAAGTGAGAAACAAAGAAAACACATGAGCTGGCTTGCATCATTTTAATATGAAAAATCCTATGGAGATCCATATACCTATGCTTATTTACCGTACCTTAAGCTCAAATATGAAAAGTGGAATTTATTGAATTCTGATGTTGGAAGATTAAAAAACATATGAGCTATTCCATCGAACATTTATTGAGCATGATAAAGTTTATGAATGAGCATGCATAAGAGGGTCAACGATAATTCAAAAGTAATTCAGCTTACCTTATAAGAATGTCGGAAGATAATTGCACATTACATAAAGGTAAGCATCCAATCCTAGTGATTGCAAATTCTTAATGTCTTCCTGCAAATTAGTAAATATTAAGCCCAACTATTCAGTCATTTTCTAGAAAAAGTCATGAATTAGGGACTGAATTATGTTAAAAATTACAATTTAGGGAAAAAAAAAGTGAATTAGGGACTAAACTTGTACAGTAAGCCCAGGCTGCCCATTTATCTTTGTCCTCCAAGCGCACCCTAGGAAGTAGAATTTCTGGTTTCTTGTGTTTGCTTCAGTAAAGCTGCAGGCTGGGAAAAAGAAACAGAAGATGAAAATCATGCAAACAAATTCATAATATTTATTGTCGATCTAGTATCAACTGGATTTTAATTACAGGGATGTAATTAGGGTGGCGACTGGATTCATGCTCAAGCATCTAGCAACAATTAGAGATTAGCTCCCAAAATTTTTATAAAACAAATGATAAAACTAATCCATAAGGTAATTGTGTAAAAGACAGTGACTTGTGTGTAAAAGACGGTCACTTGTGTTAGTCCAGCCTTTCTAGGCATCTAGCAACAAAACTACCATTACTAATTAAAACACAAATCGAACTTACAATCTTGATTGCAACCTCCTTGTTTGTCTAAATATTTGTGGCTGCAAGAAAGAACCCAAATCAACATAAAATTAATAAACCTAAAATTGGAATGAAAAAAGAGAAGAGAAGAATAAGAAACCGAGATAGATCTCTCCCAAGGTACCACTGCCCAGATTCCAACCAAGCTTATACATATTCTCAATTAGAGCTTCCTTCTGAATCCAAAAATAAACTAAAATCCGACCCTTGAATTAAAAAAGTTGAACACCAAATGAAAGATTTAGGAAAATATCAGAATGAAGTGCACACAAACCTATTAAGAGGAGGAGTTGTTGTGCTCACCTGATCAATTTCTACAACCAAATTAAAACCAAGATTCATGGATCCATGTCGATTTTATCAAAAAAATAATATGCATACCGAAAACGGAAACAAAGGGCATCACTCAAATTCGATCAGTAATTTTACTTGCATTACAAATATAAAAGGAATGCTTACATCTCAAGACCTCGCGGTTCAGAACCCACACTCATAGCTGAAGCTTGATCATTTTGGCTCCTCCTTTCCACCTCAATCACTCCAATTTTCCTGGTCATCTCATCCACCTAACATCTCTTCTCTTCGAGCTCCCTCTAAAGTTCCGATTGTGAGCCTTTGCACTCGGAAAGCTTAGCTTGTAGCTTGTAGCTTGAGCCCCCTCTGCTTAGACGCCCTAAGAAAATCCCTCAAATTCTCAATCTCTTGGTACAAATCTTGGGACCTAGAAGGCACATTTCCATGAGGATGAACCTGGTAAGCAGCACAAAAAACCTCATTTGAGCATAGTGCAAATTTTGGATTTCTAGGGTTTGGTTAGGGTTTTACCTTTTTGCTCGTTGGTGGATTCAAAACTTGATGTTCTTTCTTCCTACTCCAAATAGCCCTTTTACGATGTTAGACCCCCCACGTCGAAGCCGAACGGAGCTTTGAAGATGAAGAATTGTACACCAAATGATGGGGTTTGGAATTTATTGCCTTAAACATCTTCCACATATCAATTACTGTTAAATATACATCAAAAAAGTGAAGGTAGCATTTTACTGTATCACCACATTATAAAGAATTCGTAGGAATTAGATGGATTTGAGGCAGCGGATGAAGAAGTTGTAAGTGTTTAATCATGAAAATTAATAGAAATATCAAAAGCTGCATATGACAAAATATACAACACATCAAACCAAAACCCGAAAAGCAAACAAAGGAGGAAGAGAGAACATAATCTGAAATCATGTATACTGCAGTGGCATGAATTAAAAAACCAAATTCAATTGATCAAAGCGAGAGAGGCTGACTTTGCCCTCATGAATAGCGAGCATATGATTCGAATCAGCCTTGCAGTAAACCTTAACAAAGGGCTTGTTGGAGAGATCAGGTCCCGAACCACCCTCGCTTTGATGGCCGTGTCCATGGATACGGCTCTCGATGAACTCAGGCACGTGAGGACGGAAATGATGGCGCTCCTCCTCCTCATCGGCGGGCGGTGAAACATGAGACTGGTGATGCGCGTAGCCTACAGACGAATCTGAAGCAGGAGGATAATGAGATCCGGAGCTGTGGGAGGTGTGGTAGACGTCGGGATTCTGCTCCTGCGGAGGATACGCTGCCTCTGACCTCCTCCTCTTCCTCGGTCCTCGAGCTGCCAAAATACGCCTCGTTCTCTTAGCGTCGATCAATGAAATGCCGGCAGGGACAAACCCTAATTGGAGAAAGGTAGATGAAAGTACATTTGGTTTCATCTAATGATTTTCACTAATGGGCTTGTATCAGCCCAATGACTGTGACACATACAAATCGGAAGGTCCATTCAGATACTTTTGGGATGTGATTATTGGAAGGGGTTTAAAACTTGTTATTAATGGTTGTTGTTTTTTTTTGGTAAAAGAGAGACGACACTCTCCGTCAGATATATTGAAAGGTGACCAAAATTAAAGCGGGGTGGTCACTCCCCTTACATCCTCCAAAAGAAGGTTCGAAATACAATCCGGCGGATCACCGAGAACATGAATCCCAAGGGGGAAATCAAAAGCAAGGGAAGCGATGCGATCCGCAACCCGATTTGCTTCCCTTGGAACATAACGAACATGGATAACCCACCTTCTACAAAAAAAGCCCCGACAACGAGAAGCGAGGCTGGGAAAAGGGTGGAGCGGCTGATCTCTGCCGGTAAGGAGCTTCGCAGTCAGACGGGAATCCGATTCAATAATGACATCTCTGAAACCCTTGTTCCAGGCTGTAGTAAGCTCATGAAAAACACCCCAAATCTCTGGTGCCAACACCGGGCAAGGACCAAGAGAGCACACGAAACCAGATTCCCAATTCCCCAAATGATTTATGATAAGGCCCCCCGTGGCCGCCGACTGGTTAAAATCTCTGAAGGATCCATCAACGTTAGTTTTAACCACATTACGCGGAGGCGGTTGCCAAGAGAACATACCAGGTAAGCACGCAGGAGGGGCAGCAGGATTCGTGGAGAAGGCTTTCGCTCTTTGAAATTGCTCCACTTGGTTAAGGATAAAACACCACTTATTAGTAAACAGTTTGTCAGGTTCAAAAATGAGAGAGTTTCTCCACCACCAAATCCACCAGATCGTGGTGGCGAAGAGAATGTTGTCCGGACAGTCGGGGTTGATCGAATAATTATTCTCCAAGTTTTTCCTGAGCCAGACGAGGTGCTGATCCGAACTGAACTCTTGAATCTTGCTGCCCGGAACAATCGAGGTCCACACCTCCTTAGCAAGATAACAGTCAAGGAAAATATGCGGGATCGTCTCAGGAGCCGCCTTGCATCCGAAACAGATATCAGAAGCCGAAAGATGCCTGCGCATACGCTCGGAATTGGTGAGAATGCCTCCCTGCATAACCCGCCAAAGAAAAGACTTGATCCTTTTCGGGACCTTGATTTTCCAAATCAAATAAAGATATTGTGCAGTCCCAGATCAATAGGATCACTGCCATGATCCCGCAGGAGGCTATAGGCCGAAGCCGAGGAGAAGCAACCCGAGGACGACGGGGCCCAGAAGATCGCATCCCGGTCATCAGGGTCATCCACAATACCCGTGGCGGCCAACTTGGTAAGAATCGCTGCGGGGAGGAGGTGACTGAACATAGGCCAATCCCACCCACCTTCAGTTTTCCGAAAATCTCTAACCCAATGATTGATCGGGTGGGAAGGCAGGGGAACCAAACAGAGCTCAGAGAGGGCAAGATCATCAAGCCACCTATCTTCCCAAAATCGGCAGCAACCCACATCACCAATCTTCCGTTTGGTGCCTTTGGCGAGAACTTCAGAGGCGCCCCATTGGATACTCTTCCAAGTGGAAGCCCCATCGATCGAGGTGGTCTGAGTCATAGAGCTATCGAGAAACCTGATGCCATACTTGTCACGCAGCAGCGCGCCCCAAAGCCTTGTGTTACCTGTCATAAGATTCCAACTCAGCTTCCCCAAGAGGGTGGCATTCACCTTGCGGGCAGAGCGCACCCGAGACCCCCCTTATTCGTAGGTTTACAGAAATCAGCCCAAGGAATCAAACGCAGCTTGCGTTTACAATCTCGATCACCCCAGATAAAACCCCGGACAATAAGATCCATCTTATCACACACAGTTTTGGGCACTTAAATCGTAGACAAGGAGTACACGGGCATAGAAGTGAGGACCGATTTTGCAAGGGTGACCCGCCCCGCGAAACTTAAGGTACGAGACTTCCAACCCGAAAGTTTACCCTTAATCTTACCAAGGAGATCATCAAAATCAGCAATAGTAACCTTCTTATGCAAAATGGGCATCCCAAGATAGTTCCCGAGATTACGAGAAACGTCAATGTCGCTAATAATCTCGAGGTCATTGGCCATGTCCGTCGAGACATTAGACGAGATAAAAATCTTGGACTTTTCGGGATTAATCTTTTGCCCCGGGGAAGCACAAAACCTTTTCAGGCAATCCATGACGACATTCATCTGACAAGTACTAGCTTCGGCCATAAGGATGATATCGTCGGCGAAGAAAATATGAGAAAGGGGAGGAGCACCCCGACATAAAACAATAGGCGACCAAGACCCCACCGAAATAGCTTCCTGGATACAATGACCGTGCCTCTCCATAACCATGACAAACAAATAAGGGGATATGGGATCCCCTTGGCGAATGCCCCGAGACGGGGGAAAATCAGAGGTAAGCTCACCATTCCAAAGGAGTCTCATAGAAGGCGACTTGATACAGTTAGCAACCCACTTCAGCCAACAAGGAGGGAAACCCGCGTTTGTAATAGTATCAAGGACAAAATCCCATCTCACCCGATCGTAAGCCTTCTCAAGGTCAAGTTTAAGGAGCATCCATTTCTTACCACTAGTCTTCTTGCGCATAGAATGAACGACCTCTTGCATAAGAACCACATTATCCGTGATAGAGCGACCCAAAATAAAGTTGTTCTGAGTCGGCCAATAAGAGAATTCATGAGCGGGCGGATACGATTGGCCAAGACCTTAGTAATAATCTTGTACAAGACATTGCAAAGACTAATAGGACGAAATTGGTTGATATACTCAGGTTTGTCGATCTTTCCAATGAGAGCAATAACCTTGTCATTAACCCCCTCAGACATGAAATTATGATCAAAGAAATCCTGCATAAACTTCATAATCGAACCCCTAATGATGGGCCAGCAAGTCTTGTAAAAGATAGGCTGAAAACCATCCACCCTCGGGGCCTTATAAGGGCTCATATGCTTCACAGTGGCCCAAACTTCAGCCTCAGAGATAGGAGCACATAAAGAAGTCCGCTCCGCCTCACTAATCACAGGAAAACCCCCAGTAGGGAAGGGAATGAACTGGCACTCAAAGTCAGGAAGAGTGTACAGATTATAGAAGAAGTCAAGCGCCAAATTCTCTAACTCCAACTGATAATCAATCCAGGTGTTCTCATCCAAACGAAGCTCAACAATTTTGTTGCGTCTTCTCCTAATGACAGTACTGAAGTGGAAAAATTTCGTGTTCTTATCTCCCAAGTTGATCCAAGTCTTACGGGCTTTCTGAAACCAGAGAGCTTCCTCCTGTTGGAGAGTAAGCTCAAACTCGGACCTAAGCGAAGACTGCAGATTAATCAAACCCTGATGAGACTTCGTTTGCAAGGCTTTCTGGATTCCACAAATTCTAGCAAGAAGCTCTGATTTTCTGTAATTAATGTTGCCAAAGATTTTCATTGCTGCAACTTTCTGGTGACAGGGAGGGAGTGATACTTAAGTCATGCTCGTGTCTATAAGAATAGAAAGGTTGAAGTCCGATTTTCGATGAATCCAATTCACCAACAATTTTCTCTTGCAAATGTGAGGCTAAATATACCGGATCCTTCCCCTAATCCCTGAAATTACAGATATAAATAGAACATCAATTTCTAAGCTAGCATACTACTTATATCGACATTATAATAATTCAAGTGTCGAGCAAAGCCTGTGAGTAAATCCTTTGTGTTGCCTCTAACTGAGACATCTATGTATCAAATGTATTGACTCTATCTAATAGCTATTACTCACAAACTGCACAAACCTGCAATTGTTGGTCAATATAAGATTTGAGCAATGAGACATGGTGAGACGGTTAACATAAATCACTCAAGAATATAGAAGATAACTTATAACCTGTCAAATGTTTCTTTTGTAAACCATGTTTTTAAAATTTTTCATCTCTTGGCTTCGAGTTTAATTTCTTTTTAGAGCTGAAGCAAATTGTTCTTCTCCACCCTTCAAATTAATTACAAATGGCTTTAGCCACCCTGAAGCAAGCTTCTCAGTTGTTCCATCATAGGAAACAAATAACCCACACCTAATATTAGACAAATATAGTATGCTCGTGTATAAAAAGGAAACAACTAACAACTCAGACTATCATTAATTAATCTATTACCTTATACAGCTATGCGTAATCAAGATGTATGTTTGAGTTCATTCTTTTATAATCACAGTATTGGTCAAGATCCTGCTCAACCCAACACATATAGTTGAGTAGCTATACTTTTCAATCTAAATAGGATTTCAAAATCAATTAAACATACACACTGAAAGTGAGAAACAAAGCAAACATATGAGCTATTCCATCGAACATTTATTGAGAATGATAAAGTTTATGAATGAGCATGCATAAGAGGGTCAACGATAATCCAAAAGTAATCCAGCTTACCTTATAAGAATGTCGGAAGATAATTGCACATTACATAAAGGTAAGCATCCAATCCTAGTGATTGCAAATTCTTAATGTCTTCCTGCAAATTAGTAAATATTAAGCCCAACTATTCAGTCATTTTCTAGAAAATGTCATGAATTAGGGACTGAATTATGTTAAAAATTACAATTTAGGGAAAAAAATGTGAATTAGGGACTAAACTTGTATAGTAAGCCAAGGCTGCCCATCTATCTTTGTCCTCCAAGCGCACCCTAGGAAGTAGAATTTCTGGTTTATTGTGTTTGCTTCAGTAAAGCTGCAGGTTGGAAAAAAGAAACAGAAGATGAAAATCATGCAAACAAATTCATAATATTTATTGTCGATCTAGTATCAACTGGATTTTAATTACGGGGATGTAATTAGGGTGGCGACTGGATTCATGCTCAAGCATCTAGCAACAATTAGAGATTAGCTCCCGAAATTTTTATAAAACAAATGATAAAACTAATCCATAAGGTAATTGTGTAAAAGACAGTGACTTTTGTGTAAAAGACGGTCACTTGTGTTAGTCCAGCCTATCTAGGCATTTAGCAACAAAACTACCATCTTAATCTTAATCTAATATAAAGTTAAATGATCAGAAATAAATTCCAAACAATAAATTCTACATCCCACAATCAATGTTTTAAATCAACACAACTTAAATGGGCCATTATCTTTCTTAACCCAAATAAACAATTATACAGCCCACCTCCAATTAAGAATCATCCCCCTTTTCATCTCTCCCGTTATTTTCTTCCTCAATTAGGTCTGACTTCCACCTGTTCACATCTTCCCCGTTTTTACAGGATTTGCTCCTCCGCATCCCTTTCTCCCTCTCCCCCAACCGCCTGAAGACAACGACGAGCATCCGGATGAGAGAGGCCTTAGTCGTGGTCTGGTTTACCGGATTGTTACCCTAGGGAGGAGCTTAGCTTGGGGAGAGGAGGCGGTGGGGTCGGCCTCGCCGTGGATGTAGCCATGGCCGACCAGCTTCTGGAGGCAGTTCAAAGCAGATTGGGTGATGTTGATGTTGGAGGAGGAGCAGGCGTTGAGGAATGGGGCTGAGGAGGAGGCCGGAGTGGGCCAGGGCCAGGTTTTCGAGAGGGCCAGTGACGGCGGAATCTGGGCGTCACCAACTCCCTCCCTCATTCATCATCTCCGGCGGAAACCCTAAAACGAATCTGGGTAAGTTCCACTTTTTTGTTATTGCTAGCTATTGTAATTACTAACCGATATCGCAGGGGAGTGAATCAAACGGAGAGGAGGTCGGCGAGGCCGGAGGAAGAGGAGTCCGATCACCCGTTGACAAGATCTCTTCGCCTAGCAGGTTGATGTTCTCTTTATTCACGTATCCAGATCTCTCCGCCTCCAAGTTGGATTCCCATTTGAATCTTCGTTGTTCAGGGTTTTGAATTTGATTTTTTGAGGGATTTCATTTCGATCTTGCATTGTTTGCAAACGATTTCTAACTTATCCAGAAAATGATGCAAGCTCCTCCACCCGGATTTAGGCCCTGCAAATCCGCCCCTTTCTCGCCCGCTAAACCGCTCGGCGTCTCTCGAACAAGGTCCGAGTCGTTTCATGTAACACACAAGGTTCCAGTTGGCGACAGTCCTTATGTTAGGGCTAAACATGTCCAGGTAAAACTATTAAATTTGTATCAAATTGATTTGCTGAATTTGAAATAGTTGATCTAAGGTTGTGTTTTTGTTATTGAATGGATAAAAATAGTTGGTGGATAAGGATCCAGAGAAGGCAATTCCTCTATTCTGGGCATCAATTAACCCTAGTGACAGAATCGACAACGCCCTCAAAGACATGTCCATTGTGATGAAGCAGCAAAACCGAGCCGAAGAGGCGATTGAGGCGATCAAAACACTCAGAAGTCGCTGTTCAGATCAAGCTCAAGAATCCCTTGACAACATTCTATTGGACCTCTACAAGGTTTGTTCTAGAATTCTATACATAAACATGAGACTTTTTAGTGTTCTAAACTGGTAATTTATGGTGCAGAGATGTGGAAGATTGGATGATCAGGTAGCGCTACTGAGACGTAAACTATTTTTAATCCAACAAGGGCTCGCATTCAATGGAAAAAGAACGAAAATTGCTCGCTCTCAGGGCAAGAAGTTTCAAGTCTCAGGAGGAGGAGGAGGAGGAGGAGGAGGAGGAGGAAGAAGAAGACCTGTCTTTATTTTTATACGGAACAAATCGTAAAACATGACCTTTGACGTAAGGCCTCAGAAATTGAATGTTATTCCATCTGGAATTTGATATTGTTGTATTGAATTAAACCCTGGGATTACAAATTTATGTGGATGGTTAATTCATCACTTTTATTCTGTACAACACAACATTTCGATTAGTCACTTTTATGCTCTCTGTCTTTCCTCCAGACTGTACAACACCACAGTTCGATTAGTTATTATAAAAAATAAACCAATACTCTCTCTGTTTATAAATTAACAAGTCATTTTAGAAATCGACGCCACTTTAAAAAAATGGCAATCATTAAACAAAAATTATACAACTTTTTCAAAACTTTTAGCAAGATGCGTTAAGAAAGACGAGCTCTTTTTTGTACCAGCTTCAGGTATAAGAACATAAACAGACGATTTTGCATCAACTTCAGATATATGAACATAAACAGAAGATTTCGATTATTTCAGTCCTAACATCGGCTCTCTACTCACTATGGATGATCGATCCAGTGATTTCAGTCATGTATATCTGAACCACAACGTTGCAACTGGTAGATATATTATAAAAAAGTTTTTATTTAGAATATAAATAATTTTTTTACAAGACTAAAAACCCGCGCGTAGCGCGGGCACCAAAATCCTAATATAATATAAAGTTAAATGTTAGGCAATAAATTTCACTTCATAAATGTCACTTTTAAAATTTAATGCATCAAAATTAGATGAGCCACAATATTAATCTCAACCCATTTCAATCTGGCCTACATCATTTATTTTTTTATTTGATTCAATCTTATTACCAACTCAATACCCAATTTTAATTGAGATGTGTAATACTTTTGGGATGGCCCATAATTGCATACTCCGTTTGGGCCAAATTCTATTTCTGCATGGCCCATCACATTTGCTTATTCTCTTTGGGCCGAAGGCCCCTCACTGGATGTTACGAGTCTAATGAGGCAGCTTCACTTCCTATTAGAGTTCAAAGGGTTGCTAGGCCCAAGGAGAAGGAAAGGGACGACGACAATTCAATGCGTCATACCTTCTTCAATGGAAGCCCATAACCCTAATTGGTCATTATCCTTGTAGGTGCTATCTCTTACTTCCTCGGAACTCCATCTACCTAATTCAATAATTAATTTTGAACCTATGTATATATTCGACTTATTCATATGTTGATTTCTCATTAGATTTCTTTTTTGTATGGATCCTTTTTGTGTTTATCTTTATCACAATGCTAGGAATTCATGGTACCGAAGCAGAGCTGGAACAGAATTTATGAAAGAATGCGTAGAAGAACTCATTGGAGATCGAAAACTAAGTTGAGGGTTCAACATGTTAGTTTTCTCAAATTCTCATCAATTTCTTTGACTGATCTCTCTAAGTACAGTATTTTATTACCTCATCTAGGTTCACAATTGGAAATTTGGAATTGTTCTTACGTGTTCATGTTTTGGATTAATGATTCGATGGTTAAAAAATAAATGTTGGTCATGCCCATCCTTGATAAACTTCAAAAGTGTGTACCAAGTGTGCGCTGGCGCAACGGTGATGGGCATTGCGCTTGGTCGGGAGGTCTAAGGATCTATTCGCCGCAGCAACACTTGGGAGATTAATGGAACCTAACCAACCCGAACTTGACCTCGATCCGGATTTAGCCCCAAAGAAATTGACCAGGCCGGGTAAGTGGTCAAAGGGGTGAACCAGATGGGCAACCAAAAAACAAAACTTCAAAAGTGTGTGGCTAACTACCAACTAAAGCTCAAAAGTGTGTGGCTAACTACCAACTAAAGCTTGCTGTTTTTTCATATGTTGGCTTAATTACTTTATTCTACTGTTTGTTATGGTGTGTACTATAAAGTGTATCGCATTTCCATCTTTGTAGAAAAGACACTTGAGTAGTGTTTGCAGAACTCGAGGAATATCTAAAACCATAGTTTGCTTGATTAGTTTATCAAAGGTTGTTGAGATGCCATTATATATTTTTATGAAATAATGCAATTGACATTGAACAACTTCCTGATTATTTTGAATTCATATAAAATCCTATAGATTTCTTTACTATAAGGAAGAAACTTGATCAATCTATTTATTTGAACTTGGAGCAATTTGAGGTTAGTCCTCATGATCTTTTATTGTATTTAGTGTTTTTTGCTTTGGTAAGAGATGAGGTAAAAATAGCAACTTGAATAATTTTGTGTTGATTTATGTAATTTCATTTTTATTAGTCTACAAATGCAGAGATGCACTGATTCGAGTAACTCTCTCTGAGTTCATATGTGATCACTTCATCGCAAAACAACCACATCCTGAAATGATGACCATATATCTACTCACATGGACGGACATCAGGATGCATAACGGTAACACCCCTAACGCATGTATTATCCACATAATTTCACCATGGTGTTTGATATAATTACGGTCTATTTAACCGCATAGGCAAGGTGTATTTGGCCTTCACATCGTGCACTTCCTTACATGAGGACCCAACAATTCCACAAATAAGGTCCCTCAGAAACCGTATAAGTTATGACTCCCTCAAACAAACTCACTAATTATCAAACATCGCCCCATAACCCTCAACCTCCTAGCTAAACCTACTCACTAATGCAGACAACACAACATCAAGAAGGAGCTCGATGCCCCTATTGACATAGAAGGCATCGCTTGGACTAAGGTGGTGGTCTCAGATAACCAACCAAAACTCAACATGAGTGCTCTAGAGGAAGACTCCCTTAGCTATTATGATGAATAGTGAGAATGCAAATTATACCCCTGTCCCACATCACTTTATTTTGTGACCGATGTAGCCTAACAAATAGATATTTTGTGCAGCTCTACAAATTCCAGCCAAACAACATTGTGATGTGAAAGCGTAGGAAGATCGTCAAGAGCCCCTAAGAAACGGTTACTATCTTTTTTGAGCAAGAAGGCGGTAATTTTTCAATGTCAACCAACCTAAATCCACGCCAAACTAGAATAAGGCACATACCTATTCCGTGTCCGATTATATTTGACATTTCATGTTGGTAGTATTTGCGTATCCTACTCTGAACATTTTTCAAGAAAAGAATTTTCATTTATCTAAAAAACACAAGCGCAATTTATCATATTTGAGTTTGAATTATGCCTGTTAAATATATGCGATGTAACTGAACTAAATAAAATCTATCAATGTTTCCACTATGAAGGAAATATCCCTCGAAACGACTGTCATCCTTGGGCATATACTTATAACACTAATCACATACTACATATGAATCCAAAAATAAACTCAAATATGACCCTTGAAATAAAAAAGTTGAACACCAAATGAAAGATTTAGGAAAAGATCAGAATGAAGTGCACACAAACCAAATTAAAACCAAGATTCATGGATCCATGTCTATTTTATCAAAAAAATAATATGCATACCTAAAACGGAAACAAAGGGCATCACTCAAATTCGATCAGTAATTTTACTTGCATTACAAATATAAAAGGAATGCTTACATCTCAAGACCTCGCGGTTCAGAACCCGCACTCATAGCTGAAGCTTGATCATTTTGGCTCCTCCTTTCCACCTCAATCACTCCAATTTTCCTGGTAATCTCATCCACCTAACATCTCTTCTCTTCGAGCTCCCTCTGAAGTTCCGATTGTGAGCCTTTGCACTCGGAAAGCTTAGCTTGTAGCTTGAGCCCCCTCTGCTTAGACGCCCTAAGAAAATCCCTCAAATTCTCAATCTCTTGGTATAAATCTTGGGATCCAAAAGGCACATTTCCATGAGGATGAACCTGGTAAGCAGCACAAAAAACCTAATTTGAGCATAGTGCAGATTTTGGATTTCTAGGGTTTGGTTAGGGTTTTACCTTTTTGCTCGTTGGTGGATTCAAAACTTGATGTTCTTTCTTCCTACTCCAAATAGCCCTTTTACAATGTTAGACCCCCCACGTCAAAGCCGAACAGAGCTTTGAAGATGAAGAATTGTACATCAAATGTTGGGGTTTGGAATTTATTGCCTTAAACATCTTCCACATATCAATTACTGTTAAATATACATCAAAAAGGTGAAGGTAGCATTTTACTGTATCACCACATTATAAAGAATTCGTAGGAATTAAATGGATTTGAGGCAGCAGATGAAGAAGTTGTAAGTGTTTAATCATGAAAATTAATAGAAATATCAAAAGCTGCATATGACAAACTATACAACACATCAAACCAAAACCCGAAAAGCAAACAAAGGAGGAAGAGAGAACATAATCTGAAATCATGTATATTGCAGTGGCATGAATTAAAAAACCAAATTCAATTGATCAAAGCGAGAGAGGCTGACTTTGCCCTCATGAATAGCGAGCATATGATTCGAATCAGCCTTGCAGTAAACCTTAACAAAGGGCTTGTAGGAGAGATCAGGTCCCGAACCACCCTCACTTTGATGGCCCTGTTTATGGATACGGCTCTCGATGAACTCAGGCATGTGAGGACGGAAATGATGGCGCTCCTCCTCCTCATCGGCGGGCGGTGAAACATGAGACTGGTGATGCGCGTAACCTACAGACGAATCTGAAGCAGGAGGATAGTGAGATCCGGAGCTGTGGGAGGTGTGGTAGACGTCGGGATTCTGCTCCGGCGGAGGATACGCTGCCTCCGACCTCCTCCTCTTCCTCGGTCCTCGAGCCGCCGAAATACGCCTCGTTCTCTTAGCGCCGAGCAATGAAATGCCAGCAGGGACAAACCCTAATTAGAGAAAGGTAGATGAAAGTACATTTGGTTTCATCTAATGCTTTCCACTAATGGGCTTGTATCTACCAATGACTGTGACACATACAAATCGGAAGGTCCATTTAGATACTTTTGGGATGTTATTATTGGAAGGGGTTTTAAAGTTGTTATTAATGGTTGTTTTTTTTGGTAAAAGAGAGACGACACTCTCCGTCAGATATATTGAAAGGTGACCAAAATTAAAGCGGGGTGGTCACTCCCCTTACATCCTCCAAAAGAAGGTTCGAAATACAATCCGGCGGATCGCCAAGAACATGAATCCCAAGGGGAAAATCAAAAGCAAGGGAAGCAATGCGATCCGCAACCCGATTTGCTTCCCTTGGAACATAACGAAGATGGATAACCCACCTTCTACAAAAAAAGCTCCGACAACGAGAAGCGAGGCTGGCAAAAGGGTGGAGCGACTGATCTTTGCCGGTAAGGAGCTCCACAGTCAGACGGGAATCCGATTCAATAATGACATCTCTGAAACCCTTGTTCCAGGCCGTAGTAAGCCCACGAAAAACACCCCAAATCTCTGGTGCTAACACCGGGCAAGGACCAAGAGGGCACACGAAACCAGATTCCCAATTCCCCAAATGATTTATGATAAGGCCCCCCGTGGCCGCCGACTGGTTAAAATCTCTGAAGGATCCATCAACGTTAGTTTTAACCACACTACGCGGAGGCGGTTGCCAAGAGAACATACCAGGTAAGCACGCAGGAGGGGCAACAGGATTCGTGGAGAAGGCTTTCGCTCTTTGAAATTGCTCCACTTGGTTAAGGATAAAACACCACTTATTCGTGGAGGAGGCTATAGGCCGAAGCCGAGGAGAAGCAACCCGAGGACGACGGGGCCCAGAAGATCGCATCCCGGTCATCAGGATCATCCACAATACCCGTGGTGGCCAACTTGGTCAGAATCGCTGCGGGGAGGAGGTGATTGAACATAGGCCAATCCCACCCACCTTCAGTTTTCCAAAAATCTCTAACCCAATGATTGATCAAGTGGGAAGGCAGGGGAACCAAACAGAGCTCAGAGAGGGCGAGATCATCAAGCCACCTATCTTTCCAAAACCGGCAGCAACGCCCATCACCAATCTTTCGTTTGGTGCCTTTGGCGAGAATTTCAGAGGCGCCCCATTGGATACTCTTCCAAGTGGAAGCCCCATCGATCGAGGTGGTCTGAGTCATAGAGCTACCGAGAAACCTGATGCCATACTTGTCACGCAGCAGTGCGCCCCAAAGCCCTGTGTTACCTGTCATAAGATTCCAACTCAGCTTCCCCAAGAGGGTGGCATTCACCTTGCGGGCAGAGCGCACCCGAGACCCCCCTTATTCGTAGGTTTACAGAAATCAGCCAGAGGAATCAAACGCAACTTGCGTTTACCGTCTCGATCACCCCAAATAAAACCCCGGACAATAAGATCCATCTTATCACACACAGTTTTGGGCACTTAAATCGTAGACAAGGAGTACACGGGCATAGAAGTGAGGACCGATTTTGCAAGGGTGACCCGCCCCGTGAAACTTAAGGTACGAGACTTCCAACCCGAAAGTTTATCCTTAATCTTACCAAGAAGATCATCAAAATCCACAATAGTAACCTTCTTATGCAAAATGGGCATCCCAATATAGTTCCCGAGATTACAAGAAACGTCAATGCCGCTAATAATCTTGAGGTCATTGGCCATGTCTGTCGAGACATTAGACAAGATAAAATCTTGGACTTTTCGGGATTAATCTTTTGCCCCGAGGAAGCACAAAACCTTTTCAGGCAATCCATTACGACATTCATCTGACAAGTACTAGCTTCGGCCATAAGGATGATATCGTCGGCGAAGAAAATATGGGTAAGGGGAGGAGCACCCCGACATAAAACAATAGGCGACCAAGACCCCACTGAAATAGCTTCCTGCATACAATGACCGTGCCTCTCCATAACCATGGCAAACAAATAAGGGGATATGGGATCCCCTTGGCGAATGCCCCGAGACGGGGGAAAATCAGAGGTAAGCTCACCATTCCAAAGGAGTCTCATAGAAGGCGACTTGATACAGTTAGCAACCCACTGCAACCAACAAGGAGGGAAACCCGCATCTGTAATAGTATCAAGGACAAAATCCCATCTCACCCGATCGTAAGCCTTCTCAAGGTCAAGTTTAAGGAGCATCCATTTCTTACCACTAGTCTTCTTGCACATAGAATGAACGACCTCTTGCATAAGAACCACATTATCCGTGATAGAGCGACCCAGAATAAAGTTGTTCTGAGTCGGGCCAATAAGAGAATTCATGAGCGGGCGGATACGATTGGCCAAGACCTTAGTAATAATCTTGTACAAGACATTGCAAAGACTAATAGGACAAAATTGGTTGATATACTCAGGTTTGTCAATCTTGCCAATGAGAGCAATAACCGTGTCATTAACCCCCTCAGGCATGAAATTATGATCAAAGAAATCCTGCATAAACTTCATAATCGAACCCCTAATGATGGGCCAACAAGTCTTGTAAAAGATAGGCTGAAAACCATCCACCCCCGGGGCCTTATAAGGGCTCATATGCTTCCATGTGGCCCACACTTCAGCCTCAGAGATATGAGCACATAAAGAAGTCCGCTCCGCCTCACTAATCACAGGAAAACCCCCAGTAGGGAAGGGAATGAACTGGCACTCAAAGTCAGGAAGAGTGTACAGATTATAGAAGAAGTCAAGTGCAAATTCTCTAACTCCAACTGATCATCAATCCAGGTGTTCTCATCCAAACGAAGCTCAACAATTTTGTTGCGTCTTCTCCTAATGACAGTACTTAAGTGGAAAAATTTCGTGTTCTTATCGCCCAAGTTGATCCAAGTCGTACGGGCTTTCTGAAACCAGAGAGCTTCCTCCTGTTGGAGAGTAAGCTCAAACTCGGACCTAAGCGAAGACTGTAGATTAATCAAACCCGGATGAGACTTCGTTTGCAAGGCTTTCTGGATTCCACAAATTCTAGCAAGAAGCTCTGATTTTCTGTAATTAATGTTGCCAAAGATTTTCAGATTCCAGACCAAGAGCTCCTGTTTCAACGACTCCAGCGCAGCAGAAGCCTCAGAGTTACTGTCCCAGGTGTTACTCACAAATTCAAGGAAGTTAGGATGTAAAATCCAAGCGGCCTCGAATCTGAAGGGTCTACGGGTCGGGATTCTACAAGGAGAGGATTCAAGAGTAAGAAGGATGGGATTATGGTCAGACGAGATCGGAGGGAGATGGCGAACTAAAGCCTCCTCCCACCGCAGCCTACCCGGGAGGTTAGTAAAGACCCGGTCAAGACGTTTAGAAATTCTGGAAGCAGCGTTGTTGCCCCTCGACCAGGTGAAATGGGGACCAGAGAAGCCAAGGTCAATCAATTCCAGATCATTAATCCATTGCCTAAACGTAGCCGAATCCGGGCAAAGGATATCTTGACCCCCGTTACGTTCATCAAGAGAAATAATACAATTCATATCGCCTCCCACAAATAATGCATGAACAATATCTTGAATAACAGAGCGCAGATCTTTCCAAAATTGAACCCGAAGTTGGGGGGAGGGAGGAGCAGACAACTATACAATGCACCTCGTCCTTGTCTAGGATAGCTCTTGAATGAATAAAATGATCGTGAGCTAAGATAATGTCCACCTGAATTATGTCATTCTTCCAAAGGAGCCACAAGCCCCCCGAGAAGCCATCCGCTTCAACCCGAAGACAGTTACTGAACTTAAAAGCATTCGAGACCTCTTGAGCTTTAGCACCTGAAATCCGAGGCTAAAAAATAGCAAGCATATCAATCTGATGCTGGCGAACATAATACTTAACAACTCTCTGCAAACCTTTCTTCCAGGCACCCTGGACATTCCAAAGAAGGCAATTCATGTTAACCGAATTAAAAGAGAAGGGACAAAGAGATGAAACCTTAAACGGCATCATCCACCATAGCGGAGGAACTCTCAGCGAGAGTTCCTGTTGGCGAGTTCCCAGGGGTCCATTGTGGTAACTGAATTAAAAACTTTATTGTTTCTGATTCTCCAAATATTCCACCAGGCAAGGTCAACTGAAGGGTAGTTAGAGCAAAAGGAGCCAAAATTATCAACCAAAGAATTGAAAGGTTCGATACCAGAAATGTCCATATGCTAATGTTGAGGGCTTGGAAAACACGAATAGTATAGGGGCAAAAAAAGAATAGATGGTTTGAGTCCTCATTATGTTCACTACAGAGTGAGCAGGTATCATAGACACGGTGGTAAAATCTATTGAGGCGCTCAGTAGTAGAGAGACAGTCAGAGGTGGCTTTCCATAAGAGGTTTTTAACTTTTGGATAAATAGGTCTAGTCCAGAACCAGGAGGTAGGAATGGGTTTATTTGACGAAGAAGACTTGACAAGTTTAAAAGCCGAGCATGTAGAGAAAGTGCCACTAGAAGAGGGATCCAGATGATAGCGTCTTCAATATTAGACTGGGGGATACAGATTTGGGATATCTTAGCCACAATGTTATGAGGTAGGTAGTGATTAAGGAGGTCGAAATTCCACGTTTTGTCACTATTGATGAAATCAGAAACCTTGTGGAAATTAAGGGGTTGGAGAATATGAAGATTGAGAATCCAATTGTCATTCCAGAAATTTATATTACTACCATTTCCTAATTGCCAAAAAAGTCCAGATCTAAAATTATCTTTGATAGATAGAAGCCTGTTAAAGTGCCAGGAGAAGCTAGCATTAGGTTCCATGTCTAGGAAATTGTTGTTCCTAATGTATTTTTCATTAACGATTTGAACCCCAATACTCCGGGTGTTGGAGAGGATTCTCCATAGTAACATCATTTGAAGAGCAATGTTATTTTCACGAGATAGACGAAGTCCAAGCCCCCCTTCATTTTTGGGTTTACAAATATTATCCCATCGTTGGAGAGGATGGTGGTTAGGTTTAGCGTTATTCCAGAAGAAATTTTTGTAGATATCATCGATTTCATCACAAACACCTTTGGGGAGAAGAAAGCTTTGCATAAGATAATTGACTTTGGATGCAAGGTTGGATTGGATAAGCAGAGTTCTAGCAGCTTGGGAGAGGGAGGAGGTTTTCCAAGTAGAGAGTTGTTTTTTAAGTTCATCTAAAGCTTCTTTGAAAGCAAATTTAGTAATGCGACCCTTAAGAATAGGAATTTCTAAGTATTTTTCCATTTTGGTGGTTAAGGGAGTGTTCATAATACTGGAAAGATTGAGAGCTTTAGTTTTGGAGATATTGTTAGAGACTTGAAGAGAGCTTTTATGAAAGTTTATAGCAAGACCGCTAATATGAGAGAAAGTATTAAGGAAGTTGTTAATATAATGCATATTAGTAGGAGTAGCATCAACAAGAAGGATGGTGTCGTCAGCAAAAGAAAGGAAGGGAATAGGGGATCCTTGGGCAGAAAGCGTAATACCAATGCGATTATTCGGACGAATGGATTCAATAGTAAGCTTTCGGGCCAATATTCCATAGTTAATATAAAAAAGGAAGGGAGCAATTAGGTCGCCTTGGCAAATACCACATTTGGTTTAAATTCCGAGCCATGTTGATTATTCACTAGCACAGAGATTTGGGAGGTAGAGAGGCATTCAAAAATAAGATTAACCCAGTTAGGATCAAAGCAGAATTTTAATAGAATCTGTTTAGTGAATTGCCAGTTAATTTTATCAAACGCTTTTTCCATATCGATTTTAAGGGCCATCCAACCTACATTGCCTTTGTTTTTTTTTGTGAAAAGATTGAAAGATCTCGTGAGCTGCAAGAATGGTGTCTTGTATGAGTCTACCTTCTACAAAGGCCCCTTGTAAGGGAGATGAGTTTGGGAAGAATGCTTTTAAGTCTGTTTGACATAATTTTAGTGATAATCTTATAGGAAGTATTGCATAGACTAATAGGCCTATAGTGGTTGATATTGATAGGGGATTCATTTTTAGGGACCAAAACTATGAAGAAGTGATTCCAGGATTTTAGAATTTTGCATGAATAGAAGAAGGAACGAATAGCAGGGCATAGGGTAGGGGTTACAATGTTCCAGTATGTTTGGTAGAAATCAATTGGGAAACCATCAGGGCCAGGAGTTTTGTCTAAAGGAAGCTCAAAAACCGCAGATTTAATTTCAACAAAGGATGGTTTCTTAAGTGATGCACCCCTGCCTTGCCTAGAGCCAAGCCATGGCTCGCCTCAACGAGCGTCAACTGCCTCCACTCTTCATGAAGAACATTTTGAGGTTAAGCACCGTTGGCGTATCATTTCTAGCCTCGCCCAACATCTCGTCCATCCATTTCTCAAGCTTGGCGCCAACACCAGAACCACCGGCGCCACCACACTCCCTCCGGCGCTCTACTCGGTTCTACAAGCGCCTCCTCCATGGGTGTCCAGCCACCTCATCTGCGCCGGCAACAGCCTTGTCAATGTCGGCAACGCCTGCTCAAGCGCCTTGTTCAACATCATGGTCATCCAGCGCATTGTGCCCATGCCTTGTCCTTGGCGACCTCCTTGGCTTGGCACTATGGCGCCTCATCAAAAGCCTTGGTCAACTTGGTATGATCAAGCCATGGTTTTTCCATGCCTATCTTTATTTCATCTTTGAGACTCTTTTTAGCAGTTACTATTTTTAGTAGGTTGCTATTTATAATAAGTACTATATTTAGTCCTCATTTCCCGAGATATAATTTCATTGTTGAACTTTCTATTTTTAGTAACTTTCCTTTATTAGCAGGTTTCAATTTTGGGAAATCTAGGTTCAGTTTTTGCTAGAGTTTTAGAACTTTCTATTTTTAGAAGGTTTCTAAATATGGAGTGGTCAAGCCTTGCATGGTTTGGGCCGTCCTATTGGACTCTTGGCCATCAAGCCCAAGATCGTCCAAACCCTAGCCCAAACCTAACCCTAGCCGTCACCCCCCTAGGTCAAGTCGTTTCTTCCCTTTGTTTTTCCCTTTATAATGGCTTCGCCTCCATCATTGTACTCACGTTTAGTATTGAATTCAAGAACCTTTGTTGAGACGAGTTTTCCTCCATCTTCTTGAACTGGGTGTCACCAATCCTTCGGGCTCTGTCTTCTCATCTCCTTCACCATATCTTCTAGCCTCTTTCGTCTAAATCCCTAGCCTCATAAGTTCCCATAGCTTCTAACCCCTTTCTTCTACATCCCTAGCCAAAACTTCACTTGTTTGAGCAACCCTCAATCACCATAATCGATCCCTCATAAAACCAGTTTGTTGAAGCTTTCAACACTCATATCCCAATTCGTTAAGGAAACTTGACGTCTATATCAAATCCTTCCGCTGCATACTCCATATCGACCCTCCTTCCCCACAAAAGACATCCACCAAAACACTTCCAAGGTTTCAGTCGAAGATACTTCGAGCGCTATTGGCTTCCCGGAGACCAGGCGCACATCATTAAGGAGGAGGCAGTTGTCTTCAGGTGTAATAATGGGTGTGAACCGTGTGATAATATTTAAGTCAGGAAAGGAGACATTTGAGTTAAGAGGGACATATCTATCAGAGAGTTCTTTGGTAATAGCTTCGGTAATCGAGTTGTGATCAGTAAGGATAAACCCGTCCTTGGTACAAAATTTAAGAATTTTTTGTCTATGGGTACGAATTTTGGAGATACAATGAAAGTACTTAGTATTTTATCGTTAAGAGAAAGGTGCTTAGTTTTGGCTCGTTGTTTCGAATATCTGTCCTGGAATTGGACAATCTTATTAGATTTCCTAGTCATATTAGCAATCCTATGACGAATAGCAGGGTCATTAGGAGAAGTAAGGAAGTTCGAGTGAAGAGTTTCGAGCTTTGCTTCAGTATCTTTTAGTTGTTGAAAAGCGTAACCATTATTATTTCGGGCCCAATCTTTGGCGTAATGTTTAAGAAGCTTAAGTTTATAAGAAAGTTTGAACATGAAGGAGCCAGTAATTTTGAATTTCCAAATTTTAGAGACAAGTTTGCTAAAGGAAGGAGAATTGTCCCAAGCATTTTCATAGCAGAAAGGGATACGAGTATTACGAGTCGAATTTCCCAAGGAAATAGTGATGAGGCAATGATCGGAAGTTGTAAATGGTGGTGATGAACGGTTGGATTAAATAGTGTCAGAAGGCTAGAATGAAAGAGGGCTCGATCTAGACGTTCCATGATATTATTGCTATTGTTACTGGATTTCCGCCAGTTGAAGGGGAACCCACTGAAGTTGATGTCTACAAGATCAAGAGAGGAGATACGGTTTCGAAGTCTAATGTATCTCGAAGATCTAGGAGTAAGACCCCCAATTTTGTCACAAGAGTCAAGAATGTCATTAAAACAAGGAGATAGAGAATAAATAGAACTTCACTAGATAATGAACTTGTCAAGACTTACATTGCTTAAAATAGAACATACCTTGATAATCGCCAGATATGGCTTATGCGTGGTATCCTCAAGGATTATCAATACATAATCTCCATGTAGATAAACACACCACTGTAAATAAAGAATGTCATTTGAAGAGCCATAAGCACAAGATCGCAAGAACAAGACAACCAAATCGACAATTTGACACATTCACATGTGAAATCCAAAATTAGACGAAATCAAGACCTAGAAAATCAAATAAACTCTCCAGTGCATATCGTTTGCTTGCATACTCGAAAGCTCTGTAATGGTTGACCTTTTGTTCTCCCAAGCCAGAAACCCTAACGACTTCGCCTCCTCCATCTTCCTTTCCCTGGCTACTTCCTCTATTACCATATTCTTCTCCGTCGAACAGTTCTTCCACCTCATTCTCCTCCTCTTCGTCTTCTTCTTCATCTAGAACAAGATACTTCCTCTTCCGCGCTAGCTTCTGCATATAGGGGATGAAATTCGTGGGTTAGGCGGTTAGTGTTGGAGAGGCGGAAGCTGAGGGCGGTAGAGAAGGATCGTTGGTTTGTCCGGTAGATTGTCGTCGGGGAAAGTGGACTTTGAGGATGAGAGTAAGGGGAACAAGATGAGATGAGGCCTAAGGGTTAAATTTCCTTGGGCAAAGGAAGATGTGTGATTTGTGAAATGAGTTTAATGAGGACAAAAATGTATTTTTGTAAGAAAATTCAATTCATTAGAGACCCCAAGCTTTTTAAGTAATAAAGAATTAAAGTCATCAATTATCATATTTTAGTGATTATAAATATATAAAAAATATTTTTAGTACTTAAAAATATAAAATATAAAATATTTATTATTTCTGTAATTTTTTTATTTATACTACTTAAAATGATCAATTTTATTTAGGGAAAAACATTTATTTTAACCCTATATCATTTTTTTAGTACTTAAAAACATTTATAAAAATCCTATATCATTTTTTTTTAAAAGATGTGCATCCGAAATTTAGATAAACTTTTAAGTACATTTCCTAAATATTATTTTAACCCGAACACATCCTTTTACTTATGCTGTGGTGCCAAACCAGTAACCAAATAAACCATGTCTGCTACACACAAATGTACGATTCAGGTCATTTGAATTATCGGAACAGTTTGAAATGCAAGATACTATAGTGAGGACCGTATTTGTTTGGAGGATCCAGAACAAAACAAAATTCAAACCATTTCCCTCTCCCTCTCTCCCACCAAGCAAATTAAGCAATTCAGATCTGCACCACGAACCTATTTCGTATCAGTAGCTAATGTAGCTACATTCTCGAACTCGCAGTAACAAACGGAAACCTCCCCAAATCCAGCACCAGAATCAAGCCTAGGCAACAATGGAGTTCACCGATCCTTACAAGCACACGGGCCCTTGTTGCTTCTCTCCCAACTCCCGATTTCTCGCCGTTTCCGTCGATTACCGACTTGTCATTCGCGACGTTCTCTCTCTTAAGGTCCTTCTTTCTCCCCTTTCAACAAATTGATTTTCGCACCTTACACTCTATTCCAAATCGTGCTTTCTCTCTTTGGAAGGATGTTGATCCGCTGCGGATTTAGTGGGTTAGGTTTTTCTCAGTATTTAAGGACATTATCTGGTTGATTTGTACAATGAGTAAACTTGGCAGATTTACCGAGCCGGAGGAAGACTCAACAAAAAAATTCCTTTTTTGTTCATGTTTCTTGTTATCGTTATCTTCAAATTGTCCATAAATAATTCAGGTTAGATGTGAAATGATAACTTGTAGGGACATGTGCTATTGCTAGAATCGATGATTTAAGCTCTTGCCTTCTCAATTTGGTTGTAAAATAACCAGGTAGGTTTCTTTTGGCTAGCATTTGCAGTTAGGGTTTAATGTGAACATTGTGGGGTATGCTGGAAAAGGGCAAAGAGGCTTTGTTTGAGTTGTTGAATTCGTTTTGCTTCACTTTTAGTTTTAAAATATCTTCAACTGTTTTTTCCACCACAGCGTGACATTTTGAAATTCATGTGTATATGTAGGTTGTGCAGCTGTTTTCTTGTGTAGATAAGATTAGCTACATTGAATGGGCTCTTGATTCTGAATACATCCTCTGTGGTCTTTACAAGAGACCAATGATCCAGGTGTGGTCATTGTCTCAGCCTGAATGGACTTGCAAAATAGACGACGGTCCAGCTGGAATTGCATATGCCAGGTGGAGCCCTGACAGTCGACACATACTCACCACATCTGATTTCCAGTTGAGGTTAACCGTGTGGTCACTGGTGAACACAGCTTGTGTGCATGTACAATGGCCAAAGCATGCATCAAAGGGTGTCTCTTTTACGGAGGATGGAAAATTTGCTGCAATATGCACTCGGCGTGATTGCAAGGACTATGTGAATCTCCTTTCCTGTCATAATTGGGAAATAATGGGTACATTTTCTGTGGATACATTAGACTTGGCCGATATACAGTGGTCACGAGATGATAGTGCTCTCCTGATCTGGGATTCACCACTCGAATACAAGGTAAGGATTTGTTTCCCTGTCCTATAACTGAAGATCATAAGAATTTTTAATAAAATATGGTTAATAGAATACATTTGGTACTTGTGGAGAAGCACTTTCAACTGCTTCATTTTTTTGTAAAGGAAACCGTGTCAAGGCATACCAAAGTTGTAATGATATAAACGAGGACACAAATGACAAAAACTTGTCTCTATGAGGACCTTTTGATTTCAAAGTAAAAATATCTGTCTCCATCTTTGAAGGAATACTAATCCTTTCTGCATATTGTCTAGCCCCTAAAAATGGAAAATTTAATGGTCAAGATTATATTCTTCTCTCTTTATAATTTATAACGTTTTTTCTTTTAGTACTTTTGTGATCCGTTTACCCTTTTCAATATATCTAGTTAAAATAGGATGAAGAGGTCCAACTGGGATATTAACCATTATGTTTGGAGCCAAAAGTGTTTCTTCTGTTGAAAGAGGGAATTACACATGGGCTAGCCTCGTACTCTTAAAGCATGACCTCTTCGCCTATTGAATTCCGCAAAATTTAGACGTTTAGATGCAAAATTTGTACAGTCATAGTTGCTGTGTAGTGGAAGCAATGTTAATTATACCCATGTCAGAAATGTGTAGAACTCTTGGTGTAGTTTAAAATAGTTCCAGGATCTAGTTACTGACTTACTGAAGAAGCTATTTAGACCTTTACAGTATAAATTTGATATATTATCTTAGTCAAGTACACATGGACACCAAGTAGATGAAGATATTTAGTACTTTCTATACTGAAAACTCTGATACTTTTTGCTGAACCTAGAAGCATATGGGTAGGAGTATTATGGTTGCAATTTCAAATACAAATTAGATGGGACATTGAATTATTTTGTTATGGACATTGTACAGGTTCTGATTTACTCCCCAGATGGAAGATGCCTTTTCAAATATCAAGCATATGAGAGTGGTCTAGGTGTCAAAACACTTTCATGGTCTCCTTGTCGTCAGTTTCTTGCAGTTGGAAGTTATGACCAGATGGTGAGAGTTCTAAATCATCTCACATGGAAATCATTTGCTGAATTTACTCACCTCTCAACTGTGCGGGCACCGTGTGCTGCTGCTTTTTTCAAGGTCTTCTCTCACTCCTTAGATGATATGCATCAGATTTCTATCTTTTCCCTGTTATTTCAGATTTAAATACTCAAATGCTTTTTATTTTCCACTTTTGCTAGGAAGTTGATGAACCATTACAAATAGATATTTCTGGATTGTCCTTAAATGATGATTACTTAAATGGCGATGCAGGTATGAGTATATAATGTTTTCAAAAATGATGATTACTTAAATGCTTTTTGTTTACCTAATTCAGTTGCTAGAAAGTAGAAAATAGAGGCTTTTCTCAGTGAATTTAATCATATTCTATGAGTTTATAAGACTGATGCCAAGCAGCCTTGATACAATAGCAAATTGAAATAAAATACAGAAAAAATATTGCGAATTTCACTTTATTTTATACTAGTTTGAAGAATATATGTAAGATATTATGCAAAATCCTTTCATTTGTTACTTATCAATGCAACTTAAAATTGAACCTTGCATTGAAATATGTATGGGACATTCCTACCATCGAGCATTTTGCAAACTATAGGTTCCTGAATTGTTAGGTATATTTTCATCAATTTTCATTCTTTTACTTTTAGTTCATTTTCTTTCCTGTTGTGGCTCCCAGAAAATGCCCCGGAAGAACAATCAACAGTAAGGTATGAGGTCATGGACATTCCGGTAACATTACCCTTTCAGAAGCCACTTATCGACAAACCAAACCCAAAGCAAGGAGTTGGTAAGTCCTCACATAGTCACTAGATTTTTACTGTAGTTACCTATTCCTTTACATAGCCTTCTAATGCTTAATTTGTTAATTGGAGGCTCCTTTTTTCCGCCTTTCAAATTTGAGGTATAACAATTAACAAAGGAAGCTATCTAAACAGATTGATTAAAATTCAGTCTGATAACTGAATGTTACTCCCCATCTCGATTACAATTTTTTTGTCAGGGGCTCAAAATTGGTATAGGAATTACAGATTCTACTTCTTTTGCACTCTTGATCTATTTAAACAAATGCTAGAAAATTTCATGCATCATGCTGAACCTGCCTATATTCTTACTTCAAAGAATAAATCAATCCTTTCTGCTATTGATGCAAAACCTAAATTTGTGCAGGTCTATTGTCATGGAGCAATGACAGCAAATACATATGCACTCGAAATGACAGCATGCCGACAGCATTATGGATTTGGGACATGTGTGAGCTTGAGCTTGCAGCAATCCTAGTACAGAAAGAGCCAATACGAACAGCCGCGTGGGACCCGACTTGCACTCGTCTGGTTTTGTGCACCGGGAGTTCCCACCTGTACATGTGGACCCCCTCAGGCGCGTGTTGTGTGAGTGTACCTTTGCCTGAGTTCTCTGTGATTGATCTCAAGTGGAATTCAGATGGAAGCTCTGTTCTCCTTAAAGATAAAGACTCATTCTGCTGCGCTGCTGTCCCTTCGCTTCCTGAAACTAGTGATTATAGCTCGGATGATTAAGCCTCCTGGGCAATGGAATTAGTGAGCTCGTAGGAATTTGAGAGTGGCTAAAAGGTTGTTATAATTTGGAGCTTTATTTGTCTTAATGAAATTTGCAACCTTAGTGTGTAAGCTCAGCTGGTGCCGTCTCTAGCCTCTAGGAGTTAGATTGCATGTATAATGTATTGGTTGTCCAAAGTGAAGTATTCAGGGTTTTAAGTTTCAAATTCTAAACCTAAAGTGAGTGAGTTTTGCCAAAAATCTATTGTTGACTCAATAGTTACCTCCCTGAACCACAAATTGGAAACCCATGTAACAAAAAAAACCATGACAACGAGCAATTCTCAATTAGGGATTGTTACATCTTATAACATAGCCAACTATTTAATGGAGGAATCTGCACCTATGTCTAAATAAAGTGAATATTCAATATTCCCTCCCTTTGTTCATCTTCCCTCTCTCTTCAATTGAATTTAAATCTCCTTTTTTTGATGTTGATGGACCAATTAGACAATAATTGACAATTTTGTATGGTGATAAAAATTAGACCATCTCTCATGTCCAATTTGATACAATTCAAATATATTCTACAAAACAATACACTCGATTCATATAAAGTTAAACATAAAAATGAGACTTTCAAATTAACCATGCACGGGGTTTAAGTTCTAGCATCAATTGGATGATAGAAAAAACAACTCAGCTATTGTAATGTGTAATATCTAGTACAACTAGATCTGTCAAAACCTTACTCATCTAGTTCGATCGACTCGATCCGACCTGAAAAAACTCAACCTGAAAAGTTCATGAAACCCGATGACCCGAAAGATCCGGGATCCGTTGGCTTAAACTCGGACCGAACCGAATGATATGAAACCCGACGTTGGCCGATCCATTTTTCACATATTTTATTTCATGTGAATTAAAAATATATATCATTAAATAATACTCCCTCCGTTCCCAAATGTTCTTCTCATCCTAAATTTTAACACTATTTACGTTTCAAGAGAATCTTCGACATATCTTCCAATATATAGAAAAAAATATAGTAATATGGGGTCTTGTTTGATTCGTCTCATCAAGAGTTTTAACAATATCAAATTTTTTTATTTTTTTATTAATGTGTATTTAAAGATATTGACGTTACAAAACGTGTCTCGACGAATGTGTCGGAAAGAGATGAGAAGAACATTAAGGCTATCAGCAATGAGAGTCGCATAGCATGGGTCGCATAGCTTATTTTATTATTTTATCTCCTTTTCACATCACCTATGTAACCCACCTTACTTTTCCCCCACAATGGGGGTTACATGAGGAGGGTTACATGTATACATATTTACACAAAGAAGCTTGAGATGCTAACTCAACTTTTTAGCATCGGGAGTGTTGACCCCGGAACAAGAGATGAAAAAGACGATGTTAATGAGCGAGTTATTTCCTAAGTGAAGAATAGCTTCATGTTTATGATTTCCGAAATTAATATATGATTCTAGTTTTCATAAGTGAAGAATAACTTCATGTTTATGATTCGAAATTAGCAATTATGTTTCTAGTTTTCCTAAGTGAACAATTATGTTTTTATTTTGTATTGAGCTTGAATGTTAAATCAAATAGTATTTTTGAACGTAATCTATATATGATTGACTCAATTTATTTTAATAGAAAAATTAACATGTATATATGAAATATGAGTGTCTATGTGTAGATAAAAATAAATTATAAATATTAAAATATTTTTTTCTTTTTTTATAATCTATATAAGCCTAATATTTGGTTGAAAGACTATATTATATTACTTAAATACAAATTTATGAGAACCATTAGATCATTTTTAATTTATGGTTGAAAGCGGATGAAAAGTGGTACCTTTTCCTATGTAACTCAAATATGGGTTACATAGGATGTAACCCAAGCATGAGTTACATAGCAAAAATGACACTTTGCTATGTAACCAATTATTATTTTATGCTATGTAACCCCCATTGTGGGTAGCCTAAGGGACGGAGGGAGTAGTATAATTTGTTTTTTCAAAAAAATGTTGTTTATTTTTCTTCGTCTATATTTTATAGTAAAAAAATTGAAATGTTATTTATTTTTCTTCTTCTTTATTGGGCTTGTTTGGTATCCATATATTGATATCAGGTATGGGTATCAAAATGGATCATACCCATATCTGGTGTTTGGTATATCACTATATGGATATCAATTTGATATCTTGAATATCAATTTGATATCTTTCATATCCTTATATCTGCCTTTTTAGAAGAGTTGATATCCCTCTTTTTCAAGGGTTATGATTTTGATATCACTCTCGTTCTAAAAAAAACGCTCTTCTCTCCCTTCTCTTCTCCCACATCTCCCAAAATGACATAGCAAGTCTCCTCTCAAGCTCTTCACTCAGATATTCGGCTCTTCAGCAAGTCTCCTTTCAAGCTTTTCACACTCAGATCTTTGTCTCTTCACACTCTTCATTCCAATCCAGGCATTCCCTTTTTCTTCAAGGTAAAAATCTATCAATTTTAGATCTAGGGTTTATTGTTTTAACCAAAAATTTATATATATGCTCATTTCAATTGATGTGGTGGGTATATATGTGTATATATGTGCAAGGTATATATTTAAATTAACCTATGCTCATTTCATAGTTTGGTTTTCTCGTAGTGCTTCGGTTTTAGTATATATGTGTATATGTGCTGGGTATGTGCTTGTTGCTTCATATATGTGTTGGGTATGTGCCTGCTTATATATATGTGGTTATATATTGCTTGTTGCTGCTGGTTGCTGCTTGTTTGCCGCTGCTTATTCAGGATAATTATTTATTTTATAGAATGGATTCATATGAACCTGAATCAAAAAGAAGGAAGAAGGAAAGACAAGAGCTTATACAAATAACAATTATACTTGTTACGAAACTCATCGTCATTGCTACAACAATGATTCGCGAACAAGTTTATCAAATCAAAGAAGTTCCAATGCAAGCTATGGATAGAATACGGCATAGGTTGTCCAATCTAAATAGGTTGATTAGAGAAAGTGATGTTATATGTAAGAACGAACTTCGTGTCAATAGACGAACTTTCAGAGTAGGGTTGAAGATATGGATGATAGCATTAACGACATAGACAAGGAGTTTATTGATCTAGATAATGACGTAGAAGATTTAGATGTGACTGAATTGTCAACACTACCCGCTTGGAAGAAGCAAAAGAAAGGTAAAAGCCCTCTTGGATTTATTAAAAAGAAGGACGCCAATGATAAGTTTGTGATTTCCATAGATGAAATTAAAGATCATATGGACACAATTACAAATACTTTGAAGAAGGCCCAAAAGCATGAATAAGATATTGTGGAGCAAAATAAAAATTTGCTATTAGAGATTGCTATGATAGAGGGAGCTTCTCAAATTGATGCAGTTGATGCTACTAGCTTTCTTTCAAGGAACCCAAGTGAGTTTGATGCATTCTATTGTTGTCCAAATGATGATTGGAAGAAGTTGTATGTGGAGAGACTCATTGTCAAATTTCGTGGTGGGCATGTGGGTGCGATTTGAGTAAGAGAATGAAGCAGAGAAGATAATATTTTTGATTTGTGAATGCAAGGTCATTTTGATGGTGTAATTTATTGTGAGCTTTTGCATAACTTATCTATCAAACATTCATTATTCTCTAATTTTTAGGAGGTTTTTGGCACATTACGAAGATGTTGGTAGATTGAAATGTAATGCTTCAATGACACTTGCAAAAACACTTTTTAAGATATATATTAGGGGTTTTTGCAGGAAACCACCTGTTATATAGGCCATTTTGCACGTAACCACCAGTTATATGGATATTTATTCTAAACCACCCATATTTCAAATTTTTATTACAATCAACCACCCTTTACCAGTTTCCGTTAAAACGTGTGAAATGACATTTTTACCCCTTTATTGTTACATAAAATAGCAATTTGAAAGCACATGGGCAGTTTTTGTAATGTATTGAAAATGGAGATTCAACCGGGCAACACCTTTTTTACACCGGGCACCCCCCCTCGTTCGGAATGGGGTTTCGAACGAGTTTTGTAATTTTTTTTTTTAAATATTCTCGTTCAGAATGGTGTTCCGAACGAGAATATTTGTGAACCCGGTTCATGAACCGGGTTTAAATAATACAAAAAAATATCTGGGTTAAAAAAAAATTCTCGTTCGGAACGCACCAGCTCCAACGGCTAGCTGACGTCAGCTAGCCGTTGGGGTGTAGCTTACGTCAATTGCCTATATATATTCGTTCGGAATGGCATTCCGAACCACACTTGAATTCGCTCTCTTCTCAATCTTACAAAAAAACGCTCCCTTCTAAAATCTTTCAAAAAACGCTTTCTCTCATCTCGATTATGGCTGGAACTCCTCCTAATCCTTTGTTTTCTGATCCGACGGCTGCAGATGAAGAAGTTTACGTAGGAAACGATTTGTGGTCGGGTTATGGTGTTCCAAATGCAAGTTACGCTGGTTCTTTTGGTAGTGGATTTTTCAACATAGACGGAGCAAGTAGTAGTAGTTACAACCTCCCCACCCCCACTTTGAGTGATCTCCAAAGGCATCAACAACATGTGTTTTGGGATGCAACTATTATAGGCGGAGCAACACCTCAAGAAGAGCCGGAGCAAGAGGAGGAGGATGTCCGAGCACCACGTCGCAGACGGAACACTGAGTCAGTTAGTATTTCTAAAAACCTGAAATACGCTTAATTTTGTAGAAATAGTGGAAAATGATCAATAGTATTTCAAATGCATGCTAAAATTAGTTAATAGTGGAAAACGCTTAATTTCAATATTAACTGCAATGCATGGTAAAAAGAATTAGTTTAATGCATGTGGAAAGCGTATTAACACTTTTTAGAAAATACAAAAAAGGTTAAAAATTACTTAAAATTGCATATATGGACTTTAGTTATAATAATCGATGCTAAATTTGTATGTATTTCGTTAAAACTAGGAGGTAGTTAGAAACATCCGATCTAGAGTAGGAGAAGACAGAAACCTGGGTGATAGGCGAATTACTGCTTCTGAGAGGAGGGGGGGGGGGATAGAAGATCTCGAGGTGATAGACCGCAACAGTCAGGTACTCGGGGGTCAAGTGCTGCGGGGGTTAGGAACCCAGATGTTCCGAGTCGGTCAGGTTCTTCGCGGGGTAGATCCCGACAGACTCGGTAGTCAGGTCCTGTTCCGATGCAGTCAGTAGCTGTTGCGGCTCCTCCACTTCCAGGACTCAATGAGGGTACTATATTGACTCGTTATGGGCAACACATTGCTCATGAGATTTGGATTCATCCGAATCCCGATGAAAGTGCCCCCCGTCAACTAAAGGCGCAGACAAGGCAGAAGTGCTTCGAGCTATGGTTTCCTAAAATTCCTACCGACCCGGAGCCAGATTCATGGTTTGCTATTGCCCAGGAGTCGGGGATGCTTCACATCTTGAAGGGGCAATTTTGGAATGTGGACCACAACCTCCTATCTGCATTCGTGGAAAGGTGGCACCCTGAGACGAACACATTTCATCTGAATTGTGGGGAGCTTGGAATCGGTCTCCATGACGTTTTGGAGATTCTGGAGCTGCCTATTGACGGGCGTGCTGTCACCACCCCATGGACGCATTTGGGTCTAGATGCAGATTCAGCGCAGTGTGCCCGATTGTTCTCTTATTTGTTTGGCGTTGACCTGGACAACCCGTTTGACGCTGAGGAGCAAGAGATGGTGAAGTTCATAAGTAGGGGGAAAGTCGGCGAGCGGGAATTCTTTTGCCACGTTGTTTCGATGATCAACTCTGGAAACTCGGATTCGGGCTCTATTGCAACAGGCTTTTTGTGGCACCTCATTCAGCAGTCTCTGTTCGTGAACAAGACCTCGAACCTGTTAGACACATGCTTCTTGCCGCTACTAGAGGATCCGAGCAGGATACATGAGTACGCATGGGGTACAGGTTGTTTGGCATTGCTGTACAGGCAGCTGGGTATAGCATCCAGGGCGAAATGCGTGCAATTTTCTGGTTGCGTAAGGCTTCTTGAGATTTGGATTTGGTTACATTTCCCGTATTTTCCTGGGAACCCAAACTTGGATGTGAGCTCCCAAGAAGTTATTGCTCGTGTGTCCCGCTATTCCACTGGACGGGCCCCGCTGAGGCAAAAAAGGACTCTACAACAGTACAGGCGCATCCTGGATGAGTATGCACCGGAAGATGTAAGTGAATTGTCTAAATTTCATTCCAAGTTTTTTGTTTTCAATATTGTTATTAATTGTTATAAGCTAATGCTGTAGGTGTGTTGGATGCCGTATCCGGATTTGGACGTGGGACCGCAAGGGCGTCATAGAGTGGACACTTATCGTGGTGGGATCCGGTGCTTTGACATTATGGAGATGTACAACCCTGATCGGTTTTGCAGACAGTTCGGACGCCGTCAGTCCCGGCCTTTGGATGTCCCCGAGCCAGTCGAGTATTATTGTCCGCCAAAATCAATGCGAGGTGGCCGGGAATACACTGTACGGTATGGCCCGGAATGGGATAGATGAGACCAGCGTTATGACAACCTGTGTCAGTACATCATGTCCAGCCCACCAGCTCTTATCCCTTGGGATGCTGAGGATGCATACCTCGATTGGTTTGCTCAAGTCTCACATCCATATGTGAGCCCAAACGCCCCGGCAAGACCTCGACCGCCACGTAACCCGAACCCGATCAGACATGGTCAACCGCCTTAATTGTTGCCAGCTCTCGATCAGACATGATGCAATCCGGTCCTCCGAGTGCACCAAACAAATACTTGAGCTGTTTCAATGCCCATGCATAGTATGGGGCTGTCTCACAACAGATGAACGCTAGCGCAATACAATATGTATAGTTGGTGCAATTGAATCCAACAAACTGAAGTAACGGCCAACCATACCTATCAATTTCAAATTTAATATTATAATTCAAAAACGGTATTTGAACTCATAATAATGAAATTTAGTGTACCTATTAATCTTGTACGTCGCGTCCATGATCACCACTCGAGGGAACATTCTCAACAAATGTTCACAATCCGGATGAGATATGAAAAACGCTGACAACTTTTTCTCCCCGGTCTCCGGATTCGTCTCGTAGTGAATGTCTTTACGATAAGCTCTTTGATGGAGGAAATCTAATGACCATTGGGTCACGGTTAGATTTGCCAATGCTATCTTCCTCTCCTTTTCCCTCACAGTGTACACTTGCCTCCTTGATATTGTGGAAGTCGGATTTTCCTGAAGCAACTGTGTATAAATAACCTTCGGCATTGCCCCGGCCGCTGATGCGATCATTATTTTTCGTCTCTGCTCTCCCGTCATCCTCGAAGCAAATGCATGGCCAATCAAGCTGCTGGAAAGACAGTGGTTGTGACATGCCTTCTCAACTTTTAGTATCCACCCAGCCGGCTCAACAAGAGTTGTTCGTCGATAATATCCTCTTAACATAAAAGGACAATTGTACTTCCTTAACCTACTAAGGTTGTTACGCTGCGACGATGGTTCTGCTACATCTCCTTCAAGATTAACGTTCTTTCGATGTTTTCTATAACTACCGGATTGCTCACAGTGCAGAAATATCCTCTTGTTGGTCATTGATGATTTCGTGGTGATAACCATACACAAGGCATAACCGAGCTTCCTAACCCACTCTCTCAGAAGATCCATAGTAGGAAATCTCTCACTAGTCGTAAAATGGGCACTATAGTCGATTTTTAAATATTCCTCATCACTACAGTATCCCTATTTAAAATTACTCAAATTTCAATACTACTATATCAATAAAATAAATTCTAATGAAACGCTATAAAAAAAGGTTTACAGGTACTTACATGGAAATATGTATCATCTACCGGCGCAGACAAATCAACCTCCTCCTCCACCGACGTCCCACTAGAAGAACACTCCCGTCTTTCTTTCCAACTACCCGCCCTTGAAGAATTAGTTGAATCGCTTTCAGACGTCATTTTTGGTGCTTCTTCCGATTGAGTTTGATAATGTAAGTCATACAACTCCGATTTTATAGACTCCGTCAAAATATAGCCGTTCGCATTTTCAAAAAATATAGCCGAATCTCGTTCGGAATCCCATTACGAACGAGATTATGACGTCATAAAAAAAAAAACTCGTTCAGAATGGGATTCCGAACGAGTGTCGAACCGGTTCGGCATTTATTAAATGAAAATTGATTTTTATGGACCGGTCTCGTTCGGAACCCGTTCCGAACGAGAAACAAAATGAAAAAAAAAAAAAATCGACCAATCTCATTCGGAACGATAAGTGCTACCCGGTTGTCACCCGATTGAAAATTGAGTGAAAACACTATTATCTCCCCTAAATCAGATTTTTTATTCTAGTAGAGTCTCCATAACTGAATCCAATCATCTTCCTCTTCTCCTCTCTCAAACTTTCTCAACAATGGCGGTTTCTAATTCAAGATCCAGTGGACCTGTACTCAGGTCACTCTCTCCTTCTGAAAGGTTCTCTACCAGATCTTCATTCGCATCCACCACCTCCACCTTCTCCCCCCGTTCTCCGACGTTTTTCAATCGATCGAATTCTCAATCAGGCTCTCCAATCGCGAAGAAATCGGCGTCGCGGTTAGGTTTTCGTTCGGTAGATCTCCGTCTCCTAATGGCGGAAGATCCATCGCCTCATCCTCTTCGCCCCACACCCAGGCGGTATCAAAACAGAGCGGCGGACAGAAGAGGACATGTATGTGCTCGCCTTCGACGCATCCAGGCGCTTTCCGATGCAGTTTGCACAAGAATAGTACCGGACTAGAAGAGGACTGTAGAGGGAGAGTTGGTGAAACAAATGCTCGCGGCGTTGATCCGACCTTCGTCGAATAGCCAAAGACGTAGATCTGCGTTCAAGCCCCGGCCTAGTCGGTTGTCGATCATGTCCAAGGCGTACAACTCTTGATTTCAATAGACGTAAGGGATGAAGTGAAGGGAAGCGAACCTCTTTTTTGTGTATTTTGCGGTGACCGATGAGCTCTCTGTAAAGTTAGGTTTGCAATTGGGAAGAACAAGACAGTCTGATTTAGGGAGATAGAGTAAAATGCTTTTAATCAATTTTCAAGAAATTACAAAAACTGTCCCTTAACTTTCAAATTGTTATTTTTTGTAAAAATAGAGGGGTAAAAATGTCATTTCACACATTTTCACGGAATATTTAACGGAAACTGGTAAATGGTGGTTGATTGTAATAAAAATTTGAAATATGAGTGGTTTAGAATAAATACCCATATAACGGGTGGTTCCGTGCAAAATGGCCTATATAACGGGTGGTTTTCTGCAAAAACCCCTATATATTATGTTAGAGAATTGTGTTTTTTAACTAATAATTTTATTTAAATTATATTTTTATTATCTTCAAATTAGAAATAAACTTTTCAAAATCTAATTTGATATTAGTTAAAAAAGACACAAAGCATTAATACATGGTACAAAATGTGTCACTGACACCGAAGATAAACACACAAAACATTGGGTTCGGTATGCATGAAATAGTAATTAATATTTGTCTCGTCGTTGTAGGGTTTCATATTGCCTTGATATGACAATATGCAAAAAAATCTAAATTGATATGCATTTTAATCAATTTTTGTATTGTTGAGTAGAGTCCTGTATTCTCCTTCTGATATGAAAAAACAGTGAATCGATATGCATTAATTAGTAAATTATTTTCGTATTGGTGTGTAGAGTTTTGTATTCTGTTGATATTTCGATATGTAAAAACGGTGAATCGATATGCATGAACTAGTAATTGATATTCTTCTCCTTGTATAGTTTTATATTGTTTTGATATGCAACACATAGCAAGAAAGGTGTGTGCATATCACACACAAACAAGTGAATATCAAGAATGCACTTCAAAAACACTACATACGATTAGCATATTGTACCAAATCTGCAGCGATATGCACCAAATCTGTATAGATATGAACCAAATTCGTAGCGATATGCACTAAATCTGTATAGATATGCACCAAATATACAACGATATGCACCAAATCCGTAGCGATATGCACTAATCGTTGTTCATCAAATTCATCATATTAAGAATGCACTTCAAAAAAACTACATACGATTTGCATAATGTAAAAAGTAGTGTGCATATCACACACAAACAGGTGAATACAACACACTATATGAAAATACTAATTTGGCTCGAACATTCGTTAAAATTTGCTCAACATTTTCTCTTTCATACCGATTTGTTTTGAAATTCTTAGCTTATGATGATATACGATCTAACTGTGACAACTTTTCTATTCATGGTCTTAGGGTGGATATAACAATCTTCTTAATATGGGAACTCTCAATTCTAGCCGGCCTTGTTCTCTCGACAATTTCTCTTTATTTCAAACTTGCATTACTGCGCTTTTGCTTCTACGCCTGAAAATCACATAAAAAAACAAATTAAATAGAAATTCAACAGAAAGTTTCTAAAAGTATACCTTTAATAAGAATGCATTTAAGTCCATAGGTTTAATTGATGTTGTAGTCAATGTTGTAAGATCAGGTGGATTCCTGCAAGAAATGGCCTTAACATGTCATTTCACTTCACTCACATATTTTTATCATCCTGATGGAATTTTATTATTTAACACAAGATTCCAGTACTCCAGAATGCACTAAAATCTCTCTTCAAAAAAAATCCCAGAGTAAACTCTTTGCACCATGTCAAGTATTGAAGAATAATGACACCTGATTACACTTTGCAAACAAAACTTTATTTCCCTAAAAATTATACAAAAAAGTATAAATAACCAGAATCATACTTTCCATGTTCAAAATGATAAAATCATAAATCTCCGTGATGAGGTTTTGTAGACCAACAAATTATCATGCTGAAAAAAAAAACTCGGTGGAGCAAGTAGTTAACCATTCAGAAAATTGATGATTTTAGTAAACCCTAATTTGTAAATTAAAATCTACTAAACAAACTCACACCAAACATTGAGGCTTACCGGTGACGTTTAAGGGTTGCAAGAATGACGAGCAAGATGCTGATATGGGCGGCGGCGCAAATGAAGGCGAGAGGGGCGAATTGACGCAAAACGACGAAGCAAAACTATGGTTACCGGCGAACAAGAGAGTCGGAACTGTGGTTACCGGCGAGCACGAGGGATATTTTTTTTTTTTTTTCGATGAAGAAAGCATTTAGGGGGTTTATCTATCAAGAATAAACCGCCCTAGAGCATCCCGAAGGATGAGACCATAAAGATCTAAGAAATTATTGCAAAATAAGGTAATGGTGCCACGGGGTGAAATTTTAACAAGGTCCACCGCGCCATTATCAACGTCAAAACAGAAACTTAACAAATTGATGAGTAAAGCTCTTCACACTGGGATGGAGAGAGAATGGACACGAACACGGATTGCACTAAGGCCAACACAAGTGTTGTGACGCCGGGGAGCAGAAATCAATCATTCTTCTGGTCGTGCAATGCACCTAGGCAAGTATATAACTCTTGGAAGTGCTTCATCTCAAGCAGACAATCCAAATCACACAGCCATGACTGAAGTTTCATCCGGAATGACATTTCATCACGAGAGCCGGTACACAACTTTACTCAAGAAAATGAACGTAACTTGAATGACTTGAAAAACAGCAGAAAGACCAATTACTTTTTATCATTTGTGAAAGCTTTGATTTTTGGCTTTCGGAAGCACATAAAACTTCCACAGAACACTTCCGACTAAGGTTTTTGTTTGGTATATTTTTCTTTCTTTAATTTAAAAATAAAGAGAAAGAACTTTGGACATGGGTTTAATTGGTGTTACATTTGCTACATGGGTTAATTGGTCAAATAGACCAAACCAATGGGCCAAATAGCCAATGGGCCAACGGGCCAAATAGCCAATGTTGTTGGTAAAAAAGATCGAGAGAGAGAATAAGGGAGGAGAGAGAGGGATATGACCTATGAATATCGGCGAGACAGGCTTGCGGGGACGACGAACAAAGATCGAGAGAGAGAGAGAGGCGGCAACCATGGAAGAGATCGAGAGAGAGAATAAGGGAGGAGAGAGAGAGGGGAGAAATGGGGGAAAGTAATCTGCGGGATTTAAGGAAGTATTTTGGAATTAAAAGATTATTATTATAATTGAAAAATATAAGTGAATCTGGTTCATTCATCCATATTCGATCCAACGTCTATAGATCGTTAAGTCCGTTTCACCGTAAGAGGTGGTTTCTCGGGAGCTTAAATCTATATATATATATATATATATAGATAGATAGATAGATAGATAGATACTTAATTATTTTAAGTGTACTTCTATTTCTACTTAAATGTCAAGCATCCTCTAATGAATAGTAATTTTAATGTAAAGTTACATTTTTACCCTTTATCTATTTCTACTTAATTTTAAAACGCTCTCTCTTATGAACCCCACGAAAGCTACGCCGCCGCCGCCGGCCACCGATATGGTGTTTTCTGCAACACCAGAGGAAGCTGATCTTCTCAGGAGATCAAATAAGAAAATGAAAAGAAGATTCGATCAGACAGATGGACTGGAGAAGGAACAATTCCCATAACTTGGTGGGACTAGTACCAACAGTAGCAGTGGAGCCATAATGTCCTACAAAGACAAGGTTACAGGAGTCACTGACGCTGATGCTGAATAGGATGCTGATATCATTGATATGGGTGGTTCTGCCAATGATGAAGAAATTGAGGATGTCCGACTCACTGAACCGGATGATCCAAAGTGTCCTGTCATTCTGCTTTCTACATTCGAGAAAAGGCGTATTCGGAAACCATGGAGAAACTCTCTTATCATCAAAGTTTTCGGGCGCAACGTGGGATATATGCATCTCAAAAAAAGCCTCGTTCTGAAATGGAAATTGCAGGGAGAATTCAATATGGTAGACATTGGCAATGAGTATTATGTTGTGAAATTCAGAAATATGCAGGATTTCAACTTTGTTCTTACTGGTGGTCCGTGGATGATTGGCGAACATTATCTGGCTATCCAAAAATGGCATCCAAACTTTGTAGCCTGTGAAGAACCAATTAAGACTCTCACAGCTTGGGTCCGTATACCAAACATATCCATGGAGTACTTCGATGCCGCGATTCTCTGCAGAATAGGATCCAAGTTGGGGCGAGTAATCAAGATAGACAAAACAACTAGTTCTGCTGAAAGAGGGAGATTCACCCGATTGAGCATTGAAATAGACATTACTAAGCCTTTGATCTCAAAATTTCGTTTGAATGGAAAGGTTTGGAAGGTGCAGTATGAAGGACTTTGCATGATATGCTTTAACTGTGGTAGAATCGGGCATACCAAAGATCATTGTTCCACTCAAGCGAATGATGATCCGGGGCAGCAGGAAAGCAACCATGTCGCTCCTGAAACCGTCGAGAACTGGGGAGGTTGGATGCACCCGGACCCGATTGTGAAGCGACCACCTCCGTCGACTCAGAACTCAAGGCCCAACAACAATGACTCTGCCAAAAGTCAAGGTGCGCAGGGCTCCGGTAAGCAATCAGCGGCGAAGGGTGGTCCTAGCGCTAAGCCGACTCAGGAGGAATGGCAAATGGTCAAAGGAAAACTGAATCAGAAGGAAAAGTCAATGGCGCCAAAATCTCAGAATTCAAATCCCACGGAAATCTTGGGATCCCGCTTTCATATCTTTGCCTCGCAGAATGAGAATATCGCGGAGGATATTGATTCTACAGAGAAATCACAGGAAATTGATGATCAAAGTAGGAAAGGAAAAGATAAGGTCGTGTACACTCAGCAAAAAGATAACGGAAAAAAAAAAGATCGTGGAAGAGAAAATAACAGGAAATCAGGCCCAGAAGGAAATTAATACAGTCAATGGAACAGTCTCGGTTGAGAGCAGGACCGTATCAGTTGCCCCAGTTAAGATTTTGAATGGAACCAATAAGGAAGGAAAAAAGGAAATCAATCAATAGGATCTTCGCAGGATAACTTGGAAAATAATATCTCCCAGAATATTACCAAGGCAGTAAAATACCTAGGGGATAAACTGGGAACTTCTCCTATTGCTAATTCTCTAGCTCGCCCGTCTACAGAAACTCATCAATTGCCATCTCAGAAAACCTCTCATGAACACACCAACGATCCCCCCATACACAATGGAAACGATATGGAATTGGATCACTCCAACAGACAACCCACGAATGGACATAGTCCCGTCATGGATTCTGGAATGGAAGATCCTCCCTGAAGTTGAAGTCGTGCACTGCGAGGACTTCCAATGCCAAGAGGGCAATAAGGATGCAGATACTAATATGGTCTCAGTCGATGGCCGAAGTAGTCAGTAACTAGTCGTAGCAAGACTATCTCCTCAACAAATTGTTTTCCATGGTTAGTACAAACATAAAACTTCTCTCTTGGAATTCCCAAGGTGTGGGCAACAAAGAGTTTTTACGTTCACTGAAGGATTTAATTCGCCTACATGATCCCTCTATATTAGTTCTTCTGGAAACTAGAATTAGCGGGGCGCAAAATGACAGAGTTTGCTCACAGATCGGATTTGACGACATTATTCGCTCTGAGGCTATTGGTTTCAGGGGAGGTATTTGGGTGCTTTGGAAACATGACAGAATTCAGATTGATCGGGTTGAATCTCATGCTCAGTTGGTGACAGTACAGGTTAAGAGGCCAGGTCATACGCAATGGCTATTCACTGCCATTTATGCTAGCCCGAATCCGTCAACTCACGAGGCCCTATGGAGGAAGTTGCTTGAATTCAAAGACAACAATGAACTGCCTTGGTTACTCATGGGCGATTTTGACGAAACCAAATCTCTTGATGAAAGGACTGGGGACTCGGATAACATGCGAAGACGATGTACTAAGTTCAACGCTTGGATTGAAAATATGGACTTACTTGACTTAGGCTTCTCAGGCTACAAATTCACTTGGCATAGAGGTATTGATCCTTCCACCCGAACTAGTGCCAGACTCGATCGGGGCCTCTGTAACATTGAATGGAGAAGCAATTTAGAAGATGGTTCAGTCCGACACTTGGCTGCGGTGCAATCTGACCACGCACCAATTCTGCTTATTACTACTGGGTTTGATAACTATCGGCCCTTCAATCAACCGTTTCGCTTTCAAGCCGCCTGGCTCCTACACAATGAGTTCCAAAGTTTCCTGTCGCAAAACTGGAAGAATGGAGCTCCACTTACTGAGGCTTTATCCGTTCTTACTGCTAGCCTGGAAAGCTGGAATAAGGAGGTATTCGGTAATCTCTTTCGTAAAAGAGACAAACTCTGGCGGAGAATAGAAGGGGTACAAAGAACAATCTGTGAGAATCCAGCCCGTGGACTACTCAATCTGGACAGAAAACTCAGACGTCAGCTTGACCTTAATCTCGAACAAATCAATTTGTTTTGGAAGCAGAAAGCTCGAACTGAGGCATTACTTGATGGTGATCGTAATACAAGATTTTTTCATGCGTGTTCAGTTGTTCGACGTAAGAAAAATTAGGTGGAGGCGCTGAAATTGGACCTTGATGAATGGATTTGGGAAAAGGATGTGATTGAAAGTATGGTTTCAGAGCACTTCCGCAATCTCTATACTGATGAGTCTACCTCAACTGGGCCTTTCGACTTACCCCGTGGCAGGTTCCCGGCTTTAGAGCTGGCTGATATTGAATCCTTGAGCAAAGAATACTCTGAGGTTGATGTGAAAATTGTTGTTGAATCAATGGGAGCATTGAAAGCTCCGGGACCTGATGGGTATCAGGCAATCTTCTACCAGAAGAACTGGTCGACAATCCATGTGGAAGTAACGAGAACAGTGCTGAGAATTCTTCGAGGTGATGGAGTCCCACCATCACTAAATGAAACACTTCTCGCCTTAATCCCGAAGATTGAAAATCCAGAAATCGTCCACCATCTTCGACCGATAAGCCTCTGCAACGTGGCGTTCAAAATTGCTACTAAGGCCATTGTTGCAAGGCTTAAGCCAGTCACGAGGAAAGTGGTCGCACCGAATCAGTCGAGCTTCGTCCCGGGCCGTCAGATAACTGACAATATAGTGATCACACAGGAATTCATGCATTCGATGAGGAAAGATACGGGCCCTCCCTTCATGGTCATCAAAATCGACCTTGAAAAGGCCTATGACAGGATCCGCTGGCCTTTCATTCAAGATACCCTTGCTGAACTGCAGCTTCCGACTAAGCTTTCCAAAGTCATCATGGACTGCATCTCCTCTTACAGTATGAAAATACTTTGGAATGGAACGATGGGCGAATCCTTTACTCCTTCCCGAGGGGTTCGGCAGGGTGACCCCCTCTCGCCTTATCTTTTTGTGTTGTGTATGGAGCGTCTTGGGCACATTATAGACGAGGCTGTTAGATCCCGCGCTTGGTGACCAATACATCTTTCCGAGCAGGGCCCTAGGCTGTCACATTTGCTTTTTGCGGATGATCTAATCCTGTTTGGAGAGGCTAGCGTCGAGCAGATGCGAGTGGTCAGATTTTGCCTATATAAATATTTCCAAGCTTCAGGGGCTAAGGTGAATCTCCAAAAATCGAAATTGTGCTTCTCCAACTCCACACCGAGACACCTTGTAGATCGGATATGCAGTGTGGGAGAAATGCAAGATACAGATGACCTTGGGCAATACCTTGGGATCCTGATGTCAAAGAAAGCTCTAAGTAAAGGATCGTATAAGCATATAGTGGACCGCATGGACTCGAAACTGGCTGGATGGAAACCTCGCCTCTTGTCCATGGCCGGGAGAGTTACTCTCGCTCAATCCGCTATTGCCTCGACCCCGTTCTACACCATGCAGACCACACCCTTACCGCTGAGTATTTGTGATGAGATTGAGCTGAAAACCAGGAAGTTTGTCTGGGGATCAACATCGGAGAAACGGAAAATGAATCTTATTAAATGGGAGGAACTAAGGCGCCCAAAAGCTGCAGGGGGGCTAGGGATGAAAAGCATGAGACAAGTTAATACAACCTTCATGGCTAAGTTGGGTTGGAGGCTGCTAACGGAACCGGACTCGTTATGGTCCAGGGTTATGCGTAGAAAGTACTGCAATGGCCGTTGCGATCGCGATATGTTCGGTTCTAGAACTGGCGACTCGGCTCTTTGGAAAGGAATTGTCAAATCAAAAACACCTCTGCTTCATGGACTGCGCTCAGTTGTAGGAGATGGCTCTACGATCTTGTTTTGGACCCACCCATGGATTATTAATCATCCTCTCGAAGATATTGCAACTCATACAATTTCTGATGAAGAGCTCGGGAAAACGGTAGCCGACTACTAGGTGAATGGCGCTTGGAGCTGGACTGAGTTTTCGCACTTGCTCCCAGCTAATATATTGCTGCAGATTAGCAAAACTGCAGTTGCTCAAGAAGGCACATCAGATAATTTTTGTTGGGAAGGCACAGGCTCAGGTAATTTCTCCATTAAATCAGTTCTCTCTGCTATGCGTCATGACGAAGGGGATGTTAATGAAAAGGGATGGGAATTGATATGGAAAATCCAGGCGCCCGAAAGAATACGCAATTCTCTTTGGCTTGCTGCTAAGGACGCAATTCTTTGCAATGTCAACCGGGTTAGACAACATATAGCCGCAGACTCGGCATGTGGACATTGCATTAACCAACCCGAGTCAACCATTCACATATTGAGGGATTGTGAGATTGCTCTGGATATGTGGCTGGACTTCATCCTTCCTGTACGTATTCCGGAATTCTACTCTACGGATATTAAAAGCTGGATTTTTGATAATATTTCTCGCTCGGGATCTTGGCCGACTACTTTCGCCTATGGATTGTGGTGGCTTTGGCGTTGGAGAAATGCTCGCGTATTCGCTTCCGATATTGCAGTAACTGAGCCTCGCTCCCGGTTTGTTATGGACAGGGCGGCAGAATACTTGAACCTGGCTCATTCAAGGAGAGCACACCAGCACGCTGCTCTAACATCCTGGACTAGACCGCCTTTAGGATGGGCTGACGAGGCTAAAATCGTTGTGCCTATCAAAGAAAAACATAACTAACCAACTAGTATAGCAAGAAAGCAAGAGTCGAATCCCAAGAGAATCAAATAGTCTATTCTTAAGCAAATAACTATTACCAACGAACACACCAAAGGGGGGGGGGGAGTTGTTGTTCTATAACCTAAGACAAGTAAAAGTAACAAGTAGCAAGAGTTGTGAAAATATGATTGGAAAAGCGTTCCACCTAACAAATATCCACACAATGACATGCAAGGTTGATCATAGATACCTCTAACTCATGCAATCCTATTGTTGTTCCTATTCCTGTTCAGACATAGATATCAGCGCAACCCGCCCTGATATAACTTCCTATTAAACAAATCTGAAGGCCTTCAAGACTCAATTCAATAGAAGCATTAAGCAAAGGAATATAGCAGGATACATGCAATTCAGACAACCCGTCAGATAAGCATGCAATCAATTCTCATTCACAAGTAAACACTACGACCCGCTCATGTAAACATGTGTTTGCTACTAGATAAAGAACTCCGACCCGAAATTACCAAATCCTAGCACTATGAACAATACCAATAAACCTAGCTGGCCAAACTAGACAGATCAATAAGATTCAATAAGATAAAAGCATGAAAATCAATACAATCAATAGAAAGCGAAATAGAGTTTAGAATCTCACAACCAGAGTCAAAGGCTTCAACCGTCAGGCGAAACAAAGGGAAATTAGTTCAACATCGACATGGAGGCAAAATTAGGGTTCTTCAGAGAAAACCAAGGTTCCCTAAAACTAAAGTGTTTTTAGGCTTAAATACTCCTAGGAAATAATAAATCCGAACTATGAAATAAAAGGAAATAAAAGAAATAAATAAAATAACAAAACAAGATAAAACTCGGAAACAAACCCGGTGTTCAGCGCAGAATCCGCGGGTGCGGAAATCGGGTCCACCCGCGGCTCACCCGCGGAAATCGTACTTAGGCAAATCTGTGTGCTGCAAATCCGCGACCGCGGCTCACTCGCGGCTCACCCGCGAAAATCTGCATCAGCTTCGTCTTCTCTTCTCTTCAAGTCTTTTGTCGTCTTCTTACTTGGTTTCTTCAGTTCCTTGAAAGACGTCTTCAATCTTCACTAATCTTCATAAATCACTACTTCTTCTCTTCAACTCCGGATCATGCAATTACATATAAAATGACTCCCAAATGATCCTAACCTAAGCTAATAATCACTAGATAATATGTATGAAATACTCTCTATCATGGGCAAAGCTGAATACAGACGGATCTTATGTAGATGGATCGGATCAGATTGGTGCAGGGGGGTTAATCCGTGATCACCTGGGCATCTTTCGCCGAGGATTTGCTGCAAAACTGCACGGGAAGTCTGCCTTTCATGCTGAAGTCTTGGCACTGTTTCACGGACTGAACATGGCTGAACAGATGGGCTGCAGGAAATTGCTGGTTGAAATTGATTCTGCTGAGGTGCTGAAATCTGTACGGGACACTACGCGACCTTTGCTTCACCGTGAATACATCAGCAGAATTCGGGAACTACTGCAAGCTGAACACTGGGAGATCAGCATTGCCCAGATTTCCGAAAGTGCGAACCAACCAGCAGACTGGCTCGCCAAGTTCAGTTATTCGTGTGATGGGGTCTTTGCATTGCTTGCTGAACCCCCTGAAGATATTATGAACCTGCTTGAATTTGACTTATTTGCCTCTGAGCATATGTAACTCTGTTTCTCAATTGAATAAAAGGGTAACCCCCACATCTTGCAACAAAAAAAAAAGAATAGTAATTTTAATGTAAAGTTACATTTTTACCCTTTAAATAAAAAACTTAACCCATCCAACATTAACTATATATTAATACTAGCTAGCTATATATATATATATTCATTAATACTAGCTAGCTATATATATATATATATATATATATATATATTAATTAATACTAGCTAGCTATATATATACTCATTAATACGACTTTAATGAATTAATATTCATAATGGTAAATTTCTCCTTTTTCCGTAATTAAAATTAATATGGTATGCACCCGAACAAACGTTGCCTGGAAGATTTGGATCACCGCCTCTCTCGTCGACCCCCGGAATAGATTGTAAATCCGGTTGAAATTATTTGGTTTCAAAGGCATTTAAAAAGTTATTCAATAAGACTCAAGATGAATTTTGATTCGTCGAATGTATGGACGTGCTTCATATTGAGTGATGTGTTCCGTTAGAGATTTAAGCTTTTTTTAAACCCTAATTTCTAATTGGTTTGTGAAAGTTCGAGAATGCAAAAAATCTGATTGATGTGATAATGATTGTGACGAGGATACAATACTAATGGAAGTAATGATAGTGTAGCATTGAATGCTTGGAGCATATAATGTAGTGATTTTGTCGAGTTTGGTGTTGATCAGGTATTGATTGGAATTTCAATTAAGTCTAAAGTTGTTAATAGAATCTAAAATAAGCATTCAGAAATTTCATTATCCTAATTTCTTAAAATGCTTCCACTTATAGCAGGGTGAGGGGGTCGGATGTACGCAACAAAACATTGTGTTAAAAGAACAAAGAGGTTGTTTCCGATGAACTAAAATGAAGATTACGTCCAACTTGCATAATCTGACTACTACTTCATAGAAAAAGAAGCACAAGTTAAGGGAATCATTTTACTTTATTCCATATAATCTTGAAACCAAAGAATAGTGAATCTTTGGTTCCATTTAAAACGAGAATCAACATAAAGTTGAAAAATCAATAGTAACGATTGACAAACATCAACTATGGAGTCTAGATTATAACTTTTCTAAGGAATAATTATGGTGGAAAACTTACGGAGATAATTGATAAATATATATACGATAGATGGAAAAAAATGAATCGTCAAAAATCAATATTTGGGCTGAAAATTAAATTAAATAATAAATTACTTTTTTGCAATGATTTTTTTATTGTGAAAAGGTTAAACAAATACTGACACACAACATGATTTAATTGGAAGTACGTCATCAACTCATCTAGAGCTCTAGATGATCAAGATTGCATAACCTAACATGAAAAATACAAATAAATCTTACATAAGTATTGAAGGGCTACTCTATCTCAATACACACGACAATCAAACTAATCGATCTTAAGTTAGTTGATGCAAATTAATATGCATGAGCATATGTAAATGGGATTATCCATGGACACGTGAGTCACTGAACATACTATATGGATTATGGAGGATCCAAATAGATTATGTAACATGTATATTCATCATTGTTGCTATGAAGAATTTTCTCTTCTTTTTTCTTTAGCAGAAAGTTTTCCATTTAATATGACGAAGAAAGTGAAAGTTAAATAAAATAAAAAGTGGTAAGGAAATAAAGTCTATTAATTTCAGAGATATGATAAAAAGGAAACGTAATAGTGTGAGAATCATTATATTGGTTTATCCAGTATAATATGTATGGTTGTTTGACGTCTTTAACTTCTCCATATTCAAGATGAGTTTATAGAGACCGACCAGACTTTCTAAGCTCGCGCGCACGCGCAACCCAACTAGTCATATAAAAAAGAAGAATCAATAGTAACGATTGGTGGTGATTTCCGGCGAAGACACTCCTTCCTCTCCGGTTGCATTCCACCACCTTTCTTCCTCCTTTCTCTTCCCTTTTCCTCCAAGCTACCTCCTCACGAGTAGCTTGGCCTTATGCAGGTGGTATCCTCAAGAACCAACTGAAAATTTCGAAGCTTTTCATCCCTTAACAATGGGGAAGAAGAAGAAGCCATCGTCTCCTTCCAACCTCAATCCGAGCAAGTATAAGGTTGCTTTGCAAGAGGTTTCTTTGTCCGAATCTTCTTTGGGTAAAGGAATGGGCAAGATGAAGAAGATGAAGGCTAGTTCCATGGCTGCCATGTTTGAAGATTTGAGCAAGAATGGTGAGTTTGTTGATGTTGAAAGTGAAGAGATGCCGGTTCTTAATGGTAAGGACTTGTCCGATGTTAGCTCCGATGAGGGAGTGGGTATTCCGGCGCCTTCCCACCTTGCTCCGACTCCCATGGCTGGTGTTGTTGGTGGTGGCCTGGTCAAAGGTCCTTTGGCTGAAGTGCACGGCCAGAAGTGCAATCAAAGGGCGGTGAGTTCCAAAGTGGCCGAATGCATGCATGCATTAAATGCCACCTCGGCCAAATGCAAAGCTCATGTTAATGCAACTTTGGAATCAGCCTTGGATTCAAATCCTAACGTCTCTAAGGTATGTATCCAGCCAAACTCCACTAAGTCTATATACATTGCTCCGAATTTAAATAAACCGGCATCAAAGGCCTCGGTTATTCCCGAGAACGGTGAGCCCGGAGTTATCCCCGCTCGCCCCGGTAATTCCGAGGCAATTTTGAAAGGCAAAGAACATATTGGGACGAGTGCCTCGGCTCCTAAACAACATGCTAACGAGCCATCTAGGCCTAATGCTTGGGCGTCTAAATCCAAGAAAATTTTTATGAACGCCGGGATTGGAGGTAAGCTTTCGTTTTCTCCTCCTTCTTCCGATAGTCTTATTATTAAAGTGTCCGAAGGTTATTCTACTCATGATGTTTGGGGATGGAGTCTTCTTGGTCAATATGTTGGATTTCATCCCGGTCATTTTATGATTAATACTATGGTTAAGTCATGGGGGGTTAAGGCTAGTTATAAGGAAGAAGAGGGTTGGCTCATCTTTTACTTCCAATCCGAAGAAGACAAAGACAATGTCCTTATGAATGGCCCTTACTTTATACATAACCGACCCATGATCCTTAAGAATATCCCCGACAAGTTTGCTTTTAATAGACGGGATATAGCCACCATACCCCTTTGGGTTCGTATACATGGTTTAGCTCGTAATTTTTGGACCCCGGATATCCTTAGTCGTATTGCGTCCTATGTTGGAAAGCCCCTCTTTATGGACCCGGTCACGGACAGCTGGAAAAGAGGAGCTTATGCTCGTGTTTTAGTTGAGATTAATTTCGCTTTGCCCTTCCCGAGAGAGGTGAGTGTGGATTTTGATGATGGTGACTCGATCAACTTGTCTTTCCTTGTTGAGAATGAGCCTAAGTATTGTAATGCTTGCTGCACATTTGGACACAATATGAATGAGTGCAAGTTTAAAGAGAAGAAGGATGGAGTGGGAGTTAAGGCTAAGAGAACACCGAGGGTGTTCAAAGTGGACGAGAAAAGGAAAGAAAAGGAGATGGACAAAGGGGAGACCTTGGTAACTAAGGCGGCTGAGGGTGGTGAAGTCTCGGGAGCTTTAAGGACTAAGGAACAACCTTTGTTTGTGGGTGAAGACAAGAAAGAAAGTTACTTAGACGGTACCGATGTTGATGGCTCGATCTCGGGTGGTGATTCCGGGAACGAAGAGAGTGATGAGGACAATGTGAGTGAGTCCGAGGGTGAGATGAGTGATGAGGAAGTGGCTCAAAGTGAGCCTACCTCAGGTGGGGAGTCCGTTCATGAGATGGAAGAAGGGGAACTTGAGGCCTCTAGTCAATCCGGGGAGCAAGAGATTGAAACCCGGGAAAAAGAGGGCTCGGATGAACCTTTTGTGGAGGTGTTGTCCAAGTATCAATTAAGGAAGTCTAAGGCTCAAACTAAGGCCAAGAATCAGGTGCAAAAACTTGTGGTCATGGCCCTCAAAGCTCAGCAAAAATGGAACAAGAATGCTACACCCTCACGCAACTCCGAGCTGATCCGGGGACACAAATCAAGGGTGTCCCAATGATTGTTCTTTCTTGGAATGTGAGAGGGCTTAGCCAAGCCCTGAAACAAAATGGCGTGAGGGGTGTCATTCGTGAGTTTGATGCCAAGGTTTGTGGTTTGTATGAGACTAAGTGTGGTGGCGTTAGGATTGAGAGTGTGGCGCACAGGGTTGCGCCCGGATGGGAGTTTGTCAACAACTTTGATCTTGATCCGAGGGCTCGTATTCTTGTGATGTGGGACCCTTTGTGTGTTGAGGTGGATGTGATGAGTAGGTCTATTCAGCACATTGGTTGTGCTCTTAAGTGCAAGACGACGGGTGAGAAGATTGGTATTTGTTTCGTCTATGGGCTTCATAGCGTTGTGGATCGCCGGGCAATTTGGGACCATGTGGATGGGTTGTTTGAGCTTAATGACCTCCCTTGGCTGATTATGGGGACTTTAATAGTGTTATGGCTGAGGGTGAAAGGCTTAATGGGAGGCCGGTCTCGGGGTACGAGTGCAAGGACATGATTGAGGCGTGTAGGCGCCATGGGCTCTCGGATGCTCCTTGCTCTAGCTCGAGTCCGTTCACTTGGTCCAACAACACGGTGTGGAGCAAGATCGACCGTGTCTTGGTTAGTGGTTCTTGGATTACCTCTGGTTTTCATTGTCATTCTAGCTTCCCAGATAAATGGCATATCTCGGATCACAAGCCCGGGGTTGTTTCTTTACTTAGAGATTGTGGTAAGGGCAAGAAGTACTTTAAGTTCTTTAATATGTGGGCCGACCATCCTCGGTTTAAGGAGGTGATAAAGGAGGGGTGGAGGACTCATGAGAGGGGTACGTTTCAGTTTAAGCTTGCCAAGCTTCTCCATGGTTTGAAGAAGCCTTTGAAGAGGCTCAACAACAAGGAATTTGGCCACATTTCTAGTAAGGCGGCTGAGGCTAACCTCTCCCTTGCCCGGGCTGTTGATAACCTTTGCGCTTCTCTGGAGTCTTTGGATGCCAAGCGTGAGGTTGAGGATGCTAAGCTCAAGGCTAAGAGGTTGAACAAGGCCGAGGCTTTGTTTCTTGGTCAACAAGCCAAGGCTAAATATGTGCTCAAAGGAGACCAATGTTCCAAGTATTTCCACTCCTTGATGAAATCTAATGGGAAGAGGAATCACATTGCCTCTCTTTCCAAATCGGATGGGAGTAGAACCAAGTCTTCTAAGGAGGTGAATGATGAGTTCTTGGGGTTCTTTAAGGGGCTCTTTGGCTCGGAGATTGATGTGGAGTTGCCTAATGCTAGTGCTTTTCCTAGTGGCCCTTTAGTGAGTCCGGAGGAGTGTGCTTTACTTGAGGGGGCTGTTTCTAATGCCGAGATTAAGGAGGTTATTTGGGCCATGGGTGATGATAAGGCTCCGAGGCCGGATGGGTTCAATGCCAAGTTCTTCAAGGCTACTTGGGATCTCACCGGGGCTGAAATTTGTGTTGCAATCAAGGAATTTTTTGCTTCCGGTAAGTTGCTCAAGGCTTTTAATCATACCATTGTTTCCCTTATACCCAAGGTGGAATCTCCTGATCGTGTGGAGCATTATAGACCCATTTCCTGCTGTAATGTGGTCTACAAGATCGTCTCCAAGATTATGACTTCTCGCCTTAGCAAGATCTTGGGCACGCTTGTTGATCCGGCCCAAAATGCTTTTGTTGAGGGAAGGCTTATGTCCGACAACATATTTCTGGTTCAAGAGCTTCTTAGGAGATATAATGTGAAGAGGGACACTCCTAGGTGCTTTCTCAATATTGACTTAGCCAAAGCTTATGACTCGGTGTCTTGGGACTTCTTGAGGTTTGCTCTTGTTCATCTCGGTTTTCCTCCCAAGTTAATTTCTTGGATTATGGAATGCGTTTGTTCTGCCACTTACTCCATCAAGATCAACAAGGGTATTCATGGATTCTTCCCGGGCAAGAGAGGCTTAAGACAAGGTGATCCTCTTTCCCCTCTCCTTTTTGTCTTATGCATGGAGTTGTTTTCTCGCCTTGTTAAGAAGGAGACATCTAGGAGTTCTTTCCATTTCCATCAGCATTGTGAGAGCTTGAGGCTCACCCATTTGACCTTTGCTGATGATGTGGTCATGTTCTGTCGGGGTGACAAGAGTTCTGTTGATGTGCTTCTGGGTTGCTTAAGGAAATTTGAGGCCATGGCCGGTCTTAGTGTGAATGTGGGGAAGTCCTCTATGTTTCTTGCTTCCGTTGGGGAACTTGAGGGAGCTTCCTTGGTTGCTTCTTCTGGTTTCAAGGTCGGTGAGTTTCCCTTCAGATATCTTGGCATTCCCATTAGCCCCCATGGCCTCCGGATTATGGACTACAAGCCCCTCCTGGACAAGGTTAGCAACTATCTCAATGCTTGGACCAAAAAGTCTATATCTTTTGCTGGGAGGAGAGAGTTAATTGCCTCGGTCTTACAAGGGGTTGAGGGGTTTTGGCTCTCTATCTTGCCCATGCCTGTGGGTGTCCTTAAGGGATTGACTAACATTTGTCGTGGCTTCTTATGGAGACGGCCCAAAGTGAAATGGGAGGAGGTGTGTGTTCCTAGGAAGGAAGGTGGCCTTGACCTCCTTAGTATTGGCTTATGGAATAAGTGTTTCATGCTCAAGCAGTTTTGGCATATCTTTAGCCGGCGTGATAGCATGTGGGTTAGATGGGTCTATCATAGATTCCTTGGGGTTGTGGAACCTCTTGATTGGAATGTGCATAGACGTGACTCTCCCCTGATCAAAGGCATCCTTTCGGCTCGTGATATGATTGTGCAGTTTAATGGTAGAGTGCTAAGTGTTGAGGAGTCTCTCTTGGAGTGGTGCAAGCTTGGCCACTTCAAGGTTTCCTTAGCTTACGAGGCGCTGCGTGTGAAGAGACCTATTGTCAGCTGGCATAGAGAGGTGTGGTCTGCCCATAACACCCCTAAGCATATGTTTATTCTTTGGCTTGCTACGTATGATCGCTTGTCCTTTCTTGAGGTTGAGCCGGGTTGTAGGATGTGTGGGGCTGAGTTGGAGAACCACAAGCACATCTTCTTCGAGTGTCCCTATTCGGCTGATATATGGAGAGAGATTAGAGTTAGATTCATGATCCCGGCTGAAGCCACTTCGATCAAGTCCACCTTGCGCTGGCTCCGGAGGCGCGCATCCAGGCGCGGATGTCTCGCCCATGCCCAGGTATGTTCCTTATCCTCTACTGTTTATTACTTATGGCATGCTAGAAATGCTCTTGTTTTTCAGGGTAACAGGATTCCTAAAGAAGACATGGTTCGTTTAATTTTAGTTCATGTTTTTAGACTTTTATATGAACGATTCCCGCCTGAAATGGTTGGGGACTTGTAATGTGTTTCTCTTGTTTGGATTGTGTTTGTGTTTGTGTTTGGCTTGATTGGTTTGTTTGCTTGGTTTGTTTTTTGTGTAGCTTGAAGGGCTTGTTTGTCTTTTCATATACACTTTCTTTTGGTTTGGGTAGCTTGGATGACCTGTTTGTCTTTCCATATACACCTTGTTGCGCAGTTTGGATGGCCTACGTGCCTCTCCAAGTGTGCTTTGATTGTTTGATTGAACTGAATTTGTAATGTTTCTTTACCCTCTTTACTAGAGTCATATTAATACAAAATTAACCGAGGTGCGGTCCCTCTTTAAACAAAAAAAAAAAAAGAAAAAAAAAGAAGAAGCTCTCTCCAATCAAATTAGGAAGCTCTCTCGAATCAGATTAGGAAGCTCAAAAAAAGGAAGCAACTTTCTTGCCATCGACTCGGCGATCGCTTGATACTGAAATTGGGGCGTCTCTAAGCAGGACACGCCACCGCTGCATCAACGCCAACCCACTGCTTTCCTCTCCCATCATCTCCTCAAGGTTTTACTTTTCGTGTTCAATTCCTTGTCTTTTCCTCTACCCGTTTGCCAATTGCTCACTATCTATTGCATGTCTACAGGTTTGAGATCCGTAACCAACCCCCGGAATTTCAAGTCTTCATGTGAGTTTAGTCTTATTTGCAGAACCGATTGCTCTTTTGTAAGTTGGCTTCTCATCAATTGCTAGTTTCTTAACAGATGAGCTTGTGTTTGGCAATGTTGCAGATGTGTTGTGATTTACCAAATTTGGCTCATTTTTTGTGTTTCCTCCTGATGGACCTGATCTGCTAGTGTTTATAATGTATGTTTGCGGGAAATCATACGATTTATAACCCGGAATGAGGGTGCTATCGTTGTGATACACTTATCTTAAATCTGGTTTTGGTTGCATATCCATTACTAATCTGGATCCAGGGACGGGAATTACCGGCTGAAGTTGCATATTTCTTGTTGTTCCTAGGCTTTTGTTAGAGAGTAGAATTTTGACTCCATTGATTCTGTCTTTTTGTTTTGTCAAAAAGACTACGTCGTATTCTTAAATTCATTCTAAGTGCCTGTAGCAAATAAGATTTTGTAGAAATTTCATATTCTTTTTGGTCTTCAGAAGTTTGGTACTCTTTGCATCGTTAGTGGCACAACTCTTTGTTGCTGAGGCTGGCAAGTTGAGTTCCTCATCATATAATTGAAGGACATTCATCATTGCAGTTAATTTTTTTTTACAGGATATATAGGTGGGGATGGAAACAATGAATGGTGAACTGCCTAACATAAAGAAGTGGATTATTCTGTACCCTGTATACATTAATTCAAAGAAAAAGGTATCTGATGGACGTCGTATCAGCATTGAGAAAGCATGTGAAAATCCTACTTGTGTGGAGATTGGTGATTGCTGTAAACATCTTGGACTAAATTACGCGATTGAGGTTTGTTCTTGTAGGAATTATTCTGTTCAGTGTCATTTCTGTGCCCCCAATTCTTACCTAATTAGACAGTGTATTAATGATATTCTGGTTCGTGTAAGTTTAGATTGACAAAGCATATCCACGGGACTTTATGCAAAGAGGTAGAGTGAGAGTGATGCTGAAAAAAGAGGACGGAACTCCATGCAATCCTGCTATTTCCTCAAGTAAGAAAGCCCTTATTATGGACTTTTCCTCTATGATTCACATAATTGTTTTATAATGCAGTTTTTGTTGATTATGGTTGACATGGTTAACGGTTCGTTTAGATCTCTGACCAAAAGGTTTTTTGTAGCAACCTTATAAGTAATAAGTAGGTTGCCTAATGAACCCTAAAATTGTTCTAAATTTCATTTTTCTCCCATGAATATAGTTTTAGGAAACTAGTTTTTTCTCATGGTAACACAACCAATGGTACAGATCAACTTAGTTTTCTTTACAATTCGGTGAGACTTTTTCGTATACTACAATTCAACTATGCGTGTCTGTTAGCAACTTAACAAGTGGATAAATGTAACTTTGCCTTGAGGAAGAGTATGTTTGACCTGCACTAATGCTCTTTCCCTAATTTACTGGTGCTGATCTGATTTTGGTTCAAATCAGAGTTTGTAGATGACTTGTTAATCTATTGCTGAGTGTTATTATGCTTGTTAACAAGCTCATAACTTCTGTGCACTAAGCAAAAATCAAATTATGGAAGCCTGTGGATGAATAATCATTTGAGCTACGTTGCTTCTATTCCTCCTTTCATTTCCTTTACATTCTTAATGCCTTTGAAGGAAAACAGCTTATGCTTCGTGTAGCAGAAATGGTACCTCGACACCACTTAAGAATCAAGAAGCAAGACGCACCATCGGCCTCTACAAATGCACCTGCCAAATCTGGCAAGGGTGGAAAGAAGAAGAAATAATTTTGGATTGCAACATTTCAGAACATCTTGTAGTTGAGCTCACTCTGTTCAGACATTTTAGTTTTAACTTTGAAATCCACTCTCTTTACACTCCATTTGCAGTTTTGGTACATTTTATTCAGATTATTGAGTTTAGACTTTAGTGTTTGATTATCTCCACTCCTCGCCATTCACCGCATGAAAAGATTAGGAAATAAACTCCCACCAGAACATGCATGATGGGCCAAATTTAAAGAATCCGGATCAGGTGCGAATATGCCAACGATATGCACTTTCTTCAATAATGACATCGCGGGTACTTTTCACATATTATCAATGACATGTAAATCTGTCAATAGTGTATGTCGCTGGCTTAAATGTGCATGTCATTATTGAAAAAATTGCATATCAATGACTTAAATGTGCATTTTTTTGCATATTCGCACCTGAATCTTTTCCAAATTTAAATTACTCCCGGAAGAACAAGTCTGCTATTTTTCAGTTTGGAACCACTATCATCATTAGGAAATAAAAAGAGCAACCACCAATAACTCGTATAAAAAAAAAAGTCTACTCTGCCGCGTTCAGAAAATCAGCTTATTTCTCAAGTTGGGTGAAGTTTTGCTAGGTCTATACATAAACGCTCCAGTACCCAAGATCACCACAAGCTTATACATTCTTTATATCCATCTATCTATCGCTGTCATTGCCTCCAAACTCTGTAGAATTCCCGTTCCAATACGTGTTCCTATCATCCTGCATATCATCTTCTTCGTGTTTCAGAGTGTGGATGTTGCCCCCAATACGAGACACATTTCTTCTTCTGATGCTTCCTTCATTCCTTTGCAATGTTGAAGCTGTTGGATTTCCCAACTCCTGTCTTCCTTCCCTCGATATATTGCTCTGCATTGCGGGATTTGGACCTGAAACATCAACCACATCATGCCGTTTCATTTTGTCACCCACTTTTTAAATATTTGTACTTTTATTATTATTAAGCACTTTAGAGGATGAGATGCTCACTTGGAGTTGAAGAGGCAGCACCACCAAGATAACCTAAAGGATTAACGTATGACAACATTTTCCTAACATAAGAAAAGTATCCCCCAATGCTTCCAGAGGAAGCAACAGTATCAGCAGCAAATTTCGGGGAACTGGAAGAAGACCCCCTTTCAATGTGATGTGAAGCTCGCTGACGTGGAACAACTATTAATCCTTGTCTGTTAATTATTTCAAGCTCTGCTAATGATCTGTCCATATCTGCACACCAGGGAAATATGAATGTAACTGCTAAAATACCAACTTTAACCTCATCTCGACTCTATGCAAAGCAAGATACAAATTTTGTATAAGTTCATTCTATTGTAATTTGATTTATGAAAAGGAGCAATTCCAAAACCCTAAAAGTTTTTAATGCATACCTTGGTCCGTGAAGACCTTGCGAGGATAAGGAATGGCAAGATCATAAGATCCGCTGAAATCCACCATGTTTCTATCAACATACTCCTTGACCAAACTTAAAGCATCAATCTTAGGAAATTTTTCTTGTAGGCTTTTACCATTAGGCAAACGGATATTCAAAAGAAGCTCTAATGGTGTATCCTCACTGATGCCTGAGCTTAAATCTTTATTTTCCACCTCTACAGAAGCTTCATCAAGAAAGCCTCCCTTGATTTCCCGAGTTGTTGATTTCGAGGGACAGATTGCTTCAAGAATGTTCTTATCAGTAACGTCATTTCTGTTAGAAACTTCCTGATTGTCCTGATCAACGGTTTCAATGAAGGAAACAGATTGCTCGTTGTCATCCATCATAAAATCCTTCTGCTTTGGTGAATCTTCAGATGCCTAGACATACAAACAATTTGAAGTGTACAAAATATCAATAAATAGTGGAACTTCTGACTTCTGAGATGCACTGAACAAAAAAATAGCAGCTAAAAAAACAGTTAATTTATTAGACGCACATGATTAGCATCTTTATCTTGGTCCAGCAATTCAGGAGCCAAGAGTCCAGACCCTGAGGCCTTGCTATGATCTTCTGAAGGTACCGGCAAAGAGGAGCTTGAAGATTCTCCATCTTCACGGGGAGCAGAGGTGGATGTAGATTTCCCATTAAGAGATTTATCATTATTCTTTGAAGTAAGTGCTGCAGTTAACACAGTAGCAGTAGTTTCCTTCAAAATAACAAGCAAATTACCAGTCACATCACCACCAATGGTAGACTTAATTGCACAACAATGCATCTGACCATACTATCAGTCGTTTTGGTGATCATATAAAGCGGAAAATTCTTGCAAGAGATTGGATTGTAGAACACACTAAAAGGTTGTTTGGTACTTTCTCTAGTGGGAAGTTTTATACAAGGACGGTCACTAACCATCTTATGAACCCCTTTCGGGAGAAAATTGGAGAAAATGCATGGAGTAGCACATGAAAATTTTCCCAAATCACTTAGTCTTACACTACAAGGTGGGTCAGTTAATAGAAAAGTTTGGTTGATAACTTGACATTTTATTATCAAGATAACCTGCACATTTAGATGACCATCTCTTTGGCAAATTATAACAGCATGCTCAGCCTGATGTGAAAGTGGTGAGGGTATAGTAGTGAAAGTGATGGACAATAACTAGCCTTAACATAGATTGGGATACTTTCTTGGAGATATGATTGCAACATCCAACTATCATTAGGGAGAAAATGAAATGCAAACCATGAACATACACTTTCTGGAAAGACCTGATTTATGTTCTAGCAAAGAAGGAAAGACAAAGTCAATCAACACAGAAAGCCAAAAAAAAAAATATATATCCCTTGTAGCTACTACTCTAATGAAATTTTTTAACAAACCTGAATATGAAGACTCAACCAAGCCTTCTCTATGCTGGAGACTAGGTTCTCAGGACTAACAGATCCATCTGAGTAATAATATCAATCAGTTAGTATCAGGTAATTAAAGTCACGAATTAGAATGAGAACAAACCCAAAATACAATATAGGTAGGAGAGGGTACCATTTTGCCAAAGCAGAACACCAGTATAACCAACTGCACTTATGCAAGGAATAGATTTCTGTGGATCTGTATAATTCATAATTGATGACGGAAAACACATCTTTAGACAAAACCAGGATGACACATACAATACGAAAGTTCAAATGATATTTCACTCTCCCAAAACACAACCCACCCTCTTTAATTCCACAAATGCGCAAATTACAAAAGTTAAGGGAACAAAGATCAACATAACCAAGAGAACAATCTATGAACTTAACTTCCTGTCACCTTCAACAAACTATGCTATAGCAAGTACCACATCTCTTTAATTTAATTTTCTTGTCACATAAGGTTGCACGTGCATCAAACCATCACCACATATACTCAAAAATAAGAAAAAAAATATTTTCGAAGTCAATGAATATGTGGCATGAAAAGTGGGGATACATATTGCAGAGAAATTGGTTGCATCATCGGTTCCTTCTGGAATGTGTAGTAGGACACAGTACTTTGTTATACACTCAGCAACCTAAAACAAGTGAGGTGAATAGTTGAGATTATTTGATGACTTGAAGAGACGTGAAGTTCAAAAATTAAAAATCCTCAAGACAAGATCAACTGCAGGAAAGAGAAAGTACACGTGAATCTGTCCATAAGGTCTTATCCAAGCGAATGGACTCCTCGTCTTCACCTGCAAATCCAAAATCTAGTCAGGAACCATTGAAATGATACAGAACAAAATAAAATCAAAAGATAAATAAAAAATGAATTCCAGAATTGTAGATTGACTAGATTCTCTCTGCTCAACATCTTCAGGAAAATATTGATCCAGTACTGATACGGAGTTCTCCTAGTGGAATAAAAAAACTGAACAGCACTGAGGTGGGCTAAGGTGAAAGAGACCACACCTGAAATATAAACTACAAAAAGCTTCTTCTGGTTCTTCGCTAATGTAATTGCTTCAGGGATAGAACCAGAGAACGTCAGTTGTGAGATTGACCATTCCATCTGTCAACTATCAAAGCAAAAATTCAGAATCTATTCTACAACAAAATCTAGCAAATAAACTACAATAAATTCAGAATAAAAAACTATTCATCCCAATATGGACTCAATAAAAATCAACAAAGCTAACACGTCAATTGCACCATCGGGATAAACCAAACCAAAAATAGCATATGAGAAGTTGCTGATCTAACAATCAACTAATCAAGAAAAAGTGAGCGCCCAATTTCTGTCCTAAAGTTGTCCATTTAAAGGCTGACTTCCATCACAAAACTATCCATGAAAAGAAAAAGGCAATATAAACTTGCAACCGAATGAATACCAAGTACTTACAAAAATATACTAGTAGTAAAGAAGTGATCTTTCAATACATCATAGCACTAGGGTTTTACTCAAAATTGACGAACATAATGGTCTTCCATGACAGAGAATTCAAATATTCAGCTTCCAGCAGAGCTCAATTGACTTCGATTATCAACTTGCAACACCAAATTCTTAAGAAATTAAACCTATGGAGTTGACCAGGATCTCTAGAGCAAAATTACATATCTACTAGACTAGAAAGCCTATGGTTAAGAGCAGGAAATACAAACGATGGATAATTCCAACTTCAATATTGTATGATCCCATCAACACAGAAAGTGTAATTCCCAAAGGAAACATGAAAAATCGAGATCACCCGATTTGATAATGGGGAATTTCATTGACTAAACCTTGTAATATAGATCCGAAAGTGAAAATTAGAGGATAAAGTGGAGGAGGAGGATCACCGGAAGGGGAGGGATAAAGATTCGGAATTGAAGGCGTAGGCGATTAGGAAGTAGGAACACTGATAAGCGGTCGCAGCGACTGGTGACTTTCCAAGCAATCTATTTTCTTTTTTTCGAAATAATATTCTACGGAATTCTACTGACTACCCTATAATTAATGAAATTTCCAATTGATACCCAATTGTACAAAAAATACACGGTTTTTATATACCGTCACCCTAAATTATCAAACACTGAGACGCACGTTCTTCGCGTAACTCCAGATTAGCAAAAATTAAAATAATTTCAAAATGTTAATCTCGCGTAACGCGAGGAACGTGCGTCTCGCGTAACGCGGGAAATGCACATCTCGCGTTACGCGGTTACGTGAGAGATTATATGTGATAGACGTTGTTGTGCTCCATTAATATATGTCTTGTCCCCACCTAACTATAATAACTACCCTCTTATTTTAACTAAACTGTAATACCTATTAACCATACCATAACACCTATTTCTATCATTTTTTACCTCTTTCACCCTCCATTAAAACTCATTTTCAAAACCTCCAAACCTCAAAACACTCTAAACCCACCAAAAACAATGGAAGATGAAGAGGAATTCAACAAAGGAAGGAGCTAGTGGAGATGGTGTTTCATCAAGTTACCATGTCAATGAGGTAATGTTCTTACTTAAATTTTGAATTTAAATTTGTTTTGCACCATTAAGAGGTACAATGAAATTATTATGTTGTATTTCATGTTAAATGTAGTAGTAATAAGTGTTGAAGAGATGACTTTTGCGTATAATGTCCAAAAGATTTGTTCTTGAATGTTGTTTTGTTTAGGGTTTAGGCTTTTAGGATTTTTAATGTACAAAATTTAGTTTTGTTCATGTTTATGCTATTTTGGGTACAATGTTAGTGATTATAGGTTATATTAGTTAAATGTTGAAGTGTATGATGAGAAATGATGGTTGAATGATACTTGTTAGGATTTTCACGTTATTTTTCTAAAATATTGGGTTTAGGTTTAAATGACCTCGTAGAACTATGTTTTATAGCTGTGAGATCAATATTAGAGACGGGTTGATGTGTCTCCATCAGATTGGCCAACATGGAAGGAGCAAAGACCTCTTTTACCATCAGAGTTGCACCCTTTCTGGAGTACATTGAGTTTGGAAGAGGTTGATGTTCTCGAAATACTCGAAGTTAAGAGTAAGGTGGCAAGACGTCTTTTTAAGAGTTTCTATGAGGAAACATTTCCGAACTTGTCCGCCCATGATCAAGAGAAGTGTGCACAAACAATTTTAGACATTGAGAGAGTAAATACTCCACTAAAAGAGCCGACTATTTCAAAGCACATCGGGGGTCGTCCAGTCGGAGCTCCTAACAAAGAGTCAAGATCAACCCAAAGAAGACCGTTTGCATGGGAGCACACTAATACCTAGATGGATGCTAGAGATTTGCAACAAACACCTCCAAAGAAGCAAAGAAATGCTTCTATATCTACAACATTGAAGAAACCAAAAATGAAGGCGCTTGCCAAGTACAAGGCTCAGGTACGTATGTCAATACGCACCTATGTGAATGGTTGGTTTGAAGTAAATGGAGATGGAAATTGTGGATTTAGATCAATAGCGTATTAGACGGAGGAGAACCAACACTTATGGAGGGAAGTAAGAGATTCGATGATAGCTAACGTCAAGGATATTTGGCATCTAGTAGAAGGAACTTGGATTGGACCTCAAGAATCCCCAACTTTGGAGAGCGTCGTACACCAACTTACATGGCAAGAAATAGGAATGACTCCATAAGATCATTGGCTAGCAACCCCCGAAATGGGATGTCTTGTGGCATCCACATTCAACGTAGTGTTCGTAACGGTGGGAAAAAACGCTAACTACACTTTCCTTCCTTTACAACTTCCTACTTGGTATCAACCAGGGTGCACACTTAGCACGATCTGCTTATTATATATTGAGAGGGAGAAACATTTTGTTCCGATAAGTTTCTAATTTTCTTTTGACTTACTTATTATTATACTTAGCCTCTAATATGCAACTTCCTAATGTTGTTGTTTTATTGTAGTTGCGCATTCAAGATAACAACCCATTACCTGTTGTGTTTACTCCTTGGTGGCGATATGCAGATCATATTGCTCATTGTTTGCACAATGAAGTGACAGATCGATGTGCCGCTTATGCACCGTAGTTTTTAGTTTAACGTAGTTGACATTATGTTTTATTTACTGACTTTGAAATGTAATGTTGAACTGAAACTTGATTTTTTCAATTCTGAAACGGGAACAATTGATGTAATGCTTAATTTGGAAAATATGCAAAATCACGCGTTGCGCAAGGGTAGTGCCCGTCACGTTATGTGAGATGCACTAATCGTGCCAGTTTTAGTTCTTGTCCGTGCGACTTAGCTCTCATTTTTGTATGGATTTTCTCGCGTTACGCGAGGGTTATGGATCACGCGTTGTGCGAGACTTTGTTTTGTAATATTTTTTTGTGATGTTAAATATTCTACTGCAATGCATCAACTAAAATAATCCAACAAGATTAAATATCCAACAACTAAAACAATCCATCAAACTCAAACAATCCAACAAACATAGACAATCCAGCAAATAAAACAATCCAAAAACATAAACAATCCAAAACACAATCGAAAATTATCCATCAACTTAAAAAAATGCATTCATGGTCGGAAGGGAAAAAAGTGAAGGAGAATGCTCTTGAGTAGCACACCGATACCGTTTCATGTCATTGTACACTCTACCAATCACCCACACACATATAAACATTCATTCTATATTAATATTAGAGACAAACAAAGACAATATTACCTATGTGAAAAACAATTAATATTACATGTTTCTCGATAATAAGTCCGGGAATCTCAGGACAAATATACCTATGTGTCCTCTTAATGTACCAATCCATGTAATTCTCATAACACTCATGTGGTTGATTCACAATTGGCCTCATTTCCTCAAGAGAGATGGAGTGAACATCTCTCGAGTCTCATAACCATTGATTGGCGTCATAGATAACAACATAACTCCGAGTTTCAGGTTTTCTATGAGCTATGAGCAGTTCAATCACAAGCCTACGAATTCGATGAACGCGCCCAAATTGTCTCGGACACCGATCCGACATGTGTGGCTCTGTGATGTCAACGCACGAGAGCACCCCATGAAATAGAGCGGGAGCGAGCTTGGGATCGAAGAAGTCAACCGGTCCATATGGGTTCCATCATATCTAAAAACATACAAAAAATGCAAAAAATGAAGAAAACTTATCCCCAAAACAACACAGTTGTTGCGGGAAACTAATGCAGAAAATGTGCAACTTCTCGCGTAACGCTTGGAGTCCACATCTCGCGTCACGAGAGACGTGCCACCTCGCGTTACGCGTGAAAATGCACAGTATCTGCATTTTTCTTGGAGATTTAATATACAACCTTGTGGCCAATTTCAGTAATTTCAACCAGTTCAGCAAATGCAAATGACTAAAAAAGATTCGGATAATTACCATCTTTGGCAAGATAATATCTAGCTCACCTCTATAGTCCCTTCTTGCTTGCTCCTTCACCTTCAAATTATGAGGCAACCAACGATAAGCCCATGGCATATCTGGCGTCCATTGTGGGCACTGAGAAGGTCGAAAGTTGGGGAAATAGTTGTAGATCCATGCTTAGGAAAAAAATATTTACGTTAAATGAAAATTCAGAAATTAGTATGGAAATTAAATGTTTTGAAAACATATACCTGCAACAAGGTGTAACAAAAGGACATTTGGGCACAGTGGTGACGCATGCATATCCCCAATTGCCTATACAAGTGTGCCAAAGCACCCGAGCCCCACGAGGTGTTCAAAGCTTTGTCAAATGTTTGCACATAGGGCCGGTATCTAAGCCGGATCAAGTTTTAGGACTTGTCGAGAAATAAGGTCGAGGCAACAGTATACAACACCCAACCCAATCCCTTCCGTTCTTCTCCCAGAGTTTGACAATGTCTCCTAAACATCTCAACTTTCACCCTCCTTGCATTGTGCCCATTCTATGCCAAAATGAGTCGCCCCCAACTTGCTAAAGTATGTTTTAAGTTCATCAACCCCCAACTTCTGATCCTGTTTCTTGGTTGGTGTCATTGCTTCCCCGTCTATAGCTACCCCTAATAATTTATAAACATCAAGAAGAGTAACAATCATCTCACCACAAGGGCGGTGGAATGAGTTTGTCTCAGGCTGCAATCATTCAATGAACGCTTCACTTTCCCTCATTTTTACACATGCAATCTTAAATTCCCCCATTTTGATCTATCTATTGCAAATTTTAACCAAACACATATTCTCAAAATCCCCTATATTACAAATCACCTTAATTCAATTTTCATGAATTACCATTCCTGCATTAACGAGAACTTGCAATTTAAGCTAGCATGTAGCCGAACAGGCTGACTAGTATAGTTTTACCTAAAAAACTGTCCGAATATTAGGATACTCTTCAATTACAGATTCTCTTCATATTGGTTTTCAACGTGATTGCTTAAAAAACTGGGATCAGATGTATACGATGATGATACACATGTTCATGAATAATGCTTCAGTTAAACCCACACAAAAATGCATTCTCTTCTTTGGTTCTTTTAGCACGAGCCAGTATATTCCAAAATCCATAACTCATAGTTGAATACTTAAATCAGTTATAATGGAAATGTATATTTGATATATATAAATTACTTGTTAACTATTTATTTTATTTTAGATAACAATATTATCCTTTAAGAATTTGGCAAGATTAGGGACAGCAATGTATAATGGTTCATGAAATGCAACCTGGATGCATGTTGCACCTTACTCTTCCAAGTTGAGGCTTTCAACTCTGCTGTATGTGAACTACTTTATCCTAATTTGAACATCTGGAAGCTGTTTAATGTGCCTCAAAGACCGTACACTGCTGGAGGCACACTTGGTGATCGTTATTTCTAGCAACAGTCTGCCATAGATCACATTAAGCAAACAATTTAGTGAAGCAGGAAAAAAAATCGTAAGCTGCCCCTTCTCATAGCCTTGGGTTCCTACCAACAAGTGAAAACAAAGATTACCTGGCCATTCTTAAGCTGTCCCTTGTAAAGACATCCCTTCTCCAATAAAACTTTCAGGCCGAAAGTACTTGGTGGCAGTTGCAAGTTCCCAGAAAGTGAGTGTGTGAGCTGCAATATTGACATCAGGTGCATCCTTCGGGACTGAAGACTCACACCTCCTTGCCGACTCCTGCATAGAGCATGAGAGTAGAGATTTTATAAGCAAAAATTTAGACATCATCATACAAATCAAAGGACAACAGAATTTTCCCAATCACTATATTTATAAGAACAACGAAAACCTACAGAATGCTTCCAGTCTGCAAGAATTATTTCCAGCCATTCACTTGCTTCGCTAAATAGAATGAAAGTAAGCTATGATGTTCAAGATCATTAATCAGAAAATGAAAAATTACAATATACATGTTAGTAGCATAAACGTTTCAAGAACAAAGAAGGCAAATCCTGTCCTTCCCCTAGATAATGAATTGAAATCACCACAATTTTGTACGAATGCAAGATCTTCTGATTCAACTGATAGGATATCATAATAGTTAAACGTAAAATCAAAACCAAAACTAAAACTGTATATTCTTTCATCCCCCAAGAAACTTTAGTAGAAAGTTCTCCATTCATGCAACTACGCAAGTACTACCAGTCAGATGTGTTGAATATATTATCTTACCTTGCAAAAAAGTTGGAATCACCTATCCAGGATATTCTGTTCAGCTGGAGTACTACAACAGATCTGAAGATCAACCTGCAATATCAAAATTTGATGAAGATTTGTTTATCCACTTGACGATACAAAACAAAAGGATGAAAATTTGTGGGTTCTCACCTCTGGATGTACGGTACATCCTCCAACTAACATTGGTTGAGTTGAATACTTTCAAATCTGGCAAGTTCGAAAATTTTCTTCTGCTTTATCAGTGCTACTCCATCTAGAATCAATGACAAGTATATTATTTTAGTGTTCCAAAATACTAGAAATTGCATATGTAGTTTGAAACTATGGAAGGTTTTGTATTGCATAGTAAGGCAACATACTGTATGACATGCCCTGTATGATAATTCAAGAGCCTCCTCCCATTGATTGAGTTTGATAAGCTCCATTATAGGGTTAGAAAACATGTGCAAATTTAAAATAAATCCCTGTCTTCTCAAGTCGGCAAACAACTGGAAGGCATCGTCAAATCTAGATGCAACGCACAAACTCCTGATCAGCAAGGAATATGTTTCGGTTAGAGAAGTTGTATCAGAGATGGATGGGATCTCTCTACACAGTTTCAAAGCTCGGTCAAGCTTCCCAGCCTTGCAAAAGCTATCAATCAGGATTTGGTAGACGGGAGTTACTGGCACGTCGTTGTTTACACTCAAAACATCCATCAGATCCAGAGTGGTCAGGAATTCCCGGCTGAAGCCTTCAATGACCTTTTGATAGCTTGAAATATGCATTGGCCAGTATGTCTGTTTCATCTCCTCCAAGAGGCAGCAAGCATCCTCCAAAAATCCGGCATTACAACAATGTTTTATCAATACCCTGTAGGTCACGTAATTCGGAGAACAACCTTTCTGGCTCATCTCACTGAAGAGTTCAAGGCATTTCTCAACTTTATTGGCTTTTCCAAAGCCATCGATAATTGCGGTATACGTTACAACATTCGGACGACAACCTTTTTCATCCATCATCAGCATAAGCTTGTAAGCTTCTTCTATTTTTCCAACTTTACACATACCATCAATCATCTCGGTATAAATTACAACATTTGGAGCACAAAAATCTTCCAACATTTTGGACAATACTTTTAATGCAAGATCTAACCTTTTATCTTTAAACATCTTATCAATTAAAGATCCATAAGTGTACTCGGTGGGACTGTATCCGTGGTCAGACATTTTGGAGAAGACCTTTTGTGCTTCATCGAGCTTGCCTACCTTGCAAAGTCCATCAATAAGAGCGTCATATACAATTTGGTTAGGCTCAACACCATCTGCCATCATTGCATCTAGTAACTCAGCTGCTTCTTTTACTTTGTGTGCTTTGCATAACCCATCAACTAGAGCTCCATATGTATATACATTTGGTTGACTCACATTTTCGTCATTATAGCTGAAGTATCTATCCACATTGCCCAAACTTTTATTTCCTTGCATCCTAGAGTAGATCTGGCAGGCCATTTCTGTATTCCCAGCTTTACAGTAACCATCAACTAGAGCAGTATATGTCACAACATTTGGCATGCATCCATCTGACAACATTCTCTCAAAAAGCTCATTTGCACTCTCTGCATTCCTCACTTTCAGATAAGCATGAATCAGTGATGTGTAGGTCACCACGTTAGGTGAACAACCATCATGAACCATTTCATCAAACCACTTGCGGGCCTGTGAAACAAGACCAGCCTTACAGAAACCGTCAATTAGTATAGTATAAGTATACACATCAGGGACAACACCATTCCTTTTCATTTCTTCAAACAACAGGAAAGCATTTTCAACCCGTGAACCATTACAAAGGAATTCAATCACCTTAGCGTATGTACTAGCATCCGGTACAAAACCCTTGCTTATCATTTCATGAATAATCCTATATGCCTTCTCAAATTTCCCAGCTCCACAAAGGCATCTAGCGAAATTAGATATATTGATTCTATTCAATAAAAAGCCCCCATGGAGCATTTCACTATAAACTTTCTCTGCCAATTCAAGTGCTTCTGAGCTAGGCAACTCTTCAGTTCCACATATCGAACCAATTATTATATTATAGACCACATAACCCGGCTGGCAACCACAGGTTTGCATTTTCTTGAGCAATTTATATGCATAAGTATGATCCCCCGTTTTGCAATAAGCATGAACAAGGGAATGAAATATTTTGTGGTCAGGATAGCAGCCTTCTGCCATCATCATAGTCAAGATCCTCTTACACCTCCCGAGTTGCCTCTTATTGAGGCACCCACAAAGCAACGTCCTATATGTCACCACATTAGGCATGGAAGAACCACACCTCATCCTATTCAAAAAATCCATAGCTTCGTCAAAAAGTGAAGCCTCACACAACCCCGAAATCATTCTAGTGTAAAGTATGGTATCAGCTACAACCTCTTCCTTCTCTACTAAATCAAGAGCTTCTCTCCAGTTACCTGCCTTGCAAAGGGAATACACAAACAAACCCAGTGTAGCCAAATCCATCTTAACCCCTCCATCCACCATCTCTCTATGAATCAAAACAGCGGTATCCAACCTCCCTGCCTCTAAGAACACCCGAGAAAGCGCAAGATAGGTCAACTCAGATGGCTTGTATCCAAAATCCTTAAGCCTCCCCAGCTCCTCCAATGCCAGATTCCATCTCCCACTTCTACAACACTTCTGAACCACCACATTCAACAACCTCCTCAGCACTTCCCTATCATCACCCCCGATTTCACGAAGCAGATCATCAGGCACTGTATCACTACCCCCAATGAGGTTAACAAGAGCATCATAAACAGGTCTAGTGTGCGCATAGCCTATTTGCCTAGCAGCCCAGAGGAAGAAATGGACACCCAATTTAGGGTTTTTTACAAGACGTAATACTTGAACCACCAGTGATTCATTTAACTTTTCTCTAAACTGCCTAAGACGCCTCTCAGCTTCAACGGACAGCACATTGGCATCAGAATTGGAATTCAAAGCATCGACTATGAAAACGGCGTCGTCTGAGAACTTACCGGAAGTTGAAGAAAAAGCGTCGGATTCCAAGCCGTGGTGAAGAAAGGCGAAGTCCTGTGGCGAGACAGTTTGGTAGAATGGTTCTCCCGGAGCAATTAAACCGTCTAGGGATTCGGGGGGAGGGGAAGAAGAAGAATCGACGGTGGTAGAGAAATGAATGGCGCATAAAGGAGGAGGAGGAGAAGTGGGAGTTGAGCGATACGAGGGAAGTGGGAATGGGAGCGGAGGAGAAGGGTTGGAGGTGGAGAGAATCAGCCGGAGAAATCGACGGCTCATTCCACCTGGAGTTTGATGGAGAAGGAAGGCTTCTACTTCTACTTCTTCTTCTTCTTCTTCTTCTTCTTCTTCTTCCTCGGTGGGGGGTTTTGGAGAGGTTTATGTTGGAGAGGTTTATGTTCCAGCCCTTCAATGGCTGCTTGCTGCTTCAGTTCAGTACAGAACCCGGCCCGTTAATGTAATCCATGAGTAATGCGGGTCCGGGCCGCTCTATCCGTTTACCACTTCTAATCTATACGGGCCCGTAAATCCAAATGTAATCCGGTATATATAGGGCCCGTTCGGTTGGACATCAATCAATTAGTTGAAAAGAGTAAAAAACTGATCTTCAGCTGGTTGAAGGAGGGGTGGGCTTGTTCGGCATGACACGTCTGGGGAGTTTAAGATGATGGAACTAGTTGATGGAAATCATCAACTTCAACTCGAAATCACTAGATCAATTTTTATAATGTTGGAGGACAACATTATTATGAGATTTCATCAACTTCAACTGTAAGATTATTGCACAAATTTTGGAAATACCCCTTGGATTTGGAAAGAATTTTTCATTTGAAGCATTGTTGTGCAGTCGGGATTTCTAGGATTCGTTCTTTGCCTCCTTGCTTCCCTCCTCCAATCGCTTTGCACTTTCCCTCAATTTCTAGGGTTCTCAAGTAAGATTTTGTTCTTCGTTAATATTTTTTTTATTCTTACTTCACAATCTACAACTAATATAAGAGCCTCGTCCTTAACATTTGAAGATTCAGAGGTTTCAAGGTAAATTTCCCCAAAAATCGATAACTTGAAAACCTAAATTCGTTCAGTTTTATGTGTTTGTGTTTTTCAGATTGTGTTCCTCCTTTGGCGTTGATGTGTAGTAACATGATTTTTAAGATAAAAACAACAAGTATGCTGCTAGATTCCTAATTTTAGTGTGAAATAAGTAGTGTGTAGTTATGCCCTCTATGTGTTTGATGAAATGTCAACTTTGAATCATTGTTTAAAAAGTAGCTTGGCTGATGCAATTTATGGAGGAATAGATGCAGATGGTTCTAATGATTGAAATTCCTTTTGATTTTGAGCATTGACTTGTAAACAGATTGCACAATCCTGCTTAGGCATCATCATCATTATTTTCATAAAACATTTTTTGGGTCTAAATGTCTAACATATAAACATCTTCCCAAGAAACATCATATACCAAGAGGTATATCATGTATTCATGTTATACACTTATACTTGGCAAGTCATCTAGACATTGAAATACAAATTACCAATTCCATGTCACATTTTCAGGAGGTAAAACCACATCAGCTTCTCCCTCGCCAGCTTGACATCCACTTCTTAGCACCATCTCCTTCTTTTTTATAAAGGAGGACAGTTGCAAGACATGGTAGATTTTGTCTATTCTTATAGTTTCTTATTGATTGGTAGTAACAACTAATTTGTATACATGTTTTAGATTGGTCTAAGAATTATGTTGATTTGTCTTATAGTTTCTTATGCTGATTTAGATTTAGATTGGTCTAGGAATTATACATGATTTAGTTTAGTTTGGTTTCCTCAGTATCATGAGTAGATTTTGGTTTCCTCGGTATCAAAACCAATTCTAAGTATGCTAGTGATGCAAATCATGCTATCAGTTATTAGTTATGCTTAGAGTTGGCTCCCGGTCCGGTCCGGTCCGGTTCCGGTCCGGTCCGGTTCCGGTCCGGTTCCGGTCCGGTCCGGTTCAATCCGGTTCCGGACCGGTTCCGGTTCCGGTTCATACCGGTTCATCCGGTTCGGACCGGTTTAAAAAAAATATAAAAATAATTTTTAAACTTAAAAAAAATGATTATAAAAAAACGCTATTAAAAAAGAATGTTTTGTCATTGTTTTTAAGTTTAAAAATTATGTTTAAAAAACTTAAAAAAAATGATTATAAAAAAACGCTATTAAAAAAGAATGTTTTGTCATTGTTTTTAAGTTTAAAAATTATGTTTAAAAAACTTAAAAAAAATGATTATAAAAAAACGCTATTAAAAAGAATGTTTTACAAAACATTCTTTTTAATAGCGTTTTTTTATAATCATTTTTTTTAAGTTTTTAAAATTAAATATGAAGGAACAAAAAAATTAAAAAAAATTGGGCTTGCACTTAACAGTGACTTACTTGTTAAGTTGCCTACGTATCCTCTCGGGTTAGAGGAATCAAAGCCCACGTAGTTCTTTACCTTTTTTCAAAACCCGTTATCTAAGTCGAATCTTCGGCGGATGAATCGGTGCGTATCGTAGTAGAATCTCCAATCCACTCGTCTTCCGATGACTCGTTAATGTTACGTTGTTGCCTCATTGCGGCTCTCTTCCAATCGCAAACACAACATTGCGCCTCCAATGACTCCGGTGCCAAATTTGATCTCTTCCTCGTTAAAGTGTTGCCTCCTGCACTAAAAGTTTGTTCCACCGCCACGGTTGAAGCGGGGACGGCAAGAACTTGAGCCGCAATCTTCGCAAGCGTTGGAAACATGCTCCTATGATCCTCCCACCACTTCAAAACATCTAAAGCTTCACAACTAACAAACTCAAAGTTGGTGTTAAGATAGTTATCAATTTCCGCATTCGTTTTTGTAACTCTTGGTCTTTTACTAAAATACTTAGCTCCAAAGGCCCCCAAGCTACTAGAGCTCGAAGAAGCCGGAGGTAATTGTGAAGGAGTCGGAGAATCCGAAAAATGAGTAAATAAAGTTTCAATGTATGTTCTAGTTCTAGAAACCATACCTAAAATATCCTCTAGTTCACCGTCGGCTAAAATATATCCATAATAGTCATCTAAAAGAGCGTGTAAAACTCCTAATTTAAGTCTAGGATCTAAAACACAAGCAACAAGAAAACAATCGGGAATATATCTATAGTATTGCAACCACTTACTCCTCATGCTTGCAACGGATTCCTCAATGCCGGGAATTTTAGCTCCCTCATTTAAACCAGCCATAACATTACAAGCTTCCAAGACAAAAACATTACTACTTGGTATATAAACATGACTAAATCTCTTTGTTGCATCACTAAAACATTTTAAAAACGTTGCAATACTTTGATATATTTCCCAACCTGATTCGCTAAAATAGAAAGTAGAGCCAGAAAGGTTTTGAGAAACAAAAGACGTTAAAACTTGTCTATATTCTATACATTCACATAGTAATATGTAAGTAGAGTTCCATCGGGTACCCACATCTTTTGAAAAACGTTTTGGGTGCACCCCGTTAGTTTTACAAAAGGTCATCCAATCTCTTGTAACTTTAGGATGCCCCCAAATATACTTAATAACGTTCTTAATTGGATCAAAATGAAAACTCATAGCACGTAAACCATCTTGAACACATAAGTTTAAAATATGACAAGCACATCGAATATGAAAAAATTTCCCACCAAATAAAGGTTGACACATTTCTTGTAAATCTCTAATAGATGCGGTGTTAGCAGATGCATTGTCGAATCCAATTGAAAAAACTCTATTAAGTAGTCTATATTCTTCTAAAATTGTACGAATCATCATAGCAATATTTTGTGCGGTATGTGAATCATCAAAGACTCTAAATGCCAATAAACGTTTTTGCATTGTAAAATGATGATCTACAAAATGACATGTAACACCCATGTAAGAATGGGTTTGAGTATTATCACTCCATATATCACTACAAATAGAAACATTCATATCATTTTGGGAAAAATAAGAAACTAATTCGTGCTTGTGTCTTTTATAAGCCTTAATTACGTTTTTCTTAATCACTTTCCTAGATACGGATTTAAAAGCGGGTTGTGTATGCTCTTTAATATACTCATTAAATCCTACATTTTCACTAAATCGAAATGCTAAATGATCAACACAAATAGCTTCGGCTAATGCTACACTATTAGCTTCATGATCAAAACGAAATAAAGGGTTACCGCTAGTAGAAGATGCAAATCCGCCGGAAATTTGCGTTTGTCCCCCTAGCATTCCCATCTCGGCGACGTGTCTGTGCTCCATGTGTCGTTGAAGGGTTCCATATCCTCCACTTTTCTTCCATTGGAATGTCGCCTCGCAAAAGTTACAAGAAACAATAATTAGTCCGGGATCATAATCCTCGGCCTCGAGTTCCTCGATACCGGGTTCTAATTTAGTAAACCACTTTGTAAAAACAGGAGATGTTAGTTTCCGGGATTGGTTCCCGGAGGAGGACCCGGTCCCGGTCCTCCCCCCCCTACCCCTAGCCGGCCTCGAACCGCTAGCTTGCCCTTGAGGCCTAGCGGTCCTACCCCTAGCGGAGGACCTAACTTGGGAGGTGGGAGTGGGAGTGGGAGAAGTGACATTATCACTCTCTTGGGTGTCAAAATGATCCGCCATAATATGATTAAGAACAATTAAATAATATGATTAAAAGCAATTAAAAACAATTAAAACAATAAAACAATAAAACAATAAAACTTAGAACAATATAATAATGTGATTAAAAATGTAAAAGCAATAAAATATTGAAAGACAAAAGCTAATTAAAAGGAAGATTAAGAAAGGAAGAGATTAAGAGAGATTGTTGATGGAATTTGAGAGATTATGAGATTGAGATTTGAGAAAGAGAAGAGAGATTGTTGTTGTTGGATGTGTGATTTGAAGATTGTATGGTATGGTATTTATAGGGGTTTGATATGAATTTTTTAATATTTAAAAATGTATTTTTTTATTTTTTTTTAATTTCCTAACGGCTAGGAGCCGTTAGGACCGGCGGTTAACCGGTTTTGTATTTTTTTTTTTCAAATTTTTTTAACCGGCGGTTAACCGCCGGTTTATTTTAATATTTTTTAAAAAAAACCGCCGGTTAAAAAAAAAAAAAAAAAAAAAATAACCGGCGGTTAACCGCCGGTTCGAAAAACGCAATTTCCCGAACCGGAACCGGACCGGGTCAAAACCGGTTCCGGTCCGGTCCCGGTTTTGACCCGGTCCGGTTCCGGTTCGAACCGCCGGTCCGGTCCCGGTCGAGCCATCTCTAGTTATGCTGTGTTGCCTTATTATTCTCTAATGAATGCAATTTGTGTTTGAACCATATGCTCTCTAAGTGTTCAATAATTTGCCTGAATGAAAATCATGATCATAATGATTATCTCAGCTTCAAGAACATAATGCTCTCTAAGGTACCCATTACACTGGGAACACCAACATTAGTTTTTTTTGGTGGCACTGGACACTGGAAGTGACCTCTTCTGGTTGCCTTGTGATTGTGTTAGCTGCATTACAGGCATCCAAAATGAATTTGGGGAGGAGGTACTTCATTTCTCACATCTATGTATTTCATTTCTATTGTTTCTATTCATTTTAATGGCTAAATTCAGTTGGTGATCTTGAACAATAAAGGCTCTAACGGATTAGGGTTCATTAAGTGGGCTTGCTTTTATGTACAATGGTTTGTTGTATTCGGAGTGTGACTGCTATTTGTTGTTTACATTCCATTCAACATTTATGGGTTGAATACATCTTCCACGGGCAAAGAAGTCTCCTGCTCAAGCTTTATGTGTGATCACAAGTCGAGTTGGATTTTTGCTTCTGATTTTCAGCCTTAATAGAATTTGTTGGCTCTTATTACATTTGAATATAGCACTGGTTGATTATTGAAGGACAAAATATAAGAGAAGCATATGTAAATACACGTGTTGGCTGTAGTTTCTCAAGGAGTTCTGTGGTGCTGATAGACCTGATCATGTAAAGCTTCTTTCGTATATATTCAATAGATTGTAGTAGTTGTTGATCTTGCATTGTTTCTGCATGTGGAAGAAGCATATGTTGATGTACACGTGAACAAAGCCCAAAATTGTTTGTTATCTTGGTGACATGTATTAAGTTTATATATATACGGTCATCTCCCATTTGATGAATGTGCTCAGGTCTATTGTAACATTGTTTGTAAAGTGTATAACACCTATTTTCACTTTGTTAACACAAAGCCTATTAGCTCAATTAAAAGAGCAATGTGATACACACATCGATGTGGGTTCGAATCCCACGTAGGCTAATATGTATGGTAAAGTCTTACAATGACACAAAACCAATTTATGTGACTTTGATGTAGATTTTGGATTTAAAGTTTGTTTTATCCATTCATTCGTTTGATATTTTATTTTTCTTGTCTTTGTTGATAAGAAGAAGAGTAAAAGAAACCTAATGGCTAAAGAATGGACAATTATATAACATCTCTTATAGTGTTTTAAGGGAGCAAATGAGAAAGGATGAACATACATCGATTTGGGTGGTTCGAATTCGACGTAGGTTAATGTATAATAAAGTCATATAAATATAAATGAATGTGTTAATTAATATTAAAATGATAGTGTTTTAAAGTTACATATATATAAGGATATGAATGTGTTATTTATATTTTTTTATGCAAAATTCTATTTTCAATATTGAGTTATCTAGAATAAAATATTTATTCAACTTAATAGATTAATGTATTTTATTTACAATTTAAAGAATAGTCTATATGAATTATTAAGATTTAATTAATTATTTTCAGTATATACTTTGATTTATTAAATTAAATAAGTGAATTTCATAAAAACAAAACAAACTATAACACACAAAGTTCACAAACACATTAATCTAAAATCTATTTACAAAATTATATCCATGTCCTTTTTGGTCATTTTGCATTTGTAATAGTACCGTTCAACTAGATTATTTTTTGTCGATTCGAACATGTCATTTAACAATTTTTACACTTTTCAATCACTTACAACAAACTTTAGCTAGTTTAAAGAAATTCAGCTTCAACTAGTTTAAAAACAACACTTCAGCTTCAGCTACTAACAACTTCAGTTAGTTTATTTCTTCGCCGATCCGAACGGACCCATAGAGACATACAAGGTTTACATAAACCGTCATTTTGTAGAGATGTCAATCGGGTCGGTCGGGTTCGGGTTCGGTAATCTCGGGTTCAGATTGAGCATGAGTTCGGTGATTTCGGGTATCAGATCAAGTCGGGTCGGGTTATATAGGTTAGCGGACGGTTCAGGTTAACCAACGGGTCTTTAATGTCAATTCTTTTTTCCATACTTTTGATCATTTTTTTGTTTGCCTATTTTATTATTTTAGTTATCAAAATAAATTAATGAGTATATTAAATTAATATGATAGATGGTTATTATTACAGTCTTGACTAATACAAACATAAAACAACACATAAATTAACATAAATTATATAATTTTTTCATTTTTTGTATAATTAATTCTTAAACTAAAAAAAATCAAAAAAATGCACATGTCTCAATGCTAAATACTAGTTGATATAAATATATTTTACGAAGATTAAGCTAGCAATTTTTGGTTGATAAAACCTTCTACCCTACATTACCTTATATAATTATTGTTTTCCTAATCGGGTATCCCAAAAAAATCTTCCTACTTTTCTTTTATATCTTTTTCTTATTATACAAATCACATCCAATTACCTTATCTCTTTCTTTTTTACATCAAAACCCACACTAACTTACTTTTTATTTTCTCTCCTACATAAAAATTCACATCTCTCACATTCTCTCTCCTTCTCATTTTTTCTTTCTCATAACCTTAACTAGTTCAGTTTTCCGTGTCTCGCACTAGTTTTATAAAATAATAATTTTAATTTTAATGCATATATTAAATTACCTAAATAGCTAAAGTAAAAAGATGGTTATTCCTTTAATATAAAGTTTTTTAATTAGTATGATAAACATTTTTAATAAAGAGAGTGTTAATCAAACATTGTTTAAATATTTAAATATATTTAGTTTAAAGTATTTAAAATTTATGAATTATAAGATGAAATCTTTCTTTATAATTATTAAATAACTCTTTTTATATTAAAGTACACAAAATATGGTTTGGAGAATTTTAAAAAAGGAAAAATGACCAAAAATAGTCTCAACTTTCACTTATGAATAAAAAATAGTCTCAACTTTTATATCAACAAAAAATAGTCTCAACTTTCAATCTATGAACCAAAAATGGTCCAAATGACTTTTTAAATTGAAAATTCGCTTAACTTGATGATGTTTACTAGAGATTTTTTCATAATTGGTCATAGTAATTGTTGTTTATGTGTGTAATCTTTATTATAAGATGTCATCTTATTATAAAATTACCTTAAACTTTTAAGAGAACAAATCGATTGGACCATTTTTGGTTGATAAATTGAAAGTTGAGATTATTTTTTGTTGATATGAAAGTTGAGACTATTTTCGGTTCATAAATGAAAGTTGGGATTATTTTTGGTCATTTTTCCTTTTAAAAATATAAATAAAGAAGCATAGTATCTTGCATATCTTAATTATCCTAAAATAAACATTTACACATATTTATAATTTTGCTATCATATAACTTTTTTTATTAAAAAGAAAAATGATTGAAAAATGACATGTGGCAAAATGAATATTGAAATGACATGTGGCGGTTTTAGTGAGGATATGACATGTGGCGAAAATTGAGGATTGCTTTAATAGTTTAATAGTAAATTTTCTCGATAACGACAAACGATAATTATATAACGGGACGGAGGGAATAGTAATGATACTGACCGGTTAAGACTCAATATTGTAGGACACAAGAAAACAAAATGAGGATTAAAATTAGGCATTGGCTGTTGGTTGGCAAAATTGAGTAAGCCCAAGACGAAGACAAGAGCGGACTTCATTGTACGATGAATAAACAACTGCAATTTCCAAATACACACTAACTCCTATACCCAACTTAAATACTACTTCTTCCGTCCCTTTTTTATGTTCTCATTTTCCATTTTGAGTGTCCCAATTTGATGTTTCCATTTCTATTTTTAACCACAAATCTTTACCAATATACCCTCATCAAAACCCAATAATTTCCCCCAAAACCACAACAATCCAAAATACACTTTAATTTTTCTCTCTCCTATTATTTTCTCACTCAATCTTAACCATTTAATTTCCCATCTCTTACCATTCTCTCATCCCAATACACTCTCTCTCCTATTTTCATCCCTCTCCCTCCTCTCTTCTCTCCTCTCCTTAATTCTCGTGCAAAGAAGGAAAATGAGAACATAATTAAGAGACAGAGGGAGTACGAACTGTACGTACAGTGGTGTATCTGATATCAATCACGAGTGGCGTGACATTCATCTGGAGTACGTTTTACCCTCCTCACCAACGTCATCTCGTTTTTAAGAGAGGCAAAGAAACAAACTTTCATAATTTGATCATATATAGCTTTACATGCTTGGAGTTGGAGTAGCTCAAGAGGGATAGACAAGGAAGGAGAAGATGAGTTGGACGGAAACGGGAAAAGAGAGAAGGAACAACTTGCTCCTACACTCCTCATAATAATGTCCATTATCAGACATTATCACGAAGAGATTAAGTCGCACATTAGGTTTTACAAGGTCAAGAAAAGGCCTTGAAAGGTCAAGAACAAAAAAAGAACACTAAAAAAGATGAAAATACATAATTAAAGCTCAAGCGGGATAGCGTCTGGTGAGAGTCTAGAGAGTTCTACAAAGGCGATCATGAGAAGAATTCACACGGGTATCTTCATAGCCATCGAATTGAAGCCTCCGACTTCGAGATCGATTGATTCTTGGAGCAATGATCACCTACAGGGTGCCTTTGTTAGCATGAGAAGATGAGAGTGATTTACTTGGTACTTGATATTATTAGTCATTCACTTACCATTCAGAAGCTTTGTCTGCCTTTTCCTTTTGCTTCTACTTCTTTCTGGCTTCGTTTACAAAGAGAAGGCAAGAGGAATGAGGGAGTGATTGGGTGTGATTGTGAAGCAGAGAAGAGAAGGGGCAAGTATTTATCTAGTGAAATTTTTGGTGGACCTATGAGATGGGCCCAGGCCCAAGAAGAAATTGAGATTTTAGCGGTCCAGAAAAGCTGATGCCTAACAAAAAAAAAAAAAGGTGCCCCTTCTTTCGCTTTTCTGCCCATGATTCCATTTAATAGCCTGACCGTACTGCCCGGACCAATCCCGGGCCCACAACCAATTACCCTCCTTGGTTAATTATTTTTAAGAGGTCCTTGAGTAAATAAGGTTGAAACACAAGGGGGTATATAATGATGTTTGTAAGGTACGTGGAGTTAAAGTTGCAAAAGTTGCAATGAGGTGTCATAGCCCGGAGGTGAACGTAAGGACGATATGTGTCAAACAAAGGCTCTGTTTTAGTATAGGTATAGATGACGTTTGTAAGGTACGCGGAGTTAGGGTTGCAATGATCAATCATTTAACAATTGTGTCAAAATCTCACCTAATTGAGTTTGTTAAATGGCAATCATTCCTCAACTATCTCATTTTGTTGTTGTTTTGTTGTTTGGTTTTATGGAGTGAATTGAATGGTGGGAGAGAGTAGATAGAAAAGAAAAGGCAAGCCTAAAATTGCGCTTCCGGTTTGGGCCTGAATTGTTCACTTGTTATTGTCACCCACCCACCTTTTTTCACCCTCCTTTATCCTGGGTACATTTGGGAGCTCTTTGCTACACGACACATCACATAATCACTCATCATTCACCTATACTACCTATGAATATGATGAAATATTGGAGCACCAAACAAGTTGAAATCTGATCTTATCATAAATCTAGTTACGAGGATTCCGACTTGGTTTAGAGACCGATACCAAACATTATATAAACACCACCACAATGACAACACTTTAGTAAAACTCTTCGACATGTTTTTGAGGTTCTACAACAGACCCTTTACCAGATCAGGAGCAGCCCACTCTTTTCACTTTCAACAATCCACACTCTTATTTGTACACCAACTTCCTGCATAACACATTTACACCAGAAATTAACAAGGCTAGGTATGATGAAGGATGCATACCAATTACCATTCATATTTTCTGGATATCTCACTGGAAGACATGTCTATGTCAGGATGAGTAATAGAATACAGTATCCAGGAAAGAGATGAACAGGTGACAAGTTGCCAATAAGTAGATATCATGAACACCATAGGATCACATATAAGACAGATAAACTACTAAAGCATTCTAATAAAAAGATAATTACTTCCAAAATAGAATGTGGAAAATAATTAATTTTGGGAATGAAGGGAAAAAAATATGCAGTTCTGCTACTAGCTTCATTCAACTATGAAGAGAACCAATTATTGCAACACGATCAAGTTACTTCATCATGAACATTTTACTAATAAGGGTCTTAAGTAGATTTGCTATACGATAAATTATCACTAGCAGGTTCCACACTACCCTTTTTAACTTCAAAGCTGGTCCTGATCTCTAGCCTTTTTAAGTATTAAATCAACCAAGCGTGCACCAACGTGCATCCAATGTTAGCATTTATATGAGCAAGATATTAGAATAAAAAATCAAAAGCAAGTACCATACCTTCAGCACAAAATCCACGTCAGTAGCTCCATTGCAATTTGTTCTCATTCATTTAATCTATTTTCATCACTATAAACTATTGTCAAGTCGCCGACTGAGAAATTAAGAACCACATTCTTCTTTGACAACAATGTTAGTGCTAGGGTTCTTAGATATCCGTCTTCTGGCTTGAATATCGCGCACGTATTCAGCAACTATGACATGAAACTTAGGTGCAAGCTTGCTTGAGGAGGAGTTTAGACCCGCTTTCTTCAACGCACGAGCGACATGCTTTTGAGCCTTTTGGAAATGAACATTACACAATGAAGGAACAGTGGATCTTAGTATTGGCTTCCCACAAAGTATAGGTCCTGCTTGTGCACTGGATATACAGAAAGAAAAGGACTACTTATAAAAGAAACTGTCATAAAAGTGGTAGAGCTTGAGCAAATTGCTTCATATTCTCAGTTAAAACACAATTATCTCATATTGCATACTCATTAGTAAAGCATAGTCTTCAAATTCATATTAATCATTATAAGATTCTATAAAGCACAAAGTGTTGTGGAACTAACTTCTTTTTAGTAACGTAGCATCAACCATTCTTCAAAAGAAACCACCTACCATGCAATATGACGTACTATTTTTATTTGATATAAACAACACCATATGACAGAAATTTACGAAGGCGACGCCCTCTGAAATATTTAGACCTTACAGACAACAATGATAGAAAACCTAAGAACATAAGATTTTCGAAGCTTGTTAGAGCTATAAATTGGTGTAGACATACTCCGCAGAATGAAAGTCTTCACAAATACAGGAGAAATCACCAATATAACCTAAATCATTGTATGTGATTCAGATAATTAAGGAAAAATTAACACATACTCTTACGAATACTGCACACCTACTTCAAGTGATACTAATTAATCTGCATTCATCTCAGAATTTTTTTCCCTGAATCAGCCCCAACCAATTCAACGGCTACATTGCATGAGCACCTAGTTAAATATAGTAAAAGAGTTGCTTACAAGTAGAGACATGACCAGGTTATAAACATATTCTAAAATCAACACAGCCAAACATCTCTTCCAAGTTGCCCTATAAAACAGATGTTTCAGGCCCAATCTATACATGTACATTCCAGATTTAAGTTGCTTATACATTAATTGAGTTTGCTTTGAGTAGACAATAATTCTTTTATTTATCAAGGAAACATCCTTGTGTCATCTACAAGCATAAACAAAGAATATCAAACATAAAAGTTCTTCCAGTAGCTAAAAAAGACATAACAAAAATGGTGGAGACATATACAGGGTGCAAGGTATTTCAAGACAACCCAATTTTAGCAGGGCGGAAATGAAAAATACAGCCTTGAGATTCAACACCCTAATATATATGACCTTTGCTGACTTCATCTTGTCAGATAGTTAGTCTATCAACTTTGTACACAAATATTGTAACACGCAGAATTCTAATGAACAACCCCCAGAAACCATCACAATATTTTCTACAACATCTATGACTAAGTTAACAAATCAATGAGCTAAACAGAAAAACTAAGACAGTAAGACCACATTACTAGCAGGGTTAAGGAAACATGATACGTGATCGTCCAATGTTAGTCCTACTACCACTCACCCAAACTTAACACTTAAAACACTTCATGTGCAAGTTTATGACTGTTCATATCAAGTATAGCTTGGGTTACAGTTAACCATCAGAATTGCTGAATTTAGATAGCAGACAATAAGGAAGATAAAATAAGAAAGAGCAGAAGAAGTAGGGTTAGGGAAAATGTAGAACCTTTTGATAACGTAATTGCAGGCCTTGTAAAGCTTCTGATGGGGATCAGAGAGAATATGTAGATGACAAAAACTGGTCAAAGCCATGGCCTTCAACTTACAACCTACAAAAGTACAACGATTATTGCCTCCAAGCTTGGATTCAAGCCCTCCAGCAGCGGCTTCTGCAAACCCTAATTTTGGGGCAAAAGCGGGAGCAGCAGGGTTGTTATTGGCCCCGAAGAAGGTGTTGGTATTGGTCTCTCCGGTTCCTTCAACATCGGGCATATCGTGGTCTCCTGGTGCTGCTGCAATCTCTCTGTCGTCTTCTTCCTCCTTGTAGGGACTAATTCCATACTTCCAGTAATACTCCCTGTACTGAACCCGGAGGTCCTCCATGAGGGCCCAGAAGTAGTCTCGGTAGACTCTAGAGAGGCGCTTCACATGGTGGAGACGGCGGCGGAGGACCTCTTCACGAGTCAGGTGGGAAGCTCGAGAGAGAGCGTCTTCCTCCTTCTCCGGACACACAAAGTTCCCCACTTTGATGGAGAGAGCGTGTTCGTCGGTGGATTCGGTGCCTGCCTCCTTCTTCGGCGCCGGGGGTTTCGACGAAGACGCCATCGATGGAACAAGACAAGCTGCGAGAATGCTTACTTACTGCCACTCGCACTGCAAAATGAATGAGATTCTTTTCGGTGATTTCTCTTTCTTTTTTTTAAACTACCAAATCGAAGGCTGTTTGATAAATATAAATCAAGCCCTAAATCATCTTGCATCTAGCGTTAAAATATATTGTTTTGATGAAATGTTATTCCATTTAGTGATTGTGGTGTCGAATCTTGAAGGGAAAAGTCATTAAAAGCGAAGAGATCAGCGACCCTATTAAGGCTCCGTTCGGATCGGCGGTAGTTGAAGTAGGTGTTGAAGTGGAAGTAAGCTGAAGTTGAAGGTAGCTGAAGTGAGCTGAAGTTGAAGGTAGCTGAAGTTGGTGGTGAAGTTGAGATTTTAGGAGTTGAAGTTCGATATGGAGTGTTCGGTAAAACGAGTTGAAGTAATTGATATTAGTATGTAAAATTACGAAAAAGGGTACGAGGAAAATTCTGATTTCTTGTCACGTGACTTGCACATGCCCTCTTCTAAATCCTACCAGCTACCATGTGCCATTCACGTGACTTTTCTTCCCCAAATTGAAACTTTGTTCCCCAACAAATCTGCCATTACCAAGCTTTCCCGATAGTCATCGATCTAAGGAGTCCACAACGCAGGGAGGCGGCTGGCGATTTCTCTCCTCCACCTCGCAGGTAATATTTCCCGATAGTCATCAATGGAGTCCACACCTTAACCACTGGTTTGCCATTTCTCACCTTAACCACTTGTAGGTCATCTTCTCCACCTTAACCACTGGCGATTTCTCTCCTCCACCTCGCAGGTAATACTATGTAGGTCATCTTTTTTTGCCTTCAAACCGAAATAGATCTAGATGTGTAAAATAAGTTGGCAGTTTTTTGGGGTTTATTTTGATATCATCCTTGCATCGAACTACTTCTCTCTTCCTCTTCGTCTTCATCTTTTTTTTCGTAGTCTGGATACTCCTAATAAATTCAGTGTCATCATTGTGTGGGGCATACTCTTGGTCACTTCCCCCAAGTAAGAAATTGATGTCATCATCATCACCGCCTAGTTTCCCATTCTTCACTTTAAGCTTCTTAGCTAATTTCCTTTCCAATTCCAAATCCTCCTCTGCAGCAGGCACTTTGTTTTCCAAGTCCAGAAACTCCTCAAACACTGTCTTCTTTGTCTTCAACTCCTTCAGATTTTTCTTCGAAGACTTAGAAATATTATTGGTGTCTGACATTTCCTTTTGTTGTGCACTGTTAGCACCAAATTCCTTAGGTGAACCTCTCAACTTATTTCTACCCAGCTTACGACGTTGCTGATGAGAGGAATAACATAAAGAATATTAAAGCAGTACTAAATTTTATAACAGACACAGAAAGGCATATATAAAAACTCAATTCTTATGAGCATGTGAAGGAACAGATCCCAGATACAAGAATGATGAACAAAATAATTTACTGACAATATATAAAAGATTTGTTTGGGTTTAGGGCTAAGTGTAGTGATGTTATCATGCTTTTCTGGTCGTACAATAATTTACTGAGGTTATGTGTTCAATTAAGGAGGCTAAGTTTAGTGATGTTGTTTGTAGGCAATTTGTAGGAGGATAAGTTTACTGATGTTGTCATTGCCTTTTTGTTTTTCTTTGCAATTTGTAGGCAAATTCTGAACCAGAAGTTGTTGTGTTCTCATTCAATCGATTTTGTGAAGAAATAGTGAAGGTAAAACAGTCTCCTTATAAGTAATTACCATAGTTTGAGCATTCAATTGATTTTTGGTTTTTGATGTGTATTCCATGTTACAAAAATAGTAGAGATGGATTCCAGTGAGAAAGATAAGGGTAAGGATAAGGCCAAGGAAACATTTCCTTGGAATGATGAACTAACTATCCTACTGATGAAGATATGCAAGGATTATCAGTCATCTCACGGATACAATCAGAGTTTTGCTTGGAATATAATTAATGACAATTTTGAAAAACAATCTGGAATGAAGCTTACAAGTAAGAGTTGTGCAAGAAACAAGATTGAACATATGAAAAAGTTGTGGAAACCATGGTGTGCATTAAGGAACCATGTCACTGGTGGCGGTTGGGATCCATCTACTGGACAATTCACCATGGATGATGAATGGTGGGATAGGCAAAAGAAGGTACTGACTTAGTTATTTTGTATGAATTACAGTGACTGCACTGAATTACAGTTAGTTATTTGCAGTTTTTGCCATCTGTTTACAGGGTGTTGTGATAAAATGATCCTTTTTTGCAGTTTCTGTTTCCAGTTACTGATTCTATTGCTGTGTTTGCATTTACTGAATAATCCTTTTTGTTCTTTTTGTACAGACAAAGAACGACAAGTTCTCCCAATTTAGGAAAAAAGGGGTTCATCCAGAGCTTAGTGATTTGTGGGACGATGTTTTTGGCCAAATTGTTGCGACTGGAAAGCATGTTGTATCACCTAGCATGGAGCCAAGTTCTGTTCCTACTCTTGCCTTACCTGAAAATGATGGTCTTGCTTGCTCAGATAAAGAAGATTCTCTTGATGCCATATTAAGCAAAGATTTAGAGGATGACTCCATTAGCTTGCAAGCCCTTGTTGCTAGGGTAAATGTTGAATTGCCTTGTGATGCATATCTAGCTCAAGTGCATCAAACTGTGACTGGAAATTTGGACTGTGGTCCATCAATGACGAAAGGAAAGGCTGGCATGTTATCTTTGTCCTCACCAGAAGAAGTGGTCAAGAAGCGTAAGAAGAGGTCCTCAGTTACAACTTTAGCATTCAATGAGCACATGAAGTTTGTTGGAGAAACCGGTCAAAAAATTCTGTCTCTTTTGGAGGGAGAACTTAGCAGCTCAGCTACTGGAAAAGAGAGCCCTACATATACTTTCAACGACTGCATTAAGCTTCTTGAAGAGATGGTAGCCTCTGGGAATCTAAGTGAGGAGTCTCCTATATGGTGTTTTGCAGCAAGTCAGTTTAAGGTGGAGGCAATGCGTGAGGTCTTCATTACGTTGCCTAAGCAATCTAATAGGCTCGCATGGCTGAAGTATGAATATCAAGTTGCAAACAACATCTACCAACCATCTAGCAGTGCAAGTCAGTGAAAAAAGACTCATTGAAGATGAGAGGCGCAAATGGAATATGTTCTATGGTTTTATTTTATGCATGAGACAATTGTTTTTCGGAATCCTGTTTTCAGTTTTATGTAACCTTTAAACCTTATGGCTGAGGCACTGTTTCAGAATGACTTTTATGGAATGTTTATGTTTTTATCTTCATTTTCTTGTAGATGATTTGTTTGCTAACACTGTTTAGGGTGCTGAATTTGTATTACAGCTGACTATGGATAGGTCTCCAGCCTCAAGAAAGAGAAAAAGGATTGAGTTGGTTAAGAAGCTAAGCCCTTTGATATATGTGTGGTTAGCCGCAGCAGCAGAATTGTCAGATGCATATTATAGGAGATTCCTTGTGAAGACCCCTTGCTTTGATTCTAATCTGACTGGGTATATGTGGATTAGACAAATTATGGATTCAGGTTCAGATGTCAGATGCATGATTGCATTTCGTATGGAGCGTCATGTTTTTGCAAATCTGTGTGATGAATTAGAAGCTGACTATGGCCTTAAACCTTCACGATATATGTGTGTCATGGAGAAGGTTGGTGTGTTTCTATACGTACTATCCATTTCAGCATCAAATAGGCTATGTTCTGAGCGTTTCCAACGTTCCGGAGACACGATCTCTAGGGTCTTTCATCAAGTTAAAGATGCATTTGTTGGAAGGAATGTTGGTTTCACTGGTTTTGTGCGTAAGCTAGTAGAACCGCGAGATAGGAACTTCACAAATATTCCTAACAAGATTGCAAATGAAGAGAGATATAACCTATTCACGGTAATAATTTATTTTATAGTTACGACCCATATCTCTTATATATGTGTGTCTTCTGTTTTATATAAGGAGTTATAATTTCAAAGTGTACCTTTTTAGGGTGCTATTGGGTGCATTGATGGCGTTCACATGGAATGCGTTATACCCGAGGTCGATCAATTTCCTTACAGAGGTCGTAAAGGGTTTTGTTCTTTCAATGTCATGGCGGTATGCGACTTCGATATGTACTTCACGTACATATCCGTCGGTTGGGAAGGAAGTGCGCATGACACACGTGTGTTACAACATTCCATGAACACGGAATCTATGAACTTTCCTCATCCACCCAAAGGTATGACATTAATGTGCAGTAGTTCATTAATTTCGTATGTTGTCCACTACTTTCAGATTTCAATATCTATATTTTAACTTGTTTGTATATTTTAGGTAGATATTATCTATGCGACAAAGGATATCCCGATCGAGAAGGCTATATGGTACCTTACTCAAAAACCAAGTACCACCAATCTCAGTTTATGCGGATGGCACCCGAAAATGCTAGGGAAGGATTTAATAGAGTGCATTCTTCATTGCGAACGACCATAGAACGCTGCTTTGGGATTCTGAAGAAGCGATGGAAGATGCTGAAATCAATGTCAAGCTATAGTGTTGAAACGCAAATTGATATTATTTGTTCTTGCTTTGCTTTGCATAATTTTATTCTACAGCACAAGATTAATGACAGGATCTTAGATGATGAAGACGACTTTGAAGAGGTCTTCAGACACTTACCAGAACCGGAGGGTGAAGACAACAATCCACGTGGTATGTCTAATGTTCGAGATGCAATTGCGGAAAGAATTTGGTTAAACAAGAACCGATACTTCTAGGTAATGGATGCCCTTATTATATCTTTTTGGAGGGAGGATTTGACAAGCAGTTTTGTGCGTAGTGTTATTAAACAATATGAGCTTTTTGCCATGGCCAAAACTGCTTGTCAAATCATTTTGGTATAGCTGCATACTTATAGGTTACTAAACTTCATGTGTTTTGGTACAATTGACTGCCGAAATGAGTGTTAGGTACTGATCCAGCTTTCATGAATATAAAATCAGTTTTTGGACACCATCAGAATCTCCCTTACGATCTATAGAAAACTCAGTTTAGAACAAATATGATAGTTGGAAGTGCCAATAAGTAGTGCCAATAAGTAGTGCCAATAAGTAGGGATCCTGGAGGTAAGATTACAGAATTGGGTGACAACACAGTAAAGTCTGTAAGAACTACAAAGAAAATTTGAACTACAAAGAACTACAAAGAATTGGGTGACAACACAGTTTCTGTGGATGGGAGCTGTCCTCGAGACTTGCTAGAATATCTAGATTGATCTTGCATTTGTGTCAAAAAAATTGACGACTCAGAAACAGAATTAATAGACCGTTCAAACAGAATTAATAGATTGATCCTGCAAGTTACAGAATTAATAGTCGTTCAAAAAATTGACGACTCAGAAACATTTATTTCTACTGTAATGTTTCTTGTATGTATCTGACACACAACACAGTGCACATCAATCGGTCCATTTATATTCCACACAACAAGAAACTCTTACAAGTTTTAATCAAAATAGTAAATGGCTTACATTTGATACGTACCCGCAAGATAGCTTGCTGGAAACAAATTACTACTAGAAGTGCTCTTTGGAGATGACATACCACTCTTTGAAGGATGGAGTTTAATCATGCATACCACTCTTTGAAGGATGCAAAACTGAAACTGATTTACTAATATCAATGAAATTTTTAAAAGTGAACTAGTTGAAACTTGAAAGTGAATTAGCAGATCCGGGAAACTAAACAAAAGAAGTGAAAGATGCAGATCAAACCTGAACTAGATGAATTTCTAAAACTGCAGCATGGAAAACAACATACTAGAACAATGTTAATATATATAAAGAGAAATTAATTAGAGTGTAGCATGAATTTGAAGCCTTCATTTATGCTGATGTACTTAATTACCAAATAGACACTGTGCTCAACTGCATTCCTGTTTGAGACAATGACAACTCTACATATATGTATATATATAAACGTAATGGAGGCCAATGGGTAGCAGTGAAGAAAACAAATTGGAGTTAATCAAAATTCATTTGTATTTCTAAAAGAAGAGGAAGAATGGCAGGTATTTATTTTTTTCATTGTGTTGTGTTTACAAAATTAAAAAGTCGGTTTATTATAGCTTCAAATTATATATTTACAGGAGTTGTCCCTTTACCATGGACCGATCTTGAGAACCAGAGGTTTATCGAGGTTTTGATCGACTATCAAGCTAAGTATGGCGCGTATGAGAACTTTTCGTGGGGGATAGTACGTCAAGAGTTTGGTCGAGTTACGGGACAAAACTGTTCTACCACTCTTCTCAAGAACAACTATGAAAGGAACAAGAAGAAATGGAAACTATGGAAGTCATTTCAAATGACATGCAATGTAGACTGTGACCCTATAACGGGCGCCATCCTGAAAGACAACGAGTGGTGGGATGCGTTTTTGGAGGTAAGTAAGATTTTAAATAGCATGCAATGGAATGTTACGTTATTCTTTGAAACTTAACATATATATTTTTCACGTGCAGGACGAACCGAAGTACGTGTGCTTTCGTGTGAACCCGTTAAACCCGACAATGAAGAGCTTGTTATCTCAGGTCTTCTACCCTTAAAGATCGGGTGATATCGTAATATGAGCTTCGTTATGATCGAGATGCTTGCTGGAACTCTAATTTAAACTATTTACATTGTATCGTGGTATTTATGGTTATGTGTATGTTTTGTTAAGCAGAAATGAGTTTATGTTTATGTGTATGTTTTGTTGGAAGTTTTAATCAATAAAGTTAGTGTGTTCTTGTTGGAAGTAATAATAACAGAATGCAACTCATAAAACAAGGGAAGAGCACAAGATGTAGTCCTAAACATCATCAGCATACCAAAATGATACCATAATGCAACTCATAATACCAGAATTACATCGAACCTGTTTCGATAATTACAAACCGAAGCATAGCAAAATGATCAGCATTCAACAAAATAAAACAAACAGTACACACCAAGTTATTACAAAATGTAGTCCTAAACATGACTCACTTCCATTTACGGACCAAGTAGTTGTTAACACCAACAAGCAAGAGCACAAGAGCAAGGCTACATGAAAGAATGGTAATCTTCCTATTCCTCTCACGTAGCTTGATGTTTTCTTTCATAAGGTTGTCCCTCTGCAACGCCAAATTTACATTTGAAGTAGCCATTGAAGAAACCTCGTCAAAGAGTTCTACATTTTCATTACGGACATGCTCAATCTCATCACGGTGTTCCTGAACCTTACATGTGAGTTCATTCACCTTCATTCTTTCACTGTGAAGGAATTCTGCATACTCAGTCAAATCACTTCTCAGGTTACTAGCAGCAGTTTGCATCTCCACCACCCTAGGATGGCTTTCAACTGAGTTTATAAGGGAATCAAACCTGGACACATCATATTCCTAAAGAGAAAACAAATAAATGACAGCACTTCAGGCATTTGTTATAAGTGAGGATGTGTAATTCAATGAATCAAAGTGTAGGATATAACAATGAACTGCTGGAATGCCTAATACAATTACTAAAGTGTAGGATATAACAAAAATGACTCAGCGTAGATTACCCTCCACCATGGATCAGGATCCACATCACCAATGGAGCCACTGGATGTGTAATCAGTCAAGGTGCGTCGCACCTCCCTTGGAAGTCCATCAAATGGACCTGGACAATAACCAAAGGAGTCTTCTTCATTAGCTAACATTTGCTCAGTGCTGTTTGGAGAATATCCATCCATGTCATACCCTAGATAAGAACAAAAATTATATGCAAAACTTTGGAATTATAGTGAACTTATTAAATCATCACGAGACCATATATCTGATAATGAATGGGTTGGTTCTTGACTCCAGTCCAACTGTTGTGAGTACTAAACATGTTTCTATCTACCTCTTTTGCTGAAACAAGGTTTTTTGCTTAACCAGTGTGACCCCAACAATTGAACCAATTCGCTTCCTCACCTTGCTATGGATTAATTATTTTATGATAGGTTCCCAGATTGATTCTTGGGGTTGTTGCCTTCATCAAACCCTGGTAATAATTTCTGCTGATGTTCTAAACTCAAAACTCCAACTTCTTTATGTGAATATAAATCCTACCTGTCATCTTAAAACGTATTCTAAAGTTATGAGGTGGAGTGCCCAAGACTCTATAAGATTTCCTTCATTTTGAGATACGGATTCAAAACACTTGGTATGTCTGGAAGATCTCCTTCATTTTGATATTGAGGTTATTTCTTGATCTCCAGGCATCATGATTAATTAAAGGCCATTATTCAGATGGCAATACTGAGGTTGCTGAAATTTAGAACTACAAGTTCATTACCCAATTTTCTCATCAGACTTCAGAACTTTATGAAAAACACATTTAAATTCAAAAACTTCTTTGCTTCCAATTTCAGATAACCAGCTAAATATTCCAATATCTAATTGACACAACAAAAGGTCGTCTTGTGTAGACATTTCCTAACTTGCAGATTTCTGAGAATTGTGCAGTTGTCTACAAGATAAATAACAAAACATTCTACAAACAGAAAGGCAGAAAGGCAGAAAGCCTGAATTCAGAAACATAAACAAACCAGATATGAAATTTCTATAAACTGGAGTGAAATCAACAGTTACACAACTCAAAACCGTGAAGAATCAAACAGCAACTATGACATATCCATTCAGATTGTGAATCTGAAGAGACTCCTCTCTCTTTATTTTATGAAGAGACTTGATTATAGTAACTTAAATACGCATTATACCTCTGACAGACATTCCTTGAATAAATGTTTATCCCTATTCATTGATAGCAGCAATGCTTATATTCAATTTTACTGCAGTGTATCTAGACTTGCACCAAAGCACTCATACCCAGCTACCTTGGGGCTTGGACATCCACAACTAGACAAAGATTGAGATAAACAAACATCATCTGCAAAAGATATCTATTTCCAATCGAGTTTTTCATACAACTAGGTGAAGTAGGTGTTGAAGTGGAAGTGTGAGAGACCAAGAGTTTATAAACTATCCCTCAACAATTCACAATTAAGAGATCAATGCATCATATTCCTTTGACTGAGCAAGTTCACATAGATAATTAAAACAAGCAAACAACAATCACAAACTAGAAATACAAAATGAGATCAACCAATCCATTATAGCTAGATTTATCATAACTTATGTAAACTTAATGCAAAAAATAAGCAGTAATCTCTTTTATATGTCAGAATTCACATTGACATTTTAACAAACACCTTATGTGCATAATTACAGTGCAAGTTTTCCTAGCAGAAAAGGCCCTAAATTCACAACTCCATTACTAAGACAAATCAAACCCACTGCAAGTTCAAAGAATAGACAGAAATTTAGAAGAGGTTCTCGGTTTTTTTCGGGATGCAAATCAAATACACGTATTCTTCGATCAAGTTTATTTCTGGATGCAAATTAGGGTTCAAGGAATAATCAACCTGGGGATGCAAATTTGATGAAAAGGAAGTTCCAATTTCACAGTTTGGAAACAATCTAAGCAACTCATCAATGATTTTCGAAGCAACGAAATAAGGTTTACCTGGGTCGCTGATTTTGATCGAAGAAGCTTTCCTCTGTGCAAACCAAAGATATGAGAATGGAAGATATGAGAATGGAGAGTAAGGGCCGCAGGGGTACAAAACGTAAACATTCACAACTTCAACTCCGAATTTCTCCTTCCCCTATACCCCCCAAGGGTACAGATTTTGCTTCAACTTCAACTCACAAAGCCTTCAACTCCATTGCTTCAACTCCATGAGCTTTACTGCCGAACACTCCAATTTTCCCTTCAACTCCACATTTCTTCCACTTCCACAGCTTCAACTCCTCATTTTTGCCAATCCGAACGGAGCCTAAAGAGCCTAGAAATATGAAAAAAGCGACAATTATCAAACAAAGAAATAAGAGATTTAGAGTCCATAATAACGGACCTAATCTCCCAAGGAGGGTTAAGATGGTTCAAGATACATTTGATAAGAGTCAAGTCATCACTTTTTACGATAATATTTTTAATATTAAGACGAAACTCTGCTCTGATTCCTTCAAAGACAATAAATTGCTTCAGTAATCAGAACCTAGGAGGGTGAGATCATCATCTTCTCAACAAACGAAATAAAAACAGTAGAATTGCGAATAATAAAACCAACAAAAGAATTAGAATCGGCTCTCTTGGAGTCATCATAATTAATTTTATAAAAATCTTGAGGAGGCTTGTGCCACCTAGGATTATTCTTACTATGATTCTTAGTCCTAGGTTTCAGAGTCTTGTCAGGAAATTCATTTTTCCATTCGAGAAAATGAAAAAGAGCTGTTTTGGCAATATCCAGAGGAGAGGATTTAGTAAGGTTATGAGTAGAGTAGTGCGGAAGATAAGATTATTTCTAAAGTTCCAAAGAGTCCACCAAGTGAAAAATCCTAGTTCAAATTTGGGATTATCATTACAGAAGGAGACAAACGAATTTTCAAAATCTCGGAGAGTATTGAAAAGAGAGATTATAATCACGTAACTGGTTTAAATGATCAAGGACCTTTTCAGTAAATGTGCAATTAAAGAAAAAATGTTTCTTGTGCTCATCACAAGTATTACAAAGAGCACAAGTAGAGTAGACCTTATGAAAATGACGATCTAAACGTTCCGTAGTGGGTAAACAGTCAGAGAAAGTTTTCCAAAGGAAATTCTGAATTTTCGGGGATAGCTTGGTCTTCCAAAACAGGTTTAGATCAATATTAGGATCTTTTATTGGATGAATCAGTTTATAAGCGGATTTAACTGGAAATTTACCCTCAACTGTAGAGGTCCAGATAATATGGTCCTTAGATGGATTAATAGGGATACGAATCTTCAAGATTGTCTCAACTATCCCTGGGGGGAGAGCCAGATTGAGTTTTTGGATGCCCCATTGGCGCGAAGAAGTAATGAAATTAACTACTTTTTGGGAAAGAGGCGTATTGTTACGAAATTGGTTTAAAGAGTAGTTTGGTATTCAATTATCAGTCCAGAGGTTAATGGTCTTGCCATCACCCAATTGCCAAGATAAACCTTTTTTAAAGTCTTCTAGAAGTAAAAGCAGTTTCATCACAAACTCCTTTGGGGAGAAGAAAGCTCTGCATAAGGTAATTGACCTGAGAGACAAGATTGGTTTGGATCATAAGAGCTCTAGTAGCTTGTGAAAGGGTGTCGACTTTCCACTTAGTTCTTTGTTGTTTAAGGGTTGTAATGGCATCATCAAACATGTCATTGGAGACCTTCCCTTGAATGATGGGAATACCAAGATATTTCTCCATTTTGCTGGTGAGTGGAATGTTTAAATAGGAGGCTAAATCCTTTACAAAAACTGAAGATGCATTATTAAAAACTTGCATCGAACTTTTATGGTAATTGATAGAAAGTCCACTTTGTTTGGAGAAGCGGGAGAGGAAATTTTGGATAAAAATGATATTTTCAGTTGTAGCACTTGCAAGTATAATAGTGTCATACGCAAAGGTGAGAAACGAAATAGGAAACCCGTTTCTAGTCAGTTTGATGTCGACACAAGGTGATGTGGGACACCCCTTGACATTCACAGAGGCACAAGAGGAAGAGATGTTGAGTGTTCGTTCAAACGGACCAATTACGAGAGCACGTGCCAAATCCATTGCCCAAGCAACTACGAGCATTGTCGCCAAGGCATTTGCAAGAAATGGAGCGTCTTCCAATCACACACCATCCTCCGTCATGTTATCAATGGCTACTTATAGTGAAGAGACGTCCTAGACCTACACGTCCTAAGATCCAGCATGATACCAAGGACGACTTGCACTGAAGGGACGTCCTAGACTTAGGCATCCGTCCTAGAACTGTTTTCTATTGTTTTTAAAGTCTTTCTCATTACTTACTATCTTTAGCATTAGCAAGTTATTATATTTGGTAACCCTAGTTATGAGTCCTATATATATGGACTTAGAACAAGAATTGTTTTTACGTTGAATTTTATAGCAAGCCTAGTTGTTGAGATTTTCTCCACCCCTTGCTTTCAACGCCAAACCCTAGTTCGGGCTCGAACCTCCACGAGCCATTTATCCAGTCGTTGTTACTCAGTCCAGGTCGTCGCCATTGTCACAGTTCCAAACCCTAGCCGCCGCCGTCATCCCCATCAAACCCTAGCCGTTGCCGCCACCCTTCCCCAACCCTAATTGTCGTCATCTTCTTCCAGCCTTCATATCATCGTTTCAGCACCTCATTCCACTTCACAAATCCTCAATCATCATCCCTTCATCAAATCGTTTCCGCCGTCACACTTTCTAACCCTGTCCGTCGAAGCCGAACCATCCTAGGACGCCTTCCTACCCAGATTCACATCCGCCCATCTTGTGAGTTCAGTCTTGGACCTAGTTCAAGCAAGTACTGCATCTCCAAGGATTCTCCGGCCACGCGTCCTGCCTAGATCTGTCCCCCGCGAGCCTTGCAAGAGGTTTTCACATCACAAGGGTTGTTGTCCTTGTTGGCCTCAGTATAGAGATATATGTCCATGAATTCCATGGCTATAACAAAAAGCGTTGGTGCTAATGGATCACCCTGTCTAATTCCACATCCAGGTCTAAACTCGGGACCTGGTTGGTTATTGACAAGGACAGAGTAGGAAGTTGGGCTGCGAGAATGTTGTCTTGAATGAGCCTACCTTCAACAAAATCTCCTTGATGAGGTGAAATAATTTTCTCAAGTAAAGGTTTAATACGGTTGACCATAATCTTGGTGATAATTTTATAGGAAGAGTTACATTAACTGATAGGCCGATAATCAATAATAGTCATAAGCGAATCGATTTTAGGAATAAGCGCAATAAACGAGTGGTTAATAGAGGAAAGCATCTGTTCAGAATGAAAAAGCTTTGATTGCTGCTAGAAGAGATGTTTTAATAAAATGCCAATACTTTTGATAGAATTCAATACTAAATCCATCAGGGCCCGACGTTTTGTCGGGAGGTTGGTCGAAGATAGCTTTAAGAAGTTCAACTTCAAATGGAGGTTTACACATCATGTCATTGTCCTGATTGGTAATAAGGCTAGGAATAATATCAAGATCAGGATCTGAGATACCTGTGGCGCCATTATTTTGAAATCGTTCAGCCAATTCCTTAGTGTTTTCTTTGGTGATATCATCTTGACCTTCAATAACAAGGCCATCCTTGTTACAGAAACGAAGTAAATCTTGCTTAAAGCTTCTTTGTTTGGATATCGCGTGGAAGTATTTAGAATTTTTTCACCTTCTTTAATATGTTTCGATTTAGCTCTTCTATGCCAATAGTCTGTTTGGAACTGAATTAAGGAGGCGTATTTTATGGAATGACTAGCAATCTGATGCATAATTCTAGGATTTGAAGGGTCGTCTATAAAGTCAAGCTGGAGTTGTTGGGGTTTATTTTTCAGTAATGTAAAGTTGAGAAAAATTGTTGCCACTATTGGAGCGAATCCACGATTTGAAGTATCTTTTAAGCAGTTTTAATTTATGATGAAATTTGTACATAAAAGAGCCTTGAACTTATACTTCTAGTAATGCAATCACTGCATGCTCATTGTGATAGAAAAAAGGAAGGAGATGAATTCTAACCCATATATCTTCATGACTTACTATTCTTGCCAAATGATCAAATTCAGTAGTGATAGGTTTCAGTTATACTAGTTTGTTTTGGACACGATAGGGTCTATATCCCTGGCTTCCTGTTAGCAAAGGAAAGCATAGTCTAGGTGTCATACGAGCTCACTTCAATATCACCTTGTATGCCTCTCCAGTGCTGCTTCACTTTGGCCAGAATAACAGAAGGCTGGATATTCAGAGAAGTATATACCATTTTAATGAAAAGAGTGAGGTTGGACATCTTGGCTAACATTTTCTGGACTTCTGGTAGAGCTAAAAGATTAGGGACAAAGGTGGGTCTTGGTGGATGAACAATAGGATGGTAGGAAAAAGAGCTTTGTTGTTCCGGGATCTGGTCTGGGTTGAGAACATGAGGTTCAAAGTGGGAGTTTTCAGTTTCCTCAAGGACTTCATTGTGAAAGTCGAGAGGAGAGTTTGGACTACCATTGTTGGTGTGGATGATCAAGGCATTGGATGGTTGACCATTGTGTATGAGAGAGTTGTTGTTGTCCATATAATGAAAGTCTGCAAGATTAACGTTGGAGAAATTAATCATTGCATCAGCATAAGAGATGTTCTCCTCCATGACAGACAAAAGAGAGATTAAAAGGGAGCTGAGGATGAGAAAATGAAGGGTTAAAGTTGGGAATGAGATAGTAAAGAGACTTAAATTTCCTGACTACATCAAAATTAAAATAATAAGCATAACAAGATGTATTAAATATTAAGGTATATATGTTCTTATGACAAAGATAATTGAGGAAGTAATCAGTAAAGAAAATATTACAATGTTTCATAATCAAGATAGGGAAATTATGGGCTATACAATTAATGTATAGACTCTTACCAGAAAGAGTATATAGACATGCTTTTGATAGTTTCATAGTGACAAGTAGGGTGGTATGTAATATATCCTTGATGACATGGACTATCAGAGATATCACATTTGAATAAATTCATACAATCATAAGATGAAAAAATTTCATTCTGATTACAACAATATTGACTGAAGCATAAACATGCAATGGTTTCAGATTTTTTTGCAATAGGCAAACAAAATTTACAAATGGTATTGAAGATCCAAACAGAAGGGCATAGGATCCTCCTATAAATCTTATTTGTAATAGGAACATCACTCATATAGAATATGTCAGAACTATGTGGTATAGTATATGTGTCAATAGATCTATGTACAATATTAGTCCAGAAAAAATGTCTTTTAATAGAAATAAGGAAATATATAGACCAGAAGGAGATCTGGCAATATATAGTCATTGACTTCAACCAAATCCATACAGTAATCAAAGTATAGATAGCAACTCTTCAAAGTAAAGAAGTATGTTTGTCAGATGTAGGGTCATAAGGCCAAAGGCCGGTCCATTCATCCCAACTCCGACCCAAGCCACCTCAGCAGGAGCAGGGAGATTTCGAAGCAAAGAATCAGGTTTAGTGAAGAACGTAAATTCAACACCAGAAAATGATTCCAGCCTCATACTTTCACCCAACCAAGCGAGGGGGCCTGTCAGGAGAGGGAGAGAAAATGAAAGCAAAGGAAGAAGAGAAAATACTTTGGAATTTGCAACATCCATCCGTGCATGCATCAAACAAAGCGCGAGGTGTTTCCAACACTCCATCTTCAATCCCACACATCAAAGAACCACGCAAGTGACTGAGTTGGAATAAGGATGTTAATGATAGGGTTGGAACCGAGGAAATCTGTAGAGGAGATGTGCAAAAAATCAAGGGGATTGCATCTAGGGTTAAGAGTTGTTGTCAGGATTGGGATTTGGGTGTAGAAATTAAGCAAGGGGAAGAATAAATTTCTGATGATGAATGAGGGAAGCAAGGGGTGCGGATTAGGGATCTAAAAGGTTGGAGTTGAAGGGGCTAAAAGCCCCATCGGGAGAGACCAATTTCAGCAGAAAGGGGGAGAATTAGAGAGAGAAAGAGGAGAGAAGGCATAGCAAAATTCTTCCGATGATTTCTCTTCAAATTGCAATTCACAATTTTCTACGTTAATCTCTTTAATCAAAACATAATACTCCCTCCGTCCGATGATTGAAAATTCATTTCCGTTTTGGACGTTCTAAAAATACTTCTCATTGAATGTCATCATGATGCAACAAAGCTAAGGGATCGTCGCACCCATGTCGAGCACAAGGACACCGACTCCAGCGAACGTGATGACGACTACGACGTTGAGTTTCCGAGCCATTCTTCACATGGCAAGGGAACTCACCACCATCACAAGTGTCACGGCCGCCATAAGAAGCTCGACGAAAGTTTGCCCACACTCGGTGACTACAGGAACCGAGATCACAGTTCCCAGCCCACATGTAGGTATCACTCGTGTCGTCACAACACCGCTTTGACAGTTCCCTTCAACATTGACGATCATCTTCACCACCAAAGTCCCAGATCACGACCACCTATTGGTTGTAGCTCAGCCCCTGAGTCTAATCGAGATGGTTTTGAAGAATTTGATGATGAGGAGTTCGCCCATGCTGGAGTTCCCAATCCTGGTAACCTTCACACTCCTCTGGGAGTTCCTATTGAAGACATGGAGGTCCCTCCAGATTATATTCCGCCGGCTGCTCTTCCAGTCGACCGTTATGTGGGACGTCGTGAAACAGGTCAGTATGAAGCCCGCTATGGACGTAGGGAACACCATCAGTTCCCTGCACAACGCCGAGAACGCCAACAGTTCCTTGCACCGCGCCATCCAAGGCTATGAGGATGTTAACGATTATGACCATGACAACCGTGGTTTTCATCGTCATGCACCTAGATATGATGAGCCCTTACCTGACCCTCGCCGCTATGAAGCACGTCGTCCAGCCGTGCCCGGTCATACCGCTCGCCGCGATATCAAGGTAAAGATTGAATTTTTCTATGGCTTATATGATCCCGCTGTTTTTCTTGATTGGATGCAGGCTACAGACCATGTCTTGAAGCATTGTCACTATGAGGAAGCCGAAAAAGTTGAGATATCCACTCTCCACTTCAAAGACGCTGCTCAAACTTGGTGGCACCGCTTCACTTCAGACCATGTTCGTCGCAATCTTGAACCCATTTCTACTTGGGATCAGCTACTCTTTGTCATGACTAGAAAGTATGTTCCCACTGGTTATCGGAACCAGGTCCAAATGGAGATAGCTATGCTCCGCCAAGGAACCATGACACCTCTTGATTTCTTCGCCAAGATTGAGGATCTCTACTTCAAAGCTAATGTCAGAGCCGCTCCCACAGCCCTACGCACCAAGTTTTTGAGTGGTCTCAATGCTCCCATTCGAGATCAACTTGAAATATTGCCAATCAAAGATCTTAACACTTTGGTGCACACGGCTATGCAACTTCACTACCAGCTTCTTCGCAAGAAGAACACTTGGCCAACTTCGGTTCAATCCACGTACAATTCTAACTCTTCCAGTTCCCTTTCTACTAAAGTGCAAAATTCCTCTTCGCAGGGAAAGACAAGAACTAGTTCCCGCCCGGTTGCACCACCCCCACAACGCCCCTCAGCGCCTAAGCCCGCAACTCAGCAACATGGCCACACCAGTGACATAGAATGCTACAAGTGTGGTGGGCATGGTCACTTGAAGCGTGATTGTCCAAACACCAAGAGAGTGTTCTTCAACCAAGCCACCGACTATGAGTTCTGCGTAGATGAGGAACCAGAAGAGGAACCAAGTGATGAGTTCCCTAGTCAGGAAGACGTGGATGCTTATGCTTGTGCCCCACATGAGAGCAATGCGTATGCCCCACTAAGTCTTGTTACTAGGCGTGTGCTCACTGTCAAGGAAGTAGATTTGGTGGACCAAAGAGAAAATCTATTTCACACCAAATGCAAAGTCCAAACCGCCTCTTTGAGTGTCATAATAGATGGTGGCAGCTGCTGCAACATGATCAATGAAAAGGTGGTCAAACACTTCAACCTTCCAACGACACCCCATCCACAACCATACGGTCTCCAATGGATTTCAGAATCCGAAGGCGATCCCATCACAAAACAGTGCATTATATCCTTTTCCATTAGTCATTATAAAGATTCTGTTTTATGTGATGTAACTCCCATGGATGCTGTTTGTGCCTAAAAATACGACGAGTGTGGAACGAGTGGAAGCTACGCGTAGAAGGACATCATCGACGCGACGAGGTGAAAGGAAGATATCGTCGACGTAACGAGACGTGGCAAAGGTCTCGTTCTTCTCATGGATTAGGTCAGCCGAGTGCATTCTATCTTATTCTATATTATATTATTGTAAATGGTAAAAGATACGGTAGAGAATATCTTTTACCTTGTTTATTATATCGTTATTTAGATAGAAGGAAAAGATAAGATCTCGTTTCCTTAAAGATATTGTTAGGGTTAGCCTATAAATAAAGGCTAACGCCTGCTTTGTAATCATCTAAGCCGTCATTCGAGTAATACCAAGCTAAAGTTTCAACCCTAATTTCTTGCCTTGTTCTTGAGTGTTGAGATTATACCGTATTCTTTGATCTTTGCCCTACAATTGCTTAGTTATCTTCTCGTAGGTAATTTCGATACAAACAATTGGCGCCCACCGTGGGGAAAGATAAAAAAGGTATCGTCTTTCCATACGAAAAGAGCTTCTTTTTTGCAGGGAATCATGACAAGTCCGACCAACAGCCCGCGCAATGGTGAAGAGAGGTCCGAAGAAGAGGATCACACAACGTTTCTTCTGGCTCCGGTGAATGAAGACGCAAGAAAAGGTCTCGAAATCACCCCCAGTACCCCAAAAGAAAGCGCCCCCCACAGAAAAACAAGGGATAGATGGTGAAGTAACCAATGTAGCCACCGTCCGAGCGCAGATCGAGTCCTTCGAAAAAACTCAAGCTGAAGCCCTGCAGGCAAGCGAGAAGACGGCGTCGGAACTCACCAAGGAGAACGAGAGGTTGAATTCCATAATCAAGGAACTCAAGGCAGGTTACACGGGGCAACATACCTACATCCGCGGCCAGAGCATCGTTCGACGCCTCGATATGGACACAACCATCGAAGAAGACGACGTATACCATCCCCAAGAACACCATGGTTACGTCTTCCCCAAGGAACAAACCCAGAAAAAGAAATCTCAAGAGACCTTAACCTCAGACACTGTCGCTGCGCTCGTAGCACAACAAGTCGGAGCCTTGAGGAAAGAGATGATGTTGATGCCTAGGCCCCCGAAATCCATAATCCTTGAAGACGAATTCAGATTCGAGGAAAGTCCGTTTGTTGCCGCTATCGCCGTCAAGAAGATCGCCGAGAAATTCACCGTCGCGGACCTCCCCGTCTATGATGGGTCAGACGACCCGGAAGAACACGTCTTGCTCTACAAAGCTAAGCTCTCCACAAGTCCGATCGAACCAGAATTAAAGGAAGCAATGATGTGCAAGTTCTTCAGCTCAACGCTAAAAGGTCCAGCCTTGACGTGGTTCATCCACTTGCCCAAGGGAAGTATCTCCTCCTACGCCGAGCTCTCCAAACAATTTCGGCTGCAATTCGCCAGCAGTAAGTTGTTCGCAAAACGACCCTTAGATCTCCATAACATGCGTATGAACAAGGGCGAGACCATAAGGGCCTTCTTGAAATGCTTCAATGACGAAAAGATTACGATCCCAGATTGTACTGAAGCCACCGCCGCCGACGTGTTCAGGCGAGCACTCCCCTGAGATAGTGATTTGTATAAAGAACTGACGAAGACTCGTCCCGAGTCATTCGTCTCGACTAGGGAAAGAGCCATGGAAGCCATACGATTGGAAGAAGATCTCCTAAGGTACAACGAAGAAAATTCTCGATCTCCACGTAGGCGAACTCCTCCGCGCAGAAACTCTCCTCAACGTCGACACAACGACCGACATCAAGAGCGAGGGGAACATCATGATAGGAGAAACAAGCCATTCTAAAGAGAACCGCAGACGGTGCATGCTATGAGCGAGGTCGATAGCGTCTACATGGTAGACAAAGGTATCTCTATGAAGACCGACACGTTGCGAGTCATGAGCGCGATGGAAGGATTACGTGACGTACAATGGCCGAGAAAGCCGAATCCCGGAAGGAGACCCGGAACAGGGAAGGGGTACTGCGAGTTTCATAACGATACGGGTCACACGACGGATGGTTGTTACACCCTGAGAAAAGAAGTGTTAAGGTTGCTGAAAAGAGGAGATCTAAAAGACCTACTCTCCAAAGAAGGAAGGAACGCATTTGAAGGGGTGAAGAGAGAAAGGAAGTCCCCTACTCCACCTCCACCTCCGTCAAGTCATACCCGGACTATACACACCATCATTGGAGGCTCTTCCACGAGTGGCTATACCGCGTCCGCCGCCAGAAGGAATATCAAGATCCTACGCGACGACAACGACATGACAAGGGTTTACAAAATTCGCCCTATCAGAAGGAATTACCCAATCACGTTCGAAGAGCCAAACGAGACGGTGGAGCATCACGACGGGTTAGTCATCTCCCTCACCGTCAGGAATTGCCTAGTCAAGAGGATTCTAATAGACAATGGAAGCTCCGCCAACATCATCACTGCGTCCGCCATAAAGGAACTCAGACTATCCAACGACGACGTCATAAAGAAGCATGTCCCTCTAGTGGGGTTCAGTGGCGAAGTGGCAAGCATGTTGGGAGAGATCATGTTGGCAACATACGCAAGAGGTATTAATATGCAAGACAAGTTTGCAGTAATGGAGATCGAGTCACCCTACAATATTATCCTGGGAAGACCTTGGCTGCACGACATGAAAGTTATACCCTCAACGTATCACCAATCCTTGAAATTCCTGTCTCCATGGGGGATCCAAGAAATCAAAGGCGAGCTTCAAGTCGCGAGAGAGTGCTACAGCATTGGGATGAAAAAAGCCACTAAGGCATCGATTGATAAAGAAAAGGAAGCATAACAATCAAGGAATCGCAAGGAAAAAGCTAGGGGTGGAAAGTCAATCCCCGACGCAATGGGAAGAACAGAGTTGAACAAGCAAAGGAATACTAATATGCCAAGTAAGTACGAGCAAAAGATCCAAACAAAGAGCAACAACCCAAGCTACGTGTTTTTGAAACACCATCCGCCATAAGCCTAAAGAAGTAATAAGAGATTCTGAGTTTCCCAGCGTTATTTCCTTTATGTTCTTTCTTGCATGAGTAGGATTAGTTTCTTTCAAGAGTCTCAATAAATTTAGCATCGTTATCTTAGCGTCGGAGCGACAAGGGGTCGCGACGACTAGGGTTAAGCGTAGAAGTCGAAGTCTGACAGTTCGTGATGCATTTTCTTTATTAATATATGAATACACTCTTTTTCCCCGACATGTTAAAGTATGCTGAGTTGTTCAATTTCCAAATTACTTGCTCTCTGTCTATGACGTAACATCAAGCTTAATAAGGCTGCGGCGAAAATCCGCGCCAGGGAGGAATTTCGTTAGCCTACGCGTTCGAGGCTCCATCTACGCGTAGACAACGTTAGCCGAACCGCCGACCCCGAGTCGAAGCTCCCCATGATTGTTAGCGACGTGTGGCAATGGTCATGGGGAATGAAGCCCGACACCTCACGAAACCGGCACGACCCTCTGAGCGAAGAAGGGAAACCTATCGCCACGACCACTCTCCAGGAACGCGTACTCGCGCCTTCCACGGCCCCTCTGAGAGTCATGAATCCACGGGCAAAATGCCAAACCGGCAGGGATGCGTCCACCGGCATCGTAAGTCCTAATAATATAGAAATCGGACGCCACACGATGAATAGGCCCGTCGATTAAAAGAGTTCGACGTCGACCTAAACGCTAGCGTGAGGCAACAGACCCACATTAAAAGTAAGGGGTAACGTCACAAGCTGATAAAAATCACACGCTGACCTATGTCTGCCACTCGCTTCAGGGTTCGGAGGAAATGCTGGACCCAACCTTCATGTAAGCCGACAACGTAACTAAAGCAGCCGCAATGACCATACTATCTTATTAAGTAAACGAAATCTTCTAACACGTTCACTACGAGCGAAGTATCGTACCTACAAAGATAAAGTAGGAGCCAAAGAACCAACCCTACGTACTCATAAATAAGCTACGCGTAGAAGATCATGAAGGTCAAAAGCCAAAGGTTCTGCACACACACGAAACAAGACCCGCGCACCAAAACAATGTACATAAGAGATGAAGACCAGATAAGGGGTAAACTCCTAAGATGTTCGTAACATGAAGATTGACGCGTAAGATGCAAGAAATAAAATACGACATACAATAAGTAAAGAAGAATCCATGAGTCTTTGATAGCTCTAACCTAGTCTACAAGAAGCTTAGGCCAAACCTACCAAAAGGGGTGGGAGTACTCGAGAAATCAAGAAGCACCCCCGAGATAAATGATCGATTCGAAAAAAGGATCCAAAAGTCACTCGAGTAACGTATGGACGAGTACGCCGTCACCAACAAAAGGAAGACTAGATACAACGACATATTCGAGTCACCAAAGATCTTGAAGACGTCTTCACCAACAAGTAAGTAATTCCAAAATAAAGTAACTATATTATAAGAAGCCCATTATGAAGGGCGAGAATGGAGATATCTACAAGTAAACGCCCCGAAGAACGGCGGTGCGTAAAAAAAGGAAAGAAATAGGAATTTACAAAGAACTCCAAGGGAAGAACGACCCCAGAAAATCAAGAAGAGTCGCTGTCAGACTCAGAAGAACTCGATGAAGAACCATCCCCGTCCTCATACTCGCGTTCATCCCCTTCCTCGTCTTCAGTATCTTCCACGACGTCTTCTTCACCAGCATCTCCATCATCTTCGACGTCATCGTTAGGGTCGACCTCGTCGAGATGAGGGACGTCATCCTCCATAACATGAGGACTCGCCGGAGGATTCATAGGCGTAGGTACCGCGTCGACACCTTCAGGAAGCTCCGGGAACGCCTCCTCAAACTCCTTTCGTTCCTTCACCCGACTCCAACCGCGATATTTACCAGTGGCATACTGTTCGATGACTTCCACACAAGAAAGCCAGGACCAATAAAGCTTCACCTCCTTGAGCTCAGAAGCAAGCTTCTCCTCCACCTTAGCCTTCTTGTCCTCCAGAGTAGCGATCCTTGCCTTCGAGTCCTCGACCTGTTTGGCAAGATCAACGTGAAGTTTAAGCGCCGCCGTAACCTTCTCTTGAGCCTCACTCTCCGCCTTACGCGACGCCTCAGCTGTCGATTCAAGCTCCTTAATCTTCGCCTCATCGGCCGATTGCTTGACCTCCATAGCTTTCACCCGATTGACAAAATCGGAGAAGCGCCCATAGACGCACAACGAAGATTGAAAAGCCTAAAGGAAAGAAGACAAAAAGGTAAGAATAAAATCAAAGACAGAAGATTCAACATAAAAAGCAAAGGAAACCTACCTGCCATTGCGTAGCAAGCGCCTCTCCTATCACGTCTTCCGTCTCCATCGACAAATAATAATCAAGCGATGGAGGATTCTGAAGACGCTTCATGGTGGGCAAAAATGACCTTCCAGACGCGACGACACGGGAAATAACTCCAGGGAAGTCGTCCACGGTCTTGTTGTCGAAGTTTAACTTCTCAACCACCTTCTCCTTACCCTTACGTGACTTTTTCACCGGAGTTGAAGAAGGAGATGGAGACGAGATGAGAGAAATCATCGGCGTAATATGAATAGGGACCGCGGAAGCAGTTCCCTCTCCAGTACGACTTCTCTTCCGCGACGCAATAAGAGCGGACACAGATTTCCCCCCGCTACGAACGCGAGAAAGATCCGAGGACACTAAAAGATCAACAGAGAAAGGGGTTAGAACCCTCAGAACAGAAGAAAGAGGAAAACTAAGTAAGAGAGCGTGAATGCGTTACCTGTCAAGGCCGTAGAAGCAATGCGGTAACCTTCTCCATCGTGACCATCGAAGGTTCGTTCGCTCTCCGGAATCTCGAGAAGTTTAGCGAAGACTTTCTTGGTCTCTCGCCTCACCACGATAGCGTCCGCATTAACTACAAAGAAGAACAAGATAAATTAAGACGTCGGCAATGATGCATATAGTAAAGATTCAAAAGAGAGAAAAGGCGAACTCACTCGAAGGATTCTAGCACTCGATCAACCAAGCGCATTCCTCACCAAGAGTCGATTTATTTACATAATAAAAGAAGTCGGCCCAATGACGATCAACCTGGCTCCCCTCAATAGAAATCTTGGCTGCTTTGGGTCTTGATCTAAGACCTACCCTCCCGACCGTTCTGGTCTGAGCGTTAAAAGAATGAGCAAGATCGTCGACGACAAGGTCAATGCCATGTTTCTCCTTCACGTCGTCCAAAGCGCCCAAAATCTTCCAAACGGACGGCAAAAGCTGCCCTACGGCCACTCCTAGAGCGAGCATGAATGCCTTCGTCAACGGAGAGAAAGGAAATCGGTGACCAGTAAGGAAAGGGTATTCGTATACCGCAATCCACCCTGGTCGATGTGCATCAGCAAATACCCCTTGAGGAGGTATCTCAATCTCCACCTCGGGACCGAGATTCGCCAACGATCTCAATCTCTCGACGTCACGTGCCTCCGTTGACTTACAGTCGGAATCCTTCAAGATAAACTTGGGTACGTAGAAAAAAGCCATTTTTTAAGAGTTAGAAGAAGAGATCTGAAGAAAGGAGAAGCAAATGATCTTTTTTGAGCGTAAGTAAACGAGAAAGCAAAAGATAATCAGAATAGATGAATTGTAGAAGGAGTAGGAAGAGAATGAAGATCTCCCCTTTATATAGCCCGAGAGATCGCAAAGAGTACGAGAGAAAGTTTAACGGCATTATAGCCGTTGGAAAACTAGCCGTTGGAAAACTAGCCGTTGCGATTGAACGTTATCGGCACAGATAACAAAGCTCCTCGCTCGCCACATGTAAATGATTGAAGAAGAAGGACGATCAAAGCTCTGCGACGATAATAAAAATTCAAGTGTCGTAATCATCAATGCGTTCCTGGTGTATTGAAGATGTATTCCATGAAGAAAGAAGGCGTCTCCCAGCTCTACTATACGTCAAGCCCTGTAAGACACCTTAGGGGTATAGTTTGTGCCTAAAAATACGACGAGTGTGGAACGCGTGGAAGCTACGCGTAGAAGGACATCATCGACGCGATGAGGTGCAAGGAAGATATCGTCGACGTAACGAGACGTGGCAAAGGTCTCGTTCTTCTCAAGGATTAGGTCGGCCGAGTGTATTCTTTCTTATTCTATATTATATTATTGTAAATGGTAAAAGATACGGTAGAGAATATTTTTTACCTTGTTTATTATATCGTTATTTAGATAGAAGGAAAAGATAAGATCTCGTTTCCTTAAAGATATTGTTAGGGTTAGCCTATAAATAAAGGCTAACGCCTGCTTTGTAATCATCTGAGCCGTCATTCGAGTAATACCAAGCTAAAGTTTCAACCCTATTTTCCTGCCTTGTTCTTGAGTGTTGAGATTATACCGTATTCTTTGAGTGTTGAGTGTTGCCCTACAATTGCTTTGTTATCTTCTCGTAGGTAATTTCGCTACAAACAGATGCCACACATCTTCTATTAGGCCGTCCATGACAGTTTGATCGACGCGTTATCCATGATGGGTATTTGAACACTTATGTGTTTAATTACCACGGGAAACGTGTCACCCTTTTACCTATGACTCCACATGAGATAATGCAGAATCACACAGAAAGGAGTCTCCAAAAGGCTATTGAGAATGCCGCTGCAAAGAAAGGAACCGACCCAGTTCCCAACAACACGGTCGTTCCAAAGAAGGAACCCCAGAAAGACAGGACCCCAATTCAGCAGAGACGCAATGATCCAACCGGTTCCGGTCGGGATCTGTCCTCTTCAGGTACTTCTGAGTTCCCATCATCCGCAACGGGAACTAGAAGCACCACTGCTGATAGGGTTCTCATCCAGGGAAAATGTGAAACACGGTTACTTCTGGCACATCACAGGGATATCACTCCAACACTTCAGGGACATTCTCCTTGTTTTTTTTATTAGTTCCCAAACTGTGCGTTTTTAATTCTCATGAACTAGATAATCTACCCCCAAGTGTTTCCTCTCATTTGCAGGAATTTCAGGATGTCATGCCAGATGAGTTACCACAAGGACTTCCCCCAATCCGTGGAATTGAGCATCAAATTGACCTTGTTCCAGGAGCATCCTTGCCTAACCGCGCCGCTTATAGAGCCAGCCCGGAAGAAACAAGGGAACTCTAGCGCCAAGTTCAAGAGCTTCTTGAGCGAGGCTACGTAAGGGAATCCTTAAGCCCTTGCGCAGTTCAGGTTATCCTTGTGCCAAAGAAAGACGGATCTTGGAGGATGTGTGTAGATTGTCGCGCCATCAACCAAATCACCGTCAAGTATCGACACCCCATTCCTCGCCTTGATGACATGCTTGATGAGCTCCATGGTGCCACAATTTTTTCGAAGATAGATTTGAAGAGTGGCTACCATCAAATCAGAATGAAAGAAGGCGACGAGTGGAAAACAGCGTTCAAGACCAAGTATGGCCTCTACGAGTGGCTAGTCATGCCATTTGGTCTCACCAATACCCCAAGCACATTCATGCGTCTCATGAACCATGTTTTGAGACACTTCTTGGGCAAGTTTGTTGTCGTCTAATTTGATAACATTCTTGTTACTCTCGGAGCATAGAGGATCACACGAAGCACTTACGCCTTGTTCTTGAGTGACTTCGCAAAGAGAAATTGTTTGCTAATCTTGGGAAATGCACATTCTGCACCGACTCCACCATCTTGCTTGGCTTTGTCGTTTCCAAAGATGGTCTTCGTGTAGATGAAGAGAAGATTCGAGCAATCAAAGAGTGGCCCACCCCTACAACGGCCACAATGGTAAGATCTTTCCTTGGTTTGGCTGGTTTCTACCGCAGATTTGTGAAGGATTTCAGCAGCCTTGCAGCGCCCCTTCATGAGCTGACCAAGAAGGGAACTGTGATCGACTAGGTTCCCTCCATGAAACAGCTTTTCAAGCGCTGAAAGACGCTCTCTGCCATGCTCCTTCGCTCCAGCTTCCTGACTTCTCTAAAACTTTTGAAGTCGAATGTGATGCTTCCAATTTTGGCATTGGAGGCATGCTGCTACAAGACATCAAGCCAATCGCCTACTTCAGCGAGAAGCTCACGGGTGCCACCCTTAACTACCCCACTTATGATAAGGAATTGTATGCTTTGATACGAGTATTGAGGACTTGGCAGCACTACTTATGGCCAAAGGAATTTGTGATCCATTTCGATCATGCAGCGCTCTCTTACTTGAAGAGCCAAGCCACTCTAGGTCGGAGACATGCACGCTGGGTTGAATTTATGGAGACTTTTCCATATGTGGTCGTGCATAAGAAAGGAAAGGAGAATGTGGTAGCCGACGCCCTTTCTCGCAGGTACGTTCTTCTTACTTCCCTTGATGCTAAGATTCTTGGTTTTTCTATCATTAAAGACTTCTATTTAGTTGATAACTATTTCAAGCCTATTTTCGAGGAATGCTTAGCCAAAGGTGAGAGTGCAACCTTCTTTCTTGATGAAGGTTTTTTGTTTAAAGCAGGGAAACTGTGTATCCCTAGTTCCTCTCTTAGGAACCTGCTCATTAAGGAGACCCATGAAGGTCGTGGACACTTTGGGATTAATAAGACCTTGGCTGCCTTAAGAGAGTACTTTTTCTGGCCCAAAATGATTCGACATGTTACTCGCTTTTGTAGGAGTTGTGTGACTTGTCATAGAGCCAAGTCTAGATCGAGTTCCCATGGTTTATACACTCCCCTGCCAGTTCCCGTAGTTCCCTGGGGTGACCTATCTATGGATTTTATCACGGGTCTGCCTAACTCAAAGAAGGGAAATGACTCGATTTTTGTGATTGTCGATAGATTCTCCAAAATGGCCCACTTTATAGCTTGTAAGACCACCAATAATGCTACTGATATAGCCAACTTGTTCTTTGATAATGTGGTGAGATTACATGGGATTCCTAGGACCATTGTGAGTGACCGAGATGCCAAGTTCCTTAGTCACTTTTGGAGGACTCTGTGGGGTAAGCTAGGAACCAAATTGTTATTTTCCACGAGCTACCACCCCCAAACCGATGGCCAAACTGAGGTCACCAATAGGATATTAGGTCAACTCCTTAGAACCGTCCTTAGGTCAAACCCACGAAGGTGGGAGGACTTACTATCTTTTGTGGAGTTTGCTTATAACAGGTCCAGGCACAACGCTACCAAGCTCACGCCGTTCGAAGTTGTCTATGGTCGCAACCCAGTCACCACATTGGACTTGACGCCTCGACCGTTGCGTGATCAAAAAAGTGTGTCCGGCGCTAAGCGCGCTGAATTTGTACAGGAACTGCACCGCAGAACAAGGGAACAGCTGTTGCGCCGTGCTGAGAAATATGCCAAGCAACACAACAAAGGCCGACGCCGTATGATATTTGCCCCAGGTGATCTTGTTTGGGTGCATTTGCAAAGGGAACGGTTCCCTGGACTTCGCAAGACCAAGTTGCATCAACGCGGTGATGGTCCTTTCAAAGTTCTTGAGGCATATGGAGAACACGCCTACAAGGTTGACATTCTTGGCGAATACAATGTGAGCCCTACTTTTAATGTTGCTGATCTCTCTCCTTACCCCCCTGAGTTTGAAGATTTGGAAGCGGGGACGCTTCTCAGCCAAGAAGGGGAGGGTGATGCGACCCTGCCATCGCTGACAGCTATTGAGGAAGAGGAAGCCATGAGCCTTCGTTCACTTGGACCCTTGACTCGATCCCGAGCCACGCTAATAAGTCAAGCCACGCAATCTCTTGTCCTTCGCACCGTGGCCAACTTCAGTTCCTCTCCAGCAGAGCACTCTTTGAGGTTCCTAACCTCTAGTTCCTTAATACCTTCGCTCACTAGCATGAATGCCTCTTATCCCAACTTCAGTTCTCAGTACCAGTCTCCAACTTCAGTTCTTGAAGCCAGTTCCCTTGGTACCAATTCCCGCGAGCTGTAAAGGCCGACTATCTTCTTAGTTATTATTATTATTTCTATTTTTAGCATATGTTATTAGGTTAAGGGCGTGTCTACTCTCATGCTTGAGAGGCCGGCCCTAGTTTCCCTTTTATTATCATCCTTATTACTTTCTTTACTTATTTTGCAAAGATACTCTTTTGTAAAGGCTCACCTATTTATATGACTTGCCTTCTTCATTAATATCACGTTTAGCTTTTGGATTAATTGATAAAGTCGAGTGCATCTCCTTGTTAATCCCCTAGGCGTCACCAAAACAAAGTCTAACTTCTTTATCCTTTCTTCTTACTTCTAATTTCTTCACCGGTGGATTTATCTACCAAACCCTACGTAAACTTACACTTTACATCCACTTCATCTCTACAATTCATCCGCTCCATCGTTGTTACTCGTTGTTTCAAGTAACAACTTCTCACTATCATCCAGTTCCCCAGTTACTGTCAAGTCTTCCGCCGTCCTCTGAGTTCCCAAACCCGTCCAGTTCTTGAGAAGACCGACTCCCTACGAGATCTAGATCGCTCCAGCAAGTCATTCTTGACCTTTTCGATGCCAGCAACGCATCACAAGTCACCACATGTAGCGATTAACATCTCTCCTGCTCATTCGAAGCCATCTGTCAAACACATACAAAAAATTAGAAATAAACCAAATTAAACATTCAATGACACGGGTGTTTCAACATATATAAGCTATAAATTTTAGGGAAAGTATCGGATGAGAATATCTTTTAAAATACGAACGTGAGAATAGTGCACATTAGTTGTAAATTGGTGCACATTTAGTACTAATTTGGTGCACATTCATTGACAATCTTAAAAACATCCAAAAAATTTAAAAATATTCATTTTTTAAAGAACATCTATTGAGAATTGAAGAGCGTTCAGGTAAAAATTGTATATGTGCATCATTTTTTTAAAGGATGTGCATCAAAAAATATGAGGCACATTTAAGTATATTTTGATGCACATTTAATTATATTTTGATGCACATTAGTCATTCTCACGTTCTCATTTTAAAATTTATTCTCACCGGAACCGCACCCTAAATTTTAACACTAACTTTGACTTGAAAAAATAAGCATTCCCTGAAAACCAAAGATGCTTTTAATGAACATAAATCAACTCGTTTTACAGTAGGGTCGGTCTATAAAATCACGAAAGATAAAGATAATACTCCCTATTTGTTTGTCCACTTTTCTTTTTGGATATCTCTTTTTGTTTGCCCACTATTTAATTTATGTCACTTTATTCTACTCATTTTATCCCTACTATCAACCTATAATTATCACATTTTCACTTTTTCTCTCTCCGAAATTCCAATCTTATCTACTCTTTCTCTCTATCTCTCTCCTCTAACCATTCACTTTATATTTTTCTCTCTCCTATAATCATTACAGTACATTCCTACAATTCCTTAATTCCCGCGAAAATCGTACTTGTGGACAAACAAAAAGGAACGGAGGAACTATATCCTTTAAAGCTCAATTAATGAGACATAAAGGAGGCCACTGAGTAAAAAATCAAATAAAAAAAAACCACCACTTTTGGGAATATCTGTTTTATTTAGAAGCATAGAATAGAACACAGGGAAAGCAAAAAAGACATACACAAGAAATGCCAAGTTCGAGAAGATTTGAGAAGCAAATAAAAGGTTATGCATTAAACTCAAGGTATATAAACACATTCGAAGAAGCTGACCTAGAAAAACTTGACGGATTGTTGAAAGATTCAGTCCAAATTATATATTACTTCAGTATATAAACACATTCGAAGAAGGAAGGGGAATTGAAACTGACCTAGAGCACGTCTTGCTTCCGGCTTAGCTTAAAACTGGCGTGTATCAGATCCTGTATACCTTGATCTCTTTCTTCAATAATAGCCTTATTAAATACAAGCTCATTGTCTGAACTTTTGATTCATGAAATAAACATTTCCTGCAGAGTACAAATAAACTAACCAAGATCATTCACAACTTAACCTATGGATACAACATTAAAGCAAGAGATCAAGGCCATTTAGAAGACGTGCTCACATTAAAAAGAAAGATATATAATATGCAGAGTACAGAACGACTATAGGGAGATGCATATCTGTTTGTTAAATTGATCAACCAAAACGTGAATGACCTATGTGGATCTTGTGTACCATGAATTATTGTTCTCTCTATTCATCTCCAATGCATTAAGATCACATTACCGTCATTACATAAGAAGAGCCCCGTCATTTCATCTCCAATGCATTAATGACCTATGTGGGACCTTTCTAAACCTTTTCTATAATTTTTGTTGCTAAGAATACATAGGTTTCAAAGCACAAATAAAGCTAAATATAGGAAACTGCAATAAGTAAACATAGTTTCTATTCACCGCCCACCCAAATTGCTATTTACCGCCCAGTTTTTGTGCGTCACGCATGTATTAAAACCATACGCACGAATTTTTTTTTTCAAAAAAATCCATGCGTCACGCATGGATTATAACCATACGTCACGTATGGATTTTTTTTATTTTTTTGCTTGTTTTTTTCCATAATCTTGTAGATAATTTCAATACGATCGCGTGCATATAAAATTCGTCCAAAACGGACATCGTTTGCCCCTTCAAAGAGTCAAAAAACAAAGAACAATAGAGTAATTATGATTAAGTGTAACAAATCTACTACTTCGTACTTATAAATTGTAGTTGTGGATTTTCTCCAAACCAAAGAAGGAGTTCAGGCACTTCCGTCAGATACGAGATTGAAAGATATGGCTTTGTCCCGGCCGTTAGAGCGTTAAGCCACTCATTCTCTTAGGCCGTCTCAAAGCGCTTAGTCGAATTTTGGTCTCCGAGCTTAGCCGCTAGGCGAAGGGTAGACGGAAGAAGGTCTCCGAAAGCCCTATTTTCACGAGACCCTTTCGGTCCACACTGGAGAACTCGTCTCTCGGGCGTTGCTCTATTGGGCGGAGGTTCCTCGATCAACTAACTTACTTAAAGAAGAAATCACTTTTTTTTTTCGATCTTTAAACACTGAACACCACATCTCGACAAAGAAATTAAGTATTACCATCACTAAATAAAATCTTTTCTAAATTATCTACCATATTATAAAAAAATTGAAAAATGGTGTGTTGAGTTTTAACGGACTTGTTGATACAAGAAATTATGTGTGATAAATTTGTATTTTGGCCTTTTGAAGGGGCAAACGATGTCCGTTTTGGACGAATTTTATATGCACGCGATCGTATTGAAATTATCTACAAGATTATGGAAAAAAACAAGCAAAAAATAAAAAAATCCATACGTGACGTACGGTTTTAATCCATGTGTGACGCACGAATTTTTTTTTCAAAAAAATTCGTGCGCGACGTGTGGTTTTAATCCATGCGTGACGCACAAAAACTGGGCGGTAAATAGCAATTTGAGTGAGCGGTGAATAGTAAGGGCCTAAATAAAAAGAGCTTAGATATTCAAATTAAACATTCAATGAGGTGTAGAGGTTCAGGTTACTACTACCAAAATATGAAATCGATTGGATTTTTTTCCTCCATACTATTACGAAACTAATCGTCCTAATTCTGACTAAAGAAATATTTAACCGTCTTCTCTGCTTTAAAGCGTTGTAAACCCTAGGAGCAGCACAATAATTTGTCCCCGTCAACCACGTATATGATAGGTTCAAATTCAAACCAAAGAAAGACATGGTACAACTCAATTTCATTCGTTTATCAATTTCCACTATAATGATCTTTTGGTGTCAATCTAAGCAAATTATAACCTACAAACTTCTAAAACTTCTAAAACTCTACACTTTAAGTAGCTAAACAGCAGGCAAACAAAAATTCTAGAAATCAAGAAGGATAATTTTTTGCGACTGCATGAAAAAGACGACTGAAGAAGTATCTGTTTTACGTAGAGGATTGTATTGAACATTAGATTGTAGTGAACAAATCTCCTTGTAGTCCAAATTATATATTACTTCAGTATTTAAACACATTTTCCAGAATCCTGATTTCTTACCAAGATGTCAAGAGTTTTAGTTAAGTTTTGGAAACAATATACAACTATGAACGAAACCCACCTCTACATCATGAAGATCATGTTATCAAACTTAACAGCTACAAATACAGCTCACTACTATGTAATATGTTACGAGCCTAGCTCAGTAACGAGTCTGCAATTAACAAAGAATAAGGAAAGGGAAGATCTAGAGGTAGAGAAGAGATAGAGATTGAGAGGGAACCATTTTGATTGTGTATTTCCTGGATGATCCGCAATTACAATGGGAGTAGCTTTTAATAGCTGACTCTTTACAATGACTTCTGTTATTTATAACAGAATGTAACTACTAATAACAGAAAGATTCCAACAGGCTCTAAGGCCGTTACAATACACCCCTCCTCAAGGAACCTTGCCCCAAGGTTCTAAACCGAAAAATCTGGAAATTGTTGGCGTAAATGCGCAGATGATTCCCAGGTTGCTTCCTCTGCAGGTAAGTTGCTCCACTGTATAAGCCACTCGGTGATTGGATTTCCTGCAGCTGTATGTGTCACTCTGGTGTCTAAACACTTCACTGGTTTAACAATCCACTCTCCCTTCTAAGAGACCAGTGGTAAAGTAGCAGCTGGTGTAATATCCATCCCAATCTTAGCCTTTAATTGAGATACATGGAAGACAGGATGCACCTTTGATGACACTGGCAAATCTAATCTGTAAGATACTTGGCCTACTCGGGCTAAGACTTGGAATGGACCATAGAATCTGGAGCTGAGCTTCAAATTCCTCCTCAAGGTGATGGAAGACTGTCTATAAGGCTGCAACTTAAGATAAACCCAGTCACCTACCTCAAAGTGTCTTTCACTCCTACTCTTGTCAGCTAACTGCTTCATCCTGGACTGAGCAGCTACCAAATGGTCCTTTAATTGCTGTAACATGTGAGCTCTTTCTTCCAGCCAATCAGACACAGCACCAGTGGTTACTCTGTGAGTCTGAATTCCCAACTGAGGGGGAGAGTATCCATATAAGGCTTGAAATGGAGACATCTTCAGGGTTGAATGAAAAGTGGTGTTATACCACCATTCAGCTAAGGTAAGCCAATTTGCCCATTTGGAAGGAGTGGAAGATGTCATACATCTCAAGTAAGTTTCTAAACACTGATTAACTCTCTCAGTCTGACCATCAGTCTGGGGGTGATAGGCTGTTGTGAGATGCAAAGCAGTGCCTAAGGCATTAAACAACTCTTGCCAGAAATGACTGACAATTTTTTTATCTCTGTCAGATACAATAGATTCAGGTAAGCCATGGAGTTTGTGGACATGATACATGAACTCTTGAGCCACCACTGAAGCAGTAAAAGGGTGAGATAATGGAATAAAGTGTGCATATTTAGTCAATCTATCCACTACCACCATAATTGCATTTCTGCCCTGTGATTTTGGTAAACCTTCCACAAAATCCATGGAAATATGACTCCAAGCTTGTGAAGGAACTGGAAGAGGTTGCAGTAACCCTGGATAAGCCACCAATTCATGCTTATTTCTTTGACACACATCACATTCCTTCACAAACAATTTCACTGAATTCTTCATATCTGGCCAAAAGAACACAGACTTCAGTCTTTGGTAGGTGGCAGTGACCCTTGAATGTCCTCCCAGTGGCTCTGTATGCATTGCCATCAATAACTTTCTGTGCAATCCCATTCCAGTGCCAATATACAACCTACCCTTGTATCTCACAATGCCTTTCTGAATGGTATAATGGGTGGGTGGTGCCAATAAGCATTTTGCTATCAAATCAACCACTGTAGTGTCTCCTTCATAACTAGCTAACACTTGATTGACCCAGGTAGGCTCCAAGACTGTAATAGCATGACTACTAGCATTCTCAAATCTTCTGGACAAAGCATCTTCCACTGTATTCTCTTTTCCCTTCTTGTAAGCAATAGAATAAGACAGGCCTAGCAATTTTCTGACTGCCTTCTTCTGGAGATGTGTGGTTAGGTGTTGTTCAAGCAAGTGTTTTAGTGGTTGGTGGTCTGTTCTAATGTAGAAGTGGGAGGGCTCCAGATAATGTCTCCATTTATTTACTGCTAGAAGAATTGCCAAGAGTTCTTTCTCATAGGTAGATAGAAGGAGGTTAGTTCCAGAAAGAGCTTTGCTAATGTATGCTAAGGGCTTACCCTGTTGCATAAGTACTGCACCTAACCCTGAATCACAAGCATCTGTTTCCAACTCAAAAGGAAGTGAGAAATCTGGTAAAGCCAAAACTGGAGAAGTGGAGAGTAATTCCTTTAATCTGTTAAAAGCAACATCACAGTCCTGGCTCCAACTGAAAGCATCCTTCTTAAGCAAGTCAGTCAATGGTTTGCTTATTCCACCATAACCCTTGATAAACCTTCTGTAATATCCTGTCAAGCCTAGGAATCCCCTTAACTCCTTTACATTCCTTGGTCTTGACCACTCCTTCATTGCAGCTATCTTAGAGGGATCTGTGGCGACCCCTTGTTTTGAAATGATGTGGCCTAAATAATCCACCTGTGACTGAGCAAAAGCACACTTTGATCTTCTTGCAAATAACTGATGTTTTCTTAGGACCTCCAAGACAGTTGCTAAATGCTTGGCATGTTGGTCTATAGTTTTGCTGTACACTAGTATATCATCAAAAAATACCAGAACAAACTGCCTCAGAAATTCCTTGAATACTCCATTCATTAAGGCTTGGAAAGTGGCAGGAGCATTGGTCAACCCAAATGGCATCACCTTAAATTCATACAGCCCTTGATGAGTTCTAAAAGCAGTCTTTGGAATGTCTTCCTTATTCATCAACACCTGGTGATAACCTGCCCTCAAATCCAGCTTAGAGAATATAGAAGCACCATGTAACTCATCTAGAAGCTCTTCAATATGAGGAATAGGAAACTTATCTTTTATTGTAATGTCATTTAGTTGCCTATAATCTACACAGAACCTCCATGAGCCATCTTTTTTCTTGACTAGTAAGGTAGGTGAGGCAAAGGGACTATGGCTTGGCTGGATAGTGGAACTCTTCAGCATTTCTGTCACTTGCTTTTCAATTTCATTCTTCTGAGCATAAGGATATCTATAGGCTTTAGCACTCACAGGTTGTGCACCAGGTTTGAGGTTAACATGGTGAGTATGTCCTCTATCCGGGGGAAGGCTAGTTGGTTCTTTGAATACATCAGTGTACTTATCCAACACTTCCTTAATCTGCAGTGGCATTTCTTGTTGTTCCTCTATGGAGAAGCAATGAGCAACCTGCGTTAAGAAAAAAGGAACCTTCTTCTTAAGCATCTTCTGTAACTTTGTGCCACTCATCATCCTTAGATTGGCTACATCATGTACTCCTTGTAATTCCACCTTGTTACCCTCCTTGACAAAAGTCAACTTGAGTTGTTTGAAATCAAAAGTAAGAGGACTGAATTCTCTGAGCCAATCTACTCCCAAAACCATGTCACAACCACCTAGTTTTAGGATTCTGATATTAAAAGAAAATTTGAGACCTTGCATTAGCCATTCAAATCCCACACAGCTTTGATGACTAATCATTCTATTGCCATTTGCTACAGCTACTGCCATCACTTCAGATTCTTGCAGATCAAACTTAGCCTCTTTGGCTATTCTAGGGTCTAGGAAACTATGTGTACTTCCACTATCAACTAGAATAGTGATTGCTTTATTTCTCACCATACCCTTTATTTTTATTGTGTTCAAAGGGCTACTTCCTGTCAAAGCATGGACATACACTTCTGGCTGCTCTACTGAATCATCCTCCTCTAACTGAGCAAATTCAGTTTCCATCTCACCACATGTGCCCTGTTCCGTGTCTTCTGACTCAGTCCCCAGCATACAATGTACAGACTGGAGCTTACACTTGTGACCCACAAAGTACTTATCACCACATTTGTAACATAAACCTTGAGCCCTTCTCTGTTCAAAAAGTTGGTTGCTAGCTGAGCTGCTCACAGATTTCGAGTTGCTTGTTGAGGTGGATGCTGGTGTGGGTTTTTGCTGGTTAGAGAACATGGTATTCCTAGTAGTGGCTGATGTGTGCAAGTTGGGTTGGGGTTTCCAAGAACCTTTGGATAGTTTGACTATGGCTTGGACTGCTCCCTGATGAAGTCTAGCTTGTTCAAAGGCCATTGCTAATGAACTAGGGTAGCTAAGCTTTACTAAAGATTTAATCTCCTCCTTCAACCCACTGATATAGCTAGATATGAAATAGGTTTCTGGTAAGGTTGGGTTGGCAGTCATCATATAGGATTTCAATTCTTCAAATCTTTCAGTATAGTCAACCACATCACCAGACTGACTTAACTTGTTGAACTCTTCAACTATTTCTTGACCCTGTTTCTCCCCAAATCTAGCACATACTGCCTCACAAAACTCGTTCCAAGAAGCTGAAGGCTTAAGCATAATAAAACCTTGCGCCCAAATATCGGCTCTATCATTCATGTACATCAAGGCTATCTCAATCCACTGTTGGACTTCGATATTGAAAACCTTTAAATACTTTTCACATTTACGCACCCAGCTCCTAGGTTTCTTGCCATCAAATTGGGGAAAATCCAGTTTAGGGAAACGAGAATTACCTCCATGATTCACTTATCTTTCTGCAGAATTATTCCGATGCTCCCCATGATTTGATCTTGCATCGAAAGGTGGGATCGGTGGCCTCGGAATTTGATTTATGTCTGGTGGAATTGACTGTTGTCCCCATCTTGCTTGATCAAGATTTGCCTCGACATTGTTCGCCTGATGGCCCCCGATGCTTCTACTCGATTCTTCCTGGTGTTTCCCCAAATTCCTGATCATGCTTGCCAAATTCTCCAATCGGTGTTCAGTGTTCTTCTTGAAATTTTCCAATTTCTGATCTCCGATCTTGTGTAAATCCTCCATTCTTGATTTGTTGTTCTCCAACCGACTCCGCAATTCTTCCGTCTGGTTCTTGCTTTCAACAAATTGTTGTTGGATCTCCTTGAAGTTTTCTCCCGATGATTCCATCCACTGCTGCATCGTCACAGAGTGCTGATGAACAATTGATTCCATCTTCTTCAAGTTCTCCTCCATCATTTTCATTCGCGTGCCTTCTGCCATGGCCGTCAATCGTTGCTGCTCTGATACCAAATTGTTACGAGCCTAGCTCAGTAACGAGTCTGCAATTAACAAAGAATAAGGAAAGGGAAGATCTAGAGGTAGAGAAGAGATAGAGATTGAGAGGGAACCATTTTGGTTGTGTATTTCCTGGATGATCCGCAATTACAATGGGAGTAGCTTTTAATAGCTGACTCTTTACAATGACTTCTGTTATTTATAACAGAATGTAACTACTAATAACAGAAAGATTCCAACAGGCTCTAAGGCCGTTACATAATACTATCAGGAAAACGAAATCATGAACTTCTAGGATTGTTGTAAAATCAGCAACAAAAGGAACTTGACGGATAAACAACTGTGAAAATTAAGGCCCAAAAAACAAACTCTTGGAATAGGGACTTGAGGAACTCTGGTTCCTCAATAGGTTCTTTTCCACTATTACTCTATGTTTTGACGATGACAACTTTAGCATATACTATGGTATAGTTTATCTTGATATTTCAGATAAAAAGATTGAAGATTTGAAGCTGATGAAGTATTAAGGGAAATCAGAAGGAATTGCGTTACATCCGTGTTGCTTCTAACCCTAGCATGGGCGGCGAGCGGAGAAGATCTTATAGGAGATCTTTTCCTTGTTAGGGGGAGTTGGTTGTAATATTGTCTATGTAATATTTGGTAAATCTCGAGTTAATTAGGTTAACTTGAAAGCCATAGAGATTGTCATAAATTAGGAAAGAAGTTTGACGTATAATATATTCTTGGAATATCTTTATACGACAAACTTGCTTCCTATATATATGATCATCTTTATGTTCTTAGACTTATGTATTTTGACGGAGCTTGAAGTGCATCAGACTAAGAGAAGAGAAAAATGTTCTTGCAAAAGAACATCAAGTAAGTTCACTGGTATTATCATCTTAGAGTTTCTGATAGGAACTAGGTTAGTACTTAGCAATAAGTTTGTAATCTCGTTCTTCTCTAAACTCATTGATTGAATATACAAGTAGACCTTTCAAATCCTCGAAAGAGGGGTGATTTTCATCCAAAGATAACTAGTTGGTTATCTAGGGTTTCCACCTTAAGTAATTGCGTTGATAACTTGTTATATTACTTCCGTTGTGCCTATGAACTGGACAACTCTTTGTCACAGTTCCCTTGATACTAACATACAGATCCTACACAAACAGCTGTGATAATACTATACGGCACATAGAAGACAACCCAATAACAGACTCGGCGAGCCAAATTCAAGCCCTAGGGTTGGAAACTCGGTTTTAAGGCAAGAAAATAAGAGCGGAAACAACAAAGGAGAAGGAAGAGAAGAGCGTTACCAGTTGGAAGCGCAGAGATGAGAGCGGTTTTGAGAAGAGCGTTACCAGTTGGAAACAACTCGGTTTTAAACCACACATAACATTACAAGCTTCCAAGACAAAAACATTACTACTTGGTGTATAAACATGACTAAATCTTTTTGTTGCATCACTAAAACATTTTAAAAACGTTGCAATACTTTGACATATATCCCAACCTGATTCGCTAAAATAGAAAGGAGAGCCAGAAAGGTTTTGAGAAACAAAAGACGTTAAAACTTGTTTATATTCTATACATTCACATAGTAATATGTAAGTAGAGTTCCATCGGGTACCCACATCTTTTGAAAAACGTTTTGGGTGCACCCCGTTAGTTTTACAAAAGGTCATCCAATCTCTTGTAACTTTAGGATGCCCCCAAATATACTTAATAATGTTCTTAATTGGCTCAAAATGAAAACTCATAGCACGTAAACCATCTCGAACACATAAGTTTAAAATATGACAAGCACATCGAATATGAAAAAATTTCCCACCAAATAAAGGTTGACACATTTCTTGTAAATCTCTAATAGATGCGGTGTTAGCAGATGCATTGTCGAATCCAATTGAAAAAACTCTATTAAGTAGTCTATATTCTTCTAAAATTGCACGAATCATCATAGCAATATTTTGTGCGGTATGTGAATCATCAAAGACTCTAAATGCCAATAAACGTTTTTGCATTGTAAAATGATGATCTACAAAATGACATGTAACACCCATGTAAGAATGGGTTTGAGTATTATCACTCCATATATCACTACAAATAGAAACATGCATATCATTTTGCGAAAAATAAGAAACTAATTCGGCCTTGTGTCTTTTATAAGCCTTAATTACGTTTTTCTTAATCACTTTCCTAGATACGGATTTAAAAGCGGGTTGTGTATGCTCTTTAATATACTCATTAAATCCTACATTTTCACTAAATCGAAATGCTAAATGATCAACACAAATAGCTTCGGCTAATGCTACACTATTAGCTTCATGATCAAAACGAAATAAAGGGTTACCGCTAGTAGAAGATGCAAATCCGCCGGAAATTTGTTTTTGTCCCCCTAGCATTCCCATCTCGGCGACGTGTTTGTGCTCCATGTGTCGTTGAAGGGTTCCATATCCTCCACTTTTCTTCCATTGGAATGTCGCCTCGCAAAAGTTACAAGAAACAATAATTAGACCGGGATCATAATCCTCGGCCTCGAGTTCCTCGATACCGGGTTCTAATTTAGTAAACCACTTTGTAAAAACAGGAGATGTTAGTTTCCGGGATTGGTTCCCGGAGGACCCGGTCCCGGTCCTCCCCCCCCTACCCCTAGCCGGCCTCGAACCGCTAGTTTGCCCTTGAGGCCTAGCGGTCCTACCCCTACCGGAGGACCTAACTTGGGAGATGGGAGTGGGAGAACTGACATTATCACTCTCTTGGGTGTCAAAATGTTCCGCCATATGATTAAGAACAATTAAATAATATGATTAAAAGCAATTAAAACAATTAAAACAATTAAAACAATAAAACAATAAAACAATAAAACAATAAAACTTAGAACAATATAATAATGTGATTAAAAATGTAAAAGCAATAAAATATTGAAAGACAAAAGCTAATTAAAAGGAAGAGATTAAGAGAGATTGTTGATGGAATTTGAGAGATTATAAGATTGAGATTTGAGAAAGAGAAGAGAGATTGTTGTTATTGGATGTGTGATTTGAAGATTGTATGGTATGGTATTTATAGGGGTTTGATATGGGTTTTTTAATATTAAAAAATGAATTTTTTTTTTTTTTTTTAATTTCCTAACGGCTACTAGCCGTTAGGACCGCCGGTTAACCGGCAACGGCTAGTTTTCTAGCCGTTGGAACCGGCGGTTCAGTTTTTTTTTTTTTTTTTAAAAAACCGGCGGTTCCGGTTAACCGGCGGTTCGAAATTGCGTTTTTCGTGAACTTGAACCGGACCGTGACCAAACCGGTTCCTACCGGTTCCGATTCGAACCGCCGGTCCCGGTCCGGTCCAGCCATGACTACTTCCCCTTCTTCTCGCTAAGCTTCTTTTATTTTGTTTTACACGTTTTTTATTTTTATTTTAATTATAGGAGTATATATCTTCCTCCGTATATTTCACAATGTCTAGGCTTTTCGCCTTCATCCACCATCCTTGCCCAATTCAGCATTTCCTCCCTAAATTCCAGTGCTAATGCTGTGAAGCTTATTCAAGTGAGAGACGCTATGGAGAACGGGTCCCACAACGAGGATCCGGTGATAGAGAACGGGGTATGCTATAAGGAATCTGCTAATGGCGGTCACGATGTTTGGAACTGTCAAAATGGAAATCTTGATGGACACCCTTCCTTTTCATCGGTTGATCATTTAGTTGTTATGGTCAATGGAATTCTCGGAAGGTTAGAGTTATACCGCAGTTATTCGGATGTTTCCATTTTTGGTTTCCAGGCTTCAACTGATGAATGCCTGCTTGCTTCCCGATGTGGTTAAGAGAATCAGTTCAATTGAATTACTTATAATTCCAGTCTTCATCTTTAAATTGGAGTTATTCTGATGGATATGAAACGGATTGGATGAGTTTTCCTTTTTGGGAGGTTTGAATTAGTTAACATTAGATGCGCTGAGGTTTTGGAACCACGAGTTTACAGTTTCTTGACTTTGGAGTAGGATTAGATTTTATTGCTAAGTTTAAGTGTTCCTTGTTAGTTTCTACTAATATTTACTGATGTATTTATTTTGTGGAGATCTCAAGTCAAGGCTCTCTGTATTTTTTCTGTTGCAGTACCAACGATTGGAAGTTTGGAGAAGCGCAGTTTGTCAAATCCCTACCCGATAAAGTGTTTGTTCACTGTAAGGAACATTGTGAAGTGCTTTATAATTTCACAAACAATAGGAAGTGATCATCTCCCTGTACTATCTTTGCTTTTAGTTTGATATCTTTTCTTGTGATTTCATAATTCTTCAGTTGTGACATTTGAGGAGCTAATATTTCTTCATAGGATGACAGTTACTTTAGTTTTCTCCTTATAGGGTTCTCTATTCTATAGATGTCATGAATATTTGTAATTCAATAGGGCTGTGCACTATTTCATCAATAAAAGGTATAAAAAAAGGCGGCCTAGCATGTCATGTTTTAAGCTTTTGTTTGTAATTTTATATCCCATGATGTGCATGAAAATGCCGTGTTCTTGTCAGTCAGATGTATTATGTAAAATTTCTCCAAATGTATTAAGCTGTAACATCTCAAATATGCTTGCAGGTAGTGAGCGAAATGTATCAATGTCTACACTGGATGGTGTAGATATAATGGGGGAAAGGTTGGCTGAAGAGGTAAGCTATAATATATACAGAGTGGAATATAAGATTTGATGTTGTAAATGTACATTTTTCTTTTAAGCTTGTTTTTTTCCTCAAAATTAGACTGTAAGATTGTTTTTAGCTACATTATAACTTACCTGAAGCTTTTATTACTATTTATTTCAGGTACTTGAAGTGATTAAAGAAAAGCCTAGTATTTGCAAAATTTCATTTGTTGCTCATTCTATTGGTGGACTAGTTGCAAGATATGCAATTGGAAAATTATACCAACCTTCAAATGGTGGCAAGATGGATAACTCATCAGATAATGGATCTGAAGGCTCCAAAGCTACTATATGTGGTTTGGAAGCTATGAACTTCATTACCGTTGCTTCACCTCATCTTGGTTCTAGAGGCAATAAACATGTAAGTGATTCTCGATTGTCCTTTCATTTTAAATTTTTTCAATCCTACTGAAAAAAACCTCGTCGTTTTTTTTAAAGAGAGTTTACTCATTGGTTTTGGCTATCACCTCCATTTCTTGGTAAGTTTACACTTTATTGAACACTTTTGTATGAGATCTCTAAAGTCATAAATAATTTTGAGTAATTAAATAATATTCTGAATTAGATTCTTACTCCATCAAACTTACATAGTGTCCAAGATTATGTTAATGGTGTAGGATTCTGTCTCCATGGAAACATTGTAGCTTGATTATTAATACTTTAGTGGCCAACATATGTTACCTAAGCTTAGTAAGGATCAATGCTATATTTTTTTGAAAGGGAGAATCTATGTTATATGAAATTGTTGCTCTTACGCCAAAGACTATATCTGCTTAATAAGCAATAACTCTTAATAGGTTGGTAAAAATAAGCACCGGTGCAGAAATGTGACAGCATGCTTCTATTGAACATGTATAGTTGCAAAGATTTTGTTTCCAAAATTACTTTATACTACTAGCAAGGGTCTCTCATAGTACTTCACCTATAGTGTACTAGGCAGGACCTTGCTTGAGGCGTGTGCGCCGGGGCTTACGAGACAGGGAGACTGCAGGTCCTTTTACCTAGGCACATAATGTACTCCTAGCCAGGACTTTCTATTCACTGGAAGAAAATAATTGAAGTTTTATTTTGTAATACAAGTGTCTGATATTGAAAAATATTAAGCATTGTAACACTTGTTATGTTTAATCGGTTCAGGTACCATTCCTGTTTGGAGTTCCTGCTTTTGAAAAACTTGCAAGTCTTGTGATTCACTTGATTTTTAGAAGAACGGGAAAACACCTTTTTTTGACAGATTGTGACACTGATAAGCCACCGCTGCTGAAACGAATGGTGCATGATGAATATGAATACCCTTTCATGTGTGTGCGTTTTTTGAATAATTGCCTGGTTCAAGTATTCAATTAACTTCTCTGACCAAAAAAAAAAAAAGTATTCAATTAACTTCCTTATAAACTGTCAACATCTTTTATTTAAGAATGTGTGGCTAATTTGTTGACCCAGGTCGGCATTACAAACTTTCAGACGTCGAGTTACCTATTCAAATGTTGCTTATGATCGTATCCTTTATTTTGTTTCTAATTTCATGAATTTGACTATCACACTTCCTGTTCTCCTTTATGGTCTAATATTAAGATATTGTTGGCTGGAGGACATCTTGTATACGACGCATGTGTGAATTACCCAAGGTATTAATCTTCCACGTGCATAATGTAGTCTCATTTTCAAATTTTCTAGTCTTTTTTATTTTTCGTAAGTTGTAATTCTCTCTTTTTCCACAGTGGGAGGAGTCAATTAATAAGAAGTATCCACATATTGTACATGAAGAGTGTTGCAGTGCACGCGAAACTAAATTTTGTGAAGCGATTTCAGCGGAAGACTGTGATCCAGACAAGATTGAAGAAGGTATGTGCAAGTTCATTGTGTTTTTTTGTGTTTTCCAATTTCCACTAGTTGGGATAAAAAAGCTCACATTACTACGGTGAAGGCACCTTATATTAATCATTATCATCTCAATTTTGTCAATGTGGGAAAACTTCTCCCAACAAAATTTGCCATCATGATCCCTAGCTGTTCAATTCACTACCCTACGTGCATATACATAACGTTGACATGCTTAGATTGACACTAAAGCTATAATCATCAAAGTTGAAGTTAAATATTATGATTAATACATGAAGCCGGTGAAAGGTTATTTTTCAGTATACATGCATCTTTTTTTATTCTTCATAATAATACCACTCAGTTTGGAGCACCTCCTCCCCACCCCCAAAAATATCGATTTCTATTTCTCTTAGCCTTTTGGTGAATGTACAGAGGAAATTGTGTCTGGTCTATCCCGAGTATCATGGGAGAAAATTGATGTCAGTTTTCACGCCAGCAGACAGAGATCTGCAGCTCATAGTGTCATTCAGGTCTATTTCTTGCCTCGTCTTTTCTAACTTCTTTGTTTACCTTTGATGATTGTTTTTTATATCATGATGAAGATGAAATCGTACTGACAGCTATAGCGTTGCAACTTTTAAACCTTATGTAATTGATCTGGACATTAATATGCCTCTGTTAGCATGAGAGATTGAAAGGACAACTCGGGTATTTTTTTCTCATTTCAAAAAAATAAAATAAAATACCAAGTTTCTTAAATATGCCTTATTTTTTTTATTCCTACCTCATGGTTTTTAAGCTATGTAGGTAAACCCGAGTCAGATCTTGCTTCTGTGTGTGCTCGAATTAATATCTTGTAAATCGCTGAGTTTGCAGGTGAAGGACAGTAGCATGCATGCAGAGGGAGCAGATGTCATCCAGCACATGATCGATCATTTTGAGCTCTGATATCTCGTCAGCTTAACGAATCAATACGAATCCAAAAAAGTCCGTCCATCCAAATCCAACGAAGAGGCTTAATCCTGGACTAGTGAGGCGAATCAAGTTCTTCCATCCAACGTGTTGGTGAGAGCTGCATTTGAGATTTGCTCAAACAAGCTTTTCATTACAGAATACGTTTGTTGTTAGACTGTCTAAACTGTAAAGTGATGTTATATCATCAGCAAATAAGCAAGGAACTAACTTTATCAGCTGTATATTTTTATTTTAATTATAACTTGTGCAGTTGAATTTTATTCACAGCTTTAGAAGTTACTAGTGGTGTTGCTTTGTTTTGTATAGCGATAACATCGTCATTGTGTAAGGAATAGTCCATTGTCCACCTCATCATGACCCAAAGTAAGGAGTCGGTTGGATTATTCTCAAAATTGATTTGAAGAAAGAATATAACAGACTTCGTTGGATGAGAAAACGTCTTTCTACTTCATCCTTACACGATTACTTCATGATGAAGAAATGGTATGAGCTAGAAGATAAGATAGGCGGAAAATGATCAAAGCTTGAAGACCCAGCTTGGACACACAAAATTTGTGTTGAGCCTCACCATGGATTTGGTAAGTATTTCAAATCCCATGCGAAGGTGCTTTGTCGGCTTGTGAAACCTTGGATTTTCAGTGAAAAAGGGGGGTAAGCTTACTATCAAACTGAAGAGGAATGTTTGTAACAACGTTGTTCGTAAAAGCGTTTATTCACTCAGTAGTCAATATTGGTAACATAGTCTTTTATCACCAACCTACTTTCAGCATTGAGTTGACACCGAGTGTAATTGAAAAGTTGTTTTTCGAACAAGTAATTCAGAAATTTGAAAAAAAAAAATCATTCTAACAAGTGATGTATAATAATAAATAATTTAATATAAAAAGTGACAAATAAAATAAAGATGGTTAAATGAAAATAGACGAATGGTTGAAGTTGGTACTCGGTCGGGCCTGTTATTGTATAAAGTGATTGAGCCTGGTATTGTATAAATATAAATAGCACATGACTTCTACGTAGCTCGTTGTAACAAACTCTATTTGATATTGATTTGAATTCACAATGTCTGTTTCGAATCAACCCAACGATCCAGTCCTTTTCAATCCAGGGAATGATGAGATTACTAATATTAATATTGCTGATTTATCCTTTCTGGTCTGAATAACATTTTCCATTCATCTAATTTTAATATATATAAAAACATAAAAGAGCAGAATCTTAGTGTATTTACATTACAAATAATGTATGTTAGTTTTTTTTTGAAATCCAGCCTACTCCAGGCCATTAAGTTTTCATTTCATCAATGTAAACCTTACAAACATTGGGAGGGGAAAAAGAATCCCAAACCCAAACACCGATCGACCAAGGATAAGCTCTAGCAAGCTCGTGAGCAAGTCTATTACAATCTCTACGAATCGAACTAATCGAAAAAACGGTAAAAAGACCACAAATCTGGGTGATGTCCAGAATAAAAAATGCAATCTCAAAAGGGGTGCCTCTGCATTCAACAACATGAATCAGTTGGAGGCAATCACTTTCAATTTCCACGAAGGGGAGTTGGAGAGCAGTAGCAAGCTGAATTCCTTTGATGAAAGCCAAAGTCTCGGCGACTAGGGGGGAATATACAATATCCGTCTGCTCAGTAGTGGCTGCAACTAATCTCCCCATCTGATCGCGAACCACCACTCCGAAGCCAGAACCCTTCTCAGCTTGGACCGTGGCATCCACATTAAGCTTAAATCTGCTCGGCAGCGGGGGAGTCCAAGCCCGAGGGGAGGAAGAGGAAGGCCTCGACCTGTGGACTGGGTTACCCCTATCTCCATTCAGCTCAGCCATCAAGGAGCACGCCTCATTTATAATATCATAATCATCCTTGAACCCTTGACCCCAAATTTTCCAGCATAAGCAGAGAAATTTCTCAAATTCTCTAGTCGTACAAGCTTGAGCCATCGCCTCTACTAATTCATCTCCATGGTTAACATTCCTCACCACATCAATACCAACCTTTTTCCAAACTGACACGCTGAACACACAGTCACGGATGAGATGAACTTCCGACTCCACCCCGTTCAGACAGCAGGGGCATGTTGGGTCGAGGCCTCCAATACGTCTCTCGATCCGGACATTCGTCGGGAGGATAGCATTACAAAGCACCCACACAAAGCATTTGATACTGGGAGTCACCCTGGCCGACCAGATCTTGCCCCATAAACTGGTATTAGGGCAGTTGGGGTTGGGGAATTCAGAGTTATCGTTCAGGGTTTTAATTCTGTGGTAGGCGCTTTTAACAGAAAATTCACCAAATTTCTTGAGGCACCATATAAGACAATCTGGCTTCGGGGAGGTGGGTAGCGGAATAGCAAGAATTCTGTCTGCCTCAAAGGGAAGGAATAAGGCCCTGATAAGTTGGACATTCCACTGGAAGAACTCGGGGGAAATCAGTTGGGAGACACGCAGATGAGAAAGATTAGGCGGGAACGACGTGATAAGTTTGAATTCGTCGTTCCCCGGAATCCAAGTATCCCCCCATACTCTGATGTTTGCCCCGTTACCGACCTGCCACATTGCGCCTTTGCTGATAACCCATTTAGCACCATGAAAAGATCTCCATAAATAGCTTGGTTTGGCTCCGAGAGTAGCATCCATGAAGGAGGAGAAGGGGAAGTATTTAGCTTTAATGACCCGGGTAGCAAGCAGATCAGGATTGTTCATTAGACGCCAAGCCTGTTTTCCCAAAAGTGCCCAGTTGAACCACCTCAACTCTTTGAAGCCCATTCCACCTGACTTTTTGGCCCTGCTCAATTTGGGCCAGCTTTGCCAATGTATCTTGCGTTCATCTTTTCGCTGACCCCACCAAAACCTACCAATGGAAGCTTGGAGATCTGAGCAAAAAGTCTTCGGGAGCTTGAACATGCTCATACAATAGGTGGGGATAGATTGAGCAATGGCTTTAATCATAACCTCTCGCCCTGGCTTAGAAAGGAGCAAGCTCTTCCAACCCTTCAGTCTGTTCTCAATCTTAGTCTTGACAGACTTGAACACCTCTTTCTTAGCTTTGCCTATCACAGCAGGGAGGCCTAAGTACTTCTCAAACTGATCAGTCTGTCTCACGCCTAGAATGTGCACAATGTCAGCCTTTACATCATCTGAGGTGCCTGCGCTAAACAAGATCTCAATTTTATCAAGGTTGATAACTTTCCCCGATGCTCTCTCATAACAATGAAGAATGGACTGCATAGTTGAAGCATGAGCATCCTCGGCAGAAGAGAAGATCAAGCAGTCGTCAACATACAAGAGGTGGGTAATAGCAGGGGTTGTAGGTGCAACTGAAATACAAGTAAGTAAGTTAACCGAGGCTGCATTGTCAATCAAAGTAGAGAGGGCCTGACTGCATAGGATGAACAGATAGGGGGACAAGGGATCCCCTTGTCGAAGCCCCCGTTGAGGAAAGATTTTTCCAGTAGGCTCCCCGTTCAGAAGAACAGCATACGAAACCGAAGTAACACACTGCATAATTTTGGAGGTCCACTGGCGACTGAATCCCAGCTTCTGCATCATTTTCTCCAAAAAGACCCATTCAATCTGGTCATAGGCCTTAGACATATCTAATTTGAGAGCAAACTTCTTCAAATATTTACCATTGCTAGACAAGTGATGGAAGGTCTCAAAAGCAATCATATAATTATCAGTGATCATTCTTCCAGGGACAAACCCGCTCTGATTGGGGCTAATGATCCTCTCTAGCTCGGTCTTCAGTCTATTAGCTAGGACTTTGGAAATGAGTTTATAGAAAACGTTGCAAAGGCTTATCGGTCTGAAGTCTTTCATACTCTTAGGTTTTCTCTTCTTAGGGATGAGAGCAATAAAAGTGTTGTTAATATCGTCAGGGAGAACTCCCCCATTAAGAAAATCAAGAACTTCATCAGTGATCTTACTCCCCAGGACATCCCAATAACACTGGTAAAATAAGGCACACATGCCATCCGCCCCAGGAGATTTCAGCGGGTGCATTTGCTTAAGCGCAATCACAACTTCTTCAGCAGTAAAGGGTTGGTCCAATTCACAACTCATCTCAGGGGTGACGACCTGCTGCACAAACTGCAGAACGTGCTCAATTCCATCCGGAGAGCTAGTGGAGAACAAGCTCCCAAAATAATCCTTGACCTCCGCTCTGATTTCACTTTTCTGCGTGCATTGAGTACCATCATCTTTAACCAAGAGGTTAATATGATTACGATCTTTCCTAATGGAAGCTGTTTTGTGAAAAAAATTAGTATTCCCATCAACTTCTCTGATCCATATAGCTCTACTACGCTGTCTCCAATATTGTTCTTCTTCAAGGACAAGGCTGGAAATTTCCCGGATTAGAGTTCATCTTCTGTCCAACTGAGCCCTGGAAAGACCTCCCCCATTGAGATTCTTAAGTTGATCCCTCTTTCTATGCAGCAACCTCAGTATTTTCCTCTCTGCGTTGGCCCAAGCTGCCAGATCCGACGCACACTTAGAGATGATAGAGGACGCATTAGAGAGGCCTCCTTGACAAGCCTCAACAATAATGTCCTTACATTGTTGGTGAGAGGTCCAAGACTCTTCGAACCAAAATAGTTTCTTCTTCCTTTCCTCCGGTTCTCTATGGAAAACAACTTTGATGGGAGCATGGTCAGACCATTCCCTCGTGAGATGGACAACCGTGGCATCCGGGAAGATATTCATCCATTCAGCATTAGCCACTCCACGGTCCAGCCTGCACTGGACGTTATCACTGTCACTCCTGCCATTATCGTACGTAAACTCATAGCCAAGGAAACCCAAATCAGCCAAAGAACAATCTCGCATTGCATCTTGGAAGTCGTTCACCTGTCTACTAGCTCAGGGAGGACCCCTTTCTTCTTAGAGGCCACCAGGATTTCATTAAAGTCCCCAACACAAAGCCAAGGGAGATTCTGTGAGGAAGCAAGGAGTCTCAATAAATCCCAAGACTTAGACCTCTGATCCGCTTCAAACCATCCATAGAAGCCTGTAAACCTCCAGTTCACACCCTCCTGAGTAGAGACACAGAAGTCCATATGATGGACTGACATGGAGGCAAGATTGACATTAAGGTTAGATCTCCACATACAAGCGAGACCTCCAGCTCTACCCACACTATCAACTGCAATACCATCAAAACCTTTAAATCTCGAAAGAACTCTCTTAAATTCGCGTCCACTAAGTTTGGTTTCAGAGAGAAAAACCATGGACGGGGCCTCCCTCTTGACAAGATTCTTGAGGGATGCAACTGCGGTGGGGTTGCCCAAGCCCCTGCAGTTCATACTGAGGCAACTCATGGCGCTCGGCGGAGCTGGATCCTACAAGCCTCCGCCGTATCAACGTATGGGAGCGTTACCGCAGAAGTTTCCTCAGTCACCAAAACTTCAAACAGAGTCTGCTTGTCAACCTCCATAGTTGAGCACATTTCTTTAAGAATTTTAGAGGGCCTACTATCACAATCTTCGCCTCCTGAATTCATTTCACGTGCCAACCTTTTCCAGGTCTTCTTGATTGGCACTTCCTTCGAGCTGAGCTTAACAGTCTCACCCTCCATCTGTTTTCCCTTATCAGTCCTAGCTCTCAGGGGAAGAGCCGTGTTGCTCTGCTTAGTTGTGGGCGCATTGTTGCTAAGGATCTTGATCAAGATGCTTGGTCCAGGTGGGACATAAGGGACCATGCTTAAGGAGGAGTCTTGCTGGGGCGACTCCATCATAGGATCACCAATTTCCTTTTGGGGTTCAGGTTATGGCTCGGGGGTCGGATTTTTAGTGTTGCTCTTAGCCATAGTTTCCTTGGCCAATCTAACAAATCTGGCCTTCTCCTCCTCCCTTTCAGCCTTATCGGAGATGATATCCCGAGACACTGGGGCCTTAAGCAATGCCCCGTATCCATACTTCGACGGGTCAAGCTTGTTCTCAGGATCCGACTCATAGTCTCTATCGATATGACCCAGTAAACCACACTTATAACAGAAGTCGAGCAGGTGGTTGTATTTGAACGCAAGCCATGAGGGTTCCTTCTTGTCAAAGCTCACTTTCATACCCCTTATAAGCGGCCTATTGACATCAATCTCAACCTTAATCTTTAAGGCTTCTCCCCACCCAAAGTCAGCTCCTTCATCGAGCTCCAAGAACCTCCCGATTTGCCTCCCGAGTGTCATAGCAACTTACTCTGTTCTCTTATTGAACAGGAGGTTCAGCACACTGATCCAAAGGGGGAGCTTATCAAAGAGTAGGTCCCCAGGTTTCTCCTCTCCCTTGATCTCTTGAAGCAAGAGCAGACTGCCATTGAAGTTCCAAGGTTGGTGGTCAAGAACCCATTTTTTGTCTTGCTCATTGAAGAACTAGAAAATCATTTTGTCTTCCCCAATATGTGTCACCACCAGGCCTTTTTTGGGCTTCCACAGCTGTTCTAGGGTACGTTTCATAGCTTTCCTGTTCACGAATTTCTGAGTGAGGAGCTTCCCTGCAACACCAAGTTGTATGCGTCTCAAATCCGTCACCTTCGTATCAATGTCAATCGCCGCAATCTCTTTCTCTTTATCAGTAAAAGAGAGACGGCTCCACAAATCCTCTAAATCTGTCGTCATAAAGGGAGCACAAGAAAAACCAAAACCAAAAACCTCACTATTGAGACACTCACCAACCCCCAAAAAGAGAAAAGGCACCGCCTTTAAGGTTAACAAGCACCAAAAAAACCGCTATAGTCCGACAAAGAGAATGAAAAATGGATGTAATAAATGAGGGAGAATAAAGAATCGAGAGAGAAGCTTCATAAAGAAGACCAATCTAGCACTAGAGGCTAGACCCAAAAACCCACATTGATGGCGCAAACCCTAGGAGAGCACAACCAAAGGAGAGACCATTTACTCCAATATTCTAGCTAAGCTAATTGGGCCTCTAAGAATTAATTCAATTAATCGCCCAAATAATGTATGGTAGTTGGTAATCAATAGTGAGTGTTTATGTCATGATTTATAATTAAACTTGCAACCAGTAGAAGCAATTTCAGTACTTCCCTAAGAAATTTAAGTTAAAACGTTTCTAGTTTGTGCGATCAGATGTGCTTGTTTTCAGATTCTCTTGTGCTTTCAGATTCTAGAATGAAGGGGGTGAGGTTGTGTGAATCCGGGGAGTGGAGCGCTAAAATCTAGTACCCTTCGGCCAAACCCCAAAAACAAATCAACCTCGGGTCGGGTACTTGAAAACCCAACGGGATGCTACCATGGCATACGACAGAGGCGCTATGAAACTCAAAGGCAACCAAGTCCCCCGAAACCTGTCCATGAGCACAGAGGATCTCAATTTCGAGATAAAATTCCAGTCTTGGATAGATGGATGTATAAAAACTTCACCTCCTAAAACAGAAAACAAAAACAACAAAGCTAATTGCTTCTGGATCCTCTTCACACTGAATCGGCTGCCTGTTTGAAATGGATGGTTGGACATGTAGTTTTATTTTGTAATAATTTCCAGTGTGAGAGGAGTTCTATTAAGGACCAAATAAGTTTTGTGACAAGTTTCATTTTACAAGATTTGAGATTAAAATGGAACTTACGTGGATTGCAAGGCTGAGCAGGATGACAAGTTTGTAACAATATCAAACTTGTCATAAACACTCCTGTGACAAGTTGTAATTGCTACAAACTTATCATGTTATGATAAATTGTAATAAGGGTGAAAGAGTATTTGTTGTGACAAGTTGTAATAAGGGTGAATGGTGTTTCTGACAAGTTTAATATTATTACAAATTTGTCACAATATACAAATCTGTCACACTATGACAAGTTGTAATAAGGGTGAATGATGTTTGTGACAAGTTTGATAGTATTATAAATTTATCACAATATACAAACTTGTCACACTATGACAAGTTGTAATAAAGATTAAAGAGTTGCTACAAACTTGTCACGTGTGAGTATGTGACAATTTCTTTGGAGTTATAAAAGGCTAAAAAATAATTAACATACAAACTCCAAACCAACAGTTTTGGAACACCAAAGTTATATACTCAAATCAAACAACACTCAGAAGGTGAGGCGTTACAATGTTCCTCCTCCGTATCTATTGAACCAAATAATAGGGATGAAATCATTAGAAAACACGAAAGCTCTATGCTTTTTCTCCTCCATAAATAGTACCAAGAAAGATGACATAGCAAGTCAACTTGGGTTAGACTACTATATGCTTCTTCGATCCAAATTAAAAAAATAAGAACATAAATAGTAATCTCTCAGCCACACTATACAATGATGCTTAGTAATGCAAAAACCATTTCTAAATAGACTAATCCAGCCATTATCCTTAGTATATACAACCTCCCAGCTCAACCAACAGCTTCACCACCCCAGCTCCCACTGCCTTCTCCTTGTCCAGGCTCGCCAAAAGTAGCTTGTAAAGCGTGAAATAAGATTTGTGACAAATTGTATTTCGTGGCAAGTGTTATTTTGTGACAGGTTGTATTAAAGGTGAAACAAGATTTGTGACATGTTTTATTTTGTAACAATTTATATTAAGGGTGAAACAAGATTTGTGACAAGTTTGAATTTGTGACAAGTGTATTAAGAGAAAAACAAGTTTTGTAATAAGTAATTTGTCACAAAATATATTAAGAGTGAAATAAGTATTATGGCAAATTTTAGCTTATTACATGTTTTATTTGTGGCAAATTTATTTGTGACAAGTCTTAGTTTGTAACAAGTATTGTATTAAAGATGAAACAAGTTTCAACACAAGTTATGTCATATTGCTACAAATTGTATAATGTGTGAAATAAATTTTGTGAGAATATTTATTTGTGCTTGTTTTATTTCTATGTGACAACATGTCACAATATTTTTCTTACTTTTTGACATTTATTTTTAACAAGTTGTTAATTGTTATAATTATTCAAACTAGTGGTGAGAATTTATTATTCATTCTTTTTTTTTTCTATGACCTCCTTGCTCACTTTAGTTGTTGATACAAGTATATATGTGTGTTCGGATCCAAATTAGGAAGTACATATAGATGGTAGGTAGAGGTAGAGGCGTTTCTAGTAGATTTCGACCATGTAGGGGCCACCCGAGGATGGTGGAGGATAACCTAGCTTAAGTTCTTCAGGTTGAGAATGTTGAGAGTCACAGTGGTCATGAGTTCAAGAGGAGCAAGGTTTCCAACTTGACTCCCAGTGATTTAAATTGAAATTCGTTTGAAGCTTCTGCAGTATGGATGCTGGATTTCCTTCGATTCTTCAACTGATGACCGGATAAGCTTTCAGGCATGTGTGACTACACTTGGTCTTACTTGTGGGCATGGTTGCGTGTCATTTGTTGATGGGTTATCAGATGGTGCAAATTAGTTGGTAATCGTGAGTTTAGGAATTGTCCGGTTCGTATTAGGAATCAGGATTGACTTGCGGACTTGATTGAGATTGATTTAATTCATTATGTCATTTTGGGCATGAATTGGCTTGTGTGGATGCAGCGGTGGGAGACCTACGTAAGATAACTATTATTATAACCACCGAGAATGGATCGGTGTATGTGTTTGAAGGTAGAGATCCCGCTAAGTCAGGGTCGGTCATTAAGGTTATGGAAGCTGTGAGATTGATAAGAGATGTCAGGGATACTTGTGTTATGTTGTAAGAGATGATGATAAAGGAAACCTAAATTGTATGGGATACCAGTGCATATGAGTTTGAAGATGTGTTCTCGTAAGACTTACCGGGTTTTGCCTCCTCGTAGAGAGGTTGAATTTTCAATCAAGTTTGAACCGGGAACAACTCCTGTCTCTAAGATCCCGTACAGGATGGTGCCGCTAGAGATGTGGGAATTAGATAAACAAATAGAGGAGTTGATTGAGAAGGGCTATATTAGGCCAAGTATGTCATCTCGGAGAGCACCTTTATTGTTTGTGAGGAAAAAGGACGGCTCCCTTCAACTCTACATTGATTAAAGAGAGTTGAATAAAGTGAAAATAAAGAACAAATACCCATTCCAGCGGATTGACGACTTGTTAGATCAAGTGCAAGGGGCAATTATATTCTACAAGATTTACTTAAGATCAGATTACCATCAATTGAGGATTCGAGATGAAGATATTGCCAAGACGACATTCCCTAAAAAGTATAGTCACTATTAAATTGTGATGATGCCCTTTGGACTAACAAATTCCCCTGTTGTATTCATGGAGTTGATGAACCAAGTATTCATAGAATACCTAGATCGGTTTGTGGTTGTGTTCACATATGATATTTTGGTCTATTCTAAGAGTAAAGAAGGAAATGTTGAGCATCTCCAGATTGTTCTCGAGTTGTTAAGGCAACACAAGTTTTATGCTAAGTTATAAAAATGCGATTTTGGGATGACTGAAGTAGCTTTCCTTGCGCATATAGTTTCTGCAGAAGGGGTGATGGGTGACCCACAGAAGATTCAAGGAGTATCATAATGGAAGCCTCCGAAAAACGTCAAGAAGGTAAGGAGCTTCTTGGGCTTGGTTGGCTATTACAGAAGGTTTGTAGAAGGATTTTCTAAGATTTCCTAGCCATTAACTAATTTTTTTGCGTAAGTCAAAGAAGTTTGATTGGGATCGAAATGTTTAGAAAGCTTTGATGAACTCAAGAGAAGACTAGCTAGTGCCCTGGGGTTAGCGTTGTCTCAAAGAACTGTTGAGTTTGTTGATTACCGTGATGCTTCAGCTCAAGGCCTTGGTTGAGTTATGATGCAACATGGAAGGGTTATCACATTTGCTTCCCGTCTGTTGAAATCACATGAGAAAATTATCCAACCCATGACTTAGAACTAGCAGTTGTGGTATTTGCTCTTAAGATCTGAAGGAACTACCTTTTTGGGGTAACTTGTCAAATTTATTGACCACAAGAGCTTGAAATATATCTTTGAAAGAAAAAGGTGGTTAAAGATGATAAAGGATTATGACATTGAGATTCTATACCACCCAAGAAAGTTTAATGTAGTAGCTAAAGTTTTCGCATCAAAAATTGATTGCATGTCTGACCTTACGACCAGAATTGCAAAGGGGGCTTATGAGAAGTGAGATCGAGGTTCAATTTCAAAGGAATCAAGATGAGGTTTGCTTTTTGGAAACTAAGTCGTCATTATTAGATATGATAAGCTAGAGACAACAAGATGACTCACGGCTAAGTAAAATCATGAATGACACAAGCGAGAAAAAGGCACCAAGATGATGGGATTCTTAGGTTCAAGAACCAAATCTTTGTGCATGCAAATGAGAAGATAAAAGACTTTGATTCTGTAAGAAGCCCACTCCTCACCTTACTCGATACATCTAGGAGATAATAAGATGGACAAGGACTTCAAGCAAAACTTTTGGTGGAGTAACATGAAGAAGGAAGTAGTCGAATTCGTGGCTAAGTTTTTTACTTGTCAACAAGTTAAGATTGAGCATCAAAGACCCGTTGGAGAATTGCAACCATTTTCAATTCCAGAATGGAAGTGGGAGGACATTTCTATGGATTTTGAAATAGGGATACCACCGTCACAGAGAGGGATGAATGTCATTTGGGTCATTGTCGATCGCCTGACTAAATCTGCTCACATTCTAACCGTCAAGCAAGTTTGGGGTCCCGACAGACTTGCAGAGTCGTATATTGAAGAGATAATAAGATTACATAGCATCCCCAAAACTATTGTGTTTGATCGTGACAAAGAGTATATATCGCATTTCTTGAAGTCATTACATGCAACCACATGGGGGTTAGAAGCAGAGATAAGAGGGTGAAACCCGTTCATATTTGAGGCTTAGTTTCAGGGACGAAACTCTTTTTAAGGGGGGAAGGATGAAATGCCCCGTGAATTACTGGGTCTGAATATGTAGCGATATCGAGCTCGCTTACTATCAGTGACATATTGCAATATAATTAAGTCGACCTTGATTTATCCTTGGAAGCTTTCTGATTAATAACTAGGTATTTCAGTTGGGAATTTCGGACCCTTTTCTTTTTTCAATAATTGGGTAATTAGCGATTGTCGAATTTGTCTCGTTTCATCGGGATTTATTAAAAACCCGACGTACTCTATTTTATCCCTACATAAAGGATATATACCCAAAATTAAATTAACACCCCTTTATCTAGAATTTTCTACGGAGTACAAACTATTACCATTGGTCCCACCTCTTTCTCTTTTCACGTTTTGTTTCAAGCTGCTACACCTCTTCTCTTCCCTTCAAGGCAACTCATCCATTTCCTTCCTCTTCCTCTTTGCTCCTCTATCTTTACTACAGCCAGCAGCTCAGCCAGCCACCTGAGCAAAGCAACGCAGCAGCTCCGCCCAGCTGCCCTGTTCGACTTGGCTCTCCCCGCGCAGCAACTCGGTTCTCTCTCCCTCTGCGCAGTTCAGCAGCTCGTGTGCAGCAGCTCATGTTTCCTTGAAATCTGACTAAAACCCGCAACCCAAGGTGACTAGTAAAGCCATGGAAGCCCATTATCAAGCTCTTGTCTCCTCTTTTGCCTTGGGTGAGTTTTTCCCCAAATTTATGAACCCTAGTTTTTCAATTTAGGGGTTTATGTTAAAATTGATGTTTGAACTGAAATTGGTGGAAGTAATGGATGATATAGGTTGTTTGAAGTTGAGATTTGGAGGAATAAGGAAGGATTTGAGTTTTGGGCCATTAGGTAAACTTGCTGGAAAATCTGGGCAAAATTCATAATTTCTGGGAAGTTGTGGCTGACTTTTCAAGGTGAGAAATCTCCCTATGAGTATGAGGAATTTTACGGTTTTCGATTTGGATGTATATGTGATGAGTTATGGCGTTTTTCGTGAAGGTTCGACTTAGGCGACCGTTTCGTGAACCTTGCGACATCTTTTTACGACAAACGGATTACTTGTGTTGATCGTCAATTGAGGCAAGTTGTTTATAAGCGTTTGCGTGTCGTAGGTTAAGTTGAGGATATCGGATTATGCATGTCATCAAACTTATAATAGTATATGAACTTTAACCCTAATGAAGTATATGAATGCTATGTTAGTGACTACATTTATTGTGCTTAGATGATTATATGTTTTGTTGTGATTACATGACTATATGCTTTGTTGTGATTACATGATTATATGTTATGTTGAATATGTCTTCTTACGTGAGAATCTTGATGATATGTTTATCCTTGTGATTGTGCTTATATGCTTGAGATGTGATTATGTGAAGTTATCGGTGTATACACATTGTCCTTGAGATTTATATGTGGGGTAAGGATTGTTCCGATCCCTCAATTCATTGCGAACGGTTTTATGTCGTAACACCCTCGATTATGGCTCTATCGGAAGAGTGAGTCGTTGGTGGGCCTTGCCAATTGGATAGACCGGATCACTTGGCCTGTGATTCCGTTCCCTACCCTTTGGTATAGGAATGATTTGGCCCAATGTACGGGCAAGAAGGTACCTTCGGGATCAAGACAGACTTGGACCTGTTTTCGAAACGTTTTCGTAAATTGTATTTCGATTGGATTTCATTTGCTTGATGTACTTGCTTGTGTGCTTCTTGTGATTGATCGCTTGTTTATTGGTGAATTCGTAAGTAATCGCTACTGGTGCATGATATGCATTTATGAGTACGGACATTGGTGATACGGTGTGTCGGAATTGATGACATGTTGGAATAAGATATATGTACCTTTCTTTTCATATCTATAAGCATGTAAATTGATGCCTCATGGATGATCATTGCTAAAAGTATAACTGGGTTTGCATGTATGCTAATTTGTGATTCCTTTACTTGCCCTATTACTCGTATTCTGCTTATAGATAACTTGCTAGTCTGGTTGGAGACTAACCCCCATTTCGGTGGGGGAACAGGTTGTGTTGTTGACATGGTCAGGTACCCAGACTATTTGTTGCAGAGTATGGAGGAGGTCATGCGACTTGATGCAAGCTAGGATGGGTTTATTTTGGTTCACTTTTATTTTGGTTTAAAAATATTAACTCTCGTTAAACTATCCATCTTTTGGTTTTTGGATGCGCTTGTAGCGTTTGGGCTAAACTTGGTTTGATAGTTCTCTTGAAACATGTTTTTGACATTTTGATCGTATGAACATGTTAGGTCTTCATCAAGGTACTTGTATGGATCTCTTGCGAGGCTATCTACTTGTTTTCATTTCGAATTGTTCTTTTGTAAAGTTTTTTAGTTCCTTTAAACTGCCTGTGGGGATTCCAAGCACGGGATCCCTGGCGCTGTAACACTCCTCGGTTTTGGGGCGTTACACTTATTGCTCTTCTTTTCATTCTAGTTTGTCTTGTAGTCAGTGGGTCGACTTCAATATCCATTTTTGCTTCCATTTTTGCAAGTTTTCAGTCTTTCATTTGGTTTTTGATGAAATGGTGGATATTGGGTAGTTGATTGTGCTCCACTATGTCAAAGATTTATTTATTTCTATAGAACCAAAGGGTCCACCAGATAGTGGCCAGATCTTCAATTTCTCTATTTGTGGCCTTGTTTTTTATTTCATTGAGTAATTCTGTAACGATATGATTTTTGGGTGTTAAGGAGTTAATTGTTTCATGAATTCTCCTATCAAAGTTTCTTATAATTCGCTTGGTTCTTGGACATTCAAATAGGAAGTGCTTGAGGTCTTCACTAGGAGAATTGCATCCTAAGCATTATGTTGTTGTAGGCATGTGCATGTTCTGGAGTTTAACTTTGGTTGGTAATCCATCCTTTGAAATTCTCCAAAGGAAAGATTTTATTTTTGGTAACAGATCAAGTTTCCAGATCCATTCAGAATCTTATGGTGGGAGGTCCCGGTTCCTATACATCATATCCATTGCACTTTTGGTCGAGAACCATCCATTCTTGCTGAATTCCCAATAGAGCCTATCGTGTATGTAGTTAGGTGGAATTGGATATGATTTTAGTTTCTCTATGGTTGTGTTACTCATGTAGACTTTGAGCTTATCTTCATCCTAGGTTTTATCTTGATTGAGGAAGAAGGATATCGTAACTTGTTCATTTATTGGCTCATTTGTTGTTATTTGTTCTTTCAGTGATTCAGGGAACCATTTATCTTCCCAGAATTTGATGGTTCTCTCATCTCCTATTTTTCAGGTAAGACCTTGTTTGAATTCTGCGATTAGTTTCGACATTTGGGTCCACTGCCAAGAGTCACTTTTCTTTGGGTTTTTCTCATAGTCAAGGATGTGTATATATTTAAGATATTTTTCTCTTATTATTTTGACCCATAGGTTCTCTGGTTCCGCTAATATTTTCCATATGAGTTTCATCTGTAGAACAGTGTTCATATCTTTGCTTTTTCGAATCCCTAGTCCACCATTACAAACTGGTTTACAGATATATCATCCCATTTTATCATCGGTTTATAATTACCTCCTTTGTTCCAGAGGAATATTCTATTTATTTTATCCAGTTTTTTCTGTGTTTTGGGAGGTAGCATAAAGTTTTGCATCATATAGTTTGGTTGTGCTGATAGATTCTCTCTAAACAATACTTTCCTTCCTTCCATAGATAGGGTATTAGCTTTCCATTTTGTAAGTTGTTGAGACGTTTTTTCAATAATTGAGAAGAATGTGTTGTCCACCTTCCCAGTAATGATCGGACAACCTAGATATTTCTCCATTGCCATTGATTGGTTAATTTGGAATATCTGGGTGATTTGTTGGATTGCACTATTACTTGTATTTTTGGATACTTAGAATGTTGATTTATCATAGTTAACTCGTTGTCTCGAAACTTCATAGTATTCATCTATAATGGTTTTGATTTTTTGACAAGTGGATGTTTTGGTTTATGCAAAGATGACTATATCATCAGTAAAGGCCAGGAACGGGATTTTTGTGCCCCCTCTTGAGATCTTGATCCTAATAGGGTTTAGTCTTGCTTCAGAAGCTTTCTGAAGACTCCTAGATAAGATTTTTGCACTTATTATGAAGAAGAAAGGGGAAGGGGGTCCCCCTACCTCAATCCTCTAGTTGGGTAGAATAGATCTGTTGGTCCTTGATTAACCAGAATAGAGAAGGATACAGTGTGTGTACATTCTTTAATCCAATTAATGAATTTTTCACAGAATCCAAATTTCTTTAATGTTAGCAGAAGAAACGTCCAGTCTACCCGGTCATACGCTTAAGGGATATCCACCCATTGTTGCATGATTTCTTCAAGGAGTGGAATACCTCATGTGTTGTTAGGACATTGTCTTGGATGCTTCTATTTTGAACAAATGCACCTTGAAGAGGATGTGCAATTTTATCCATCACTATTTTGAGTCTATTTGTGAATATTTTTGATATTATCTTATATACTGTATTGCACAATCTGATGGGTCTATAATGGTTGGTAGATTGGGGATTGTCATTTTTTGGTATGAGGGTGATAAATGTGTGATTAATTTGTTTTAATAACCTTCTTGAGTGGAAGAAACTCTTAACAACTTTAATGATATCAGGCCCGATGATATCCCAATATTTTTGGTAGAAGCCAGCTGGCATACCATCTGGTTCCGGTGTTTTATCGTCTTTAATTTCGTTTAGGGCTTTATATATTTCACTATTTGTTACATTAGCCAATAACTTACTAATATCCTCGTTTGTAATTACTGGTTCAATATCATCCAGAACATGTTCAATCTTTCTTCTATCTATCTGTTGTTTAGTAAATCTTTTTTCAAAATCTTTTTTAATTTCTGTTTTGATATTTTCATAGCCAATAATTTGTGTGCCTTCACTGGAAGTTATTTCTTTTATGTTTTTCATGTTTCTTCTCCCAGTAGCAATCCTATGGAAGTACTTGGTGTTTGAGTCAACGTTTTTTATATGTTTTGGTTTTGCTCTCTGTCTCCAGTATATCCTCTGAAAAGAAAGAAGTCCTTGTTTTATTTTATGAGGTTATTCTGTTTGATGACGTTGCTTTCTAGGCAAGATGTTTGGGGAATACTCTGGATTATGAGAAGTTCTTCCTCCACTTTTTTAAGTTGTTCAAAAATATTGTCAAATCTGGTTTTGTTCCATTCCTTGATTTTTGTTTTGAGTAGTTGGGTTTTCTTTGCTAGTTGGTATAGAGGTGTTCATGGGATTTGATTTCACCAAGTTTGTGTAACTAAGATATTCATATCTTTACGTTTGGTCCACATCATCTCGAATTTGAATGGTTGAGCTTGGTACGTGGTTTCGTTTGTTATATCGAGTGATATTGAACAGTGATCTGACGATGTGAAAGCATGAATTTTTGTAATCAAGTTTGGGTACCATATTACTACTTTTTGGTGAATCAGGGCCCTATCTAGTTTCTCTTTAATTGTATTATCAATCTTTCTTGATTTCCTCCAAGTGAATCTGTTTCCTATTGTTGGTGGATCAAAAAGATCATGTGTTTGGACAAAGTTATTCAATCTTCAAAGTTTATTGTGGTTGGGGATTATGCCTCCCTCCTTGTCTTCACTGACCAGGATATCCTTAAGCTCACCGATGATAATGAAGGTTTGGATAATTGTTGTAATGAAGTAGTTGATCAGATTCCAGAATTCATCTTTATCTTTTTCGCATAAGCAAAAATTATGTATAATTGTATGTTACTCTCTAGGTTTTTATAAATAAATGCTATAAATCTTTCATCTATAGTGTGTAGAGTTAATGTTTCGTTTCTTAGTTGGGGTCCTTCGATTGTAACCTTGGCTATCTTGGTCCTCAGATTCACACTATGCAGATCATAAGTTTTGTACCTATGCAAATCCAAATACATGTGGTGAGTAAGTATTAAGTTAGTGATGAACTGAGAGCAAATGACCCAAATCCACCTGAGTTGAAACCAATTGCTGGGGTTACAACAATTATAATTTTGATAGCTAGACAACATATAGTATTTAAAACTAGCTTGATTATACTTGCCATTCTGAACTGAATAGCAAAGAAGCATCCAGTTCTTAGCCATAAGAGTAGTACTATGATTGAGGTTCAAACCTAATTCAGATCGTGTCACCTGGTACATGTATACTTTAGGAGCAAAATAATGGCACTCTAGTAATCTAAGAAGATCAGAGTAGCAACAAGTCTGCATAGGAATCAAAGTTGGTAGAAAGTAATAAACATCCCTCAGTCTGTAAGAATTCACAGTAATATAACTTCTTATCTGATTAGACACGAGAGAGGAGATAAGGTTAGGTTGACCACTTATCTGTAATTCTTGGTTAAGGCTTTCAGTCCTTTGAATCATTAGTTTGGCCGCAACAGTAATGAGCACATGGATACAATCCTTCAACTATTTGATCAAACCTGCACACCAATCATAAGTTAAATTATTATCACCAAGATCCCAACACTTGCAACAATTAAGCATAGAAATACAAGGTTTACTGGTGTAGATTGGGCGTTTTATGTACTTGGTCATAGAGTAAATACGGTTTGAGATTCATGTATGGTAGAAGATTACAGAAATCCATTTGGATAGGGTACAGATATATAAGTGTAGGGCTGTTTTGTTTAAGTTAACTTTACACTTGTTGATACTCATAGTAAAAAGTTGAGCTGAAGCCTTCCTGATCCAGTAATGACATGAGAGCAAATAGACCCAAATTATAGTCAATTTATCACATTTGGTACTTAACAGTTTATTAATATTGTTAATGTTATTTCAGCCTGGAGAGAAGAGCAGGACACAGAAGTAGCAAATCAAACTATTCATTAAGAACATAAACATTGCCTCTTGAGCATTACAAGAATAGAAATTCCTATTTGGCCATGAGTGACAATGATGCAGTCTATTGAAACTAAAAGGGATAAAAGTTATAACATTACAACGATATTGAGTAGAAGGGCTTTCTAGTTTTGATGTGATAGAGAAATTTATTTTAGGTTGCAGTTGGTGGGCATTTGTTGTTGCCTACTCACGATCATTGGATAATACATTAAATCTTTGGTTTCTTGCATCCCATTTGGTGGGAGGATGCAGTGTCTTCATCACCTTCATGTCCTTTCCTTTTGCTCGAACCCGAAGTTGACATGCCCATGTTAACTCCCAAGTCTTCCATCTTTGAAGCCATTAAACCGGTAGTGTGTGTGGTGTGGTAAGAAGCTTGGGAATTCTGAGCTGGGATCAATTCAGCCAGTGCCTCCTCTGTTTCCATTAATTTTAGGAAGTCTCAGGCAGATCATCCTCGGTAAGGGTATTCTCATCATCCAGAAAGTCATCCTCCTCAGGGAGAAGACCTTCCTCTTCCTCGTTGATGATATGATTGATGGAAGCAACTTGTTGTCTAGGGGCAAGAATAATATCACCAAGAAGGCCTTCATTTCTATGATTGGAGTACAAGTCAAATTCAGAACTGACTTGTTGTTCTGTATTGACTTGGCACATCGGATTACATGGTGTGATAGTCATATAGGGGAGGGATTGAGATGATAGATGAGAGGTTCTTCTATTAAAGGAATACTTATATCCTCCAAGGGAGGGATACATGTATCTTCTGCTGAAGGGATGATTGTTTCTTCTGGTGCAGGGGTGTTGGTCTTCTCAATGGAGGGATGCACACATTTTGTGGCTCCACATTCATATCATCTTTTCTTGAGTTTTCAGAGCTAGAGTTCTTTCTTGAGCCTGCCAAAGAACTCCTTGAATCTGAATGGTCAGTTTGGTAAGAGACAGAGACGTCTCCATTTCCATCTAAGTAGGGTTTGACACCAAGGTTCATTTTAGAGGAACCCACACCATATTTCTTGTTCTTTGTTTTTTGGGTCTCCCATCTTTCTTCCTTACTATCTTGGAGGTTGTTCTTCCTGAGTTGGAATTGGAATTTCTTTGGTGTGAGGTTTTTTAGTGGACACTTGTTGAAAATATGGTCCTTTAAGCCACAATTCCCACAACCCATTGGGAAGTCTTCGAACCAGACAACATATCCCTTGCAGCCTTCCTCCTCATCATGAATGATTACTGAGGTGTTGATACATTTTGAGAATTGGATAGTTGTGCATATTCTGTTGAAAACAACCCATGATTGCTTATCAGGCATTGGATCAATTCTCATAAGGTACCCAAGCCATGGCATTCCAGTATGATTTGTATTGCTTCTGGATTTAGGAACTCACTTGGCAACCAAGGGATCCTAATCCATAAGTGAATGGTTGTTAAGGGTTCCAAAACATGATTGAAACTAGGGCTCCATTGTTTGAGCACCACCAATTGACCAAAGATGTGGTATGGTCTATTGGCCCATACCACCGTCCTGTCAAGAGGGTTGGAAAATCTAATTTCAAACCAATGATTCTTCCTCGCTATGATCTCAAATTCCCCTTTGATATCTCTCCACTCTCCTTTGAGTTTAGACACAATCTTGGAGAACTCGATGTTTCGGCCAAGAATGAGACCCATCAGAGATGATTCTTTAATAGGGTCAATTTTCTTAGTGACCTTAGCCAACTTAGCTAGGTACACCGAGGTTTCTATTGTGAGCTTAGCTTTACCTTTGGTTTTTGGTAAAGCTTGCTTTGGGGAAGTTTGTTGGCTTTGTTGTTGGTCCCTAGAGTTTGCTCCACTTTGTCTCTGCTGTTTCATTGCAGACTCTTCTTCATTTGTTGATGTTTGCCTCCTGCTGGCTGATTTGTTCCTCGGAGAGACATCCCTAGTGGCTCTATGGGATGAGCCAACTTCCTTTTAGCTTTGGTAGACCTCCTCCTCCTAGAGGAGCTGGCTTGTTTGTTGGTAGAGGAGTTTATAGCACCCAGAATCACTCCTCCATTAGTGTTAGGGGCATTTTTCTCTTGGTTATTCTCAGTTGTTATGTTGTTCTTCTCACTGATATTTGTTTGGTTATTAATGAAAACGTTGTTGATGTTTTCATTGTGGTTTGTTGATTTCGGGCTAGAGCAGACAACCTCAACATATGTCATCTTGTTGTCTTCCATGATGTTGTTGTTAGGGACTATTTTTTACTTTGATTTTTTATGAGACTTATATTGAGTATTGAGAGAGAAAACTAGATTGTAGGGCTTAGATTGTTGATCGAGTGTGAAAATTCGGGAGCAAAGATGACAATATTTATAGGGTTTAAAGGGAGACAGATAAATGAACATAGGTACTGTACTGGTGAGGATTAGTGAGATAATGAGCTAAGGAGCTAACCTTTTTTTTGCAGAGCTGCAATGCAAGTATTCTGGTGAGCGTTTTACTCTAGAACGTTGAGCTTGATGGTGAGGCAGACCCCAGAAGAGGAAAACACCAGGGAGTTATTGGAACTCTCGACGTCTTTGGCAAACCTCCAGTTGACGAACATTTTTCCCCTCTTGTCTTGTATCTCTTCTTTGGGTAATACTTCTCTTCTTCTTCCTTAGTGCAGAGCAATGGCTCCGGGATAAGCTTGTCTTCTTCTCCATGGCTTCCTTCCATTGCATCAGGGAGTTCGAGGTAAGCGGTGTAATTCACCAGGCTGGAGGTTGGGTTTCCTTTTGCTGATTATTTGCGATGGCGACAAGACCTAGGTCAAACCCTAGTTTTCGATTTCTCCCTTGGATAGTCCAAATTTGAGCTTGGAAAAGGAGGGATTTGGGAGGGATGATACATGGGTGGTAGACTATAGTATCAATTTCTGGAAAATCAGCTTGTTTTGGAGTTCTGGATCTATGATTTTGGGGTAGGGTGTTCTTACTCAAATGGGTTTGGGGCTTTTGGTCGCGCGTGGACGCGCGTACTAGTAGAGGGAGCAAAAGGGTTTTTTACGTGTCATATTTATTATTCATCCATAGATTCACATCCTTATCCCTCACGCCCATCATTTCGTATTTATTTCCTATTAATATCATTCAACTATATAGTCCTATCTAACATATTCATTCCCCACAAATTCGGATTTAATCGCTTCTGAAAGTTATGATATTGAATCTCATCCTCTTTTATATCTGATTTTTTAAGTGAAACAAAGGAATATACATAATGTTATTTACCTCATTTCATAGATATTACATCTCTTTTAGGCGGTTTGTACAAAATATACACGAGTTTGCGATGTTGTAGTATGTGAAAAGTTTTATTTGTGCTAAGTTTCATTTTGTGATAAGTTCCGTCGAACTATGACAAATTTTATTAAAGATGGAATAAGTTTTGTGACAAGTCTAATTGTGTGAAAAGTTTCGGTTTTGTGACAAATTTTATTTTCTGATAAATTATGTCACACTATGAGAAATTCTATTAAGAGTGAAATAAATTTTGTGACAAGTTTCTGTTGTGACTGTTTTGTTTCTATGTGACAACTTGTCCCATTTTTTCCTTACCTTTGACATTTGTTTTTAACAAGTTGATAATTGTTCTAACTATTCAAACTAGTTGTGATAATTTTTTGACAAGTTTTACCGTGATAAGTTGTATTAAGGGTGAAAAAAATTTGTGACAAGCTTTAATTAGTTTGTCGAAAGTTTTAGTTTGTGACAAAGTTATATTAAGGGTGAGATAAGTTTTGTGACAAGTTTAATATTGTGAAAATTTCAGTTTGTGACAAGTTCTTGTTTTTGTGACGGAGTTATATTAAGAGAGAAATAAGTTTTGTGACAGTTTCAGTTTGTGACATGTCTTAGCTTGGGACAACGTTTCAGTTTGTGACAACTTGTATTAAGAGTGACACAAGTTGTTTGAAAGGTTTCATTTTGTGACAAGTTGTATTAATTCTAAAACAAGTTTTGTGACAAGTTTTATTTTGGGACAAAGTTTCAGTTTGTGACAACAAGTTTTGTCACACTATGACAAGTTGTAGTAATGGTGAATAAGTTTTATGACAAGTTGTACTAAGGGTAAAAAAGTTTTGTGATAAGATTAGTTTGTGTCAAATTCAATTATGACTTACATATATTAAAGGTGAAGTATGTTTTGTGACAAGTTTTAATTTCAATTTCTGTTGGCAAGTTAATGAAAACTGAATCTCAACAATCATCATTGTAAGTTGATACCAATAAACGATACTACCTCCATTCACTAAAAAATGTCATTTTAGACATTTGCACAATATCCAAAAAAAATTAAAAATTACCCTATATTCTTTTCTTTTCTTTTAAACTCATAACTCACCTCATTTTTAACCAATCAAAAATCACAATTTACATCAAAAGAGAAAAAAAAAAAAAGTTTCAATAACAAAACTCGTAACTCACTACCTAAATACCTAAAATTACAACCTTTTCTTAACAAGAAAGAGATGCTAGAATGACATTCTTTAGTGAACGGATGAAATATTAACTGTTTTTTTACAACGAATTTAACTTCCGCTATAGTTGATAGAGATCGAGAAGAGGAATTAAACCCCTTACACTACAAGATATTTTGATTATCACGTCACTCGTTTTCCTTGGTACAACAAGATCAAGATACCAGGAATGAAAATCTATACATATATATATATTAAACAGTGTTTTGCCACATGTCGTTCTTACGTTCAATTCGCCTATGTGTCGGCCTCTGGGCTATGCCACCTCCTCCGTCATGTCATCTGCCACGTCGTCATGACTTAAAAAACTAATAAAAAACCAAAAAATGTCACATATTTATGAAACTTGAAAAAAAAATTATAATATTTGATTATCTTTTAAGTAAAAACCTTATATTCTTCCCATCTATACGTATTAATATAATTAATTAATTATCTTATATCTAATTTTTTTTATCTTCTTCTCATCTATACATATTGATTTAATTACATAATTATCTTTTACCTAAAATTTTTATCTACTTTCTACACACTATCCAAGTATAATTTAATTCCTAAAAGTTTTATCTTTTTCCATTCATATGCATTAAGATAATATCCTATTCTTTTGAAATCTATTTTTCACAATATCTAATATCTGGATTAACTTTTCATAATTGACAAATACGTTACTTTGATTCATTTTTCTTCTCTATTATCTTATGCAGAGACTAATGATTTTACATTTCATTAAAAATTTAAAGTTAAAAAATAATGTCACTTGAAAGATTCAAGTTTGGTGTACTATGTAAAATAAGTATCGATAATAAAGATGTTATTATTGGAAAAGAAATGACATTGGTTGACGAGAATGTATATTTTTTGAAAAGTTCATTTTTGGGATATTTGAAAAGTTTATTTTATTCTATTCTTCTCTAATATCAAATTTTAATTTGACCAATTATACTTGCACATCAACTGTTAAAAATATAAAATAAATGCAATCCCGTGTAGGACGCGGGCACATCAACTAGTAAATATACTAAATTAATTGTTGTATCCACCAACAACCATATCCATGCATATTTGGATCTTTGTGCAGCAAAATATTGGATCTTGATTATATTCTAGCAAGATAAAATCAACGAAAATAAGAAAATTTTGGCTATTTCCAGCTAAGATCCATTCCACACTGTTATAGCTTCTTCTGCAAAGATTTTGCATGACCAAAATTTTGGCTCTATCCAGCTAAGATTTTGCATGACCAAAAGATAACTACCCATATGTTTGGATTGTCAATTCATTCCCATGCCAACCTGCATTTCATGAAATTATATTGTTTAAGATTTGTTCATCACTATCTTGACTCTTTTCTTGTTGTGACTCTTATCATCGTTATCCACCTATATATTTAACTATGATCTTGACATTTGACCGAACATATTTTATGCACTTCTTAGCCCCAAAAAAATTCTGCAATGAAGAAAAGTTAACAACGAGACCTAAGCTACAAAATCAGTTATCCCAAATTGTACATAGTTATGACATCCGACGACGAGGTGATCGAGGGCGTGCCAACCGTATGCTTGAACAACGATTCCAGGACCGAAGGATTGCAAGACCTTCTCATCATATTCCAACTCTAATTTCTAGAAAACGGTGGCAAGATTGCTGACATCGAGGCGGGATTTACCGTCCGAAGATCTTTCGTGTCAAATATTGTTCGAAGCAAGAGGAAGAAAGGAAATCAGCCATTGAAGAAGGCTTGTAAGCTCACTGTGAAAGATCGAGAATATTTGATCATGCTTTGTTAGTTACAACTTGGTGAATTGAGTTTATATACAAGGATAAGAGGCACGGCACGTGACTTACACTCTAACAACCTAACTAACCACCTCAAGTTGTAGGTGGAGAATCTAGCTGCAACTTGCCAAGAAGCTCGTTATGACGTGGTCCAGGTAAGGCTTTTGTCAACACATCTGCAATCTGGAACTTGGTGGGTAAGTGATCAATGGTTATCAACCCTCTTGCAATTTGTGGCGAATGAAATGGCAATCGAGGTCGATGTGTTTAGTACGCTCGTGGAATACTAGATTATGCGCGATGTGGATGGCGACCTGACTGTCACACTTCACTGGGATAGGCAGAATGCCTGGAACATCAAGCTCATGGAGAAGGCGAGAAAGCCAAGCTAATTCTGTAGTGAGACGGCGAAGAGAGCAGTATTCTGCTTCAGCAGAGGAAAGGGAAACCATGGCCTGCTTCTTTGATTTCCAAAAAATAGGGGATCCTTCAAACATAATGAAGAATCCACTTACAGAGCGACGAGTATGAGAGTAAGCAACCCAATCGGCATCGCAATACCCTAGAAGTTGGAGATCAGGGGAGGAATTGAGCAGAAGACCAAGGGAGTGTTTGCCTTTAAGATATCAAAGTGTATGCATTGCTGCTTTATAGTGATCAAGGGTGGGAAGTTGCAGAAACTGACTCAAAAACTGCACTGCATAGTCGATGCCAAGGCGTGTGTTGGTGAGGAAATTGAGTTTTTCAACAAGCTTGCGATATTGAGAAGGATCATCCTTGACAGGAGTTGAAGAAGAATGAAGTTTGAGATTCAACTCAAGAGGTGCGGAAGCTGGGGCTTGATTTGTGCAATCAAATTCAACAAGTATTTCCTGCAGAAACTTCCTTTGGGAAACGATGTACCCATTGGATGTCTGTATAAACTCAATCCCTAGAAAATAATGGAGACGACCCAAGTTTTTTTATTCTGATCATCAAGGAATTGCATGAGCCTTGTCATTTCTTCAATGTTGTTACCAGTGAGCAGGATATCATCAACGTAGATGGCAGGATAAACAACAGAAGAACCCAGACTCTTAGAGAACTGGGAGAAATCATTTTGAGAATGCTTATAACCTTGAGAGTTGAGTGTATAAGATAGTTTAGCATACCACTGGTGAGAAGCCTACTTAAGACCATATAATGACTTGTTGAGTTTGCACAAATGAGTGGAAGGAACAAATAAACCAAGAGGAGGTTTCATATAAACTTCTTCATGCAAATCTCCATGGATAAATGTGTTGTTAACGTCTAACTGAGCCAAATGCCAACCTCTTTTTACTGTAATATAGACAAGATCTCTAATGGTGGTCATCTTGACAACGGGAGAGAATGTTTCAGTATAGTCCACTCCTGCCTTTTGTGTGAAACCCCGAATGAAAAGGCATGCTTTGTGTCTCTCTATTGTCCCATAAGACCTGAGCTTCAATATATACACCCATTTACAGCTGATTGGCTTTTTACCTTTTGGAAGAGGAACCAAATCCCAAGTTCTGTTGAGTTCAAGAGCTTGAAACTCTTTATCCATAGCAACTTGCCAAGCAGGATATCTTATAGCTTCTTTATAAGAAAAAGGTTCATTTACAGCAGAAATAGAAGACAAAAGTGTTTGATCATCAAGTGCAAAATCAACCGGGTTAATGGTTTGGGTAGAGAAAAAAAAAGATGTCAAAGTGTTGAAACACTGGGAAGAGTGATATGAGACAGCAGCAGTGCACACGAAATCCATGAGATGACTTGGTGGACTATGAACACGAGTAGGCCTACGTCATAACACAGGTTCAGGCAGAGGTTCTTGCACAAGAGGAGTTGGTGAAGATGTAATGGTAGGTGTGTGTGGAAGTAGGTGAGGATTGTGCAGTAGGTGAATGGAATATATCAGGAAAAAGATTGGGAAGAGTGATATGAGACAGCAACAGTGCACACGAAATCCATGAGATGACTTGGTGGACTATGAACACGAGTAGACCTACGTCATAACACAGGTTCAGGCAAAGGCTCTTGCACAAGAGGAGTTGGTGAAGATGTAATGGTAGGTGTGTGTGGAAGTAGGTGAGGATTGTGCAGTAGGTGAGGGTTGTGCAGGAGGTGAATAGAATATATCAGGAAAAAGATTGGGAAGGCAAGTGGAGGATTCATTGGAGTTGGTAGAAAGGTGAAAAGGAAAGATGACCTCATAAAAATGAACATATCTGGAAGAGAATACTCGTTTGTCCACCAAGAAAAACACAAGCTTACAAATTTTCTACCAAAAGGGAACCCAAGAAAAACACAAGGTTCAGATCGAGGAGAAAATTTGTCTTTGCCTATGGATTTGGAAGAAACATAAGCTAGACACCCAAATGCCTTAAGGTGATTGTATGCGGGAGGTTTGTGAAATAGAAGCTCATAAGGAGTAGTTCCATTTAGAACTTTTGAAGGGAATGTGTTTATGAGGTAAGTGGCCATGAGAATGCACTCACCCCAATATTTGAGAGGTAGTTTGGAATGAAAGATGAGGGCTCAGGAGGTTTCTAAGAGGTGTTTATGCTTACGTTCAACAAAGGAATTGGACACATTAAAGGTTGCTTATGTTGGCGAGACTTATGACAAATATCACATGGTATGGAAGGATTGGACACATTAAAGGAATTAAGCATAGGAATTTTCCTCATTTTATTATGTGGAATATGACCAAGGCGTAAATGCCACAACAAACTGTCTTTACACAAAGGTTTAGTAGAAGAAGCGTTACAGAATTGATGCAAAGATGAAGGAATAGAGGAAAAGGAGTCTTGTGGTGCTGGAATATGATTGATCTTCTCTCCTGGGTTTGTCTGAAGGAGATATAGGCCTCTTGAATGATTACCAAGGACCATTGGTGTCCAGTGAGTGGCCTTGCATTTGACAAGAATGATGTGAGAAAAGAACATCACACTTGGTTTGGTGAATCAACTTGCTAATGGAGAGAAGATTGAATCGAAATTGGGGAACATAAAGAACATGGTGAATGGTAAGATTGGGTAAGATGGAGGCTGAGCCATATAAGTTCACTAAAATGATGCTGCCATTAGGTAAGGCTATGGTGTAGGGTTTGGGAAGGTTATGTAGTTTATGGAAAAGAGAAGGGACAAAGCACATATGGTCTGTAGCACCACTGTCAATTATCCATTGATGATCATTGCTTAAGAGTTTATTCTGTGCATTTAAACCAAACATTAATGGAGAAGGACAAGATATGTTATATATTATACCTGCAATAGCATTTCCAACAAAGTCATCACAATTCGATTGACTGGAATTGAGTAATTTTATAAGTTGGCTGCATTGATCCACATATAATCCAGTACCTCAGTTGGAGCACAAGCTTGAGTAGCAGTTCTCTGATCTCTTAGTCTAGAGGAAGAACCTGGGAAACCAAAGATTTTGTAGCAAAACTCAACGATGTGACCTGTCTTCTTGCAATGAGTGCAAACCATAGGGGATCTTCGAGAAGGGACAATGCTTGCATCAGGCTTGTCTAGGGATGAGCAAAATCCAGGTCGACCCGGTTTTTTGGACCGGATCAGACCGGACAGGTCCATTCCGGTCCGGGATCTGGGCCACATATTTTTGGAAATCTCAGTCCAAATCCGGACCCGACCCGGACCGAGCCGGGTCTTGGACCGGACCGGTCCATTCCGATCCGGGTTTTGGGTCACATATTTCTGAAATTCCAGATCCGGGTCGGTCTGGGTCGCTCCGGTCCAGTCCGGGTTTGGACCGATGCTCATCCCTAGGCTTGCCATGTATAATCCAACAAGAATCAACTAAGTGACCCCTCTTTTTACAGTGAGAACAAGTAGGAGGAGGCTTTCTAGGCCCCTCATCTGATCGATTCTGCCTTTGTTGAGCATTCATGGCAGACGAATCATTCACAAATGATGGAGTGGTAGTTTTTACCTCTCGTTGTTTTTCTTCCTGAACGAGCATGAAGTATACTTGAGAAATAGAAGGAGTAGGCATCATCATTATTATATTGCCTCTAATTGTGTTGTAAGACTCATTCAATCCCATCAACAGTTGCAAAAGACGTTGATTGTCATCATGATTGTGCAAAGCTTGTCCCGATCCACAGTTACAAGGTGGAACATTCCTTAATAGATTGATTTCATCCCACAAACTTTTGATTCGAGTGAAGTAAGCAGCAATTCCATCGTTCCCCTGAGATAAAGTATATAATTCTTTCAAGATTGAGAATGTTTGTGGAAGATTCGACTGTCCATACCTGAGACAAAGTTCATTCCACATCTCAGCTGCTTAATCAGTGAAGATGATGCTCCAGACGATCTCTTTGCTCACCGCATTGAGAATCCAAGAAGCTACCATGTCATTACACTGTTGCCAAGTGTTTCTCCCATGACAATCACCTGCTGGCTTCACTAATGTCCATGTGACAAAGCCAACCTTTTTCCGAGAAGAGAGAGCGGAGGTCATAGATCTCTTCCATGTCGTGAAGCATGTTCCATCAAAAACTTTTGAAACGATCATCATTCCTGGATGATCGGAGTTCTGTAGGTGATGAGGATCGAAAGGAAGTTATGATCGTCGCCTTTCATTCAACATATCTGCTTCATGTGCCATGGTGAAATTCTAGGGTTTGCTCGGTCAAAAGAATCAGAGAACAAAATTCAACAAGAACAACGGAAGAAATTGTGAATGATCGTTCAAGAGATCAATCACAGAAAGAAAACAGAGGCCATTAGTGGCTTTGGTACCATGTTGGTAGCAAGAGGAAGAAAGGAAATCAGCCATTGAAGAAGGCTTGTAAGCTCACTGTGAAAGATCGAGAATATCCGATCATGCTCTGTTAGTTACAGCTTGGTGAATTGAGTTTATATACAAGGATGAGAAGCACGTGAACAACACGTGACTTACACTCTAACAACCTAACTAACCACCTAGTTTAATATAACAGAGCTACTATCCCAACAAAGATGGAGTAGAGGCCTCAAAGGTTTCCGGACGAAGAAGTCAGAGATGGAGACTATAGGAAGAAGTCGGGGAAGAAGACCTGGCGAGCAATGCGAGAGTCTACAAATGTTGGTGTTTATTTGTAGTGGTCATATATTTTAATATAGTACACGGGTACCTATTAGGCTAAAAATAACTATCGGAAAAAAAGTTATTATAGACAAAATTCATGTTATTTTAAGTATTTTCTCCCTTTTAAAACAACTATATACTAATATAGTAGCTTTTTTTTATTGAAATGAACTATTTATCAACTTAATTGCCAACTTAAGTTTGGAAAACGAGCATTGTAACTATTTAACAAATTTATAGTTTTCCAAAACTTCGCGATTAAAAATAAATCAATAACAAATTTTTATAAATCACATCACATGAACTAGTTGTAAGAACTATCTACTACTTATCATATTTACAAGTAGGTATTTAACTTAATGTTTAGTGTGTAAGTTTACAAAACTGAATAATCAATAAAAGAAGAAAAAAATTAGAAATTAGAAGAGTATTTGAATTGCACAATTGCAGGTATATATGAAGAGTTTCCTCTTCCCCAAGAATAATGGGAACTAGTGGATAGGTCGTGCTACGCACAGCCGTAGTATCATTAGTGTTTTTCCTGTTTTTGTATTGTTGATGGTTATGTTCGTAATTGTTTTGTTTCTTATTTATCTTTTCTTATGTTTGTTCCCCATGTTTTCTTGTGTTTGTAATTTTCTTATTTCTAACACTTCAATTTAATCTCGGTCTAGCAGTTTCTACCCTTTCTATAGGCGGGGCGGTGTCAATCTACGATTTTTTTTTGTTTAGTTTACATGTGTGGGTTGTCTACCCTGATGTGTACATTCAACAACATCAGTAATTATGTTGTTTGCCCATGAATATACTACTAATATTTGGTTACGATATTACGATTGTGTGTATGTCAATTCATGTGATATGTTACTGTATGTATAGAATTGATTACACAGTTTGTAGTAGAGGCACATAATTGTCCAACTCTTTAATAGTTAAAACCGCAGTAGGTTAATTTGTGTGTTTCTTTTGTCTTTAAAACTTATTTAATTCACCTCTACTTATCTTTTTGTTGCATTTTTATTTAGCTCATATATTGAAAGTATGTGGTTATAACATAGGTTATGGCCATATGGTGTCGTACATAGGTGATTGTTTCTTTCGTCCAACTATTCTCGGTTCTCATTGTTCATAATGTTATAAAACTGTTTAAGTTCCTTATAATTTTTAATAATAAATGTCATCACATGTGTTTTCATTTGATTCGTTTAGACTATTACTTTTCGTATGTTAATGTTTTCTTTTTCCAATATATGACTCTATGATTATTAACTATATGGAGTATGCCTCGTTATAGTTATTAAATAGAACTGTAAATAATAAAACGTCAGATTTGATCTTACTCTATTCGGGAGGTGTCCATTTGTTTTATTTTGTGGACATCTCTATTTCTCAATGAAATTATGTTGTGGCTTTCAATATGTTGTTTTCCAAGTTTTTCATTCTTTAAAAAATGAAATATTATTAAATAATTTTACAGTTGTCTCACCCTTTTAGGTTTTGTATATCATAGTGTATATACGTATATTTTTACTTTTGTAGCTTATCCTTGTGGAGATGCTTTAATTTTGTATTGAATAGAGTATTCTACAACACCCCACAACTCCGAGGGAAATAATTAGCGCACCTCATCTTTATCCATCCCTTTTCAAATTTGCTTTTGTGTTCTTCTCCTGATGTGGGTTGTGATTTCCGAGTTTGTGTACGGTATTACGGTTGCTAATTAAGGTTGAATGTGGAAGCTTGAGTCATGTACATACAACATTCATTTACGTAGTATAATAGAGTGGAGATAGTTGAATTCTTTAACCTATTTAGTGTTTTTATTTGAGTTTCGTTGGGCTAAATTGGAATATAATCGTTTTTTGGAAATGGAAATTAAAAGTTGTTAAGTATTACTGTAGTATACTTGTTTGTTTTAAATTGGAATATTTTGTTATTGTTATGTGTAAATTTAATACAGTAGTTGTTGTTGCATTGTTTTCGCATTTAAGAGAGGATGAGTTTTAATTTCCGTAAAATATAATTTGTTTTTACAGGGCCCCGTTTTGGCCTCGCAATGGAAGTGGCATCGGTGTGTTTTTTTGTCCTTTTGTGGGCATTTGATTCTGCAATTCGATGCATAGAAAATTAAGGAAAGTAAGGGTGCTTCAATGTTCCAGGCATTTTTTCTCCTGACGAAGAAGAATTTCCTTTACTGCGGGGCATGTTGATGTTGTAGGGGTTCTGCAAAGCTTAGCTGTGAGACGTAGTGTTGAGTGGATTGTTCGTTTCTGTTGTGGGGATGAACGGGAATTGGCGTTTGTTGGTAGAATCCCTAATTTGCAGGGGTGGCGTTGTCGGTGATCAATTGTACACCCTATTTCCTCCTGCAAGTGGTCTTCCTTCGTAATATTTGTGAATGTCGGTTAATCTTTTTTGCTACGCTTGTAACTTCTATTTCTTACCTGGATATTGGTGTGGATAGGTTGAGTAGGATATATTTGGTGATATTCGTGGACTTTGGTTGAGTTCAATGTAGCTATGTTTTGAATTTACTCCATGTACATCATTTGATTTTTTTCCTCTAGATCATTTCTCAGCTTGACTGTGCTGCTTCTATCTTATTGTAGCTGGGTTAATATGAAAATTCCGATGTCAGGACTTTGTATTCTCTACTGGATTTGTTCCTGCAACCGAAGGGGCCGCTAATCAGGTACAAATCGATGCCCCATTCTTGTGGTTTGTATGCTTCTGCGGGATTGTGTGCCTATTAGTGTGTGCAGTTTATTTGGATAATGTAATTCTTCAAACAACAACAAACAACGTAGTGTTGTAGGCAGTTATATGCACCTGTAGTTGCCCACTTATGTGGTTGAATGATTCCTTGAAAACTATGTTCCTTGTATAGGTTCTTAGGTTCTTTTCCATTATGTAGAAGTAGTATCTTTAATCCTTGTGGGTCAGTCACTCTAGATATCGCCACGTATAGTTGTTTGTGGCCAAAAACTAGATTACGCATGTATAGTCCTACAGGCTTCTGTGATTGGCCTTGTCTTTTATTGACTTTCATAGCAAAAAAAGGTTTGAGTGGGAAATGATGCCTTTTGATGACCAAGGCCCATTTTGTTTGGGTAGAAGTTAAGGAGATTCTTGAGATTAACACTTTATCTCTCAAGCATGTTTCGGTTATGATTTGGCTACGACTTAAAAAAATTGCTATAATTCGTGGGATCTTGCACGAATAGAAGTGAACGATGGTACTTCGTTACTCAATGATGGTACTTCATTTCCTCATCTGTCTCTTCTTTCCAAATCTTCTTTAACAACATGAACTTATCTCTTAAATAAGTGTTTCTCTTCTTTTCGTGATTCTTTCTTAATTGGTTTTTCAATTTGAGAAATGAATTCGATCATTATATTGAGATATTTGGTCCAGTATGCTATTGATAGCTACCATTTTATTGGAGGAATGGCTAATGTCATAAGGCTATTAAGAATGCAAGATTATATGGAGAGTGTACTATATTGCTTTTTCCTTGCATTATGAAAATTCTAATAATATTGAGGATTTGAAGAATAATTATAATTGCACTATTGTTTTATAATATTGTGCATACTCAATCATTCCCTGTTGTTGTCATAAAATGGAAAATGATCATCTTTCAAGCTGAACTTTTTGTATATTCTATCAATAAGTAACTCCTAACAGACTTTATAGTCGTGCGACCAGTTCTCGTCCTCTCTCATGTCAATACAGATCATAATAGAAATCCTTAATATTCTACTTGTCGTGATTCATACATCACACCATCATTTCAAAGTTTTCTCTTGTTTTCTTCTTGACTTATGCCCTTTTCGTGTTTAAAAGCAGATAAAGTAACACATGTAGGTGTTAAAGTTTCTATGTTTTTGAATTAGCTAAGCTTTTGGAAGTGTCTTTGTAATTTTTTTTTGTTTCTTTGCGCTCTTTCCTTTCCTTCTTTTTTGTTGGCTTTTTGCGTCATTGTCACCTATGTTTCCCTTTGAGATTTATTCCCCCTGCAATTGAAGCATTGGTAATATTGTGTTAGTGGTAGTTGTTTTGTTGTTTCAATTTGCGGTTATGTTTTTTTCCGTTTCAGAATGTTTAATATTTAAAGAAAAACTAACAAATATGATCGTCGTGTATCCAACAGGTCTATTCATGATGCGTCCTCGTAGCTCCTAAATTGTATTCCGTCCACTATTTTTATGTCCTCAAATGATGTCGGCCCTCTTACTATATTCAGAAGCATGTGTTGATAGTACTCTTCCTTGTTTGCCTTGTTGACGCTGAGTATTCTTCCAACTATGTTAGGGGTCTCTTCTACTTCCCATGTTTTCGAAATTTCATTCCATTTGTAGTGATTTGGTGTTTCAATGTATGTGTACCTTCTTGTTGTTGGTGTGGTTCTGTTTAGTTCTAGCCAGGAAGTGAACATGGATAGTTGTGTTGTATTTTGGTGCATTATTGCATATTTCGTTCCGTCACGTGTGGGGTCAACATCTGTATTGGTTTGGATGTGGAATTACAGCCTTATCACTTTTGGGGGCATTTGTGTGCTTTGATTCCGTATATGCGTAGGGTTGCCTCTGTTGCAAACAGTTTCCTTGATTGTAAGTATGTTGTTAATTCATCCACCCTTGGTTCGTGACATTTGTATGTACCTTTTGGCGACTCATTGTTCTGGATAAGATTTATGATGTTTGCCACATTTCCCGTCATTGTGTGTCATAGCAATATCTCTTTTGTCTTTGAATTACTGCCACACTCCAAACTGATCTCAGTGTTGTATTTTTGCATCGGTATTCTTTTATATTTTATCCACCGTCTTTTTCCAGCCACATTAGTATTCGTGCTTCTGGGATGCCCATTTTGTTGAAGTGTATTATCTCCATACCTGGTGAAATGAATCAAACTATTTAATTTTTTATAAAAAAATATACAGTACGCGGTAATGTGTTTTGCTTCCGCACTCACACGCGTTTGTGTCCCCTATGTTAGGATTTGGTTTGAGGTCTTCTATCAATTGGTCTAGTTTTATCTTGAACTTCACCAATACTTCAGGTCTTTCATCTATTGTTTGTTCTGGTATGTCAGCAATGTAACTGTATATCTCTGCTCAATCTTTATTAGCAGAAAAGGTGATTGATATTGTAGGGGTGCCATATTTCACACAAATAGTCGTTGCGTCCATGTAATTTTTTATTGTTTTCCTCCCCCCTCCGTCGAAAGTGAGCGGTAGAATTACCCTTGTGGCTAATGTTCTTTTGTTCTTGGCGTGTCTAGTTAAGTTGTCATATTCATTGTTGTACATTTGTTCTCGTATGATTTGTCGGTTGCTCTTTATCCATGTAATCTGCTATGTTTCAATGGAAATCTATGCATCAATTATGTACTGATGGTATAGTAGTCCTCCTTCTATGAGTGAAGTTCCATGTCTCTCTGTGTTGTCACCCATTATTTGGGATCCTATTTTTGTCACATATGTTCCATTCCCGGGTTGTTTTTCGCCTACTCCTTGGCAGTTTTGAACATCTGCAGTGGTAAATTGTTTGCTAGTAGCATATCGTTGATTTCTGTAGCTATGTCATTGTCCACTGCATGGTTTTTGTTTTGTTGGATTATTAAATTTCCGGTCCATGCGTTCGTTTCGTTGTGACACTGGCCTTCAGGGTTATTCTCCCATTCATCATTCAACAATAGTCGTGGTCTGCATATGCGGTAAAACTCACCATACAATATTAATGTATGCATTGTATCGGTCTTCTGTGGTGGGTCTTGAAGCCAACCCTCACACCTGCTCATAGAAAATATCGAGTTATACGTGCGGATGTTTTTTGTTTGAATGACTTTGCTTGTTCGGATCGTCCATGTAGTAGTTCATCAAGGATTGCTGGATTTGTTTTCATTTTTGGCAGGATAATCCCTCCATTGTTGCAACATCTTGTTGGTGTGCTTCTTTCCTCATGCGACACTTTTGCGCTACACCACTTGCATACTTTTGACATCTTCCAATTTGATATATAGTTTATGATATAAGTTTCTTTGTCTTTTACCATTTTATTATTCTTTAGCACTCACATTTTGCTTAGTTTTTATTGGTTTTGGTTTTGGTTCTTATGTTGAAATACAACTACATGTTGATATTGTATCTCTGCTTCAGGTTGTTGTTGTAATTTCTGTGTCGTCTGTCATGTCTTCTTTCCTAGACTGTGTATTGTTTGCTTTGTAGTGACTTTGTAGTGCCTTTGTGTGCCGTGTACCTATGACAAAGTCGTCTTTATTGGTTATTTTTTCTGAATGTGATAGACATAAAATTACATTAAAATGTGAGTGATATGTTCTTCACCTTCGGTTTCTTGAGTTCTGTACTCCTCTTTTTCCTTCGGTTTTTTTTATCCTGATTCCCCGTAGCTATCATTTGTGTACGGTGAACTTGCATTTTATATGGGTGTATTTGCGTGTGGTCCACATTTGTCTTTAATGTTTCAGTTTTCCCCGAAATCAATTTTCCTTTTCAAATTGATATGAAACGTTTTTATTTATATGAGGTGTTATTGAACACTTTAATGCCATTATTTGTGTCATTGGGTGTTTGGTAATAATAAAAAAATTATTCTTTATACAGAGAAACCGTTTTACCGTGTGAAATATCCTCCTTCAAAACAATACTGTGGACTGGTACGTTTTGATGTTGCTACATGTTACTTTTGTTGTTGTTTGTGTCTCTTCGGTTTCCACGTGGAAGATGCGGTGGGTTCATTGCTAGGTTAAAGTTACAGTGTAAATTGTTGTGGCTGAACTTTTTAATTAAGGTATTTAAAATCTTTTTGCACACAATTTTATTTTTAGATTAGACTGGTATAATTGTTTCATATATATTTCTATGTGTAAAAATGTTAGGACATATAGTTTTTATATTAATTTTAGCACACACTATTTTTTGGAGATACATTTTAACATACCATATTGTAATTGTTTACACATTAAAATATAAATGGTTTTTCTTGGTATGTTCTTTTGTTCTTTTGTTCTTTTAATGTGGCAGTATAGGACATTTTTAATTTGTTCCTCGTGTCTGTTAACATCATTTGTTGTTATATTTTATTTTAAACAACATTAGCAAGGTATAGAATATGCTAGACATAGTAGTGGCCAATTAAAAAGGCGTAGTATTGATAAAATTTAAACATGAAATGATGAAGAATTGATTTATGATTTCGTCTGCTGTTTGTTTTTATGTTTTGCTGTTTATTTTTATTTGTCTTGTTTTGTAGCTGACTGTGGTTGTGCTTTATTCGTTTTGTATTTGTTTAAATTAATTTTTTCACTTTAGGTGTTTGCCTTAATGGTCGTCATGTATTCTGTTGATTGATCTTTAATCATCTCTACCAAGCTACGTTTTATATGGGTGGTTTGTATATATAGGTTAGAATTTAAATTTGTCAGATCGACCCTTTTAATTTATTGTTTTGTCGCATATTAATAACTTACAAAGGGTACAACATTAAGATTGTTGAAAGTTTCTTTGAAAACAATATTCCTTGTGCGGTTCTTCGGCTAGTTTCCCGTATTTAGTAAAAGTATTTTCAGTCCTTTGGGGTCCGTTACTCTTGAAATTGCGACATACAACTGTCCATGGCAGAAGATTGGTTTGGGTAGATACAACCCCACATTCTTCAATGACTGAACCCGGATCTTACTGATTTTCATTGCAAATCATGACTTTAGGGGAAACTATTGCCGCTTCATTACGAATGGCCATTTACTCTAGGTTGATGATAGGGTAATTTTGGGTAACAATACCTTTATTCCAACGGAAGTGCTTGTTATGATAAGAGCTTCTACAACCCAAGTGCCTAATTTGGTTATAAGCAGACGGGTCCCATTACACAAACCTTGGCTTGGATTTACATTTCATAGGAGCATTACCGGTAGGCCGACCTTTAGAGGTAGGACATGTGGAGGGATTCGTGTTATTAATTTTACAATGTGTTAGGTCTTTTTCATAAGTTTATGTAAGCCGTTGCTAACGACACGATTATTCTTTATAGGCAAATGATTAATTTTTCTGAAAAAATTTAAATGGTACCTGGGAAATCAAGAGGGTTTAAGAACTCCTGTGGGAACATGTGTTCTTGTTCAGCGACATCGGTGGACGCCATGCATATGTCGTCCACACTTTTGTAAGTCTTCATTAGGCCTTTGATCTTTTTGAACATATAGTCGTTTATTTGATTTGCATCCTCATTCCGTTATTATGATAATTGGGGAAGACTGTGTCTAGTAGTTGCTCAATTGGATTTAAGCTTGGTTGAAGAATGAATCTTTTGGGGATTTCTATCCATGATTCATCTCCCTCATCTTGCAAGGTTGTGGTTGGTGCATTTCCATCTCCTACATTTTTTATCCATTCAGTGAACTATTGTCGTTCAAAATCTATCGTACCATCTTCGTTCAGAGTGTTGACGCACATATATTTGCTTAACATAAATAGTTGACATTCGTCCCACAATGTTGAGTTGTTAATTGAAGCCTCAACAATGTCTTGTCGTTTTCCCTTTGTGATAACGGGTAGGATTTGTCTGAAATCTCCCCCTAGAACTACAATTACTTCTCCAAAGAGTTTATCTCTTTTGCGTTCATCCTTCAATCCCAAAATATCATGTAAAGTTCTGTTCAAGGCCTCAAACGCATGTCTATGCGTCATTGGTGCCTCATCCCAAATAATCAGCTTCACCTCATGCATGCTTTTCCCGTACCTCTTGCGCCGTAGATAAAGAAAAAACTCCTCTGTTCTATGGGCTACCGCGTGCATCACCTTAGCATATATGTGAAGTTGTTGAGCGTTTCGTTGGATGTATAAGGTCTCATGCAGCTCATTCATTTCATTGCAATTGTAAGATAGCTCCTCACGAAGCAACCTATTTTCTAATGGCTGAAGCAAAGTCGGGTATGGTTTTGGTATATCTGGATAATCATCTAATGATCTCTCATTTTTAGATAGGATGTTTTCTATGCTCACTAGGCAGTAATTCCGTACTTGGGTTTCGTTGAACTCAAGTTGTTGATACTGGAACTTTTTTCTTTTCATATAATATATGTCCTCTGATAGGGAAGGATGAATCGATCCCGAAAAGGAATCTATTGATTCTCTCCAAATTGGTTGGACATACCTCCTAGTTTGTGTCCCATAGTTTCCTAGGGTTGGCTACGTTGAGAAGATGAGAATTGTGACAAATATCTCCCTAAGTTGCGCTCCTGTTGCCCATAACCTTGCCTCTTGAATGGCATCTATCCACTCGCTGTCCTCTTTCAGCATCCCACGGGCATAACATGCTTTTCTAAATGTGTTATTAACCCTCTCATTCACCCTTTTTATATCTTCATATGATAGTGGCCCCTTTACTACATTTAGTAGCATTCGAAGGTAGTAGCGCTCCCCAGTCGATGGGTGTGTATACACCATTCTCCCTATTAGATTTAGGTGTCCTCGTGTGCTCCACACTTTGTCACTGGCACCCCACACATATTTTCTAGGTATTTCTGCATACATGTATTGTCTTGCCTTCAGATCTACATTGTTTAGAGTGAACCACTCTGTGAACATTGTTTTTGTAATATCGTCCTTTCCAGCCAGATTTCCCAGCTGTTGTGAGTCTTTTATTTTCACGGAGTTCTGTTTAGGCAAATGGTAGGTGAGCCGGATAACCGGTGGCTGGCTGTAGTGAATGTCAAAGCTGAAAATACGCCAAGAAGCTTCACACGCGGACATATATCTACATTATAGATAATATTTTATCTCACTAATGACATCTGGGTGGCTTGAAACTTCTTCATCCTGACCCTTGTGATTCTCTACAAAAATAGCAGTTGGTCTATTTGGTCCCTTTGTAATATATTTGAATAAATACTTTATTGCTCTTACATTGTTGCACCATTCCACATTTATGTGGGAACCGTACTTAATCAGTAGGTACCGATTATAAGAAACAACATGATGGTTGTCAAACCTGACATTCCTTTTGAGGACACTACGCCTGTTGTTTCTTCGCCGGTAAACAGGGAACCCATCACCATCCAATGTTATCTCTGCGTAGTATGCCTTTGGAAATTGTTTTGTGCATTCACCCCCATTCATGCAAGGCGAGTCTGGATGTGTCGGGCCGCATCATATGTTCCACCACAAGTCTATTGCATTTTGGGTCTGTTTTCTCGCAAGGAAGCTCAACACAGATGAAATCATCTATATCTTTTCATGTTTTCTCTTTGCTTGTTTCTTTCAGCCATAAGAGAATATGTACATGTGGTAGGCCTCGTTTCTGAAACTCAATTATGTATATTTTGTGGACGCAGAATATTAGTTTGTTAATATTTTAAATGTAAACACACTCAAGAGTGTTATTTTTTTATATTTTTTTTGTATTACCCGCATTAGTCTGCCCGAAGATTTCGTTTTTTTTACGTAAATCATCCATGAGTTGGCTAAGTTTCCGTTTCAATATAAGCGTCATCACATCGGGCATGTCGCTGGGATAAAGGCCTTCCTGGTCTTGTAGTTTCTCTTTTGCTTCTGGCCATTTCGGTTGGTTGTAAATGTGATGAATAGTGATGGATTTCCAAAAGTCCTACATAAGGTCATTGCATCTTGGTAATTATGTGTCATGTATGTTGGTCCACCTGTGTAACTTGAAGGGAGAACAATTCTTTGTCCAAATGCTTTTGCGTATGTATCTCCCTTTGTAACAACATCACATAGGTTGTTGTATTGTTTTGAGTTGTCTTTGATTATTGTTAATCCACCGCAAACGGGACTCTTCTATGGAAGTGTATGCGTCTACAATGTACTGGTAGTAGAAACGTCTGCCTCTTATCAATGTGTATGCTTCACAGTCCTGATGTTGCATTATGTATGAGTAGAACTCTTTCATAGTAACCACTCCCCTTTTTTGTTTGTCTTGGTCCAGAATTGACTTTTTACGGGATGTTTATATGGAACCCATCCTCTTCATGTGGAAACAGTAATGGGTATTGTAGGGACATATATGATGGGTGTATTTCTGATATTCGGCTAGGGCGCCATTTTTTGCTCTAGATGTAGACATCGCGTGGCTCTGTTCCTTTTCCAAAATCCCCAACAATTAGTCTTTCTATCTCTCCCGTTGTTGGTAGGTTGTATTGCTATTTTCCTTTTTTCCTTTCTCCTATTAGTTGAAGTGTGAAATCAGTAGTTTCTGTACTGTGTGCCCAATCCCTTGCCAAACTAAACACTTTTTCAACAACGCTAGTTTCATCCAGCATACTTATTAGGATGTTCACAATGTCTGGGTTGATGTCCGATCATACACCCCATTTTGTTCTGCAGTTCTGTGTCAGACTCACTAAAATATAGTTGAGCATATCTATGGGGGGCGCTTTCCTCTGGTATCAGTGATACGATTACATGGTAATTTTGACCAGATATTTTGAAGGTGTATGGTCCTCTCTTCTTGTTAATTTTGTTATCTATTCGTGCCTCAAAGGATGTAAATGAAAATAGCTATTGTATATTCTTATCTTCTCCCTGAATGTACTTGATGTTGGGTTGGATCCACTAAGCAATCCTTTCAACGGTTTTGGTGTTTCTTTTATCAATGGTAGTATGACTTTCTCTTCCTGGCAACATATGGACGTTGTAAATTGCGCTTTTGTTGCTTTTCCCGATTTCTCTTCTAACCACATTTTTGCCCCACAGAATCGACATACATATGTTGGTTCCCCAAGTTTTTCATAGGTTATTTAAGCTCCTGTCAGAATCATATTATCAGTCGGTCATTATGTGATACTCTGGTTGTTTGTTTGTTTAAAAAAATTGAATCTAGCTGAAACACACATGTTGAATTACGGGTTACGTGTTGGTTTTTTGGTTTTGGTGGTCTCCCACGCTGCTCTGTACATGAAAACCATTTTTTTTTGTTATACACTAAAACCGAACGTTATTCAGTGACCCTTTGATCTTACTTTTTTCGTCGTTTGTTCCCTGTTCCGTAGGCTGTGTTGTTTCTGCCGTGTCATTCGTGTGTTTTTGCCTTGTGGGTTACAAAAAAAGGATGTAACATATACTTGTTTCCCAAAATTTATTTTTGTCAAAATTTATTCTTCTTTCTATCACCAATTAACGTGGTGTTTTTTGTGTGGTACGGTAATCAGTACCTTGTATATCTCTTGTTAGTAGCAACGCGCAGAAGGTTACAACCCTTCCATCTCGTCCTTTGATATCTGTTTTGCGAAATTGGAGGAGGTATGACTTCCATGTTACTGATGTATCCCTACCTGTATGGTTTTAACATTTTAATGAACACCTTTGTTTGTATATAATTTCCACTATTATTTGAGCACGTTTTTCCGTTTTTCCAAAGTCATCTCTGTTTTGTACCTGGTTGAGTGTTTACAACATCAAGGTGTAGCCCGCAGAATGTTTGGTATTTCCCATTGGCCCGTATCACGGCCTTTTGACGTAGCTTGATGGTTGTTGTTCTATCTTTGTTTCCTTTTATTGGTCTTGTTGTTCCAAATTAGTTGAGCGTACAACGGTCAAGAGATATTCAGCCAATATGTGCCTTGACTGTGTGAGTTGTGTTACCTGTCTCTTTATTTGGTCTCATTAAGCTAGTCATTTCAGAGACTTTTGTCCTACCCTCATCCTTTGTGTCTGAGTAGTTTTTGTGAAAAAAATGGTTGAGTAGGTGTTATTCCATGATCAAACCACCACACTGGAGTTAATCAAGGTTTTGTTTTGTAATTACATTTTACCTGGATTTTGTGTTTCTTGCAGCATTGTCAGTGCACAAGGAAGGAGAAACGGATTAATTTAATTATCTTTCCACAAGGAAGGAAAAAATGTATTCTAAATACATCCACATATGCGCTGCAAATATAACATATAAATAACACGGCAGTTGGAATCTTGAACAAAATTTCAAAAACAACGGTGGTGAAGAACAAAAGAAACACAAAACGCTAGTACTATGTAAGACAAAACAATAAGACCATAATCTTCATAATATTCTTCCGTACTTTTTCAAATAAGCCCTACACGAAACTTCAAAATCTCTAGCTAAGAACAACATATCGAATGCCTCCCCAATTCCAGGAACAACATATGAAAGTGTCTGAGTAGCGTGAAATTTTGAAATAACAGATTATATAGGAGACAGATAATATCAACATTAGGAAAATGTCTGGAAATTAAAAATTTCATGTCGTCCATAAGATCTTTCGTTGTTTCTTTAGAAGTTAAAACCATCGCACCAAACAAATCCAGGTTAGCAAGGGCATCTTCTTTCAACGCAAACGCATAAGTCATTTGTTTATCTCCTTCAATTAACATTTATCGTAGAACACGTCCCGCTCCTTGAGTAGTAAAATCGCCTAAATAACACAACCAAAAATAATGATCGACGACTAAAAAAGATATTTAACAAACAACCATCATATCGGTATTAACATATTTACCTGGAACACACTCATAAAGAATTTCTTCCACTTTGACCATAAGCTCAGCGGAACATGCATTCACTATTACGTACCGCTTACAAATATCAACCATGATCTGCCAAAAAATAAGGAACATATGCGAGATATATAATTATACAACAAAGATTTTAAAAAATAACCACAAAGAACAAACTAAATAATGAATAAAACTTATGGTTAGAGTGGAACATATTTGATATTTGTGAGCGGTACGTTATATAGAACATATTCGAGATATGTATTACGTACCGCTCACAAATTTTAAAAGTATTTTGAGAAATGATTTATTTATTTATATATTTTACAAATAGAGGATTTATCATAATTATAAAAAATTATCAAGATTTCTTTACTTTTTAATTTGTTCTTGTATAACCCCTTTTTAAATTTAAAAGGAAATAACAATGTGCAAGATGGTTAAGATTATGCTCAGTAATAATCTTTATAAAAACTTCAAACGAAAGAGCAATATATGAGATTTGTGTTTTTTTCAACTACTTACATAAGATTTGAAGGAGAATAATAAAATAATTTTCCATTTTATAAAGTAATAAAATTATTTTCCACTTGATCCCGGTCAATCCTGTATAAGAATAGAGAAATTTTTATAATCTTAAGTGTTTTTCATTACGTTAAGAATAAAAGAGGAAATAACTAAACATCAAATATCTTATTTTCTATTATAGTTGTGAGGAATGAGACATTGGATAAATTTGAACCATTAATTAGCATTAAGGGTTATGATTTAATGAAATCAACACATAGATTTTAATTATAACTTTATGGGAGCCGGTCCGAATTTGGACCATTGTGAATATAACGGTTACACAAAGGAAGGTGTTTCGTAATTAAGTGATTCGTTTAACTTTTATTTCAATTTACCGGTTATACACAAGAAAATAGAGAAAATAATGATTGGCATTTAATACCACACATTTAAGACCTTTGGAATTTCTAACCTATCAACTTTTATATATACTAGATTATTATTTCCCCGCGCTTCGCGCGGGTCAAAGACGTTTTATTTTTGTCGATATTTGTATACTTAAGATATTATTTTCATATATGTATTTTTTGAGTAATTTTTAATAAAAAAATAATATCTCTTATATATGTACCAAATCACACGGTCGTTGACGATGCTTGAATTGTTCTTCATCTCCATACGGATTGGAGGCGAAGAGCGAAAAAAAGATGAAAATGGTAGAGATATCAACCACTTAAGCACATAGTTATGATTTTTATTAGACATTTAAAGAGTCTCAACTACACTACTTTGGACAATACCAACCGATTTATATATAGAGAGATATTTAAAAATTATTAATTATATTTAATTATATTTAATTATTATTGAATATATTAACAATTATTTAGTATTAAAGATTATTAGTATTAAAGATTATTAATTTAGTGCATTCATTAGGTCAATATGATATCATTGAGTTGAAGAAGATAAAGACTTATAGATATTAATTATATAGCTTGAAACTAAGAGAAAATGAGAGTTCTAGATTACATATTTATGATGAGAGGAGAAGGGTTTTGTTCATGCATTAATTATGTAGAGGAAAGTTCGGGTGCAAATAACTCTTAACGTAGGAAAAACGAACAGATCGTGTTCACAGATTACCCGTTAATGTTCATATTCTGGATGGTAGTGTTCATAATATAGGCCACAAAATTTTTTGAACGTTTTAAGTGAGGGAGGCGGTGACATACTTGTAATTACTGTGAACTTTGATTTTTTTTAATTATTTTCTCAAAATGACCTCAAAAATATTTATTGCTTAAATTATGAACGTTACCGCTCAAATTATGAACATTAACTTGTTATCTGTGAACGCGAAAACTTCGTTTTTCCTACGTTAAACTTTGTTCTCACCGGAACTTTTCTCTAATTATGTATCGATTTCATTTACTTTCCTTCGAGAGTAACCAACTTTTATCTATCTCTATATAATAATTCATGAGTCTCCCGAAGTAATGGCAATCGGTACCGGGCTGATACGGGCCAAACATTAAAATCCGGGCTAATGGGCTTCTAATTTTGTGTCTTTCCGTTTTCCGTCTTCTATCTTCAATGAGGCGTTGTCCTTTAGTAGCTCTCTCCGATTCTTCTTATTACCTTCATCTGCAGTAGGCGTTTCTTTAGGGTCTATTTCGCCTCCATTAATATATCGCCTCCATTAATCCATTGAATTATCCTCTTTACTCATGGAGCGTTTTCTTCCGTTTGTGATAGGAAGGATTATTGTCAGGTTTAAATTCCCTTCAACTTCTACTTTTCCATTTGGTTTTAAATCTCCGAATTCCAACGTGATCAATTCGCCCTTGGTCAATCCACTACCTTCCGACGGCAGCTCTGTTTCCGCTGACAGCCCTTTATTTTTGTTCCATTTAGAGATTTTGAAAATGATGATGCCAAACCCGATGTCAACCATGCTGTGAAGCACAAGTTAAAACGGAAGAAGGGTGGCTCTGAGTGATAAATCAGGTCGCACATTGACCTTTGTGATCGAACTCTGTGTTTGCTTTTGATCCTTCTATTGTTTATTACGATTTCCTCTGTTTAGCTTTCTTTCCTTTGTCTCATAGACAATTATTTTTTGTTGTAGGTCGTGCCACATTATCTGAGGCCGTGGAAAGAATTGTGTGTGTGATGATGCCGGGGACTTATATGAGTTTCTTGGTGGTCGTTTGATGCCAGCTTCATTATGACTATTTCACTTTTGGCTACTATATTTAGCTTTCTTTGTGTTTTTTATTGTGGTTACCCATTTTTGGATATTTGCTTGACAAAGTTTATGGTTTGAAAAAGTTATGACTATATGTCTACTTTTTTAATTGTTTGTGCCAGTGGAGTTAGATGAGGAGCCTCGAGTGGTAGAGAGTTCAGCTGAAACGAAAGTGATATTTTGAATTGCTTGGATTAGACCAATCTATCATTTTGTTGGATAATATAATTAGAATTATCTCTACGAGACATGGACTTTTGATTATTCGTTTTTTCTAGGTGAGATTCATTGTTGCCTTCTCATTGACAGTTCTTCAGGTAGGCAGCTTTGTTTCTTCACCATTCTACTGATTGATTTCAGCCTTTTGTCATTTATATCTTACAGGTTGTAACTAGAAGTAGCACAAATATTCCAATGTATTCGTCTTATTTACTAGGCCTTTAGTACATATTCATTGATCCTTGATTTATTACTGAATAAACTTCTGTGTTGCTTTTATATCTGGCTTTGTACAAGAGTGAGTGCCAACAACTGATATTTGAGATTCTACGTGCAACCCTTGAAGCTGCATCTACAGACGCTGTTGTGCAAACAACAAGACTTGGATGTCAGGTTCCTTCTAAAGAGGAGAGGCAAGCTCTTCACCTTCATTTGTAGCATTAGCAATTTAGCATAAGTGGAAGAAGTTCAGTATAAGATAGATCTCGGCAATATATGTTCCAAAATACAATAGTAATCTGTACGACTTATTAAAATGGTTTTGGTTTGTATGGATGCAACCCACCAATTCATAGCCACAAATTCGATGATTGTGTTTGGTTTGACATGACCTCTTTTAATCTACAATATGTGGTATGTGTAGAACTACATTAAGGTTGATCTAATTTGGCTCATTAATACCACTGTAGAAACCATATTGTTTTCTTGAACTACTCTTCCAGTTTTCATGAGTATCGCCTTTGTGTATATATAGCTAAAATTAGGATATCATCTCAATGTGAACCTCTATGTAATAAATGTTTCTGACACAATCATCTACGTGGGTACAATTTTTATGTACGGTGTATCTTATATGCATGTGAAGCAAGGACAACATGTTACATTCAACTATGTTATCGGGAAACGTTTAGAGGTATCCGAAACGACGATCTTAAATTTAGCGAAAAGGAAAACGATGGATGAAACAACAATATAAATTATATGTTATTTTAAAGATAAGAATGTGTGGAGTATAAATATCTCAAAATAATGCATAATGTAAATATATTCAAGCTATTCAACTATATATAACAAAAGTATGAGAAAATAAGATTTTCTTCTGATCAAAAGACAATGGCGATCTATCAAAAACGGTTGCTTCAAGCGCTAAAAGAATTAAGAAAGTGATGATAATAAAAAGTGATAACGAAAAGAGTACGTGAATGAGTACTATTTAATTTAAGCTTTAAATTATATTAAAAAATATTTCAAATAATAGAATACGCTCTTGAAAACGGGTAATATATAATTAAAATAATAAGAAACTCCATTGGAAATGGAGAGTTTCCTTTGGTAAATGAAAATGGTAACTATCAATGGGCTATGGGAGACGTTTATTAGGAGTGACCGAGAAGTTTCAAGAATCTCAAGCGATCTGGGGTTTGGAGGACGATTAACGACGGTCAGATGAGTAAAATTGATATCAGTTGTGCTTATTGTGGATGTAAGGAGACGTGGGATCTGTACTCAACCTTCTGTCTAAGGCGTGTGTTTGGTTACAATTACAATGGTAAGTTGGTGGGTAGGGCTTGCGTCTACGAGACTCGACATGTATGTGGTGCTTGGAATGATCTTCCTTTCTACAAGTGATTCAATCGAGTCATTTCTTATGAAATTATTAAATCTAATCTTGGTGTTGAATAGATGATTCAAGCTATAAATGTTTTACACATGATTCAAGCTAGAAATTGTTTTTTGGCAAAAAAAAAATCAGTTTCATGCATGCATAGAGAGATCCAATTTTCACACTTTATAGTCTCGTTTAATCTATTTTGTTGGGGTATTTTGGTATTAGTGGTGTATAATTTTGTGTATACTTTTTAAAACCTTTGATTTTTTTAGTTCTATAATAATGTGGTTGAGGCTTTTCTGGAAGACCATTTCAAACTCATGATATGTTAGACTATTGTATCATGTAATAGAATGAATAATAATCGTATGCACTGGAAATCACATTGTTATAACCAGACGGTAAATTTTCATGATATGTAAATTCTTTACTTGTGAAAGGATTCTTAATCTAACTGAAAAAATGTTCTATTTTCTTATAGTGTATTTCTTTACACTTAAATCGTTGAATTCATGGTGTGTAATTGATAATTTATTATATTAGTTGTATTTTAATTTTGATTGAAATTTCTACGGTCGTTCAAAGTTCACACTAAGATTGATATTATCACGAGCATCAATACTGTTAGTGCATTATGCGTCCACTGAATTTCCTCGACGCCGCAGGGGTATCAGCTATTCTCTTTCTGTAATTAGACATCTCTTCATCACAATAATCTCAGTTGTAGTTAATTCGCATGCTTCAAATGTCAGGATTATCTAGAAATTGTGGTTCCTTACCAATTAGTAGTCGATCACGGTTCTCATTTAGACATCATCAATCCATGTTTTCTGATATTTATTTATCCTAAACTACTCCACATTTTTAAATCATTACACGGTTAATTATGTATTGTACATTGGTATAGTTGATGTCGTTATGTTGCAATCCTTCAAAAATTTGCTTATTTTTTAGAGAATTATCTAATATGTCGTAGTAAAACATTCCTTCAACTCTTGAAGTATCACGAATCTACACTACATGTGATTTTTTTTTTTGTCTTTTAACTCTATTTTCAGTTTTAGTATGGTAAAAATCTGATGCATTTCCCTATATATATGTCTTGCAGAAACCTCAAAAATTTGCCCTCTCAAATCCTACCTCACAATCTGAATGTATCGTCTAAGAAGCCTACACATGGACTAAGGTAAAGGTAAAACTTGCCACTTTATTTTCTTCTTTATGTGCAAACTTCTTAGGACCTGTTTGATTTAAACTTAATGAAATTGTGAGAAAGGAAGTTACTATGTGTTGTTTATCATTATTAGTGGAGAATAATAATGGCAACCTCATCCATGTCTTTCTACTCTCAGGGTGCTCCCTACCCATCACTTCCCTACCCATCACTTCCCTACCCATCACTTCCCGGACAGGATAAACCAAGGTGACTAGATGGACGAAATCTTCGCCTCTGTTTATCCATTAGTCAAATGTCATGTCTTGGTGATCCACGTAAGTCTGTGTGCCTTTGTGTAACATTCACTTTATTTTCCAATTTAATGATTTATTTAAATTTGATGGCCAATGTTGCATCTACCCGTAATCGGTGGTTGACAATATGGCATTGAGGAAGAGACCGAGTGTTGCGGGAGTCAAGAACTCAAGGTAGGAGAAAGAGGACGCTTACGCATGCGAAAAACGACGTCTCAACCATGAAGGTTACTTTCCCATTGACCTAAGGCTAGGTTTGTGACACTTACTAAGATTAATTCTACCTTTCATTTTCTTGCTATGGATGCCAAACTTCAGGTTGATCGACCCCCATTTATAGTGACTAGGGTTTGATTTCATTTACTGGGAGACAAAGACTAGATAAATGATTTAAATTTTTGCATATCTTTATTGGAATACAAGGGTATGGTGGTTAAGTCGACAATAAGCACACATTTTTCGTTACATAATGCAAGAGAACAATATATGAATGTGATAAAAGAAATCAGTGCGGCAAAGCAACAACTTGACAAAGATTTGTCGAGACTGGTATATCAAGCTGAAATTACATCAATTACTAATTTAGCGATACGTTGAAGTTTCAGTTATATATGTAGGATACAATTAAGCAAGTGAAACAAACAACCATGCAAGCAAAAAAGAGTTGACAATTGTCTATGAAGAAAAGGAGGTACAAACACATATGGCCGAGTTGGAAGAGTGTAATTAACAGTTGCAGCATATAAAGATAGAGCTATCCTAAGAAATCCATCATATGCTTCAACGAATAATACCCGCGCTTCAGGCGGGTTTCCAACTACAAGAAATCGAAATCGACATATACACATACCATAACAAACACTCCAATTAAACAGAATTATACCCGCGTTGCGCGGGTTTCCGTTTATAGTATACTACTCCCTCCGTCCCTTAATATAAGGTTCATTTGCTTTTTCGACAATATTCACAAACCGAGAGAATCTTCTCGTTTTCTTCCAATATATAGAAATAAATATAGGCATGCGAAATATCGTTTGATTCGTCTCAATGAGTACTTTGACAATATAAAAAAATTATAATTTTTATCATCGTATATTTAGAGATATTAACGTTACAAAACGTGTCAAAAGCAAATGAGAACATCGGGGACGGAGGGAGTATATAGATATAGATAGATTAAGAAAGATAACTAAATGCGACATCTGGAAGAAAATGGCGCCCTCTAGAAGCTTCCCATCTCCGACCTTCTGTAGTTCTATCGAAGAAGATGTATTCAGTGTCTGGATTGTTCTAGTTAAACCCTAAACCCCATCAATTCTTCTTTGTTACACTCTCTCATTTCCATTCAGGCATTCGCCCAACTAAGAAAGTCAGAAGCTCAAATCTCTCCCTGTTTTCTTATGGCTACCGCTCTTCTTCGCCGCTCTATCCAGAATCGCCATCAGCTTAGTGCTTGCGCATCTGTATGTCTATCTCCCTCTTTCCCTACTCTATGTTTTCTCATGCCTTCGTCTGTTATCCGGAAATTGCAATTTCTCATTTGTGATCGAGTTCATTTAAATCTGTTTTGGTGACCTCTATCTTTCATTATTTAAAGATTCTAGCTGGAGCTGTTTTATGTACATTTTTAAGTTGTCGGTTTAACCCAGTTAGTGCTTCATGAATTTATATGATATGCTCTTTTCTATTAGTAGTGTTGTTTGTTTTACTGCTTATATGTTTTCTGTTATGCAATGTATAATTTGATAATGTTGAGGTCTGGTTGTTGAATTTAGCTTGCCTCAAAATCAAAAAAATCGTTGAGCAGTCCGCTACTTGGATCCAACTTTGCATCTTTGCTCAGACCATATAGGTAAACTTGTGAATCATTTTCCTTTGCTGGGTTCTTGAGTTATATATATGTGCAATTCTGCATCTTTGTGCTCATAACTTTGTGCTGTTATCACAGCTCAAGACCGGCTGGAAATGATGTTATTGGTATTGATTTGGGTACCACTAACTCATGTGTTGCAGTCATGGAGGGAAAGGTTAGATATATTTTGTTGTAGTATCAATAATAATTCTACTTTTGTTTGCACAAGTGTTGAATTACTACAAAATTTTGTCTACAGAATCCCAAAGTGATTGAAAATTCTGAAGGAGCTCGAACCACGCCATCAGTAGTAGCCTTCAATCCGAAAGGCGAGCTTCTTGTTGGCACGCCAGCCAAGCGTCAGGCAGTAACAAATCCAACAAACACTGTTTACGGGACTAAGCGTTTAATTGGGAGACGGTTCAATGACCCACAAACACAAAAGGAGATGAAAATGGTGCCATTTAAGATTGTCAAAGCTCCTAATGGGGATGCATGGGTTGAAGCCAATGGGCAGCAGTATTCTCCTAGCCAAGTTGGAGCTTTTATCTTGAATAAAATGAAGGAAACTGCTGAGGCGTATCTGGGGAAGTCGGTTTCTAAAGCTGTCATAACTGTACCAGCATATTTTAATGATGCACAAAGGCAAGCAACAAAGGATGCGGGAAGAATTTCAGGGCTTGATGTTGAGAGAATAATCAATGAGCCCACTGCTGCTGCGCTTTCTTATGGTCTGAGTAACAAAGAAGGGGTTATTGCTGTTTTTGATCTCGGTGGAGGAACTTTTGATGTTTCCATCCTAGAAATCTCCAATGGTGTTTTTGAGGTACTATATTACTCCTTTCATTAAGAAATAAGTGTCCTTTTAGCCTTCGAATTAATAAGAAGTATTTGTCAGTTTAGAGTTTTAAGTGAGTTATCACTGAGTTATGAGATATATGTTATTAAAAATTGCACATACTGATACTTATATGTTAATTCTCTTCATTCATTGTCTAAGAATGTGACGAGTATTGCTTAACAGAGGCAGTACGTCCCATCTTTGGCACTATATACTTCGTCGATGGTTAACAAAAGCATCATCTATGCAGGTAAAAGCTACAAACGGGGACACTTTTTTGGGTGGAGAGGACTTTGACAATGCTCTATTGGAGTTTTTAGTGGATGAATTTAAAAGAACGGAGAGCATTGATCTTTCCAAGGATCGGTTAGCTTTGCAGAGGCTTAGAGAAGCAGCAGAAAAGGCTAAGATCGAATTGTCGTCTACTTCTCAAACGGAAATTAATCTTCCGTTTATTACAGCTGATGCATCTGGTGCAAAGCATTTGAACATCACACTCACACGCTCCAAATTCGAGGCTTTGGTAAACCATTTGATCGAGAGGACGAGATCTCCGTGCAAGAATTGCTTGAAGGATGCTGGAGTATCAATCAATGATGTCAATGAGGTTCTTTTGGTAGGAGGGATGACTCGTGTTCCAAAGGTGCAGGAGATAGTAACTGAGATCTTTGGAAAGAGCCCGAGTAAAGGAGTGAATCCAGATGAGGCGGTTGCTATGGGTGCTGCTATTCAAGGCGGTATATTGTGTGGTGACGTCAAGGAGTTGCTTCTTCTTGATGTTACTCCTCTCTCACTTGGTATTGAAACACTAGGCGGCGTTTTCACTAGGCTCATTAACAGGAGCACAACTATTCCTACAAAGAAGAGTCAGGTAATGATACTCAACTCATTCCTACAAAGAAGAATCGGTTTCCAGTTTCCGGTTTCAGTTTAGTCCAAACTGATAGTGTTAAAATTAAGAATGAAATCCTAGATTTCTAGTTCCGTTTAGTTAACCCTCATCTTCAGTTCCATTTTTGGTAATTACTATGTTATACAGTGATCTGATGAATGATGCATCATTTGGGTTATATGATTTTCAGGTATTCTCAACAGCAGCTGAGAACCAAACACAAGTGGGAATCAAGGTATTACAGGGGGAGCGTGAAATGGCGTCAGACAACAAACTTCTGGGGGAGTTTGAGCTGATGGGCATTCCACCTGCGCCACGTGGCGTGCCCCAAATTGAGGTGACATTCGACATTGATGCAAACGGGATAGTGACTGTTTCAGCCAAAGACAAGGCGACTAGTAAAGAGCAGCAAATCACCATACGCTCGTCAGGTGGACTCTCGGAAGGCGAGATTGAGCGAATGGTGAAGGAAGCTGAGTTGCATGCTCAGAAAGATCAAGAGAGGAAGACTCTTATTGACACCAAGAACATGGCTGATGCCACCATATACAGCATTGAGAAGAGCTTAGGAGAATACAGAGAGAAGATCCCGAGTGAGGTTGTGAAGGAAATAGAGGACGCTGTTGCAGGATTGAGGAGTGTGATGCAGAAAGACAATGTGGAAGAGATTAAAGCAAAGATGGAGGCTGCAAATAAGGCTGTGTCTAAGATTGGAGAGCATATGTCTGGTGGCGGGTCTTCGTCACAGGGTGGTGAACAGACACCCGAGGCTCAGTATGAAGAGGTCAAGAAGTAGAAGAAAAATTGAAAATGTCAGATCTTTAGATGTGCTCAAGTGGAGAATCTTCCTGTTTTTGTATATTGTGAAAATCTCAAACAAGAGATATCATGTAAGAGTTTTCAATAGATCTGATCAAGTTCTAATCAATCAACAATCAATATAAATTTGTTAAAAAATTATCTATATTTGTTGTTTATAAATTATATTCAAAAATTTTAAATTAAATTATGTAGCAGTATCATTTCAAGCTATCAACTTATTTTTCAAATTAAATTACTTATTGACTGCAAACTATTTAAGCCAGCTCGGTAACCTTTCGGTAACATTTTCTTTCTTCTCATGATTCTGCATGTAACTCGGTAACATTTTCTTTCTTCTCATGATTCTGGATGTAACTCCCAACTGAAATGGATTGAGATGTGTGTTTTTTTTTGTTTAAAACACTAATTAAGTTTTTATAAAATAATAAATTTAATCTAAATAAAAAAATAACTTAGGTTAAAATATCTTATAAAATAGATACCTCATATAAATTTAGTATAATTTTTAAAAGTAATTGCTTAATTTAAATTACAACCTAAATAGCTAAATCCAAAAGATAATTAATTCTTTAATATAAAGTTTTTGAATTAGTATGATAAAAAAATTAATAAAGAGAGGGTTAATCAAACATTGTTTAAATATTTAAATATTTTATTTCAAAGTATTTAATTTTTTTAAATTATGAGATTAGATATTTTTCTATGTAATTATTACATAACTCTTTGTTTATTAAAACACATAAAATATGGTTTATAAAAGGTTAAAAGTATAAATAAATAAGCATAGTATCTTACAAATCTTAATTATCCTAAAATAAACATATACACAAATTTATAAGTTTTCTATTACATGATTTTGTTTATCAAAAAGGAAAATGATTAAAAATGGCAAATAACAAACTGAATAATGAAATGACATGTTACTGTTTTAAAATATATATAGTAGATTCTTAATTTTGCACCTTCTTGTTTTGTAACATTTTTATATGATGTTGTTATGACACTGGCTCAACACATTCATCCAAAGCAATTAAATGGTCATTTTCAAGGCACTCTATATTATAAAGAAGAAACACATTACACACAAAAAATCCTAATCATTATAAAACAAAACACCTTCAAATATCCGACTTAAATATGGGCAGTCATAGTGCATAAGAATCTAAAACAAGAATCCCAAGAAAGCTACATTTCAACTCATCAAAAGAAGGATACCATTGATATTCATAAGCAACAGATCTTCTTGGAGTCGAAATGAGTACTCGGACAGGTTTACCTTGCACTCCATCGCATGACATCCATGAGTAAGCCCTACCGAACATCCTGCTACCGGCTTTTCTTCCTCAATGTCAGAAGCCAAACTATGCATATTCCCTCGATTGATCTACAACATATCCTTCTAACCATATCTCAGTCTCACAGATGTGCCCGCCCATAGATGCAAAACCTGAGATTCAAGCAAACTGATTAGGGGTTTTGCTCACTTCATGGAAGAAAGGAAAAATTAAATTCTAAATCTTGATCATTAAACATATTCATAACTAGCTCGGAAAAGATATTTACTCCCAATGTGTTGAGGTTTTAGGTCATGAGTAAGGATAGCATGCTAGAAGTCTACACTACCTAAGGTCAGAAAAAATTTAGCTTTCATTCATGGAGTTCTTTTTATTATTATAGAAAATAAGCCTTTTCCAAACATCGAAGGCATAACACAGATGCAAAAGTCACTATAAAACCAACAGAGAACGGAAGAAAACATCAGGAATTGACGAGTATCATAGCACGTAATATGCAATAAACCTAGCAACAAAGCTCAACTGGTCAGGATAGTGTGGAAAGACACTCAATGGAGCAAAAGAATAAAGCTGAGCTGCAGAAGGAACATCAAAGCTTAGCAGAAGAATTCAACAAGGATAGGATATCAGAAGGCCAAATTTGCTGTTGCCTTGCTATGTTCCCTGTTATATACCCTTGTCCACCTGTACAAAATTTCTCAATCAAATCTCCTATTTAAAAGATTGTGTTAATTTCTGTTTTCGATTAAGGAAACTTGTCTAAATTTAATTAACAAAATTAAAAAAGGAAGTAACCGAATCTTGTCCAACAATGAATGACGATAAACTGCATCTTCTCTAAACATGAAGTTATTCAATTCTCTTTGAATCTTTCATTAACATTGATCAAATCTTCCGTTAACACTTAACACTGTAAAGTTAAGTTTTTTTTTGTCTGAATCTCCCTCAACTGGTGAAGAATCTGAATCATGAAGAAGGGACACAAATCCGGGATCGAAACTAACATGCTTATCCTGGCTGCCCAAAACTGAGAATTAAAGTCCAACGAGTTATTGTGTTTCATTAAAATCGATCAAATCTTCCATTAACAGTTAACATGTTCATAGTTCAACAGGCTTAGATCTAAAAAGCCATATGAACAATAACACGTTCAGAGTTCATACACAAATTCAAGTTTGTCTGCGGGTTTCCTCAATTGAAAAGTGAAAGATTATTAAGGAGTAAGTTTCTGCAGGTTTCCTTAATGGAAAATAGAAATTAATCAGTCTTTAATAAGGAGATTTGATTGAGAAATTTTATACAGGTGGACAAGGGTATATAACAGGGAACATAGCAAAGGCATCAGCAAATTTGGCCTGGGATATCAGTATCACACTAAAAAGTCATACTTGAGTGGTGTACCCTTGATATGCCATCAAAATTTCCAGTATATCTGCTTTCTCACTTCACTATAAAAAAAAAATGCTAGGTACTGGTGGTATATTTTAAGGTAGAAGATGCGTTTTCTACCATTTTTAGGGATTGTAAACTTGTACAGTTTCAAACTTTCGAGACTTCATATGCAAGCAAGATGAAAAAGTAGACCATATCAATCAAAAAATTGGTCTCCTAACTCTAAAGGATGGCAGAATTTAGGGCTTGTTTGGTATCGATCGATATCTAGATATCGGGTATGGGTATCAAGATATGGGTATGAGATATCGGGTATGGGTATGAGATATGGAATATGGGTATGAGTGATATCTTTGATATACCAGGTTTTTTAGGGATATAAAAAACACTCTAAAATCATTTCGATACCCATACCTGATATACTTGACCCATACCAAACAGCTGATATCAAATTGATATCGATATACTGATTATACCAAACGGATCCTTAGCTTGTTTAATTATTTTAGTGATAGTTCCATTGAAGTGCTTATGTTCTCGTTGTTCTCGTTGTTGTTGTTGATTGACGCATTGTCTACTAAATTCAGGCTACCATAGATGTCTGGCAGCTTGGAAATCTTTAAGGGTGAAGGTCAGATTCAATATAGGAAATAGCATAGTTAGAACTAGATTCATTAAAGGTCATATTCTACAGTCTAGTTTTCAACTTGCTGTCAAAGGTCTCTCCATAAACTATTACCTCAATCAACTTACATAGGTCAGGCCAGAACTATAGGGTCAAAACAGTACTGTGGGTTGAGTAGATTGAGATTCTTAACGCAAGGCATCTTCCAAAGACACAAATTCTATCCAAAACATACTCTATCAGCTGAGTATAATGATCAAGTCAGAACTGAAGGGTACAGCATAACATGTGTGGGTGAGTCGAATGGGGTTACACTTACAAAAGGTCCTCTTTTAACTCGACTAAACCTGCATAGCAGGGCACTTTTGAGTAGGTTACAAAAGATGGGGTTGGATAAGCTGTTGTCTGTATGCGGCAGGGGAAGTATTAAGAGAGTTACCAACAAAAGAGACTAAGAGAAAGTTAAAAGCTTTATATTATAAACTGTAAAGACAATGAATAAAAGCCTACCCGAGTCCCTTGAGTACCACTGCCATCAAATTAGTAAATGAAGGCAATGTTAATCTGAGAGCTCAATCACGATTGGCTCAGAAGCAACATTATCAGCAGCAGCAGTTTCTTCCTCCTCCTCTTCTTCTTCTTCTTCTTCCTCCTCCTCCTCCTCTTGATTGTCTTCCATTTTTTCCTCTACTTCCTCATCTGATGAATCTTCAATTAGTATAGGAGCTATAGGTCCCTTTAGATCTTTGTGCCTGTCACCATAAAGTTCAAGAGCGGCTTTCTCAAGAAACTCCCGTGCAGCAGCTCGAACAGATGGTTTATCCCTTATCTCAGGTGATTCATATTTCCTCTTCTTTTGCATATTTTGGTTGTGGTAACTTATTCTTCCACTCACATTTTTACTGATGCCCTTCAAACCCTGCCTCTGTTCTACATAGAATTAAGAAAAAAGGTTAAGCAAAAAGGCTACAAACTACACAAAGAATAATAGAGGAAATGAAATTCACACAATGTCATAATAAATTTTATCACCTACCATTAGTAAGATGGGGCAAAGAATGTTCAATAACGCGAGTAGCTGCCTGAAAGTTTAACTTAGTCGTTGGCTGTAGTGGAGCTTTAGGAAGGATAATTGACACACACAAAAAAGAGCCATAATGAGTTCCTATTGAGGGAAAAGTGGAAGGAGAAACTAATGTGAAGCATTATACCTTTACTCAACCGTAAATGGCGTTCCAGTTTGGCCTGGTACAGGCTTACTCTTTCCTAAGGAGAGAGCAGAAAATAGTTCAGAACAGAACCTACTTGATGAAGCCATACATAACCTCAACCAAATGTAAGAATTATGTTGAAAGCAAACAAAAAATACAATCTGAACGCTTACAATATTACCAAAGCCAATGTCAACAGGTCAACTAAATATATTGTTGAAAGTAGAGATAAGAATAGTAAAACCTACCATTTCTCCATTAACTCGATGGTTTTGAGGATGAACGCCGGCGCATCTTAAGTTCACTGTAGTCAGGCAAAGAAGTAAAATTAAAATTGAAGGCAGAAAAAAGAGACAGAGAGAGAGAGCAGAAGAAGAAAGAAATTACATGCAAAGAGGCCGGTGGAGAGTCTGGCGAGGGTGAGAAGAGACTGAGCGCGTTGGAGAGGAGGGAGTTGGGCGAGAACTTGGGGGTCAGAGAGGGAGAGGAATTCGTCAAAATCAGCACGGATCTCTTCAACGTTGATTAGCGTCTTCTTTACCGATTCCGAGATATTCTCCGGCACAGCGCTGGTGGTTTCCTTAACCTCGACCTCCATTCCTCCTCCTCTCTGTGAGCTGTGAGTGTTGTTAGGGTTTGCAGTTTGTGGAGACTCAAACTTGGAATTATGACGGCTGCAACTATCTTGACCTCCTTTTTTGAGACGTAATATATCGATGGACAAGGTTACATTGACTGCTCCTCCGTCCCTAAATATACGAAGAGACTATACGCACTACATTTTGAAACTTTTATAACTACATTCTCGCACGTCCAAAATGGGCGTACGTACCGTGCAGTTTTCTCGAACATACGTATACGTATACGTATACGGTGGAAAACTGAAAAATGGTATGTACGCCCAAAATGGACGTACGCCATAAAACTCCGCCTCGCTTTCTTCTTCCTCCTCTCGTCTGAAGCTGCGATTACTGTTCATCCCGTAACCTAAATATCGCCGTCGTCCATTCTTCTCCTATTTCACTCGTTTTCTTCCCCAAATCTATCCCATTCGACTCGTTTTTCTCATACAATCCAAATCCCTCAATCAATTTCTTCAATTTCACTCGGAATCATGCAATCCGAAGAAATGGGGAAAAGCTCGAATCCGGCGACGGTGGAGGCTGCGGCTTCGTCTGTTCTCCCTCCCGTCCGTATTTGTGCTGGTGGCGCAAGGGTCCGAGGTGGAGGAGTTGGGCGGAAGACGAATCCGGCGAAAACGAAAAGGGGGGGTGGTGGAGCTGCGGTGGCTGCGGTGGTCGGTGGCGCTGGCGACGGCTCTGGTGGTGGAGGGGAGGAGGTTGATGGCGCCGTCGAGGTGGCTGGAGGTGAAGCTGGTGGAGCAGGTGGTGGTCGGGGTGGTGGTCGGGGTGGTGGTCGGGGTGGAGCTCGGGGTGGTCGTGATCGGGGCGGTGCGGAAAAACGGGCCCGTTCGATATCGCCGGAGAAGACGCTCTCGATCCACGAGGTACGTTAATATTATTTGTTATTTATTAAGAAATTATTAATTAGTCGTTATTTATCGTTTAACGTTTAAATAACGATTAAAAAAAGATTTATTAATGAAATATGAATTATTTGTTATTTATTAATAAATTATTAATTAGTCGTTATTTATCGTTTAGCGTGAAACGTTATTTGATAAATAACGACTAAAAATAAAATAATAATATATTAATAAATAATATTTATTAATATAATATTAGTTAGTCGTTATTTATCGTTTAACGTTTCACGTTATTTGATAAATAACGAATAAAATGAAATTTTTTATTATTAAATAACATTTATTAATATAATATTAGTTAGTCGATATTTATCGTTTAGTTAAAAGAAAATAATATTTATTAATATAATATTAATTGGTCGTTATTTATCGTTTAACGTTTCACGTTAATCGATAATTAACGATTTAAAGAATAAGATTAATTAGTAAATAATATTTATTAATATAATATTAGTTAGTCGTTATTTATCGTTTAGGTAAAAGAAAATAATATTACATTAATAAATAATATTTATTAATATATTATTAATTGGTCGTTATTTATCGTTTAACGTTTCACGTTAATCGATAATTAACGATTTAAAGAATAAGATTAATTAGTAAATAATATTTATTAATATAATATTAGTTAGTCGTTATTTATCGTTTAGGTAAAAGAAAATAATATTATATTAATAAATAATATTTATTAATATATTATTAATTGGTCGTTATTTATCGTTTAACGTTTCACGTTAATCGATAATTAACGATTTAAAGAATAAGATTAATTAGTAAATAATATTGAGACGAATATAATATTAGTTAGTCGTTATTTATCGTTTAGGTAAAAGAAAATAATATTATATTAATAAATAATATTTATTAATATATTATTAATTGGTCGTTATTTATCGTTTAACGTTTCACGTTAATCGATAATTAACGATTTAAAGAATAAGATTAATTAGTAAATAATATTTATTAATATAATATTAGTTAGTCGTTATTTATCGTTTAGGTAAAAGAAAATAATATTATATTAATAAATAATATTTATTAATATATTATTAATTGGTCGTTATTTATCGTTTAACGTTTCACGTTAATCGATAATTAACGATTTAAAGAATAAGATTAATTAGTAAATAATATTTATTAATATAATATTAGTTAGTCGTTATTTATCGTTTAGCTAAAAGAAAATAATATTATATTAATAAATAATATTTATTAATATATTATTAATTGGTCGTTATTTATCGTTTCACGTTTCACGTTATTCGATAAATAACGATTTAAAGAATAATTAGTCGTTATTTATCGTTTCACGTTATTCGATAAATAACTTGTAAAAGAAAAAGATTTAATATTAAATAATATTTATTAATATAATATTAATTAGTTGTTATTTACTAAGAAATGAATTAATTTGTAATTAACACATTATTAAATAGCGTCTTAATAAATTATTAATAAGTCGTACCTAAGAAAAAATTAGTAATTAATACATTATTAAATATTTAAAAGAAAAACGTCAAATAATATAAAATAATAATTCGTAAATATGAAAATAGGCTTTAGAGAGGGCTATTACTGCGGCGGGTGGTTCTGTTAGAAAGAAGAAGAAGGGCCCTCGTCACCCTAGCGCACGCGGGATCACAGCTTCCCGACGTCGTGGATCTCCTCCAGACATTCCAGGAGTGCATATAGGAGATACAGGGAAAGCTTTGATGGATGATTTGGATGTTAGTGAGGCGGAGGAGTTGACGGAGGCAACCGAGGTTGCAGATCAGCCAGAGGTTGCAGATCAGCCAGATGCAGATCTAGGAGATTTGGAGGCGCAGATGCATGATGATTACTATGAGGGATCACCTCTGCGTGAGCCATCTCCAGTTGGATCATTGTCTCCTTCTGCAGAGGATCATCAGCAGGAGATTCAGGATCAGCCAGACCTCCAGGAGCCCATTCAGGACCCTGTTCAGGAGCCTGTTCAGCACATTGATCCGGGCTTAGCTGTACCGGTTCCAGGGGATGCAGATTATGTGGGGCATCCTGGAGGTCCTCTTAGTTCACGGCTTTTGGTGGATTACAGCACCCACATTGCTCCGGTGATATGGACTGAGACGTCGTCTCTTGCAGAGCGTATTGAGCATGACCCGACTTATGTGATACCGCCCTCATCGAAGGTATGCGTTGTTTCCTAAATGAATTTGTGAGGTAAAACGATCCACACGCTATTCTAATTCATTAATTTCTCTTTCGTACATCAGCTGAAGAGGGTGTTGGATATATACACCCGCAAGGACTTCTTCAGGGAGTATGATAGGCATAAATCTAATGTGCCTGGGTCATGGTGGCAGCTCGTTGAGCGGAGCCACTTACATGTCCTTGCAGATCCCCGGCTCGAGTACAACAGCATCGATCCGATTCTGATTTCTGCATTTGTGGAGCGTTGGTATCCAGAAACCAACACGTTTCACTTTGCATTTGGTGAGATTGCTCCTACCTTGTTAGACGTGCTGAAGATTTTGGAGCTTCCGATCCATGGACGAGCTGTCAGATCTGCTGAGGCAGACATAGATGGGTTTGTGCATCCTCATGTGCAACGGATGTTCGGGTTTGCTACGATCGAGGAGGCTGCTGCGCTATGCTTACGTACGTAGAGTTTATTTTATTATTTATATTTGATTCCATTTTTTAGTTGATTCAATTAAATATTTATAATCCGTGATAAATTATCAGATGGGGGTTTGAACATCCACGGCAAGAGAGGCATCACCACGATCCACACCCGACTATTACAGATGTTTGATATACGGGACAGGTAAATTATCGTATATTATAAGAATTTCTCATAATTTCTCGAGTAACGTTACTAATTCATTTTTTGTTATTAATTGCAGGACTCCTCAGCAAGAGAGTGATATTGCTTCGCTGTACTTGTTGTCCCTGTTAGGCAGTACGACATTTGTAGACAAGTCTCGGATGAAGGTGAAGCACAAATACCTTAGCATCCTCGTAGATCACAATGAGACAAGGTCCTATGCTTGGGGGACAACCGTCTTGGCTGAACTGTACAGACAGTTGGGTCAGGCCTCCCGTGCTCAATCCAAGGGGTTTGCTAGCTGTCCGCTCCTGCTGAAGGTAGTATTCGTTTAATGTTTTTTTTTTTTCGTGTATATTTTGCTTATGTATAAAACATTATGAAATTCTGGTATTTGTAGGCTTGGATATGGGCGTATTTCCATGGTCTTCGGGGTCATGCTACGCAGGACTTGGCATCCATGAATGCCTCGGCGGCGGCTATCCGGGAAAACAGCAAAGTCAAGTACCATAAGGATCCTGCTCGACTAGTTTCCCTCAGACTGGTCCTTGACCAGATCACATATGCAGAGGTAAGTACTATTTAATGAGTAATTTCATCATATGTTATGCAATTATTATTTTTTAAAATACGTTTGTCATTTTAAAAAAACATAGGTTCAGTGGAACCCCTGGGGCAAGTTGGATCTCAACGACCCCCAGTATAGGTTAGGTCTATTTCGGGGGCCTGTAGAGTCGTTTGAGGTCAGGGAGTCGCACCATCCTGACCGATGTATGCGACAGTTCGGGTATGTGCAAGGCATACCCGAACCCCCGATTACACCACCTACTGCGATTAGAAATGATTCTGCATCGGGGTACACTGTCACATTCGGGGATGAGGACTGCACTTGGGCCCCAGAGACCCTGCTGGATCGATTGATCACCTTAGACGAGCAGGATCGAAGAGGACTTCGAGAGTATGCATGGGATTGCAAGGATGGATATCTGACATGGTTTAATGCCATGTCACATCCTTATGTTGATTCCAGATCACCCAGGCAGGACCCACGTGCACCGTTTCACCACCGTGCGGAGCACATTCAGATACCTGCGACAGCCTCTGCGACAACCTCTGTTGGTTTAATGCCTCTGTCGTATAGTTTTACTCATATGTGTGTGATATCACTTCGTTACTCAAATAAACTTTACATAAAACTTTCATTAAATGTTATGAAACACTCAAATAATCCAAAATAACGACATTTCACATCTTCGTATTGTCCATATTGCTTGATTACTCGATATTTTATGAAAGTTTTAATGAAATACGCATAAAATATCGAGTAATCAAGCAATATGGACAATACGAAGATGTGAAATGTCGTTATTTTGGAGTATTTGAGTGTTTCATAACATTTAATGAAAGTTTTATGTAAAGTTTATTTGAGTAACGAATTGATATCACACACATATGAGTAAAACTATACGACTTATATACTTGAGATTAACTCGTTACTAGGTGAAAGTGACTGTTTAGATATTTCGAAGTGTTCATTTTGTTATTTTATTATAAAAACGAAACCGTCATATTGGTAATGCTCAAATACAACTTTTACATTTCAAGTTTTTCAATGTTTAAGGTCTTATTAACCCGTTTTATGTCGTTTTTAGGTAATGGGCCTCACCAAATCTCAATTCGGCCTTATTAGGCCCGTTGACGTTTTCGTTGATTTTTTTTCGATTCCGAGAATTGATAACGACTAAAGACTTCATTTTCTATCATGTTACAATTTTGAAATTTTGAGTTTCAGCGTTATAAGGCGTTTAAACGAACTGGGCCCAAACTATCCATTTCAAACACAACTATCCAAAGTTTTTACTATATACCCCTTCCATTTCAAATTTTTCAAGATTTTTTGGCTAAATACCCCTTGCATCATGAAAACTATTTCTTTTTGCTAAATACCTTTTTCTTGTCGTTTTCCGTTGTACGTCCCTTCATAAACTCGATTTTCGCGCCGTTTTTTTTTTAATCCCGTTTTACTCGATTTATTGGGCTTGGCTGGGCTGAATTATTTGGGCTTGGCTGGGTTGACTTATTGGGCTTGGCTGGGCTGAATTATTTGGGCTTGGCTGGGTTGACTTATTGGGCTTAGCTGAGCTGAATTATTTGGGCTTGGCTGGGTTGACTTATTGGGCTTGGCTGGGCTGAATTGTTCGGCTGATGGTTTGAATTGTTTGGATGAATTCTACATCTAGCATACAGCTGGATGTCACTTATATGAAAATGAATGTGTTACAGCTACTACACAGCTGTAAGTCACAGCTGGATGACATAATTTTAAGTTATTGGGCCTTTGTTGTTGTGGGCCTTTTGTCTACACCGACCCAATTTTTCCCTAACCCTAGTAAAACTTCGGCTATAAATTCACTGCCTCAGTGAACCCTTTCATCACATTCTCACTCCGCCGTAAAATCTTCATTGTTTCAAGTTCTTACTCTGTAAGTCTCATTTTTTACTGATTTGGATAGATATCTTCATTGTTTCTAAAATGTTTTCTTACTTTGTATTACAGATTCAAACAAGCATGGCATCATCTTCATCCTCCCCAGTTCCAGCTGAAGGCACTCAGATCCAGTGCCCTAGTAGAAGGTGCTCAAAGACACTCACCGTGTTATCTGCTAATAACAAGGACAATCCCCATACGTATGGACGAAGGTTTGTTACATGTGATTGTAACTGGAGGATCGTGTATCTGGAGCCAGAATACGACCCTCATCATCTCCGAGTCATGGCCAAACTGTTGAAGGAACACGCTGACATGGAGCTCAAACTTCGTATTTTTCACAGGTGGGACAAAGAATCAGCCTTATTCCACCTTGGAGTTCTGTTTCCCAATGAATATGGTCGTGGTCCTCCTTCCCCTGATTCCGATTAGGATGTAATGTTGTTATGTGTCTTGAAAGTTGTTACGTCTTTGCTAAGTCTGTTGTAGTTTCTGGAGTGTCTGTTTTAATTTAACAAGTAATCCCTTGTAGTGAATTCAGAACTTGTTTCATTTAACCCATCTAAAACATTAAAAAATAACAGACAAGACAATACTATAAAAAAGGAGTCAAGATATTAAAAGCATAACAGACATACAACAGAAGTCATCAACTAGAATTTCAAAAGGTGAAACATTCAACACATCCGAATTCACTACAGATCAACATCTATACTACCATAATTAATGCGATAGTCCTTCCATTGCTGCATCCTCAGCGCGAACCCGCGATTCAATCCATTCGCACTAGGATCCTTGAACATGCGCCAAACTCCAGGTACAGATGGTACCGGACAGTCTTCTCTAAGGCACACCTAAATTACAAAACATAAATACCATGTTAAGCATTAAGAAAATTGAGTGAAAATCACAAATACTTTAGTGAAAATCATACCGGTATGTAGTGGTTTGCTAAGCCCACACGAGCCATTGCATAAATTTTCAAACCATGACTGGAGCATTGTTGGTACACCTTCATCGGTAAGCACAAATATGATCGGACTTTGGATAAGTATATCAAACCAACCTGAAACTTAGTGGCAAATGCTAATCCAATCATGGGCATACTCATCCAGTATCTTTCAGGACATGGTGATCTGCTATAGTTGACCTCTTGAACAAGAGCGTCGAAGTTGTTTGCCAAATCCGGGCGTAGTCTGGTCATGACTCGTCTGTAGATATCACTGTTCTCTAACAGCTCCGTAGTCAGTTCCATGCGAATGCGAGGATATTCTTGTTGGTGATGCCCCAACAACATGGCTAGTGACCGATATCCATAGTGTCCATCCGCCCTTACGTCTTGTGCATCTACAATGTATGGAAACATGAAGAGATCAACATTGTCAACCCCGAAGTCTACCCCACATTTCGTCATTGCTGGCTGAGGGAACTCATCTGTAAGAGTGCAACCTGATAATCCGAACCCCTCCCCACCAGTGCCACTTGAATGACCAAACGCCTCTGCCGCAGTGCACCCAACAACTTCAAACTCCCTCATTATAGTAGGCTCGTTGAAAGTAGGTTGTGCCGCCGTTGCTTTTCCCTTTCCCTTTCCTCTAACCGTCTTATTCTTCACCTTCGCAGCATCATTTTTCTCTAATTCTTCCCTTGCGTACTCAAACGCGCTCATCTCTCTCTCGGTTCCCCACTTCTTTCCTACCGCTCCTCTTGGTCTGCCAGGATCCTTGATTCCCGTTGGCTCCAACGCAAGACTTTGATGTGGATACTCCAACATTGTGTACAAGTCCGCTATCTGAGACCACTGACTTTCAGGAAGTTCCCCCTTTTGCCATCTATCGTTGAGCTCAATGAATCTCAACTCCCGCATGGTCTGAGGTACACCAATCTCTACCTCCCCGTTATCAAGTTCAATCCTATCCCATTGTAGCTGCCTCCAGAATCTGTGAATCTGATTGAGCTTGAATGGCTTCTTCTGAATAATATGTTGCACCATCTCGTGGATGCACGGTAGGCCTTGATATTCTCGCATCCAGTAATCTTCGCAATGTTCCTCATAATTCTTCGCCTTTATATCCTCCCATATATCCCACAACTTATGCAACGCTCTATCAGACACATTATGGAATAGATGCCGAAATATCAATTTCACTTGTGGATTCATTCGTCTGAAAACCCCGGGTGTCTTGATCCGATCCTCTTCCATGGTGGCCCTCACCTTCACAATCTGGCCCTCGATGGCTGCATGGATCCTCACAACCATTCGATTAAAACCGCCTATACTTGAACCGATTATTTTCTTCAACACCTTATGCATTCCCTCAACCCTATGTTTTATTCATTCAATGTCGCGTTTAAGTAAAACAACTGTTACATAATAAACTAATAAATAAATCGGAAACGTTTAAGTAAGTTAAAAAAAAATTACCTGTTTGAGGTCCTCGTGAAGAAGTGAAGATTGTGTTCCGTCCATGCGCAAACAATGTTTGTCTTGTAAGGGATAAGCCACACCTTTTCAATGTATCCGACGACGCCGCTTCTCCAAGATGTTCTCAATCCTAGCAGTCTTTCCTCGTATTGTTCCTCCGTTCTTGATAGAAAAAGTCTCCATACTTGCGAGCACAACCTTTTCACCGATTCCTTATTTTTCAAAATTCTGGTAGCGTTTACCTCGATGTTGTGCTTGATATGAACCCAACACAAGAGGTGTTGAACCGGAAGATCTTTGAACACATATTTGATTGCAGTGATGAGAGCTAGTTCTCGATCGGTCATTATTGCAGTCGGCATTACTCCGGCATCCTCAAACAACTTTCTAAGCCTCTGAATTATCCACAAGTAGTGCATTGTTTCCTCCTTACCCGTGAATGCATATGCAATGTTGAATGTCTTATGCGTGCAAGTGAAACCGACAATCTCCACAAGAGGCATTTTATACCTGCATAATATATTTAAATAATGAAGGAAGAGGCATATGCAATATATTTAAACAAAAAAATTTTGATATACAACTATTATGTACCTATTCGTCTTGTATGTGGCGTCAATAACCACGACGTACGGAAACATTTTCAACAAGTGCAACGAGTCTTGATGGGCAAAAAACAAGATTTCCACCTCGTTTGATTTCTTCTTGCAGAGGGGATGCACTACATAGCTGCGCTCCTTCAAAAACTTCAAGGTCCATTGTGTAACAGTCAAATCTCCACGATCCTCAAAATGCATCTTCTGAATAAAGTTGGCGATTTGTTTTGTGGATGTTGTATTCCCTGGAAAGGCCGCACTCAACTGAGTAGCAATAACAGACGGCGTAGTCAAGCTGTTCGCACATACCGTCACAAATTTCACCTCGTTCGGCGTCATTCGACCCATGTACGGATGGCCAATGAAGCTAGTGGAAAGCTTATGATTGTGTTGTCCGTATTTTACCTTCACATACCATCCATCTCTCGCATCCCTCGCCCTGAACCTATATCCTCGGATCTCAAACTTGCAATCCGACTTCTTATCCCTACTATCCCGCTCTGTATTAACAACCTCCTCTGTTTCGCCATCCTCTCTTTTCTTTTTCCCTGATCTATACACTCCAGCATGCGAGCACATTATATTCATTTGACGCTCATTGCTATGGCGAGTCACTAATACCATCATAAGTTGTCTACCAATACTCTGAACCCAACGCCTCAAGTGTTCCTTAGTAGGAAACGTTTCTTCGGTATCAAACGAATCATAGTAATCCATACCCTATAATTAATAAAAACTACCATATTTATCACAACTAAAACTTAAAACTACGAGTCCACATCAATCTAAACTATCACTTCTATAAATTATTTGCAGCTAAATAACGTAAATAAATACGAAACGATTCTAATTAATTACTAACCGAAAAATCTCCGGCGTCGAAGTCTCCTCCTTCTTCGTCGGTATCGTCGTCCCACATCCCGTCGTCGGGTTCACTAAAATACTCTTTCTCATCCACGATCGCATCGTCTTCGTCACTCCCATGCTCGTTCTCTTCAACATACTCGTTCTCGTCACCGCTCCCATACTCAATCTCCGTCACATATTCAAACTCCTCACCATCACTCAAATTTGTAACTCTCCTATTTGACATTTTTGACTTCAACATCCATCTGAAGTTCCTACATTTATACACATACTACATCCCAAACGGTCATATTCTGAAAAAATAGCCGTTGGGATAAAAACAATCGTACGCCCATTATGGGCGTACAGGCAAAATATACCCCAACGGTCACTTCTGAATTTGGACAAATAGCCGTTACACCAAATTTTTTACTCGTACGCCCATTATGGGCGTCCCCAACGGCTATTTTCAAACGGCTATATTATTAAAATTTATACTGTACGCCAGTTTTGGGCGTACGCCCATTTTGGGCGTATACATAATACCGTATTTTGTATTTTGCCTCACAATCGATGTTGGAATTTTGCACTGTCCGCCCAAAACCAGCGTACGCCCATTTTGGGCGTACGACAATGTAGTGTGGAAAGTTGCAAAATGTAGTGCGTATAGATTCAACCTAAATATAAGTTTCATTTGCTTTTCTAACACTATTTACAGTCGAAGAGAATCTTTCGATTTATGACTATTGTTATAAGTTAAAATATAGTCAGGTCTTGTTTGATTCATATCAATAACTACTTTAACAATATCAAATTTTCACAATTTTAACTAACTTGTAACGAGAGATATTGACGAAACGAAATGTGTCTCGACAAATGTGCCCATTTGAAATGGGAAGATCAAAAGGAGACGGAGGGAGTACAATTTATAGATAGTGTATGTATATATATTTAGTTTAACTTTAGGATTTATAAAATTTAAAATTTGATATATTTATTATTATAGTTCGATTTAGTAATAATAATAAATTTTAATTAAATGAAATTATAAAAAGAATATCTCATACCATTAAATCGGCAAGTAAAATTTGATGATTTTTTAATTGATTCAAACATGAAAAGTATAATTAGAGATTAGATATAGGAATCCTTATATAATTAGTTTATAAATAATAGACAAAATGACATATGACGGAAATGATACAAAGATATCAGATTGGAGGTTTACTTTAAGGGTGAGAATCCCATAATAAACCCTCTCTTAGAGATAAATAAGAATGAATCTAAGTCATTGGATGCCTTAGCATCCAATGGCTTAGATTAAACTAGTTACCCCCACTACAAGTGGGGGTAGTTGTGGTGGTCTGGCAACCTCCAGGCGACCACTCGGTGGTTTTCCGGCGACCGGAAGTCCGATGGAGGTCCGACGGGGGTCCGGCGGCGGCCCGGCGGTGCTCCGGCGGTGGGGACAAGGGGGGCAAGGGGTGCCACGTGTCATCATATGGGATGATGAACATTTAGATGAACATTCAATTGGTGAACTTTTATGTATAATGTGATGAACATTCAGTAGAGTATGTACAAATGAACATTGTGATAAACACTTGATGTTCATCAAAAATTGGTGAACATTTAAGTAGAATGTGATGAACATTTAAGTAGAATGTGATGAACATTCAGTTGAAAAACTTTTAAGTATAATGTGATGAACATTCAATTGGAAAACTTTTAAGTATAATGTGATGAACATTTATGAACACTTGATGTTCATAAAAAATTGGTTAACATTTAAGTAGAATGTGATGAACATTCAGTTGGAAAACTTTTAAGTATAATGTTATGAACATTTATGAACACTTGATGTTCATCAAAAATTGGTGAACATTTAAGTAAAATGTAATGAACATTCAGTTGGAAAACTTTTAAGTATAATGTGATGAACATTTATGAACACTTGATGTTCATCAAAAATTGGTGAACATTTAAGTAGAATGTGATGAACATTCAGTTGGAAAACTTTTAAGTATAATGTGATGAACATTTATGAACACTTGATGTTCATCAAAATTTGGTGAACTTTTAAGTATAATGTGATGAACATTCAGTAGAGTATATACAAATGAACATTTATGAACATTGTGATGAACATTTATGAACACTTGATGTTCATCAAAGATGGTCCGGCGGTGCTCCGACGACGGTCCGGCGGTGCTCCGACGACGGTCCGGCGGTGCTCCGACGACGGTCCGGCGGTGCTCCGACGACGGTCCGGCGGTGCTCCGACGACGGTCCGGCGGTGCTCCGACGACGGTCCGGCGGTGCTCCGACGACGGTCCGGCGGTGCTCCGACGACGGTCCGGCGGTGCTCCGACGACGGTCCGGCGGTGCTCCGACGACGGTCCGGCGGTGCTCCGACGACGGTCCGGCGGTGCTCCGACGACGGTCCGGCGGTGCTCCGACGACGGTCCGGCGGTGCTCCGACGACGGTCCGACGGTGCTCCGACAACGGTCCGGCGGCGGTCCGACGGTGCTCCGGCGGTGGGGACAAGGGGGGAGAAGGGGTGTCACGTGTCATCATATGGGATGATGAACATGTATGAGATGATGAACATTTAGATGAACATTCAATTGGTGAACTTTTATGTATAATGTGATGAACATTCAGTAGAGTATGTACAAATGAACATTGTGATGAACATTTATGAACACCTGATGTTCATCAAAAATTGGTGAACATTTAAGTAGAATGTGATGAACATTCAGTTGAAAAACTTTTAAGTATAATGTGATGAACATTTATGAACACTTGATGTTCATCAAAAATTGGTGAACATTTAAGTAGAATGTGATGAACATTCAGTTGGAAAACTTTTAAGTATAATGTAATGAACATTTATGAACACTGGATGTTCATCAAAAATTGGTGAACATTTAAGTAGAATGTGATGAACATTCAGTTGAAAAACTTTTAAGTATAATGTGATGAACATTTATGAACACTTGATGTTCATCAAAAATTGGTGAACATTTAAGTAGAATGTGATGAACATTCAGTTGGAAAACTTTTAAGTATAATGTGATGAACATTTATGAACACTTGATGTTCATAAAAAAATAGTGAACATTTAAGTAGAATGTGATGAACATTCAGTTGGAAAACTTTTAAGTATAATGTGATGAACATTTATGAACACTTGATGTTCATCAAAAATTGGTGAACATTTAAGTAGAATGTGATGAACATTCAGTTGGAAAACTTTTAAGTATAATGTGATGAACATTTATGAACACTTGATATTCATCAAAATTTAGTGAACTTTTAAGTATAATGTGATGAACATTCAGTAGAGTATATACAAATGAACATTGTGATGAACATTTATGAACACTTGATGTTCATCAAAGATGGTCCGGCGGTGTTCCGGCGACGGTCCGGCGGTGAGGACAAGGGGGGACAAGGGGTGCCACGTGTCATCATACGGGCTCTTGGATCTCTCTTGATCTAAGGCTCCATATTCATTCTCATTTATCATTTTAACAAGTATTATTACACGACTTTTTTCCATAGATATATATAATATTTTAAGTGAGCAACACCAAAATTTCATGACCATATATTTGAATTTGTTAGAGAATAATTACTATATACCCGCGGTGGAGTTGATAGTCTTTTATGAAATAGTTTTTAAGCGGGATTAATTAAAATTTATTAGAGGATCATTAATACGTATTTACGATCTGAACTAGTTTTTCTGAATAGTAAAATAACGCGTGACGACGAAAAAATAGAATTTGTTAGAGGTTAATTAATCTGCACCTACGACCTTGACCACCTTTTCTGAAATAGTTTTTAAGCGTGATCATAAGTAAAACTTTTTTTTTTTTGCCGGGGCTAACGATGGTGTCCGGCAGCTACTAGCTAACCGACTAGTCCACCGACCTGGGCAGGCCTGGGGGCTGGCCATCCAGATATGGTAAATGAAGCTCTTCGCGCACGCAGCCGTGGAGGATCGAACCCGGGTGGAATTAACACACACGGAGATCGCATGCCCCACAAACCACTACGCTAGGAGCCCCGCCCCACAAACCACACGGAGATCATAAGTAAAACTTGTTAGAGGATAATTAATACGCATTTAAAGTCTTGACCGCTTTCTCTAAAATAGTTCTTACACGTGCTCATAATTTAGGATTTGTTGAGGATAGTTAATGCGCACCTACGGTCTTGACCGCCTATTCTGAAATTATTCTTCGAAACGCCTATATGCACGCGACTTTTTCTCTATATGCACGCCATTTGGTGCGCAGAAGTTATGCGCATAGGTTGGTGCGCAGTTTTCTTGCGCACAAGGGTATTTTCGGGATAAATGTGAAAATCCTGACGATGTCTGACAAATGTGTGCGCAGGATAAAAGCGCACAGAAGAAATAATGCGCAAAAGTTCAGCGCACGACGTTTCGGATTCCCGAATGTGTGCGCTGAACGTTTGCGCACAGAATTAGTGCGCAGAAGAACTGCGCACACATTCTATTAAACCCTGTGCCGCAGCTTCTTCTTCTTCCTTCTTTCTCTTCTTTTCTGCGCACAGTTTCTTCGACGGCGCCGACCACCTTTTTTCCATTTCCGAGCGTTTCCCTCGTCTTAACACAATTCCGCCAATGGATTCTGAACCCCCTCATTCTTCCGGTCCCGACCACACCACTTCTGTCCCAATCCCAACACCTCCGGCGACTTCCGTCCCAACGGAGCGACCTCCGGCGACCTTGTCCGACGATGAAGCGTTGGTGGATGGAGGTGGCCGGCGGTATGCGACTCGAGCGGCGTTGGCAGTGGAAAATGCTCCTCCGACGACTGTTCCGGCGACAATTCCGGCGAGGGCTAGGGTTCCGGCGACTCGGGTTCCAGCGACGACGACTACGGATCCGGAGACACCGCACGAGCTTTATTCGGTATAAAATTTCTAAACCCGCTTTTTTCAAATATTTATCGTATTTAATTTTGGAAATTTATTCGTAATTTTTTTTTGTAATAATTACGATTAAATTTAAGTTTTTTATGAATTAAATATTAGAATTCGTATCTTAATTGTAATTTAATCGTAATTTTTCATAATTACGTTTAAATTTCAGTTTTTTATGAATTAAATATTAGAATTAGTATTAATTGTAATTTAATCGTAATTTTTCATAATTACGATTAAATTTCAGTTTTTTATGAATTAAATATTAGAATTCTTATTAATCGTAATTTTTTATAATTACGATTAAGTTTCAGATTATTATGCATTAATCGAATTATTATGAATTCGTATTAATTGTAATTTTTTAGTAATAGTAGTGATTATTATTTCGTATTAGTTGAGATGTTTATTTTTTAGTAATTATGAATTAAATATTAGAAACTTAACAGTCATAACTAGTTATGACTTAATTGTTAAATTTCTAACAATTCCTATTAAATAATTTAGTTTTCGTAGATATAAAGACTCGAATTTGATTACGAAGTTGCAAATTATTTCCGAATATTTTAGTATGAATTAGCCATACTAAAAATGTAAAAACATGTAGACTATACAAGCCGTCATGAATCAGACGGGCAACACGATGCCCGCACCAATAGCGGAACGGCTTCCACGTCGACATGATGTGGCAGCCGGTGTGCGATTAGAGTTTGAGGCCCTCGAACGATTTTTCGGCATCGGATCACCTGAGCGTCGTGAGCCAGAGAATGAGTACGACGAGGCACAGCTGCAGCAGCAGGAGATAGATGGTTCGCATATGGAGATAGATGGACAAACAGGAGATTTCCATGACGACGTAGATTATCCTGGTCGATATCTTACTGCGTTCGACCCTATCGAACCCACACCGGTACAGGCGCAGGTGACCACATATGACTATGATATCCACGACGCACCTTTGTTTCAGGATGCTGTACCTCGCAGTTCAGAGCAAACAGAGCAGGATTTACCTGCAGTGACAGATGCAGGAACGTCGACATCTTCTCCTTCTACGGTCGCATCTGCAGAGCCAGTCGCATCTTCAGAGCCAGTGTCGGGAGATTTAGACGACGATGACCATGCCGTAGCGACCTATTTTCCTTGGCTCGGGGACTCGATGCAGGACATTTGTCGTCCACGTGCGCCTCACCTACTGTGTTCTTATGAGACGCATATAGCGAGATGGATATGGTCGCGTGGTCCTCTTCCAGGGCCTGCTCCCGATGTACCATTGGTGCCCCCGGTGCAGGTTAGGAAGCGTGCCCGTGCGGGGGAAGCTGTAGGCCGAGGTGGTGGTGAGGGTGCTGTAGGCAGAGGCCGAGGTGGTGGGAGAGGGAGAGGGAGAGGTAGAGGGAGAGGGAGAGGGAGAGGGAGAGGCCAGGAGGGTGCTGAGGGAGTTGGTGGCGAGGGTGTTGCTGCTGAGGGAGTCGCTGAGGGGGCTGCAGTTGAGGAGGTTGCGGCTCCAGTTAGAGGTGGTCTTCGTCCCAGGCAGAGACGACGAGTAGGAGATATTCAGCCAGAGGATGAGCCAGAGGATGGGGACGGGGATGAGGCCGAGGCTGATGCGGCTCCGTTAGATCTGGTATGTTCAATAACATTGATCTGAATGCTTATAATAAGTTATACGTTTCATATTTACTAACCGGGCGCAATTTATTTTCTTTACTTATTTAGGCTAGGAAGCTCCTGAGGGTGATGTACAGATCTGCACAGGTTCATGATTATGAGCATCATATTTCAGCTGAGGAGGGTACATGGTTCAGGCTTGCTGAGCGTTCTGGGCTGACAGAGCTGCGCCGAGTGGGCATAGCGTCTCAGATCGATGCTGCATTGATTTCTGCTTTTGTGGAGAGGTGGCATCCAGAGACCAACACTTTCCACATGCCATTTGCTGAGATGACAATCTGCCTACATGACGTGATGCAGATCCTCAGAGTCCGTATACATGGTCGTAGCTGCAATTCACCTATGACAGATGACCAGATCTATGCGGCGCTTGCAGACGCTATGGGTCAGGAGGCTGATGACATGAAGGCATGTTATAGCTCAGGTGGCATTCATTTCGGTGCCCTCAATGCTCGGTTGGAAGTTTTGTTTGATGCGCCAGTCAGGAATGAGAGTCACATTGCCACTCTGTATCTCCTTTTGCTTCTGGGCTCGACTGTCTTGGTGGACAGGTCGACAAAGGGTGTTAAGGTCCAGTACGCGGCGCTTGTTCTCAACCATGATCGTACAGGGGACATTGCATGGGGAGCCGGCATACTTGTGTTAGTGTATCTCAATTTAGGGTCTGCATCTGGAGTCGAGACGGAAACCATTGGTTCATGTGGGATTCTTCTGAGGGTAAGATCTTGTCTTTAACGTCTTGGTGAATAACTCTTAACTATTCACTTAGTTTTACTAATAATCTGTAATTGTTTATATGTAGTGCTGGATCTGGGCATACTTTCCTCATTTTCGTGATCACTTTGTCACGAACCCTGCATTCGCCCATGGAGATGCTGCTGTAGGATTGTATACACCACTTAGCTCGGATACTGGGCGTTTGGTTGCCATCCGTCGCATGCTCGACAACATGAGATATGAGCAGGTTTGGATTTAATTTCTTATATTTTTTATTTCATTACCGCAATACGTGTCTAATTTGGCTTGTTATTTGTTTCAGGTTAACTGGCAGCCATGGAGAGATTTGGACTTCAACTCACCAGAGGTTTCTCCTACGAGATTTGAGGGCGTATTGAGCATCTGGAAATTTCATGAGGCCTACAACCCTAGGAGAGTCCTGCGGCAGTTTGGGCGGGCTCAGCCCGTTCCCGACCCACCCATTCAGCCGTTGTCATTTAATCGGCCCATGGGTTGCACGAGGTATGACGTCGTTTATGCACCTGAGCTTCTTCTTGCATGGGACGCAGAGCCGAGGCCTCTGATCGATCTGGATGGGCCGGTTGTAGAGCCAACATGGAAGATGTCTGATGACTATATGGATTGGCTGGACGAGTTCTCACATCCCGTCGTCGATCCATCCTCTGAGAGACATGATCGCCCGCCTCGCTATGGATATACCCCGGTGCCTATCGATGCATTAGCGGTATGTAAAATTTTATAAAGTTTGTATAAAACTTAGCTTTAGACCTTAACTAACGATTAAATTTACGTTTTGTTTGCAGCGTTGTCAGATCCTTCAAGCCATGATGCACTCTTTTCTAGACACCCCTATCTCGGATCGACCTTGGGCCACTGAAGATGTGATTCGTGGTTGACTTGCAATCTTAGAGGCACCTCAGGCACCTTTGGCACCATCTCCCCCACGTGCATCACGGATGCAACCACCACCACCACCTCCTGTTTTCCGAGATTCTGTTCATGAGAGGGGCCAGGGAAGTGGATGCGGCACTCAGGATGATACGACTCAGGAGGATGCGCACCAAGATGATATGACTCAGGGTGATGTGCCTCGGGAAGATGCTCCGCCTTATACTCAGGAGACTCAGGATTAGACGCTTGATGGATGTTTTATGTACGATTGATGTTTTATGTATGCCTTTTTCTTGTGTGATGGTTTTAAATTTTATGTTTTGCGTGTTTGAATATTCAAAACGACTCCGAACAATAATGCAAATACAAATCTGAACAACAAGACGTGAAAAACTATATTTATTTGAAAACGAAATACAAATTTCAACAACAACACTACACAAAGAGATGGTGAGGAAGACCAACCTATCGAGATCCCCAAACCGATGATTGGTTTCGATGTTCGGAGTCGGCAATATGTACCAACTAATAACCAGTTTCCAAACTCTTATTAGTTCGTACATTTTGCTAAATCCGAACATCGAAACCAATATCGGTTGGGGATCTTTATAGGTTGTCCCTCCTCAACTTCTCTTTGTCTAGTGCTATGCTTGTTTACTAACGATTACAACAATGACTTAACTAACGATTACAACAACCACTTAACTAACAATTACAACAACGAACTAACGATTAAAACAACCACTTAACTAACGATTGGAAGCCAGGGTCGCCTTAAGATCGGCATTTTCCTCCTCCAACGTACGTATCTTCGAGAATAGATCTCTTATTGCAGCTAAGGAGTAACAAGGGTGTGGTGGATCGATCCACTCGCGGAATTCACAAATGTAACCACCAGTACCAGCGCATGTCCAGAACCTTCGAGCGAGGTTTCTTCGAGATTCTGAACTCCTCATTACCGCTGGTCGATCACATTTACAATAAAAAAGGGCAGCGTTGCTTGATGATGAACTGTGCGACATAGCGAGTGTTAAGAGACAAATGGTGAGATTGGTGAGGTTAAGAGAGAAATGGTGAGATTGGTGAATTGAGGTGAGTGCAACCCCCCTTTTATAGCTTCGGTTTTTGCTGTTGAAATATGACCGTTTCGTGTGCAGATGTTATGCGCACGCAATGGTCATATTTTAACGGTCTTCAACCGTGCGCAGATCTAATGCGCAAAGAATCATGTGCGCAGATCTAATGCGCATATAAGGCCTCCAAGGCATTTTCGCGTATTTTCGATCAACTTTTTGTGACGGGGAGACCGTATACACACTTTATATGCCTAATAACACTAGTTTTGTATAAGTTTTTCAAACATAATCCACATCGATGTGCTAGACCCTTCATATCTCAACTATTTCGAAGAATGAAAGACTAGTGAAGGTTTGCCTAAGGAGGTGTTACTCGAAGAGCTCGAGTTTTTGACTCGAAGTTACCGACAAGTTTAAATAGCTATAATATGCATTGAAAACAAGTTTCATTGCATTCCGACGTCGTTTGGGCATCGAACCGCCTATTCTCGACCTTAACAGGCCATCAGGACCGATAAGGGTTTTTTTGCGTTTTCGCGTATTTTCGATCAACTTTTTGTGACGGGGAGACCGTATACACACTTTATATGCCTAATAACACTAGTTTGTATAAGCTTTTCAAACATAATCCACATCGATGTGCTAGACCCTTCATATCGCAACTATTTCGAAGATGGAAGAGTATAGTGCGCAGTGGTACAACGCACAGAAATTTCATCCATGCGCTAAGGTAAAGCGCACCTATTCTGTAACTTTTTGAATCTGTAACTTTTGGTGCGCAGGTGTAACGCGCACAGAAAATTACCGTTAAAAATTTGTGCGCAGCTACATAGCGCACTTTTAGTTACCGTTATTTTGAATCGGTAACTCCTTGTGCGCAGAAGCAACGCGCACCATATACATAAATTCCTATAAAACCAACGGTTTGAAGGTGGTGATTTCTTCATCCATCTCAACTAGAGCAAAAATCGAAGTTTCCCTACTTAATCGGTAAATTTTTCTTTTGTTCATTTTTGTATATGCTTTGTTTTTTGTATATGCTTTCAGGTTTATAACTAAAGTTTTTTATTATTTACTTATTTGGAAGAACATAACTACGAATATGGCATCATCATCATCATCACCAAGATGTGTGAAGCCTGACCCTCCACAGATAATGTGTACTGGTACAAAAAGGTGTCGCCAAATGTGTAATGTTTACGTTAGCAATGACGAAGACATGCCTGACCAGTATGGACGAAGGCATTATGCATGCAATTGTTTCTTCGGAATCAGGTTTATTGATCCAGAGCATACCCCTACTGCTTTACGTGCTATCACGAAATTAATCATCAAGAAAAAGAAGAGTGACAATAGAGTGAAGGTCCTGATGGAAAGGTTTAAGATTAAAGAAAAAGAATTGCAGTTGATGGTTTGTAGTATCGTCTATGCTTCTGACTGCTCTTCCTCTTCTGCCGACGACGCCTAAATCGTAGACATCTAACGATATGAGCATTGTGTACTTTCGTTGTGTACTTTCATTACGTACTTTCATTATGTACTTTCATTATGTATTTTCATTGTCGCTTCTTTGTCTCTCGAACGTGTTAAGAAATTCCAATGCAATCTGATCCATTCATTGTTATATAAAGCACAATTACACTACTACCAAAATAACAAATACGAAACATTAAAAACCAAGGCATTACAAACTAAGAAATTCCAATGCGTCTTCTAATTATTACATGACAATCTCACTCAGTCAGATATGTGAACGGGTTCGGTCCCTCCTTTATACATGAATGGATCTGGTGCCCGACCATTTGAAATGCGGTACTCTCGATACATCCTCAAATTGTCCCCATATGTTTCTTCCCACCATTGAATGTTTGGATCTACGTGTTTCTTCCACGAACCGGGAGTATGCGGTAGTGGCGAACCAACCATCAACGCCACCTATATAAACACAATCGACTTAAGATATTAAACAAAAAACTATGATTACACAAGTATCAAGTACAATTATCTACTTTACCGGTATGAAGTGGTCACGGTTGCCTACGTGTGCCATGCCGAAAATCTGTCGTGGAGGATCAGCGTTTTCTGTTCTACACCTTAGCGGTAAGAAAAAGGTCGGAGCATCCCAACACAATAACACGAGGCCAACTTGGTATAGGGTGGCAAACACTAAGCCCATCAGTGGAAAGTGCAACCAATACAGTTCTGAACAAGGGCTTCTGCAATGGTTAACTTGGAGAATAAGATCCTCCCAAGTACCCGGACGAAGACGACGACGAATAGGCTCGTACAATTCTCGGTTCTGAAGCAGCTCCGTTACCAGCTCACGCCGAATGTTTCCGTACTCTTGTTCTTTTCTTCCCAGAAGTAAGGCCATCAACCTATAACCACAATGTCCGTCAGAACGTACCTGTCTAACATCTGTGATGTATGGAAGCCAAAAATCATCCAAATTGTCAATGCCGAAGTCAACCCCCCTATGAATGAGAGGAACACCAAGTTCTTCAGGACACTGATCGAAGTCAGTGTAGTTTGATCCTTCAGGCTGTGATAGGTCGGGCATGGGTTGAGAATGCAACTCCTCGGCCTCAATGACCACGGGAAGTGATGTCGTTGTTTGCTCTCTAGGACGACCTGGTCGTTTTGCTCCTGTATTGTTTGCCTTCTTCTTTCCTTTTGATTTCTGCTTTGCCTCCTCCTTCTCATACTTCTCCAGCTCTTCTTGTTTGTGCTCAAAATAACTCTTCTCTCTCGATTCCTCCTTGTCATTTTCACTGTCATCCTCCTCCTTTTTACGACGACCTGGCCGTCTTGCTCCTGTACTCTTCTTTCCTTTTGATTTCTGCTTTGCCTCCTCCATCTCATACTGCTCCATATCTTCTTGTTTTATGTCATCCTCCTTGTCATTTTCACTGTCAACCTCCTCCTTATCCTTGTTCTTTGCACCCTTTGGCCTGCCTTTTCTTCTCACATTTGTCGGTTCTTTCAAGGTAGTTAGTTCAGGATGCTCCAAGTCCTGATACAACTCACCTAGCTGGTATGCCGTGCTTTTCTTCAAGGTTCCAAGTTCCAACTTGGTGAACATTTCATGGAGTCGCAACTCTATAATGTTCATTCGGACCTTCAGATTTGGGTCGTCTTCTGTTTCAGGAGTGTCATCCCAATGCAAATCCCTCCAGAACGGGTGAATGTCATCCTCAATCAGGGGTGTGTTTGAAATGATAGCGTGTGCAATTTGATGGACGCACGGTAACCCAAGACAGTTCCTCACCCAATGGTCGGTGCATTGTTCAGGAAATTTCCCCGTCAACATGATCTCATAAGTAGCCAACAAATGATCAAAACACCTGTATGACACTTTGTAGAATAGTCGGGAAAAAATAGCCCTTCCAAGCGGATGCATGTTTGGATCATCAAAATCAGTTGGTCGTTTGGAGAGAGACATGTTCATGCTCGCCCTAATTGAATCAATCTGAAGGAGTACTGAATGATGGATCCGTACGATCACTCTGTTAAAGCCCCCTCTGCTGGAACCAATAATATCTTTCAAAACCTTGTGCATCCCTTCAACTCTAAAAAACAGTTAAGTTGGTAAGTTCAGAAAGTACGCCGTTATGATATAATCGTCTTTAACTAAAAAATATCAATATTTACCTGTTTGAAGTCCTCGTAAGGAAATGAAGCTTATGATCTGTCCAAGCCCTCACTATACTTGTCTTGTGAGGATTAAGCCATGTTCTCTCGACGTATCCCACAAGGCCGCTCTTCCAAGATCTCTTCAACTGTTCGAGCCGCAGTTCATAGGTCTCTTCAGTAGCTGAGCAAAATAGTCCCCAACATTGTCTTGCAAAGGCTTCCACTTTAATTTGTCTCTTTAGGATGGTCGAAGCATGTGCCTCAATGTTGTGTTTGATATGCACCCAACACAACAGATGTTGAACTTCGCTCCCGAAAACAGTCTTTATCCCTTTTATCAGCGCGTCTTCGCAATCTGTCATTATAGCCGTTGGCATCACTCCCAAATCTATGAATAATGACTTCAATTGAATCATTATCCATGTGTAATGATAAATCCTTTCCGCTTTAGTGAATGCATACGCGATGTTGAACGTCTTGTGTGTACTGGTGAATCCAACGATCTCTACGAGCGGCATTTCATATCTATTGAAACATTAACATATATCACTACAGAACATATATCATTATCCGAACTAAATATCAACCAAGGTATTGTAGAGACTTACTTGTTTGTCTTGTACGTCGCATCGATAATTACCACGTACGGGTACTTCTTCAACAAACGCAACGACTCTTGGTTAGCAAAGAATAATATTGCAACCTCTCCGTTTGTCGTGTCTCTATGTGGGTGAACTACGTAGTCGTGGTCTCGCAAAAACTTAAGCGACCACTGTGTCACGTTTAGCTCTCCGCGATCTTCGTAATTCACCTTCTGCAAAAAGTTTGCAACTTGTCTCCTTGAAGTAACATTACCAGGGTACTTCTCCCTCAATTTAGAGATAATTTCTTTTGGCGTCTTGCGTCCAGTTCCATCTCCCCACCGCCTAGCACAAAGCTCTTGCTCCTCCGTCATTCGACCCATGAATGCATTTCCATGAAAACTAGCAAGTAGCACATGGTTATGCCGACCTTCTATCACACCTAAAATCCATTTTTCTCCTGCGACCCCGGGAATGTTTTTCTTTCGCACTGCCAGTAGCTGAAATCTACACTCACACTTCTTCGACTTCGACTTTCTAAGCCTAGGAACAGCCAACTCTGGATTCTCTTTGTTCACCTTTGGCCTCCCAGATCTTGGTTTTCCAAATCTATCGCACACAATACTTATTTGGTACGGACTTGAATTACGCGTTACCAAAGCTATCACTAACTCCTTTCCTCTATCTCTCGCCCACTCATACAATTCTTGCGGAGTATCCCAATATTGTGCGGTTCTAAAATAATCCGAATAATCTTTCCCCTATACGTAATTGTAGAGCGACAATTACACTACTACCAAAATAACAAGGCAAAATACGAATCATTACTTTAAACTAATTAGGATATCATATGAAACTAATTAGGCTATCATATGAAACTAATTAGGCTAGCATATGAAACTAATTATGCTAGCATATGAAACTAATTTGAAACTAATTACGCTACCATATGTTTCAAATTATAACATATTATACTAACCACAAATTCACCACTCGGATCCCAGTCGCCGAACTCTTCGTCTTCTAAGAAACCATCCAACCATTCGTCGTCGTTCGGGTCGTCTTCCTCTTCTTGTGATCCGCTATCCCAATCGTGTTCTTCATCACTATCTTCACAACTTTGATTAATCAACTCTAACATACGAGAGTTTTGATTACGACGAGACATTTTGAATGAATTTGTTGGAAAACGAAGAGGTTTTGAATGAATTTGTTGGAAACGAAGAGATTGTGGCTTTATATAGGCACATTTATGACTGTTGTGGTCCAAATGGATGGATCCTAAACTGTAAAGACCCGTGCGCTAACCATCCGCGCACAAACCCAAACCCTTAAGCACCTGTGCGCAGAACCTAAGCACACCCTTTTACATTTAACGGCTACTTTTTTCAAAGATTTCAACGGCTACTATGTTAGAGTAGTGCGCAGAAACAGGGCGCACAGATTCTCAACCTGTGCGCAGTAGTTAGGCGCACAAGTTGTTACAGACTCTGAAAATTTACGAAAAGTACCCGTAATACCCCGTAAAACACGTATGCGCATAAGAACTGCGCACAGATGCGTGCGCATAAGTTGCGCGCACAAAATCGCGTGCATATACGCGTCGATTCGCGTGCATATAGCCATTGCCTTATTCTTACGTTGACAATAAATCCGAAATTATTAGAGGATAATTTATACGCACGATAAGATTTTATTACGAATATTAATTGTTGGTATAAAATCTCTTAGGTTTAGTTTTAAATCCATAACTAACGTTAGACCTGTATCATGTACGGGGTTATACTTTTGATTACTTAAACAAATGATATAATAATAAATATTTGTGTTCAAATATTCTTGTTCATAATGAAATGTTTGAAACCACCTCAACAATGTTTATTGAAATGAAAACTTGAGAAATGAATAATAATTTTTAACTACTAAAACATGTAGATCATAAGTTTGGAACACTTCTTTATAAACAAAATTTGTTGTGTGAGAGGTCGCATTTCCATTCTTTTATAAGATCATCACCTTTAAACCTTTCATTCTTGTAACCATTGACAATCCAACATAAAGTTGACCATGATTAAATATATGTCTCAAAAGATACAATCCTACTTGATATAAGGATTGTCCTTAACTTTTATTGATTGTCATGGAAAAAGACACAATTATAAAAAATTGTCGACGTTGAAGGTTGAATGCAAAAGTTGAATTTGATAGACTAGGTAGCATACAAGGAATGAGAATTATTTGTCCAATATTACACCCACTGATTGTTTTTGCCTAGACTCCATCATTTTAGTTCCCAATCTAGTTATCATCAATCTTGTTCCATGATGACCCAAAAAAAAATCAATCTTGTTTCATTGCATAGACCATTAGCTTGGTCTATATTTCGTAGCAACATAAGGGGAAAATGTCTGGTTTCGGTGGCTCCGGTTGGTTCACAAACTAAACGCATTATTCCACCTACTTTTTGCTTTAATTCATGATTTGGGACACCGGAACATTTGATGTTGTGTAACATACATCAATGTGAAATGCTATATATGCGTTGTAATATACTTTCTCTTTGTTTTTCCAGAGGCCTGCCGCGAAATTTGTTAAAGCGCGATCACACAAAAGCAGATGGTATTTCTTTGTCAGTATTAACACCATGAGGTTCAGCCGAATCACATTTATTTCGACTATATCCTCAATTTTCTCATCAGGTGATTCTTTTTGAAAATGATCTTCAAGTGAATCACATTTATCCACTATTGTACGCTTGGTAAGGCTAGCCTATAATTTGTTCCATATTAGCTCACCAAGCAAAGAAACACATTTAATTAAGCAATCACTAGTTCCACCAAGTCTAATTTCATATTATCTCTTGGTTCTAATTCAAGATTTTTCCTAAAATATCTTGAGTTTATGATATTCTCATTCTCTTACCCCCAAAATGAAACCAATCCAAAGGCTCGAAGAGAAAATTAATCCAATAACTATGAGTAGTCTTTATGATTGTGCATGACAGAGATTGATACATCATACAATCAGCAATCACGCGAGTCCTGCTCTTCTTGTAAGATTCTTATTCTCGGTTTATTGTTCATTAATCATTACTCATTTTGTATTCTAAAAATCAAAATTCGTAGAGTTGTTAAAATGATATCTTGTAATCTGTCATCAACATACCATGCAACCTGATACGCTGCACTTTGTATAGCGTAACTAGGGATTATTACATAATCTCCATTATTTTACCTAGCGGTTGAAACCTTCAGTTATTAAGTTGTGAGATTTCTAAACTCTTGTTCTTTTCCTACGGGTTTGTATTAATTCTCTTGTTTTTCATCTATTGATTTCTATTAGTTTTGCTAGCTTGATCACCTAGTTTGATTGATAGTTTTCTATTGCTAGACTAGGAATATACGGTGGAATTCCTTGTCATTATAGCATTCATATCTGCATGATCTGGTAGTTGATTGCTTTTATGAAAGAGAATTGATTGCATGTTAATACTTGACGGTTGTAAGTTATTGCATGCATCCTTATGATTCTTGTGCCCTTTGCTGCTATTTCATCTAATCTTGAGAGGTTTCCCTGATTGTTGAATAGTAAGTATTATCAGGACCGGTTGGCCTGCTGATATATTAAAGATTGGAATAGGAACATTCCCTAGGATTGAATAGAACTTGAGATAAATCTATGATCAACTTGATTGACTGTTGTGTGGATACTTGCTAGGTGAAACCCCTTCTCATCATATTCTCACCCAACCTTCCTCTGCTTGTTACTGGTTACTTTTGTGTTTCATACAATCAAACCCCCCCCCCCCCCCCTTTGGTTACTTGTTACTAGTTGATATTTCACTTGACTGCATTGATTTGGTGTTTTGATTCCCTTGGGTTCGACCTCTACTTACTTGCTATACTCTAGTTAGTGTTTAGAGTTTATTTCTTTGATTTGGCACTATGACTTTAGCCTCATCAAATTTGGCGCCGTTGCCGGGGAATTGAATTATTCCAATTTTGTGCTAATTGTGAAATTATCAACTGCGAATGATTGGCTCTATTATCAAGCTCCAGGGAGTATTGATACATGGGCTAAAATGAAAAAGGTCTTTTTAGAGAAATATTTTCCAGCTACAAAACTGAGCAGCTTAAAGAAGGAAATCACGAATCTTCAACAACACTCAACTGAGAGTCTCTATGAATATTATGAGAGATTCAAGAAGCTTTGCTCAAGCTGCCCATTCCATAGTTATACTGACCAAGATCTCCTTATGTACTTATTTAGTGGCCTGATTGATGAGGATCGTCGAATGGTGAATGCATCCTGTGGAGGTAACTTTTTAAGATTGACTATACCTCAGGCTACTGAAATGTTTGAGGAATTAGCTGAGAGCTCAAGGCAGTTTGGTAGCAGGCAAAGAACACAGTCAGTAAGTTCACTTGATCCCGCTAAAATTCAAAGTGATATGAATGAACTGAAAGATATGATGAAGGCTTTTATGCTGCAAAGTGGTGGTCAACAACTCCAAGAGCCGAATGCTGAGGTAAACGCTGTTGGTGGATGGCAACCAAGGCCAAGGTATGATTCTCATAATATTAATTATCAGCAACCTAGACCTCAGAATTCTATGACTGTTGAAGATATGATCAAGTCCTTAGCTCAGACTGTGATGCAACAAAATGCTAGAACGGAATCAAGCATCCAAAATCTTGAAAATCAGTTAGGACAGATTGCTCAAGCTGTGAGTAAATTAGAGGCCAGGGAACCGGTAAGAAACCCGAGAGAAAACGTCAGTGCAGTGTTCCTGAGGAGCGGAAAAACTTTAAATGACTATTCTGTGCCAAAACCGCGATCGCCAGATCTGAGTGGTGATCGCCATGAGATTACAGAGAGCAAAACAGGATCTGCATCCCAACCGCGATCGCCATATGACGATGGCGATCGCCATGACATTCCAGAAGCTGAGGTGCAAAATCATCCGCGATCGCCAGTTGTTGATGGCGATCGCCAGGAGACCCCTGAGTATATTGATAATTATGTTCGCCCGAATTTTCCACCTCTATTCTCTCAGAAGCCTGTTGGTCCCTTTCCTGAGGCATTGAAGGATACTCGAAGGCTGGAGAACGACAACGAAACCTTTAGTAGGTGTGAGGTAAACATTCCTTTGCTCAAACATGTTAAGAGTATTCCTAGATTTGCTAAGTTTTTGAAAGAAGTTTGCACTATTAAAAGAAATCAAAAACTAAAAGGAAAGAAGAAAGTTGAAATAAGTGAACAAGTTTCTGCAGTGTTTCAAAAACGCATGCCTAAGAAATGTGGTGATCCAGGCATATTTAGCATTCCATGTGTGATTGGTGAAACTAAATTTGACAAAGCCATGCTAGATTTAGGTGCATCAATCAATGTTTTGCCTTACTCTTTGTATGAATCACTAGGCTTAGGACCTTTGCATAAAACAGGAACTGTTATTCAACTTGCTGATAGGTCTACTGTATACCCGAAAGGGGTTGTTGAGGATGTTCTTGTTATGGTTGGTGATCTGATTTTTCCTGCTGATTTCTTCGTGTTAGATATGGAGCATGGTAATAATGTCACACCTATACTGTTAGGTAGACCTTTCATGAAAACAGCACAAACGAAAATTGATGTTAATAGTGGGACTCTCTCTATGGAGTTTGATGGGGATAAGGTAGAATATAATATATATGATATGGATATCATTGATAAGAATTCTCTATGTGCTATTGATGTGATTAATCCTACTTGTAAGGATGAATTACAACCTGTTTTAGAGAATATCTTAGAGCCCCCAAAAGTAGATACTGTTTTGTCTACTAATATGCAGAAGTGTCAAGCTAAGCCAGAGCCTAAAGGTAAGCTCTCTTCACATCCTTTGGGCAATCGCCCTCCATTACTGACCTCGCCAGGCGAGATACCATTGATGACTAGTGTGCAGACACTTGACATTGAGCTTAAACAGCCGCCTGATACGGTCAAGGAGGAGAAAGTGAATGAAACCACCTTCATTGCTAAAGACAAGGTGGTCAAGGTAAGAGGGACGAGATTCAAAGCGTTCCATGAGTGGTTCAAGAGAGAATTCAGACAAGAGACGGTTTTCACAAAGCCAAATGGCGTTAGTTAAATCTCTTGAGTTTCATGTCGAGCCACGACATAAAATAAGGCGCTACTCGGGAGGCACCCCGAGGTTTGAGTTCGTTTTTATTTGTTTTCGTTCGGTTTCATTTTCTTTTTAGTTTTTCTATGGACAGGAGGAAATCACCGAAGCTTAGGGTCCGCTACGGTCAGTAGCCAATCTCGTTGTAAGTCTTCTCTCCCGTCTAAAAAAAAAAAATAGAGTGCAGAAAAAAAAATGAGAGAAAAGAAAGTAAGGAGTTGTATTACATCAAGTTTGGTTTCATTAGTACTATCATTATAGATCTACATTCGTTGGAGCTTAGCTTGTTGGTGACCATGTTCTTTGCAAGGAGTTGATTTGTTTGGGTCACCTTCTACATTGGAGGTATTCTTTCTTTTGCTTTAGATGAGCTATGCATTATTGGATTACATTTAGTGCTCATCTAGTTCCTCATTCTACCACACTTTGAGTTTTATTGGAGGAATGTCATCCGACCTTGTATGTGAGTCTTCTGTCTCCTTCCCTGGGTTCGTTTTTATGTCTTCCATTTCATTGAGGACAATGCAATGTTTAAGTATGGGGGAGGAGAATGTATTCACATGTAATTATTTGGGTGTTGGTTGTATCTGCATGAGCTTATTGAATATATATTGTATGAAAAAGCCACAAAAATTGACAAAAGGCATACAAAATCCTTGGATAGCAAGATCTATGCAATAAGAAGGTGGCTTGACCGGCGTTAGGCTGGGGCAAAAATAAGTCTTGAGTGATGTGAGTTTTGTGAGCCTGGAACAATTATTAGTGGTTGGGATGAAAACCTGAAAAGGCGCCCAAGCAAGATGAGTGTTATAAAAATAAAAAAATTGAGTGTTTTAAGATTTTTATCATCTTGGCGTATAGGAGGATTCGGGTAGGTCACTTGGAGGAATAAGGTGTAGTTCTTGGTATGTGCTTATTTTATCACATTGTTCTTGATGTTGGGTTTTGTGTGTTTTGGAGGAGTTTATTGAGTATGTAATCACTAGGAGATATTCTTGTACTTCCTGAGACTTTGAGCATTTTATTGTATGGGTAGCTTTTCTGTAAGTTACTCGGGACGAGTAAAAGTCTAAATATGGGGGTATTTGATACGCTGCACTTTGTATAGCGTAACTAGGGATTATTACATTAGTTTAGGAGTATTATTATATGTGTTTCGAGTCATTGTTATGTTCTGAGATATTTATTAAGAAGTGAAGAAATAGAGATCAGAACCGATTAAAAGTTGAAGACTTGAAGAAATCACCGACGGCGATCGCGGATTGATTAGCGGCGATCGCGGGTAGGTTGTTGTTGGAATGTTGAATCAGATGGGCCGGCTTTTTTGGAAGCAAGCAGCTGATTTTATGAAGATTGGGCTGGGCTCGTTGAATCAAATAAAGAAGAAAGAGCAGCAGTCGGCCCATGTAGAAGAGAAGCTGAATTTGGGCCGTGCAAGTTGGGCAGCACGTGAGCTTTGCAAGATGATGGCGGAAGAAGTGAAAGAAGCAGGCACCTCAAATTGTGAAATCAATTCCCAATGTTTCCACCGATTTGTTTTGTTTTATTTCCCTTTTGTTTTAATTCTTTTCTTTTCCTTTTTCCTTAATTAGTTTTAGGATATCTTTCTTTTACCATATATTTTTAGGGTTAGTCTCTTTATATACCCTAGTTCTTATCATCTTTTCTATCATCTTTTCCATCAGACAATTTAGTTCTGCAACCATGAGCAGGAACTAATCTCCATTGTTTTACCTAACGGTTGAAACCTTCGGTTATTAAGTTGTGAGATTTCTAAACTCTTGTTCTTTTCCTACGGGTTTGTATTAATTCTCTTGTTCTTCATCTATTGATTTCTATTAGTTTTGCTAGCTTGATCACCTAGTTTGATTGATAGTTTTCTATTGCTAGACTAGGAATATACGGTGGAATTCCTTGTCATTGTAGCATTCATATCTGCATGATCTGGTAGTTAATTGCTTTTATGAAAGAGAATTGATTGCATGTTAATACTTGACGGTTGTAAGTTATTGCATGCATCCTTATGATTCATGTGCCCTTTGCTGCTATTTCATCTAATCTTGAGAGGTTTCCCTGATTGTTGAATAGTAAGTATTATCAGGACCGGTTGGCCTGCTGATATATTAAAGATTGGAATAGGAACATTCCCTAGGATTGAATAGAACTTGAGATAAATCTATGATCAACTTGATTGACTGTTGTGTGAATACTTGCTAGGTGAAACCCCTTCTCATCATATTCTCACCCAACCTTCCTCTGCTTGTTACTGGTTACTTTTGTGTTTCATACAATCAACCCCCCTCCCCTTTGGTTACTTGTTACTAGTTGATATTTCACTTGACTGCATTGATTTGGTGTTTTGATTCCCTTGGGTTCGACCTCTACTTACTTGTTATACTCTAGTTAGTGTTTAGAGTTTATTTCTTTGATTTGGCACTACGACTTTAGCCTCATCACAACCCCCAATTGAGATTTCTAGATCTCTCACAAACCTCAAATTAAAATTAAGTTGATAACTATAATAGTCTCAAAAATGTTAGTTCCTTCTGTGTAATCTTCATATCTCGGATGCTTATATATCTTTTCTGATGTCTCATCAGGGTGTCGTCATATGCATAACTTGTGAGACAGATTGACATGTGTTCTATTATAAGAGACAATGACAATTATAAACTGATGCACATTAACTTAATTATTAACCAATCAGATCACCTCAATGTCTTTGTTAATGTCAGGAGCAAGTAGTTGATATGAATTCATGATATTTTGAACAAATGAAAGTTTTAAAATAGAGTAGATTTTCGAATTCAACATGCAGATTGAAGAATGACACAAAAAATAACCCTAGTAGACATCAAATTAGAAACAAGGAGTAGATAAAAATTATGTTGTGCTTCATTCCAAGTAATACCTATATTATTGAAATTTTCCATAAGAAGAATAAAAAACTATGACACAAACAAAAGAGGACATACCTAGAAAACAAAATCAGATCCAACAGAAGAGTGTAGAATAAAGATTAACCATGACTTTTGACAAACATTGCCACAACAAAAAATTCAACAACAAAAATTCTATTTCAAAGAGTCATGAATCAAAATCTCAATAAAAAGGGGAATATAAAAAATGGAAACTAGAAACTTACACAATACAACTGTTGCTAGGGAAGGCATGAATATAAGAAAGATTAACTGACCCCCACATAATCGTTCTTTTGAAAACAAGAGTGAAAATGCAATTATGAAGATTCGCAGGTTTAATCTACTATATATATATATATGTATATATTTCTAAGTAAAACTCCATTCTTATCACATGTCTTTCTCATATTAAATTTATCACAAATCACTCTAATCTTAGTTTGTGCCACATCTCATATATATAACAATTCATATTTTTATGGAAAAGATTTAGGTGAGAATAATTATTATTGTGCGAATATGCGAATGAATGCACATTTAAGTCATTGACATACATTTTCTTCAGTAATGACATGCACATTTAAGGCAGCGACATGCACTATTGACAGATTTGCATGTCATTGATAATATGTGAAAAGTACATGCACACACCCCGCGTGTGCATGTCATTACTGAAGAAAGTGCATGTCGCTGATGTATTCGTACAATAAATATTCTCACCTGATCCGGATTCTATTTTTATAAACTTCAAATAACATAGTAACATTTTTCTTAATCTAGAATACACAAAATCAATCACTCATAACATGTTTTCTAATAAAAATATATAGTGATAATGAAGTTTACATTTCACTTTATTAATATAAATAAACTATATAATACATAAATAATTATTATAAGAATAAAATATCCTTATGTTCTGAATTATATTAATTTTTATCATGAAATATATTTTTATTAGATACTTATTGACATTATATAAATTAAAAAAATTATTTAAAATATCCAATATCAAAATTCAAAATACATTTAACAAACTCATCTCGACATCAATTTAGACATATTGCCCCCGATAAGCATCAATGGTCAAAATCTTCGCTTCATCTTGATAAGGATTGATATTTTGAGCCCATTAACGAATCATGACATAGTTGTCTCCTACCATCCAGAGGGCTACATCAGAACATGGTTATAATCGTTATCATGGGTAAACTTAGCGACAGAATAACCATTTCCATTGTCGCCCAAGGTGAATGCACTTTCTAGGGTGGAAATCATTTACATTTTGTTGGAACATGAGATTAGTGACTACCAGGGGATTGGAAAAAGAGATACGAGTGGAAAGACAAAGAGTCGGATGAAATCCTTAGATGCAAGGCCACCTCTCATCAATACGAGTCATATGATCCTCACCAATTCTAGTAGCAATTGGAGCAATATCCTTTTATGGCGACCTTGTCAGTATGACCCTAAACCATTACAATCACATAAAATGGTTTTTTTTGTTAATTGTAACTTTAGAAGCCGGTTGTAAACAGGGGCTCGTGGAAGCCGGTTGTAGTTGGCGATGTGAGTCTTTCACATCTTTTCTTCGCCGATGATTTGGTACTTTTCGCGGAGGCTACTGCACAGCAAGCTTTAGTGATAAAGGAGTGCCTGGACTGCTTCTGTAATGTCTCAAGAGAACAAGTTAACTATGCCAAAAGTTCGATCCTGTTTTCTTCCTCGGTGTCGGCTCAGATGAAATCTGTTGTGAGTAGTTTGCTGTCCATGCCTATTTCAGATGAGTTTGAAAGTTATTTGGGTGTACCTACTGCAGTAAAACGTCTATCGGCGGACCGGTACAAATTCCTCTTGGACAAAATTTCTTCGTGTCTTCGAGGTTGGAAAGCAAAGTCTCTATCGATGGCGGGGCGGGTTACGCTTGCAAATTCTGTTCTCACCAGCTTGCCTTTATATACTATCTTTTTTGCCAAGAGCGACTTGTGACGCTATTGACAGTCTTGTACGCAGGTTTGTTTGGGGCTCTACTACGGAGCGTCGGCGTATGCATTTTCTCAACAACCAAGAATCGAAGGGGGTCTTGGCATTCATAATATGCGTGACAGCAATACTGTACTCCTTGCGAAACTCGGCTGGCGTACTCTTCAACAACCAAACACCCTTTGGTCAAGAGTCATCCGAAGCAAATATTGTAATGGCAGGGTGGATGTTGATATGTTCACCCGACAGCGTAACTCTTCAAGAACTTGGACAGGGGTGGTCCACGGTGCAGAACTGCTCGTCAAAGGCCTCAGGTATTCTGTGGGCAATGGAAATTCCACACTTTTTTGGACCCATCAATGGTTGCTCGACAAACCTCTGTCTGATTGTGCTATAAGTCCTATTCCTACGCAGATTGAAGCTGCAACTGTAGCAGAACTTTGGTCCAGCTCGGGATGGAACTGGGGAATAATTGATCGATATCTTCCTCCAGATATCAAAGCCCGTCTCCAGTCTGTTGCTCTCGACTTACGTCCCGAAGCTGTCGACATAATTTATTGGGACCAAACGATTTCTGGACTATTCTCATCCAAATCTGCATTGCGACTGTTCAGAGGTGCTCCAACTGATCATAATTCAGATCTCTGGCGTGCAATATGGAAATCGCCGTGTCAGGAACGCGCCCGTCAATTCCTCTACTTAGTAGCTCATGAATGTGTGCTTACCAATGCCGAGAGAAGGAGACGACACATAGCACAATCAGATCAGTGCCCACGATGCGACCAAGCAGAATCTTTGCTCTATATGTTGCGTGACTGTTCAGCTGTAAAGAGTGTTTGGCAAGCTCTTGCTGGAAACACCTTTCCCGCAGGCTTCTTTGATACTCCTGACATTAAGGAGTGGATCCGTCTCAACTTGAAAGCCGAATCAAACTGGTGTGCTACTTTTGGATTCATGTCATGGCTCACTTGGAAATGTAGAAACAAAGTTATTTTTGAAGGAAAAGACACAATCACGTCTCTCGGCTCCTGTTGTCTCGCAGGTCCACGCCTATTTTAGGTCCAAAATATTCAGCACTTCAGCCTGCACTAATAATAGAGTCTGTCAGCCCATGTGGTCTCTTCCCCCTCTCGGAGATGAAGCTCATTGTCGATGGAGCTTCCCATGGGAATCCAGGTTCGTCTCTGCGTTTACGTTCTCAGCTGGGTTTTGTTCAGCGCTAACCGCAGAATTGTTGGCGTTATTCCACGGGCTCAAACTGGTTTGCTCACAATGGCCATACAATCTGATTCTTGAAAGTGATTGTCTTGATGCTATTAATCTCCTTAAGTGTAGGAACTTGCTCACCCATTCCAACTACTACCTCATCGCTCGATGTTGGAAACTTTTGGACGAGTTTCGCGGAAGAATCAGGCTGCAGGCTGACAGCCGGAAGAACAATTTAGTCGTCCATTCTATAGCTCAGCACTCCTTTCATTGTAACCCCTTTTTTACTGTTTTCAATTCTCTTGCAGATTTCAACTCTAATATTGTGTCTTGTTTTGAGGTGGACTTACTCTCCATTTTGAGAGATCCATCTGCTACTGCTTAATAAATTATCCTTTCGGGCTTTGCCCGCTTTCTAGACCAAAAAAAAACAAACTTAGAATACACCTTTATACTTGTGCCTAAATCACACCAGTCTTATTGGAATGTTGTCACAGCACACACTTGTTTTATGTTTCTATTGTTTCTGTAGATCCAACCTCAAAATCCTAGATCTTTGAACATAATGCACTTTTCCAATTTTTAGAGTATCAATATATACAAATACAATGCCCATTTGGATATATGTATCAAGAGTTCAAAACATTTTTAGCCCATGCCCATCTTTTCTAGCGTCGTCCTCTAATTTGAACCGGACCACCTTCACCACATGCCCTGATTCGTTTCCCCTCCAAAGTGGCCCGTGGCTCAGCCGTTGCCGTGCTCTCAACTTGCACAAGTCTATGCATCAAGTTGCTCTTCTCTATCTGCAAAACAACCATCTCATAATGATTTAACAAGTCCTTAACAAACAAAAAAACAGCCAAAACATAAATGAGTACAAACCTTCAGCATCTCGTTCTGCACAGTTAGGTACCGGTCTCGTTCCTTGAGTTGTTCAACGGTCAACTGTGCTGCAAGGATGTTAGACTCTTTTCGGTTTATCTCTGTGATGCACCTGTTACAGAACATCCCTATTATTCCAATTTCACTTGCATTCTGTTCTGTTTAAAGTAACCAACTGATTCTACAACGTACCTATCTTTTTCATCAATGAGATCACATATTTGCTTCTTTAGCTTGTGAATTTCTTCCTCCTGGTGCATTTTTGAATCAGGAAATAAGAAACAAGTAGAACCGAGTAACAATCCTGAATTCAAGACTAAAAAAAGAATTACTTTTCTTCTGGACTCCATTGTTTTCTGCTGAGCAACATCTAGCAGGCTGTGAAGCTGATGCTCGTCTACTAAGTCCTTTAAACATCCACCAAACAAAGAATATGAATTACAAACACATTTTGGATGTATGCAGAACAACTTTGAGATGGTTTCAGGGAGGCTCACTGCATAGTTAGTCATGTCAAGTTTAAGACCCAGTAGATCCCTGATGACGTCATGCGTCATGCTCTCTGCTGCAGCCAATCGGCTGCTTAGCATGCACACCTGATTCATGCCGATTACTTTAGTTAAGTCATGACTCACACTCTTAAACTTTCTCAAAATTAGAAGATTTATGGTATTATAATCAGGAGTTCAGAGTTTCAAATTAACCTCTTTCTGTTTATTGGCAGCAAGCACCTCCAGGTCATCTATACGAGTTTTAGCAGTTGACAACTCACGATCCTTTTCGACATTCATCTGATGAACCAGATTTGATATGCACTTGAAGGGAGAGCTTGAACCCCTAGGCCTAGATGAGCTTCGCTCAGATCTCTCTGAAACCGGTCCAAAAGATAACGCAGATGAAGGTTTTTTCTTCAGTTCACAAACCATTGCCTCTAGACTCTTGTACTAGCAGAACAAAAAAAAAATGCATTTAGTAATAGGTGGAATATTCAGTTCTAGAAATCAAAGCTAGTAAACCTAAACTCAGAATGGACTGTAGGCTGCAGCATCATGGAAACTAAGACTTAAACTGGATGAAGTGCAAAAGTTACATGAATTCACTTCCTACTTCCTAGTAAACTGAAAATCATGTTGAAACTATAAACTGAAAAATAAAAAAATGCAACAAATTGGCAGCTGTTGGGATTTGAGAAGAGCTTATAATGCTTAGTTGTCTTCAAGCCTTAGCAATTGTCAATTAGTGATTAAACTGACCAAGGTTAAAAATAGAGCTTTGAGGGCATACGCCAACTATAATCGGAAAAAGACCAATTATTAAATATTCACCGACAAATAAATGATTATACAACTTAAAGCAGGCTAACGTACCTTTTTCTGGTATTGTGATGCTTGTGCTTCAGCATGTAACACCAGTTCAGATACATACTCTTTCATGCGATTAATCTTCAAAGACGAAGTGTGTCAAAACAAGAATGTAAAACTAAAGTAATAGTAGAAAACAAAATTAAATGCAATAATGAAAAATTACTGAAAGGTATATAAATTAGCAAGCACAACAAATAGCTACCTCTTTGGCCTGTTCTGCTCTAATCCGTTTGAGAGCTTTTATCAGAACAGAGGCCTGATCAAGGTCCAGGGCCTGGTTCTCAAGTCGCCTGGTATAAAGATTTCTTCCATCAGAGATTTTGAAGTATTTTCACAATCATGTATCATATATATAAAGGGAAAATATCAACCTCGGCATATGATTTTTAAGCTTTTCATGTATGGGGTCCTCTTGATCCATACTTTCTTTGAGATTCTCAACAGTCAACATCCGCTGTCTTAAAGCTTGAATTTCAGTCTCCAATGAGTTTCTATCAAGCCGGTGTTTTTGTACCTCTTCATCCATTTCTTCTACCTGAAGCAACAACCAGTTCTAAATCATTATGAGAGCATTGGAATGATGAATGAGATTAGAGGAGAAAGGCACTACATGCAGCAAAATATTCTACTTTGTGTGTAATATGCAGGCACACCCGTGTAAAGACAGACCTTTTTCTCCAATACATTCACTGTATCTTCAAGCTCCTCGATTGAAATTTCAAGAATCTTCACCTCTTCTTCCTTCTGCTCAGCATAGATTTTACTCGCAACAGAATCCTAAAATGTTGAAATGAAATTAGAAATTCAAAATAACAGGACATGAAACCTAGTGTACATTGATAATCCTTTCTTAGTAATAATACCTCTCGAGCTTCAAGAGCAAGTGCTTCATTTTCCTCTGCTAGCGCAGAGGCTATCTCCATCTTTTCTGTCAATGATCTGATTTCTTCACGCAACTCATCCCTCTCTGTTGTCACCGTCACAAGATCATCCTCAATGGACTGGAGAACTCTTTCACTAGCTGAAGAAGTCAAACGGAGAACTTCTTTCTCTAGAGTCTTGATTACTTCATCTTGTTCATCCAATTGCTTCTCTGCTTCTGATATTTTGCAATGCAGATCATTAACAAGCAGCCTTAACTCAGTATTATCATTTGATACAGCATCCAGTGATCTCTGAGTTTGATCAAGCTCATTATTTGAGATTGCAAGCGCCTGTTTTGTATCAGTGAAGCTTTCTTCCATTTCTCTAATCTGAAGCAATAAGCTATTTACATCATGCCTTTTGACTTGCAACTCAAATTCAGCTTGGCCCAGAGCCACAATCAATTTGTTGATTTCATCTCTTATATCCTTTCTATTGGATTCTGCTTCCTGCAGTAAGCTAAAATCAAATAACAAACCCTTCAGTACAACTTCCTTCCTTTCTAATTCCCTCTTCAAGTTCAAATTCTCCTCAGATATGTCTCCCAGCTCTGGGAATGATTCTTCAATCTCTAGCATTGACAATGCTGCTATTTTATCACCTTGCTCACTACTAAGAGTTCCACAACTGACAGCAGCACTGTTGGCTTCATTTAGTTGCGAGGTTTGTTTTCTTTGTACACACAAGCCTTGCATACTACTCAAATAATTTCCAATGCACGTACGCACTACAAGACTGGAGAAGTCCTTTTCTATGAAATCAGCACATATTTGTTCAAATAAATCCCTCAGAGATCCAACATAGCTCTGAACATCTTTTGACATTGACAACAGATCAGCATAAACTCCACTAAATAGTTCTTCCAAATCTCTTTGCATGTCACCAAATATGTCAACAAGAGAAGATACAGATTTTGTCACTGCAATAAGATTAGATTCCTCGTTTTCAAGTGTGCCATTCTCTGATTTGCTTGAACTCAATTTGGACTTGAGCTCCTGAACTTGATCGAGCAAGCAATCCCTTTCACTGGTTAATTCCTTGCCTACTTGCTTCCACATATGAGTCAATTCCTTAGCATTTTCATTTGATTTTACCAATTTATTTAGCATGAAATCAGCCTCTTTAATCGTTGCATACGCTTCTTCAAAATTGGAGAAGAAACTACTGCTCTGTTCAATCTTGCCATCAGGAGCAAAAATCTGCAAGATCATTAAAAAGTCCAGCTATCAAAACAAAATGGATATGATGATATCAAGAATTTTTCCCTTAAGCAAAGAAACTGCAGCTTTCAGGGTGAAACAAATCACAGTAAACAGAAAGTGGAGCAACTTTACTAACAGAAACAACCATTTTAGACAGCATATATATGAGGTTAGGGAACTGCAAGATAAGCCATCAAACATCTAGTGCTTGCAGTAGTAACAAGTAAAATCTCACTACTATGCATTTCCTGGAAATATCCTAATACTTCTATTGCCTTGTACACTGTTTCACAGAAATAATTTCTGTGTCCTCTCTATTTTAGTAACCAAAAATATTTTACGAAAAAGGATATACCATCAAGTCCTCAACATTACTTAGTTCTTGATATATAAAAATCCCCAATGCTTATCTGTAGCAATTTCTTCCCCCAATAAAAATACCTCCTCTACATCACTTGGTCTTTAACTCTTCCAGTTGTCAGTTTGAAGAATTTTAAATCAATAAGTGAGCATTTGTTTCATATTTACCTCTTGTAACGCAAGATCAAGTAAAAGTAAGAGCCGTTATGCAACACGGAAAATAAAGCATAAGCAAACACTATATCTTCGAACCCACCTTATCGCTACATGAAGAATCTAAATAAGCTCCTCCTGTCCCTGCACTGAGAGATTGAGGTAAGCACGGCATCTCAGACATCTTACTTTTTTTCTTTACACTGACATGTCCACAAAGGCTATCTTCTTCGTGAGGTATATTTGCCAGATCTCTCTGATTCACAAGGGAAGTTAGTGAGGTACACAAGTTTCTGAAAGCTCTTGATGCCAGTTCTAGTTCCTCGATCAACATTGACCCATCAACTTCATGCAAGTGGTCAGATGCAGAACCAGAAGAGGGTCCTTTCTCTTCAGCAGACGTACTGGTCAAGGACAAACTAGAGTCTGATGTAGAACTCTCACTTTCCCATTGATCTGCATGAATTTCCAACAGCTTGTCCACAGATGCTTGTATTAACCCAAGCCTGCTATTTGTCTCTGCAAGTCCCTCCTTAATACAGCTTATCATCTGATGGTCATTATTAGTATCCGGACCCTTAGAAGGTTCACGTAGTGGCATCTCACTAGAAGCAAACCGCAAACAGTTACATTTTCCCTTCAATTGTTCAATATTCCCCCAACCTGCATCCTTTCCAAGGCTGACAACTACTTCCTTGGACACATCAGAAGATTCTAAAATGTCATTTTCAAAATCAGACAGATGTTTCTCTTTATCCCCGTACGAAGATTCTGTGTTGATGCTTGCGTCATATAGCTCTCCACTACATCCAGTGCTTATGAGATGCTGGGCTTCAGTGAAAGCAACTGCTACTCCCTTCAAGGAGTTCAACTTTTGTTCCACTTCAAACACTGTCTTCTGAGCATCTTCCAGGCTTTTCTGCAGAAGCAAAATCATTTCTTCTTTCTCCATACATGCTCTGGCAGCACTCTCTATACTCTCACCGAGACTTCCATTTACATGAGGAAACAAACAAGCCATACTTCTAATGCGGGAAGATGCATGATTCAGAGATTTTGAGCCATCCATAAGAAAGGTGGTTAATTCTAAAGTTGCCTTTTCCCATTGTGTAGACATGTCGTTCAGTTGATCATCTTTATCTGCTATTACATTTCTTAATTGATTGTTTTCAGCAGTCATACTGTTCAATCTTTCATTATGTTCTGCCTGAAGCATAGCAATTTCTTCCTGTAGATGAATAATTGTACTAGCTGTCTCTGTTTCAACCTGCTCACGGACAAGTTCAACATCTTTCTGGTGGTGTAGCTTCAAAACTTCATCTTCTTGGTATTGCTTATTCCAGGATCTGGCTTCCTCAAGCTCTCTACTCATTTTCTCAAACTTGGCTTGCAATGTCAAACTTCTGGAATCCTTATTGGCCAGTTTGATCAAACTTTGGTTTTCGTTATTAGGAATCTGCATTTCCATGGGAGTGTTTTGTGAAGTAATTAAACTATTTTTTAGCATACTTTTCCGGCCCAGAATATCTTGAAGCTGCTGATTTCTCTCCTCCATAGACTGTAGCTCTTGCATCAACCGTATATGTTCAAACTCCAATGCTTCAATCAAAAGTCTTGCATCTGAGAGTTCATTAGCAACCAATGTGGACTTCAAGCTTCCATCCATCTGGTAATCAATTTGTTCATGTTGAATCTCATCCTCTGCAAGATTAGAAGATGTATCATATCCAAAATCACTTCGGGTTGACACAGCATCACCCTGCATTTACAAGATATATCACTTAATTAACACTATAGTGATCAAAAGGGTTACAATATGCTTAGATCAGTAAAAGTCATAAGAAGAGATCAATATGCAAGTAATGCAAATATTACTTCTTAATGAAGCTGCAAAGATTACTAGAACAAGGATCGTAGCATTTTCCCTTTAATGTTCTTCTTAACCAAAAAGAACAATCAATATGCATTACAAATTAGAATGATCAACTTCATGATAGGAAAGGAGCCACTGAATGGTCAGGACATTTGCCAAAAGTCTGCTATGGTGCTAAACCAATAGCAAAAATAGAGCTAGGAATAAAATGTTATTGATCACTTAAATGTCTACATAATATCACAGCTCAATATATGCTACATAATTATTAATTTTATTTCTCACCAATGAGATGGAATCATCTTGTTTCATTTCCAAATCCCTCAATGAAGAGTCTGAAACCTGAGCAGAAAGAAAACACAGAGGCCTTTAGAAACGGAAAAAGCAAGCTAAAAATACCATTACTTCCTCCGTTTATTTATACTAGTCTTTTCCGGACATAAATCTTGGATATAAATATTTATCATTTTAAATATTTTGGACATAAGCTTCCAATTTTACCCATGATATTAGAGTATTTGGATTTCCAATGAAAAAACAAGCACTCAATTAAGAGAATCTTAGTACAAATTAAACTGTCTTTGATATGTGTGTCCAAGTCTAGAAAGACAACTATTTATGAATGGAAGGAGTATTTTCTTTTGTGTTTAAGCCATTCTTAGTCCATAATGATTATTATGATATAGTGAAGTGTTGCACTGAGTGAAACTAAGTTGTTTCCTCAAATCTTCAAGTTCCCTCGAATAAGAATAAACTATACAGACAGCCTCCAGAGCCACATTGGCATACATTGACTGTCAATACGATGATTTCTACCTCTATGAGCAGCAATTTTGTCAAAATGTAAATGTGTTATAAAAGAATTTGTGTCACTGAAAATTAATACCAGAGTGCTCCTTCTCTCAAGTTCCACTTCCAACTTCTTAATAGCAGTATGAGCCATCTTCTCCCTTTTGAATGAGCAAGCTAAAGCAGATTCCAAGCATTTTATCTGCTCCATAGATTTAAGAAATAATCAACAGGCTAATAGCTAGTCAATAGGAAAACAGTATGTTATATACCTTTTCATTCGCATTTCTCAAATCGTGTTTGTAAACAATGTTTGCATCTGCTAAAGGATCAAATTTTTCCGGAAAATCTTCAAGGCCAGGTTGTGTGCTTCCATGATTAAGCATGTGCTCCGTTGGTTGTCCTTGATTATTTATCATATGGGACAACTGTTCCTGTTGAAAACAATCACTTTTCTCAGTATTATTGTAAAATTTTCATTGTGCCAATTATAAGTTGGATTCTTGCCTTTAACAGTTGGATTTGTTCTTGTAATGCTGTTACATCACCAGAAGCATCTTCATTCACCTTGGCCTGATAAAAGAACAAAGAAATAAGCAGAGTTGTATATAAATCTCATTTGGGGAGAAAGGTGCATAAGTTATATGTAAGTACATTGTTCTGAATAAGTTTGGCACGCTGAGCAAACTTTAGAGTGCTTAGTGTTTCAGTTGCAGAGCTGCAAGTTAAGAAGTCAAAACATGAACAAATAAAATATAAAATGCAAAAGCAGAAGAAAGGTTCAAACACAACTGACCTAAAGGATGGGCTAACATTGGCAATAATTGTTGTCTTTGAGTTTCCACCCAAAGAATCCTGCAATTGTTATCAGTTAAGCAAACCAGTTAGGTAAAAGCAGGAACACCCGGAAACAAAAAGCTTCACTTGTCAAACCTGAAGGAGAAAAGTAAGCCTTGAATCCCTGTAAGGTACATGCCTCTGCTTTCCATGTGCTACATCGACGAGAGACATTATCACCAGACTACAAGAATAATAAACAATAAAAAAGACACCTCAATATACAGGAAGACAGAGGGTAAAGAAACCGACAGTCATGCAGACCGACAATACGGTAAGTGAATGTGTGCATGCCTATAAGATAGAGAGGCTTATATCAACGGGATAATTTGGATACTAAATAGGTTTTCCTAGTGAAAGTAAGGTGATACACATGATTCAGTTTATTCAAATAAATTGGATGGACTTCTGTCAATGACATTTGTCATATACAGCTTGTCTCCGTGAACATCATTCAGGTGCTAAAAGTGCAAGTTTTTCTATTCTCTTACCCTAAAGTAGATAGAGACTTGTTGATATTGGCTGCTTCTTTCAACCTGTCACCTTCAGCACCAGAACTTTTCTGCCTAAGTTTATACAAGTATAATCATATCAACATTTCAGTAGGCATTCATCTTTAGAAGAATCACTAAACTTAAAAATGTTGAAAATAGGATTAGAAAATTAACAAGGTTGAGAAAAAAAACCTCTCTGAACCAGCAAGATCAACCAAATTCAGTCGTCCATATCTGGAATGAATCATAGAATCCTTCTCCCAGCGACTTTCAATGATGCATGTAAAAACACTATGAGACCGGCTGCTCTCACTATTCATGTGTGTAGCAGCAATCTTTCTATTTGAGGTACCCTGTTCAATATGATTTGGGATACTATATCAGACTCTTACTTTATTACATCATGTATCAACTATAACGCAGACTTTTACCTTTAAGAGAAGTTGAAGAACATCATTGACAGTTCTCACATTATGTTCTGTAAGATTCTCAACATACACGCCCTTTTTAAAGTCTTCTCGCAACTACAAAAATGACAGGATAGGTAAAACTTGAATTCAAATAATACACATTTTTATTGACCAATAAACAAAAACTTCCATATGTACCTGCAAATTGGTAGATGAAGGTTCAAGCAGATCAGTGATCTGTTCATTGTAGATTTCTAGAAAGGAACATTTGCAGTTGTACGTCAGTTTTTCATCTCTCCTGCTTTCTTCTTCCTACAATAATCAATCTTTCGATTATATACCACTTCATTATGTTGTTAAGATATCTGAGTAACTTCTTCCACGTTATCTTACCGCCTTGATTCGCGTAAACAAGTATTCAAAAATGCGAGGGGTTATCCCACAGTCCTGGTCAAGCTTCCCTTCGTTTTCATGGATCTCACCCATCATGGTATATGTCTTACCACTGCCTGTCTGCAACATTATCGAATCATTTTCAGCAGAGAACTTAGTAGAAATCTAGTACAAACAAAGAAATCTAAAAAATTACATAATTGACAATTACACATACCTGGCCATAAGCGAAAATGCAACTATTATACCCAGACATGCAATTTTCCACCATGGGCAACCCAGCAACCCTAAAGAGTTTTCCCTATATGGAAATACAACAGCCAATTTATTACTGCCTATCAAATAAGTTTGTCAGCTAGTAAAACAAATGCTTTTGGGAGCCTAGGCAACCTGTGTAATTGTCTCACAAACAATATGATCAAAGGTAAATCTGGTCTCCGGATGACCTAACCAAAATAATGTATGTGCATTCGCTTGTTTCAAGCACCGTGCACTCCCTTGCAAAACACGCTCCATATTGTTCAAAGGGCGAACACGAATCAAAACCTAGAAACACATCATTATCAATATTAGCCAGAGTTACTGCTATCCCTCTCAATCCATCTTTTTTAAATTAGAATTCTTCATAGTGCAATTCCACAGTTGGCATAAATATAAAAGGGTCCAAATTTAGTAAGTTGCAAAGTACAAACCTGTACATTGTGATCCTTCCAGAAGAAGGGATCCTCGTCGAGCTCAAAATGAGGGGCATCCACAACCTTTTGAGCATGCTCGGTACTTACAATTGTGAACCTTCTAGAAACCCTGGAAGAGGTTGTCCCTCCATTGGACTGATAAAGCCTAGTCCTAAATCCAGAAGTCCTTGCGGGAGTACTCTGAGCCGAATTGAACTCTGTATTGACCCTAGCGCGGCTATAGTTAACCTTAGGAGTAATCGTACCGAATCCCCATGCGGATACAGACTTCCCGGCGGGAATTAAACCTTCTGAACTGGAAACACTGGTCTTATCATCGAATGTGTGGCTCCCATCCAGCTTGGGAGCGTCGGAATCTGAGTCGAGGTCTCGTCGGAGCTGCGACGGATCTGGAATGGCGTGGAGTGGCGATCTTTGTACATGCGTGGGGATGTTCGACACTGCGTCGAACACATTTTCGTTTGATTCGAGGGGTTGTGGGTTCCTTGAACTCGAAGGTGGATCTTTAGAGGACATTGTGAAGGCAGGAAAGTTCAACTGTGAAAGATTGAACAAGTGAGCAACGGCATGAATTAGCAGAAAGGATTAGTTAGGGTTTGAGAGAGAGGAGTGGAAAGATTAAGAGAGAGATGTGTGATTAGGAAGCTCCGGTAGTGGTAGTCCAGCTGACGAGGTGGATTTGCAGGCGCGGTTTTCTTCGTTCGAATTTGAATATTTGAATTGTGATTTGTGTATGTCATTGTTCAAGGTTTAATCGACTATTTAGGGTCCGCCGAATAAGGGCATGTTCGGTAACGTTGAAGAGGCAGGTCAAGTGTAGGTAAAAGGGAGATGAACCCGATTTCTTCAATTTTTGTACGAGATGGTCTTTAGTAAAAATTGAGATTTTTTTAATTTCGTATTGTATTATGTAAATTTAGGTTACTTCTAAAGAATACCTTTTTAGGATATTTTGTTATTTATTGTCTAATGATATAATAATCATATAATTCTATTTTACCAAAGGAGAAATATTGAAATATATAAAAATTAATATTTTTTAGCGTCAAATATTTACTGATGAAGTTCTTTGTCATTATAGATATTTCTAGCACGGGGAAACAAATCAAATAGTTATACTGAAATATTGAATTAATATGTTATTATATCCAAAGTAGACTTGTCAAAAGCTTACGAAACAATGAAGTCGTCTGGGTCAAACCTGAACCGATCCGTATTTCTCGAAACTCGTCAAGGGACCCACTTTTCAAATATTTTCTTTCTGAATAAATAAAAATATTGTTTAAATTTTATTTTCTTTATTACAATAAAAATATCGAACATTTGAAACCCACTGGGACCCGATCCAAACTCAACCAATGGTCGACCCGCCTAACCCAAACCCGTTTTCCATCTGAACCCAAACCCGACCCGTTTGACCCGTTTGTCAGATATAATCCTTATAAAATATAATTTCATTTTTAACTTAGTAAAAGACAAAATCTTTATTAGGAAATAGATTGATGTAGTTTCTTAATAGATAATCTTCAATTTAATAGTAATAGATTTATTTAAAAAATATATGTGAAAATTTCTTTTTAAAATATCTTGTATGAATATTTTTCAACCACCCCAAAAATATTTTTTCAATTATATAATCCTTATAAAATATAATTTTGTTTTTAACTTACTAAAAGATAAAATCTTTATTAGAAAATAGATTGATGTAGTTTATTAAAAGATAATCTTTGATTTAATAGTAATAGATTTGTTTGAAAAATATATGTGGAAATTTCTTTTAAAAATATCTTGTGTGAATATTTTTCAACCACCCAAAAATATTTTTTCAATTATATAATCCTTATAAAATATAATTTCGTTTGTAACTTACGAAAAGATAAAATATTTATTAGGAAATAGATTGATGTAGTTTCTTAAAAGATATTCTTTAATTTAATAGTAATAGATTTGTTTGAAAAATATATCTGGAAATTTCTTTTTAAAATATCTTGTATGAATATTTTTGGACCACCCCCAAAAATATTTTTTCAGTTATATAATCCTTATAGAATATAATTTCGTTTTTAACTAACTAAAAGATAAAATCTTTATTAGTAAATAGATTGATGTAGTTTCTGAAAACATAATCTTTAATTTAATAGTAATAGATTTGTTTGAAAAATATATGTGGAAATTTCTTTTTAAAAATGTAAACTTTAATATTAAACTTTTATTCCGTTGGTCTAAGCAAAAGCTCAACCAAGATGAATATAACGGGGAATATGTTTGTTTTATATATTATGATTATGATCTCGAAACGTCAAGAATGGCGGAATACATAAAATTCAACCATTCTTTCTCACTATTCACGTCACTCTCCCCAGAGGAGTTGCAGCGACAGTCGGAGAACCCGATTCGAGTTCGGAGAATCTAGGTTGTTTCTCCTTTGCCTCCACCTCCGCTAGGTTGTTTTAGGATGGAGTAGGAGTCTACTCCTCCACGAACGCCAAGGTTTTACGGCGTCGGCGGTAGGCTAACTGTCAAATCGCCGGTCAGATCTACCAAGGTTTTCATGCTTTTTATGAATCCAACATGTGATCTCAAGGAGACATGGAAAGAAGAAGAGATTTCAACTAATAAAGGATTTGGGTTTCTTGCTCGGAGTACGTATTAATTAAGAATTGTATCTAAACAAGTTAATTAAGAAGAGATTTCAACTTATTTGAGTGTTTTATAATATTTAATGAAGTTTTATGTAAAGTTTATTTGAGTAACGAAGTGATATCACACACATATGAGTAAAACTATACGACTTATATACTTGAGATTAACTCGTTACTAGGCGAAAGTGCTTGTTTAGATATTTTGAAGTGTTCATTTCATTACTTTCTTATAAAAACGAAACCGTCATATTGGTAATGCTCAAATACAACTTTTACATTTCAATTTTTTTGCGGTTTAAGGTCTTATTAAGCCGTTTTATGTCGTTTTTTGATAATGGGCCTCACTAAATCTCAATTCGGCCTTAGTAGGCCCGTTGACGTTTTCGATGATTTTTTTTCGATTCTGAGAATTGATAACGACTAGGCTTTATTTTCTATCATGTTACAATTTTGAAATTTTGATTTTTATCGTTTTAGGGCGTTTAAACGAATTGGGCCCAAACTATCCATTTAACACATCCACTCTCCACATTCAATATCCACTATCCACATCCACTATCCACTATCCTATAGGCCCTTGCTAAATACAGCCCGGGCGTTTCCTAAATAACGCCCAGAACCTCGCGTTACGCGAGGGAGCGTCACATCGCAGAACGCGAGGGTGCGTCACCTCGCAGAACGCGAGGGTGTTTTTCCCCTATAAAAGGGGAAAAACCCTACTCGACCCATTTTTTACAGCACACACAATTTTCTACCGCCGCTCTCACCATCTCTCTCGGTTCAAACTACTTATTCTTTCTCTTTTCACTACAAATCTCCATATAAGGTATGTTTCTTATACTCTTATTCTTTCTAATGTTGTTTCTAGATGAATATATGTTGTTAGTATAGGAAATTGCATATTATATGATGTTTTGATATTGAATGTTGTTTTAGAAATGGTTGTATAATGGATGAAAGATGATGATTTTGAATTATGGTTGATGAGTGGATGTTGATTTTGAATTATGGTTCATGAATGGTTGTATAATCTCCATATAGGGTTTTTTATTAGGGTTGTTGATTTTATTTAGGGTTTTGATGTTTATTTGGTAATTTACTTAAATTGATAGGTATTTTAGCTAAAATATTGAATTTTCGCCGGAAATTGTAGCCTAAAACTGTTGCCGGAAACTCATGATAGTGCAAATTCACGCAGAACGCTACACCCCTCGCAGAACGCGAGAGTCATGTCACTCGCAGAACGCGAGTGTCATGCCCTCGCCGAACGCGAGGAATTGCCATAACTGGCAATTCTTTCCTCTTCTGCAGAACATGTTATATTTATATACTGATTTTACTTTATATTGTTTTAGGAAATGGATCGTCCTGGACGTTCAACCCGTCGAAGAAATTGGAACGCTGTGAGAGAAAATCCACCAGTTGAAAATGCAAAAGGGAAAAGGAAAGCAAAGAATACAACACCGATAGAGCTCTTCCCCGAGGGGCTCCCCGACGTTGATTATCGCCCCATAGAGCGGTACAGTGGTGTCCATAGTTATGCCGGGGAAGACTGTTCTATGCCTAGTGGGATAGAACTAGCAAATACATATCAAGGGTATCGAAATGATGATTGAGACCTTTATTCTCAAGAGTCAGTTTCATGTGCACAACCGTCAACTCAATGTGCACCACAATCAACTCCATATGAACAACCGGGTAGCACTATTGGTGGCTGGGACAATTTCATTCCTCAGTATGCTCTAGTGGAAGTTGGACAAGGGTGGGGTGGACAAAGTTGGGTCGGTGGACAATGTTGGGGAGGTGGATTTGGTGAGGGAAGTGTTCCTCAAGACATGGGTCAAGGAAGTAGACAAGCTTGTTCTTCTTCTTACAATCCTCAACCAGAACCGATGGAACAAGAGAACCAGGATGAAGTTGTTGGGGAAGAACACGAAGAAGAAGGTGATGAAGAAGAAGAAGAAGAAGAAGAAGAAGAAGAAGAAGAAGAAGAAGTGGTCCAGAAACCAAAAAGAAAGAGGAAGTCCAAGAAGGAAGAGCGAAAATATGATCCTGAGACCTGAGCTCACTCATGACACACCTGGAGGTCCAGAAGATCCCGAGTTGCTTAAGGGATTTGAAGCACATGTTGCGTTCCACATCCAGAAAGGGGAGGTAATTTAATTATTTATTTATTTTCTGCATTTTCAATCCATTGCACATATTCGGCAGAATTATCAGAAAATGCATAATATGTGCATTTTCTCGCAGAACGCGAGGAGTGACAACTCGCAGAACGCGAGGGTGTCACTCCTCGCAGAACGCGAGAAAATGCACATATTATGCATTTCCTGATAATTCTGCAGAAACTGTATTTTTTGAAAATTTGTTCTGCAGAGTCTAATTTTTGTATTTTTCTGCAGTTCAAAGGTCCGATGAAGCCACAACAACGGACAAAGCAGAGCAGTGATTGGCCATTGGAAAACAATGACTGGTCAGAGATTCCCGGTGCAGTTGGACTGTCAGATCTACCTGACATGATGTACGAAGAAATCGACTTTCCTTTGATTGAAGCGTTCATCGAACGATGGCAACCGGAGACAAATTCATTCCACCTCCCTTGTGGTGAGATCACTATTGACCTTCTTGATGTATATATGATTTTAGGCCTACCTATAGAAGGGAAAGCAATGACGACATGTAAGAAACTGGGTGCCAAGTTTAGTCATGATGAGATTCTAAAATACTATGGTAGGAAGGGGGCGGAAATTTTTGGAATAGATCCTCACACTTTAGATTCCGGGAGGGTGAAAGCTGAATGGTTTAAAAGACATTGTGAAACCCTAGGTCCAGAGCGAAAGGGTTTAGGTTGGGTGTTGTATACTGCTTCCTCGATCTTATTTCCCGACAAGTCACAGAACTTGATTCGGCTTAGATATGGGCCTTTTGTGGAAACCTATGCCCATGCTACGGGCATATCGTGGGGTTCAGCTGCTTTGGCCCATCTGTATAGGCAGCTGGGGATATGCACACGACAGGGCTGTGCCCAAATGTCTTTTTGTTACACCTTGTTGCAGGTATTATACTTTCTAAGCGTTTAATTTACGTACTTATATATATTTTCATATTTAACGTACTTTGTATTTCCTAGGCATGGATCTACAACTACTTCCCACACTTTCGACCTACTGAACGTCCTCGGTGGAGAGCGGAGCAACCATGGGTATACCGGTGGATGCCTAAGAATGTAAAGGTGAAGAAGGGGCAAGTCGGAAGGGACTATAGAGGAGCGCTCAATATTCTTATGCCGGAGATGGTAAGTTTCTGCATTTTCTGTTAAGTTTCTGCATTGTCAACAGTTTTTGCATTTTCTGGAATTTCTGTATTTTTTTGAGTACGCAGCATTTTCTCGTAGAACGCGAGAAAATGCAAGTTTCTGCATTTTCTCCTAGTGTCTGCATTTTCTGTTAAGTTTCTGCTGTTAAGTTTCTGCTGTCATTTTTTTAGGTATGTTGGAACCCGTATGGAGCACAAGACTTCACCGATCCTGAGCTTGCTCCCGCTCTATTTCACGGGGTGTTATCGTGTTGTGACATCACCGAACCACACATGCCTGATCGGTGTCCGAGACAATTTGGGAGAGTGCAACGTATTCCTAGGCCAGTCATCGAACCGCTCAAAGCTCATAGGTTGAAAAACATTAGGTGTTATAGTGTTTTTTATGACGCCAACCAATGGCTTTGGGAGTCAAGAGATGTTCACTCTATGTCTCTCGATGATATGGGGCCAGTTGCCTTTGTACCACATGAATGCTCCCAAGATTACATGGATTGGTACATCAAGAGGACCCATAGGTATATCCGTCCTGCAATCCCTGGGATGATTACTGAGAGACAGGTAATATTAATTGTTTTGGTTTATCTTGTGTTTCTAGTCTTTGTTTGTCTCTAATATTAACATAGAATGAATGTTTACTTGCGTATAGGTGATTGACCGGGTGTACAATGACATGGACATGTATCGGTTTGCCACTCCAGAGGAATTTTCTTCATATCACGCCCAAATGCTACTATGTATGTCAAATCTCGCTCCCTTCCGACCACGAGAAGACGAGTAGCCTTTCGTTTTGTGTTTTGGATTGTGTTTTAGATTGTGTTTTGGATTGCTTTCTTAGCTGTTTTGTTGTTTGGATAATTTTGTTGGATTATGTTTCGGGATATGTTGGTGTTGCTTCAATTCTGTTCGGTTTTTGCATAACCTCGCAGAACGCGAGGTGTACACTCCTCGCAGAACGTGAGGAATTACATTTTCTGGAAAATGTCCATGACATGAGTTCTTGTTTAAGAAGATGGCGACAAAACCATCTCCAGTTCAACATTACATTACAAATTCAGCAAATAAAACATAACTTCAACATTACATTTCAAAGGCGGCACATCGATGTGACACAAGATCGTGCAAAGAAAAAGCATCTCTTTCAGCGTTTCGCCACCAAGGAGTAAACACATGAGGTAATGGGCAGTTTTCTTCAAGACGCAACTACAAGAAAACAACAACGTTAGGAAGTTGCATATTAGATAGTAATTCATAAGAAGATCCAAAAACTTACCGGAACAAAATGTCTCTCACTCTCAATATAGAATAAGCAGAACGTCGAAAGTGTGTCGCCATCTTCTAACCAAGTAGGACGTTGTAGAGGAAGGTAAGTGTAGTTAGCATTTTTTCCCACCGTTACGAACACTATGTTGAATGTGGATGCCACAAGGCATCTCATTTCCGGGGTAGCTAGCCAGTGATCTTCTGGAGCCCTTCCTATTCCTTCCCATGTAAGTTGGTGTATAGCGCTCTCCAAAGTTTCTTGTTGTGGAGGTCCAATCCAAGTTCCTTGAACTAGGTGCCAAATCTCTTTGACCTTAGCTATCATCAAATCTCTTACTTCCCTCCATAAGTGTTGGTTGTCATGCAATTCATGAGCTATTGCTCTAAATCCACAATTTCCATCTCCATTTACCTGAAACCAACCATTCACACGGGTGCGCATTGACGCGGGTATCTGAGACTTGTACTTGCCAATCACCTTAATCTTTGGTTTCTTGAATGTTTCAGAATTAGAAGCATTTCTTTGCTTCTTTGGGGGTGTTTCTTCCAAATCTCTAGCATCCATCTCAGCATTAGTGTGCTCCCATGCAGACGGTCTTCTTTGCGTTGACCTTGGTTGTTTGTTAGGAGCTCCGACTGGACGACCCCCGGTGTGCTTTGAAATAGCCGGCTCTTTTAGAGGAGTATTTACTCTCCCAATGTCTAAAACAGTTTGTGCACACTTTTCTTGATCATGGGGGCACAACTTCGGAAACGTTTCCTCATAGAAAGTCTGAAAAAGACGCCTTGCCACCTTACTCTTAACTTCGAGTATGCCGGGAACATCAACTTCTTCCAAACTCAAAGTACTCCAGAAAGGGTGCAACTCTGATACTCTTAGTGGTCTTTGCTCCTTCCAATGTCTTACAATCTGATGAACACACATCAACCATCTCTAATCTTGATCCCACAGCTACAAAACATATTAAAATGCGCACCTAATCTCTCCCCCTTCGTGTATTCCTTAAGCAAAAATTCTATGCATTTGTAAGAGACTTTGAACTTCAAGACTTTAAACAAGTCGGCCCCTTCAACAACTGTGAAGCTCTTATTCAAACTCTCGGTGAAAGACACATTAATCTCCTTAAGTTGGTTCTCCGCCATTGTTTTGTATTCTTTGAACATTGTGTCTAGCCTAGCATTTCCACTTGACAAGTATGACTTAAGAGACGAATGTGCTCCTTCAACTCTAAAATGTTCGAAAAACAATAATATGAAAATACAAATCAGAACCTGTGGATCCTTCTATAATGTGCAAAATCTCGCGTTCTGCGAGGTGTGTACACCTCGCGTTCTGCGAGTTCATAAATTAGAGAACATACTTGTTTGCCGTGTTATTCCCGAGAGTGAAGACATTATCCGTCCATGCTGAAACAAGTCTTTCTTTGTAACGGTTTAGCCAATTCTTTCTCACGTAGTTCAATACGGTTGGATAAGCTCGCCATTCGTCCTCAATTTTCTTCAAATTACTCTTGTAATCTTCTTCAGTGGTTTGTTCGAACACGTTATAATAATCATTTGAAATATGAACCCCCAATGCTTGTGTGCCCATAGCTATCTTGGCTCTCGCCTCTATGTTCTTCCTTACATATAGTCTACATAAGAGAAACTTTGCATTTGGCCATAACTTGTATGTTGCATTCATAAGAGCCATCTCACGGTCAGTGACGAAGCAAGTAGGCGATGCTCCTATTCTCAAATACATCGTCTGCAGCTGCTGCAACGCCCAGAAATAACTATCCTCGCTCTCAGCCTCTAACCATACCCCGCACACAACAAAATTCTTCCATGTAGAAGTCAAACCGACTATCTCCCAGAAGGGAACATTGTACCTTAAACCAAAATACAGTAAGATAAATACAACATAAAAACAAAATGATAAATACTTACTTGTTCGTGCTATAAGTCGAGTCCATCAAAAGGACATATGGAAACGCCTTTACGAATTTCATTGATTCGGGGCTAGCAAAGAACAAGTCGCCTATTATCGAAGGATTCTTTGCACTTGGCCTATACTCCATGAAGTAGTTGCTATCTTTGCATTGGTGAAAGAATTCTTGAACCACGGTTCTACCTTCCATTTCCTCTTCCCTTATATGTCTTACCAAATTGTACACTTGGTTCTTCTTTGTGCAACTTTCGGGATCCTTGTTTTTCTCAGTGTAAATCTGATTTGGAGAACAATGTGAAAGTACCATCTCACGAACCTTTTTCTTTTGATCCGGGGTTGGCCTCCCGGCAAATGCATTCCCGACCAAACTATCTCCAATAGGATGGTTGTGCAAACCACAAACAACCACTAATCTCCAATTCTCTTCAACCCGGTTCTCCATGAGCTTCAACTGAAATTTACACCCCGTTTTCTTGCTCTTTGTGTTTGATCTAACACCGACACCTTTAGGCCTATGGCTTCCCCCTTTCTCACAAATGATTTGAACCTTACCACTTTGCCCCGGTTTAGATGGTACACTCCTTCCAATAGAGATCATAAACTTCTGTTGCTTTGCAACATTCAAAGCCCACAAATGACCAATCTCCTTAGAGGCAAACACTTGCTCCGTAGTGAAATATTCCGAATAATCCCTAGAAACAACCTCTTCCTCACATACGGGACTATCAAACTTTGGTGCAGTGCGTAAAGAGGGAAGAAAACACATCTCTTCTCCTACGTTTGTAGGTGGGTTAGCAAATTGTGAATCAAACGCATCATAGCTTGATGGCACCTCATATGTACATGGCAATTCATAAGTAGATGGCACGGGCAACTCATAAGTAGATGGCACGGGCAGTTCATATGTAGATGGCATAGGAAATTGATAAGTAGATGGCACATGTTGTTCATATGAAGATGGTTGATGATAATATCCAAAGTGGTCAATCCCTAAATCAAATGACGGTGGCGAACATGACCTTGTATTCCGGGAGGGGTAGTTGTAGTCATTCAACTGGATTGCATTCAATCCAGTGAACAAAGAAAAATTCACCTATACACAATGCTTCTGTTAATACTCTGTAATGTGCAACTTCTCGCGTTCTGCGAGGGAGGCACATCTCGCGTGACGCGAGTGGCTTCCTCTCGCAGAACGCGGGAAGTTTCTATTTCCTTAAACTAGTCATTCAACGAGAAAATTTAACATAACATGAGAAATTGTTGAGTTTCTACATTAAAAACCCTAAAAACATGAACAAATCTAAGTTTTGGACATTATATGCAAAAGTCATCTCTTCAACACTTACGACTACTACATTTAACATGAAATACAACAAAATAACTTCATTTTAGCTCTTAATGGTGCAAAACAAATTAAAATTCAAAAATTAAGTAAGAACATTACCTCATTTGCATGATAACTTGATGAACCATCATCTTCATTCCCTCCTTTGTTGAATTCCTCTTCATCTTCCATTATTTTAGGTGTTTTTAGAGTGTTTTGAAGTTTGAAGGTTTTGAAAATGGGTTTTAATGGAGGGTGAAAGAGGTGAAAGATGATAAAAAGAGGTGTTAGGGTAGGGTTAATAGGTGTTACGGATTACTTAAAATAAGGGGGTAGTTATTATAGTTAGGTGGGGACAAGACATGTAGTAATGGCGCAGAACAACGTCCATCTGACATGCTAATCTCGCGTTCTGCGAGGGACGTGTCCCTCACGTTCTGCGAGATACGTGACACTCGCGGAACGCGAGATTAGCATGCTTGAAATTAACCTAATTTTTTGTTAATCGCGCGTAACACGAGTGTCACGTATCTCGCAGAACGCGAGTGACCCGACGTTGTTTGAATAAAGCACCGGGTTGTATATAAGAACCGTGATCCTATACCCTATACCCTAAGTCGGATTTGCTCGTTTTAAGTCGGTTTTACTCGATTTTTCCGCCAACTCATTTGAAGTCCGTTTTACTCGATTTTCGCGCCAACTCGTTTTAAGTCCGTTTTACTCGATTTTTTGTGCCGTTACTCGTTTTAAGTGTGTTTACTCGGTTTTGGCGCCAACTGGTTTTTGTCTGTTTTACTCGGTTTTCGCGCCAACTCGTTTTAAGTCTGTTTTACTCGATTTTCGCGTCGTTCCCGTTTTAAGTCCATTTTTCTCTATTTTCGCGCCATTAGTCGTTCTAAGTCGGTTTTTCTCGATTTTCACGATATTACTCGTTTTAAGTCGGTTTTTCTCGATTTACACACCATTTCGAGTCTGATTTCTTGTGAGAGAGACTTTATTTGGACTTTATCTTAATAAGACTAAGTTTTATATTTTTTCAAACATAATTAACCATCGATGGTGTTGATATCTTTAATCCAAGTTTGTGTTGAAATTTTTCAAACATATTTTTTCAAACATAATTTATCATTTGTCATATATTGTATAAATTTTGTAGTTTTTGTTGAAATATATTTTGTTTTATATTGAATAAGAATTTATTTATTAATATATATTATTTAAATAATAATATTAGAAATACAAAGAAAATATTTGGGAATGATATGGATTATCATAGTTTTTTATCTTAAAATATATTATAAATATAAAAAAGCTTACACACCTGCTTATTTGAATAATTTTTTTTCCTCAAAATTATTAAAGTAATTAAATCAATAAATATGTGGGACAAAAATAAAAAATCTAGTTTTCTAATAAAAAATGAGGTAGATTCAAGTTCGATCATCACTTGTAGTATTAATATTATAAATAATATCAATAAGATACACATTATTATTTAAATAAATATTTTTTATCGAAATTATTAAAATAATTAATTCTATTGATATATGAGACCAAAATCAAAACAACTGTTATTCTAATAAAATAGTGAGGTGAACCCAAATTTGATTGTAACTTGTATTATTAATATTACAAATATATCAATATGATTCATTAGTCTAGTGGTTTCACTTCATTACATGACCATGAGGTCTCAAGTTCGACTCTCCCCCACCTCTCTTTCCATCAATTTTTACTAAAAAATAAAAAAGGTGAGATATTAGTGTTGAGATTCGAACTCAAAACCTCTAGGCAATCTATGGAGCTCATTACCAATAGAGCAAAGAGATAGATGTGATATATGACATATTATTGTTATTATATACTAACGTAATTAATTAATTTAAAAAAAACGTAATAAAAAGAAAATTCGAAAAAAAATGTTGTACGCTCGAAATGGGCGTACGCCCGTTTCTAGCGTACAAGATGTATTTTGTATTTTTTACAAAATTGTATACGTATAAGAATACGTATACGTATACAAACGTATCATCCAATTTTTGCACTGTCCGCCCGTTTTGAGCGTACGCTCATTATGGGCGTATCGTTTTGTAGTGTGGCTAGAGAGAAAATATAGTGCGTATAGACGTCACTCATTTTTGCCACAAAAAGTAATTAATTAATCAAACAGATTCATTCATATAAAAATTAAAGACAAATTATCACAACTGAACAGATGAAATCTCTCGTATCTCTCGTAAGTCCTATCATCACTCCTATCTCTACGTTCTTCTTCTTCTATATTCCTCCTTAATTTGATAAAGTAGTTTAGTTCCCTCGTCATGCGCATGTGTATACATTACTTCGTATATTACTTTACATAAATAATGATTTGTTCTGTTTTATTGTCGATACTATACAATTTCATTTAAAACTTTAACACAATATATATACAACAACATAACAAATAACAAATTCGCAAAATTAAAATTCTAGCAAAACATATGTATACATTTACTATATCTTGATAATCATGTAAAATACATGAAAATATTTCTAATTAAATTACAACAATATCATTGTCTATTTATAAAAACTTCATTTTAAAAAATTGTCATACAAAATCATTGCAAATGTTTGAGTCCTACAATTTGCTACACCTCCATTATAAATTAGTTAGTTAATGAAAAATTAAATAACAATTTTAATATACCAAAAAGTAGAAGTTCGTATGTATAAATTTGTAAAAAATGAATCTACGTGTTTGGTAAAATATATTAAATAATTAAACAATATTAACTAATCAAAACCTTAAAAAACAATTAGTGAGATGTCAAAAAAAGGTTAGTAAGATAATTATATCAATAGAGTATTATAGTGACACCAAATAATCACCAAATAAAACTATACTAAACAATATTATTTTTGTTGGCGAGTTTAATATATTGTTTTGTACGTCATAACATTTTTTACTAACATTATAAAAGAATTTATTAATACCCATATGATATATGACTGTTTGCAAATTAAGTAAAAATAATAAAAAAAAAAACAACAAAAAAATAGTTTCTAATTATTTCAATATATGATTTAGCCTAAAAATTAGGTAACAAACTACCTAATTAATGAATTTATTGATAATTTTTTTAAAATAAAATTTATAAATTATTAAATACAAAATTTACCATAAAATGACACACCAGCATGGTGGAATTAGAGTGAAGGAGAACTTCATTTCATTCTGTTTTAATCTTATCTCCCATTTGCTCCTCAATCATCGCATCCACCACTATCGAATCTGAAACCCAAGACCCTTATTCAGCCGCAGACAAACACTGTATGTCTGTAATCCTTCTCGAATGTTGGTTGTTTGGTGACCGCTCTCTCCCCTCACTCTTCCGCCATTTCCATGTCGTTTCAATTTCATCTGCTCAATCAACCGTTTTCTCATATTCCGTTTTCTCATATTCCTTCAATGTTAAAGCCACTGGTGAAGTTATTGCCATCCAACTCTCTGCTGAACATAATGTCGCTATTGAATCTGTGAGACAAGAGATGCATTCTTTGCATATTGTTGATTCACACATTGTTGTTCTGAAGCAAAATGTGTTGGCATGTGAAGGGCCTCATACAAGTAAGGAATTCCAGTCCACTTTTCCAGTTTTTTTTCCTGCTGCTAAATCCGTGTTCATACATATCATTTCAATCGTCCGCCTCTTTTCGTATTAGAGTTAGTCTGAATATTAAGAGGCATGTGTGATTTGACTGATTTTAGGTTCTGGTTTGCATAACTTGTGCTTAGAACTGCTGAACTTTAACGTTCGTTGTTATGTATAACGTTTATAATCCTCATATTGCTTTGTTTCTAGAACTGAGATTTTGCAAAATTTTGAGGTTCGGTTAGCAATAGGCACCAAGTTTAGAGTGGGGTATTCACAATAGATTTTATTCAGTTGCGCTGGCTTTGAATCAGTTTTTTAATTGCATTGACAGTCTAATGAATAGTTTAAGTTGGTTGTTTTGATATGATTCCTTGGTTCAAAATTGGAGCCAAGACTGCCAAGTCAAAGTACATGTAGTTTTGTCCAACTAAAGATTTCAATATGACCAAGTGCCACTTATCACCATAGGATATACGCGGGGAATTTATTCTTTAACTGATTGATGATTGATTAGAGTTGATCAACACACAAGAAATTTCACTCAGAGAAGAGAAGAGAAATCAAAGACTCACAAACTGGAAAAATTGACATGGAAAGATGAATTACAGAATGACGAAACATCGGTACTTATAGTCTGTTATGAGAAAGGAGAAGCTGATGACATGCTGATGTCATACTCTAACAAACTAACGAACTAACAACTTAATAGCTTTAACAACTTTATTACAAACATACTTAACATTCCCTCTCAAGTTGTAGTTGTAAACATGTTTACAACTCCAAGCTTGATTAGATTTCTTGTATACTGATCCTTGGTGACAGCCTTGGTGAAGATATCAGCCGGTTGAGCATAGGTTGATATGTAGCTGAGAGAAATTTCTTTATTTAGAACTTTGTGTCTCACCAGATGGCAGTCAGCTTCAATGTGCTCGGTTCTTTCGTGAAATACAGGGTTTCTGGCAATATGTATGGAAGCATGATTGTCACTGTACATCTCCACTGGACCTAATGTGACTCCCAGATCTGTAAGTAACTTGACAACCCAAGTTACTTCGCATGAAGTCATGGCCATAGCTCTGTATTCTGATTCTGCAGTAGAAGATGCCACATACCCTTGCTTCTTGGTTCTCCATGAGATCAATGAGGATCCCAACAGAATGCAGAAACCTGTAAGTGATTTCCTGGTCATGGCACAACTCTGATAGTCTGCATCACAGAAGGCTTTGAGTTTTAGCTCAACTTTACTTGATAGAAGCAAACCTTGTCCTGGAGCATTTTTGATGTACCTCAACACTCTCTTTGCAGCCCTCCAATGATCATCACTGGGATTGTGCATAAACTGACTTAACACTTGCACAGAATAGCATATGTCAGGTCTAGTGATAGTTAGGTAGATCAACTTTCCAACTAGCTTCATGTATGCCACTGGATCAACTTCACTTCTGGTTCCTTTCAGAGTTAACTTTTCTCTAGCATCAAAAGGAGTAACTACAGGCTTAGCTTCTATCATTCCTGCTTCATCCAGAAGCTCTAAAGCATACTTTCTTTGATTCAAATGGAAACCTTCTTTAGTTCTCTCTACTCCTATGCCAAGAAAATACCCGAGGCTTCCCAGATCTTTCATAGGAAAATTCTTGCATAGATGAGCTTTGAGATTCTGTATTTCTTTTTCATTGTCTCCTGTTATTAACATATCATCAACATAGACCAGAAGAGCAGTATAAGATTTCCCTGAGCTCTTGTAGAATAGGGAATAGTCTGCTTTAGATTGTGTGAATCCAGCCTCTTTTATTACTTGAGCAAATTTTGCAAACCATTGTCTTGGAGCTTGCTTTAAGCCATACAGAGACTTGTCTAATTTGCACACAAGTTTGGATTTTTCTGACTTGACTTCTACTTGATGATGCTTGGAGTCTTCTTTAGATGTTTCCCTCTGAGTCCTAGCATCATAGTTTTTGAGGAAGTCATATGTTGGAGGAAGTTCCATAAACACCTCTTCCTCTAATGCTCCATGGAGGAAAGCATTTGTAACATCCATTTGGCTGACCTTCCATCCTCTAATGGCAGCAACAACAAGCAATGTCCTGACAAATATCATCTTAGCCACTGGTGCAAAAGTTTCAGCATAATCTATTCCCTCTATTTGAGAGAATCCTCGAGTAACAAGTCGAGCCTTGTGTCTATCTAAGCTTCCATCAGCCTTGAGCTTAGTCTTGAATAACCATTTGCATGAAACCATTGCTTGATTTAGTGGCCTTGGTACCAATCTCCAAGTGTGATTGCTTTCCAGTGCCTGCAACTCAGTTAACATGGCTTGACACCAAGATGCCAGTTGCAAAGCTTCTTTAATAGATTTAGGTTCAAACAATGCTACTACATTGTTGATAAAGGCTTTGTAGGCAGCAGAAACATTATCATAAGCCATGAAACAATGCATAGGGTAGAGACAGTTCTTACCTTTAGAAGAAGATGTTGCATCAGTAGGGAGTTGGTTTGCCATACACACATAATCCTTTAATCTGATAGGTGGTCTAGACACTCTTGATGATTGTCTAAGAGGTAGAGGGTTTTGTGTTGTTGGTAATTCCTGAGGAATGTGATCAAATATAGCAGGTACAAGACTAGGAGAGTAGTCTGCTAGAGATTCAGTATTTGTATGAGGATTTAGTGGAGTTTCATCTGGATTATATAAAGGTTCAATATGTTGAAAGAGAGGAAGAGAGGTAGATAAGAGATCATCCTCTATATATTCACTGACAGTCTGAGATTTAGTGGCATCAACTTTCTCAGACATAGGATTAGCATAAGGAAAACATGACTAACTTGAGATTTATGAGTTTTAATATTGTAAACTTTCTAACCTTTGAATCCAGAGGGATATCCAAGAAATATACAAGGATCAACTTTAGGATCAAATTTCTTCCTAGCTACAGTGGAGGTTGAAATGTAGCATAGACAACAAAATACTCTGAGAAAGGAGTAATCTGGTTTTTTATTGAACATAAGTTCATAAGGAGATTTTTTGGTGAAGAATGGGTGAGGGTAGCCTGTTGATAAGGTAAGTGGCAGTCAACACACAGTCCCCCCCAAAATTTTATAGGTAGAGATGAGTGAAATCTTAGGGCTCTTGCCATATCTAGGATGTATCTATGTTTTCTTTCTACCCTCCCATTTTGTTGAGGAGTGGCAGTGCATGAGCTTTCATGAACAATGCCTTTTGTAGAGAAGTAAGAAATGGTTTATGAATTAAAAAATTCAGTTCCTTGATCAGTTCTCACAGTTTTGACTTTTGTAGAGAATTGAGTTTCAACTTGAGAGATAAAGTGTTGAAGTAAGGCACTAGTTTCAGTTTTGGACTTCATTAGATAAGCCCTCACACTTCTGCTATGGTCATCAACAATAGTAAGAAAGAATTTGTGACCATTATAGATGGGTGTGTCATAAGGTCCCCAAAGATCACAATTTAAAAGCTCAAAAGATTTGTTAGCATGTGATGTACTTGAAGAAAAGGATTTTCTAGACTGTTTAGCAAGAGGACAGATAGAGCAATGAAGATCCATAGTTTTATTTATATCACAAGAAATGGATGTAACATGAGAAAGTTTTTCAATGGGTGCATGACCCAACCTAAGATGCCAAAGAACATTTTTGTCTTTACACAAGTTCTGACTAGGAAGAAATATAGGTAGAGTTGGAGATGTAGTACAGAAAGTGTCATACATTCCTGTAGTCATCAAAGAAGCCAACTCAGATTCAGTGAGTGCGCACTCATCTGTCATCATGGCTTCGCGACCTGGGTGGGTGCTTCTTGGCCCCAAGCCCAGCGTCACGGCTTCGCGACCTGGGTGGGTGCGTCTTGGCCCCCATCCCAGCGTCACGGCTTCGCGACCTGGGTGGGTGCTTCTTGGCCCCCAGTCCAGCATCACGGCTTCGCGACCTGGGTGGGTGCTTCTTGGCCCCCAGCCCAGCGTCACGGCTTCGCGACCTGGGTGGGTGCTTCTTGCCCCCCAGCCCAGCGTCACGGCTTCGCGATCTGGGTGGGTGCTTCTTGGCCCCCAGCCCAGCGTCACGGCTTCGCGACCTGGGTGGGTGCTTCTTGGCCCCCATCCCAGCGTCACGGCTTCGCGACCTGGGTGGGTGCTTCTTGGCCCCCAGCCCAGCGTCACGGGATTTTATCTATATGTTGCGACTTGAGGTTCATAGTCCTACCTTTTATTCGGGACTGTCACTCCCCCTTTTGGCGAAAGTATTTATTCTCTTTGTAACCCGGCTATAGACTTGGTCATTTAAACTCATTCAGTTCTTTCACCTGCACAGAGTTTGTTAGAAAATCTGTTCGCGAGTGTTACGTGCATGACAGATACTTTATGTGTTATAAAAATTTTTTGGGGAAATTCATACTTGTGGGGGGAATGGGCTAGGCGTAATAGCGGCGTAGTCGCATCACGTTCCAGGAGTTTGCAACGTGATTTCTGGAGCTATCCTTCAATCGATAAGCACCCGGTGCGACTTCGCGATCCACTATGTAGGGCCCTTCCCAGCCGGGATCTAACTTGCCTCCTTCTGTCTTCCTTAGGACAAGATCTCCCTTCACAAAGCCTCTTATCTTGACATGCTTGTTGTAATACTTCACGACACTAGCTTTGTGTGTGGTTGCTCTGATCACTGCCATCTCTTGCGCCTCTTCGTGAAGCTGAAGCTCCATTCGCATTTTCTCATCATTGGTGTCCTTGTCATAATGAAGAATTCTTTCGTTCGGAAACAAGAATTCCACAGGAACCACAACTTCAACACCATACGCGAGGGCAAAGGGGCTTTCGCCCGTTGCTTTTTTGACGGTTGTGCGGTTGGCCCAGAGGGTAAGAGGGAGAACTTTGGCCCACCTCCCCTTGGCGCCTTCCGGCCTTTTCTTGAGGTCCATTACTATGCTCTTGTTGACAGCCTCAACTTGGCCATTGCAATGTGGGTGCGCGACGGAAGCAATTTTAAGCTGGACACCCATGTCGTCGCACCATTTCAGTAGCTGTAGAGAGTTGAATTGGGGGCCTCTGTCTGTGACTATTTCCTGAGGAAGGCCGTAGCGACAAATGATGTTTTTGCACAGAAACTTCTTCACAACTGGTATGGTTGTGGACGCGAGGGCTTCGGCCTCGATCCATTTGGTGAAATAGTCCACAACCACAATGATATACTCAAGCTGTCCCGGAGCCTTGAGTTTGAATGGACCAAGAAGATCCAAACCCCACATCGCGAACGGTATAGGACTGCTCATGATCTGAAGCTCGACTCCTGGTTGATGAGAGGCAGGGGCAAAATATTGGCAAGCTTGGCAAGCTCGCGATATGTCTTGTGCGTCTTGCTTCATGGTGGGCCAGAAATGACCTTGGCACAAAGCTTTATAAACTAAAGGCCTCCACCCTGCGTGATTTCCACACAGCCCTGCATGCAATTCTTCTAAGAATGATTTAACCTCATAGTGAGCCATGCATTTCAATTCTCTGGGGTCTCCCCCTCTCTTGTATAACTCTCCCCTATTGATGTAGAAACGAGCAACCTTTCTTTTCAACTGTTGCAGCTCTTTGGGATCAGAAGGTCCGCGACCTTTTTTCAAATAATCAATGATTGGACGACGCCAATCCTCACTGGTGTTGTTAATTTCGATCATTTCAATCTCGCGACTAATTGCGCTTTCTTCTTTGACAAGGAAAAAATATTTCGGTGGTGCAGATTTGGTTACAATGAAGCATGATCTTTTCTCGCGTTCATCTTTAGGACCCTGCAAACTTGCGCCTACCTTCGTGAGCTCATCAACTTTTTTGTTTTCTTCTCTTGAAATGGCTCGAATTTCAAAGTGCCTGAATAAGGAGATCAACGTCGCGACTCTTGCATGATATTTTTGTAAATTTACAGTCCTTGCTTCGTAGATTCCTTGGACTTGGTTTACTACAATCTCTGAGTCACTCAAACATGCCAACACAGAGATAGAAGTGCCAATGGCTAATTCTAGACCAGCTATTAAAGCTTTGTACTCGGCCTCGTTGTTGGTAGGTTTAAACTTGAGGGCGATGGCATGACTTATCTCGTCTCCTGTAGGCGAGGTGAGTACTACTCCTGCCCCGCATCCCTCATCATTCACAGCACCATCGACATGCATGATCCACATCAGTTCCTCACTGTACAGATTTTTGTTCTCGAACTCTTTGAAACTTGTCTCAACAATGAAATCGGGCAATGTCTGAGCTCTGATCGCGGGCCTAGGTTGATAAACAACGTCGAATTCTGACATTTCTATAACCCATCTCGCGAGCCTTCCTGCCACCGTTGGCTTTGTCATAAATCCATATAGCGTCAAATCTGTCAAAGTCTCAATGGGATGTGCGTGAAAATAAGGCCTCAGTTTTCGAGCGGCGGTCACTAAGGCAAGCACAAATTTCTCTACTGGGGAGTACCTGGTCTCAGCTGGTAATAACGCACGGCTGGCAAAATAGACTGGTATCTCTTGCTCGCGAACTAGCACTGCACTTACAGCTCGGGAACTCGCCGCGAGGTATAACTGAAGGGTCTCACCCGGAATCGGTGAAGCTAGCATTGGGAGTCTTGACAAATGCTCTTTGAGGCTCGCGAATGCCTGATCGCATTCCGCAGTCCACTTAAAGTTTTTCGGCTTTCTCAGAATTTCAAAGAACGGAAGGTTGCGTTCAGCCAGCTTAGCACATAATCTCCCCAAATAATTCACTTTACCCACAAATCTCTGGACCTCATGTGTCGACTTAGGTGGTTGTAGATCCAATACTGCTTTAACTTTATCTGGATTGACTTCCACACCTCGCGCGCTGATCATGAAGTCCAGAAACTTTCCTTCAGTTACTCCAAAGACACACTTGTGTGGATTCAAACTCATGTCGTATTTCCTCAGAGTCGCGAATACTTCAGCAAGATCACGAGCATGGTCACATTGCCTCCTACTCTTAACAACGATGTCGTTGACATACGCCTCAACAGTGTCCCCGATCTGGCCACTGAAAATTCGATCAACGAGCCTTTGGAACGTAGCCCCCGCGTTCTTGAGACCAAAGGGCATAACCTTATAGCAGAAAGTCCCCTAATCTGTTATGAATGATGTGTGCTCTGAGTCTAAAGAATTCATCATTACCTGGTTGTAGCCTTAGTAAGCATCGAAGAAACTCAACGCTTCGTGTCTCGCGGTTGAGTCCACTAGTTGGTCAATGGAAGGCAGAGGATAGCTGTCTTTCGGGCATGCTTTGTCGAGATTGGTGAAGTCTACACACATTCTCCATTTCCCAATCCCCTTCTTCGCGACCATGACGATGTTGGAAAGCCAAGCCAGATACTGCATTGGTCTTACAAATCCTGCTTTCAAAAGTTTCGCGAGCTCGACGGCCGCGACAACATTCTTCGGTCCCGCCTGCTTTCTTTTCCTCTGCCTCTTTGGGGCCACTTCGTTACTAATATTCAGAGAGTGGGTAATGACGGAGGGTGGGATTCCCTTCAAGTCCTTTGGTGACCATGCAAATATATCTCGCGACTCTGACAATAATTTCTCAATCTCTCCCATTATCATGGGATCTAAGCTTCCTCCTACAAACAGTTTTTCTTCTTTATTGCCGAAAGGAGTGATTTCTTGTGTCTCAAAGCCGGTGAACTTTTCTTTGTTTTCCTCCTCCTCGGGCCCTCGGGGCCTTGGAGGCTCGTGAACGTCTAGATCGGCCTCTTCTTCAATGTTAGGCAATCCAGGGACAAAGAGTTGATTCGCGAGCAGAGGCGTATCGTCCCCTTTTTCAGATTTAATATAGCATGAGATACTCTTATTCTCTGCCCCAGTCGTGACTCCTGTGCCTGATTGTGTGGGAAACTTTAGACAGAAGTGGCTCATCGATACCACCGCGTCGAATTTGCACAAAGTGTCTCTCCCAATGATAGCGTTGTATGACGAGCTTATTGGGATGATCACGAAGTCAATATTTTTAGACCTTCTCGGTCCTGTTTCATCACCCATCACAACGTCGAGCGATACAACACCCAAAGTTGTTACTCTTTCCCCCGCGAATCCCACCAGAGTGGTCCGGGTGGGTCTCTTCAGACTAAGATCAACTCCTAACTTTTCAAAGGCATCTAGGTAGAGGATATCGGCAGAGCTTCCCGTGTCAACTAATATGCGGCTTACCAGCTTTGTCCCTATCTGGAGATGTATGACAAGTGGATCACCCGAAGAAACCGCCCACTCATTAACCTCTTCATTGGAGAATACAAGTTGATAAGGCTTTCTGGGTGGTGGAGTCGCGACGCTCATGACAGGGAGACCGCGAGGCAAAGGAGCATTGTTCATCTTTCTCTGCTCGCGTTTGTTAGGGGGAATAGGGACGTATTTCCCTGCTATCGTTCCCACATGGCCGTCAGGCCTTGGAAAATTTTGTTGTTGATTACCTTGGGGGGGGTTGGGGTCAGTCGTGACTTGTTGATTGCGTCCCCTTCCTCTGCCACCGTTGTTGTATCCCCCCATGTACTGGCCTCGTCCAGGGTTTCTTCCACCCCTACCTTGTTGATTTCCTCCGCCTCTCTGATTCATTAGAACGGCTCTTTGCTCGGGTTCATTGTTCATTCTGGGGCCATTTCGACATTCATCTGTATTGTGAGTTGTGGAATTATGGTTAGCACACCACATCCCATCGCGACCACGACCTCTTCCACCATTGTCGCGACCGCGACCCCTGTTGTTGCCATTGTCATCTCTTTGATTCATTAGATTCTGAGCCTAAAACTGATTTTGATCTTGGTTCTGACCATAGTCCTGATACTGTCCCTGATTCTGATGCTGAGTAGCCAGACCTGGTGCTCGCGAGCTGTTCTGACCCTGATTCTGATCGTACTGATGTCTCTTATTTCCCCAGCCTTGATTGCCTTTCTTAGAACTCTGATTCTGACTCTGTTTGACCTGACCCCCTCCCGAAGAGGGAGCGCTTGAGTGAGTTTCAACCTGAATCTCAACATACGCCCTCTCAAGCATGGCTTGGTAGGATTGTTCTTGCTTCCTGTATAAGTGCTTCTTGAACTCACTTCCATCTAGCAAACCATCAAGGAACGCGACTCTCGCAGTTTTGTCATTGAAATCATCAGCTTCTAGCACCATTCCTGAGAACCTTTTCACATACTCTTCCAGGGTTTCCCCGACTTTCTGTTTAACTCCGACCACTTCTTGCATTGTGATCTTTCTTTTCTTTGACGAGCCAAAATGCAATAGAAACCCTCTTTCAATGTTCGCAAAGCATGTGATACTCCCGGCAGGTTGATTCAGCATCCAGGTCATTGTTGTGTCGGCCAATGTCCCCGGGAAGCCCTTACACATTGTGGCCTCATCGGGCCCTCTCGCGATCATCGCATACTTGTAGCGGGAGATGTGCTCTTTGGGGTCTCCCTTTCCTGTGTACTCTTTGATGGTCGGGAACCTAAAATCCGGCAATGGGGATGCGCGAATTATATGCTCCGCGAACGCGGTTGGTCCGAACATAGATGAGAAATTGAGAGGAGGGTTGGTAGGATACACCTGATTCTGATAGTTGTCGCGAGGATAGTAGGGCACTCTGTGATGGTTGCGAGGAGTACGCGGCTCATTCAGGGGATAATACGCTTGGTCCCTCTCATCATAGCGTCCACCATGCTGAGAATAATAGTGGTCTTGATGGCTCGCGGGAGCCTGATTAAGATCAAAACCTCCTTGCCTCGCCTCTCTCGCGACGTTTCTACCCCTTGGCACTCTAGAGACAGAAACTTTGTCATCTGGGGCGACTTTGGCACCCTGCTCCTCTAGATGAGCTTCTTGATTCTCGCGATTACCTCGCGTCTCATGAGGTTCCACCCTTTGATTATCAGCATTCTGGTTCCCCGGTACCACTTGAAGGCTCATCCAAGCATTGAAGGCCGCAGCATGCTCTCGCGGGATAATGATACGGTCGCGAGTGTCCTCTTCATCCACGCGAGGAAGTGGTGGATTAGGGACATTCTGAGTGAGAGGGCCTGTTTGCAATAGAGTGTTGTTCACTGTGCCGCTTCTGTCTGTCTCATCCATTGTGCTGAACTTCGCAATCTGATTCTCAAGGTTTCAAATAGAACTAGCTGTGCGAGGAGGTCCCCACGGTCGGCGCCAGTGTTGGAGCCCAAGTGTTCGCGACCTCGCAATCAACACCTCGCGAGGTCTGGCCAGCTAAAATCTTCAATCTGCTGGAGACCTCCCTTACGCCAACTGGAACAACAACTTGAATTTCATCTTCTTTTGGATCAAAACTCGCCCTCTTGCACTGTTCTTCGTGTTCTTGAGCTCTTGAGTACCTGCGCAACCAAACTGGAAGGATTGACCCCCAGATTTGGCTCTCCGACGCCCAAGTCAGTACTGATCACGACTAAATAAGAGTAACTTGCTCAATAACACCAAATAATAACCAAAGAGAAGGAAATAACAATCAAAATACACTCTCAAGCCATGAAACCTCACGAACAGACCAATGGAACAGTAAATAACGAATCTCAACCAAACGCGACAATTCTCACATCAATAGCACGAATACGATACCGAGAGTCATAATCCAAGTACCGATCATCCAATCCTCTATGAATTGAGATGGATTGGGGAAGAAGAAGACGATTCTGGAAAGGAGCTTCGACTTCTCTGTGTTTCTCTCTTGCTCAAGGGGTAAAAAGTCTCAGATGCTAAAAAGATGATTTATCTCTCCTTTCTGTTACACTTTATACCTAGGTCGCGGGCCCCACTATATCCAATTTCGCTCTCCTCGCTTATTGGGCTTACTTATTGGGCGTTATTCTCCCGAGTCTCTTAATGGTGTTTAGGCCTTCGTTACACTATGGGCCGTCGCGAGCCCGTTTGGCTCACGACCTGAGAACCGGGTCCAACACAAACAAACAACTAATATACCGATATTAACTCTGGAGGACAAAAGAAGCGTGTCACAACCGGTAGGATTAAATCAAAAAATTAAACAAGTTTAATGTTAATTTATAGAGTAATTCTTACTGATTACTTGTAATTGTAGGTGAAATGCTTGTGGGGCCAGCCAAAGCTTTCTTCATGGATGAAATCTCAACTGGATTAGATAGTTCAACAACTTACCAAATTGTTAACTCCCTAAGACAAACTGTCCACATACTGAATGGAACAGCTGTCATATCTCTACTGCAACCAGCACCCGAAACATACTATCACTTCAATGATATCATTCTCTTCAATGACATCATTCTTTTGTTGGATGGTATCATCGTATATCAAGGCCCTCGCGACCATGTTCTTGAGTTTTTCGAGCACACGGGCTTCAGATGCCCAGAAAGAAAAGGAGTTACTGATTTCTTGCAAGAAGTAAGCAATTTTGAACTCCAAAAACATACCCAAAACATAGGATTACATAATATTTAGTATATTCTAATGGAGTATGATGAAACGTGCAGGTGACATCAACTAAGGATTAAGAGCAGTACTGGTATAGAACGAACGAGCACTATCGCTTCATTCCTTCTAAGGAGTTTGCTGAGGCTTTTCAGTCATTCCATGTCGCTAGACGAATTGCGCAAGAGCTTTCGGTTAAATATGACAGGACCAAGAGTCATCCTGCAGCCTTGACAACTGAAAAATTTGGTATTGGCAAAAGAGAGATCTTCAAAGCATCTATGTCGAGAGAGTGGCTTCTTATGAAAAGAAGCTCATTTAAGATAATCTAATGTTTTCTTGTTTGTATTTCCAGCTTGCAATAGTGGGAATGATAGCAATGACAGTCTTCTTCAGAACAAAATTCCCAAAAAATCTTGATAATGGAGCAATCTACACATGAGCTATGTTTTTTGCAGTGGTGATGCTCAAGTTCATCAGTATGGCTGAGATTTCCATGACAATTTCAAAGCTTCTGGTGTTCTATAAACAACGAGATCTTAGATTGCACTGCCCTCTTGGTTCTTGAAGATTCCCTTGACAGTTGTGGAATGTGTTGTTTGGGTGCTCTTGACTAACTATGTTATAGGATTGGACCCGAATGTTGGAAGGATCAAGTAGTTTCTTATTCTTGGTGCTCTTAATCAGATGGCTTCTGCTATGTTTCGGTTGATTGGAGCAACCGGTAGAGACATGATTGTTTCGAGTACTTTCGATACTTTTGCCATCATGATTCTCTTAACCTTGAGAGGATTTATCCTAAAAAGAGGTAATTTCATCAACCAAAAACATGTTTTTTTGTTACATGACTATGAAATTATATTTTTTTAAAAAGTTGTGTTCTTTTGTTTGATGAAGAGGATGCGAAGAAGTGGTGGAAATGGGGCTACTAGATCTCCCCATTGATGTATGTACAAAATGGTACAAGTGCAAATGAGTTTCTTGGACATTATTGGAACAAAGTAAGTTTATAGCTTACATTTTCATTTGATTGATCTTCAAGAAACTTGAAAACTGATGGATAATTTTCTGGATTTTTCTTACAGCTTGTTCCAGGTAACAATGCAACAATAGGTGCACAAACATTGACAAACCGGGGATTCTACGCAGACTCGTATTGGTATTGGATCGGTGCCGGCGCATTGGTTGGTTATATATTCATCTTCAACTTTCTCTACACTATGGCTCTCACTTTCCTCAACCGTAATGAGGATTGTCTCTACATATTTAACCGTGTTGTTGTATGTTTTGATTTGAAGTAGTTTAACATTTTATAGATGTTAAAATGTTTCATGAAAAAAAATTCTGATGAAAGAGGCATAAATAGGGGCAGAAATAGCGAGCCATTACTCGGCATACAGCCGGGTCAAGAATGAGGGTCAATAAAAGTTTCATGTAGCTCTATCGCCGTCTATAGCTTCAGATTTTAATTGTTGTTTCCTTACTTTAGGTGATTAATCAGTCACTGGATTGCTTAATCAGTCACTGGATTGGTGCAATGTGGATAATTTATAACAAAGGATTAGTCATTTAAGATAATAACATATAATGTGTCTCAAAAGTTCTCTCTTGCACTCCTATATTATACGGAGTATTAATAAACATTATGTGATAACACAACACAACACTAGGATATCTCTTAAGCATGAACTACATCATGTGTTAACAGTAGCACCAATATTGGGATAACTATTAATCATGTTTCTGCTCGTAGTTCTTAATATTATAAATATAAAAATAATAAAATTGATGCAATAAATAATAAAGTATATTAAAAAACATTGATGAAGAAAGATTAAATTTGGTGCACATTATATTGATCAGTGTAGATTTTCTTCAAATCTTTAAACTGATGTGTGTATTATGGCCCCGTTCGGTAAAGATGAAGTTTTTTGGGGTTGAAGGTAGCTGAAGCTGAAGGTAGCTGAAGCTGAAGTAAGTAGTTGAAGGAAGCTGAAGCTGAAGTTAGTAGCTGAAGTTGCTTTTTGGGTTGAAGTTGGAAAAAGTGGTGTTCGGTAAAGATGAAAAAATGGTAGTTGAAGTTGAGTGATTGTAGAGTGAAATTACCAAAGGGGGTATGAATATAATTTTGTAAATGAATTTTAGATTAAAGTGTTTGTGTTATATTTGTGTTTTGTTTGTATGAGATTTGGTTATTTAATTTAATAATTCGAACTTAATATTTAAAATAGTTTATTTAAATTTAAAAATTCATATAAACTACAGAGTATATTTTAGATTATAAATAAAATACGTAATTTATTAAATTCAATAAACATTTGATACATATATATATAACTTTAAAATTTTATAATTCAATATTAATACATTCATTTATATTTTTAAGACTTCACCATATATACATAAGTCTATGTGGGATTCGAACCCACATCGATGTGTATATCACATTGCTCTCCCAATTGAGCTAATAGACTTCGACATGATAAAAGATACAGATTCATTACACTACAACACCAGCAATGAAGAAAGTACCCGACTCTATGGAACATAATTCATTAGAATGATCAGTGCCCCAACGATTACAAAATCATAGTCTGAAGTACTGTATCTAGATTATAGATCAAAGTATATGACATGTGCTTGCCAATATCATGGGCAATGTCAGACTACTACTCTATACATGGACAATTCAGAAGCTATGATGGAAAGCCAAAACCAAAACAAGAAATTCTAGACACATATATGATATATGTTATGTCCTGTACGAATATCAATCAAAGAAAGATGTATGCAGCACCATGTAATAGCATATCACCTTTGCCATTGTATCCACCTTGATGGCTTCCTTAAAGAATTTCTTTTTCTTCAAGGTTTTAAGCAATTCAAGAGAGAACCAAAAGATTCAGTAAACTATTGAGTTCAACATGAAGATACATCATATATACAGCATATCAATGTTTGCATCGCCAAGTGCTAACCATTCTTTATATTATGGTCTCATACCAAAGCAATGATGTATGAACACTAGTTATCTAACCTTGCACAGATCATGATAAATCCATCCATCCCCAAGTTCAATCTCCATGATTTTGACCACCTCTTGAATCTGCCCATCAACAAGTTCTCATTTAGTCAGTAAATTAAACGAATGCCCCTGTCAGTCTAAAAACAAGAATACACAATAATGCAACAGACTGAACCTAGATTTAATCATATACTCCTAAACAAACTCCTAATAATGATCTCTTCTATGCACATAAGGCTGTCCTTGCTTGCTGCACACGGTTTAGAAATATCTTATTGTCTGCTATGGATTCAACATAAGGAATATTATCTCCAACTCACACCAGCCATCTCCAACTCACACCATCATTTGTATCTCCAAATTGTACTGAACAACAACTCAAGCCAACTCCAACAATTTTACAAATGCTACATCCTACTGCAGCTGTTAAGTTATGCTCGATTCCATGGAATTTACAGCAATAAAAAAAATAGACATTTCAACAAACACATAGAGTGCACAACTAGAAAAGTCATTAAAACACAATAAGAAATGGATTTCAATCCAGTTTGTATGTATATCAACCATAGATAATGCCAAATCAACAATACTTACACAAAAGCTTAAGCAAATGAATTTTTTTTTGAAGAATAATCGAAATTTAGAAACTCAAAAATTAAGGTTCAAGAGAATACCTGATTTCGAAATCAGAAAGGGAAAGGGAGTGAAGATAATACTTGAATTATAATGGCTACTGTTGGGTTGAAGTTAGCCATTTCCTTCAACCAACTTCATACAGCTTCAACCAAAAGCACTTTTGTGCTTCATCTTTGCCGAACAGGGAAAACAAGCTTCAACCCACCTCCATCTTCAACTTCAACCCATTTTTGGCTCAAGTTCATCCCTGCCGAACGGGGCCTATATACTGATGTATGTACATTATCCAATTATAGCAATGAAGAAATTCCTTTCGTTTCAGATTCTGATACTCGTATATAATCTTTAAATAATATTATTTATTTATAATTTATGTTTCATTATTTTAAAGAGTTTTGTGGACGCAAAAGGCCCGCACTTTTCTTCAGTCTTTAATTGATAGCGAAAAAAAACTCAAGAATAAGGGGGAATATTTAGCATTTGAGAACTTCATTAAAAAAATTCCTATCGTGATTCTATTCACAATGTTGCCTATATTTATTGTTTAAAATGTTTTTCATTTCAGAACTTCATTAATATGTTTTCCATCTTACTTTTCAAGTCAAGATCCTCCTAAGAGACTCAAGAGTTGAGAGTCTTCTAATAGAGGTTTCGTATTGTCTTCCATATAAATTTTATTTGTTTGTTGCAAATGGGATTTTCAATAGTTCGGAGTTAATTTTTAATATTGTTTTGACATCCGTTCTTTACTTCTCTTTGTGATAGGCAAGATGTGCAATTTGATTACGATCAAGAATTTTTAGAATGCAAGTGTTGTCTTTTGTTAACTCACTTGCACATAAAACATGTTTATTTGGTTTTAATGGTCCCCTTTAATGTAATTAGGGATGTCAATGGGGCGGGGAATTCCCAATACCAACGGAGAATCCCCACACGAGGAATGGGGATGTGGATTATTTTAGGGGACGGAGATGGGGATGGGGAAAAATAATAACCCCGCACGGGGATGGAGATTCCTACGAGGATCCCCATTCCTGTGGCGCCCGGGACATGCCAAGGCGCCCAGCCCCGTTGGGGATCTCCGTCCTCATTCCCTTCATCATTGGGGATCTCATCCCCATATTAAATATGCTTAAACTTTGATATACTTTCTATTTAAAATATTTTTATTTAGTTATTGTTATTTATACATGTATATGAATAATGAAATTTAACGGGGATACGAAATCCCCATTGGGGAAATTAAATGGGGAAAATTAACGGGGATGGGGATTCCCCATTGGGGAAGAGGATGGAGATTATAATATTAGACGAGGATGGGGATGGTAGATGTATTCCCCTCCCTAGACCCGCCCCATTGCCATCCCTAAATGAAATTTATAAAAAAAAGTATGCTCTTGAGTCTTGAGTACGAAAACAATATTAAACTTGCTACTCCTCAACTCTCACAATATACAAGTAAACGACAAATCAATAATTTTGCACAAATGTCTTCATTTCTCCAAATTCTCATGTAAACCCAGCATTCATACTAATTTGATGCTCAAAAATTTCTATATACTATTTGTTATGGTGGAATTTGAAAGTGATATATTAAGAACTCTTTTTTCACTACGTTATAAAGAAGTCGTAGATCTGCCACCTAGACGTCAACTTTGCCACTGGAGTTTTCTTGTCTTTTGGAGCTAGATTACCTGTTTACCCTTCCTATTAATATAAAATTATTTGTAAAACTATATTGACAATATTTTTTGGCAAATGTAGCAGATTTCTAAAATGACTAATCCTCCTATTACGGATTACCAAGACTTCTCTTTTTTTCCGCCAAAAGAAGTCATCATGTGTTCAGTCATTTTCTTAATTGATTATGTTTATAAATCTAACTTTGTTGAGATTACATTGCAATATTAGAAGAGTGTGAATACAATTAGCTTCAATCAAATTTTAGGACATATATTTTACAACGTTAAACCGCATACAAAATCCGTAATTTCTCTGCGCGTAGCGCGGGGTCCCGTATCTATTATATATCTTATCTATATAAAAATTGGCTGTCCATTGTCAAAATTGAATGAAATTGGTACCAATTTAATGCATTACTCATTTCTTAATCACCTCCTATTGGACTTTGGGGCATGTATTTAAATATCTTTCTTATATCCCTATGTTATATTTATTTATAGTCTACTTGATTAAGTCACAAATTAAATTAATGTGTGAGCTTCTCTTATGACAATGCAAACTTATTCTAATATTATGTTTTAAAACTACTTCAAACATAAATATAAGGAAATAAAAAATACTTATATTTACAAATATTAATAAATTTGATAACAACAACAACATATTAACAAATAATGTATAACTATATTAAATCACATACGAAAATCCGTAATTTTCTCGCGCGGAGCGCGAGGCCCGTATCTAGTGTATATATATATATAGGTAGATCATTTTCTGTCCCACTAACTCCGCTACCATTACCCTACTTTTAATTGATTCTTCTTCACTTGTATACATCGCATTCTCATTTGGAGCAACGCATGGCCGTCCAATCAGATTTGTTGGCCAGGTTCAAAACTTTAATTAATTTTTTTATTTTTATTAAGTTTATTATTTAAGGATATACATAAACTCTTAAAATAAATATTTTTATTAAATTTTATCACTAATATTTATACGTCTAAATCATCTCATGAGAAATGCTCTTAAGATGAAATCGACCGGTCTTTGACCACTCGTTGACCGTCTTTTGACCATCCGTTGACTATTTAATTTTTTTGTCAGCTTTTTTTATCGATTTTTTTTAATTCTTTGTAAGAAAAAATGCTTTTTTTTGCTACGATTTATAAGCCAAAGTGCTATGCTTTTTTCTAATAATTTTGTGTGCTATGGTTTATAAGTAAAAGTGTTATATTATTTCTAGGCAAAAGCATAACACATTCACCTAACATAAAGAAGCACATATAGGCAAAAGCGTAACACCTTTCACCTAGTCATAGAGAAGCACATGTAGGCGAAAAGTGTAGCGTATGTCAGCCATAAAAAATCACATCTAGGAAAAAGCGTAGCACATTTCAGCCACAGAGAAACACATCTAGGCAAAAGCGTAGCACCTTTCACCTAGCATAGAGATGCACATATAGGCAAAAACGTAGCGCACTTCAGCTAGCCATAGAGAAGTACATATAGGCAAAAAGCGTAGCACATTTCAACCATATAAAAGCACATCTAGGCAAAAAGCGCAGCATATTTCAGCCATAGAGAAGCACATCTAGGCAAAAAGTGTAGTACATTTCACCTAGAATAGAGAAGCACATATAGGCAATAGCGTAGCACACTTCTCCTCGCATAGAGAAGCACATATAGGCAAAAGCGTAGCACACTTCAGCTAGCCATAGAGAAACACATATAGTAGCACATTTCAGTCATAGAGAAACACATCTAAGCAAAAAGTGTAGCATGTTTCAGCCATAGAGAAGCACATCTAGGCAAAAAGTGTAGTACATTTCACCTAGAATAGAGAAGCACATATAGGCAATAGCGTAGCACACTTCTCCTCACATAGAGAAGCACATATAGGCAAAAGCGTAGCACACTTCAGCTAGCCATAGAGAAACACATATAGTAGCACATTTCAGTCATAGAGAAACACATCTAAGCAAAAAGTGTAGCATGTTTCAGCCATAGAGAAGCACATCTAGCAAATAGCGTAGCATACTTCACCTAGCATAGAGAAGCACATATAGGAAAAATCGTAGCACACTTCAATTAGCCATAGAGAAGCACATATAGACGAAAAGTGATGCGGGGATAAGTTGTTGTTGCCTGATCTAGACACCAAACCTCAAACAGAAACTCGAACAAAGAAGATTGGCAGAATTAGATGAGAAGATGATAGAAAGATAAGTCGAATGATAGGCCAATTGGAAGTAAATCAAACAACGATAAAACCCTTGAACTTAGGAACAAGAACTTTACCGAAAGATGAAGAAACTCCAATAGATTACAACCAAACACAATGGCTATGGTAGGCCAAGGCACCTGAAGGATGCTCTATGGAGCCTTGATAGAACCAACCTTATGGAGGAGATTGACGCACACAAGTACAACTAGGGCGAGTTCAACAACAATGTTCTCAAGCACTCTTCTCACAAAAGCTCTCTTTTGGAGGACATAAAACAACGTTTCTCAATTAATAATAATCATCTTTGCTTACCTAAAACATTAACTAGGGAAAGCTTTATATAAGGTTCATAAGGAGGTCAATTAAAATAAATAAAGCAATTAAAAGTATTTCCTAAAACAACTTAAATGAAATAATCCCGAAAACAACTAAAATGGAGAGTCTCGGAAACGTCTTCTGCCTCGTTGACGTGATCGCCATCGGAGAGACGCGATCGCGGTTTAAGGTCTTCAGCTACGGATTTTGCATTTTAATTTAACGTGATCTGAATTCTTCGAGACGCGGTCAGGTTGCGATCGCTATCATAAAGACGCGGTCGCGGTTTGGAAATATGTCGCTGACATCTCTTTTTGAAACGGCTTGTTCTCTCTCGTCCGAGATCGGAATTGAGTGATTCCAAATCCCAGAGTTTTATCTTGAAGTATAGTTTATTTCCTCTGTAATACTTGCCTTCTCATCTTGACTCGAACCCGATCTCTACGAACTTGAATGGCTACAATACGAACTCGGGCTACTATCAATGACTTCGATTATGACTCATACCGATCTTTAGCCCCTGCTCCAGTGGTTAGCACATCTCTAGATTTAGGGTGAAGTGTCCTTGATAGCTCGGATGCTCTTGATGGTAGCTCAGATGCCCCCACATCAAAAAGCGTAGCACATTTCAGTCATATAGAAGCACATATAGGCAAAAGCGTAACACACTTCAGCTAGCCATAGAGAATCACATACAGGCAAAAGCGTAGCACACTTCAGCTAGCCATAGAGAAGCACATATAGGCGAAAAGCGTAGCACATTTCAGACATAGAGACGCACGTCTAGGCAAAAAGTGTAACACATTTCGCCTAACATAGAGAAGCACATATAGGCAATAGCGTAGCACACTTCAGCTAGCCATAGAGAAGTACATATAGGAAAAGGCGTAACATATTTCAGTCATATAGAAGCACATTTCAGCTATAGAGTAACACTTGTGGTAGCACATGCTTTGCACATTCAAATTTTGGCCAAAAAATACCAAAGCACATTTCAGACATTTTGAAGCACTTAATTTTGTAAGTACAAAATCCGGCCTAAAAAAATATTTTTTGGACCAAAAAAAAAATTAAAAATTAAAAAGTCAACGCCGATCAATGGTCAAAGTCGATCAAACCCGATCAATGGTCAACCACTTGAGTCAAAACCCTAGAAGAGTGTAATCCTAGTCATTGAATTCTCTAGTTAAGATATTTCTCATTTCTCATTTTAATGTTTATTTCTCATTTGATCTTTTCACATATTTAATGTGATGCTAACTAATTATCAAAATAAAGTATATTTATACATGTATAATCTTTTGTAGGTATAAAATTAAATATTAGTTGTTAGATATCAAAGTATAAATCCTTAATAAATCAATATAGGGTTTATCTAATGTGTCTTTAAGGGTATACAATAAATAACATAAAAAGAGAATGAAAATACATTGAAAATGTGATTTTTTTTTGTTGGGATGGGTTTATCCCTTTTCGTAGGGAGTAGTGCTATGTGTTAATTTTGTGCCCAAAAACACATATTAGAAAGACCCATTAATATATTGATAATTAGTAATAGAAAATTATATTTACGAACATTTATTAACTTTTGCAAGTATAAAATTAAATATTGATACTAATCTATTGGGAACCGGTAAGATTTGAGTACTTGTTTAAGGTTTTTGCATAGAATCACCCCTTATTTGGGCCGATTTGCATGAAACCACCATTTATTTGAGTATTGATTTAAAATCACCTCTTAATTCACTTTTTCTTACAAAATCCCACCCCAAGCTAATTTCTGTTAACATTTCCGTCAAATTTTTAAATGACCATTTTGCCCTTCACATTTTAAACAAACTACAATCAATCACCAGGTTTTAGGGTTCTTTGAAAGTGTTGATTTTCTGAATTCGGGTTTCTTTGGGATCAGAAATCTCTTCAAGCAATTACTTTGAGTCCACATCCACCATCAAATTGAGTTTAGCAGAAAAATCAATATAAAAACTACATCAAAAATCAAAAGGTGACCTAATACTAGCTAGATAATGAGATGGGCAATTACCCTCTTTGCCATGGTTGAAGACTGAAATCTCCTTTTGAGTAAAACATCATGGTAACTCCACATGATGTTGCTATGATTGAATACAGAAGGCATATTACAATAAATCCAGATTAACCCATAAACAAAACCCTAAATTTGAAATCCAAATCAAAAATCGAGTCAAAACCCTAAATTGCTTAAATTCGCAAATCGAAATAACCTAACAATGGCTCACCCAACAAGAACCATGATCAGTTGGGCCCCCTAGATTTTCGAGGCCATGTGCAGTCGACCACTTTGCATACGCTCGTGACCAGCCCTGGAGCAACGTCATCTACATGTATGACTTCTCTTTCTTCAATTGTCTTGGTTTTCTCATTCTTGTGGGTTGCGGCTGTTCTTCCATTTTTCTATCATATTTCTTACTTTTTATTTCCAACTTATACTAATCCCTCTCACCCCTTTGATTTTCATCCTCCTCGTGACCGCCTCAATTTTTTGCAACGAGCTCAATATCAAAGCATCAATGACCTCTCTAATGTATGCAGAGCTTTTTCAAGTTTGAGAAGTTATGTTACAATTCATTCATTGTGTTGATTCCCACCACTTAGTTGGGGCCCAACTAAGAAGGGGTGAAAGCGCTTGAAGATATGGCGAGCGGCGACGCGTGAGAGGCGACAAAGCTCGTTGTGCGGCAACGACGACGATGAAGCGAGCTGAGGCAGAGATTGGCGAAGGCAGGAACAACGGCATGCAGAAGCAATTGTGGTGAGATTGAAGGGAACAGTTGAATGAAATTTCTCTTATTTTAGTCGTCGAACTCGGGATAGCACACTGTTTTGTAAATCTTTAGAGTCTTCTCTTGAGGTAGCACGCTGTGAGCGCGTGACTTCTTCAATCAGCGTGTTGTCATCATGGATGGTCGACATACAAAGAAGACTTGATGTTAGCGTGTTGGTTCTCTGGCTTGCCACTAGCCTTGCCCCCATTGATTGGGTGGCATTGACGATGTGTTATGTGCGAGCCCGAGTAATTGGACCTTCTGAAAGTACGCTCACAGAGTCATAGCATGCTCTTCTTCTAGTAGCAACAAGGTAAAGACGATTCAACATAGACTACTTTCAAGGAAACCAAAATCAACAGTTGAACATCCTGCAAACAATCAAAACAAAAACAAAAAAGGGCGCAAAACTAAACAACCAACAAGATATCGGATTATGCATTCCAATTCTAACAAGTTACCAACAGTCCAACGCAACAGAACTACGTAAAATCTATATGCACTACATTTTCTCTCTTTCCACACTACATTTCTATACGCCCATAATGGGCGTACGCTCGTTTCGGGCGGACAGGCAAAAAAATTTGATATACGTATACAATTTTGTAAAAAAATACAAAATACATCTTGTACGCTAGAAACGGGCGTACGCCCATTTCGAGCGTACCGTAATGATAATTTTTCCCCAAATAAATTAAAAAAAATTAAAAAAAAATTAAAAAAATTCCGTACGCTGGCACGCCCATTTCCAACATACAACATTTTTTTTTGAAATTTTTTTTATTACGATTTTAAAAAAAAATTAATAAATTACGTTAGTATATAATAACAATAATAGGTCATATTTCACATCTGCCTCTTTGCTCTAGTGGTAAAGAGCTGCACTAACATCTCACTTTTTTCGAGCGTACCGTAATGATAATTTTTCCCCAAATAAATTAAAAAAAATTAAAAAAAAATTAAAAAAATTCCGTACGCTGGCACGCCCATTTCCAACATACAACATTTTTTTTCGAAATTTTTTTTATTACGATTTTAAAAAAAAATTAATAAATTACGTTAGTATATAATAACAATAATAGGTCATATTTCACATTTGCCTCTTTGCTCAGAGGTCTTGAGTTTGAATCTCAACACTAACATCTCACTTTTTTTATTTTTGGGTAAAAAATAATGGAAAGAGAGGAGGGGGGAGTCGAACTTGAGACCTCATGGGCATGTAATGAAGTGAAACCACTAGACTAATGAATCATATTGATATATTGGTAATATTAATACTACAAGTTACAATCGAATTTGGGCTCACCTCATTATTTTATTACAATAACAGTTTTTTTAATCTTGGTCTCAAATATCTATATCTATAGACTATTAATTATTTTAATAATTTCTAAAAAATAATTATTTAAATAATAAGGTGTATCTTATTGACATATATGTAATATTAATACTACAAGTGATGATCGAACTTGAATCTACCTCATTATTTGTTGAATTAATTACTTAAATAATAAGGTGTATCTTATTTGTCTCAAATAATTATTGAATTAATTACTTAAAAAATATTTTCAAATAGCACATCTAAAAATTGATATAGTGGCAAGATAGGATTCTAACGAATTGTAGAAAAGATAAGGATAAGATCTTGCATATAACACATCTAACAACCAATCTTGCATAATAGTTTTACGTATTTTTGATTCAAAATAGTTATGCAAAATGAATAAAATCTTGCATAATACTTAACGTACAAATAGTTATGCAAGAAATGACGCGAAAATCGAGTAAAACCGAGTTAGAACGACTAACGGCGCAAAAATCGAGTAAAACTGACTTAGAACGACTAATGGCGCGAAAATCGAAAAAATGTGGATAGAGTAGAGTATAGGGTATAGGGTATAAGGTAGGGTATAGGATATAGTGGATAGTGAATGTGGATATATAGTGGATAGTGAATGTGATAAGTGGTTAGTTTGGGCCCAATTTGTTTAAACGCCTTAAAACGATAAAAATCAAAATTTCAAAATTGTAACATGATAGAAAATAAAGCCCATAGTCGTTATCAATTCACAAAATCGGAAAAAAATAATCGAAAACGTCAACGGGCCTAATAAGGCCGAATTGAGATTTAGTGAGGCCCATTATCAAAAAAACAACATAAAACGGCTTAATAAGACCTTAAACCGTAAAAAAAATGAAATGTAAAAGTTGTATTTGAGCATTACCAATATGACGGTTTCATTTTTATAAGAAAATAACAAAATGAACACTTCGAAATATCTAAACAAGCACTTTCACCTAGTAACGAGTTAATCTCAAGTATATAAGTCGTATAGTTTTACTCATATGTGTGTGATATCACTTCGTTACTCAAATAAACTTTATATAAAACTTTCATTAAATGTTACGAAACACTCAAATAATCCAAAATAATGACATTTCACATCTTTGTAATGTCGTTATTGATTGATTACTCTATATTTAATGAAAGTTTTAATGAAATACGCATACATATATGATTAAACAAGCAATAACGACAATACGAATATGTGAAATGTCGTTATTTTAGATTATTTGAGTGTTTTATAAAATTTAATGAAAGTTTCATGCAAAGTTTATTTGAGTAACGAAGTGATATCACACACATATGAGTAAAACTATACGACTTATATACTTGAGATTAACTCGTTACTAGGTGAAAGTGCTTGTTTAGATATTTCGAAGTGTTCATTTTGTTATTTTCTTATAAAAACAAAACCGTCATATTGGTAATGCTCAAATACAACTTTTACATTTCAATTTTTTTGCGGTTTAAGGTCTTATTAAACCGTTTTATGTCGTTTTTTGATAATGGGCCTCACTAAATCTCAATTCGGCCTTATTAGGCCCGTTGACGTTTTCGATGATTTTTTTTCGATTCTGAGAATTGATTACGACTATGGCCTTTATTTTCTATCATGTTACAATTTTGAAATTTTAATTTTTATCGTTTTAGGGCGTTTAAACGAATTGGGCTCAAACTATCCATTTAACACATCCACTATCCACATTCAATATCCACTATCTACTATCCACATCCACTATCCACTATCCTATACCCTAAGTCGGATTTGCTCGTTTTAAGTCGGTTTTACTCGATTTTTCCGCCAACTCAATTTAAGTCTGTTTTACTCGATTTTCGCGCCAACTCGTTTTAAGTCTGTTTTACTCGATTTTTTGTGCCGTTACTCGTTTTAAGTGTGTTTTACTTAATAAGACTAAGTTTTATATTTTTCAAACATAATTAACCATCGATGGTGTTGATATCTTTAATCCAAGTTTGTGTTGAAATTTTTTAAACATAATTTATCATTTGTCATATATTCTATAAATTTTGTAGTTTTTGTTGAAATATATTTGGTTTTATATTGAATAAGGATTTATTTATTAATATATATTATTTAAATAACAATATTAGAAATAGAAAGAAAATATTTTGGGAATGATATGGATTATCATAGTTTTTTATCTTAAAATATATTATAAATATAAAAAAGCTTACACACCTGCTTACTTGAATAATTCTTTTTCCTCAAAATTATTAAAATAATTAAATCAATAAATATGTGGGAAAAAAATAAAAATTCTATTTTTCTAACAAAAAATGAGGTAGATTCAAGTTCGATCATCACTTGTAGTATTAATATTATAAATAATACCAATAAGATACACATTATTATTTAAATAAATATTTTTTCTCGAAATTATTAAAATAATTAATTCTATTGATATATGAGACTTGTACTATTAATATTACAAATAGATCAAAAAATCTGTTATTCTAATAAAATAGTGAGGTGAACCCAAATTTGATTGTAACTTGTACTATTAATATTACAAATATATCAATATGATTCCTTAGTCTAGTGGTTTCACTTTATTATATCCCACGAGGTCTCAAGTTCGACTCTCCTCCACCTCTCTTTTCATCGATTTTTACCAAAAAATAAAAAAGGTGAGATGTTAGTGTTGAGATTCGAACTCAAAACCTCTAGGCAATCAATGGAGCTCTTTACCACTAGAGCAAAGAGGCAGATGTGATATATGACCTATTATTGTTATTATATAATAACGTAATTAATTAATTTAAAAAAAAATCGCAATACCAAAAAAATTCGAAAAAAAATGTTGTACGTTGGAAATGGGCATACGCCCATTTCCAACGTACGGAATTTTGTAATTTTTTTTGTAATTTTTCATTTATTTGGGAAAAAAATTATCATTACGGTACGTTGGAAATGGGCGTGGGCATACAGACCAATTTTCAATTTTTTTAGCGTATACGTATACGTATACGTATGCATATGTATACTCGAGAAATTGCACGGTACGCCAATTTTGGGCGTGTAGTTTAAAAAGTTTCAAAATGTAGTACGTATAGACCCCGCGCAGAACTAGTAACCTATAAGGTATTTCAAGGAGCATGGTTACCTTGTGTTCAATACAACAAAATAGTAATTCTAACATCTCGCAAATTAGGGTTCTTCAAGTTGAAACACAAATCAAATGTAAAACAATCTATTAGGGTTTTTCATGTTTAAACAAAAATAATTTTCTCAAGGTTACCTTTCTTTAGCCTAAATTCTTTGATTGACTTCCAATTGTTTGACTCCTCTTGAGACAACCTTTCAGTCTCCTCACCCTTCAACAATCAATGCATTTTCACCCTTTATAATGAGAAAATTCATTGGATTTGATGGAGTAAAGTGAGAATCAAAAACCACAATAAGCTAGTAGAATAAAGGTCTTCATTTTCGTAATGTTTCATCTTAATATTTTGATTTTGCTTGAAATTTAAGCTAGCTTATCATTTTTTCCCATAAAAAGCTACATCAACCAAACACTCATTCTAAATCTAGATTTCCTTAAGTTAGCTTAAATTCTTCAAATTAAGGTAGCTTACTGAAGATCTCAAGTTGCTGAACAGAGCCATGCTATTTTCTTGAATTTACATGTCACGTGGGTAAGTGATGATGCACGTGCATCACTAATATCATTCTTCGTTGATGCATGGATCTAGCTTCAACTTTTTCAAAACTCGATCCCCGAATTTCATCATCTAGAATTTCCCACTAGCTTATCCACCGGTACGCCATTTCAAAGGAAGTGGAATGTTGGTGTAGCCGGTAATGTCCATTTGGGGAGCGAGAAGAAGATAGAGATAGCATGTACCCACCTGAAGAGTTCCCACTAGCTTACAGTTACATCTGAATTGATTCTGATTAGTTCTCGGTCATTCAACATTTACCAAATAATTGAAATGAAAAATGCATTGACATCTATGTGACTTATCGAAGCTGAAGTGCATCTCTTAGAGGCTTAACTGACTTATGATTGGTTCATCATTCTTTTGCACAACCTTCTAATTCTTGATTCACCCCACACGGTCACACACACTATTTATACATGTGAACTAGCATAGTGCACTGAAAGTCTGGGGTACATAGGTGTACTACATTATCTTAGAAGTTCTAGCTTGATGCTTCGATTACAACAAAAATATTGCGAGAAAGTCTAGGAAGATGTAGCAAGGAGCATGTATTATATGGAGATTTGATATGATTCTTGTTGAATAAAAAAGAAGGGAAGTGTAAAGAGTAAAGAGGTTTTGAACATGATGTAGTGAGTTTGAACTACATAAAGTTTCTTTTCTGTTTCTAGGTTATCCGATTTGATCAACGTGTATATAGTTCACCCAAATTGGATATACCAAGTGACAAGCTTGAATTATAAACAATTATTTCTTGCAGGGAGATTACATACAAATATAAACAATCAATTTCTTGCAGGGAGATTACATACAAATATACAACAGAGAAATTCAAATAGATGTTTGCTCAAACATTTTATCAAACACTTGGAGTGCATCATTCTATGCTTGTATTATCATCTCATTTTGACTAGAAAACAATCCAAAAAATGTTGATTGTTACCATTGATCATGCTACTGTAATAAAAACCAAACAATTTCTTTCAGTAAAGAATTCCACAGTGTGCTCAATATCTTGCGGAAACATTTTTTGTAAGAAAATGAAGAACATGTTTTGATCACGCCGACCATTACAATACTTTTAACAAATAACACAGACTAGAGAAAGTTGAAATCATCATGGACTTGCTAGTCCATATTAGATATAAAGGCCGAGTTACTTGGCACTCGCTTCTCATGCCCAACCCAATAACTTTCGTTTTCCACAACTCTTCCCAGTTCAGTTAGTGTACCTTGCGCTTTTGATATACAGATGGCCACGAACCCTGGTACTTCCTTCCTCAACGTCATCTCAAGGAGTCGGTGCTTTGCAACCCCGAGGAGAGTGACGTCGCTCAGATTGTCTATGGCACCCATGGTTATATGGGTGAACTCTCAAGGGTTCCAAACTGGGGAACCTTACTAAGTTTAGAGACCATTGACAAAAAGTTTTCCGGAAGACGAGGACTTTCATCAGGGCCGTTCCGAGGATTTTGGAGGCCTTGTGCAAACAATTTTTTTTTTTATGAATTTGCTTTTACAAAATTTTCATATAAATAGGGACTGTTGCATAACAAAATACTTTTTCTCTCTTATTAAATATAATGATAAAACTCTTTTTCAATTATGATATTGATTTTTTGATAAATTCGCTTTAACAAATTTTTCATATAAATATAAATATTTTTATAGATGGTTGCATAACAAAATTCTATTTTTCTCTTATTAAATATAATGATAGAGCTTTTTTTTAAATATAATATTGATTTTTTACAAAGGTTTTATAATTTGTAGTTTTAAACTTGTAAATCTCAATATAAATTGTCTTATAAAAGTTTGGGAAAAATAAAATGGAGCATTCGAACACAAGACACCCTTCACATGTGGTGAACATCTTACCACTAGAGCAACATAAGCATTTTGTTTATTTCCATACTTAATTTTAATATATAGAAGTTTTCGAAATTTGAGGCCCTTTAAAATTTGGGGGCCCTGTTCCGTTGGGCCTAATAGAACACCCTCCGGGCCGGCCCTGACTTCCATGATGACAACTGAGTCTAGTTAGGGCAGAATGGATTTCACGGCTGGTGAATCCGTTTGGGATGAAATTTGGAGGGATTATACCTCTTGGTCCTATATTTGCTGTGTCCAAACACGAAGCCCAACGGAGGTCAAAGGGAAAGGATATGGGTGTTGTAAGATCTGAATTTGTTTCTGATCGTTTGTCCTTATCTTTTCAAACTGGTTGTCTGGATATTGATGAATCTTGGATATGTTTCACAAAATGAAGATGTGTCCAAATTTGACGGCCAACCGATTTATGAACAGAAGATATAGATCATGGCTTTTAGGGAATTTAGGATTTTATCATTATTCTACTTACTTTGGTGGAAGACATTCTTAGACTATTTATATGCTCGTTTAGGGTAGATTTGACAAATTGAAATATTTTCTAGTTTTCGTTCAGTTTTCTTTAGACGCCTTAGTTATAGCTTTAGCTGTATTTTGATTCGATTGAATCAGATGGATTCTTGTTTTAATTCAGTTGAGAGTTGTTTGGATTTTAGTGGATTCCTTTATTCGAGTTGCTCGATCGAGTTCAAGAAGTTTTGGTGAATTGGTTTGAGGATTCAAATCTTGAAAGAACCATAGGTGGATTTTGGGGGTTGTCTCAAGTCGAACAAGCCAATCTAGGTGGATTCCCATATCGCCAGTGTTCTCTTATCGAAATTCATTCGATCGTCTTCCGCAACGGTTTCACAACTTTTCTTTGCCTTTAACCATCTTCGTTGTGCACAAAATGGATGTTCCTTCCTCCTGTAATTTTCATCCTGCAGATTCTTCTGCCTCAGCTCTTTTGCGATCGAACTCCATACAAAGTTCATTGTTCTCTTTTCAACTTCATCAAAAGTGCACTTGGATAACTCATTTGTTTGCATAGCATAGTATGACACCGTTGTGACAATTGAGTGGGCAAGAATCATGCGGCCAACCGTGCAGACGAGTTTGACTTTCCAACCTACGAGCTTTGAGTCGATTCGATCAAGCACATAGTTAAACGAAGTTTTTGTCATCTGTTTCTTAGATATGGGGATGGCGAGATACCTACCAAGATGTTCATAGCGCTCATTGTCGTACTTTTGCATATTTGGTCAACTATTTATGGGGTAGAATTAGAGTACAAAACATAGTTGGTGAAGGGTCATCTCAGAATCAACCAACGCCGATAGTTCACGAGTTCAACGACGCGTTGACTCGTTTGAGAGACAAGGAGATTAAACAAGAGCTAGACAAGTTAGTCACATTGTTCTTGTCTAAAGAGCTTAGCATTACAGAGGATCCCTTGGAACCACCTTTGAATAACATGTTTGTCGTTGGAGTTCAAGACGAGCCAGATCCGGGCAAAGGCGATGGGAATTTTCACTACAGAGGCAAAACTGCGACCGCGACTCCCATACCCACGAATGTGGTCCGACGACAGGAAAATCCATATCCTCTAGATTAAAACCACGGCCGTGGTTACAATCCTGTCACTTTTCCGAGTTTTGTTCGTTTTGGCTTATTCTGGGATTATTTCTTTCATTCATTTAATTTATTTTAGGAAACTCTTTTAATTAGGTTATTTCCTTTTTAATTTGGCAGTCTTTGAACCCTATTTAAGGTTTGCCCTAGTAATTGTTTTAGGTTCCCAGACTTTGATATTGAATACAACGTTTATAGTTTTACTCCCAAAAGAGAGCTTTTGTGAGAAGAGTACAATTGTGTGCATTGTTGTTGAACTCGCCTAGTTGTTCTTGTGTGTATCAATTTCCTCCATAAGGTTGGTGCTATCGAGTCTCCATATAGCATTCTCGAGGTTCATTGGTCTTCCGTAGCCATTGTGTTTGGTTGTAATCATGGGGTTTCATTATCATTCAGTAAGGTTCTTGTTCTTAAGTTCAAAGGTTTTATCGTTGTTTGATTTTGTTCCATTGCCTATCATTCGATTTATCTTTCTATCACCTTCGTTCTAATTCCGCACATCTCTTTGTTTCGAGTTACCGTTCGAGTTTTGGTGTCTAGATCACCAACATCAGCTTATCCTCGCATCAAATTGGTATCAGAGCCATACTGACACCATTACCGTATTCACAAGGACACCACGAGTCCACCATCATCTGAAAACCAAAAAACGTTATCAGTTTTAGTTTCATGTCTTTCAGTTTCTATCGGAAATTGATTTTAAGTCTTTTTCGTACTTTGATCATCTTTGTTGAGTCTTTTCAGGTTGCGTACAAGAAACATGAATCTGTTTGTGTTTTGTGGAGATCAAAGATTGGAGTTTGGAGTAGGGGTGAGCAAAAATATCCGATCCGGCCGATCCAATCCGATAATCCGTCGATCCGATCCTGAAAAATCCTTATCCGAAAAAATCCGATTAAGTTTTATCCGAATCCGGTCCAATCCGGACGATTTTTCCGGATATTTGGATCGGATACGGATCAAGATATTTAGCTAACGGATATCCAAAAATATCCGATACTATTATTTTATTATATAAATATGTTATTATAGAACTAAAACATACTTTTAAAAGTGTAAATGATTCAATAATTGTCTTTATACATTTTTAATTAATTTGATATATTTTCTCAACACAAAATTCTCTTATATAAAAACATAACTTTGGTTGTTGTTCTTGAAATTTTAAACTTTAATTGCTTATTTAAATTGTTAACTCACTAAATAAATCAAATAAATTAATTTTCACATCTTAATTCCTCTATATAATATATATGATTATATATTTACATTAAATTTCAATTTTGAATTTTTTATTTTAAAAGAAATAAAAACTTTAATTTAATTTTCATATATCTTCTAGAAATCGGATAATTAGGATATCCGAGTCAAATATCTTATTCGATCCGCTCCAAAACGGACCGGACACGGATCGGGGTTTTGTGATTTTTTTTACCGGATATCCGGGGTTCCGGATCGGATCGGATATATTCGTTTGCTCAGCCCTAGTTTGGAGCACCTTGTTCAGAAATTTTACTCAAACCATCACCATCACATAGCCGATCGAACCACCACCCTCTTCCACCACTTTCACCACCAACGAACTCCCATCACCGCCACCATCTTCAGTTCCCCCCCCTTCAAGAAAACGCAGCCGTCAAAACCCTAGAAGTTGTTGAAAAGTTGTTTCTTGCGCCACAAGACGAAATCTTTTACAATGAAAATCTCAACTCCAGAGGAGGAAAAGTCAAAGTTAGTTATAATTTTAGTATTTTCCAATTTTGCTGAGATTAATATCTCCTATTGAGTCTGTATTTTTATTTTGATGAGAATTTTTTTTGGGAGAATCAAGGTGAAAATCCCAAACTTTCAAGGCAAATGTGATCCCGGCGTCTACATGGACTGAGAGACGAAGATTGAGCAGGTTTGGTCTTTCCATAACTTCCCCAAACATAAGAAGGTGCAACTCGCAGCCTTAGAGTTTAATGGATATGCACTAGTATGGTGGGATAACTTGGTAGAAGAAAGGATTAGGAATCGAGACCCTCCTGTTACCACTTGGGATCAAATGAGGGCAATGATGAGAGCTCGATTTGTGCCTCACCGCCATACAAGGGATCTAAGGAAACGTCTTGAGAATTTGAAGCAAGGATCCATGAGTGCCGAGGAGACCTACTAATACGAATCTTCTTGACTTGTATGCCTCGGGAAGGATCGTGGTAGAAAGGGAAGCCGTCGTTCTTCAGCTCGTCTCGGATTGATAAGTATTGAGTCTTTCAACTCAATAAGAATTCGAAGGTCTTGAGAGTCCACTTAAGGGATGAACGAATTCGATAGGTAGGCTTGATGACAGTTCGCTAATGAGAACAACTCCGAATCCAATCAGTGGGGTTTGACGAAGAAGGTTTAAGGGAGGAGATAACTCAACTTCAATGCTTAAACTCAAATTCAACGTGAAAACAAACAGTGACAATGGAGCTCCTTATATAGATAACTCCAACTAATTAAAACAGGAAAAAAAACTAAGGGAATAAAACGACGACTCCTAAACCTAGTTCTCAGCCAAACTCAATAAAGAAAGTAATAAAAACTTGAAAACATAAAACCAAACAGTTAAACAATAGATCGCAAAGAACGACCGCGATCGCGTCCGACCACCCGCGGTCGCGGTTTGGTCGCGGTTGTTGCTGCTGGATTTATGTTATCTCATTCTCCATGGGGGACGTCAAGGCCTAGGACTCAATGGTGATGTCGTTACTAGGTCGTCCTCCTGATATCGCTTCATTCTCCCCTTCTTAGCCTCGAAGCGTCCTCGCTTCGATCGTGTAGGTGCACAGGAGAAGAAGACATCAAGTAATATGGAGCATCTCCCCTTCTTAAGAACAAACTCATCTGTTGGGAGCACTCCAAACACAAAATTAATGGGGACTGAAACCAAAGTTGTTGTGGTGAATGGTGTCATATTTGCAAGTGTTTGAACACCAGAAGGCATCCAAGAAAGCTTTGGTGTGAAGGTTGTATGTATCATCAATGGAAGTTCCTGCTCACAGTTGCCACAATTTGAGGACTCGTCCTCCTCATTGTCTTCAATGGAATCCACAACTTGGGAAGGAATCTGATATGTGATCGACTCCTCAATTACTGACACTTCAATTATTGATTCCAAGTTGAGAACCGATACCTGATTGAGCTTTTGGGCTGCTTCTATGAGAAGTTCATGCGGATCGATCATCTCCTTGGCTCGTTGGTCGAGAATTTGTTGTATCCTGGCGATTTCTTCCTTTAGCCGAGCACATTCAGCCTCGAGGTCTGATGGACGATGCTCCTTTGTACGTGACTTGGGAGCCTGTGCTTGAGGATGACGTTTTTGAGGTGCGTTGTAGCGTTGTGGGGATGGCATGTAGCGTTGTGGGTTAAAAAGATATGGAGGTGGGAGCCAACCGGGAGGCATGTTGGCGTAAGGGCTCACACCACCGAATCGTTCATAGTCGTCCCACTCTTCATCATCGTCATCAGACTAGTAATCATCGAACCGTCTTGTGATCCGACGATATGACATAGGGAAAACTAGGGTTGTATGGGTAAAAACCTAAAATTAGGGTTCTGTCAGCGGCGGCGAGGCGATCGCCACTTTTGAGACGCGATCGCGTGGCTTTTTGGCATACAGCGGCGGGTTCGTATTTTAAGGGTTTTGGATGGGCAAACGAACTCCGATTTGGACAAATCTTATATGTATGGACTCGTCTTGAAAAGCTCTAGATGACAGTGGAGGTTTTTCTGGCAAAATGAAAAATATTTGGGGCCGAAATCCGGGTAGAAGTCAACAGGATTTTTAGGGTTTATGGTTTTGTGTGCGAAATTTGGTGGAGAGGATATGGAAGGGAATGGAAAGTAAAAGTTTAAGAATGACTACACCTTAAACCGATGGGCTCTGATACTAATTGATATGAAGGAGGAGATGTGGGGGTAGAAAGGATAGTCTTCTAAACTCCTTCAAGGTTGGGATATGTATTGAATCTCTCGATTCAACAAGAACTCGATGTCTTGAGAGTCCACTCAAGATATGAACGAATTCAAACGGTATGCTTGATGACAGTTCGCTAACGAGAACAACTCCAGATCCAATCAGTAGTATGATATCGAAGCAAAGGAAGGAGATAAAACTCAAACTTAAGCTCTGCTATAAAATTCAACGTGAAAACGAAGTAAACAATGAAACTCCTTATATAAATAACTCCAACAAACTCAAAACATGGAAAATAAACTAAGAAAATAAAACGACGATTGCTAAACCTAGTTCTCAGCCAAACTCAATAAAGAAAGTAAGAAAACTCTAAAACATAAAACCAAACAGTTCAGCAAAATGTTCAACAGTAGATCGTAGAGGAATGATCGCGAACGCGTTTGACCACCCGCGGTCACGGTTTGGTCGCGGTTGATGCTGCTGGATTTCTGTGATCTCATTCTCCATCGGGGACGCCAAGGCCTAGGACTCAATGGTGATGTCGTTGCTAGGTCGTCCTCCTGATATCGCTTCACCCACAATGCTATGCAAATAAAGCCAATGTGATTGAGGATTAAGAAACGACTATAGTAAGGTACCTTAGAATTCTCAATTCGTTTTTGGATAATGAAATAGATTTGTTTCCTTATAGTTTCATGACCGTTCTGCTTCACTTGGCCATCAAAGTGAAGAAGAAATTCAAGGCTAGAAGTCAAGGAAGCAAGAATGCAAGTGTATCTTCCAACGCTTGGAAAAATCAGCAAGGGAGTTCGAACTTCCCATCAAGCCGAGATGATCTCTCCAAGCAACTAAGCAAGGATCAAGGTGGTCCCTGAAGGAACCCTCCCCCAGATAGCCCAACCCCTACACGAGCCATAATTGGTCCCTCTAATGGACCTAAAGTGAGTACTTATAACCCTTCTATTAGACCTATAGATATTGAATGTTGTAAGTGTAGAGGAAAAGGTCACATGATGAAAGATTGTCCTAATTCTAGTGTGTTAATTATTAATCATCTAGGTGAACATGAATGTGAGAGTGAAAAGGAAAATAACCTAAGTAATGATCATGATGAGGATAATTCTGAAAATGAAATTGAATATGAGCATGGTGATTCTTTGATTTGTAAGAGAACTTTGCATGTACAACCGACCCCTTGTTGGGATAACCAAAGACAGAATTGATTTCATACTAGATGTTTGGTTAAGGGAAAGGTTTGTAATATGATCATTGATGGAGGTAGTTGTTGCAAGATTGCTAGTACCGAATTGATTTTTAAATTGCAACTTGCTACTAGTTATCACCCTAGGGCTTACAAATTGCATTGGATGTATGAATGTGGTGAATTGAAAGTTCAAAAGCATGCTAAGATCACTTTTACAGTAGATCGTTATGGGGTACGGTCATATGTGATGTTGTTCCTATGCAAGCTTGTCATACGGTGTTACATAGGCCATGGAAATATGATAGAAAGTTTTTTCATGATGGTCACTCTAACCGACATTCATTCACTTTTAATGGTAAGAGTGTTGTCCTTAAGTCTATGACTCCAACATAGATTGCAGAAGCATACGATAAGAAGAAGGACAAGGACAAGGCGCAAGAAAAAGAGGTGAAAGAAGCCGAGGAACAAATTTTGCAGAACCAAAACCGTGCATGCGGTTCCAAAACCGCCACAACGGTTCCGATGACAGAAGAACAGTATCCGCGTAAACAAAACCGTGCCCGCAGGTCTAAACGCAGCTGTAGTTTCTGTCACAGAACCCGAGTTGAGTTTGCACCCTTCTTCTTCGAGCGTCCCTTTGGCGTTCAAATCAGAGTTGCAAGGTGAGTATTTACCCCTAGATACTACTTTGATGTTATTGTGCAAGAGATTTGTGATGCTAGGTGAAGAAACCAAGGCTGCCTTACCTCCGAGCATACAAGCTATCTTAGAAGAGTTTAGAGATGTGTTCCCAAATGAGATTCCAGCAGGACTACCACCATTGCGAGGTATTGAACACCAAATAGATCTTATTCCCAGAGCCTCTTTACCCAATAGGCCAACCTATAAGATGAATCCTCAGGAGTGCAAGAGCTCATAAATAAGGGTTATGTGCGAGAAAGCCTTAGTCCATGTGTTGTCCTCGTCTTCTTAGTACCAAAGAAAGATGACTCCTGGAGGATGTGTGTTGATTGTCGAGCTATCAATAACATAACCATCAAGTATCGTCATCCAATACCAAGGCTAGACGACATGTTAGATGAGCTTCATGGATCCACGAACTTCACCAAAATCGATCTAAGAAGTAGCTATCATCAAATTAGGACGAGGGAAGGCGATGAATGAAAGACCTTTAAGACTAAGTTTGGTCTCTATGAGTGGCTTGTAATGTCATTTTGTTTGACAAATGCTCCTTCTACTTTTATGAGACTCATGAATCATGTTTTGAGGAACTACATAGGGAGATTTGTTATTGTTTATTTTGATGATATCTTGATTTACAACAAGTCCCTAGAGGAGTATGAACGTCATCTCAGGGAAGTACTAGTTACTCTTAGACTACAACACTTGTATGCCAACTTAAAGAAATGTGATTTTTGCACTCATAAGGTTATATTTCTTGGTTTTGTAGTGAGTTCACAAGGACTACAAGTGGATGAAGAGAAGATTAGAGCCATTCAGGATTCACCAACTCCCAACTCAATTACCCAAGCAAGAAGTTTTCATGGATTAGAGCCTTTCAAATGTGTGTATGGTTTGAATCCATTAACCCCTTTTGATGTCGTTACCTACGAAAGAGCGAGTGGATTTCAATGCATGAAAACAGGTTGAACACATTAAGGAGCTGCATGAGAGGACAAGAGCTAAGTTGCTAACCATTCAAGGTGCTGAAGAAGATTGGAGACAATGCTTACATCTTGGAGTTACCCGGTGATTATCAAGTGAGTGCAACATTCAATGTTCAAGATCTTACACTCATTGAAGGAGATGAAGAGGAGCTGGATGATTCGAGGTCGAATCCTTTTCAAGAAAGGGAGGATAATGAAGGGTCATTTGAGCATCAACCAACGCCGGTAGTTCCTGAGTTCGACAACGTTGTGACTCGTTCGAGAGCCAACGAGATTCAACAAGAGCTAGACAAGTTAGTCGCATTCTTCTTGTCTAAATAGATTAGCATTGAAGAGGATCCCTTTCAACCACCTTTGAAGACCATGCTTGTCATTGGAGTTCAAGACGAGCCAGACCCGGGCGCAAGCGAAGAAGAGTTTCACCACAGAGGCAAAACAGCGACCGCGGTTCCCATATCCGCGATCGCGGTCTAACGACGGGAAAGTCAGTAGCCTCTGGTGTAAAAATGCGACCGCGGTTACGGTCCTGTCACTTTCCCGAGTTTTGTTCGTTTTGGCTTATTCCAGGATTATTTCTTTCATTCATTTAAGTTATTTTAGGAAACTATCTTAATTAGGTTATTTCCTTTTATTTTGGTAGCCTTTGAAGCCTATATAAGGTTTGCCCTAATTATTGTTTTAGGTTTCCAGACTTTCATATTGAATACAACGTTTATTGTTTTTACTCTCAAAAGTGAGCTTTTGTGAGAAGAGTGCATTTGTGTGCATTGTTGTTGAACTCGCCTAGTTGTTCTTGTGTGTGTCAATCTCCCCAATAAGGTTGGTGTTATCGAGTCTCCATAGAGCATCGTCTTGGTCTTTCATAGTCATTTTGTTTGGTTGTAATCATTGGGGTTTCATCATCATTTGTTAAACTTCTTGTTCTTAAGTTCAAGTGTTTGATTGTTGTTTGATTTGATTCGATTGCCTATCTTTCAACTTATCTTTCTATCACATTCGTTCTAATTTCGCACATCTCTTTGTTTTGAGTTATCGTTCGAGTTTTTATGTCTAGATTGCCATCAACGGCTTATCCCCATCAATAGTAATAGTAATTGTGAATTAGAGAAACGGAGCATGCACTTGTTAAAACAAACATTGAAGTAACTGAGATTATGTTTCATAATCAGACTACAAGGCTTAATCATCATGATTACTTCTCCCACCAACTTTGTTAAATTCTGCTAATTCATAAACTTGTCCCGCCCCGTTACATTTACCACGACAAAAAAATATCATTGAATAAGCTCCTCCCTTTCCAGCCTACATTCCCACTAGAAAAAAATGAAGAAGCAGTTTGAGTGTGACAGCAAAAACTTGCAAGATTTTCAATGGGTTCACACGAAGACCTGCATTTGTAAAACTTCCGGTCCCCGCTGCTGCAATGATAACAAGACGGACAGAGTTAGAAATGTACAAGTTGCTAAAGTATTTGTAAGGCATATTTAAGGTGAGTTGGGTAAATAAGTAACTAACCCTTACTCAAAGGAAAAATAAGAAAGTATTTGTAAGGCATATTTAAGGTGAGTTGGGTAAATAAGTAACTAACCATTACTCAAAGGAAAAATAAGAAATTCAATGATTAGTTTTCTTCCACAAAAACTAATAAAAACTACGAGCTAGTTTTTCTAATTAAAAACTTTAAAATGGTCATTGGTACACGCTCTATCAGATTGAATAGATAAATACTTACCGCACTCTCTGGTGGAGTTGGTGGTGGAGGAGCAAAGGCAGAGCAAGCCACCGGTCTCGATATCAAACCCGCAGGTGCCGGAAGAGCGGGAGCAGCGGTCGCAGCCGGTGTCGGGGACGGAGAATGAGAATTGGAGGCCATAGGTCCAGTCCATGGGGCCGACGCCTGCCAGGTTTTCGGTGTTGTAGATGGTGGTGAAGTGAGTGCAGTCTAGAATGTCCATGCTCATGAACTTCATTGTGCTATATCCCGTGAAGCAGCATGGTGGCGCCGACATGCTCGGGATCACGCCCGCCGTTGCATTCGACCCAAGTTCGAATGTTTTGAACGAGTTGCACGAGTATAGGTCCTCACACGAATGCCCTGCCCGGTTAATATAAACCACTCTTAATTAGAAGACGGTCTAAACCATGAATTGTATACATCAGTGACGTACGCAGATTCAAACCCATGAGGGTAAATTATATATTGATTAAAATTAATAAAAATATTACATTTCAGAAGGGGCTATATCAGAAAAAACGCTATTTTTTTTTCAAATTTTTTTTTCCGAGGGGGGCTATAGCCCCTCCTCAGCCCAACGTGTGTCCACCCCTGGTATATAGAGATGTTAAAAAGTTAACCGGACCGACCAAACCGCCTTCCTATCGGTTCAGGTTCATGAGATTATGAAACCTTGAACCGACGGGTTTAATGAAGGTTAACGAGACAAACCGGCTCGGAACCTAAACCGGCCGGTTAACCGTCAGTTCACACAAAATAATATAAAAAATATACATAAAAATTGAGTTGAGGAGGAAGAATTTCATTTTTTAACATATAGACTTCAACCTCTTAGATAGTTTTCGATGTCAGAAGTTTTTATATGTTTTATGTTGGTAATAAAACAGTTTTCGACATTGAAAATTAGTAAAAAAAAAATTTAGGCCTCATCATGTTTGTGTATATAAAAACAACAAATTACTTACAAGTTTGAGGCCTCTAAATACTCAATTTCTTGATTATACTTAAATATTTGAACTCGTTAAAAAAATAGTAAAAATTTAAAATATAAATTCCATATCTTTTTAAAATTATTCCGGTTCGACCCTGAACCGAAACCGGTAAAAACGGCGGTTTTTCGGTTAAACCCGGTCAAAACCCGATTAAACCCAGTTTAGGTTCAGGTTCAAGCATAGATTGAACATTTAACCGACGGTTCATTAATCAGAACCTACGATTTTGGAACGGGCGACACCTCTAGTGGTATATGTGAAGGAAAGAAGTAGTTCAATTTGGTATTATTGACCCATATTATCCTAATTACATATACATTCTTTTTCAAAAGTGGAGTTTATGAAAAGAAGAAAGAAGGGTTTTAATTTGGAGAAGAAAAAGTGATAGATAAACAGTAAGCAATGGGAGGTAGCATCTATAAGAGGTAGGAAGTGATGTATGCATATATAGACGTACCAGAGAAGTTGAAGCAGAGAGAGCGATAGTGATTGAGCACAGGAGAATCAAGAGAGCAGTTGATGAGGGCGAAGACAGTGTCAGGTGAGGGAGGTATAACAGCATACTGAATGTCAGTCATAACAAGGTCATGGTGAGGCTGAAGAATGGCGCATGTCGACATATCGGGGTCGTAAACCGCCATCGTCCGTTTGTCGTAGTCAATGGACTGCACCTTGTAGTTACCATTGGGGGTCACGAAGTAGAGGTCGGTGCCGTTACACGTCAGCATTTTCCGGAACTGGGGCGCACCGCAACCGTCGTTCGCCCCGAACGGGTACCGGATCGGGATTGCCCCGCATTGTGCGGGGCAGTCCAGAGACTCTGATGTCCCGAGGATGATAATCACAACAACGACGAGGAGGAAGCTTTGGTGCATTGTTTTCTTTCTGCTTTCTCTTTTACGTGCTACCTACACTATAAACTACGACTACTCTTGTGTTGTGCTGGGATGCACACAACTGACAAAACAAAGACATGCTCCCGTAATTTTCTCCAACTTCCTCTGCATTGCCTTTGACTAATTACTCCTTTTTTTTTTGCGGGTCCCCTTTTGTGCAAACCAAAACCATTCAAAAAGCATAGGATTCCTAGGCTACTCCACCTAACATAATGAACAACCTGCGTTCATATATACGGATGTGCCATAGATTTTTTTTGTATATAGGGATACCATTACACTGCTGTTCTGCATCCGATCCACTCAATTTAATCCGTCCATTTATTGATGCTTACGTATCCGAGTCCGATGGATGGATTAGTAAACATATCAGATTCGATCCTGCTAAACGTGTTTTAATAGGGGCTTACTATTTGGCACACCCTAAAAGTTTATTTAACACACCCATACATTCGTCACGAAGGTATTTGGTCAGACATTCGTCACGAAGGTATATTGTCAGACATTCGTCACGAAGGTATATTGTCAGACATTCGTCACGAAGGTTCGAAGGACATTCGTCACGAAGGTATTGGGGAGATCCGTGACGAATCTTTTTTTTAAAAAAAAATAAAAAATTCAGAATCTTGTAGATAATTTCAATACGAGTCCGTGCATATAAAATACGTCCAAAACGGACATCGTTTGCCCTTCCAAAAGCCTCCAAAACAAAATAGTCACATGCGTTAAGTTCGTAAAAGCAAAAACTTATATAAATTTAGTATTTGTATAATATAATTATTAATTATAGTTAAAAATCATGCAATTAAATTTATATACTATAATTGTATATTATCATTTAATATCACTAGTTTATTACTTATAAAATATAATTATGCATTATGTTTAAATATTACGAACTTAACAAAAACGACTGTTTTGTTTTTAGGGCTTTTGGAAGGGCAAACGATGTCCGTTTTGGACGTATTTTATATGCACGGACTCGTATTGAAATTCTCTACATGATTCTGAATTTTTTATTTTTTTAAAAAAAAAGATTCGTCACGGATCTCCCCAATACCTTCGTGACGAATGTCCTCAATACCTTCGTGACGGATCTCCCCAATACCTTCGTGACAGATGTCCTTCAAACCTTCGTGACGAATGTCTGGCCATATACCTTCGTGACGAATGTCTGATCAAATACCTTCGTGACGAATGTATGGGTGTGTTAAATAAACTTTTAGGGTGTGCCAAATAAAGACTTTGTTTTTATATGAACCACAATAAAATATTCCAGAGATGCCTATTTTATACTAATACTTAAGACTTCAAAATTAGGATTGTTTTACCCAAAAATAAAAAATACTCTTAAATACTCCATCTGTTTCAAAATAGATGTCATTCTAGACTCTCAATTTTGTTTCAAAATATTTGTCATTATAAGATTTCAAGACAATTAATACCATGAAAATCATAAATTTGTGTATTGGAATATGATATTGTTGATTTTCTTCACTCATGCACTGGTTGTAAAAAAAGGTGAATGTTTATTTTGAGAAAAAATTAACTTTTCAAAACATAATTAATCATTTCCTTAATATGTGTGAAAAACTCTAGAATGACATCTATTTTGAAACCGAAGGAGTATATCTTTGTCACGTTGCTCAAAACAACCTCTTTTAATCAATATTAGATTACTCCCAATGTCATACACAAGTGGGTGAGATTCTCACGAGGACACTCTCTTAAATAAGGACTAAGGCATGCCGGATCACCTGGTACGAGGGATGAGCCAAATAGTGAGCCGCCAATGAAATTGTGCCCCGTGTACACCACTTTTTCACTCTATGCAAATTAAAATAAAGAGATTGAGTTAAGAGTCAGATTTTTTGTTTTTGAACCGAAAAAATAAACGTTGTTATATAGAATTATTAAAAAGGAGACTAAAATAGAAAGCGCTCCCTCATGGCGTTCAACAAAGTCGGTATAATCATTAAAATTATTGGCGGAAAGCAGTCACCCAATGCTAAAATATATATCTCTATAGATTTAAGCTCCTAAGAAATCACCTCTTAGAGTGAAACGGAGTTAACGACTTATAGGCGTTGGATCAAATATAGAGGAATGGTCAGGATTAAATAGAAAATAATAAAATAAAAAATCACGTAATTTTAGAGATTTTATTTGTCTAATTTTCCCTTTTCACGCCCTCTCTGTTTCAATATGTTGGGAAACCCTATTAACCCTTCTTAGTTGCTTCATCCTCTTTCCGAAATCTTTCACCTCCATTGTCAAAGTCTGAGGATGCTTCTTGGCACGCCAAATAGACTCTGCCTATGTCTACGTCGGTTGGATACCCTTTGACCTAACGGAAGGCGATCTTCTGGTCATCTTCGCTCAGTAAGTATCTCTATTGATTGTATTCTGTTCATATCTATAGATGTGTTGCATATCAACTAGAAAGTTGTAAACCTTGGAGAACACATAAGCACTTATCTCTTAAATTAAACCGAATATAAAATTCAATATCTTAAAACCCAAATTTACGTAATACCAAAAATTAACTCTAATTACAATATCTCTAAAAAATTAAATTGCATATTAACATCAACTAAAGGATTCTATCAAGGCAACAATACGAAAATTAATTATAATGCATATCAATTCAGATTTTTTGCATATCAGCATATCAAGGCAATATGAAACCCTACAACGACGAGACAAATATTAATTACTACTACATGCATATCGAACCCAATGCTTTGTGTGTTTGTCTTCGGTGTCAGTAACACATTTCATACCATATATTAATTCTTCTTCTTTGTCTAACACACCATCATTAGATACATCGATATCATCATCCGAGGAATACTACATGACATCATCCTGTGAGTTCTTTTGCATACACCAACCTATGAACTGTATATCAGTACATATTGAGTGCATATCAAGTAAATCAAAATGCATAATGATGAATACGAACAAACATGAAAATGATTAAAACCTTGAAAATAACATAAGTACGAAACTGCATATTAACGTGTTTGCATACTTACTATAGAATGTTTCTCCTTCCAACAAGGAATTAAAGGATTTTCCAATTATTGGTTTAATGTCATCGGGACAATGAGGAACCCAATACTTTTTGTTTCTGTCTTTCACGTCAATAACACATTCGGTACCATATAACGCTTCTTCATCATCATCTGACATGCAATCAACACCATCGTCTGAGGAAGAATAGATCACCTCATCAGGTCGGTTCTTCTGCATACCTGATACAGTTTTGTGCATATCAATGAACCATAAATGCACATTCATTAAGAACATGTTCATACCAAATAAATCAGATTGCATAAGCGCGAAAAAAATAACTTAGGGCGAAAGCCAACATAACTACTGCATAACGGAGATTACGAACTGAATACTGATTTACTTTATCGCATATCAAAATCTCATCCTAGCAACCTATAGTAAAATTAAATTGGTATACAAAATTCAATAGGGAAATCAAATATCTCACCCTCATGACCGTCAATTTACATGAAAGAATCTTGTGAATCTAATATGAAAGTCGAATGTCACATCTACTTGGCTAAGAATTCGATTTGAGAGGCGAAAACCATTGTTAGAATCAAAACGTATCTACTGCATATCAAGTATATCCGGTTGCATAACAGCGATTACGAAACGCATACGACAACATTTTTACTGCATAACAGAATTCATGTGAAACCCTAAATTGCTACTACATACCACCGAATCATCTGATGCATATCGTTTTATTATTGTCGCATATTAGATTTCTGTGTTGTTGTATCAATCAACTATCGTCACCGTCTGGAAGAAAAAACTGGAAGAGAAGAACAATGGAATAGAGAGAAGGCGTTAAATTGATGGAAGAGAGAGAGAGAGAGAGAAGTCGTTGATTTGGAATTGCCGTAAATTAAAGGAGTTTTGATTTTTTTTTTCTTTATTTTCTTTTAATTCCAAGACTCCTAATCTATCCCTTCATCTAATCTCATTCTATGGCTCCTGTTTGTGCCTAAAAATACGACGAGTGTGGAACGCATGCAAGCTACGCGTAGAAGGACATCATCGACGCGACGAGGTGAAAGGAAGATATCGTCGACGTAACGAGACGTGGAAAAGGTCTCGTTCTTCTCAAGGATTAGGTCGGCCGAGTGTATTCTATCTTATTCTATATTATATTATTGTAAATGGTAAAAGATATGGTAGAGAATATCTTTTACCTTGTTTATTATATCGTTATTTAGATAGAAGGAAAAGATAAGATCTCGTTTCCTTAAAGATATTGTTAGGGTTAGCCTATAAATAAAGGCTAACGTCTGCTTTGTAATCATCTGAGCCGTCATTCGAGTAATACCAAGCTAAAGTTTCAACCCTAATTTCCTGCCTTGTTCTTGAGTGTTGAGATTATACCGTATTCTTTGATCTTTGCCCTACAATTGCTTAGTTATCTTCTCGTAGGTAATTTCGCTACAAACAATTGGCGCCCACCGTGGGGCAAGATCAAAAAGGTATCGTCTTTCCATACAAAAAGAGCTTCTTTTTTGCAGGGAATCATGACAAGTCCGACCAACAGCCCGCGCAATGGTGAAGAGAGGTCCGAAGAAGAGGATCACACAACGTTTCCTCTGGCTCCGGTGAATGAAGACGCAAGAAAAGGTCTCGAAATCACCCCCAGCACCCCAAAAGAAAGCGCCCCCACAGAAAAACAAGGGATAGATGGTGAAGTAACCAATGTGGCCACCGTCCGAGCGCAGATCGAGTCCTTCGAAAAAACTCAAGCCGAAGCCCTGCAGGCAAGCAAGAAGACGGCGTCGGAACTCACCAAGGAGAACGAGAGGTTAAATTCCATAATCAAGGAACTCAAGGCAGGTTCCACGGGGCAACATACCTACGTCCGCGGCCAGAGCATCGTTCAACGCCTCGATATGGACGCAGCCATCGAAGAAGACGACGTATACCATCCCCAAGAACACCATGGTTACGTCTTCCCCAAGGAACAAACCCAGAAAAAGAAATCTGAAGAGACCTTAACCTCAGACACCGTCGCTGCGCTCGTAGCACAACAAGTCAGAGCCTTGAGGAAAGAGATGATGTTGATGCCCGGGGCCCCCAAATCCATAATCCCTGAAGACGAATTCGGATTCGAGGAAAGCCCGTTTGTTGCCGCTATCGCCGTCAAGAAGATCGCCAAGAAATTCACCGTCGCGAACCTCCCCGTCTATAATGGGTCAGACGACCCGGAAGAACACGTCTTGCTCTACAAAGCTAAGCTCTCCACAAGTCCGATCGAACCAAAATTAAAGGAAGCAATGATGTGCAAGTTCTTCAGCTCAACGCTAAAAGGTCCAGCCTTGACGTGGTTCATCCACTTGCCCAAGGGAAGTATCTCCTCCTACGCCGAGCTCTCCAACCAATTTCGGCTGCAATTCGCCAGCAGTAAGTTGTTCGCAAAACAACCCTCAGATCTCCATAACATGCGTATGAACAAGGGTGAGACCATAAGGGCCTTCTTGAAACGCTTCAATGACGAAAAGATTACGATCCCAGATTGTACTGAAGCCACCGCCGCCGACGCGTTCAGGCGAGCACTCCCCCGAGATAGTGATTTGTATAAAGAACTGACGAAGACTCATCCCGAGTCATTCGTCTCGACTAGGGAAAGAGCCATGGAAGCCATACGATTGGAAGAAGATCTCCTAAGGTACAACGAAGAAAATTCTCGATCTCCACGTAGGCGAACTCCTCCGCGCAGAAACTCTCCTCAACGTCGACACAACGACCGGCATCAAGAGCGAGGGGAACGTCATGACAGGAGAAACAAGCCATTCCAAAGAGAACCGCAGACGGTGCATGCTGTGAGCGAGGTCGATAGCGTCTACATGGTAGACAAAGGTATCTCTATGAAGATCGACGCGTTGCGAGTCATGAGCGCGATGGAAGGATTACGTGACGTATAATGGCCGAGAAAGCCGAATCCCGGAAGGAGACCCGGAACAGGGAAGGGGTACTGCGAGTTTCATAACGATACGGGTCACACGACGGATGGTTGTTACACCCTGAGAAAAGAAGTGTTAAGGTTGCTGAAAAGAGGAGATCTAAAAGACCTACTCTCCAAAGAAGGAAGGAACGCGTTTGAAGGGGTGAAGAGAGAAAGGAAGTCCTCTACTCCACCTTCACCTCCGTCAAGTCATACCCGGACTATACACACCATCATCGGAGGCTCTTCCACGAGTGTTTATACGGCGTCCTCTGCCAGAAGGAATATCAAGATCCTACGCGACGACAGCGACATGACAAGGGTTTACCAAATTCGCCCTATCATAAGGAATTACCCAATCACGTTCGAAGAGCCAAACGAGACGGTGGAGCATCACGACGGGTTAGTCATCTCCCTCACCGCCAACAATTTCCTAGTCAAGAGGATTCTCATAGACAACGGGAGCTCCGCCAACATCATCACTGCGTCCGCCATAAAGGAACTCGGACTATCCAACGACGACGTCATAAAGAAGCATGTCCCTCTGGTGGGGTTCAGTGGCGAAGTGGCAAGCATGTTGGGAGAGATCACGTTGGCAACATACGTAAGAGGTATTAATATGCAAGCCAAGTTTGCAGTAATGGAGATCGAGTCACCATACAATATTATCCTGGGAAGACCTTGGCTGCACGACATGAAAGTTATACCCTCAACGTATCACCAATCCTTGAAATTCCCGTCTCCATGGGGGATCCAAGAAATCAAAGGCGGGCTTCAAGTAGCGAGAGAGTGCTGCAACATTGAGATGAAAAAAGCCACTAAGGCATCGGTGGATAAAGAAAAGAAAGCATAGCAATCAAGGAATCGCAAGGAAAAAGCTAGGGGTGGAAAGTCAATCTCCGACGCAATGGGAAGAACAGAGTTGAACAAGCAAAGGAATACTAATACGCCAAGTAAGTATGAGCAAAAGATCCAAACAAAGAGCAACAACCCAAGCTATATGTTTTTGAAACACCATCCGCCATAAGCCTAAAGAAGTAATAAGAGCTTCCGAGTTTCCTAGCGTTATTTCCTTTATGTTCTTTCTTGCATGAGTAGGATTAGTTTCTTTCAAGAGTCTCAATAAATTTAGCATCGTTATCTTAGCGTCGGAGCGACAAGGGGTCGCGACGACTAGGGGTAAGCGTAGAAGTCGAAGTCTGTCAGTTCGTGATGCATTTTCTTTATTAATATATGAATACACTCTTTTTCTCCGACATGTTAAAATATGCTGAGTTGTTCAATTTCCAAATTACTTGCTCTCTGTCTATGACGTAACATCAAGCTTAATAAGGCCGCGGCAAAAATCCGTGCCGGGGAGGAATTTCGTTAGCCTACGCGTTCGAGGCTCCATCTACGCGTAGACAACGTTAGCCGAACCGCCGACCCCGAGTCGAAGCTCCCCATGATTGTTAGCGACGTGTGGCAATGGTCATGGGGAATGAAGCCTAGCACATCACGAAACTGGCACGGCCCTCTGAGCGAAGAAGGGAAACCTATCGCCATGACCACTCTCCAGGAACGCGTACTCGCGCCTTCCACGACCCCTCTGAGAGTCATGAATCCACGGGCAAAATGCCAAACCGGCAGGGATGCGTCCACCAGCATCGTAAGTCCTAACAATCTAGAAATCGGACGCCACACGATGAATAGGCTCGTCGATTAAAAGAGTTCAACGTCGACCTAAACGCTAGCGTGAGGCAACGGACCCACCTTAAAAGTAAGGGGTAACGTCACAAGCTGATAAAAATCACACGCTGACCTATGTCTGCCACTCGCTTCAGGGTTCGGAGGAAATGTTGGACCCAACCTTCATGTAAGCCGACAACGTAACTAAAGCAGCCGCAATGACCATACCATCTTATTAAGTAAACGAAATCTTCTAACACGTTCACTACGAGCGAAGTATCGTACCAGGGGTGGGAAAACCACACCCTACAAAGATAAAGTAGGAGCCAAAGAACCAACCCTACGTACTCATAAATAAGCTACGCGTAGAAGATCACGAAGGTCAAAAGCCAAAGGTTCTTCACACACGCAAAACAAGACACGCGCACCAAAACAAAGTACATAAGAGATGAAGACCAGATAAGGGGTAAACTCCTAAGATGTCCGCAACGTGAAGATTGACGTGTAAGATGCAAGAAATAAAATACGACATACAATAAGTAAACAAGAATCCACGAGTCTTTGATAGCTCTAACCTAGTCTACAAGAAGCCTAGGTCAAACCTAGCAATCAAGGAATCGGAGTACTCGAGAATTCAAGAAGCACCCCCGAGATAAAAGATCGATTCGAAAAAAGGATCCAAAAGTCACTCGAGTAACGTATGGACGAGTACGCCGTCACCAACAAAAGGAAGACTAGATACAACGACATATTCGAGTCACAGAAGATCTTGAAGACGTCTTCACTAACAAGTAAGTCATTCCAAAATAAAGTAACTATATTATAAGGACCCATTATGAAGGGCGGGAATGGAGATATCTACAAGTAAACGCCCCGAAGAACGGTGACGCGTAAAAAAAGGAAAGAAAAAGGAATTTACAAAGAACTCCAAGGGAAGAACGACCCCGGAAAATCAAGAAGAGTCACTGTCAGACTCAGAAGAACTCGATGAAGAACCATCCCCGTCCTCATACTCGCGTTCATCCCCTTCCTCGTCTTCAGTATCTTCCACGACGTCTTCTTCACCAGCATCTTCGTCATCTTCGACGTCGTCGTTAGGGTCGACCTCGTCGAGATGAGGGACGTCATCCTCCATAACATGAGGACTCGCCGGAGGATTCATAGGCATAGGTCCCGCATCGACACCTTCAGGAAGCTCCGGGAACGCCTCCTCAAACTCCTTTTGTTCCTTCACCGGACTCCAACCGCGATATTTACCAGCGGCATACTGTTCGATGACTTCCACACGAGAAAGCCAGGACCAATAAAGCTTCACCTCCTTGAGCTCAGAAGCAAGCTTCTCCTCCACCTTAGCCTTCTCGTCCTCCAGAGTAGCGATCCTTGCCTTCGAGTCCTCGACCTGTTTGGCAAGATCAACGTAAAGTTTAAGCGTCGCCGTAACCTTCTCTTGAGCCTCGCTCTTCGCCTTACGCGACGCCTCAATTGTCGATTGAAGCTCCTTAATCTTCGCCTCGTCGACCGATTGCTTGACCTCCATAGCTTTCACCCGATTGAAAAAATCAGAGAAGCGCCCATAGACGCACAACGAAGATTGAAAAGCCTAAAGGAAAGAAGACAAAAGGTAAGAATAAAATCAAAGATAGAAGATTCAACATAAAAAGCAAAGGAAACCTACCTGCCATTGCGTAGCAAGCGCCTCTCCTATCACGTCTTCCGTCTCCATCGGCAAATAATAATCAAGCGATGGAGGATTCTGAAGACGCTTCATGGCGGGCAAAAATGACCTTCCAGATGCGACGACACGGGAAATAACTCATGGGAAGTCGTCCACGGTCTCGTAGTCAAAGTTTAACTTCTCAACCACCTTCTCCTTACCCTTACGTGACTTTTTCACCGGAGTTGAAGAAGGAGATGGATACGAGATGAGAGAAATCATCGGCGTAATATGAATAGGGACCGCGAAAGCAGTTCCCTCTCCAGTACGACTCCTCTTCCGCGACGCAATAAGAGCGGACGCAGATTTCCCCACGCTACGAACGCGAGAAAGATCCGCGGACACTAAAAGATCAACAGAGAAAGGGGTTAGAACCCTCAGAACAGAAGAAAGAGGAAAACTAAGTAAGAGAGCGTGAATGCGTTACCTGTCAAGGCCGTAGAAGCAATGCGGTGACCTTCTCCATCGTGACCATGGAAGGTTCGTTCGCTCTCCAGAATCTCGAGAAGTTTAGCGATGACTTTCTTGGTCTCTCGCCTCACCACGATAGCGTCCGCATTAACTACAAAGAAGAACACGATAAAGTAAGATGTCAGCAATGATGTGTATAGTAAAGATTCAAAAGAGAGAAAAGGAGAACTCACTCGAAGGATTCCAGCACTCGATCAACCAAGCGCATTCCTCACCAAGAGTCAATTTATTTACATAATAAAAGAAGTCGGGCCAATGACGATCAGCCTGGCTCCCCTCAATAGCAATTTGGCTGCTTTGGGTCTTGATCTAAGACCTACCCTCCCGACCGTTCTGGTCTGAATGTTAAAAGAATGAGCAAGATCGTCGACGGCAAGGTCAACGCCATGTTTCTCCTTCACGTCGTCCAAAGCGCCCAAAATCCTTCAAACGCTCGGCAAAAGCTGCCCTACGGCCACTCCTAGAGCGAGCATGAACGCCTTCGTCAACGGAGAGAAAGGAAATCGGTGACCAGTAAGGAAAGGGTATTCGTATACCGCAATCCACCCTGGCCGATGTGCATCAGCAAATACCCCTTAAGGAGGTATCTCAATCTCCACCTCGGGACCGAGATTCGCCAACGATCTCAATCTCTCGACGTCCAAGCCTCCGTTGACTTACAGTCGGAATCCTTCAAGATAAACTTGGGTACGTAGAAACAAGCCATTTTTTAAGAGTTGGAAGAAGAGATCTGAAGAAAGGAGAAGCAAATGACCTTTTTTGAGCGTAAGTAAACGAGAAAGCAAAAGATAATCAGAATAGATGAATTGTAGAAGGAGTAGGAAGAGAATGAAGATCTCCCCTTTATATAGCCCGAGAGATCGCGAAGAGTACGGGAGAAAGTTTAACGACATTATAGCCGTTGGAAAACTAGCCGTTGCGATTGAACGTTATCGGCACAGATAACAAAGCTCCTCGCCCGCCACATGTAAATGATTGAAGAAGAAGGACGATCAAAGCTCTGCGACGATAATAAAAATTCAAGTGACGTAATCATCAACCCGTTCCTGGTGTAATGAAGACGTATTCCATGAAGAAAGAAGGCGTCTCCCAGCTCTACTAGACGCCAAGCCCTGTAAGACGCCTTAGGGGTATTGTTTGTGCCTAAAAATACGACGAGTGTGGAACGCGTGGAAGCTACGCGTAGGACATCATCGACGCGACGAGGTGAAAGGAAGATATCGTCGACGTAACGAGACGTGGCAAAGGTCTCGTTCTTCTCAAGGATTAGGTCGGCCGAGTGTATTCTATCTTATTCTGTATTATATTATTGTAAATGGTAAAAGATACGGTAGAGAATATCTTTTACCTTGTTTATTATATCGTTATTTAGATAGAAGGAAAAGATAAGATCTCGTTTCCTTAAGTATATTGTTAGGGTTAGCCTATAAATAAAGGCTAACGCCTGCTTTGTAATCATCTGAGCCGTGATTCGAGTAATACCAAGCTAAAGTTTCAACCCTAATTTCCTGCCTTGTTCTTGAGTGTTGAGATTATACCATATTCTTTGATCTTTTCCCTACAATTTCTTAGTTATCTTCTCGTAGGTAATTTCGCTACAAACAGCTCTTATTCGTCAACTCAGTTTTACTATAAAAGTGGTCTTACCAGAGCCTCCTTCTATATCTATATATATATATATATATATATTAAAACAGAATGAAATGGAGTTCTCTCCTTTACTCTGACCCCACCTTGTTAATGTGTCAATTTGTGGTTAATTTTGTATATAAAAATTTTATTTTTAAAAATAATTCGCAAAATATCTTAGGTAGTTTGTTACCTAATTTTTAGGCTACGAAATACATTGAAATAATTAGAAAAAAAAATTTGTTCATTTTTATTTGTTTATTTATACTTAATTTGCAAAAAGTTATATATCATGTGGTTATTAATAAATTCTTTTATAATATTAGTATAAAATGTTATTATGTACATAGCAATATATTAAACTCGCCAACAACAATAATATTTTTGTTTAGTATAGTTTTATTTGATGATTATTTGGTGTCACTATAATACTCTATTGATATAATTATCTCACTAACCTTTTTTTTGACATCTCGCTAATTGTTTTTAAGGTTTAGATTAGTTAATATTTTTAATTTTTTAATATCTTTTACCAAATACGTACTCACTGGCTTCATTTTTTACAAACTTATACATACGAACTTCTACTTTTTGGTATATTAAAATAGTTACTTAATTTTTCATTAACTAACTAATTTATAATGGAGGCGTAGCATATTGTGACTTTCAAACATTTACAATGATTTTTTATAACACTTGTTTAAAACTTAAGCTTTTATAAATAGACTATGATATTGTTGTAATTTAATTGAAAATATTTTCATCTATTTTACATAATTATCAAGATATAGGAAATGTATACATATGCTTTGTTAGAATTTTAGTTTTTCAATTTTGTTATTTTTTATGTTGGTGTATATATGTTGTATTAAAATTTTAAATGAAATATATAGTAACGTCAATCAAACTGAAAAATCATTATTCATGTAAGATAATATACGAAATAATGTATACACCCGCGCATGGTGTGAGAACTAAACTAGTATTTTACGGTATTTCCCTTCTGCCCTAGTGGGTAAAATTTATTCCTTTCTTAATAGATCATCACTGTAATCTTTTGGATATTCATCTGATTTGCTAAATATCCCATAACTTATTTTGTTTTGCATTTTGATTTTTTTTTTACAATTTCTTCACCGCCGCCGACCTCATGAAATTCCTCCATTGACGTACAAGATCAAGTTCTAAATTATTATTCAATTTGACTATTGAAGTTGTTTGGTATGATAATTTGTCTTTTTATGTATGTTACTCTGCTTATCTCTTTAATCTATTTGGTAGGTTGCTTCAATGAAATATATAACTAGTTTTTTTTTTATCTGTTTATCTCCATTGACGTATAAGATACACTTTTTGTTTTGTAAAATTACAATATATTCACTTTCATAATTTTGCTTGAAGGACATGGACACTACTCGCCCAGAAGTGCAACCCCGTCGTTGTTTGGAATTTGAGCAAGTTGAAGATCTGACTAATTCTGATGTTGATAATGAATTTATAGAAGCAGTCCACTATAAGGTATCGGAGAATATTATTCCAAGAGTTGGTATGGAGTTTGAAATGGAAGAAGCCGCTTATATATTTTACAATGCTTCGGTTTCTCAATTCGAAGAAGCTCTTCTCATAGAGAGGAAGGGATATTGGTAGATAGAAAATTTGTTTGTTCTTGTCAAGGTAAGCGGGAAAAGGATAAAAGGGAGGATGTTTACAAAGCTCGCCGACCAGAGACGTGATTTGGTTATTTGGCTTTGTTGAAAGTTAGTTGTCGTTATACAAGTAGATATCAAGTTAACGAGTTCATTACTAAACATAATCACATGTTGGAAACTCCGAGAAAGGCTCATTTGGTTAGATCACACCGCAAATTTACAACGTCTCAAGCATGGGAAGTAGACATGGCCGATAGCTCGGGTATTGCTCCGAGAAATACTTATGAGTTTATGGAAAGGAAAGCAGGTGGCAGGGATGAACTTGGATTTTCAAAGGTTGGTATCAAGAATTATTTGCACAACAAGCGTAGCTTGGAAATGGTGGAAGGTGATACAGGCGGTGTTTTAGAATTCTTGCAAAGTGCCAAAGAAGACGATTCAGGTTTCTGTTATGCTATACAAGTAGATGAAGATGATTTGATAACTAATATATTTTGGGCTGATGCAATGAGGATTTCGGTGATGTGGTTTGCTTTGATACTACGTACCGCAAGCATAAAGATGGTCGACCGATAGCTTTATTTGTTGGTGTGAATCACCATAAGTAGTCTACTATCTTTGGTGTTGCATTATTATATGATGAGACAGCAGACTCTTTTATTTGGTTGTTTGACAAATTTTCAAGGGCTATGGGTGGAAAGTTGCCTCAGACAATTTTGACAGATGTTGCAATGGCAAAAGCACTTGCGTTTCAATGGCCACAGATGTATCACCGACTTTGTATTTGGCACATATTTCAAAATGCAGCGATTCACTTAAGTGGTGCTTTTAAAGATTATAAGGACTTCTCGCGAGACTTTAGCAATTGCATCCATGACTATGAACACGAGGAGGATTTCTTGGATGCTTGGAGCAAAATGCTTGATAAGTATGAACTACGAGACAATGATTGGTTAAAGAGAATGTTCAATATCAAAGAAAAGTGGGCATTAGTCTATGGAAGAGATACTTTTTGTGCAGATATGACCACTACGCAATGAAGTGAAAGCATGAATAGTCTGATCAAGAAGTATGTGATCTACAAATATGATATGAGAAATTTTTTTTAACATTTTCAACGATTACTTAATGATCGTCGTTATGATGAGACAGTTGCGGATTATAACGGTAGCCAAAGAAAAGTGGTCGTGTCTTTTCCTGTTGCAATTCTAAAGCATGTTGCAAGTCTCTATACACCCATGGTATTTTCTTTGTTTCAAGAAGAGTTATGTAAAGCTTATGACTGCCATCTTGAAATTTGTGGGGAGATGGGAGCAGTTTAGAAATACAAGGTCACACCTGATAAAAAGCCTTGGAGTTATGTTTTCTCTTACGATGAGAGCAAAGAAAGTGTATGTTGTACTTGTAGAAAGTTTGAGTTCGCTGGCTTGCTATGTAGTCATATACTGAAGGTTTTTTGCTCGAATGATGTCAAGAAAATTCCTAGTAAGTATGTTCTGAAAAGATGGACACAAAATGCCAAAAGAGGAAGCACCGAAGCTATCAAGGATGGTCCAATTGTCGATAAGGATCCTAAAGCTGCAATGGGGAGGTGTTATAAGGACTTATATCGCATATTTACTCGTTTGAGCACAAGGGCGGTATAACAGGAAGAGAGATACATCCTTGTGAAAGAGTGTCTTCTTCATTTATTCAAAGAAGTTAATTCAAGCTCATTAGAAAAGTCATTGGATTGTACCTTACAGGACAATGAGATGGAAGGAAACGATCAAACGGAAGAATATATGCCCATGAATGCTAATGACACTATAGAGATCGTTCGAGGTTTAAAATTGAAGCCAAAGCCTAGAAGTCAATCAAGTAAACGACCCATAAGTGGCCTTGATGCAACAAAGAAAAGATCCAAAAAACCTAAGCAAATTGCAACCCCTAAGAATAAATCAAAGGTATAATAATTTTATATTTATTCTATGCTATAAATTATTAATATAATTTCATTTTAACACTTTTTAACCGTAGGAGAATCAATTTGTTCAAGCGAGTGGAAGTGCATCTCAACGGTCCATTAATTTTGTTCATTCATCGGATCCACATGAATACATTTACTTTGCACCTTTTGAGTATGGACAAGGAGACATGTATGTTAGTTCGCCTTATTAACTAGCGTTGGAGGGCCTCAGGTGAGCATTATAAAGCTTAGTTCAGATTACAAACTGTAGTAGGTTGGTTTAGTTTTTATATTAAAATAATTAGTTTTCCTTCTTTGAATAATTGTTTCTACAAATTAGTGTTTTTCAAATGTTCCTCCTAAATGATGCTTTGTGCTCTAAGTGCAACTTTTCTATGCATTCATTTGAATATAACATGTTGGTGAATTTTACAAAAAGAAAATCATTAGACTTAATACTTATTTATTGATGGGTTTTCTATGTCTCTCTTGTATTTTAGCGTGCTTGCTAAAAATGGCTATTGTGAAGCTGAGTCTGATCACTACTACAAAACAAGCCAAATAACTCGGGCGTTTAGTGGCAAATAACCCTGATCCAGTCCGGGTCAAAGGTGCGCGCTATATTTGCTCTAAGTTCAAATAACCCGGATCTAGAGTTTCCACGCCCGAGTTATTTGTCATCCATAATTTTTCTATCCAATTTTAGATCCGGGATATTTGATACTCAAATAACCCGGATATTGACACTTCCGGGTTATTAGTAAAGTCTATATATTCGTGTTATTTGTATCTAATATACCGTTTCTTTTTCGAAAATACACCGGGGTTTCAGGTCCGGGTTATTTGACCCCAAATTTTTCAAAAAAAAAAGAAAAAGAAATTATTTGGGTCAATACACTATACGTATTTAAAGCACCTGTATTGTGATGAGACTGAAGCCTTTACCATTCTAAGAATGATACTGAATTTCAAAAACAATGTACAATATATAGAGACCTTATATCATATAATTGGAAATTATAATCTATTCTTGCACCTGCCATCATAAACATACACTTTTCGGACTTGGATTGAACGCCATTGATAGATTATATGGCCATTATCATGATTTCCGTCCTAATTTTCCACGTTCATATCGAAGCTGCATCTTCTGAGGTTCAAAACATCCTCTTGTATAACCTAAATTCATCACAAACGCAAATAAAAATCTGTTAACGTCAATGATCACTCACAATCCTAACTCATTTATAAAGTTTTGTGATTCTTGTTTTTGTTGTTGTTGAAGTATATACATATTCATTCAACCCGATAGTGATTTGCAATCAAGACAGTCTTCCCAATCCTTGCAGTCTTATTAATTATACTTGTCATGCAAAATCCCCTTAGATCAAAGTCAATGGAAAATTCCAAGTACAAGAGTATATTCATGTCTATCTTGATCTTGTGTTTTATCCTATCCCAATTGGAACTCTTCCTTCTACTAACATGATTTAATCTCTTAATCTATCTTATAGAAGCCAGCACCAAGCATAAATGCGTCCTGATCACACCCAATCTCGGTATAAAAAACTGTTAAAACACGTCAGGAAAGAAAACTCAAGAAACTAGATTATGATGTATGTAGTTAGCTACAATTGAAATGTACATAGAGTTAATTAGTGGGCAGTTAAGGCAAGATTTGCTTCAAAGAATGATCTAATTAAATCATGTTAGTAGAAAAGGTAGTGTTATATTAAAAATTATAATAAGATGAGTAGATATGTTTTCCTGATTATAAAGCAGAAACAAGTTTTAAGTTAGTTTTACCTCTTCCTGATTTTCAATTGTCTTCCTTAGCTTGTCACCCGTGAAGCTCAAGAACTCTTCCACGACTTTCGAGTGCCTTTTGTCTTTAGCATCCTTCTGTTTGAACCAAGTAAGTTGTTGATTGTCTTCATTCATCTGTTTCATCTGAGGTACAACCATTTCAATTTGTGATTTAAGTTCATACTTGGTCTTTTCTTTCCAATCAGATGAAGGTCACATTTAAAACAAAAATGGTAAAACACCTTGGTTAAAACCATAAAATAATTTCTTGTCTTTGTACCAATAACTAATATGATGAAAGATGTAAACTCACATATTGCTTAGTTGATAGAAGGGCTAATAGATTTTTTTTTTCCCTTCAACCCCACGCATTTGTCTTGAAAGTTGCACCAATCCATTGACAGGTACTGCTAGTCAGTGGCTGTCATTCAAATCCACTTCTCAATGGTCCACCAATCTTGAATACCCATCCCAAATATTTAGGTCCACTTTGAATGTCTTTCATATCTTCTTCTGCTTGGTATTTCAGTAGCTCTTTATTAACAAAACACACAAAAGTGTCATTAAGATGTCACTTTTCAACATGAAACAGACATAACGAACCATCCGAAAATTTATTATCTTGTCTTATAAACTGAAAACCTATTCTTCACCAACATTTTCAAGTATCATATACGTACAAGAAACTAGCTAATCTGATTATCACAACCATGATAGAAAATGACAATATAGTAGCCTATATAGATGAAAAAATACATGACAATATATGAATGTTGTGAAAGAGTGGAAGCATGAACAAAAAGAAAATGCCAGAGTTATTATACAGTCAATCCTTACACATCTTTTAAAATGGAGATTTATAAGCTCTTTGGCACTTGGTCTTCGATGCAAATTAAAATTCAAGGAATCCAAATGAGGAAAATATGTATTTACTATGAGATTAGTTTGTTTCACAACAATAAAAAATAACAAAACTATTTAAAAGCAAATAAGAAAGATATATGGTCTAAAACCTTCTCGCTCCCCTTCTATATATACACAGAGAAACACATATATATGTACTTCATATTTCATTTATGATAAATATGACAACATAATATAGTATTTACAACTTGAATATCTCAAGAGTAACCTTTCTTAATCATACAGAGACAAACTCCTTCACGGGGCAAGAAAAGTGCTCATCTAGTAGCATAACAATAGGTAAAGTTTAATGTTCTACGTTCTACAGAAGTGTACATTATGAAAATGAACAGACCAATCAAATAGATAGATACGTAACCCGGGTAGAATTTCTCCATGAATGATAAAGAGAATTCTCATTGGATGAAGATCTACAATAAGTGGTTCCCCTTCTCCATATATCAATCTGCAAATATGTGAAACAAATTCCATCATAAAATTCAATGATTGCTCATACAATATTATAATTACCAACAATGGGGAAAAGTTACACTTGAATAGATGAAATTACAAGAATATGATCTCTCTATACTAGTAGCGATATGAGACTAAGACAAAATAACAAATGTATCCAACTCAAACACAAACCTTCTAACCATCTAAAATTTGGATTACTTCAGAGCTATAGAGACTGATGTCATATATTTAAATACAACAAATAACAAGGTATACTTAAAGACAACCTCAGGAAAAATATATTTTCTCCAAATCAATCAAAACCACTAGAGAAATGATCAGATGGGTATAAGAATTCTCTCTCTACATCAACCTACATTTGTTTATTTGTATATCATATCTTCCATGAGCATGTATGTCTTTCCACTCAAAACTTAAATAGTGTTTAAACATCATTCTGGATAATTCTCACGATTCTAAACTAATTTTAGTCCCTCTTTCAACCAAATAATTCATTGTCTAAACATCTCATCAACATAAAACTCCATTCATATAGACAAGCCCCATAATTAACGTAACAACTTGAATCAAACAGATTAAACTCAACTTATATTTACAATTAAAAATAATTATATTCTTTGGAAGAAGGGAGACAATTTTTTGCCAAATCAATCCAAGAGGTTTTAGACATTTTAGTATAGCTACTCACAAATACAAAAAAAATAAGAACTTTTCTGCAGAATCATTGAAGGGACGAAAATCTATAGCGAGATAGAGACTGATAACTACATAAATCAATATGAGAGATTAAAGACCTACTCTTCATCTTCCCTCTATGTAGTTCTGAAATTGGTAAAAACAATTCACTCACCATATCCCACAACCAATGCTCAGTCCTTTTTCTTGTCGAATGTTGGGACTAAAATCCGAAAGACCGGCGATGTCGATGAAGAGTCACTTACAGGGATGGTGTCGACGAACAAAGGCGGAGAGCGTGGAGGTGGAGAAACCGGCGAAGGTGGAGAGGCGAATGTTGTTTGGGCACAAGATCGATGGAGGTTCCGTCGATCTATTGATTGAAGAAGAAAGCCCTTTCTTCTCTATTTAATTTAGGGTTTTTCGATCTGTAGACTGTAGTGCTTGAAGAGACAAGCCTAAGCTAAAATACGAGCCTTCAATATTTTTATTTTTTAAAACATCAAATAACTCGGATATGATCTGTTCGCTAAGTGAAAATAACCCGGGCGTGTGAGCAACGAGTTATTCAGTTATCTTGTTGGCAAATATAATCCGGAATTGGACTCTTCCGGGATAAATATAGCGATGGCCTTTTTAGAACAATTATATAACTCGTGATATGAACGCCCGGGTTATTTGTTACAAGATATTATGTGATTTTTGTAGTAGTGGATGTTGGTTTGTGATCCTGGCTGAGAGATAGTGATCTCCTGATGGCTGCTTCTATTTATAAATTTCTATTGTCAATTTATATTACAGGAGGCAATACTAAATGTTGAGTTATACTGGTGTTGTTTATATTTTTGGTGAAACTGGTGATATGGCATCCATGCCTTAATTACGTTTCACTGAAGCATCACTTTGAGATGTGAAGGGATTTTTGTCTCATGCAATATGTTTATTTTTTCCTGTCATCATCTTTGAATGTGATTACCGTTTGCTTGATTTTGGAGCTTCTACCCAATGTTTGTTTTGTTTTTTGGAAGTAAAGAGTGTGAATGGGAAAAGATGCAGTTTAAGGCCTATTCAACAAAAAATTGTAGACTATGTCAAACAGAACCTAAGATTTGACAATATAAATTTTGGAGCTTCTACCCAATTATTGTTTTGTTTTATTGTGCTATCACATTCTTAGAGCTCATGCTGTTCATAATGTTGTTTTGCATTGCATTTTGTTATAAGATTATGCTCATAAATGGCTCAATGCTTGACGTAGCTTGTTAGAGATTAAAATTGCCAAGGGACTTGCTGGTGCTGAATAATATGCCTGATTCAGTTTGAAATCAAATTGTTTTCTACTATAAATCAACGTCTGACTTTATTCTCTTTTATTAATGTGCTAGATGTTCAATAATATTGGTTTTTTTTAGACGCAATAGTGTTGAGCAATACTCCAAAGGTGCAGAATAACCTTTATTAAATTAAAGAGATGACACCATGACAAAAATGTAATTAACTATATATAAAATTTCATTCACATTAATACACCAATTATATGCACAATGTATCATCAACACAAGTGTCAGGAAGCACCCGTCCAAATCACTCCAAGAACTACAATTTAGTAATCATCACAAGTTAATCTTTATTTATTCACAAATCATTACAAAACTATCACCAACTCAGCAAAGAACCCAAAAAATACAAAAATTGCTCTGAAGCATATCATCCAGAAGTACTTGAGCTCCTTCATGTGAGCTAGGAATCCCCAAAATCTTTTTATTAAACTAATTAGAGCTTAAAGCAAAATGAAGTAAGTGGATTAAATCTTGACTCAACGTCAACCTTGATCAAGTCACTATACACATACTTCAAGCAATTCAAACTAGGAAAAGTACACTTCTTCCAAGCCTAGCCACACCCATGAATCGCCAAGTTATAGTCAACATCCCACAATTGAACAATACAACATATTAGTTCTCTCACATTCCTCCAATTAGAACGATTTTCATATGCAATCGACGTTTGTCAATCAGGTCTTTCACAACCTTCTCTGAAATCAGGGATTCAAAAACCCTAAATCACCAGTGAAACAACACACCCAATAAGGTTCTCGGATTGTGAAATTCAATTTTTAGCCTCTTGAATGAGATTATATGGCATCGTTGTTGCCGATGTTTCCACCGAAGAAATCCCTTTAAGGGGTCGGCGAAAAAAAAGGTTGTCGAGGTTTAACAGATGAGGATTGATGGTGGTGGGAAAATACTTATGAGTTGAAGGTGATCGGAATATCGAGATAGTAAATTGTTTGTTGGCTCCAACGATGAACTTCATGGCGAAGGGAGGTTGATCTACGAAGACTAAGATAGCTCTCTGATGAAGTTTGCAAGGAGAGAGGAGAAGATTAATCCTTTATGTTTTTATCTTTTGTATTATGATGAATTTAAATTAAAAATAGTATATTATGAAATTCGAATAGAGTGAAAAAGGGATGTACACGGGGCATAATTTCATTGGCGGCTCACCATTTGGCTCATCCCTCGTACCAAGTGATCTGGACTAGGACTAAGAAGGATGAATTTAACCCAAAGGCCCAAAATCAACCAGAAACTACCATTAAAATGGGGGCCTGCAGGTTAGAAGTTCAAATCTGGAAAATAACTCACGCGCTTTCCTCATTCTCCATTCCCCCGCCTTCCTCCCCAAATTCCATATATGAAATTCTCTATGAAATTGCAACAATTTCGACCGATTGCAAGGGAAAAATACAACGCTCGCACACTAGATTCAAGTCCATTCAAACAAAATCTCGAAGAAGAGGAAAAAGCATGCTAGAACGACACAGATCCAACTGAAAGCAAATTTCAGAGGAAGACAAAGCAATTTTGCTCGATTGAAGGTGAATCTAGACGGTTTAACAAGAGAAGAAGAATGAGAACGAGATTCTTCGCAGTTTCAACAAACTTGCATCTTATTTTCCTTCTCGCAACCCTAATTTGAAGCTATTAGAAGAAATTCGAAAACGAGATTGAAGATTCCTATGAATGAAGGTAATTATTTGTGAATTTCGTAATTTTGCTTGTATAAGTTTTACAACATGTCCTATAGCTACAAGTTTGTGTGCACGATGGTGGAGATTGAGATAAAAAAAATTGCTAGGTCTAAAGGTTTATTCTGTGTGGATTTCTTAAATTCGGTGGATATATGAGTTGAATAGCAAATTATGTAAACTATTTATCTGAATGTATTTGTGTGCATGAGTATACCTCATGTGTGCATGAGTTTTACCTTCTGTGTGCATTAGTAATTGAATTTCATAAATTTAGTCATTCTAATTGTTTTACAACATGTTATTTAATCTAATAGTATGTATGTAGTTGTGTGGGTGAGTTATATCTTTCGTGTACAAGAGTTTTACCTTTTGTGTGCATGAGAAATTGTGTATTTCATAAATCAGGTGCATCTAAGAGTTTTACAACATTTTTTTTCTTAATATAGTTTTGTGCATGAGTTATGCCTTATGTGTGTAGGAATTATACATTATATGTCCGAGATAAGCTATGTATTTCATACATTCACTGCATATATGAGTTTTATAACATGTTTTATAAACTATTAATCCAAATGTAATTGTGTGCATGAGTTATACCTTCTGTGTACATGAGTTATACCTTATGTGTGCATGACTTATTTTGTATTTCATAAATTTAGTCCATCTAAGAGTTTTACAATATGTTATATAATCTCCTAGTATGAATGTAGTTGTGTGCATAAGTTAGACCTTTTGTGTGCATGAAAAACTGTGTATTTCATAGATTCAGTTAATCTAAGAGTTTTACAATATGTTCTATATACTCTTTAATCTAAATATAGTTGTAGGCATGTGTTATATCTTATGTGTGCATGAGTTATACCTATTGTGCGCAAATGTAATTGTGTGCATGAACTATACCTTAATCAACATCTTGGGAAAGCTTTTCTTTGTGTGCATGAGTTTGATCTCTTGTGTGCTTAAGTAGATAAATCATGACAAATATTTGATGCAACTAAGATCATGGGTGTGTGTGAATCTGTACTTTTGCAATCTTGAGTGCATGACTTAAATTTTCATGAGTTAGATAAATTGTGTACATGAATCATAACCTTTGTGTACATGATTTCGTTCTTTTGTGTGCATTGGTCGCTGTTTTTGAGTTTACTAGTTAGTTATTTTGTAGGAATCTATTTGCTTACATGATGTTGTTCTTAAGTGTGCATCCGTCACTGCTTTTGTGTGCATGATTAACTATGTTGTTAATTCTCTCAATTTTTACAGGGAGGTTTGTATGTCAATTTTCTCAAGGAGAGCAAAAGGTAAGTCAAAGATCAAATATTGGAAGACAAAAGAGACTAAAAATGAGCTGGAAGCATACAAAGACAAAACAGATCGTGGAGTTTATGTCATCTAACACCTGGAAACTTACACATTGAATGAAATATCACACTGAAAATGCGGGATTAAGAAAGGAGACAAGAAACAGAAGGCTAGTACGAAAAGGGTGGAAGAAATGTAAAGAAGCTTGTTGTGCTAGAAGAAAAAAAAGGTTATGAACATGTAGTAAATTCTATGATTTTTGTTGAAAGAACTTTGTAGTAGGAACTTAATAGTGTTTTTTGCTTGTCATGTTCTAAATTATAACTAAACATTTCATAGTTTTGGCATCAAAGTCTAAATGAAAAAATATTGCTTCTGTGGGCACGAGTTAGTTCATTCGTGTGCATGAATGAATGTTTCAGTGTGCATGACTAAGTTCTATTGTGTGCATGATTCAGTGCAACTGAGTGTATAAGGCAGTTTATTTGAAAGAAACTGTATGTTTATTCATTCGTTACTACTTGTGTGCGCATGCAATTGAAAATATGAAAACTAAAATTAATGATAAAAAAGTCATTAGTTGTTCATAGCAGTTTTTAATTGAATCATAATATTACAAGATACATAGAAAAACATCTATACAAAAGCAAAATAATTCTTTCTAGAGTCTCAGTAGTCTGTATGCATGAGTTCGTTCTTCCGTGTGCATCAGACATTGTCTCTTTGTGCATGGGTCAGTGTTTCTGTGTGCATGAGACAATGTTTTTGCATATCAAACTTAATTAATAAATTTTCGGGCATGTCTTGCAGTTATGTCCAGACTTATTACGAATACCACAAAATCACTCTCAAGAATCTCAAAAAAATGTGTGCATGAGTTAGGTGTCCGGTGTGTATGACTTAGTGATTTTGTGTAAATGAGTTTGTGTTATATTGTATATGAATTATTTTCCATTTTTAACGACTAAAGAATGTCAAAAAGTGTATTAGCATAAAGTAAGAGCCAAGGCAATGGTCTGGTGTGCATGACTTAGTGTTTGTGTATGCATGAGTTTGTGCTATATTATGCATGAGTCAATTTGATTTTCAATCAATCTAAAGAATCTCAAAAAAATATGTGTATGAGTCAGGGGTTAGGTGTGCAGGGGTTAGGTGTGCATCAGTGTTTCTGTGTGCATAAGTTAGTTCATGAGAGCTCTCTTAATTAACAAATTTGTGTTCATGAGTTATCCATGCCACTTACGAGGTCGAAGGAAAAAATTTCAAGACCAAGGATTACTCCAAGCTTTTCAAGAAATGGTACAAGTTCCTATGAGCAATAATTCTTCCATCCTTTTAATCTTATCTTTTTAATCTTTTACTATTACCACTTTATCTCTTTAAAAATACACCTCTAAAATTTTATCCTTACCCATTTTTTACTCCATCTTCTTCCTCTTCAATTCCGACCATCATCCAGATGTTTGTTTGCGGTATATTAATCCACGTGGTTCTTGTCCTAATCATTTGGATAATACTACGGGATTTACGCTACAGTCGTTTTTGAAGAACGTCGCAAGAACAAGCCTCAGTTCTAGGTGTTTTTAGAAAAAGATCAGGCAAGAAAGTATGTAAAATCGGTTTTATTCTAGATCTCATGTAAATTAGGAGTTTATATTTTGATTTTGGATGTAAAAACCCGATTCTGTTGTAATATCGGTTCAGATCTAATAAAAACCGCGGAGTTTCTATGAAAAAATTCTTTTGCAAAAACGATTTTGACTCTTGCTCTCGTATCATTGAGAAACAAAAATGGTAGAAGAAATCCAAATGATCATATGAGTTTCCGATGTAGAAGAGTTTGATTTGGGTAACTACAGAACATACTTTTCATACGACATGATTTCTCAAACCATTTAATGAAAACGAGTATGATTTCTATCGTGAGATTTTGCCAAATTCAGATGATTTTTGAAGCTCTTGTGCTAAACTGCTAATAACGTGTTGTGAGATTTGAAACAAAGTGAGAAAACTTTGTTGTTGATTGCTTGATTGATTTTACATAAAATTATGCATTTACTTTTTAGGAATGACTCAGTTGGATATACAAATTTTATCAACCCATGTCGTATAAAATATCTGCCCTTTAAAGATTGTAAGGACCGCAACTGCAGATGAGTTGTATAGGCGAAATGTACGGTAAGAGGGTGAATAATTAACTTTTATCTTTTATCCCCTTACCATTTCTAAAAAATTTCTTTTATATATATATTAGATTAATTATCGTATCGTGTACAGATTTCGTATAGTTTCTTAAAATTTTAAGATATTTTATGTTATGTTTTATCTTAATGATTGATGCAATTAATATTTAGGCAATTAATATTTAGGCAATTTTTATTGAAATAAACCACCCGGCCGTTATAAAGACGATATAACCCTAAACCACCATCTTTATAGAAAAATAAAATTAATCACCCATAAAAACAACTCAGTAAACAATCAACCATTCATCGTAGCCATCAACATTTTCTGTAAAAAAATTGATATATGTGAGAAAAATAACTTTCAATAGAACGGGTGATTTGAGGTAATATCGACTATATACGTGATGATTTAATCCAATTAGATTTAGAGAAGTCAATAAGATAAATCAAGTAGGATTCGATCATTCAAGGTTCAGGTTGGGAACGTATAAGGTCAATTTAGGTAGTGGGTCAAGCTAGCTTGATCTGTCAATACACGTTAGCGAACGATTCGGGTTAACAACACTATTCATATTTTTTTATTAAATAAAAATTATTAATAACTAAATAAACTTACTTAATAATTATATTAACATACTCTACTTTTGTTAATCAAGTCACATTCACGGCCATATTCTCGTTTTAATTCTGGTTCGTTAATTTCAGGTTTTGAGTATTTTCGATCAAAAATATAATAAAATGTCATTTATATATACAATCTAGATAAGGAAGGTAAATTTATATTATATAATTTATAAATTGATAAAATATTATCATTAGAGAAATATAAATAACAAATAATAATATATATTGAAAAAACTACATAATATCATAGATATTATACATATTTCTTTACCTTTCAATCTTTAATTGTTTACCATTTTGAAATATTTTTATTTTTATACTTTTTAGCTTATTTAAAACTATAGAAAAGATATATGACAATTAATTGTTTACTAATTTGTGATATTTATATTATTTTTTAATTTTGCCTTATTTATTAAAGTAATAAGATTATGACCCAAATTTGGCACATCATAATATCTAAAACTATTGCATGCAATATCATTGCGATATTTGTTTCCTCGATTTTCCTAATTCTCCATACCTGAGAGATTTTATTGTGATATCGTTTGTCTTTTTTTTTTTCTAAATTTAACATATATATTATTTTGAAAATAAAACCGTAACCTAATAGGAAACCGACAAGTGAATTGTTCTAATGAACGTTGCCACGTGGCATAGCTAAGATAAGATTAAGCGATTTTGTTTTAGTAATTATATAGAGATTCTTTTAGGCCGATGCTATTCATCGCCCACCTCAGTTTGCTATTTATCGCCCAAGGTATTCTTACGTCGCGTAAGGATTCCTTACGTCACGTAAGAATTACTTCCTTACGCGACGTAAGGATTATAACAGCTTTGCGCGACGTAAGGAATCCTTGCGCGACGTAGGGAATATATGCCTATAAAAGGACTTTGGGTGAAACCCTAGTCATTTTCACAACCTCCTCAACATTGTTTAAGGCACTCTCACACCAGCAAACACTCAATCCTACTTTTTTGGTCATTTTTCTTCAATTTCAACCTTAAAATCAAGTTCATTGCTATCTAAATGTTAGTAAACATCATTATTTCATTGTTACGGTATGATATTGAAGTGAATATGATATTTTGATTGTGTTTTGATGATATGTAGCTCGAAATTGAAAGGATTATGTCAATTACGTGATTAGAAAGCATGAAATTAAACTTGTTTGGATGGATTATGAATTTTATTAAGTATGTATTGATGATATTGGTATTATTATAATTATATTGTATAATTAGGGATTTGATATTGATTTTTGAATTTTACGGATTGAATGAGTTGAATTGATAGGTTTATTTGTTGATAAAATTGATGGAGTGTTAATCTGAAATATGGACTCCATTTTTACTGCATATATGAAGCTTATATGTAAGGATATGCACTCTGTTGCAGAATGCACATCCTTACGTGACGTAAGGATGTGATGAACCTTACACGACGTAAGGATGTACATTATGAAACATAATGCACATCCTTACACTTAAGCTTTCATGTGTAATTTTTTTTTTCAAAATATTATGATTACTGATTTTTTTAGTAGAATGTTGATTAAAAGCATATAATGTTGTTGTTTGGATTGATTATGAATTTCATTGAATATGTAACGATGATTTGGTTATGTTTGTGATTATAGAGATGTCCTATTCTGATCAAGAATCTGATAATGTACGGCGTTTAGCACATTAGACAACTTTGCACATTTGACTGATACACTTGAGGGAATCCAAAAGAACATGGTGGAAAGTCTTGATGAGGTTCAAGATATTATAATGAAGCGCAACAGGAGCATCAATGTTGATAATTGTTGAAAAAATTATACAACTTACTCTTATTAGGGATATTAAGTACCAATAAGGTCTCGCTCACACAAAATGAGGCACGCAAACGCTAAAAGGCCTTAAGGCCTAATTTGGCGAAACGATGTCCGAATGCAATGAAACTTGTTTTCAATGCCTATTAGGGATATTTAACCATGTGGGTAACTCTCAATCAAAACCATCAAACCCCAAACCGAGATCAAACAAATGTATATCGTTGTCATCCAGCCTTATGTTGTTTAAGCCAGTATACACAGAGAAGTTCGCCTATGGGGCAGGGAAAACAACCACATTCAGTCTCTTCAGTCTCTTCTAAAACAATCCTTACGTCGCGCAAGGATCCGCACGTGACATAAGGATGCTTACATGACATAATGATTCTTACGTGACGTAAGGATCAAACAATTCTTCAGTCACTTAACCATTGACTTAAGAGTTGTTGCTTTTTTCTAGTAACAACATAATGTTGCACATATGAAGGCCTTAAGCCCAATTCTAAACGCAAAAAAGCCTTTAAGGCCCAATTTGGCAAAAAGACGCCAAAACGGTGTTGGAATATATACAAACTAGTGTTATTAGGCATATAAAGTCCCAATAAGGCCTCACTCACATAAAACGAGACTCGAAACTATGCGTAAACGCTAAAAGACCTTAAAAGGCCTTAAGGCCCAATTTGGCGAATCGACGTCCAAACGATGTCTGAATGCAATGAAACTTGTTTTCAATGCCTATTAGGGATATTTAACCATGTGGGTAACTCCTAATCAAAACCCCTAACTTTTGAAGTAACACATCCTTTGTAAATACCAAAGTATCATAAGTCATAACTCTCTAATTTGTCGGAATATGTATGTTCTACAACATCGATGTTGATTATTGTTGAAAACATTATACAACTTAATTTTATTAAGGATATTAAGTACCAATAAGGTCTAGCTCACACAAAATAAGGCACGTAAACGCTAAAAGGCCTTAAGGCCCAATTTGGAAAAACGGCATTCGAACGATGTCCGAATGAAATGAAACTTGTTTTCAAAGCCTATTAGGGATACTTAACCATGTGTGTAACTCCCAATCAAAACCTTTTCATTTTCCAGTAACACCTCTTTTGTAAACATCAAACTAGTCATCACTATCTAACTTGTTGCAATATGTATGGTCAACAACATCGATGTTATATTATGTTTGAAAAATTATACAAATTAGTGCTATTAGGCATATAAAGTCCCAATAAGGTCTCTCTCACACAAAACGGGACTCGAAATTATACGTAAACGCTAAAAGGTATTAAAAGGCCTTAAGAGACCTTAAGGCCCACCCAAACGATGTCCAAATGGAACGAAACTTGTTTTCAATGCCTATTAAGGATATAACTCCCAATCAAAACCCCTAACTTTTGAAGTAACACCTCATTTGTAAATAACAAAGTAGTCATAACTCTCTAACTTGTCAGAATATGTATGTTCTACAACATCGATGTTGATTATTGTTGAAAAAATTATACAACTTACTATTATTAAGGATATTAAGTACCAATAAGGTCTCACTCACAAAAAATGAGGCACGTACATGCTAAAAGGTCTAAAAAGTCTTAAGAGGCCTTAAGGCCCAATTTGGCGAAAAGATGTCCGAATGGAATGAAACTTGTTTTCAATGCCTATTAGGGATATTTAACCATGTGGGTAACTCTCAATCAAAAACTTTTCATTTTCAAGTAACATCTCCTTTGTAAACATCAAACTAGTCATCACTATCTAATTTGTCGCAACATGTATGATCAACAACATCGATGTTATATTATGTTTGAAAAAATTATACAAATTAGTGTTATTAGGCATATAAAGTCCCAATAAGGTCTCGCTCACAAACAACGGGACTCGAAACTATGCGTAAACGCTAAAGACCTAAAAAGACCTAAAAAGGCCTTAAGAGGCCTTAAGACCCAATTTGGCGAAACGACGCCCAAACGATTTCGGAATGAAATGAAACTTGTTTTCAATGCCTATTACGGATATTTAACCATGTGGGTAACTTCATATCACAACTTCTTACTTTTTAAGTAACACCTCCTTTGTAAATACCGAACTAGTCATAACTCTCTAACTTGGCAACTCAAAGCCCAAACGATGTCGGAATTGATTGAAACTTCGGTCAAAAGACTATTTAGGATACAATAACTTCATGAGTGTTACTCACAACCACCACTTCGTAGTATTACTCGTATTTGACCACTTTTCAAGCAATTGTAGTCCCCGTACAATCCGAATCATGTCATTTATACAACATTCTTTGCACATATGCTCCAAGCATCTTAAGTCTTAACCTAACACGTACAAGGTCATTCAACATATGACACTTTCTTACGCAACGTAAGGATGAAAATCTATACGTCACGTACAAACATCGCCCATACGTGACGTAAGCATTTCTTACGTGATGTAAGAAATTCTTACGTCGCGCGTGGGTATCATGCATACACGGCGTAAAAATTTTATTTTGAAATTATGAATTCCTTACGTCGAGCAAGGAATATAAAAACCGTGTTCTTTTATCCCCAGCAATTTCTACATTTTTTCCTTTCTATATATATAGCCCGTATCTGTTTGCGCCCATTCACTCGAGACGAGAGTAAGAAAATGATGTTTTATTTAAGAAGGTCTCCAGCCTCCCAACTCTAACCCTAAAATCCATGGAATCTCTTCTCCTACTCCTCTGATATCACGCTCCACTGCTTCTACTTCCCCTCTTACCCCTCCATTTCACGATCTGCTGTATAATATAATTATCTCTATCGCGCGCGCGTTTCGCTCGTCTGTCAAGCCAGCGCGACGGGTTGCCTCTCTCACCTTCCGCTTTCTGTCTTTGATTTGCTTCCTATACTTGCTGGAAATTTCAATATTAGATTCTGAGGTAAGCAATCTGTTTCTTTCTAAGTAATTGATGCTGTGTTAGCTTCGGGCTTCCTGTTAATTCTTTGATATCGACTTGTGAGGATTTAGGTTGCGGAACAACTGCTTGTTTCTTTCTCAACCTTTTCCTTCTTTTTCTGTTTTCTGTTCCCAGTATGATGGCTCTAGTATTTGTTCAATTCTTCGTTGTACTCTAAAAATTTTCAGTAGAGATTATTGATCGTGGTATTAGATTATATGGAACTTCGGGGTATCGAATTCTTGTAAGTAGAAAGGAAAAGGTGCAATACTTATCTAAGCTTAGTATTTTTCCAGTGTTTGGTTTGAACTAAAATAACTGGCTGCTGTTTATTGCCTATTCAGCAGGATTTTTTCCCTGTTTCCTTAAGGAGCTAGGAATGGCTGTAGTGTACTTCTATTAATCATGGAGGTCAATGAAGGAAAGATTGAAATATAAGTTTTATGAATGCAAGAGAAGTGCTTAATGGTTCCCTAACACTTGAATGTTATTCGTTATAATTGTATGACTGAAGTTCAGGGGCTAATACCTTCAGCAGTGTGGGATTAGTTGGCCTCACCAAGCCTATCCTTATACCTATGTATTTTGTTAGGAAAATCTAGAATTGGTGAAGCTTTTTCTTGAATTAGGTTTCTGTTGGTTGTTTGAAATAAATATTCATGACATACTCTGCATAGAATTAACATCCTATTTCTACCTCTACTAGTGTTAAATTTCCTATGTGGTCTGATTTAGGTGACTAGTCCATATGGCAACTACAGAAGCAACATCAGCTACACCTGGGGTTAGCTATGCTCCTGAGGATCCAACTCTTCCAAAACCATGGAAAGGTTTGATTGATGGAAGCAGTAGAGTTACTTATTATTGGAATCCAGAAACAAATGTTACACAGTATGAAAGACCAGCAAGTGTAACTCCAGCATTACCATCTGCACAAGTTCCTGGAACAAATGTTTTACAATCAATGTCATCCAGTAGCTTGCCTTTTCAAAATGCTGATCACGGAGCAAGAATTTCTGAAGTGTCACATCAGCAACCGCAATATCTGAATCAGGCTTCTCATCAACATGGACAGCCACAAGGACCTCTTGCTGGACAGCATAATCATCAACAGGCTTCACCAATTCTTCCTACAGGGAAAGAGTCTCAACAAGGACACGGTTATCACCAAAATTATGCCTTGTTTGGTCCTGGTCAAAATTTGCCGCATCAGGGGCAGATAGGTCAACAAACTCAACATCAATATAGTCAGCAAGTGGGGCGGCAAGTGGGTCAGCAGATATTGCCACAAAGCTCACATCTTGGACAACAATTGCCACAAGGCTCAAATGTAGGGCATCAATTACCGCATGAAGGACAGCAGATGCCACAACAAGCCTTTCAGCAGACACATCTACAGGCTGTGCAGCCAATGCCACAACACTTGGCCCAGCAAATACCTCAGTACCAAGGTCCTCCAATGGGACAACAGACTGGACAGCACTTTGCGCCGCAGCAAATGAATTATTCTCCATATCAGCAACCCATGCCTGGACATTCCCACCAGAGCACGCAACATCAGCCTCAACATACAACACAAGCTCCTGTTTTTCCTTACAAGCAAGAGAATAGTGTTGGATTCCAGCAACAAAATGATGTTGATATTCTAAAGAGAAAGCAAACAGTGTTCTCTCCTTCACAATCAGACAGAACAGGAAACCATTCTATTCAGCCTACATTTTCAGGCTCTAATCACATGCTACAACCTGGTGGAGTTTCTAACCAGCCCCAACCATTAGGCTCTTCAATGCATATGCTGCATCATAATTCAGCTATGCCCCATAAACATGTTACTGAGACAGTTCATCAACAACATGGACCTTCACACCAAAACCAAATGAGCCCAGCAATGATGCATGGTCAACAGACGGGTTATTCACATCCTGGGCCTAATACAGGCTATGAACAACATCCACAAGGAAGACAGGGAAACGATTATTACTATAAAGCTAACAGAGAAGCACCAGTAGTAGCCTCTAAAGACCCGAAACTCGCTAAAATCCCTATTGCTTCAAATCATCAGGTACCCTGTATTGTTAATTTGTTCTGCCTGGAATGGCTATTTCCCCCCTTGTACAGCGCCAATTATATCAGATCTCCTTCCTTTTGCATGCACATAGAAGTATTAAATGGTTCAGTGACTGTATAAATGAAAGTCTTAGTGAGCCTTGCAAAATTACATCCTTGTTATAGTTTCTTTTATTATAATATTTGGGCCAGTCTTAATTTTTATACACTATGTAAAGTTGTTATCTGTCTCCTTTTTGTCTATTTTATGTGGTCTCTCCATAAAATGAACTTTCCTTTTGATAGCCCATTAATGTAATAACTAAATTTCTCTTTAGCAAGAAGTATACTATAGCTAAATTTCTCTTTAGCAAGAAGTATACTATAGCTAAATTTCTGACTAGAAAGGAGAGCAATTATATTAGATGCTAATGTAACCCAAAATAAATGATCCTTGGACAGGAAGATAGTGAGATACACACTCACCTAAGTCTCCCCCCTAATATGATTTTCTTTAATTCATACTTATTTTTTAACACTCCCTTAATAATCAATTCGGATGAGATTGTCATTGGCGTTTAGGTAATAATTTCTTGATTAGTTACGAGGTTTAGGCTACAACTGAAATGCGTTATTGAACAATTGTAAATTTAAGGACCTCGTTTATGAGAATGTAGGGTGCATTAATAGGTGATGACAATCTTTTTCATGGGAGTATGTTTTAGCCTGGAGTAATTAATGACTCAGGAAATTAATGCAAGGAACTTGAGGAAGGCATTATGATGTTTTGCAATTAGCTACGTATTAAGTTCGATTTCTACACACTTCATTTGTTGCATGTTGACATATCTGTATACTCAGTCATATAAGTTGAAAAATATTATGTGAAGATGTAGATGATAATGACCGCGTAACTAACCAATTGCTGTGATACACTAGCTTTATGGCATTATTGCAATTGTCAAGTATGAAATGGTTGCCACACATTGAACCAGTATGCAGTAGTACATCACTCTTTATTTTGACAAGATACATTTACTGAAACCACACGCTTGCTGTAGAATAGGCGCGGGATGCAATCCTTAATAGAATGTTCCCTGACAGCATAGTTCGCCTTAGGTTACATGTAGAGCACAGCTACATATTTTATAATGACGAAACTCCTAGAAACGATATAATCAGATTTGATATGTTAAGTGCAAGCGAAGCTGAGTGTTTGTAATTTAGTTTGTTGGATTAGGATAAGTGAGAGGGCTACAAAAATTTAGTGTCATGATCTGGCTGTGATCATTCAATATCATGGTGCTATTATGTTGCTTCTCGTGCTTGCATATAGTTGTAATTGTGTCTGCATCTGTTACTGATCAAACATAGTAATATCCATCTCATGTTAGGATATGAGGTTCAGTGGTCCTCCTGCACAGATTGCACCATCTGGCCTTGCTCATGGAATGCCAAATATGTACAATAAAGGGAATGGCAATATACCAATGCCTAATCATGCTTTGAATGTAACTCCAGTCCTACCTCCGTCATCTGGTTTTATGAAGACAACATCAGCAGATGCATACTGCCAGCAGCATGAAGTTTCAGCTACGGTATGTGTATTATTGATTAATGGACTAATGGTATTTAACATAGAAGAGTGATTAAGCTAAGGTGGTAAATTATGTGTTCAATGTTATTATTATGAGCTGAGTTTGACCTTAAGTAGTTGTGGTCTTAGCAGAACAAAATTGTTCAAAGTTGATCCATGATTTGTCAGTCTTAGTCCAGCTGGAGTATATACTCTATTCTTTTTGCTATTTGGCATCTCCTTTTTTCATCTGTTTGCTATTGTTATCTTATCTTTTGTGTAAGTATATCTATTGAGGGTTTAGAGGTCTGAGTTTTGTGGTCTGCGGCCTTGATCATTGTTTTGCTTTAATTGGTCATCTTTGTAGTATTGACTGAAGGAACTGCTACGTGGTTCAAAAATTGACTAGCTGTATATTCTGCTTTAGCTTTTATAGCAAAGAATATTTTTTCCACTTAGTGTATGACAAAAAACAACATAAGTATAACCAGCCAACATGCTCTTTCTGGGACCAAACAACATTATCTCACAGCACGTTAGCATTGCTAATACTTTTAAGTGGGACACCACTTTGTTCATTTATTTTATGTCCTACCGTCTGCAGTTGTCTTGTGGCTTTAGTTTCGGTTACCTTTACATGTAATTGATTGCCTATTCTTTGTTCTGATGCTTGTTGCAACCTGCTTTTTATACGAGTATTAAGGTCTGCAGTTAACTCTCCACTCTTTTCTGACAGGGTGATAATGTTCCTCCACCGTTCATGACGTTTGAAGCTACTGGTTTCCCTCAAGAGATACTAAGAGAGGTTAGTTTCCTCTGTTTTGATAGGTTTTTATAGCATTTGTTGTATGAGTCGGGTAGACTATAGACCTATTTACACCCCCTCTGTAGATGAAAACTTTTTAACTAAATAGTTCTCTTGTCGCAGGTGCGATATCTGCTCCAGAATGGGAGCATATGTCGTACGCTGCACTGCTATGCAAACAATTTACATTGCAACTATTCCTTTGGAGGCTGAACAATGGATTTTTGGAGCCACCTCATGTGTCTTACTTGCCTCCTTTTGTTGCTTCAAGTTGCTTCTGTAAGCAACAAATTTTTGTTCAATTTTGCATTTTTGTTAATTTCCTGTGTTGGCATGCTAGGTTGTTGTTTTTCAACTGGGAATATCGGGTAGGTGTCAAAGGTGTAAATATATGTTGGTTTTATCTGACAGATGCAAGCTGCTGGCTTTGCTTCACCAACTCCAATACAAGCACAAACATGGCCAATTGCTCTCCAGGGTAGAGATATAGTGGCAATTGCAAAGACTGGATCTGGGAAAACACTGGGTTACCTGATTCCGACCTTTATTCACCTTAAGCAGCGCCACAACAACCCACTGAATGGTCCGACAGTGGTAGTTTTGGCTCCAACACGTGAGCTTGCAACACAGATACAAGATGAGGCCAAGAAGTTTGGTCGATCTTCAAGGATTTCCTGCACGGTGTGTGCATTATTTATTTATTTAATCCTTTGTTATCTTTTTCATTACTTTTAGTTCAATTTTTATTCTTCCATGTGGCTGAATGGATATGTTTTTCAGTGTTTGTATGGTGGAGCACCAAAGGCCCCTCAGCTAAAGGAGTTAGAGAGTGGAGCTGACATCGTTGTGGCTACTCCTGGGCGCCTCAATGATATTCTTGACATGAAGAAAATCGACTTCCGACAAGTTTCACTCCTTGTATTAGATGAGGCAGATAGAATGCTTGACATGGGGTTTGAACCTCAAATCCGGAAAATTGTGAATGAGATACCTCCACGTAGGCAAACCCTTATGTACACTGCAACTTGGCCAAAAGAAGTTCGGAAAATTGCGGGTGATTTGCTTGTTAACCCGATTCAGGTGAATATTGGAAGTGCTGATGAGCTTGCAGCAAATAAATCTATTACACAGGTAAATAACAAGTCATTTCTTCATTGTTTGTTTTAAGTTAAAGACATTTTTAGTGGCCCTTTTATTTCTCACGAGATTGGAAATCATTTACTAATTGCAGTATATTGAAGTGGTGCCACAAATGGAGAAGCAGAGGCGGTTAGAGCAGATTCTTTTATCCCAAGATAGGGGGTCCAAAATTATCATCTTTTGTTCAACAAAAAAGATGTGTGATGAACTTACACGCAGTATTAAGCGCAACTTTGGTGCTGCGGCGAATGCAATTCATGGAGACAAGTCTCAAGCTGAAAGAGACTGGGTCTTGAATCAATTCCGCAGTGGAGACTCCCCTGTTCTTGTTGCTACTGATGTTGCTGCCAGGGGGCTTGATGTCAAAGATATAAGGTCAGCTTCAACGTAACTATTTACTCTAGTTATACAACTCCAAACCAATAATTTCACTTGCTTCCCTGAAACCCTCGACAATATTCATAATGTTCGTGTATTATGTCTTTCTTACAGGGTAGTGATCAACTATGATTTCCCAACTGGCATTGAAGACTATGTCCATCGCATTGGAAGAACAGGTAGAGCTGGGGCAACTGGATTGGCATACACTTTTCTGACAGAGCATGACTGGAAATACGCTCCTGACTTGATCAAAGTTCTAGAAGGCGCTAATCAAGTCGTTCCTCCTCAATTGAGAGAAATGGCCGTGAGAGGACCCCCTAGTTTTCCAAGAGACCGGGGTGTTGGCATGAACCGTTTCGAACCTCATTCAGGAGGTGGTGGTGGCCGGTGGGATTCCGGTGGACGTGGTGGCGGATTTGGTGGTCGTGGTGGAGGCGGCTTTGGTGGTCGCGGTGGTGGGTTTCGTGATGGAGGGCGTGGTGACATGAGAGACAATTTCGGTGGGCGTGGTGGCAGAAGAGATGACTTTGGTGGTGGTGGTGGGCGTGGAGGGAGAGGTGACTTCTTTGGTGGACCCGGACGAGGGGGAAGAGGGTTCAGTGGGCCCCGTGGTGGCGGAGGATGGAGAGACGACCGCGGTGGTAATGGTGGTGGAAGAGATGACAGGTTTGGGAATAGAGGTCGGGGCCGAGGACGGTTTGATGGTCCATCAGCAGGAGGTAGGACGAGTAGAGGAAGAAGCTACAGCTCGAGCCCTGAAAAGGTTCGAACTTGGGGCGGTTACAGCAGGAGTCGAAGCAGGAGCAGAAGCTGGAGCCGTAGTAGAAGCCGAAGCCGGAGTTGGAGTCGAAGTAGGAGTCGTAGTCCTCCTCGACGTAGTTACAGCCGAGACCGAAGAAGCCGAAGCATCAACAGGGACCGGAACAGAAACCGAAGCCGGAGTCCGAGCTACGGTAGGTACAAAGGTGGTTCAGAGAGGCGAAGTCCCGAGCCGAGTAAAGACGTTGCACCACCACATGCAGCAGCAGATTCAGGAGTCAATAGCAGTGCGCATCTTCCCTCGGTGGATCCGACTGGGGCACCTGCAGAGGTTGATGGAAGTTCAGATCCTGTAGCATGTCAACAAAATGATCACGATGGGCCTTCATCATAGAGAACAGGACAAGATGGTGAGATCTTGTTATTGCATTTTGGGATATTTTGGAGGCAATTTGTCTGATTTTATGCGGTTGTGTTGCTGACCCCCGGTGGCGAATTTGGCATTTATTCAATATTATTTGTCCTATGCACGCACCTAATTTTGTCCTACTGGATTATTTTTCTGGGAAAATTGAGATTTGAGTCTGGATTATTGGTATACAGTATGAATCTGAGAATTAATGAAAATGGTTCTGTATGAAAAAATATTTATCGTTACAAGGCGTTTTATTAAGCACTTCAGTAATGCCATCGTATCATGTTGTACGGTTACGTTATGTAAACATCGTATCATGTTTATTAAGCACTTCAGTAATGCAAAATTAGGTAAAAGATGTGCAGGTTTGTTGAAGTTGCGGCGAACATGAGTGACACGGACAGATCCCCGATGTCTGTTCATTAAGTCTCGGCATTGCTTAATCAGGAAAAAATCTGGGTGAGTTGGTGGAAAGCCATGAGTGAGCAGTGTGCGGGCAGAAGCGGAGTCGGACTGGATAATCAAATTCCCATCATTCTTGCAAAGTGCCAACTGCAAACCGTGAAAGATGGACCACAACTCTGCAGTGAGAGCACCTGATCAGGGCCGGTCCTGAAATTTTAGAGGCCCCGAGCGAATTTGTTTTACTGAAAATTGTTTACTTTAGTAGTTAGTATAATTGTTATTTATTAGGATATATTTTATAAAGAGTTTAAGTGAAAATAAATACACTTATTTGGGAAGAAAATTTTAATTTAAAGTAAAAATAAATGGACAAAGGAAACAAAATTTAAGGGAAAAATTTTAATTTAAAGGAAAACAAATTAAAGAACAAATGAAAGAAGTGAGATAAATAAATGAAAAAAGGGATAAATTTTAATTTAAAGGAAAACAAATGAAAGAAGTGAGAGGAGGGAGATAAAAAATGAAAATAAATAAAAGAACAAATTTTAATTTAAAAAAAAAACAAATGAAATAAGATAAATAATTGAAAAAGGCATGGGAAGATGACTTGAAGTCTCGAACCCACGACCTTCAGATGTAATGGTGCAAGGCCTAACCACTGGACTATGAAGACTTAATGTTATCCACTGTTAGTATAGGTACTATACATATGTTTTAAGAATTTGCGGCCCCAAAATATTTTGGGCCTAGGCCGTCGCCCTGCCCTCTGGGCCGGGCCTGCACCTGATGCACCAGATCGGCCGGTTTTTGGGTAAATACCCTAAAACTGTTATGTTTTTTAAGTTTTTGCATCACTTTTTTAAGTTATAAGAAAGTACCCCATTTGCTGTCAACAAATTTTTTACCAGAGTTGTCAACAATTTTTTTTTACAGAGCTGTCAACAATTTTTTTAACAAAGTTGTCAACAAATTTTTAACAGAGTTGTCAACAAATTTTTTACAGAGTTGTTAACAAAATTTATAACAGAGCTGTCAACAAATATTTTAATAGAGCTGTCAACAAGAATAAAAAGTTGTCAACACGACTAAATAAGTTGTCAACACGATTAAAAAGTTGTCAACACGACTAAATAAGTTGTCAACACGACTAAATAAGTTGTCAACCCAACTAAATAAATTGTTTACACGACTAATAAACGGTCAACAACATACAACACTAGTTATATTACAAAATTATCAACACTTTACAAAGCTTGTCAACACCACTAAATTACATTGTCAACACCTTTTAAAAACTATAAACACACTAAAAATTTGTCAACACATACTAAAAAGAAGGTGTCAACACGTTACAGCGCGAGGAATGTGCAGTTCAGCATAGGAATGTGCAGTTCAGCATGAGGCATTCTCACACGGTAACTCGCCTTGAAACCGGTTGAAGCTGATGTCAACACGTTACAGCGCCTTGCAGTTGATCAGTTGATCAGTTTAAGCTGCAATTAATTCAAAGTCAGCAAACAACTTCTATTTTTTATAACAAGAACTGCAGTGAAACAAGACCAATTGAATACACAGTCCTGCACAAGTTCATTAATTTGTCAAGGCAGGTTCACTATTCAAGCTTTGCAGGTTCATTGCAAATCAATTAAATAAGTTGTGCTACAAAAAATATGAAAAATTGAAGTCAACAAAACTACATCTAAAACTTCTCAGATCATCTGCAATCTGAGAGCATTGCAGTCAACTTCAAGATTCACTGTCATACATCAACAATCATGCTATACAGCAGCAACCAGATATCTGTTGACAGCAAAAACATCTAAAACTTCAACAAAACTACATCTAAAACTTTGTATGCCAACAGCAACAACCAGATATCTGTTCACAACAAAAACAGTTCATCTCAACATCAACAATCATGCTATACAAACTTTCCAATTAGAAACATAAAAAATCATCCAACGGTCATACATATATAACAGCTCGTGAGCAAAAACTTTAAATGAAACAACAAAAATAGTTCATCTCAACATCAACAATCACGCTATTCAGATTTTCCAATGAGAAACATAAAAAATCATCCAGTAGTTCCCGGAGAAGACGAACTGGAATGTTGACAGCAAAAACATTTTCCAATCAGATGAATAAGTGAGAGAGAAGAATCTAACATGAAAGCAGTGGCGGTGGAGAAATCGCTTGTGGTAGCCATGACAGATAAAGAGACGACGGAGAAGACGAACTGGAAAATTCGGAGGATTAGACTTCCAGTAGTTCTCGGGATCCCTTGAATGTCCTTCATCCTCACCATCAAACCGTGGTGCTTACCGCCGTCTGTTAGTGGCGGCGCTTCAACCGGATGCACCGACGGCCGGCTGATGTTCATCTCCCCTCTTTTGATTCCACCAACCCTCGCAGCAGGAGAAACTTCAAATTTTAGATGAAGAAGGAGAGAATGAAGGAGAGATGGGGCTATGGAGGTTGTTGTCGCGTTCGATGAGGCCAGATGCAAGGCACCGGAGATTGCTGAGAAGGAGTAGGAGAGCGGATAATCGTCGACGATGGAGAGAGGGATTCCAAGGGATGCGGCTTGTTCGGTTGTGCATTTGGAGGTCGGGATTGCGATCTGGAAGACAGAGGCGGAAGGAAGAGGGAGGCGGAAGGAAGAGGGAGGCGGAAGAGACGAGGAGATTAGATCTGGGAAGAAAGAGGGGAGTATTTATACTAGGGTAATTTATTAATGTTTAGTTGGGTAGTGTAGAAGCTTAGTCTTTAATTGAGAAAGGTGTATTGGACACAAATAGTTCCCAGATCGGAAGGTGTATGTCGTTAAAAAAGTCCCATGGTGATCCCTGAATATGCCTGCACCCCCTGAAGTTCCCGGGTTGCCTTTTGCAACAACATCGGTGTTCAGCACCACCCAGTTTAAAGGGGGAGGCATCCACTGTAGCCAGAGAATCAGCTGCATCATTTGATTGTGTACTGGTGTCCCAAATCAACATCAAAACCTTAAATAAAACCTTAAATAAAAACCCTAATGAATTTGTATCTATTCAATATCAAAAAATCATTCACTAATCAACCATAATAAAAAACTATCACCTTTCATCTATTCCAAACAACATAATTCCAAATAAATCAATTTCTATATAAAACATTCATTATCAAACCACACTCATTATCAAAACTATATAAAAGAAGTATCAACATTTTCATCTACAATCAATATTACAAGGCATAACACAATAAAAAACATACGTTAATTGATGGATTGTGGATGATTAGAGTGGAGAAGGAGATTTGAAGTTTTTGTTATTGTTTTCACGACGCTGTAAAACTGTAGATGATGACCGAAATAGGACTTTGGTGTATTTATAATACACCGTTTCTCGCGTAATGCGGAAGGGGATCTTTCGCGCAATGCGAGAGTCACCTCTCGCGCTACGCGGGAAACCTGACGTTGTTTGGGAATTTTAGACGACCGATATTTAGTAAGGGCCTTAAAGCAGGAAGCATGCTAGCTGGGTGAGCAAAAATATCCGATCCGGCCGATTATCCGCCAATCCGATCCTGAAAAATCCGTATCCGAAAATATCCGATAAAGTTTTATCCGAACCCGGTCTGATTCAGGCGACTTTTTCGGATATTTGGATCGAATATGAATTGAGATATTTAGCTTATGGATATCCAAAAATATCCAGTACTATTATTATCATATATAAATATTTATTATAGAACTAAAATATATTTTATAAGTGTAGATGATACAATAATTGTTTTATACATTTTTAATTAATAGGATATATTCTCTCAAGACAAAAATTCTCCTATATAAAAATGTATATTTGGTTGTTGTTCTTAAGATTTTAAATTTTAATTACTTATTTAAATTTTCGACTCACTAAATAAATCCAATATATTAATCTTCACTAATTCCTCTATATAATATATATGATTATATATTTAACATTTAATTTATATTTTGTGAATTTTTAATTTTAATAGAAATAAAAAGTTTAATTTAATTTTCCTATACCTTCTAGAAATCGGATAATTCGGATATTCGAATCAAGAACAATATTTACCGAATATCGATCCAAAACGGACCGGATAAGGACCGGAGTTTTTTGCTTTTTTTTACCGGATATCCGGCATACCGGATCGGATCAAATATATTTGTTTCCTCAGCCCTACTAGCTAGTAATTGAATGGGACTTAATTATTATAAAACTTTAATAAATTTTGTTATCAAGTGTCAATCAATTTAACACGACTAATTATCACGTAATACAAACTTATAATTAAATTGTCAACATGACTAGTAAAATATCAAAATTACGTATTAAACTGTCAACACGAATAATTAAATTATCAACACGACTAAATCATCTATCAACACACATATATAAATTGTCAACACGCTTTATATTTTGGTAAACTCTAAATTGACAATAACTTGTTAACGACTTTTCACCAAATGTTTTTGTTGACAGATTTTTCATCAACGATTGTGTTTGTTGACCAGTTTTGTAATCAAATATTTTGTTGTTGATCAGGTTTTTAATCAGATATTGTGTTGTTGACAGGTTGTTGATATTTTTTTTTTTTGAAGTTTACAGGTTGTTGATATTCTTTTTGATAAATTGCCAACAACTCGTTAACAATTTTTTTATCAACTGTCAACAAGTTATAGGTCTTTATTTATTGTCATCAACTTGTTGACTGTTTTTTTAGTTGTTGACTACTTTTCTCATCAATTGTCAATGCGGCTGTCAATAACTCGTTGACAGTTTTTGTCGACAGTTTTTCTTATCAAGTGTCAACAAGACTGTCAACAACTCGTTGACAGTTTTTTAATTAATATTGACAACTTTTTTTTCCAACTGTCAACAACTCCTTCACAAATTTGTCAATCAATTGTCAACAACTCTTGTAGTAAATCTTAACAGTTTATTGACAAAATTTTAATCAAGTGTCAACAACTAAAACATTTCCATCCAAACACCAAATGAATTCTCAAACAGAAAACAAAAAGTTAATGAAACTTTCGTTAAAATAATAATTAACACAAATGATAATTGGTTGCACCATAATAGAATTAACAAAAGAATCAAGACCTCAAATTCTTCCAAAATGCAAACTTCGTTTCATTATTTTCTTTTTCTTATTCTAAATTTCAATATCACGTTGAAAGCATATATTGTCGAATTTTAAATTGCAAAGCACTAATTAGATTAAATCAGATGAAGGAAAGTGATTTCGGAATTGACGGAAATGTAAAGTTGTAATCTAATTGCGAATCCATGGCACATTTCGACAATAGTTCTTACGGAAAGAGGAGGCGGTTCTAGATTCGGTCACGAATTCCCCTCGCGAGAACAAGAGAGAGTCTTGCCTATCACGAGCGTGAGAAAGATCAGAAGGGGAAGGGTAGTGATTATCGAGGGTATTTTACTAAAATTTAACGAGCGAGAGTGTAGAAAACTACACTTTTGTCCCAGCAGCTATTACCAAAATGTGTATTCAAAATAAGAAGATCAACTAGTGCAAGACCCTGCATGGCACAGAGATATGTTTATATAATTACTTGATAATAATTTTATAATCGATTTTGACATATATTTTCTATAATTTATAATATTTTATATTACTACAACCTCAATAAATATCTATAATAAATAAGATATATTTATGTATTTTTTCATAGGTTACCTATCAAATTTTTAGTGGATAATTAAAAATATAATTGCTATTGAATTTTATTAAGTTCTTGTTATTTTTTAACATGGTTAGATATTTATAATTTTTTATCTGCTTTAAATTTCATTATATATCAAAAGTAAAATAGATGAATAATAATTAGATAGATTAAGTTTACTTAAACCTAGAAAATAATTTGCTCCAAATTAATGTTTTTATTTTTCTTAATGTAATTTATAAATATGTTAAAAATATTTTAAATAAATAAATAAATAGTCTAACAACTTTCTTTAACTCTAACGACTATCAACTATCAGAATTGCTCGTTTATCAATTGCTCGTTTTCAAGCTACTATCTATATCAACTATCAGAATTCTGAATGTATATCTACTGAGTACATAACGAATGACAGGCAGAAACATACTGCCACGTTTTTTAAAATCCATGATTACGACAAATGATCACAACTTCCAAACACTGAGCAAATTCCGCTACCTGATTTAAAATATGGACCACCAATTAACAAAATCTTGAACACAGAATTAATCATTTTTCCAAGCTCTAGGCCGAAAACTTGGGAGGCCTAAGATGTCCAACTAAAAAAATTGGAATAAGAACTACGTGACTTGTATATATGACCACCAAGAACTGCAGAACCTGACTCACAATATCCCAAGAATCAAGCATGAAGTATAAACTTCAGTACTGATTTCTACAGCAAGAATCCAGCATGAAGCATGAATGTGTTAAGAAGTCATATTTCATACCGTAAGGAAAAGACATACAGTTGGGTGTCCACAGATGAAACAGAAATACAGGAGCTATATTCAGCTATTGAAACTGCTATCTAAAAGCAGCTTTCTCGTGCCACAATCAATGAAGAGCTGATGGTTTCATTGTTTTGAGAAGATTACCTTCAAATTACAACTGAATTGCATATCTACACTTATTTGTATCCTCTGTGGTTACTTTTTCATGGAAGAGGCTCTTGAGAATCTCCCAAGCGTGACAGATGAAGATATGCGTCTGTTCCTGAAATTGGTTTTGGAAGAAAGAGAATTGGTTGATTAATCAGACAGTTGGTTAACAAATCAAAGTCAGATTATTGTTCAGAGTGGCCTTACATAACAAAGAAATAAATGCATATTTTTATGAAAAGCCAATGAGTGACGCCTTAATCATACAAGGTAGCTAAAGAACATCTTGCTAATGGAGAAACATTTCACAGAGTTGATACACTAACTTCTCATCCCTCTTCCTCATCTAATCATCAAACTACAGAGGCCTATCGATCTATGAACAAGAAGCTCTTGATTAATATTCTGTTTATTGCATGAGATGACAAATACATATGGGTAAATTAAAAACAAATAACCTATTTGTTAAGATCCAATGCTCATATGTATGAGCCTAATACCTAAGAGTAAGACCAGCACTAGTTTACAGGAAAGAACAATGGATATGACAGCAATTGTAAGATTAGAGACAAAGACACTGAAAATAGCTTCCAAGCATACAAATATATGATAAGCTGCACTCAGGATAATGATAGAAAGCTGAGATTACCGTATCCTTCCATAGAGATAATTTGTAGATCACCCCCAAAATAGCGTGCATATAATCGGCTGACCGGAATACCAAATCCATATCCAGCCATCGTGACCATCTCACTCATCTCGAGGTCTGGGTTAGCTTCCAATGGGTTTTCAGCAGTACTGTAAAGGTATGTGAAAATCCTGGGCAGACCGCTTCTGGGTATTCCACCCCCTTCATCTGACACCTATGATTTCCTCAGAGACAAAAGATCCAAAAATATATATATAAGCACACACCAGGAATTAGATGGAGAGATATAAATTTCATAAATAATCCTAAGTCATAGATTCTCTACCTTAATGGTAACATCTTCTAGTCCATCAGCTACGATAATTCGAACGGGAGGTGCTACTTTGTCTGAATCCATATAACGTTCTTGGACAGCACGTAAGGAATTTTTAACAAGCTCAAAGACCATAAGATGTAAATGTGTTGGAACATACCTGTTGAAAAGGAGAAGGGTTTAGGCAAAGAATGTGAAGATGGAAATTAATTAACATACAATATAAATGGAAAGTAGATGTCGAAGCAAGAGCTTTATAATGCATTTCTTTAGAGATTACTAGTATTAAGAGAACTCATGATATAAAAAATATGAAAATAAAGCTCAATATACTCACGGAAATGTAAAGTCAGGATCTCCATAGATATGGATGTCAGGGGCACTTCCATATTGACGCATACATAGACAACGGGCATCATCACTAGCGTTTCTTGCCACCTCTACTGGAGACATTTTTGTATGTATATAGCCAATTTGATTGGGACTAGGTCTAGGATCATGCAAGGCTACATGCTGCCCTGTGATCGAATGAGTTGCATCATATCAGGTATTGGACAGTTGAAATTTAGGGAACTTCTGAACTGCATGACTCTTGACTGACTCAGAATTAACACTCATTTTCATGCCTTTTTTCTGGTTCTAACAGGGTTTAGGACACAAGAAAAGGAAATAAACCAACCAATAAGCATTCGAATTCCGATCCTGGACATGTAAAAGCGATCCAGGAACTCGTGAATTTCATCAAGATCCCTGTAGTTAACCTTGGGACCCAAGCTTTTCTTCAACTGCTTAACACCCAGAGCTATCATCGGCACAACATTGTTATGCCTAACCTTGATCATTTTAATCATCTGTGTGAACTCCAGTTCATCTTTATTGTCCTTGATATGAGGGACTGATCTAAGATCACGGAAAGAGTCCAAGTACCAATCTCGAACCTAAAAAAGAAAGGTGAGTTAATGTGTAGCCTTGCAACAAAAATAAATGATCAGGATACATATAGAAAACAAAGAAGTATCATTCTTTCTAAGAAGAAAACCCATCCACTAACATGTGATGTAAGTATGTAACTGAGAATAGAAGCTCCTAGTATCTGAAGAAAAGAACTTGCGCTGGACAAACTGATTGATAGAACATCATTCTATCAATTTTTTTTTTGAACAAGGCCAGCCCCTGTTTACAAACACTAAAACAAAACTCAGACATTAAAGGAGTACTAAAGAGTAGCATAGTTATTTAATCCATTTAAGCAGGCAAAAGCACTTCACTACTGTTTAGATTCTTCAAGCTCAGGTAGCGAACAAACATAATTACTTCAGTATTACGAAGTAATAGATTTCTGCAATAAGCAGAACCAGCTTAGAAATGAAATTTAATAGCGGAGGAACTGCTAGGCCAAGAAGCTCCTTCATGAGTTGGCATGCCAGAGAAGGCTAACTACTCATACCAGGCTTAGAAGGAAGAGATAGTGGAGCATTTTGTTCCCAATGATATTACTTGTCAGAGTCACATCAATGGTTCTGACAGAGTTGGCTCCAGATTCAGAGACAAACAAGAATCATTCGTAGGCGGATGGAGTATCAGAGTATGGGGATATATGCATCACATCAACAGGAAGAACATTATACAAAATAAGAGCAGAAACTCCTGGTGAAAATGGTCTAGCCAAAAGCATAGTAGAGATACTGAAGAGACACTAATGCTATCTGCTTGGGATGTAAAGTGATTATACCTAATAGCTGGAATCTATTGATGTTATGCTTTTGATAGTTAGGTTGTAAAGCACTAGGAACGAAAATGTACATACAGTAGTGAACGTCCTTATCTGATAACAAACTGTAAGGAATCTTTCACAACCAAAGCATTATTCTGATGCAAAGAATCACACGTTCTTGATTTGATTTTTACTCAATAGCATCAGAGCAATAGTTATGACAAGGAAGGAGCATCACTGAGAAAGAAAGATACAACGTGGAAGTGTTTTTCCAGAAAGGGAAAACGGAAGAGCTAAATGAAGAAATAACGTACACGGAAAAATTGCCAGCAATGAAGCAGAACAGAAAAACCAAATCAAGAAAATTACTACACGCACTAACAAATAATCACATGTCAATCAATTGAATCAGCGCAACCACATGGCTTAGTCGGTAATCAATTATGGAAGATGAAGGCGAAATAAACCAAATTGAAAAACAAAAAATAGAAAGGAATCGTAAACCTTCAAGATAGCAGGCTTGTGAGATAATCCATAGGGAAGGTTCTCAAGCTCAATAGCTCTACGAGCGATTCGCACAGGGAGTTCCTTGTGGAGAAACTGAGCGGAGATCAAGAGGCTTCGTTCGGTGGGATTGGAACCGAACTCCATCATGTAACGGAGGCTAACACCGTTCTGTTTCATAGCGCCGAGACGCTGCACCTCTTCGATTAGACTCTTGGAGAAGGTGTCTCTGAGCTGCTTGGCCGCCATGATCGATCGAGAAGAGAAGCACGGAACAAGTTCAGATAGAAGCAAAAGACAACTGAGAAGATTTGGGGTGATTGCTACATAGAAGAAGGTGGAAAGCGGAGCACAGAAATCTGCAATGGATGGAGTTGTACGGCGGTTACAGTGTTTTCCGTGAGAGGGAAAGAGAGCGAGAGAAGGAATGGCTGGTGTTGTTGTATGGTGTGGAGAGATGGATAACGAATGTTGGAACTTAAACCTGACTACCTGAGCCACGGACAATAAAAGATCAGGGAAAAGAGAAAAGAAGAAGTTATCTTCTATTTCGAGAACCCGGTTCAGGAAAAGGAATAATGTAATCTGGTTCACGGAAAGATTTCTTGAAATGCATTTATCTTAGAGGTTTTTGCATAAAAACACTCTATATATGGGCCATATTGAGTTTAAACACCCCTTATATCAATATTTATTTTGTCCCACCCCTTATTTCCCCTCCGTTAACAAAGTCTCACCCCCTCCTCATTTCTGTTTGTTTTTCTGTTAAATACGTGGAAATTACTCTTTTGCCCCTCTTTCACTTGAATTGGGGGTGAAAGAGGTGGAGGATACTCTTCGAAAAATAGGTGAAAGAGGTTAGAATTGGGGGTGAAAGAGGTTTAGGGTTCATACGATTTTTTCGAAATTTGTATAATCTGGCACAATAGTTCTAGGAATTAGTATAGGGGTTGGTTATATTACACCATTTCGCTTTCAATTGGTGTTCTAATTGAGGTTTTAATCGAATTTGGTGGTTGCTATTGTGTAGGGTTCTTGCGATTTCGAAGTAGAAGAGGTGATCTCTGTGGACATTGAACGCCGGAATCGAAGGTATGTTATTTCTTATGAACCCTAAATCGAATTGGGGGTTGTAATTGTTGGGGGTTGTTATTAGACCATTTCTGTGGATATTTGAGGTTGAAGAATAATATGATTTCAAATCGAAATGCAGGTTATGTCTTACAATTCAGGTTCATCGAATTGTTATCAAAGTGCAATAAAAACCCTTTGCTTCTGTAATCAAGATGCCAGAATGAGTACTGCACACACAAGTGCAAATTATGGAAGAAGGTTTCTAGGGTGTGCAAATTTCAAGTCAAGAAACAGGTGCAATTTTTTTGCTTGGGTTGATGCACCTTTCCAGCCTCAAGCATCTAGTGTTATTCAAAGATTGGTGAAGCAAAAAATGGATTTGCAGGAAACTGTGAAAGTACTTGAGGAGTCCTTGAAGGCTAAAGAATTTCAGATGTGCAAAAAAGGCCAAGGAAATAGGCTTGAATTATTTCTAGGATTAGGATTAGGATTTGTTGTGGTTCTCTTGGGTACTTATGTGATCTCCAACATGTAGGGTTTGTTGTGAAATTTTTTGTTGAATTATCTGGTTGTTCTTGGAGTCTTATGACAGTTGATGTAATGGAGTTTAAGTTGGTCAATGAAGAAGTTATATTTTGATCCATTTTGATGGCATTTTCAATTTTCAGTATTTTAATTGTGCAATGTTATCAGGCAGGTAAACCCTCTTGAAGAAAACCTTGCAGCAAGCCTAAATTTATCCCTTCACTGTCATAATAGCAAAAAAACCCCAATTTATTCCACATATTCTGCAATAGACAGCAAATGAGTTGAGCTATCAAATCCATTCTCCACAGTTCCTTTCCTGTCAAAACAGTTGAGCATCAAGACTAGTAAAATAACAACATGCATATCCAACAAGCTTGACATAAAGTGCAATTAAACTACTTCAAAAGTGCAATAAACCACTCCAGACTTGTTTGCTGTCACAGTGTTTGCTGTCACAGACAGCAACAACATAGCTTAACATCAAAATAAACTTCAAAAGTGAGAAGACAGTGCATTGACATCAGGAAACTAACATTGACATCAGGAAACTAACATTGACATTAGGAAATAAAACACAAATTCAACAAAAACAGAAATGAGACACCAGAAAATGACATGAGACACCAGGAAATGAGACATGAGACACCAGGAAATGAGACACACCAGTTCAAACAAAATAGACAGTTAATTGAGCTTTGAAGAGGATGACTTCGTAGGTGGGTTTTCCAACTATCTCCTCCATTTGAAAGAGGCAAACATCTTCTATTTCTATGTCATTGTCTTGGACAAAGTCTCTCCATCCTTTGCCAAACTTGAATTTGTTCCCACTGAATTTGAGTACTACTTTCCAAGTTGTTTCACCAATGAAAAGTGTAATCTCTTCATCTATGAAAGGCCTCAAATTGTTGTTTGCATACTCGAAAGGAATAAGCTGTTAATAAAAAAATTTATGTATATTAGTCATTAGAATAACATGCCCAAAACACAAGAATAAAACATTACTTACCATTCTGCAATCTTTTTGAACAAATGATGCTTTCATTTGCACATAAAAGCTTAATTTGGTTTTGTGAGGGTAGTTTTCAGCTTTCTCCAAGGGTGTTTCCTGGTTCCATTCCTCACACTCCTCGCATTTGCAGTGGCTGATGTCTTCACTGTCCGAGATGTCTGTTAGATCAATGACATGATTTGCCATGGAAGAAATGCAAGGAAATGAAGAGCTGCAAGGAAAGGAAGCTCGGCTGTGATGGCAAATGTGCTGAGAAATAGAGCTATTTATGCTTGAAATGTGCAGGGTTTAGGTGAAGAATTGATGACATGGGGTAGGTAACAATTGACCAAAATTAAATGTGGTCATGGTCAATGGTAAAACACTACAGTAATGAGGCTGAAAAACCGTGCAAAGCCTGCATCAACGACAGTCTTCACTGTGCAAAAACCTGTGACCAATCTGTGACCAAAACTGTTACCAAACCAGTGACCAAACCAGGGCAAAAAACAGTGCAAAGCCTTTTCAAAATAAAACCATAGATTACCAACTAAAACAGTGCAAAAACCACTTGCAACATCTGTTCAACACAGTAACATTCAACAAACATTGAAACTGATCCAAACATTACAAACATAAATAGCAGACTACTTCTTTGTCTTCTTCCTTGGTGAACGCCTAGGAACCTCCTTCACCAGTTTTGTCTTGGAAGCAGGAATCTTCATCCTAGGTGACTTAAAAGGTTTTGGATTGGGCATAGCTGCATCTTGAACTGGAGTTGGCACTTGAGCTCCACTTGGCATGGCCTGGTCTTGATTTGAAGTTGGCAGTTGAGCTCCACTTGGCATAGCTTGAGCATTCTCATTGCATCCCCTAACCTAGTGATACCAAAAAACATCATAGCTTAACATCAAAATAAACTTCAAAAGTGAGACTAAACCACTCCAGACTTGTTTGATTGATTCAACAACAACATAAAGTGCAATTAAACTACTTCAAAAGTGCAATAAAAAAGAGTCTTGGTGGACGAGTTCTTCTTAAACTACTTGTTGAGCTTAGATCTTGTAAACTTCCTTGCTGGCATTGAAGATGATGCTTGGGATTGTGTAGGAGCAGAGTAGGGGATAACCATTGAAGATGCAGTCCTAAATTGTGAAGGATTGCCAGTCACCTGAGAGGCTTGGGTTCCAACTTCATTGTTATCTTCCAGCTCCACCACATGTGCAAGCAAATCTGCATCACTAATTTCATCCAGGCCCTGAGATGCTATGGGCATAGCTGCATCTTGAACTGGAGTTGGCACTTGAGCTCCACTTGGCATGGCCTGGTCTTGATTTGAAGTTGGCAGTTGAGCTCCACTTGGCATAGCTTGAGCATTCTCATTGCATCCCCTAACCTAGTGATACCAAAAAACATGATATTAGTGAATGTGTGCAGTTAGAGGTGCAACATGAATACCAATGGAAAATTGAATCTTACATCCTTCCTGGTATACTTCCTCTTCTTTTGTGTAAACTTCACAGTACTAGTACTTGATGGCCATCCTGTTTGCCAGTACTTTCATCACCTGTGTCTTGGCTTTCATGCCAGGAGATAACTTAACTTTTCCATTGAAATCAACCAAGGGATTGAACTGAGGATACCTTGGTTTGCCAGTACTTTCATCACCTGTGTCTTGGCTTCCATAGCTGTCATCAACCCTTATGTTTAATGTATCATCCTCCAAATCAGCTTTGCTACCATCCTGTTTCAGTGCATCCTCCTGAGCTTTACTTGTCTCCAAATTCACTCTCACAGATTTGCTACCAGCCTTGCTACCATGACTAATCTGGATCTCACCTTTTCTACCATCCTCTTTCACTGGATCATCATCCTCTGAGGACTCAGCAAATGGATCTGGCAACTTGTCTTCTCCTAGATCTGAAGAATCAGATCCACCAATTTCTTCACCAAATTCACTAGAGTCATCACTCTCACTTTTTTTCCTGGGCTTTTGTGGTTTTTTCTGGCCTTTGTTCTCCAAACTTGAACAAGGTAAAGAGGATCTGGCTTTTGCATTATCCAATACTTTGGTCTGGCCCAACATCAATGCCCTTGGGCTCTGTTGTTTTCCTCTCACCACATAAACATCAATTTGTCTTTTCTCTCCAACATTGGCACACAGGTCCAATATGCCTCTGTCACACACTATTTCTTGCAGCCCTTCGTTCAGTGTGCATTGTTCCTTGCAAAACCAGAGCTCCTTCACTCCTATTATCCTTTTTTCTCCCAAAAAACTAACTAACTCTATCCTTGATAGCTTATCTGGATCAATGTCAGTGACAGCGTATTCATGCTTCTTCTTGTAGCAAAGCACATAATTTTCCAAGCAAAATTTCCCACTGAGTTGAAATATTATACTAATCATCTGTCAAAAACATATAAAAAACAGCAAATGACTATTCTTTTCTCACATGTCTATGTCATCAGTTTTGCATACATCCAAAAAACATCATATTAAAGTTGAGATAAGTGGAATCCAAAGCACATGAGCATACATAATGCAAGTGTTGAAAGATTCCCTAATTGGCCCCACATCAATCCATCCGACCCATTTTTACACATACAATACACATCTCTTCCCACATTTGCAATTGAAAACAACAACAACCATCTGCACACCCAATTTATTGCTGCAAATACTTAATTTCATTAACTAAAAAAATCGGATGAAAGAGGGAGCTTCTGTCAGCCCACTGTACACCCAATTTAATCCGAAATCTCCCTTTTACAAACAAAATTAACTTAGTTCATAGAATGCTTACCTTCAGACCTCGGACCTACAACAATGGAAGCTCCAACAATGGTGATTTCTTTGATTTTTTCCTCCTCAGATTTCGACTTCCACTACTGCGAGAATTTAGGGTTTAGGGTTTAAATTGGGGAAAAGGAGAGGGATTGATCGATTATGGGTCAGATGCTTACCAATTTGGAGGATTTCGATCTCGATCATGTTCAATTGCAACAGATTGATCGATTATGGGTGGGGTTGTTTATTTCTGAGCAATTCAACACAACGGCTCTACAGTTCAAGTGAAAGAGGGGCAAAAGAGTAATTTCCACGTATTTAACAGAAAAACAAACAGAAATGAGGAGGGGGTGGGACTTTGTTAACGGAGGGGAAATAAGGGGTGGGACAAAATAAATATTGATATAAGGGGTGTTTAAACTCAATATGGCCCATATAAAGGGTGTTTTTATGCAAAAACCTCTTTATCTTATATATTAAAGCTGGCTCCTCATTTGGTGGAAAGGCCCTTAGAGGGTTAAATAAGAATAATATTCGATGAGAACCATCTAAGGGATGAATATCAAATGTGCAATATTTGACCGTTGACTGTTGACCATGGATCGTTGATTGTTGACCGTTAAAAATGTGCACATATTTTTTTGGCTCAGGAAAAAATTTGGCGAGAACAAAATTTGACCGTTGACTGTCGGTCAATTTTTTTTTCTTCACCTGATTTTTGTGCATAAAGAAGAAATGTGCACATTTTTTTATCATGATGCGCACATTTTAACAAATTTAAGTGTTTTTTCAATCGGTAATTTTATTCAATGCAAAAATATTTTCGTAAGAAAATTCGTTTTTACTCCAAAAATCAAATTTGCATTTTATTAGTAAGTATGTGCAATTTTCAACTTAAAATGTGCACTTGTGCATTTTTCAACAAATTTGCATCTACTTTTATGTTAAATAAAGATATTCAAATTGTATACAACTAATGTGTCTATTTTGTGTAGAAAATGTGCACATATAACTTTGTCTTAAGAACGAATGTTTGTCATGAAAAAAACAAGTTCAAAATTTTTGTTTGAGAAAAATTTGCATGTCTTATTAAACTCCGAAAAACAAGTTCAAAATTGTGCCTATTTTGTGATGAAAATGTGCACATGTAATTTTGGCTCCAAAACGAAAGTTTTTCATGAAAAAAAGCTCCGAAAAACAAGTTCAAAATTTGTGTTCGGAAAAATGTACACATCTTATAAAACCAATGTGCCTATTTTGTGTAGAAAATATGCACATGTAATTTTGGCATCATAACGAAAGTTTTTTATTAAAAAAGAGCTCGTCAAAACAAGTTCAAAAATTGTGTTTGGAGAAAATGTGCACACCTTATACAACTATTGTTCAGGAAAAATGTGGACATATAATTCTGGGGTAGAAATGAAAATTTGCTGAAAAAAAAGAGCTCGTAAAAAAACAAGTTCAAAATTGTGCTTGAAAAAAACAAGAGGTTTTTGCGCCAAACCACCCGTATTTGGCCGAATTTGCGCAAATCACCCCTTATTTAACTTTTTGCAAGAAACCACTCATTTGTGTCATTCTGTTAACATGGAACCACCCCTTCATCAATTCCGTTAACTCTTTCGTTTGTTTGTGTGAAATGTCTAAAATACCCCCACTTATTTTAAAATTTTAAGGGCAAAAATGTCTATTACCATTATCACACTTAATCCAAATTATTTAACCCTAACTAAGCATGTTTTTACTCCAGCAGCTTCCCGTCAACAAGCTCTCCTCCATCTCTCTTTCAACCCAACCTCTTCACAACCACAGTCCGCCTCCCAAGAAAAACACAACAGAACCTCCTTCCTCTCTCTTCCGCTTCACACCAGATCCTCTATTCACACCGCAATCCACCACAGCCGCTACCAAACCCTAACTCACTCCAGACTCCAACGCGACTCACTCCGAGTCAAATCTCTCCAAACTCGCTTAGATCTTCAAGCTCTCATCGTCCGCCACCAGATTCGCTAGATATCCAATCGCATTCTCCCTTGCTACCGCTGTACCAGAGGCGACGAGCGCAACGAGAACGAAGATCGCGTTCTCCTCCATGAAATGCGTTCTCCTCCATGAAATTCTCCTTGATATCTTCAAACCGCGCGAGGTTTCTCAGCACACAGGCTGCTACTCCCTGTGAGCTCGGCGTCCCTGCTTGACAGATCTCCAACAACGACGAGATTCCGCCTCTAGATCCGATCGCGCGCGCGTTCTCCTTGGAGAAGCTAAGCGCCTCAAGATCTCTCCATCGCGAATCCGCTTCCAGATTCAAGAACTCGGAGTAGGTGATTAAGGAGGAGGAGACCTTCAGCAAGGAGCACATGTTTGTTGCTCTCTATTGTCGAAACCCTAGCAATGGCGGAAACCGTCTTCTGCTTCATCTCCGGCGAGCAAGAATCATCAAGCATCCGGACAAGCACGAGAACAATCCCCTGCGCGACTGCGACCAACACATTCTTATCATCTCCGTTCAGCAATCCGAGCAGCGAATCCATCGCCGAAACCTTCGACTCCGGACCTCCAATCTGCAGCTTCGTAAGGAGATTCCGAATCTCGAATCGCACGGCCTCCTTCTTCGAGGCGGAGTCGTGGAGGATTTGTAATATTTTTTTTAATATATTCCTCCATTGGTAAAAACATGCTTAGTTAGGGTTAATTAATTTGGATTAAGTGTGATAATGGTAATAGACATTTTTGCCCATAAAATTTTAAAATACGTGGGGGTATTTTAGACATTTCACACAAACAAATGGAATTGATGAAGGGGTGGTTCCATGTTAACAAAATGACACAAATGAGTGGTTTCTTGCAAAAAGTTAAATAAGGGGTGGTTTGACGCAAATTCGGCCAAATAACGGGTGGTTTGGCGCAAAAACCTCAAAAACAATGCACATCTTATACTATTTATGCGCACATTTTGTGTAGAAAATGTGCACATATTTTTTTTGGCCCAGAAACAAATGTTTGCAGGGAAAAAAAAATTGGCGGGAATTTTTTTTGACCGGTCAAAGTTTGACCGTTGACCAATGTTGACCGTTGACCAGTGTTGATTGATGACCGAAGTTGACTGTTGACTTTTTGAGAGAGTTAATCTACACCCTTAGTTTGATTTTGATCTAAAGCCTAATATTAATTCTCACTTCTCACCTTATATTTCATTCTCACTTGATCATTTTCCATTAAAGTTGAGCCTTGTAGAGCTCTTAAAGTGATTTTAGGCTTAGTTTATTACACAATTATTATTATTTTTTAATTTCAATTCTCAATAGATTGGATAATTATATTAACAAATAAATCTTAAAAAGTTATCATCATTTTCAACAACAAATAACAAACTATTTTTTTAGAATAAATATTATGTTGAAGGTTAATATATATTCTTACTATATTTTTATAAATAGTCTTTACAAGAAAAAAGTTAATATTAATTTTTTACGAACTCAATTAAAAGGATATACAATTTTATACGAATAATATGGAATTTCCCGTGCATGGCACGGGTCACTACACTAGTTTGTGTAAAGTCAAATCTTCTCCAAATTATAATTTTTTTCATTACTTTTTAGAAGCGAATCAGACACAGATTGTTTAGCCTTTACAAATACGAATATTATTCTTATAAAATTAATTTTGGTTGAAGAGAATGATGGGCCAATACCTGATGACAATATCAGGATTCTGCGTTCTCAGCTTTATACATCTGGTTATTCTTCAACAATCTTGTCCTTTTTCAGGATCATCCCGGGTTGCCATCTTTATAAGATGGATTCCCATTTCTTGTCTTGACTAAAAAACAGCATTTCGTGACATACTCCCTCTCTGACTCTCTATACCTTTATGTTTACAACATAGAGGGATTTGGACAAGAATCTACTATATAACTATTACAGTAAACCTCCTCTTACTCCATATGTCATTCTTTTCTTTAATCTACCATATGACACATTATTATTATATTTGTCATGCGTCAATTCTCTATTCAATATATCACTTTCCTTTTGTATCATTATTTTTCAATTTTTATAAGGAAAAGATTCACGTGCGAACGGATTATTAACGTGCGAATGAAAAAATTTGCATGCACATTTAAGCCATTGAGATGCACATTTAAGCCATCAACATGCACATTTGACAGATTGTGCATGTCATTGATAATATGTGGAAAGTACATGCACACGCAGGTCATTACTGAAGGATGTGCATGCGAATGACTATATTCGTACATTCGTACGTTAAGCCATTCACACCTGATCGAGGCTCTTTTTATAATAGGAAATTATAAATATAGCAATAACATAATATTCTTTTCGGTGTTTTCTAAAGCTTTTAATAAATAAAGATTTACTTCCCTTGATTATTGATTAAGGATACGTATTGTGTAATTTCGTTTTTTACTAAATATATTATCTATTTTTCTAATAAAATAAGTTAGTTTATACGTGCAAATAATTTTGTATATTGATTTGATTAGTTTTTTATACTTTGTAATTCCGTAACGAAATAATAAATAACTAGTTGATACAGGAGTTACACATTTAATCGTTGATAGATACTAAACTTTCTTTTACATTTTTTATTGTTTAGGAAGAAAAATTGGTGTTTCGAATTATGTCCATTGTCAAAACTATTGCATTATATACGAAGGTTGTGGGATTTTTTAACCGAATTGTGTAAATATGTTTTATAATGAATTATATAGTAATCTACCATATACATTAAAGCAAAATTCCATATTTGTCACATGTCACATCTTCGCTTAAACCGTCTTATGTCATTTCTCATTCATTTTGCAACATGTTATCTTAATCATTTTTCTTTTTAGTAACAAAATTATATTTAAGACATTATAAATATGTGTATATGTTTATTTTAGGATAATTAAATATTGCAAGATACTTTTTATAACATGCTTATTATGTTTACTTTTAGCTTTTTTTCCAAACAATTTGTGTGCTTACACAGATCTATAACATAGAAAGATTTGATATTATAGTTTGCAAATTTATATATTTTTAACTAAACTATATTTAAATATTCTAATAATCTTGATAACACTCCCTTTATCAATGTTTTTTTATCATACTAACTAAAAACTTTATATTAAAGAATGAATCATCTTATTACTTTAATTTTAGGTAATAACTTATTGATAAATTAAAGAATTATTTTTAAAAATTATATCAAAATTAAATGTGGTAAATCAACTAAATCTATTTAGTAAAAAAAAAATTAGTTAAGTTAATCAAGTTAATATTTTTCTATCAACATGAATAAAATATTGAGTAAATGTATTAATGGTGAAAAATAAATAGAGAAGACGATGTAAATGGTAAATTTGATTGGTAAAGTGTTGTTAGGATATGAATAAAATAAATAAAATAAGAACTAGTGTAAGACCCGTGCCATGCACGGGATATATTATTCATTAAAAATAATTAATATTATTATAAAACAATGCAACAAACATAGAAAATTAATGAAATTAATAATTCAAAAATGTAAAAAATTATCCAAATCATATATAGTCTAATGTCGAAAATATCCAAATAGCTAACTTTACATCACATTATTGAACACCTCTTTGTAAACCACATTAATTGTTTCACTATATGTACAATTGTTCTTATCACATATCAATACATTCAATACACCTCTGCTTGTAACCCTTGAAAACGCAACATACAGTTGGCCATGGGTAAATACAGGTCTTGAAAGAAATAAACCAACTCGAGATAGAGATTGCCCTTGACTTTTGTTCCTAATCCAGTGATAGAACTATCATTGCATTCATCAAGTAAAGTCTTGAAAGAAAGACAATCTTGTGTATGCATGTGCAGGAACTTTTTTATTTGTCCTGATTTTTCTCAACCACAAAATTCAAAATTTTGTATATGTATATGTTATACTCCTTGAACAGCTTGGATAATTTGTTTACGGACCAAAATGGGATTTGAGCACCGATCCTTGAATTCTGCATAAATAAATTAGAATTTAGCAACGTAATGATATGATAGTGTTTGACATCTTATTGATAAGTGTTGCTCAAGGTTCAAGATTAACATATACTTCGTAGTGTAATGATATGGTCTTTTCCAAGCTAAACTCAGAATTTAGCAACGTTAGATAAGAATCACATGTATAGTTTGCATTTTAAAGATCTTAACTTCTAGAATAAGCAAAATTGTTAAAAACAAAACTGAAACCTATAGAAACATATGCAACTTGGATATGAAAGACCTTTGAGCAACAACTTTCCAAGAAGAAGATGAGAACATTGGTATGACTAATTACTTGAACCCTCCCATAAAGAGTTAGAAAGCATGTCTACCTATCTTGGTTCAGAATCAAATTACTCCCATTAGGACTATCCCCACTTGGACCAAGGCATTTCAATTGTTCAAGTAACTAATTTACATTAAAGGTGACACACAGTCAGAGACATCAAACCCAGTTCATTATTATGGATAATTACTGCATAGACATATGATAACACTTGGATCTAGAGAACAACTCAGCAGATATCAATCATTCACAAAGTCACATTGATACTTTTAAGTCTTGTTTTGGTGTATACAAATTTCCGAGCCTATGCAATGAATTTTCACAACGCTGACTCATTAACAAAAGCCCAAATATCATCTGTTGGCATGCACTGAGAGAAGGAAATGGAGAAAGGCAAATAAGTTGCAGCCAACTTACCTCCAGACACAAACAGTGGCTGAGAATTATGGAAATGAACACCACGGACTGGGCCCTCGTGTTCATCGAACCGATCTATGAGCGTGCACATCCTGTAATCCCACAGCTGGATCACTCCACTGTCAAGACTCGTAAGGATCCATGGTCGCTTCGGGTGGAAACTCAAACCTTTAACCCTGTTGCTCTTGGTCTCGAATTTAGTCAACATTTCACACCTTTAAGACCATATCATTACATTATATGTTAATTTTGAACCTTGAGCAACACTTGTCAATTAGATGTCATATACTTTCATTTTGTATATGTTATAGAATGTTCAGCAGTGAAACAAAAATGATAGTGTTTGAAAACAGAGTTTGAAAACAGAACTTAAAATTATAAAAATTCAGCAGCTCAAAAACATATAAAAATTCATCAAGATGTTTCTTAGGAAGATTAATGAAATAGAAAAGAATATTAGAAAGACTACCTTCTCATCTAGGAGTACCATGCGAATTTCATCTCGATTTTACTCTTTTCAACCCACATTCGAATGATGTGAACTTTGAGTGTGGATACTCCTTTGGCTCCAGTAATATCTCCAATAAATTTTGCCATTGAAAGAGAGTAACCGGATTATCTAAACAATGAACAGGAAGAAGAATGAAGTTATGCTTGGGAGGAGTCTGTACGTATGATGAATAGGTGGTAGAGGGCTTAAAAAATTTAGTTACAAAGAAGATTTATTAAGCTGTTAAAATCCCCAACAACAAAATCTTAGTAGGTATTATATTGTTTTCTGATTTTTATCTCGTATCAGTTTAGATTTTTATCTGATATCAGTTTAGATTTGTGGGGCCAGTTTAAATTGAGCTCAAATTATCTTAAGAAACTAACAACTATTTTTGGGATATAAAATTAAAAAAGATAAAATTTTAAAAATATCATTAACAATATGCATCTCGTTAATGAACCCACCAGATATCTTAACAATATGCATCTCCTCTGCGCAATCTATTTGTTTAAATTTTAACCTAATGAAGTTGCTTTAGCTAATCCAAATTTTTTATAAGAAAGCTAGCCGTCATTAATCAGACTGATCAAGTTTTTGGTTCAGATCAAGAGCACCTAATTCTGCAGGCCAATATGGGATTTCTAATTTTGCAGGGAAATGTACCAAACATGATCACAAATAATATGAAAATGGATCGGGTTGGTTACAATTAAGAATCAGGTGCACCCATGATAGCCCGATCCATTTTTGTCTCTCAATTATATAGCTAATCCATTATGTTTAGCCTGGAAGGCTAGAAAAGTTAGAGGTATTGCAATGAGATTTAGGCAGCTGACAGCTATCTAATTATCAGAAACAGGTTGCCAGCCCATAAAAAAAGAGTACTTTAGCAATGAAGCAAATGCTCACCTCCAACGCTTTTTCTTCATCATAAATGAATTTGGGTAACTTCCTCATCAAATCTTTTCTATCACTTCCAGCTATAGCCTTGCTTATCTATACAAGGCAAAAATGACAAACAAAAAAAGTATCAAAACAAACAAATTGAATGCAGTTAAAAACAATGGGCGCAACTAAGGCAAAATGCTATGAAATTGTAACCTATATAAGGGATGTAACATCAGTACCTGAGGAGCATATACACACCGTAGGGTGCCAACAATTAATCCTCCTAGAATAAACCCCCCTATGAAGGCACTGGAGTTGCTCCTATCATCACTGTCACAGTCATAGGTAAATAAAAATTTCAGAGGTTATGAAGCTCACTAAGAAGACTATGAAGCTCACTCTAATTTCCGATTATCCATAAAGAATTTCACAAACAGAGGGGCAACTTATGTATGGTAATCTTATGGTTATATAAATGAGGGCAACATACCAGACCTTAAAGCTTGGATTTAAATTGAGCAGTGACTACTAAATTGAGCTGAACCAAACCCAAAAATAGGTAATCTGAAATCTCAGCTACATAATCCAACTATAGAAGAATATTCAACATTTATGGGGTCTGAAAACATGGATCAATCACCAGCAAGAGGCAGGTCAATCAACAACTCTGAAAACCACAATATTATGATGAATCAAAGAAAGAATAGATGTGAGGGAAAAGGGCGTTTACTTTCTAAAAGCCGGAGCTTTCCTCCTCTTATCATCAGGGATAGTAGTGTCGAAATCGGCGTCACTGCTGCTAGCACAAAGATCATTTTGTTGCCTTTTCTGAGACATTTTGTCGAACACCTAGAAGGCAAGATTGGCCTGAATTACGAATTCGGAGAGATGAACAAAAACAGGAGGAAGATGAAAGGAGGAGAAATAGAGTACCGAGAATATTGGAAGGTTGAGGAAACAAAGGGTCGAGAATTCTCAAATCCATAGGTGGAATAGAGACCCGCTTGATAATAACACTCTTATCGCACTCGATGGTTTCAGATTGGGCGTCCCGATCAAACCTAAGCCACAGCCTTGCTCCTCCAGGCTTTTTCTTTGGCTTACTCGTTCCGGCGGTAGGACTCCCCTCAGCAGAAGCAATGATCTCGTTGGTATTGGACAGAAGAACCACCTCGATCGCACCAGTAGAACTCTGTAGGGAGACGTTGACATTTTGAGGATTAGGCATACTCAATCACACAAAATTGAGATGGAGGACGGTCAAATAAAACAAAATTATATCAAAATTATATGAAGAACTATAGAACAGAGGAAAAGAGTGATTAAAATAAAAATTTACCAGAAGAGAAGAGTGTAACCAGTTGCCCATAGAGGGGAAGTAAACAGTTGGACGAAGAAGTAAAGCTGATTTTAGGATAACAAATCAGCCTAAAATCTAGTCTAAGAAGTTTTGAGGTTGAGAGAGATATGGATAAATTTTACAACGTCGAATGAGGAAGAAGAAGGATCCAAAATTCTAGGCTGATTTTATTTGTAGAAATTTTTTAATAATTAATAAAAAAAGTAGATGTGAGGTTTATTGTGAGAGTGTCATGTCAGCTTTGTGGGGCCAGATTTAACCAGAGAGCTCTAAATAGCTCTGTTTTAATATATATATATATATATATATATATAGATATTATGGAGAAAAATTAATGGATAAAAAGTAAATGTTGCAAATATTTTAAAACGTCTGAAACGAAAATGTTGTAAACATTAAGGGACGGAGAAAGTACGATATAACATTATACAGAGTACTCTAATATGAATGGTCCGGAATGGATGTACTTGGCTACAAAGCGGGAGATATTAAACTATACTCTTATATAACTTCAATATGAATGGATGTAGTTTGCTACAAAGCGGGAGATGTTTTAAACTATACTCTGTATAATTAGATAAGGATTCCGTAGTGCGGTAGAATTAGGGAGGCAGCAACAACCCTGATTAGGGCTGTGAAATAGACCAATATGGACCGATCCGGTCCGGACTACGATAGATCTGATCCATGTAGACCAAATCCATCATGTACTTAACATTCAACTCACGGATCTGGATCGGATTCGGACTGGACCGGATAGGTCCCGATCCAGACCGATCCGTGGACCAAAATTAATATTGTTATCCAAAAAAGTCCAATCTTCAAGCTCCAAATTCCCATCACCTTCGTGAGCTCCAAATTCCCATCGCTGAGAAGCAAAACCTCATCTCCAATCTTCAAGCTCTCCTTCCACGCCTTTAGGACAAAGACATCGTTAACAGAAACGCAAGCGATAACATCAACGCCCTTCGCCTTGAGCTTGACGAATTTCTCGATAAATCCAAGGACGTGCTTCTAGGTGGGGTGGGAGTGAATGCGCCGAGAACGGCGAATAGAATCGCCTTCTTCGATTTCGTTAGGTCAGAGACGGTGATGGTCTGAACCTCGTTATCCGAATCGAGGTAAGAGAGAGTGGCGTCGGGGAGATTGGAGCCGACGACGAGTGAGGCCGAGATTGCGGAGGAGTAGGAAGAGGAATTGATGCGGATTGGCTTGGCTTGGATTTGAGAGGGCGGATGAAGGAGGAGACCGAAGAATGTTGGTGCTTTGGGATTACATAATACTCAAGATATGAATAAAGCTTCACAAATGAAACTTATAAGGAAAATTGTAGTTGATAAAGATAGTATCTTGGTTAGGGTTATTATAGAAAAATATATTCGCACCATAGATTTACTCAAATATAAACCAAAAAATAAACAATTTTGGCGGTTCTCTAGAATCCTCCATCTTCGAGATATATTCCAACAAGGTACAAGTTGGATTTTGGACTAAAGTGGATTATCTAAGCATCGTCTATCTAATAGAGTCATAAGCTGGATTGGATCTACCGCTTAAACAATGGAAGAACAATAATTTTTTGGACAGATAATTGGATTTCGCATGTCTCCTTACTGCCTTTACACAACAAACTTTTATCGAACATTAATGATAACGTCTCATCACTCATTGGAATATCCCTAAACTTACCAAGATTCTGCCTAGTCATATAATGTCACATGACTTACAGATCCATCTAAATGGTGTAGCTCACTACTTAACTAGCTAAAATGCATCACCTTTTACAACCATCCGATCATACATCTTATCCAGAGCTTCGCTATCTCGTCCTGCAGGATGATCTAGGATAAACGGATTCCCTAAATGTTTTCCTTATAAAAAAGAGAAGAAAAACATTTAACATAAGAAAGAGAACTAAATTTAAAAACGGACGCAGATTACCAAACCGGCAAACCCCATGTTTCACCATTGGTTACAACATGCAAAAACTACCGATGGTTAAATTTGGCGATTGATCTCTGAATATCCCTCCAAACATAGCGTGCATATCATATTACAAATACCTGTTGGGGTTGTTTTCCAGCCTTTGCTTCCCATGCAATTATAGGGCGCAAGAACAGCGATGGCGCAAGTGAAGCCGATCGCGACCGTGCTACTGTTGCTGGTGGTAGTCGGTATAGCCATCGGCCTCATTGTCGGCGTCCGTCACATCAACATCGACGGTGAGAACTCCTTCGACTATGACTTCTCGTCGGCCTCAAAGGTCGTTCGAACGTTTTGTGAGCCCACATTATACAAGAAAGCATGCGTTGACAGCCTCAGCTCGCTCGATAACAACCACACCGCAACCCCGAAGGACTACCTTAGGCTCGCGGTCACCGCGGCAATTAGCGCAGGCAACGCCACCATCGACAAGGTCATATTCCTCTCTCGAGAGGCCGGAAGCCGGGAGCAGAAAGACGCATTCGCTGATTGCAAGGAGTTGATGGGATTCGCCATAGACGACCTCCAAAAGGCGTCTTCAAGCGTGGAGAAGGGAAATGTGAGCAAGGTTGTGGGCGAGGTGGATGAGCTCAGAAACTGGCTCAGCGCCACGATCTCGTACCAACAGTCATGCCTTGACATCATCGACCCTCCATTGAAGGAAGAGATGGTGCGAGGCATGAAGAATGCGACGGAACTCACCAGCAATGTCCTCGCCATTGTGTCGGAACTCAAGAACATTTTCAAGAAGCTTGGGACCGAAATCAAGCTTAACAACAACCATAGGCGTCTTCTCGGATATGACGGGTGGCTTTATGCGGCTAGGAGGAAGTTGTTGGAGGTTGAGGACATGGGGCCAATGGGGAAACCGAACGTGGTTGTGGCACAAGATGGGAGCGGCCAATTCAAGACGATTAACTCCGCCATTGCCGTCTATCCTAAAAACTTCAAGGGAAGGTATATCATATATGTCAAGGCTGGGTTGTATAATGAGAAGGTAACCATTGGAAAGGATATGGAGAATGTTTTTATGTATGGAGATGGACCAAGGAAAACCATTGTCACCGGACGTTTAAACTATGTTCAAGGCACCAATACCTGGAGATCCGCTACCTTCTGTAAGCTCGTCGCCTGTTACACATTTACTACATATTTAGTAGAATCAAACACCACCTAACCATAAAGCATACTTACTAAATTGCAGCTGTCATTGGAAATGGATTTATATGCAAGTCAATGGGATTCCAGAACACAGCAGGACCAAAAGGGCACCAAGCCGTGGCACTCCGAGTCCAATCCGACCAATCAGTCTTCTACAACTGCAGAGTCGACGGTTTTCAGGACTCGCTATACGCCCAAGCCCATCGACAGTTCTACAGAAACTGCGTCATCTCGGGAACAGTCGACTTCATCTTCGGGGACAGCACCACCATCATCCAAAACTCCCTCATCATCGCCCGGCGCCCGTTAGACGGCCAAAAGAACACGATAACAGCTCAGGGGAAATCAGACCCCCGAGAATCCACCGGCATTGTCATCCATAACTGTAGGATTGTTCCCGACGCGTTGCTGTTTCCCGATCGGTTCAAGATCTCGTCTTTCCTTGGGCGTCCCTGGAAGCAATTCTCCACGACTGTCATCATGGAGTCGACCTTGGCCGACTTCATCCTCCCTTCTGGGTGGATGCCGTGGCAGGGAGACTTCGCGTTGAACACCTTGTATTATGCCGAGTACGGAAACCGTGGGCCCGGGGCGACAACGCTGAGGCGAGTGCAATGGAATGGTTACCGGGTGATTACCGACCAAAGCGAGGCATTGAAGTGGACAGTTGGAGAGTTTTTGCAAGGGCAAGAGTGGATCTCCACCACCTCCACACCCTTCATTCCTGCATTGAAGATGTGAAATTCCATCCAAGTAATTCAACAATTTGTATAGTTTCGGTTTGTATAAATGCTGATCAATGATATTGGACTGCTTCTGCTTGTTTATTTTTATGTGTTAGTTTGGCTTTTAAGAATAATTCTTTTATCAGCATTTTAATCTTCTTCTCCTTGCTAGTTACTCAGAAAATAGAGATTGTGTTCTTAGTTATATGGCTGATTATGTATATGCAAAACAGAAGCTCGTAGTTTTATTTTCAATAAATGCACATCTTTCTACTTTGTATTGGACACATCTAAGTTACGGGTGTTCCACCTAATTGAAATCACTTAAGATGACTCATGAAACATGACATAACCTAAAAACCTTGTGACAAGCAAAGTCAACAATAAAGTAACAATACATTTTATTAACCAGTAGTCTAATCTTGAAGAGATTCAGATATTTATGTTCACTTTAATATATCGCGTTATAACAAGCCTGATAAACCTCTCACTCATCAACTACTAGCGATTAGAAGGAGTATTCTATAACTCTGCCAGGAAATGAAGTTTTAGTCGTCCAACAGATGAAACGAATGATTTTTCATGATATGCCCAACAGGTCCATCAAACCAAAAGCTGAACAAACTTTTAAGCTCTTGAACAGAGTAGTTGAAATTCCTACCTAATATATACCACAGTCCTGCAGCTCCAAAAAAGATATCTATTTCTAAAAGAATATGAAGCAAAAAAGACAAGAGCAATATGTACAGTGGCTACATAATTAATATGATTATGATTAACGCAACAAGTAAATTAACAATCATCTTATATATTGAACTGGAAAAACTCAGTTTGAAGATTTCAGATTTCAAAATTTTATGTGCATGAAGATAAGTGGAGGGGGGGGGGGGGGGGGGGGGGGGAGAGAGAGAGAGAATGGTCATTCACACTTACCATATTGTTGCATCTTCATGGGTAGTCTGAATTTTTACAAGTCTTCTTGTTGTGCCCAAGTCCCCTACACTTGCTACACTGGAGTTGTCGTTTTGACAAATCAACTGGTTCGACATGCTTCAGTTTTGGTCTCCCAGGAGGGCGCTTATTTGGTGGAGGCGTTACAACAACTGAAAGCTGCTCCTCCTCAGCCTTTGCTGCTTTTTCTACATTTGGAATAGGGTAAATCCACTCTGCATAAGTCAGTCTATAACAATCAACTGTGAAGTACCTAGAGCAATAATCATATGGATTCTTGCCAATATATTCCAAGACAGCCACAGCATGACAACATGGCAAACCTGTAAGCTGCCACCCTTTGCAGCTACACATCCAATTATCAATATCGACAGCAATAGGAGAATGACCATGCACCACATTGAATATGTTTCCATGAGAAGGCAACACTTCCAGATTCTGTGCTTTCATAATCTCCTTCCGTAACTGTTCTTCCTTAGATGGTGTCAACTTTGTTGACCACTCATCACATTCTGTACGACGCTGATAGATCAATTCCATCATCTTACTTCGCAGGAGATCAATCATTTGTGTTATTGGCTGGTCATTAGCCTCAGCCACCCAGTTGAAAAATAACTTGCCAAAATTTGAGTCTATTAGATTGTACCTAACGCCTTCAAAAACTGCATTTGCCCACTGTTTTGGCTCACTATAAATGACCCAATTGTAGGCTTCAGGAGAGATTGCTTTAATGTTTTCAATGCAGCGTTGGAAGTCCTCAAGCCGTGGGGCATAAGCAGCAGAGTAGAAATCATCAACCATGAGCCGACGTGCTTCATGAGAGAACTGGCCCTTTAAGTCCTCGTTAAGCTTCTCAGTCAAGTAGCGCAGGCAGTAGCCATGGTAGCCATCAGTAAAAATGTTAGATATTGATTCTTTCAGCCCATTTTTGAAATCTGCAACAAATGTGATTGATTGAGGAACCAACATTGCAGCTTTCAGTTCTAGTAAGAACCAATGCCAATTGGTATCCGACACTGTATCTACAACAGCAAAGGCTAACGGGAACATGCCATCTTCACCATCAGATGCTACTGCTGCCAACAAGTCTCCTTGGTACTTATTGTTCAGAGGAGTACTATCCAAGAAGAGCAAAGGACGGCAACCTTGTCGAAAACCAGTAAGTGAGGCACTAAAGGAGATGAAGAGACTGTGGAAACTCGAATCTTCCTTGGTCGTATAAGTGGCTACACTTCCAGGGTTTGTCTCCACTATCCTTTGACAGTAGAAGGGTAGCTGAGTATAAGCCTCTTTGTAAGAACCCTGAAGTTGCTCCTTGGCAAGCTCCTTCATGCGCCACGCCTGGGAATAATTAAGTTCAATACCGTACTCTTTCCTTATCTCGTCAACAATATCTTTAGGTTTGTAATTTGGAGAAGCTTTCATCTTCTCTTTTATGATGTTTCCAACCCAGCTCCTTGTTGCAAGGTAACCATTTCTAGCAGCCGATCCTTCACATGTGTGATCTGCCACCATTCTCTTGATGCAGACAATTTCTGTGGTAGCCAGCTTTGATGCATAAATCTGCCATTTGCATCCTTCTATCTTGCATTTGACAGTTACACGCTGATTGTCCCTTTTCTTATATTTATATGAAAAGCAATTAGTGAGTGAGAACTGGTGCAATGCTTCTCGAAACTCATCAAAGCTAGCAAATCTTTGGCCCACACCTGTGATAGTATCATCCCAGTGTTCTTGTACATGACCAAGTCTCTGATTCCATCTAGGAGAGATCCCATCTACACGAGCTAAATTTTCTACATTCATATCAATTGTATCCTCGTCAGAGGCCAGAGGGATAACTGCTACTGCTTCTGAATCAGTTGTCCTGCTAGAGATGCAAATTACATAAGTTCATATCAGACCAAAATTCTGTCCACACCCAAAGCCTCAAGTACATTCAAGTAGATACATGGATTTGAATTTAACTATAAAATACAACAAGCATCACATACTGAGGAGATCCAAAATCCATTCCACACCTAAAGCCAGTACTTGAATCTAACATATACAGAGTCCAAATTAATAAGCTACTCAAACAGCACATGTAGATCAAATGTTTCCCTTTCTCCTGGATGATTTATCAAATAAAACTCAAAAGACTAATCAAAATTTACACTCTCCAACATTATTGCGTAATAACGTGAAATTCTAATTGATCCATTTATCAAGACAATGCAGTCCTTTTATTTAAACATAAGGAGATTAAAATAAATCAAGCAGAAACCTCCTATAGCCAATATGAGTTTATGTAACAAGAAAAAATATTGTGTACACTAAGCAGAACCATGTGTTCTTGTCATCTTGTTATCCGAGGGTAAAAAATGGTTGGTTTTTGTTCCTGGAGCCGTAATATAAGAGAAGCATATTACCTGCTAGAAGGCATGATATTCCATGCAGGAGCCGCCTCTGTGAATATAAAAACATCAATAGAATTGGAATCACCCACGAAATTAACCATGCGGGTGAAGTCCTTATCCTTGGAGACTGTAATTAAGGTCTTCCTGTTTCCAGGAAGGAAGTATTTAATATTCATGGTGGTGGCATTACAATTAAACATCTCAGCCATCTCTTGTTTAAAATCACTCAGCAAAGTTTTTTCATCAATGTCAACCGCATACGCTTCACCTCCAGTGTATGATATAGACCCATCTCCACCCATCAGAAAATCACCACCTGATTGGCATACAGCTATGATCTTCTTGGAGGCCATTGCCTGCACATTCAAAGAAAACAAAAGAAATTCTTAAAACCATAAAATCAAATCCTCCTCTACCATTTGAGAGATGAAACAACTAAGAATTACTTGTAAGTTGTAAACTATTAAAATGGTGAAACGGTGAAATTAGGGCATTTTCCATGGGAAACTAAAACCCCTTCAAGAAGGGTGCTTTTAAACAAAACCATCCGATAACATAGATTGTCCAAAACCCCCGTCATATACATGATACGAATTCAGCGACCTTATATAACAGTGGGTTATTTTGGTGAGTTCCCCAAGTTATACAATCAACAGAAAAAACACACAAGTAGCACTGAACTGACAAAAGCAGGCAGCAGAAAGCCACCAAAGAGACCATATATGGAAGGAAATTTGTCTTCGAACCACAATCACAGCATTGAGGTGAAAACAACTCGAAATGAACATAAGAAAGCAAGAAATCGGCAGAGTAAACAGGATTCAACTAAAATCCACACACACAAACATCACAAACGTGACAGAAGACCTAATTCCTCTCGAAAAAATACAGATGACTAGAAATCTCGTTTGAATTTATTGATTACCTCCAAATGTTGAGTAAGAGACTAGAACTCGATTGGTGCGTCAAAGCATATTCGTCAGCCCCTTAACAACCTTGGCCGGAAGACGATGGAAAGCGGTAGAAGTAAAGAATTGAGAGACAGAATATGTAGAGAAAGTAAGAGGGAGAGAAGCTGCGGTGCCTGCGGGGGAAACCGGGAGAGATAGTTTTTCTTTGGGCGGTTTGGATTGGGATTTGGGGGGAAGCGAGTGAAGCCAAAACCAAATTGTGAATATTTTGTTCTTTTGTGTTTTCCCTAATGAAAATGGTGAAAATGGCATTTCTAAATAAGAATATGTTGGGTAATGAGTTTATAAACTGTTTTTTGTTTATAAATTGTTTATTTTTTGAAAATCGCTACCCTTATATATAAAAAGACGTGAAAAAAAAAAGTTTATAAACTACTCCGTAGTTTTTAGTTTATAAACTATCTGCCAAACAAACCCAAAGTCTTACATTGTGAGGGAGACGTTTAAAATAGGTGGATACAACCTCGTCTATGAAAAGAGGATGGTCGTGCCTCTGCATTTTGGCGAATTTAGAGCAACAAACAAAGAAGCAGAATATGAGATCTTGATCGTAAGGCTGAAGCTAGCAACAGATCTCGATATCCAAAAGCTCGATGTGCTATGCGACTCTCTCTTGATAGTGAGTCAAGCTAAGGGAGAATAGACCGCCAAACAATAAAAATGACACCTTCCTCAAAGTCATCCTCGACATCGACAAAGAGTTCGACAAGTTCCAAATAAAACAAGTGGCAAGAGATACAAACACACAAGCAGACTCGCTACCCCGTTATCATCCATTTTTTATTCAAACTTTCATGTTTGATTTGTTTCTTCAACTTCTTTTACTTAGAACTTCGTCGAACATTCTCAGGTGCTTAATCGTAATTTGTGCAACTTCTCTGGTCAGGTATGAATCGATTAACTCTTTTTTCCTATAACAATTGTAATTTCTCCGCTTTATCTGTCAGTTCAACTACTTGGGTATTTCTCCTTATTACCTATTTTTAGGGTTTAGTGTAAGTTGTATCTGTCGGTTCAACTACTTGGGTACTTTCTCCGTTTAGACTCTAGCAAGTTCTAACCAAAATGTTGATGCAAGGTTGATTGTAAGGTGTAAATCTATATTTGTCTGGAAAAAATAGTCGTTTGGACTTTCGCTTTTCAAGTGGGAAGAACGTTCCATGTATGTATTTTGAATTTCATATTCATTACCAAACAAGAAGTAGACGGCGTCATAAAGTGCATCCCGCCTTGACGATCCTCAGAGTGAAGCCCTTCATCAAATTAAACATTTTCCTCAGCTCCCTCATAATCATTGAAATCATAATCATAACAACCATCATCATGCCTTCCATAACTATACACTCCAGGAATTTCATTAACCTCATCGTCTAAAACATAATCATCTAGATCGTCGAGACCAACAACCCTATCTTGCACTCTTAAATCTCCATCACCGCTCAGATCCTCATTAAGTGCATCATACCTTCTATTTCCTAGGGAATCATAATCATTGTTTCTCTTTCTTGATGAAATAATTTGACCATCAGCCTCATCATAATCATTCCCTCTCTTTCTTGATGAAATAATTTGAACATCAACCCTGATATAATATCTTCCACTGCGATGATGGAACTCTTTCCTTTCCCTTTTGCTCTCACTTCATCCCTTCTTATTAAATCGGCTTCGTTGTCATCATCAATGATTTCATCTAATGAACGGACTTCTTCCTTTGCAGGACGAACATTTGTGAAAAACGATCGGACATAAGCATCGTTTTCTTGACTCGACCTAACCATTGGAACTTCTCTTTCACCATTTGCAGGGGTTGGAGGTGTTGAAGTTGTTGGATCTATTGTAGCCTTTTTTGGTGTATGAGGAGAAGGAGTTGGGGCAACACTTTCATGGTTCACATCGTTGTTGATATCTTTCATTACAATGGTTGTATACATCTCAATATATGGGGGCTTCTCTCCATCTTTTGCCTTCATTAACAACTTGAACGCATAAAGATTGTCCTCATCATTTATAGGAATGGAAGGGGTACCTGGATTCTTTTGTATCTGATACTTGACCTCCAGTAACTGGCGAGATTCATCGAGGCCAACCTTTTCAACTTCTTCTTTAGAGGAGGGAATTCCATATCTTTAGACAAAGCTATTCTCATCACTTTTCTTTCACCTTCATACTACCACATTTTTTCGAAAAAAATCCATTAACCGTGGTTTATCACTTAAACATGCATCGCTGTTGAAGCTATAAACACAGAAGCACATAAAACAGAGAACAATAATATAACTTTGTCATATCAACTATATGATTGTCTGTATGTACAAAAGGTTATTCTGTATGTGTGTTTTAAGCACCTAAAACGAAATGTTTAAATATCTTTCGTATACACAGACTCATTTTTGTTTCAACTCTATTTCTTCTTCATCACCAAGAATGTTGCGTTATACACACATATTTACTTCGTTTACTCAAAGATGAAATCTAAGAAACACAACTAGAATATCAAAGTTTTGACCTTTCTAGAAAACAAAGAAACACAAATACATTTCAAGGTTGCACCTTTGTCAGCCAAAACAAATATCAAGCTTACACATGTGTCATCCAATCAATTTGTTTGCGCACAAACAGATTTGTAAACAAAGAATGGACAAGATAGGAGGGAGAGAATGAAGAAGACACGACAAGAAAAAGCTTACACGTGAGCAGAAAGCGGAGAAGAAGTTACGGCGAACAGACAAAGGGAAGAAAAGTTGTTATGTCTTTAATAAGCGAAGAAAGTTTGGATTTTACCGCGTAAATTCCATGCACTCCGCGCCAAACAGAAGCAATTTCCTTGGAGAAGTTGTGACAGGAGCCAAACAGGTAGCAGGTAACACTTGAAATTCTCTCCACCCAAAAGTGAACAAGTAGCAGGTCGCCAAGTACATTCTGAAAGATGATTAATTACTCATTAGTGTTTTACTTTTCTTTTCTCTAATTATAACCCCTTTTCTATTTACAATTTCCAAAAGAAAATGGAAAATCAAGCAAAAAGAATGACAAAACTATCCACTTTTTGCTACTGATGCTATACTTTTTTAGAAGTTGACATTTCGGCAAAAGTGTTTGTGAGAATATGATATAACTTGCAATTCTATCATATATATATATATATATATATATATATATATATATATATGCAAATCTCTCACTTTATAAACATGCTTCGAAGTAAAAGGTTTTATTCCGATGATCTGTCTCTTCCCAATACGCTATGTTTCTTTGCGTCGATCGAGTGTGTTGTCTTTCTCCAACTGAAACTCGAGAATGTTTTCGAAAGATGGAAATGAAGTTGCGAAAAAGGATATCCGTGCGGAAACAACCTAAATTTCCCACAATTTCTAAGAAACCACGGTAGAATTCAAGCAACAATTGGAAATACACATTTTATGTCATCACTGCGTTCTTCTGAATATATAGTCCCGATGATCGACATCTTTGAAAATTGCTTCACCCTTTTTATGGAACAATTAGTGTTTGTCCCGTACGAAATACGGAGAATGATCGACATCTTTGAGACTTAGGTTCCGTTTGGATCCAAGTCATTTCATATTTTCATCATCTTGTGATTAGGAGTGAAGCTTGTGATTAAGCTGCTAAGGGTGCACTCTAAAAACCGGAAGTACGCAAAGCTATGATTCGAATATTTATGTACTATACTAGCAAGGGTGTTTTTTTAACCTTGTATGTGTATGTATGAACTAATCAACCTTTGGACGATAACAAGAAAGGATACATGTAATAAGAAAAGAATATCCCAACTCTAGATTACAAAATGATAGCAAGAACAATAGTTACAAATCTTTATCTTAGTGTCACTCGAGAGCTTGGGACATAGCAGCAGTGACTCAGTGAGAGCTACTTTTATGAGTATATCTCCTATCTCAGCTGCTGCACCAAGGGATGTGGATGACACAAATTTGCAGGCTCTTACTAATTTATTTGTGCTAAGCTAGCACAGCACAGGTCATGTAGCTAGTACCAAAAGTTAGAATGCAAAATACTTTACTTCTTGTGTTGTGATACAAGTAACAACAATATCATATACAAATACAAGTGTGATTGTTACACATTATATTAGTACTTAATTAGAATGAATGCTGAGAAACCGATATGTAAGCAAGAACCTCTTTATTGCAACGCATCATCAGACTTCACAGGTACAACATGTCATCAGCATCTATACATAATTCACAATGGCCAATCCTGGGCAAACCGAAAATGTCAGGACTCAGGACGTCGGGGTTAAAAGGAGAAAATCTGCAGAATTTTCAACGTATTTATATATATTACAAGTTCAAAATTAGGAGATAAGAAGAGGTCAAATAAACCTTCATTCACATATTTTATGAATAACAGAAGCGGACAGGGGATTCTTACGAAGATTGATTAGGATGGTGTTGAAATGTTCAGAAGTAGGTTTGGGATGCCCAGATACCCACCCCATAAACACAAATCAGAGGATTAATAATAAGGTTGTAAGACATCAAATTAGTCAGGATCAAAGTCGGGCTTTAGATGTAATTTATGAAAGTAGTGCCAGCCAAACATCATCAACTTTCCCAGCCATACATGTCATAAACAATCAACTAGGCCAAATGGAGCAGGATTTGAGATCTGGTATTTTTCACTCCCCCCTGACCATCTCATCTCCTTGAACAACTCAACTCAGTAGAGCGGCGGTGTTTCTACATGACCTGACTTATCCAATCCATTAATCACGAAGTTATTACAGATAACAGAGTTAGATTCACATCCATAGTCGGCCATCTGATGAAGATTTGGCTTCCTTCGGCATTCTGTGTAGCTTCTCAATGATGAATTGTGTTTAATCCACACAAAAATAAACTACCAGTAATCAGCACAAGAGCAATGTCCGTTTCTGAAATGGTGGAACCGCAGCTTATCCCTGATAATGATCTCTCTATTAACAACACCTGAGATGAACTTCATAGCCAAATGACAATCCTCACACATTCTAAGATTCTTAGCAATCTTAATTGCACCATGGCTTGTTTTCAAAAGACCAAATGCCACTGCAAGCTTCTCGCTATGGTATCTCAAGGCATGCTCCCTCTCTTCTTCCTCCAACTCGTGTAGCACACACTCTCGTGCAACCACGTATCCCGCTTCACTGATCCTTCCAATCAGCTCATCCAAGTACTTGTAAATCTCCTTCGTCTCTCCATGCGATTTGTCACCCATTCTGAACAAATGGGTCTTTCTATCAACCTCAATCGCGCTGTATCCAACTTGCTTCTTTATCCCTCTTTTTATCATCCTGTTTCTTACCGTTTCGACTCGCTCCATCCTACCCCCCAATGCATATATATTAGACAACATAACATAGTGTCCTGCAATCTCTGGCTCAATGGCTAAAAGACGTTCTGCAACTTCCACTCCGAGCTCAAATTTCTTGTGCATCTTGCACGCACTTAGCATCGCAGTGTACACTGCTCCACTCGGTTTTTTAAGACTTGTAACGTAACTAAAGGCTTCATCGAGTAATCCGGCTCGACCAAGCATATCAACCATACAAACATGGTGCTCTACACAAGGAAACAAACCATACTTCTTCATACATGATAACGCTCTGCGCCCCTCGCTGACAAGCCCAGAATGCGCACAGGCTGATAATATAGACACGAATGTGATCTCGTTCGGCCTCGGCCCCATTTCTTTCATTTGATGAAAAACTTCCAGAGCTTCATGCCCATAGCCATGGATTCCATACCCAGAAATCATGGCTGTCCATGCAACAACATTCTTTTCAGTCATCCCATTGAATACCTCTCTTGCTTTCTTCACATCACCGCACCTTGCATACATGTTAATCAAAGCAGTGCCTAAAACAACATTGAGTCGAATGTTGTTATTCAACACACGAGTATGGATCCAACACCCCAGGTCGAGGGCACCGAGCTCCGCACAAGCAGCAAGCACGCTCACAAAGGTAACCGAATCAGGCTCGGTTCCCTGCGCCAACATCGAGTCAAAAAGCTCCACACTCTCCCTAGCAAACCCGTTTTGCTCGTATCCGGAAATCAACGCGTTCCATGCGATGACATTTCTCACAGGCATTTCATCGAACAGATTCCGTGCAACACCCAACTCTCCACATTTCGCGTAGAAGGCGACCAACGCTGTCTGCACAAACGGATCCGACCCAAACCCAAAAGCGTAAACATGGGAATGAAGAATCTTACCGAGTCGGAGAGTGGAAAGACGGGCGCAGGCCTTGATTAGGGAGGTGAAAGTGTAGTTGGAGGGGGGGAAGGTGGAGAGGAGCATACGATGGTAGAAGAAGAGGGCGTGGTTGAGGTTGGAGGAAATGCGAATAATGGTGTTGAAGAGGTATGAGTCGGGATTTGGGATGGAAAAGAGTAGGAGGTTGCGAGTGTAGGGGAAGGCGGTGGAACCAGAAGCGCAGGCGAGAGATAGAAGCTTGGTGAAGAGTGAGAGGCTGCGATGGTGACCTGTTACAATCAACTGAGCCTGCACTTGTTGCAGTGGTCGGAGCCGCGCGCCTGCTCGTACCAGATCTTGGTACGCTGATGATGATACATTCGATCTTGAATTCCACGCCATCTATGTTCTTCTCATTGCCTCAATTTTATTGGTCTTCCTCGCCGGATTCGAACATAGTCTCTTCCGTCTCAAGTACGGTTTTAGGTGGAATTAAGAAACAGTATGAATATAAGCCGGTAAGCCCGCACCAGAACAAAAGTCGTCGCAATGACCGTAACACCCTCATCATGTATCAAAACGCCTTTACACGTTCTTAAATACAAGAACAACGCTGGGGTAGAAAGCTACGTATAAAAGTCAGAAGTTACAGAAAACCTCTAAACGAGATCTAAGAACCAAACCTATGCACTTACAATACAAGCTACGCGTAGGGGGTCAGAAATTACAAGTCAAAGAAGCTCCTTCGAACCATAAAGCAAAGACTCTACACGTTCACAAGACGAGATACGCGTGAAAGAGCAAAAGTCTGTGAGAGAAAGGACAAATACCTTAAATCAAGTAAAGAAAGCGTAAAAGAAAAACTCCAACACGTCCCAACGCGAAGAATGCACACACGACGTTAAAGGAGGCATACACGATCCTTAAAAATGTTGAAATAGTTATAAATATATTAAATTTATAAGCATGGTGAAATATTTATAAAGAAATTAGAAAGATACATAAAAAAGATATGCCTGAATCCTTGAAGATGTTTGCACCAAGGAGATGTTACATGATCTTTGTCAGTAAAACATTACGCTGCTGAGTTCAGCATCGTCCGAATGTGTATTGCAGAGCCTATCTTAATCCTAATCTATATTTTTAGATATTGAGCATATTGAATGCAAAATCCAGTCATTAAACACCATAAAAAACAATGGATATTACTCCGGGTGGGCCTAATATTTCTGGTTTCTGATCGGCTTAGAGTGGTAAATGGTTAATGGGCCGCTCTGGATACATTAGGGTTTTGCCACCGCCGTTGCCTGTTGCTCTTCCGTCTCCTCTCCTCGTTGTCATTCCAGAATCAATCCGCCTCTTCGTTTTTCATCGTTATCAATCTCCATCGTCGTTACGGTTGTCGATAATAATGGGTCTTCAACCCCTTCTCCTTCTCGTTCTTTTAGATATCCTAATGGATGCATTTAAATACTATAGTGGTGTTGCGTTCCGCTGCTGTTTTACACGTTTTCTCTCGAATCACGGCGGGCGTCAACATGCAATCCTCCAATCTCAAGCAAACTGGAAAGCCCACAGTCGCTCCATCCGGAGGCGGGCGCCGGGCGACTGTCCGTAGGATGCCCGCGCCCCCTGGGACATCTGCCGGCACATCGCGTGTTGCTGGCGCTCTGAAAACCGGTCGTACTCCCCGCAATCAGCCCATCCGAAGACCTGACTCGGGAGAAGACTCCCATATTGTACCGTTCGCCGATCTGGCGGTAGGGGTGCCATCCAAGGTCAAGGTTTATGTGACCCACAAATGGGAGGTTATCACGCCGAGGAACAAGTACTTGAGCGTCGACTACCTTCTTGCCGATAACACTGTATGTCCGATAATGTTATGTAATCCTAATCATATGATTCGAATTGCACTGTAACTTATATGCCAATATATGTTTTCCGTTTGTGACCCTTTTACGACAGGGCGGTGGTATTCATTTCACTGCGCGTGTCTCGATTGCGCACTGCTTTGTCTCTAAAATGGCTGTCGGAAATTGCGTGACAATTAGCGGGTTCACTGTCTGCCCTAACCGGGATGAGTACCGTCTACGACAGACCGACCCTTACATGCTTCATTAGGAGGGGAACTCGGTGGTGAGGAAGGTTGAGTGTGACATACCTGCATTTCTACGCTATCCTTTTAACTTGGTGCGGCTTGAAGACATCCACCTAACAGGAGATAAGTTCCAAATAGGTAACACATCCGTGCCATATATAGTCTAATTAGATTTCATATCAATTCCCGATTTAGGTTTCATAAGCATCGTTTGCATCCGTATAATGTTGACAAATGTTATCGGTTGTACTGTTGAAGTCGGTAAGGTGCGGCCTACAGCAAATTCGTCTCAGCTTTTGGAATTCCAACTAACCAACGAACGGTATCCCTTCACATATGATATGTCACTTGGATCTTATGGTAAAATTGTATTAAAATGCCTGTCTGTGGTCCATTTACAGAGGGCATCGGATTCGTGTGTCTTTGTGGGGAGCCCTATGTGACGAGTTTATGAAGCATAACGCCACCCACTCCACGCACACTGGAAGCCACATCATTATCCTCCCTTTTATGAATGTGAGGGAGTTCCGAGGTACATACAAATTCCATATTGCAGTCACGTGTGGGAACGACAACTTCATACCTATGTACTCATAACAGTATTGCTTTGTGTTTGTTGTAGGTGAGCTGTATTTGTCGTCCTCATCTGGAACAACAGTGTTTGATACTGTGGATATCCCTGAGGTGAAGGCTATGAAGGATGCTCTAAGGTACACTGTATAACACATCTACCTATGCTCGCACCCGTCAATGCGATCCCTGTGCTCCCTTATTGACAATCATTACTGCAACCCATTTTTTACACCGCGGGAACGAGTCTCTGCCGCCGAGATTTCTGCTTCTGGAGACCATGACTGACCAAGAGTCCAATCTTCTGCAAGTGGGGCGTGAACAGTATCTCTCTGGGAACAAGGTACCTCAGATACATTTTCGATTCGCCGACCGTTTGTGCTATAACACATTTTATTACATGTGCAGAAATCATCCACTTTTACTTGCATCGTGACCATTGATGAGATCCTCACTAAGAACAGCCGGAAGTATGTTGCTTGCGGGATGTCCGGATGTAAAAAAGGTGTCAATCATGTCGGAGATACATTCTATTGCGAGTCTTGCGATAAAACGTGCGAGTATCCCCAGACGAGGTCGCCATTCATGTTTCCTCCCTCCCAACCCGTTGCATTAATTACTTCATATTATCCGGTCGATTAAAGGTTATGTTTGTGAGATATTGCAGGTACCGACTAAACGTCCGTGTCTTCGACGATACGAGCTCGCTGCATGTGACCATGTTTGACGACCTGGTCGAAGGTCTGGTTAAGAAAAAGGCTTCCATTTTGCTCGAGGAGCTTGAGGTATGAGTTGCCATTGTCCTGTAATGTTACCAAACATACTTTCGCCCATTCTGATGTTTGTCATCTCACATTATGATATCAGGCTGCTGATGACGACAGTCTGCTGCCGGTAGAGTTGGAGAAACTTATTGGGTTGACCTACAAATTGGAACTGAGGTCCCACACGTATTTTGATTATCGGACCCATGAGGGATTCACTGCATCAAAAATCACTGAAGTAATCGAGCATCTTGGTACTCCGCCTCCTACCAAGACAGACGACCTCCTTCCCTCTGACCCAAAGGAAAAGACCGTGGAGGCAGACGATCTCCGGGTGACCCCCTCTCCACCACACACGAATGGTAACCTGCCTTTGGACGGTCATCATGCGTAAGTGTATTTACCCTCTGTCCGCATACTCCCACGTGTGAATCGCTGTACGCTTATGGGGTGTTGTATGTGTTGTGCAGAAGTGAGCTGAATAAATCTGGTGTGCTATCTTACACCGAGGTCAATGCACTACAAGCAGCGAATTCTGAGACCGGCAACCTTATGCTGGATGCTCCCGAAATTGTTGAGGGTGATATGCCACTGATTGCAATGGAACAAAAGTAAGATCATGTTTTTGTCAGAGCTCTAATAACCGTTTGCCCAATCGTATTTACGAATTTTACGCAAACCTTTTGTAGACTCCAAAATGCGGGTGCAACGGCGCGAAACCTGTCAATCAAGACCGTCGCAAATGAGAAGGCTGATGTAGCATCCGACCTCCTCCTTCATACTTCTTTACCAAGTGTTGAGGATACATCACCGTTGAAGCGCAAAGATAGGTAGGTTGGATGTTTGGTTCGCTGATGTGTTTACACATATTTCGCTCCCTCATACTTGCTGGTATTTGGGTTTTCTCTGTGCGACTTAAGCTCGACGGATTGTGGGACTTTCGGTTAAGAGATTGCAAGTTGAATGTGGAAATTACATGGCCATTGTTCCTCTGCAAACTCAAAGAGGCTTCTCTCCAAATCTATCCGCTAGAAACCACCTCTATTTTTCTCGATCTGTGCACTTGATTTCGTCTCCGCCATGAATCCCTAGTTGCAAGTGATTTGCTTCTCCCTCTCACGGATTACGATTCTAATTGAAAAGTCTTATGATTGTTGACTTTGCTGGTTTGTTGAATTTGTTTGCCAAGTGACGGTCTCGAAAGGGACGGTCCAGGTTGCTAAAGAAGGCGAACAAGATCTTCATTGTCTTAGAAATTGGGGATTTCATATAAATAAATCTCAGCATTAAATAATTCGTTCAAGTTGTGAAGATTCAAAGAGTGATCATTCTTTTATGTTGTGAGCATTGTTTTCAAATTCAATTGGGAATTTCATTGCTTGTGTTTCAATTTCTTTTCCTTCGATGAAGTAGGTTCATAAAACAACATTCTTTGAATCAATCCTTTACTTAATACAAAGAGTGATAGTAGCAAAACTTGCTGCTAAGAAAATAGTGTTGGAACTAAAATCCTTGGACACAAAAAATGCTGTTGCTTGATATGGAGTATTGTTTTTTCTCCATGACGTCCCTACTTTTATTTTAATGATATTAAAAGTAGACCCGGCCAAACTAGGGCCGGCCCGGCCTTCCAGCCCGCTCTGAAATTTGAGAGGATATGGGTACGAGATTTTACCCATAAGGGCCGGTCCTGTCCGGCCCTTTTTTAAAGTGAGAGGATATGGTATCGGAGTAGGGTCCTGAGGGCCGGCCCTACCCGGCCCATATTATATATATATATATATGATGAAGATGGATCAGATGCGAGTACTATTACCACGACATAATTTTTTTTTATTATGTATTTTTGGATTTTTTTGTTGAATTCGGTTATGAGGGTTGTTGTGTAAGCATGCATTTTGGACCTTTTTAGTTTTTAGCATGCGTTTTTGGATGGTGAATTGCTTGTAAGCACTAAACAAGTTTTGAATGTTTTAGTAACACGGTTTAGCACAGTTTCTGATATTTAATTTCTCCGTATAAGTAGTTGAGGGCCGCCCTGCGGGCCCTTATGGGAGGATATGGGTAGACAAATTATCCCATTTTAAATGAAAGAGCTTGACCCGACCCTGATAAATGGGTAGAATTTGAAATTAGGCTTGTCGTGACCATGCCCAATTCCTAGTTTAGCTAGGTCTAATTAAAAGCATTAGGCTTTCTATCTTTTTAATTTTTTCAATGAATATATCTCCATAGGTGTTTGATCAGTTATGCTCACTATCCAACTGTGTTCCATCCAGATCTTCTCCTTATTATTCCCCTTCCTCATCAGGTACTGTTTATTTCAAAATTAGTATGTTTTGATGTGATATATCTGGAGTTGATTTTAGGTTGAATTGAATGTGAAATGGGTGGAAGATTCTCCCCAAAACACATCCACGAATTTGGTGCCCTCTAATGAATACTCCAGCTCGCCGTCTTGGATCAGCAACTCCGACAAGCGAGAAGCCGAGAAACGATGCCTCCGACAACTCTGGTTCGGCGCCGTACCCTAGGGTTTTCAAATTTGTGCTTTCGCTTGTCTCGTTTGCTGTTTTGGATGATGATAGTTCTCAGGGGAAGAGTGGCGATTCGTTCTACCGAAATAACGAGTATAGGTAATTCAATTCGTCCTCCAGTTTTTTTCGATTGATTAATTGATATAGAATTGAATTGGATGAGCAGCTTTGCAATAGGGCTGCTATAGCAAATTGATTTTTGTACTGAGTTGAATTTATGCATACTACTCCCTCCGTCCCTTAATGTTCTTCTCATTTCATTTCGACACATTTGCCGAGACACGTTTTGCGTCGTGAATATCTCTTATTATATTATTCTAAAAAATATAAAATTTTGATATTGTTTAAGTACTCAATGAGACGAACAAAACAAGATCCTGCATGACCATGTTTGTTCTTACAGATTGAGAATAATCTAGCGAATTGTATTGAACTGTGAATAGTGTTAAAATTGGAGATGAGAAGAACATTAGGGGACGGAGGGAGTAAATGAATTAGGATAGTTAAATATGTGGAGATGTTATTTTTGCATGATTTCTAATTCTAGGTGTGTACTGTAGATTCCAGGCCATATAATTCAATTTTCCATTGGAATGAGTTTGCACTTCTCCTAGGAGACGGAGCTCAGAAATGCACATTTGGATACTCAATCTCCACACGTGTATGATGTTGAGTTTGCAGTGCCTTTCCTTTAATTTGATACGGAGTATTCAAGATTACTATAGGATGTTGGGTTGGCTTTCATTAATTTTGGACAAATACTGGTGTAGGAGTTATGCACAAAAGGTGGTAGTTGAAACCGCAACTAGATAGTGCTAAATCAGCCGCGGAGCCAAGAATCTTTTGGGGTGCTGAATTTTTTTCTCTCGTATGATCCAAAATAAAATATAGTGTATATATATATATATTAATTCTAGCAATTATAAAAGTCTCGATAACAATAATAATAATAAAGTCATTATATTACTTTAAACGGGGTAAATCCATCTTGCGAGTCTTCCTACTCTGAAAATGTTGAATGATGACTTCATTATCAATGTCTTTGAAGACTTCTTTCTCCACATAACACACGAGAGCATCATTGAGAAAATCATACGTAACTCAGTCTTGGACAATTTTCATTGCAAAGAACACCCTTTCCACCGTAACAGTAGCAACATGTAACACCAATACCAACTCAACAAGACGATATACCAGAAAATACACAATGTGAATTCCTACATCAACTAACAATTAAAATAAACTTCTCTAATCAAGTCCAACTCAAATTTTCAAGTTTCAAATTTTCTATCAATTATCACTTCAAAATAACAATTAAAATATATAAGTAGACAACTAAATTCAACTTTAGCACCGAAACTTATTAATTATCAAAGCTACAAATTGTATCGTATTTGTACAAAACAGAATTTCATATCAAATTGTATCAACTAAACTAAACTAAACAACTAAACTAAGCATACGTAAATTCAAATTGTGTCAACTAAACTAAACTAAACTAAACAATTAAATAAAAATTCCATATCAAATTGTACAAAAACGAATCAAAACTTAACTTATAGTAACACTTTGATGAACCAAAAAAGAATCAATCAAAAACCCTAAATTCAATATATTTATCAAACTCTAAATTCAATGTATTTATGTATTTATCAAACCCTAAATTCAATATTTCAATGAAATTTATCAAACCCTAACTTACAAACTTACCGTTACACTTTGATGAACGACGTCGGCGGCAGTGGCGGGGATCTCCGGAAACCAGGATGACGGCGGCCGGCGAGGCAGCGGGGCGGGTCGGGCGGGCGGCGTCGATCTTGCTAATTTGCTGTTTCTGTTTGGACGTGGGAAAGTAATCGTAGCCTCGTTTCCATTTAAAATCTGTTTTTTCTTTAAAAAAAAATCTTATCATTTATTAAAACGAAGTCGTTTTGATTTAACCATAGCGATTTAAAATTAAAAAAAAAGGGGAAGGATCGTCTTCAACCTTCCGCGCCGTTAGGGTTTCGGCCTCCATTGAAGGAGGTGCTCTGAAGTTTTCTTGCGGTGCTCCCGGGGGTTCCTGGAGGGGAAGGGAGGTGCTTGAGCTCCGCCACTGGCTAAATTGCACATTTAGATTCTAGCTCAATCCATCCTTACTCTTATTTGCTTCAATGAAGTTTTATACATTGATCATTAAATGACATTTCCATCAAATGTGACTAATTAAGCTTGTGAGAACATGCATATGCTAGTTTCTGCTCTCTTCTTGGCCACCTCTGGGACTATTATAGTTTATGCCTTTATCCTAAATTGTGGCCCGTATGATGCACAAAGTAAGTAATAAAGCATTTCCTTTTCTTTGTTATGCTTAAGATTTCTCTCTTCCTTGTAACATTATTTAGTAGTATCATAGGGTTTGCTTATGCATTGATTAGTCTATGGACATGATGCTTGTGTTAGCTTATGCACTGATGAGTCTATAGCTGAGTTAGTCATCATGCTTGTGTATACTCTTGAAATGCTAGAGAAAACGAGAATGTTTTTATAAAATAGGTAGCAACTGAAGTTGAAAAGGCTAAAGAGTTTACAAGTGTTGGAGCCGGTTTGAGGGTTTGAGGGTCCTATCGCTTTAATCTCACTACGTGGGTTGGTTACGTTCCACGAGCTTGGCGCAAAACCTCCCGAGGTAGTTAACCTTCCCTACAAATCTTTGGACGTCGTGAGTGGATCTTGGCGGTTGTAGATCTATTACAGCTTGGATCTTGTCCGGATTGACCTCGACGCCGCGTGCGCTGATCTGAAATCCCAGGAATTTGCCTTCGGTGACTCCGAAGACACATTTCTCGGGATTAAGGCTCATCCCGTACCTTCTCAGAGTCTCAAAAACTTCTGTCAGGTCGCGAGCGTGATCTGCCTGCTTCTTGCTCTTAACTACTATATCATCAACATAGGCTTCCACGGTGTCACCCCTTTGCTCGCTAAAGATCATGTCCACTAGCCTCTGGAATGTGGCTCCCGCGTTCTTCAAACCAAATGGCATTACTTTATAGCAGAAGGTTCCCTTGTCTGTTATAAAAGCCGTGTACCTCGAGTAGGCTGGATTCATCATGACCTGGTTGTACCCCGAGTACGCGTCCAGAAAACTCCCTGCGGTGGAGTCCACTAACTGGTAGATAGAAGGTAACAAGTAGCTGTCTGTGGGGCATGCCTTATTGAGACTAGTGAAATCTACGCACATGCGCCATTTTCCTGTCCCTTTAGGATATTTCTCCACCATTACTACATTTGACAACCACGTCGGGTATTGTACTGGCTTAACAAACCCTGCTTTTAGCAACTTCGCGAGTTCAACAACAACGGCCACGTTCTTTGGTTCTGCTTGCTTTCGCTTTTTCTGCCTACGCGGCTTATTCTCTGGACTGATGTTCATGGAGTGAGTCATTACGCTCGCAGGAATCCCCTTCAAATCTTTTGGCGTCCACGCGAATACATCTCGGGAGCGGGCGAGTAAGGTCTCAATGTCTTGCACAACTTTCTGGTCCAGTCTTCCTCCTACATAGAGCTTCTCCTCTTTGTTGAGGAATGGAGTGATCGTCTGCTTTTCAAACCCATCAAAATGTGGTTTGTGCCCCTCTTCTTCTTCCTCAGTATCTCGTGACCTCGGAGAGACACATACCTCCAACTCGGCTTCCCCAATCACGTGAGGCAACCCTGGAATAAATAAATGGTTGGCGAACAAGGCCTTGGTGCTGCCCTTTTTGGATGATGCGTAGCAGATGCAGCTCTCCTCTTTGTTTCCCCTCGCGACTCCTACTCCAGACGACGTTGGGAACTTAAGGCAAAAGTGACAGATTGACACGACTGCTTCGAACTTGCACAGAGTCTCGCGTCCCAGTATCGCGTTGTAGGAGGATGTAATCGGGATTACCACAAAGTCTATCTTTTCTGATCTTCTTGACCCAATTTCTTCACCCAAGATGAGATCTAGGGTGACAACGCCCAGGGCCTTCACTCTGTCACCCGCGAAGCCTACTAGCGTGGTTTTAGTAGGCCTGAGCGTAGACTGATCAATGCCCATTTTCTCGAACGCGTCCCAGTATAGTATATCGGCCGAGCTCCCCGTGTCAACAAGAATTCTTTTCACAAGTTTGGTTCCGATTTGAGAATGAATGACTAGCGGGTCAGCGGCCCAGGTATCTATCTCCTTGTCGCTGAAGACAAGTGTGTAAGGCTCAGATTGCGGTCTCGCGATGCTATAAACCGGTTTTCCCTGAGGCTTGGGTGCGTTGTTTATGAGCCTTTGCTCTCGCTTGCCGAGGGGAACAGGTTCATGGCGGCCTGCAATTGTTCCTACATGGCCATCCAGGCGAGGGAAGTTCTGGTTTGGGTGACGATTGGGACCCTGATTCTGGTCATTCCTCGCGGGGGTTTGTTGCCTTACTTCATTCTGATTTCTACCTCCACCTCTACCTCTTGCCCCCCCTCTTAAATTGCCGCGACCCCTGTCACCATTTCCTCTCTGAGCAGTCAAGACTTCCTGTTCTCTCGGATGGTGAGGCCGCGACCTGCATTCTTCTGTAGGGTGAGTATCCACTCTGTGGTACTCACACCACATTGCTGGCGCGTTGAGACCACGGCCGCGATCGCCCCCCCTTAGGCCCTCGCGACGGTTATCCTGTTCGGCTACAAAATTCTGTGAGTGAAACTGATTTTGATCGTGATTCTGGCCCCTGAACTGTTTCTGACCCTGACCCTGATCTTGAATCTGTAAACCGGGCGCTCGCGATCGCTCTGTTCCTTTCCCTGATTACCCTGATGGCGCTTGTTACCCCAGTGTTGGTTGTCTTTCTTTTGACCCTGAGCAGACTTATTCTGATTGTTTCCTTTCGACGCGGAACCTGAGTGTGCTTCCACATTAATTTCTGTATACGCTCTCTCGAGCATGCCCTGGTAATCTAAATCTTTCTTGCGGTATAAGTATTGCTTGAAGGAGCTTCCATCTGTGAGACCGTCCAGGAATGCGACCCGAGCAGTTTTGTCATGAAAATCTTCGGCCTCTAAGATCTTTTCTGAGAACTTCCTGACATAACCCTCTAGCGACTCGTTTGGTCCTTGTTTTACTCCCACTACTTCTTGCATAGTCACTTTTCTTTTCTTTGAGGATCCAAAGTGCAATAAGAAATTCCTTTCTAGATCAGCGAAAGAATAGATACTCTCTGACGGTTGGTTAAGCATCCAGGTCATGGCGGGACCCGCGAGGGTACCTAGGAAGCCTTTACACATCGTGGCTTCATCAGGGCACCTCGCGAGCATAACATATTTGTAGCGTGCCAGGTGCTTGCTGGGATCTTCTTTGCCGTTGCATTCCTTGATAACAGGGAATTTGAAATCAGGTAGAGGAACTGACCTGACTATGTGGTCCGCGAAAGCAGTCGGGCCGAACAAGGCTGACGGATTAACGGATGGACAGGCCTCGTAAGCCTGTCGTGGATAGGCTGTCTGGTTGTAATAAGGTTCCCCCTCATACTGGTAGCGAGAAGGCCCTCGCTCAGCTTGAACCCCATACCCCCTCCAGTTCTTCCCCTGTTAGATTGGTTCTCTATGTAGCTCGCGGGAGCTTCATTCAAATCAAACCTACTAGGGTGACTAGCCCTCTCGCGTCCTTTGACCCCGGGTCTACGCGATACTGAGATCCTATCATCGGGTATGTGCTCAGCACTCTCCTCTGCGACAGGCTGCTCCCGATTACCCTGATTCTGCTCTTCTCGCGGGCCTCAGCCCGTGTTTTGTCCCAACGCCTGAAGGAATGCGCGATACTGAACCAGCGCGGGTCCTACCAGAACAATCTCTTCTTCGTCTACGCGTGGAAGGGGTGCCCGCAAGTTGTTTACCTCTTGCTGCGTTCTCGTCTGGAGAGGGGTGTTGTTAACGGCACCACTTCCCTCACCACCAGTATTCATCCTCAGTCTGTCGGCTAAATATCAAAAACACGCGGAACTTTGTAGTAAGCCTTACTTGCGCGAGGAGGTCCCCACGGTCAGCGCCAGTGTTGGAGCCCAGAAGTTGTGACCTCACGACGCAACACTTCGCGAGGTACGAGGGATTAAGTCTTCGAATTACAGCCGAGGACCTCTTCCGCAAATCTGGACAAACAACTTATGTGCAATACTCCACTCGATCAAACTTCACTCTTCATCATCTTCTCCCTGGAAACGGGTCTGGTTCTTTGAACCTCAGAACACCTGCGCAACCAAACCAAGAGGGGGGAGGCTCCGGATTTGGCTCTCCGACGCCCAAGTCAGTAAATGTGCAATAATGCTATCAAAGGTAAAACCAATTGACACAAAAACAAGAGAGAAAAAGGAGAAGAAAGCCTATGAAAAGAAGAACTCAAAACACCATTCCAAGCTTAGCAAGCTCTTTGTCTAAAATGTCCAAACCATCTCGGAAATCTCTCATTTCAATATCAAAAGTTCGATTGCAACACCGAGAATCACAATCCAAGTGCTGATCGTCCAAACGCCTCAAGGAGAAGGTCGTTTGGGAGGATTGAAGCTCCAGATTGTTTCAGTGTTTTTGCTCTCGAGAGGAGGAAGGAAAGGAGAATAATTCCGGTAAGTGGTGCCTCCCTTCTCTCTTCATTCGGTTACGTTATTATACTCTCGCCAGGGGCCCACGCGAGTCAATTACCATTTTGCTCCTCCAATACCTGATCTCGTCGAATCCCCTTTTTGGGCTTCGTATGCTTATGGGCCGCTTTCGTTCTTCTGGGCTGACTTTAAGGGCCATCCTTGGTCGCGTCTTCTGGAACTAACTCGATTCTCTTTGGGTTTTGCGAGCCCATCGAGAACCGGCTCCAACATCCAGCCCCCCAAGCTTTTATGCTGAATAGCCTAAGGCTTGGGTTTGTCTCCTTGAAGTCGCGTTCTCGATGTGATTCCTTCTTTCGAATTTGTATGATCACATCGCGTATGTACGTTGGGTGTGTGCCTGCTAAAATTCTCGGAGCGACGTTTCGAATTCGAAAACCTTTACGAATTCCCGCGCTGGGCGCATGTTATCCACGTGTCGTCCTCCGATTGCATCTTCTTTTTTCGATTTTTCTTTATAAATACTCATCTTCGTCTTCCTCCTCTCAATCCGCCATAAATCTTCTTTGCTCTCTGTAAAACTTCGTATAAAACACTCCGCCAGTGTTCTTTTGCCTTTTCTACCGTCGTCCTCGTCGCCATTCTCACCCGGTTTCCGATGGCAGGTTAGTCTATCGCTCTTCCTTTTCTTTTTTTTCTTCGTAAATGTTTGTTTTAGTTTGATTTTAGGGTTTTCTACAGATTCGACATTCGTGTTCTTCGTACTTGATAACTGTTGTCAGAGTTTTTGCTCGGGCTCCTTATTTTGACTGATCTCCCTTAGAGATTACTTGTCTATCGAGTGTTTCCTGTGCCGAATTCCCTTTCCAACTCTTATTTTTCGAGATGTTGTCTAGAAAGATACACTCTTTTTGGTCAATTTTGCCATTTCAGACCTTCACAAGATTCTCCGTGTTCTTGGGCCTGGTTCATTTCGATGTCGTTTCAACTTCTCCTTCGATCTTCCGAGTTTCAGTTTTTCCAGGGATTTCTTGTTTGTTCACCTCCCATCGCCTCGCGTTGTTCCCACTTGCGATTTTCTCTTCTTGTTTTCTCTTTCCTTCCCTGGAAAACTGAATCTTACTTTGCCTATGCTTTCAGGTAGCGATGATTTCTCAGAACGTTCAGCTCAAGCTGAGTGTTCGGGGCGCACCACGTCTGGCTCCGAGCAGGGCTCTGGTGGTTGCGAGCCTAGTTCGCGTAAACGATCTCGCGTGACCGGCAAATCCAAACGGAGTAAGGCAAAGAAGTCCAAGAAATCCAAAACCAGGCTCCCGTCTCGCGTGATTCAGGAGCGAGCCGAGACTGATTATGGTCAATTTGCTCGTTTCTTCTCCCATAAGGGGTCCTTACCTCACATAATAATAGAGAAACCCTTCCTCGCGGATCCGGGCCGAATAAGTATTTTAACGAAGAGAATAAAATACACTCGCACCTTAATTCCTAACACGGCCCATCGCAGCGGCCTTGGATTTGACGATCTTCGCTATTTCGCTATGCGATACCCCTTTCCTGAAGGAACTATTTTCGCCCTTCCCGACCATGAGGGCACTTCTCTTGACCAATACGGGCCCTTCTTCGCTTTAAGCAGACAATCCTTAGAAGCTGGCTTCCGTCTCCCGTGGACCTCCTTTCAAACTGAAGTGATGGCGGATTTAGGCTTCAGTCCTTCACAGATGCATCCAAACTTCTGGAGTTCGCTGATCGTATACACCATGCGATGTCAGGATATTGGGATAGTCCCCAATACGCCTCACTATTCTCTTATTAATTCATATAAGAAGAACTCTCGCGAGGATGGGTTTTATACCGCTCAAGCCAAGACTCCTAGTGCCTTTCGATTGCCTTCGAAGATTGACGGGTGGAAAACGTGTTGGTTCTTAGTTCGTCCCCCGCTTGGTTTTGACATCTCTGTTCAAGTTCGTGAGCCTCATGCGAGAAAGGCTCCTTGCTTCTTTCAAATGGAGACTCGCGATAAATTCATTCGTGATTACAAGGATTATCCTGACAAAGCTGTTCAAAAACGATTTGAGCTGACAATCTCAGATGCCTTACTGGTTGCTAGGAGACTTAGCCTTAAAGCCCATGCCAGAGGTTCTAGTTCGTGTGTTTGCTCTTAGCGCTTGCGTTTTTAGTATGCTTACTTGTGTGGTTGTTTTTGCAGACGCTGACATGTTCTCCGATCTCCCGAATTTGGATGGGTTGGTTTTCGACGAGACCGGCTCCCTCACTCTCGCGGCTCCTTCTCACAACATTCCTTCTGCTCCCGACGTGACTATCGCTTCTCCTCCTCCTGCTGTATTGGAGTCGCCGGTTGAGGTCGCGACCACCGTTCCTGAGGAGGTCCCTCGGTCCAAGAGACCTCACACTGTTTCAGACAAGGTGAGAGAAAAAACCACTGGGCCGGAGTCGTCACGCGACCGCCCGTCTCGCGATAAGGGGAAACAAAAAGTGTTTGAGAGAAGTTGCAAAAGAACGATGGAAGTGGAGTTTGTTTCGTCTCCAGAGCCTACTGATTCTCCTGTCGTGAATCCTACTTTCATCCACGGTTTATCTACCACGCGTGCCTTCTTTGCCTCAATTCCCACTACATTTCCTCCTGAACCTAGCCTTTATGGGGAAGTCTCGGATAGACCTGGTGGCTTGTCTAAGTTACTCTTTGCAGTAAGTTTCACGTTTTTATTTACTTCTTGTTTCCTTGGGGTCTTTTTAACCTTGGAGTTGGTCGTTTTGCAGGGGATGAGTATTATTGCGAGCGCAAGTCGGAGGGTGCTCGCGGCTGAGGATAAACTCAAAGAGTTGATGGAGGAGGACCAGTCGATCCGCGATGCTAATAGAGCGGCTAAGTCTCGTCTTATGGGAGAAAAGAAAGCTTTGGAGGTGGAGCTTTCAAAGGCTAATGCGCTATTGGAATCTAAAGACGCGAAGATAGAATGACCTGGAGGCACAACTTGCGTATGAACATCGTCACTGAATATAACACGCAAGTGAACGACCTTAGACAAGAGAATGAGAAACTTCACGCGACGATGTCCGAGAGAATTGCTTATGAGAGAAATATGGTTGTGGAAGAGTATTACGGCGGTTACCGTCAACGCGCTCGCGTGGACTTCTACAAGAATGCTGTCAATACGCTTCTCCTTTGCATGGTGAAGGTTCAGATGCGGAAGTACATAGTCAAAGATTTCCCCTTCAGTGCTCAAGACCTATGTGGTTTTTCCACCGACCTTCCTAAGTATGAGCCCCCAGTGCCGGGAACCTTTATTAATGACGGGGATGCTCCACTCGAGGCTTGGGGTGTAACTCATCTTGCGCCTAAGAAAGGTATCGTTAAAGGTAAGGAGAACCAAGTTGAGAAGGCTAAGGCTAAAGAGTTTTCTTCTTCTGGAGACCATGACTGACCAAGAGTCCAATCTTCTGCACGTGCTGCAAGTGGGACGTGAACTGTATCTCTCTGGGAACAAGGTACCTCAGATACATTTTCGATTCGCCGACCGTTTTTGCTATAACACATTTTATTACATGTGCAGAAATCATCCACTTTTACTTGCATCGTGACCATTGATGAGATCCTCACTAAGAACAGCTGGAAGTATATTTCTTGCGGGATGTCCGGATGTGAAAAAGGTGTCAATCATGTCGGAGATACATTCTATTGTGAGTCTTGCGATAAAATGTGCGAGTATCCCCAGACGAGGTCACCATTCATGTTTCCTCCCTCCCAACCCGTTGCATTAATAACTTCATATTATCCGGTCGATTAAAGGTTACATGATGAGGCTAAAGTCGTAGTGCCAAATCAAAATAAACTCTAAACACTAACTAGAGTATAGCAAGTAAGTAGAGGTCGAACCCAAGGGAATTAAAACACCAAATCAATGCAGTCAAGTGAAATATCAACTAGTAACAAGTAACCAAAGGGAGGGGGGGGGGATTTTGATTGCAAGAACACGCAAGTAACCAGTAACAAGCAGAGGAAGTTTGGGTGAGAATATGATGAGAAGGGGTTTCACCTAGCAAGTATCCACACAATAGTCAATCAAGTTGATCATAGATTTATCTCAAGTTCTATTCAATCCTAGGGAAGGTTCCTATTCCAATCTTTAATATATCAGCAGGCCAACCGGTCCTGATAATACTTACTATTCAACAATCAGGGAAACCTCTCAAGATTAGATGAAATAGCAGAAAAGGGCACATGAATCATAAGGATGCATGCAATAACTTACAACCGTCAAGTATTAACATGCAATCAATTCTCTTTCATAAAAGCAATCAACTACCAGATCGTGCAGATATGAATGCTACAATGACAAGGAATTTCACCGTATATTCCTAGTCTAGCAATAGAAAACTATCAATCAAACTAGGTGATCAAGCTAGCAAAACTAATAGAATTCAATAGATGAAGAACAAGAGAATTAATACAAACCCATAGGAAAAGAACAAGAGTTTAGAAATCTCACAACTTAATAACTGAAGGTTTCAACCGCTAGGTAAAACAATGGAGATTAGTTCCTGCTCATGGTTGCAGAACTAAATTTGATGATGGAAAAGATGATGATAAGATAGAAATAACTAGGGTTCTTAAATAGAGAACTAACCCCAAAATATATGGTAAAAAATATAAATACTAAACGAAATAATAAAATAAGGAAAAAGAAATAAAATAAACGAAGGAAAATAAGGAAAGTCCGGAATGTCTTCGGCCTTGTTGTGGCAATCGCCATAGATGCCTGGCGATCGCGGTCTTCATGTAAAGCTTTGCCTCGTTTCTATCGCCCCATGGCGATCGCCGTAGAGTCATGGCGATCGCCATGCTCTCTCGAACTCATGTAATGCTTCTGTTGTAGAATGGCGATCGCCATAGTGATGGTGGCGATCGCCGCTGCTCCGCAAAATGTCTTCAAGTCTTTGATCCTCTTCTTCTTCGGTTCTGGTCTTCATTTCTTCACTTCTTCATAAACAACTCAGAACATAACAATAGCTCCAAATACTTGTGATAACACTCCTAAACTAATGTAATAACCCCTAGTTACGCCATACAAAGTGTAGCGTATCATTACGTTTGTGAGATATTGCAGGTACCGACTAAACGCACGTGTCTCCGACGATACGAGCTCGCTGCACATGACCATGTTTGACGACCTGGTTGAAGGTCTGGTTAAGAAAAAGGCTTCCATTTTGCTCGAGGAGCTTGAGGTATGAGTTACCATTGTCCTGTAATGTTACCAAACATACTTTCGCCCATTCCGATGTTTGTCATCTCACATTATGATATCAGGCTGCTGATGACGATAATCTGCTGCCCGTAGAGTTGGAGAAACTTATTGGGTTTACCTACAAATTGGAACTGAGGTCCCACACGTATTTTGATTATCGGACCCATGAGGGATTCACTGCATCAAAAATCACTGAAGTAATCGAGCATCTTGGTACTCCGCCTCCTACCGAGACAGACGACCTCCTTCCCTCTGACCCAAAGGAAAAGACCGTGGAGGCAGACGATCCCCGGGTGACCCCCTCTCCACCACACACGAATGGTAACCTGCCTTTGGACGGTCATCATGCGTAAGGGTATTTACCCTCTGTCCGCATACTCCCACGTGTGAATTGCTGTACGCTTATGGGGTGTTGTATGTGTTGTGCAGAAGTGAGCTGAATAAATCTGGTGTGCTATCTTACACCGAGGTCAATGCACTACAGGCAGCGAATTCTGAGACCGACAACCTTATGTTGGATGCTCCCGAAATTGTTGAGGGTGATATGCCACTGATTGCAATGGAACAAAAGTAAGATCATGTTTTTGTTAGAGCTCTAATAACCGTTTGCCCCGTCGTATTTACGAATTTTACGCAAACCTTTTGTAGACTCCAAAATGCGGGTGCAACGACGCGAAACCTGTCAATCAAGACCGTCGCAAATGAGAAGGCTGATGCAGCATCCGGCCTCCTGCTTCATACTTCTTTACCAAGTGTTGAGGATACATCACCGTTGAAGCGAAAACAGAGGTAGGTTGGATGTTTGGTTCGCTAACGTGTTTACACATATTTCGCTCCCTCATACTTGCTGGTATTTGTGGACCTTCATGCAGATCCGATTCCAAGGCTTCCAGGTCTCTGTCTCCCACAACCGGCACTCCTGAAAAGAACGAGGCAAGAAAGAGGGTCATCAAACGGGTTTCGGGAAGTGGGTGAAGTGTTGGCTGAAGATGTATTCCCCGCTCTCATGTGTTACTATCATGCTGTTTTGTTTTTACTCTTGAACTTTTCCGATGTGGAAATGCTGTGACATTTTCCGCATTGCAGTGTGTTTTTGTTGATTTTGGTGGCTGTGTGACCTTATTGCGGACGAAAAAAATAAAGCTTTTGGTTTTAGAGTGCTCTTTTACGAATCACATTCGCTTATGAATGCATGATACACTCGATCTTATGTCGGCCACGTTGACTAACTGTGGATATGGGTTGTTATAATACTACAACAATACGATACTAAAACAATATTCCAGATGTTGCACTCACGTTTGTGACACACGTTGGAACACCACACTATATTGTTTCATATATTCCTTACAACCTACCATGAAGCCTACTGTCTACTCACCCGCCCTTACTAACGCCTCCCCCCCTTCCCGCTAACGATAATTCATTACGTTATAATTCCCTACATCCCCGCAGCCGCAGTTTCCATTATCCCCATCCCTGCTTTGACTACCATCCGTTACGTTGTCGCGTGACACATCCACATGTTGTACCACGTTATGGGGCGATTATGACGGATAATGCTCATTACGCTGGTACTTAGCCTCTGGAATTCTATCTTAATATTAACGTTGCAACCGTGGTCGTGAATGAAGTGTGTTCGTTCGAACTTGCAACGATACAGACAGCTTCATTAATAATCACTATCGCACCTGTCCTGACCCTTACACGTGATATTTTGTATATGTATACACTAAATATTGTTGCTTTGTTAAATCGTCTTGCATTATTCATTCAATTAATGCTTATAACAACATGCTTTGCCTTCTCAAGTGTGTAAATAGCCAAATTAAATTTGTACTCACCATTCGCATTTATGGGTGAAATTATTCAATACACATACACGTCCGCTGATCTTACATCTCCTACACTGTGGTATACCGACCTTGACTATTGATTTCTGCATATAACGTTGTTGCACCGTGTTCTGTTTGCTAACCTGAAGACTGTGACAACAGGACAATGGTTTCCGCTGCTCACATGTCCTTAAGGATCCTTTCGCCAACATCCATGACCAGTATCATAGTGTACGTTTGTCGCCGATGGGATTCCGTAGATTCTGTAGGCCGACTTGATGGTGTTGAGTACCTTCTGTCTGACCAAAATGTAATGTATCCCTAATTTGTCTTCCGTTATTCCTTTTGTTTGGTGTGTGTTGCCGTCGTTATTGATGCGGGGATAAGCCGCTGTTGTCCGATCTAGACACCAAACCTCGAACAGAAACTCCAACGGAGAAGAAAGGCGGAATTAGAATGAGATGAAAGAAGGATAATTCGAATGGTAGGCCAATTGGAACCAAATCAAACAACGATAAAACCCCTGAACTTAAGAACAAGAACCTTACCGAATGATTAAGAAACCCCAACGGATGATTACAACCAAACACATTGACTATGGTAGGTCAAGGCACCTGGAGGATGCTCTATGGAGTCCCGATAGCACCAACCTTATGGAAGAGATTGACACACACAAGTACAACTAGGGCGAGTTCAACAACAATGCACACGGGGCACTCTTCTCACAAAAGTTCTCTTTTGGGAGGAAAAACGATAAACGTTGTATTCAATATCAAAGTCTGGGAGGGGGGGCCTAAACAATAACTAGGGCAAACCTTATATAGGGTCAATAAGGTGGCCAATTAAAAGAAATAAGTAAATAAAAGTATCTCCTAAAATAAAAAAACCAATGGAAAGAAATACATCCCGAAAACGAATTAAATCAAATATATCTCGGATATCTTCAGCAGGGAATCCGCGGGCGCGGAATTGGAATCAGCCCGCGATCCACGGTCGCAGATTTGTAGACATGTCGCCGACAACTCTTTTTGAAACGGCTCGTTCTCTGTCGTCCGAGATCGGAATTGAGCGATTCCAAAGCCTAGAGTTTTGTCTTGAAGTCTAGTTTATTTCATCTTCAGTACTTGACTTCTCATCTTGACTCGAACCGGATCTCTACGAGCTTGAATGACTACAATACGAGCTCGGGCTACTATCAATGACTTGAATGATGGATCATAGCGATCTTTAGCCCTAGATCCAGTGGTTAACACATCTTTAGATTTAGGACAAGGCGTCCTTGATGATAACTCAGATGCTCCCGCATCAGTTATGTTGCTAATCTTATTGCCAGCAAATGTTTTGTATGGGTCTGTGTAGGGGAATGTCATGCACTGTGTCGCCCCAAAAATAAATACCCATTATTTCGATAGCGATCTTATTGTGGGAGGTGTATATATCTTTGATAAGTTCACCTTGATACCTAACAAAGTGTCTCAGCGCGTCCTGAAAGGATGTGATCACATCATTTAATTGAATGACACCTCGATTGTCAGGAGTATTGTTTATCCTAAAGATCGGTTTATGCACCTTTCGTTTACCCTTACCCCTATTGAACAGATTGAACTTAATGGAAAGAAGTATCTTATAGGTACGATCAATGAATACTTTACCTCCATGTCTTCTTTTTCCAATGTACTAATGTTAATACGCACCACCAGAAACCATTGGACGTGTCGACCACCTTAATGACATCGAGCAAAAGAACTCGACGAGTATGGTCAGTTTTTCCCTTATGGACCACCGGTATTATATACTTCCTTTAACTTCCCTTTGTGTGATATTTCATATTATGTCGACGACCTCACCTATATCCATACACATCATAACAGGGGGGCTTACATCAGAGTCGTCCTGTGGGGGCGTTTATGCAAAGAACTGGAACAAAAGCTCATGGCTTCCAAACCTCCTTATGTTATTATTATAACTGGGATGGTAGTCAGACAACGAAAGGGTATGTAACAACGTCCATGTATTTGTCGTCGAATATAAGTGTCCTACGCAGAGCATTGTTCTTATTTAACTCATACAACAATACCATAACAGGCGAGCTTTATGTATCTAGCACTCCCGCCACCTCTATATACTCTTCGACTGCAATCTCGGAAGTTAGAAGGATGCGAAAGTTCATAAAGTATTTCTCTGACTTATACATCTTAATGTTTCAGTATTTCGTAAATAAACTTATGTCCTCCTTACGAATGCAGACCCAGAAAGCTTTGGTTGGCTTCGCGCCGTACATCAAATACTAAAGAACCATGCTTCGATACTATGTACGTGCACGACGGGAACACGCTAACAAAAAATTCATCCAAACTTAAGATTTTGATCTGCAGGCAGTGGACTGAGGTCAATGACAACAACGATCTTATAGCCTGCTACTACGTGGCATCTGATGCAAAGGTACGCAACATTTAATTCAATTGTGTGCGATATCAATAATAGCTTGGTACAACCTCCCTAGTTATTAAACACTTGGTGTTATTTACCTGAAGGGGAAGACAGTCCTGTGTAGGGCTCCCGCAAACAGCGCCCACCATTTCTTCGGGACTTTAGATGATGACATTTTGTATGTTATATCAGGCTTCATGAAAGTTGTTGCACCAAACTATTACCATCTACCTAATGTTGTGGAATTCATTATTAAATTGGTCGCGAGCACACATATAGATAAAGTTGATAATTCAGACCCGTTCTATCTGCCATACCCGTCTGAGACCGGATATTTTCGGTTCCAGTTCAACACGTGTGATTTCGAGTTGTTAACTTCCAAAAGGTCTGATAATATAGTCGGTAACTGTACTTCCACCATCACATCACAATGTTTGTGTACAATAGTAATCTTAATATACTTTGTTAATACACTAAATAAGCTTATTAACTTCTTTGTTCGTAGATATCGTGGGCGTAGTTGCTAATTACACCGGTATAATCACTTCCATAACTGGAAGGCAACACATGGAATGCTATCAGAACAACAGCAGGTTTGATTTCGCAATAACATATGCAATTTAAAATAATTTGTTTCGCTAATTTTGGCTGCGTTATTAGTTATTGTTAACAGAGGGCGGCGAGTAAGGGTTGTCTTGGAAGGTTTAATCTGTGATGACTTTCTGAAGCGGAGTATGTATAGGAAGGGAATAGATATTATTCTACTTCCATCTGTGAGAATATCAGTTATTCCCGATAAGTATCACGAGCATGCCATACATCCTGTTATATATTATGAACCGTGCATCGCAACAATGCGGTTTGTATAAGCATCAAGACTGATGTATGGCCTTTTGCTAGGTGAGCTGTTTTTACGAAGTACGCAGGCAACGAGCATATACGAAGGAATTGAAAACCCACAAATACGATATGGTCTTGACGACATCAGGTACGTATCCTACTACAAACGAAAGGTATAATATCCCAAATGATTCACATCGCCCCATGTGTTTTGTGATTATGCCTTTCATATGTCAGGGGGGCTGAATGTAGATGCGTATAATGGCAACAACCCAACTGAACGGAGGGCTTGCAGTCTGTGGCAACTCATAGAACTTGGGCAGTTCCAACACACCCACGATCGAACGTACAAGGTATTACGTGCTAACATATGTTACATACCATTCTTTAACAAATCATAATTGTTGTCGTCATCAATCTTTATTGTCCTATGTATAGTATTCCACGACACTTACGTGCATCGTACGGATATTACGAGTTTATGAGGAATCAGATTGGCTCTATTTGTGTTGTCCGCATGAAACATGCATGAAAGGGCTAATAAAGGACGAAATGCATTATTGGTGTGAATCTTGCGACACAACCTGTACCAAGCCAACCACTAGGTATTATTCGATACAAAATGGATGTACAAAATGTTGTATCGACCCCCATACACAGATGTTTTAATTTTATGGGACGACAATAGGTTGAGGCTTCGACTAGAGGTTGGTGATAGGACAAGCACGACAACTGTGACCATGAGAGACGACATCGTTGTTAAGTTGTTGCAACAAAACTCATGCACCCCGCATGTTGAAATGACAGTATGTATAATTATTGTTACATATATGCACGTTCAATTGATACAACAACTGTGCAAGTTACAATTTTTAATACACATGTTTTACAGGACCGTGACCAACTCGGTGTGAACACAACCGCAGCGGACGTCCATAGTTTGATAGATACCTATCATATGTTAGAGATTAAGACTCACACGTACAACTTTGATGGTACGAAATCAAGATTTGTGTGTAGCGATGTCATAAGCTATCGTCCCCTGGCTGAGGTAGGTGTATGCATACCTCATGTAACGTTGTCAACGTTTCGCGCCCCCATACAATTAGCTCTTTTACTAACTTTATGTCATTTCATTATAGTATAACAGGACGAAATCGCCTTCATCGTCATGGGCTATAGGTTACAACGAAGATGACTGTCCATCCGAGGATTGCCCGATCATAGGGTGATTACAACACGCAACCAACCTCAACGGACATTACCTCTTCACAAAACCATATTCCGACTACGTTTGAACTGTTGGCCTGTTCCTTATTTTCAATGCTTTCAGCATCTACGTGAGATATGGTTGATGCATTTTTACCTGTGCAGAAATGTTGCAGTAGTGTGTATGTATTTGTGTGCGTACATCGTCCCACATATTATTGTCATACCTCCATATATCACCCTCTCAACCATTTCTATCGTTCAAATGCACGTATGTATGATGTTGAACAAGGGTTGTTCAAACTGATATGTACGCGATCGTCATCAATTGCTGATCCCGCATTCTTAATTGTAAACGAAAATCGCCTCTCATACAACTGGTCATGTCTGTTTGTAGCGAAATTATCAACGAGATGATAACTAAGCAATTGTAGGGAAAAGATCAAAGAGAACGGTATAATCTTAACACTAAGAGAACAAGACGAGAGAATAAGGTTGAGACTTGAACTTTCTTGTGGTATTGATATTGCGGCGTAGTACCATCTCCCTACAAAAGGCTGGCGTTAACCTTTATATAGGTTAACTCTAGGATCTTACTAAGGAAATAATATCTTTTCCTTTTCCTTCTAACGATCTAATAAATTTGGTAAAAGATATTCTTTCATCTTATCCTTTACCATTTACACGAATATAATATAGAACAAGGTAACTAAGTGGCGGCTGACCTAATTTCCATAGCTTAACGACACGTTCTTCTTTATAACGTCACGTCGACGCCATCTTCCGTTTCATACATCGCGTCGCCTCTATCCTTCTACGCGTAGCTTTCACGCGTTCCATAATTGTCGTATTTTTAGGCACAAACAATACCCCTAAGGCGTCTTACAGGGCTTAATATTAAGAAGAGTTGGGAAACGCCTTCTTTCTTTGTAGAATACGTCTTCAAAATTACTGGAACGCGTTGATGATAACGTCATCAAAATTCTCGACATCGTCGTTAAGCTTCGATCAAGATTTTTCTTCAATTCTTAACACGTGCTGGGGGAGAAGCTTTGTTTCCTGTGTCGGGAACGTCGAAACGCAACGGCTAGTTTTCCCAATGGCTATAATGCCGTTGAATACTCCTTGATTCTCGCGACCTTCTCTGGCTATATAATGGGTGAATCTCCAATCTCATTTACTTTTCTGCTCCCATCTGATTACTCACTATCGTCTTCTTGCTTCCTCTTTACTTTGATCCGAACTTTCTTGCTCATTCTTTCTCTTCGTACCTTCTTCCAAACTTCTTCTTATTACTTCCAAATGGCCTCCTTCTATGTTCCCAAGTTTATCTTGAAGGGCTCCGACTGTAAATCAACAGAGGTACGTGACGTTGAAAGGTTACGGTCTCTGGCGAATCTAGGTCTTGAGGTGGAGATCGAGATAACTCCTCCAGGGGTATTTGCTGATGCGCACCGACCAGGATGGATTGTGGTGTACGAGTATCCTTTTCTTACTGGCCATCGCTTTCCTTTCTCGCCGTTGGTCAAGGCGTTCATGCTCTCTTTGGGTGTTGCAGTGGGGCAGCTCCTGCCAAGCGTTTGGAGGATCTTTGGTACTTTAGACGACGTGGTGGAGAAACATGGCGTCGATCTAGCCGTCGAGGATATCGCTTATTCTTTCAACGTCCAAACGAAGACGGTGGGAAGAGTAGGCCTTAAGTCTAGGCCGAAGGCGCCTAAGATCGCGATCGAGGGGAGTCAGGCCGATCGTCACTGGGCCGAATACTTTTACTTTGTGAAGAAGTCTTCTCTTGGCGAAGACTGTGCTTGGTTGGTTGACTGCTGGAATCCTACAGGTAAACTTTGATTTCTTTGAAACTCGCACTATGTGTTCAAGGCCTGGATCTTATTTTTTCTTCCTTTATGTAGTGAATACGGATCCTATTATAGTAAGGCGAGAGACCCAGAAGGTCATCGATAGGCTTCTTGCCATTCCTGAAGCGGATCGGACTTTCCATGGTCATGACGGAGAAGGGCGTCGAATTGCTTCCGTGCTCCCGGCAGGTAACGCGTTCGTTCATCTGAGTTTTACTCGGTTCTTCTTTCTTTTTGCTCATGATTCTTATACGTTTGCTTTTGGTTCTTTCAGTTTCTGCGGACTTATCTCGCGTCCGTGGTGGAGGGCTGTCCGCGTCGGCTTTGGTAGCGTCGTGTAAAAGGAGTCGCGCCGAGGAGATGACGGCTTCAGGGACCACGCTTCAGGCCATCCCTATGATTTCTTTGCTTTCATCCCCGTCTCCTTCGTCTACTCCGGCGAAGAGATTGCGTAAGGGCAAAGAGAAGGTAGTCGAGAAGTTGGACTTTGGCTACGAGTTTGTAAACGACTTTCCGGGGGTGATTTCTCGTGCGGTCGCGTCTGGGAGATCGTTTATCCCTGCCATGAAACAACTTCAAAATCCTCCTCCCCTTGATTACTACTTGTCGAGGGAAACTGAGGACGTGATGGGCGAATCTCTCGCGGCGCAGTGGCAGGTATGTTTCAATTTGAATTGCTTTCTTTTTACTGAAGCTTTTGTTCTCGCTCTCTGTAATATACGTACTTGAACGTCTTCTTTCTATAGGCTCTTCAAGCTTCCTTATGTGCATATGGGCGCTTCTCTGATTTCGTTGATCGAACGAGGTCTGTGGAGGCTAAACAATCGGCCGACGAGATAAAGATTAAGGAGATTACGTCGTTGGTCGAGGCGTCACAGAAGGCGGAGAACGAGGCGAAGGAGAAGGTGGAGGCAGAGTTCAAGCTTCGTGAAGATCTTTCTGGGCAAGTCAAGGATCTTCAAGCCAAGATTGGTGCTTTGGAGATTGAGAAGGCCCGGGTGGAGTTGAGGTTGGTTTCCGACCTCAAGAATGTTGCGGAGTATTGGTCTTGGTTATCTCGCGTGGAGGTCATCGAGGAGTATGCTGCTGGTCGTACTCATGGATGGGACCCGGTGAAGGAGCGAAGGGAATTCAACAACGCATACCCGGAGCGTCCCGAGGGCGTTGAAGTGGGACCTACGCCGATGAAGCCTCCGGATGAGCCCCATATTGAAGAAGATGTTGCTCCTTATCTCAACGAGGTTGATCCCAACGACGGCGTCGAGGACGATGAAGGCGACGGCGAGGATGTCGTCGCGGAGGATTCTGAGGAGGAGAAGGATGCTTGTGAATATGAAGACGGCGATCCTTCTTCTAGCGATGAATCTTCTTGATTTACTTTCTTTGAATCTTCTTTTGTACATTTGTACATGTACGTGTAGCTTTTTCTCTCTCTTTCTTTTGTAAAAAGAATTTTGCCTTTTTATGATGGGCTATTTATCAAAGTCTCCGATCTCTGTTACTCTCCAAATTCTGACGTAACAGGCTTTCGCTCCTAGCTCTCTTGCGACGACATGTATCAACGCGTCGTCGGTTTCTTATGACGTTTATACGTTCCTTTGGGAAGTTCTTTTTCTTTCTTACGTATCTCTACCCCTTTTGGTAGGTTTGATCTGAGCTTCTTGTAGGCTTAGTTTAAAGCTACCAAAGAAGTCTTGTATACTTTAGCTTGATATACCTTGTTGTTCCTTTTTTTTTTTAATCTCGCGAACGCGTAGAAGTTTCTTTCGGCTTTCTGATCTTTTTGTATGGTACTTCATGTTCGTGACTTGGGTGCTTGATATGTGCTTATTGGCTTTGATCGAGAGATGTGGTCAATGCGACTTACTTTAGCTTATTTGCCGACTTACATGAGGTTTGGGTCCAGCATTTCCTCCGAACCCAGAAGCGAGTGGCGGACGTAGGTCAGCGTGTGATTTTGATCAGCTTATGACGTTACCCCTTACTTTAAAGGTGGATCCGTTGCCTCACGCTAGCGTTTAGGTCGACGTCGAACTCTTTTAATCGACGGGCCTATTCATCGTGTATGTCGTCCGTTCTCTTGAGTATTAGGACTTACGATGCCGGTGGACGCGTCCCTGCCAGTTTGGCGAATTGCCCGTGGATTCATGACTCTCAGAGGGGCCGTGGAAGGCGTGAATACGCGTTCCTGGAGATTGGTCGTGGCAATAGGTTTCCCTTCTTCCCCAGAGCACCATGCCGGTTTCGTGAGGTATCGGGCTTCAATCCCTATGACCATTGCCACACGTCGCTAATGATCATAGGACGCTTCGACTCGGGGTCGGCGGTTCGGCTAACGTTGCCTACGCGTAGATGGAGCCTTTAACTCGTAGACTAACGAAATTCGCCCCCAGCGCGGATTTTCGCCGCGGCCTTTTGAGCTTGGGTGTTACATCAGAGACAGAGAGCAAGTACTTTGAAAATAAAACATCTCTTATCATGCTTGAACACATCGGGGAAGGAAAAAAGGTATACTCATATATTGAAAAGATGCATCATGAAGACAAGACTACTACGTAGACGTCGACCCTTTTGTCGCCACGACCCCTTGTCGTTTTGACGCTAAGACAACTATTCTACCTTATTATAAAGAAAAACTTTAGGAAAGGGAAAAAAAGATTGTTCCTACTCGTGCAAATGAAAGGAAAATAAGGTCGAGAAGGATCTCGGAAGACTCTTGTGCTTTCTTTAAGATTACGGAGGGTGATGCTTTAGGAACATGTTGCTTAGATCGTTTCTTGTTACTTGGATCTTTTGATGCTTGGTATCTTGGTGAAAGACTTTAGATCGTCGCACTTCATATTTTGATTGCTACGCTTTCTTTTCTTTCCTCGGCGACGCTTTGGTTGCTTTCTTCATTCCGATATCGTACAATTCTCTAGCAACTTGAGTTTCTCCCATGATTTCTTGCGTCCCCCATGGCGATGGGAATTTCAGGGACTGATGGTATGTTGACGGGACTGCTCTCATGCCGTGCAACCATGGTCTTCCCAGGATCACGTTGTATGGCGATTCAAGATCCATTACGGCGAATTTAGCCCGCATATTAATACCCCTGGCGTAGGTTGATAGCGTAATTTCCCCTATCATCTCTGTCACTTCGCCGCTGAAACCTACTAGTGGTATGCATCTCCTGGTCACGTTGCTAAGGGATAATCCTAATTCTTTCAGGGCGGTCGTAGTGATGATGTTGGCCGAGCTACCATTGTCCATGAGGATTCTCTTAACGAGGTGGTTACTAATAGTGAGAGAGATTACTAACCCGTCGTGATGCTCCATCGTCGCGTTCGAATCTTCGAACGTGATAAGCTGCTTGCTTCGGGTAGGGCGTACTTGATAGAATTTCGTCGCGTTACTCTCGTCTCCTAGAATTTTGATACTTTTCTTTGCCGTCGTAGACGTGTATCAACTGGCGAATTGTAACCTGAATTGGTTGGAGAGCTCGGCGTAGGACGAGATGCACCCTTGTGGTAGATGAATGAACCATGTCAAGTCGGGGCCTTTCAGCGTTGAGCTAAAGAATTTGCACATCATTGCCTCTTTGAATCGCGGATCAATGGGGATCGTGGAAAGTTTAGCTTTGTAGAGCAAGATGTGTTCTTCAGGATCACCTGATCCGTCGTAGACTGGAAGATCCGCGACGGTGAATTTCTTGGCGATCTTTTGGATGGCTATACTCTTGATGAACGGGCTATCTTCGAACGCGTGTTCTTCTTCCGACACTATGGATTTAGGGGCTCCCGACATCGACATCATCTCTTTTTTGAAGGCCCCAATTTGCTGTTTCACAATAGCGGCGATGGTATCCGGAGTTAGGGTTTCTTAGGACTTCTTCTTCCACGCGGAATCCTTGGGTAAGGTGAACCCATGGTGTTCTCTGTGGTGGTAGGCGTCGTCCTCTTCAAGAGCTTCATCCATATCTAAGCGTCGAGCGACGCTCTGGTTGCGGACGTAAGTGTATTGTCCGGATTGGTTTGCCTTGAGTTCTAGGATGGTGGAGTTTAACCTTTCGTTTTCTTTGGCGAGTTCCGACGCCGTCTTCTCACTTGCTTGCAAGGCTTCGGCTTGGGCCTTCTCGAAGGACTCGATTTGTGCTGGGATGACGGCTATGTTGGTAACTTCTCCGTCTACCCCTTGCTTTTCAGCGGGATCGTTATCTGTTGAAGTGTTGGGGGTGACTTCGAGATTTTTCTCAACGTTCTCATCCCTGGGAGTGAGGGAATCCTTCGCACGTTCTTCGGCCTCTGAATCCCTGTTGTTGTGAGGGCTATTGGTTGGAGACGTCATGGCTTCCTGCAAAAAAGAAGTTCCCTTTGTGTGGAAAGATGACACCTTTTTGATCAAGCCCCACGGTGGGCGCCAATTGTTTGTAGCGAAATTATCAACGAGATGATAACTAAGCAATTGTAGGGCAAATATCAAAGAGAACGGTATAATCTTAACCCTAAGAGAACAAGACGATAGAATAAGGTTGAGACTTGAACTTTCTTGTGGTATTGATATTGCGGCGTAGTACCATCTCCCTACAAAAGGCTGGCGTTAACCTTTATATAGGTTAACCCTAGGATCTTACTAAGGAAATAATATCTTTTCCTTTTCCTTCTAACGATATAATAAATATGGTAAAAGATATTCTTTCATCTTATCCTTTACCATTTACACGAATATAATATAGAACAAGGTAACTAAGTGGCGGCTGACCTAATTTCCATAGCTTAACGACACGTTCTTCTTTATAACGTCGCGTCAACGCCATCTTCCGTTTCATACGTCGCGTCGCCTCTATCCTTCTACGCGTAGCTTTCACGCGTTCCATAATCGTCGTATTTTTAGGCAGAAACAATTATGGATAGATATTACCGTTTTGGTGAAAGAGAAATCATCCTTGGAGAACAAGCAACTTTCTGGATTCTGCAGTCATCTTGTTTATGTCGGCCTGCTCTGTAGAAAATTCGGAATTGCATGAAGTCTACTTTAATCCCTCAAAATTGAAGTCTACATCGGACGGGAGAGATACGAGATTTTCAAAATTGTGTCGCAGACAGCTTCGTGAGCCGGGAATGATTTCGGATTTTGATCTTCTTCTTTGATCTTTGAAAGTTCGTTAGGTTTTGGCTTTTTTGTGAAGAATAGATGGTTTCTTTTGATGAAAAGAAGGCACTTTCTTTATCATGCCCCACGGTGGGCGCCAATTGTTTGTAGCGAAATTACCAACGAGATGATAATTAAGCAATTGTAGGGCAAAGATCAATATTTACGGTGCAAACACTTCATCTAGAAAACACCATTGATAGAAGAGAGAGAGAACTCGAGATACTTGTGTATTACTTGGGGGAAAAAGCCTATTTTACAATGATAAGGAAACCCTCTATTTATAGGCAAACCCTAGTTCTATCTTTTAAGGAAAAAATCTTATCTTTTTCCTTATATCTTTAATCTAATATAAAACATGGTAAAATATATTCTTTCTAATATTTTTTACTATTTACATAATGAATATTAAATAAAAGACATAAATATATTTAGCCGACTTTATCTTAATCTCGATGACGCCTTCATACTCGTTCTTTCTCATACTCGTCGTCGTCTACGCGTAGCTCTTCACGTCGACGTACTTAATCTTCACATAGGTGACCTTGGGAACTCGTAGATAATCAAGGGAACTCGTAGTTGATCTCGTAGGTGATCTCGTAGGTGATCTCGTAGATGATCTCGTAGATGATCTCGTAGAGGAGTTCATCTAACTCGTAGATGGCCTCATCTATCTCGTAGATGGCCTCATCTATCTCGTAGATGGCCTCATCTATCTCGTAGATGGCCTCATCTATCTCGTAGATGATGTCGGGGACCATGTTCATGGTGTCACAGTGATGAATGACCTTGGGAGTCTCGTTAAAACCTCTTCTTAGGAAAACCTTGTGGGAAAAACCATGAGAAGAGTAAAAAGAGTACTCCGTGCTTAACTTCGTGATGTCGACGATCATGTTACTTGCTTGGATGTCTTCTATTGATCACCCCGTCTTCATGTACATTCCAACACATTGACCCTACGAACACGTCGCAACCGTAGTGGTATTTATAGGCACAAACAAGGTCCGGCCTTGACGTGGTTCATCCACCTCCCCAAAGGGAGAATCTCGTCCAATGCCGAACTCTCCAACATGTTTCGCCTACAATTCGCTAGCAATAAGATGTTTGCAAAACAGCCTTCAGATCTCCATAACATGCGCATGTACAAAGGTGAAACTATAAGGGCCTTCATGAAGCGTTTTAACGACGAGAAGATCACCATCCCGGATTGTAGTGAGTCTACCGCTGCCGACGCGTTCAGGCGTGCACTCCCTCGAGACAGCGACCTATACAAAGAGTTGACGAAGACTCATCCCGATTCATTCTACGCGACCAGAGAGAGAGCCATGGAAGCAAGGTGCCTCGAAGAAGATCTCCTAAGACATGCTAAAGAGAAATCCCGATCTCCGCATAGATGAACTCCTCTGCGCAGAGACTCTCCTCAGCGAAGAAGTGATGAACGTCACGATAGGAGGAACAAACCATTCCAGAGAGAGCCTCCCATGGTGCACAACGTGAGCGAGATCAATAACGTTTATGCGGTCGAAAGGGGCGTACACATGAAGACTGACGCGTTGCGAGTCATGAACGCGATGGAAAAACTCCGCGACGTGAAGTGGCCTAAAAAGCCAAATCCGGAGAAGATGCAAGTGTCGGGGAGAGGGTATTGCGAGTTCCACAACGACTCAGGCCATTCCACAGATGATTGTTATACCTTAAGAAGAGAAGTGTTACGCCTCTTGAAAAGAGGCGACCTACTAGATACTACTCTCCAAAGAGGGAAGTGACGTATTTGAAGGAGCAAGGAAAGAAAAGAGATCTCTGACGCCGCCGCCTCCTCCATCAAATAGTTCGAGAACGATTAATACAATCTTTGGAGGCTCTTCCATAAGCGGCTACACCGCGTCTGCTGCCAAAAGGAACGTCAAGGCATCGCGCGGCGAAAGAAGCACTCTACCCATCTATCATGTCAAAACTGTTAGGAAAGATTGCCCGATCACGTTCGAAGAACCCAACGGGAGCGTAGATCACCACGACGAGTTAGTTATTTCCCTCACCATCAGTAATTGCAAGGTCAAGAGGATCCTCATTGATAACAGGAGTTCAACAAACATCATCACCTTGTCCGCCATAAAAGAGCTTGGGTTATCCGGCGACGACGTAGTAAAGAAATACATCCCCCTAGTAGGTTTCAGCGGCGAAATCACGGACATGCTAGGAGAGATTACTCTAACCATCTAGCCGAAGAGGTCAATATGCAGACCAAATTTGTAGTAATGGAAGCGGAGTCGCCCTACAACATGATCTTGGGAAGACCGTGGTTGCATGATATGAAGGCCATACCCTCGACTTACCATCAATCCCTGAAGTTTCCATCTCCATGGGGGGTTCAAGAAATCAAGGGCGAGCCACATATAGCGAGGGAATGCTACAATGTAGGGATGAGGAGCACGACCGCCACATCTCAAGAGAAAAGGGGTAAGGCATAGCAGTTAAAGGACCATGAAGAGCCAATAAGATATGTTAAGCGAAAGCTCTACGAAACAAAGGAGGAGATTGGCCAGGTAGGTGACGGATATATGTATTGGAGGTCAAGTCTTACGCTGTTCGGAAGATCGAGAAATGAAAAGCATCTTCATGGTCTGAATCGCCAGTTAACAAGGGATCAAAACGCCCCAAAGAATGAGAGAACCATAAGAAATCCAAGAAAAAAGCTAGGGGTGGAAAAGTGACTCTCGACGCGTCGAAGAAAGAATCATCTAAGAAACAAGATAAGAACGTCAACAAGAATGACGCATCTCTACGCAAGCATAAGAAAAAACTCCGAGTTCAAAGATGGCGAGAGTTTATGGCAAAGAACGCTAGCTTGAGCTACATGTTCTTGAAACACCATCCACCATAAAAGTCCGCCAGAAAGAAAAAGTTTACAATTTTTCTCTTTTTTACATGTTTTCGATTCTCTTCTGTTTCCCTTTGCATGAGTAGGATTAAATTTTTCAATAAAGAACATGCCGTTTTCTTAGGGTCAAAGCAACGAGGGGTCATGGCGGCTAAGGGTAGGCGTCAATGTCATAGTTTTTTATTTTTTGATAAAAGTAAGTATATTACCAAAAAAGGGACAAATCCTTTTTACAAGACCAACCCTAACCTCACCTCTACTCTCTCAAGGAACCTCACAAACCGAGGTCTCATGGAAAGCACAACAAACCCCCTCTCTTCCAAGGAACCTCACATAATTGAAGGCCTCAAGGGGAGAAAACAATAACGCCCACTCCCTCTAGGACCCTACAGGTCAGGGACTCTAGGGGAGTAACAAGAACAAACTCTTCCCACAACCAAACCACCAAACCCAACAACCTAGAGAACAATTACAACCTAAGCATTCTTCTATAAAAATCATTCCTCCTATTACCTTCTTTGCACTTCAAAACAATCTGAACCCTACAATCATTCATAGCCATATTATAATAGTCCGTCACACTATCATCCTTACCTCTGAAAATATTATTGTTTCTGACTCTCTAAGTATGATAGGTAGCAGCACTAATCACCATAACCAAGCCTTGCACTCTCCAACACTTCTTATCCCTGCTTCTATCAACCCAAGTAATCCAGTCCTCGAGAGTCTCCTTCCAAGTACTAACTGTGAGCCACTGCAACAATCTAATCAACACCTCCTTAGTGTAACTACACTTCCACCACAAATGAGCTTCAGTCTCAGGTTCACATCTACACAAGACACACATATCCGGGACATTAACTCCCCAACCGTGAAGCTTAGCTCTCGTTGGTAATCTCTCCTTCATAGCCAGCCACAGATGGAAGGACCACCTCCTAGGCTGTCTCTTGCCCCAAATCAAATGCCATTTACCCTCACTAGCATTCCTCTCCCTAACATTGTCATACAAAGCCTTACAATTCAACTTACCATTTCTCTTCTTGATATCATCCCAACAGAGGAATTACTAAGCATAAACTTAGATCTCCACTCATTCTTGATTCTGATTAGCACTCTCCAAATCCAAGAGTCGCCATTTTTTTCCTCTCTTCTCCACAAATCCTCCCCTTTCAGCAACATAATTCTGACCAGCGTCGATGTCATAGTTTGTCGTTCCATGATGCATCTTTTATTAATATACGAATAGGCCTTTTCTCTCCAACGTGTTAAGCATGCCGAGTTGTTTCATTTTTTAAACGACTTGCTCTATGTCTATTAAGAGAACGTGCCTCTTGAGTACGGTGCACCAAATAAGAAGCAAGAAGGTCGTGGCGAAAATCCGCGCCGGGGGAGAATTTCGTTAGCCTACGCGTTCAAGGCTCCATCTATGCGTATGCAACGTTAGCCGAACCGCCGACTCCGAGTCGACGCTTCCTATGATTGTTAGCGACGTGTGGCAATGGTCATGGGGAATGAAGCCCGGAACCTCAAGAAACCGGCCGGATCCTCGCCTTCCAGCCCCTCTGAGAGTCATGAATCCACGGGCATATCGCCAAACCGGCAAGGAGGCGTCCACCGACATCGTAAGTCCAAACTATCAAGAATCGGACGCTACACGATGAACATGCCAGTCGATTAAAAGAGTTCGACGTCGACCTGACGCTAGCGTGTGGAAAATGATTCACCATAAGTAAGGGGTGGTGTCACAAGCTGATGAAATCACACGCTGACCTACATCCGCCACTCGCTCCGGGTTCGGAGGAAATGCTGGACCCAACCTTCATATAAGCCGGCAAAATAACAAAAGTAGTTGCAATGACCATACCACACTAACAAGTAAGAAAAGAATTCTTCCAACACGTTCATAAAACGAACAAAGCACTATACCAGGGGTAGAAAACCACACCCTAAAGATAAAGTAACAAAGGTCAAAAGAGCAAACCTACTCACTCATAAACAAGCTACGTGTAAAAAATCACAAGAAGCCCGTGGAAAATGTACACAGTTAAAAATATAATCATCACAAAACGTCGAAAGCAAAGAAAGTACAGAAGTCTTTGGTAGCTTCAGCCCAACCAACAAGAAGCCTGAGCTAAACCTACCAAAAGGGGGTAGGACCACGCCCAAGGAACCATGGAAATATGAAGTATCGTTGCAATAACTCAAAGATAGAAGTTAAAGAGCGGTGATAGTATAAGAAAGATCAAGAACGAGAAAGTCGAACGTGGAGAAACGACATCGCCAAAGCACATTCAATATTAGAGAACTCGAGGAATGGAAAAAGAACGTGCATTAAAAGAAACTCTCACCAAGGAGAACAAAGGTAACAATGTTCAAAAGAAAAGCGCCCCAAGATATGGACAACGCGTAGAAAAATCATACGCGAAGAAAAACAACCAAAGAGAGTTACAAAGATTTAGACTCGCCCTCAGACGACCCAGAGCGAGACACATGACCATCGCTCTCCTCGTCGCCAGCCGCAGGTTCCTCCTCGTCGACGCCTTCGCCACCTTCAACATCCGCGGCGGTAAGATCAGGGGCGTCCTCCTCCATAACGTCGAGATCTGTGTTGAGACGCGAAGAAGAAGGACCTCCCACGACGCCTTCGGGAAGTTCCGGGTAAGCCGCCTGGAATTCCCTACGCTCACCCACCGGATCCCAATCTTCATGCTCGCCAGCGCCATACTGTTCCAAGACCTCCTCTCTAGACAACCAAGACCAATAAATCTTCGCCTCGTGTAACTCAGAATCATGCTGCGCCTTCTTCTTCTCCACATATGTCCTCAAAGTGGCAAGATTCTTCTTTAAATCCTTGACCTGCTCGACAACTGCGCCATGAATATTGAGAACTTCAGTGGCCTTGTCCTTATCCTCCTTCTCCACGTCACAGGCTTTCTTTAGCAAGCTGTTAAGACGCTTGATCTCCGACTCCGCGTCATACGCCTTTTTCTCCAACGCCTCCATCTATTCTGGATACGTAGATAAAAGCGTCCAGGCGCATAACGACGCCGGAATTCCCTGGAAGAAGGAGAAGAAAAGAGTAAGAAAGAAAGCTCGCGAAAGATCAAAGTAAAATAAAGATTACAATCTTACCTGCCACTGAGCAGCGTAGGCTTCTCCCATGTCGTCGGCTGGATCCATCGACGCGTAATGGTCGATTGACGACGAAGAACGAAGTCCCATCAAAGCCTTAAGAAGTTCTCTTCCCGGAGCAAAAGCACGCGAGATCACGCCGGGGAAGTCATCCACAATCAGGTAGTTCTCCTCGGAAGCTTCAACTACTTTCTCCTTACGTTTCTTTGACCACGTCGCCTTGGCCGGAGAAGGAGATGGTGAAGAATCCAGTGTGGCCATGAGGTCGATTTCTATAGGAGCAGAAGATGAACACCCCTTTATGGCGATTTGCCTCTTTTTCGACGTCACGAGATCTGTGGCGGATTCATCGCGAGCACGTACGCGAGAAACTGAAACTACAACCACAGACAAAGCACAGTGAATAAAGAAGGCGTAAGATAAAGAAAATTAGAAAATCAAACGAGAGAAAAATAGTTTACCAGATGGAGTTGCATGGACGCTACGATGCCCTTCTCCGTCATGCCCATGGAATGTTCGATCAACCTCAAGGATCGCCAGAAGCGCAACTATTGCCTTCTTCGACTGAGCCCTCGTATTAAGAGCCTCTACGTTGACTGAAAGATATGCATAATCACGGGTAAGCAAAGTGTCGCGTAAGAAATGAACGGTAAAAACTCAGCAAAGCAAGAAGACTTACTCTTAGGGTTCCAATCCTCGATGAGCCAGGAGCATTCATCTTCAAGGGAAGATATCTCCACGAAGTAAAATACTTCGGCCCAACCCCAATGGGTCGTGCTCTTCTCGAAAGCTATCCGAGCTTTCTTCTGCTTGAGCTTGAAGTAAACTCTACCTGGGGAGGAAAGGGAGATTGACAAGGAATGAACGATATCCTCCGCAACGAAGTCCAAACCATATTTGTTTATGGCGTCGTCGAGAGCGCCGAGGATTCGCCAAGCGCCAGGAAAAAGTTGACCCATTGCCAAGGCAAGGGCGAGCATGAACGCCTTAACCAAAGGCGAGAACGGGAACCGATGCCCCACCAAGAAGGGATACTCATAGACTGAGATCTACCCCGGTCGGTGAGCATCAACACATACTCCCTAGGAGGGATCTCGATCTTCACCTCCGGGCCCAGCTTGGTGATAGATCGCAAACAAAAAATATCATGCGCCTCGATCCGAATCGCGAAGCACCTTCCTTGGTTCATAAAGTACTGGTGTCGCCATAAGAAGGAAATGGAGATGAAAGAGTAGCGTAAGAGAACAATCGAATAAGAAGGAACAAAGAGAGCAAAGAAATGTTCGGAAGAAATGAAATTAGAGGAAGTGTATAAAGAGAAAGAAGATCTCACCCTTATATAGGCAAAGAATCGCGAGGATTACGGGAGAAGATATTCTCTCAACGACACTATCTCCCACTAGAAAAAACTAGCCGTTACAAGTGAACGTTGCCGGCACAGATCACGAAGCACTTTATCAGATACGCGAGAATAATGAAAGGAAGATGATGATCGAAGCGTTACGAAGAAGTTAAAATCTCAAATGACGTAATCATCAACGCATTCCAAGTTTAATGAAGACGTATTCCTTGAAGAAAGAAGGCGTCTCCCAGCTCTACTAGAAGTTAAACCCTGTAAGACGCCTTAGGTGTATTGTTTGTGCCTAAAAATACGACGGCTAAGGAACGCGTCTTGAACTACGCGTAGGGTGATCACGTCGACGTGACGAGATGTGGCGAAGATCCCGTTTGCATTGATGAAAAAGTCGGCCGAGTAAATGTTGTTCTATTTGTTTATGATATTATTGTAATTGGTGAAAGATATTGGAAAGAATATCTTTTACCATAAATTTTATATCGTCATAGGATAGAAGGAAAAGATAAGATCTCGTTTCCTTAAAGATAAAACTAGGGTTAGCCTATAAATAAAGGCTAACGCCTGATTTGTAATCATTCAGTCACCTTCCCAAGCGTAATATAAGCCTTCTACTTCTCTCATCTCTCCTTACACATCCAAAACCACCAAGAACAAAAACACCAAGAAGGCCAACAAGGACAACAAGGAGAAGAAGGACAACAAGGACAAGAAGGAAGTCTATTCGAAAGCTTTCTGGAAGAAGATAACCAATAATCCTGCTGTAAGAGAAATGACAGATGTAATACAATGGTACCAAGGGGAAAGGTACTTGAAAAAATTGGTGTATTAATATACTAAATATCTTTTATGATGATTACAATGAAATTTTATACTCCTATATCGTGTTTTATGATTCAGCCCCGAGGAGTTTAATGGTCTGACTGCAGTTGTTATTGACAATGCTTTCTTTGAGTCAATTTTGAACCACAGTACTGGTGGGATAATTTGGTAAGGGGGAAAGGATAAAATTTTCAATATTTATTTTTTCAGTCTTAAGTGTAATAGTTGTGTACTTGTGTTGGCAACACATCGATGAGGTTCTTGCACACCTGAGGTCTGAGCTCAGGAAAAAACCAATGGATAATCACAAGGATGCCATAATGGATTGTCTATGGTCTGAGGATTACAAGGACCAACATAGGAGTGAAGCATGTGGAGTTGAAGTACCAGTTATTCCAGATCGTGTTGTGAGGTACTTCAAGGGAAGTCTTCCATTTCTATTTGGAAAAAATTGGGAAGATGTGGACTTCATTTATGCACCACTCTTTGTTGGAGGTAACCATTGGGTGGCCATTCAAATAGACCTTCAGAACTGGAAGCTCAATGTGTATGACTGCAACACTGATTTGAAGCCAGAGCGGGTCATAGAACAAGGTGTGGCCCCAATCCTGAAGTATGTGCCCAAGTTTTTGAGCAAACACGAGGCTCTGTCCACAAAGTATGCACATAGGCTTCAGGAGGACCTGGCTTACACTGGAAGGGTTGATGGTTTACCACAGAATAAAAGAAGGTAATATATCCCTCCACTACTCTATTATTTACTCGCCACCCTTTATAAATCTGTGAGTAATGGTTTTTTTTGTTTGCAGTGGTGATTGTGGTGTATATACACTGTGAAATATATGGAGTTGTTGTGTTTTGGAAATAATGATCTCTCTCTCATTTCGGAAGAGACGATCGACTTGCACAGATTTGACCTTGCTAACAACCTGTTTGACGAGAAATGGGTCACTAGGTTGAATAATGTTGATGATGTTACACAGTAGGAATAATTTGTATTTGTGATTGTTGTGTGTTATGTTTCAGAACAGTTTTAAGGTGTGTTTGTGTGAATATTGGTTTTGTTGACCTATGTTGTTCTAGCCATGATTGAAAGTTGCACAATGGTTTGATTTCTGTTTTATTGTCATACAAATTTCTAGTATGAACGAAAGTTTATTGTCATACATGAACCACCTATGACAACTCAAAATGGTAGGATGTGACAACTGCCAAAGTAAAGCAGTTGTCCTTGTGCAGGATAAAAAAGACATATTGACAGGATGAAAAGGGAATATTGTCAGGATAAAATTTTCAAAATTGAAAAACCCCGCCTTTAATTTGTGTTAGCCTTGAAGTCTATAAATAAAAAAGTTTCCTACCCCATTGTTCATGCTCTCAGTCTATAAATTATCAAAAAAATGGATCGCGTTATGGATTTGACAAGAGTCTATACTGAAGTTCACTATGGTGGTTCCCTTGTCCCCAACAGCGGAAGAATGGCCAGTGTCATGAGCAACACTTACGAAGGTGGTCTCTGCGAAGATTGGGCTCCAGCGGCAGATAGTGTGAGGGACATCAATTGGCTAAGAGGAGAGCTATGGACCCTCAACAACATCCAGAACAACACACATTATTTATTTGAGATGGTTCATGCTCATGGAGGGAGGAACACTATAAGAGCCTTGCAGCACTCACGTTATGCTCATGCCCTTGCCGATCTAGGAAGGTCCGTTGCTCTAATCAAAATCTTCATTGTCACCGATCAACACCCCTTGGAGATGAAAAAGAGGTGGAGGCGTGACTTCAAACCCCCAACCAGGGACATGGACTTTCGTCTCGACATACCATGCTATGGAGACTCTAATGTTGTGTAATCTTTGTAGTTCGACAGGATGTGTGGGCAAGGGTGGAGGGATATGTTTTAGTTTGTGATCTAAGTGCAATGATGTCGGCTTTTTCAGTTTCTACGCTTTAATCTTCTCTTATAATGAAACATTATCTCTCTTTAGTGTGACTTATCATATCAAAGAGGCATTGTGGTAGCATTGAAAGGCGTCATGATGTAAGTGAATGTGTGACAGGATAAAACAGAATGTGTAGCGGGATAATACAATACAACTTAACAAAGCATACTAAAAGCAATTCAACATCCATACTAACGGCATTTCAACATCCATCCCAAAATAATATGACTTATAAAAGTACGTGTGACATGATAAAATCTGTATGTTGGCGGGATAAAACATCAAACGTGGCGAGATAATCTTACCAAAGCCATACCAAAAAGTTAGCATTGTTCATATACCAAAAATTTAGAACCTTGTTGTCTTACCCTTGTACCCTATGGTCTTCGCCTTGACTGTCCTCCCCTTGCAGCTCGGAAGCACGTGTTGTGAGTATGGCCAGATAGACCACATCTTGCACATCTAGTGGACACTCGTTTGTAGGGCCTCTCCCACCTAGCCTTATATATATTCAACCTTGGTCGTCCAGGTCCCCTTTTCCATGGTGGTGGTAAACATGACAGAGAGGAGACTGGTTGTGGAACATCCCATTGGTTGTGTGGAGGGATCAAATGGATGGTTTCCTTGTAAACTTCTTTCAAGATGTTGTTGGTATAAAAGTGACTAACAAGAGTAGAAATATCAACTCCCCTGTCCTTTGCTAATGCTAAAGCATGCTTGCAAGGAATCTGATCTCTCTGAAACATGTTGCATTGACAAGTTTGTTGGCGATGATTCACCTCATACTTGTTCCTTCCATCAGTCACCCCTGCTTCAATATCACTAAGCCTATTGATGCTCATGCTCACAGATGTCGCATACTTATTATCAATGGTCTTGGTCACTGCCCTAGTAGTCACCTCACACCATGTAGTAGCCGACTCCCTCCTTTCACAGAACCAGGTGGAAAACGTAAGTAATATAACATCAAACAATGCAACAATAGGCCACATACGCTCCTGTTTAAACACCTTGTTCAGACATTCTGCATTGTTTGTCGTCATGATGTTGTACCTCTTAGCTGTGAAATATGCCCTAGACCACTTTTCAAGAGACACTTTGAGAGCCATATGTGCCACAACTGAAGTTCTGTTTTGTAGGATCCCAAGCTCAGTCCTATACTCTTCTACAATGTACGCCTTTGCAACCTTAAACCACTGGTCTTGCAAACCTCCCCAACTGCACTTTTCCTTGAAGTTTTGCAGCATATGATAAATGCAATATCCATGTTGTGCAAGAATGTAAACTTGTCTCAGAGCGGCTTTAATAGCCAAATGACGATCAGACACAAAAACCACATCCACACTATCTGGTACAACAGCCGTCTTCAACTCTTCAAAGAAGAAGGCCCAAGAATCCTTATCCTCACTGTCTACTACAACAAAAGCCAAGGGATAGATCTGTTTGTTTCCATCTTGGGCAGTAGCTAGAAGAAGATGGCCATTGAATCTCCCTCCTAAGTATGCTCCATCAACACAAATCACCTAATACGTCATATAACCTGTCACCCTCTATAATATATCCCGCCAGATAATTATATCTATTCTTCTGAAATCATATCCCTCCTCCCATTAGTTATTATCTCTCCACCCACTACCTATTATCTGGACAGGAAAAAGATATAGTTTAAAAAGTTACCTTTCTCAAATGAGGAACAACCCTGATACAAGTACCCAATGCCCAGAAACAGTACTTAAATCGGTTTTGAGAATCCAATATTAAGGTTGTATGTGATCCAGGATTGAGTTCTTTCAACATATGAAGCCATGAGTGAAGTTGACTATAACCTTCCTCGGGAGACCCTCGAATAATGTCCTATGCCTTTTTGTCTTGCTCTGCTTGCTTTGGAATAACTGGTATGGACTCCTAGATCTTTCATGATAACTTGTATCTCTTTTTCCCTTGGTGCATCCTTGAGACCTTTGAACCTGTTACATGTGTTCAAAAATATTCGGTCACCCTTCATACTCTATCGCGCCAGGTTAAATATTTCAACAAGACAGAAACAATACATACCTATCAAGAATACTCTTGGATATGAACGATGAATTGGCATGCCTGCTGTGATTGTTCTTGAACAACATCGCACATGTATGAGATGGTTCAAGCCTTCGGACCCACCACGGACAAGTAGCTTTGCCACCCTTCGTTGAAGCACGAAACCCAAATGTACATGATCCACCATTTTGGCACTCCAACACATAAGTGCTCTTACCAGACTTCTTTACACGCATTTCTATACATTTTTCCACAGCATATGAGACTAAAGATCGTTGAACCTCCTCCTTGGTTTGAAATACATTTCCAACCTTGATTGCCAATGGCTGAGAGTTTAAGCACAATTCTTTTTCCTCCTCCAGATTTTCAATATAAGCGGAAACATCATAATGGTAAGATCCCTTTTCATGTTCCTCATCATCTCCTCCCAAATATTCATAGTCCTCAACCTTGACATGATCATCATCAAATTCTGCGTTTGAAAGGTTGGCAAGGTCCAAACCTTGTCGCTTGGTTGCAGAAATAAAAACATCCTCCTCTTCATTGTCACTGATTAGTGACACAACATCAGGTTGACTGCCTTTCTTAGCTTTCTCTCCACCCTCCATAGAAATTCGGACACCCTTATCATACGATCCTGACATATCTTCTTCTTCTCTCAGCTCAGCATCTACTATGTTACTAAACATGTGATCTGGCATTCTCTTTAGGACTCTTACATGGTAAGAAGATCCACCAACATTTTCAGCCTGAGAACAAGGTTGAGGTTCACTACCTTGAACATCCATCATCTCTTCTTCTTTTGGAATTAAATTAGGTTTTTCATTTGAACCAAAACATTTAGCGACCAAGACAAAATGCAAAGGAATTGACCATAGACCCAAAAGTCATCACTGACCATCAAACCATTTGCCTTTTTAGGGTCTTCATAGACCCAAAATTCATTCTCCGCCTTCCACTTGCCTCCACATATTAAGGAGAGCATATATGTTTGACCTAAACAAGCCAAAACAAGAAAACATAGTCATTTACTGCTACCAAAACACAAATAAACGTTCGCATTTAATATGCCAACTTACCCATTCCTTCTTGTGTATGGTGGAGAGATATCAAGACAATTAGAATGTAAAGAGATGGAAATAGTTGGCTGGCAGGATATGAAGCAAATTTAATGAGGAAGATGGAGTTTAATACAGAGAAGAGAAAAAACGGAATTAATGAGGAAGATGAAGTTAAGATAAGACAAATTACAATAATTTTTGAGCAAAAATTTGCTCTAAGTAGCTTACATCAAATTTGGCGGGAAAGTGTACCGCCAAAGACTTAATGTGTGGCTGAGAATTAATCTGGTATGAGTGAATAGTGATTTGTACGGAAGTGTCAGAATTTTTGTGGCTGATCAGTTTTTTCCTGACGCCTTTCCCATATTATCAATTTATTTTAAAAAAAAATCCTGACACATGTCCTTTTATAGCAATAACATCATTTCATAAAACCTGACACATGTACGGATTTTGCTTCTTTTCTTCTTTCCTTCTTTCCTTCTTTTCTTCTTTTCTTCTTTTCCGTCAGAAATTCTTTTTCTTTTTTCCTCTTTCTCAGCTTATTATTATAATGTTTTCGGATTGTCTTTTACCTTTTTCCAAAAACCTTTATTCATTTACCAAATCAAAAAGAAAAGCTAAAATAAAATCAAATATGGATATTACAGTAATATCCACATTGTTGGAACTACTTTTGTTAATTACCCCCCCCCCCCCCCCAAGTTGGGTATTTTTGCAAATCGGTCTTTTTTTATTTGGACTAAATAAATTAATTTAATCTAAAGCACAATCCTTCATCAAATTATAATTATTATTAACATAATACGGCATTATCTGAAATTGTCATCAATACAATCTGTCATCAACTGGAACTGTCATCAACATAAATTGTCATTAACATAAACTGTTATCATGTATAAAATGGTTAGTTAACACACTATAAAAGAATTAAGGTTAGAAAATACAAGTAAATGTGCAAAAAGGATTACTTACCCTCCTTAGAGTAGGCGTGTGATAGCCAGAGAATTGGGCCCAAATGGAGGATGTTTAGCAAACCCGTATATGGAATCTTCTTTCCTCGAGTAAATTGATATTTAGTTTTCTATCTAATTTATGATTTCTCTTCATTCTCAGTTTAATGTTTTATTTGCAATTTTTCCATATTTACATTTGCAATGGTGTGCTAGTTGTTGCCTAATGGTTTTTTGTCTCTGTTTTCTCATTTTAATGCATATTCATGTTTGTATCTAACTCTTTTTGAGCTTCAACATCCATTGTAAATTTATCATTTACTAGGATTTTGGTGCCCGCGCTACGCGGGGGTTTTTGGTCTTGTAAAAAAATTGTTTATATTTTAAATAAAAACATTTTTATGATATATCTACCAGTCAGAACGTTATAGTTCAGATATACATGGGGTGACTGAAATCACTGGATCGATCATTCATAGTGAGTAGAGAGCCGATTTGTTTGTGGGTAATAGGACTGAAATCACTGAAGTCTTCTGTTTATGTTCATATATCTGAAGCTAATGCATAAAAGAGTTGGTCTTCCTTAACGCATCTCGCTAAAAGTTTTGAAAAAGTTGTATAATTTTTGTTTAATGATTGCCTTTTTTTATAGTGGCGTCGATTTCTAAAATGACTGGTTATTATGTAAACAAAGAGAGTATTCATTTATTTTTTATAATAACCAATCAAACTGCCGTGTTGTACAGTCTGGAGAAAAGACAAAGAGCATAAAACTGACTAATCGAACTCTCGTGTTGTACAAAATAAAAGTGATGAATTAACCATCCACATAAATTTCTAATCTCATAGTTTAATTCAATACAACAATATCAAATTGCAGATGCAATAACATTCAATTTCCGAGGCCTTACGTCAAAGGTCATGTTTTACGATTTGTTCCATACAAAAATAAAGACAGGTCAGCTTCTTCTGACTCTACTAAACAATGCAATCCAGACAATCTAGGATACATGACAGCATCAGGGTCATCCCTTAGTATCTGCAGATCCTCTGAATTAGTAGCAGCATTATCAGCATCACTTTTATTTTGGACTCTAGGAGGCGCACTGGTTTCATGCAATTGCTTCTGTGAATCTCTTAAAGACGATGTGCCCCTGGTCTTTGATGAGACGTCATCAAATTCTTCAGTTATATCTTCAATTATCAATCCTAATAGAAGTAGGAAGTATGTTATTTCTTGCCATTAATAGTAGGATACTTCGAGAACGCAGTTTTGTTATTAGTTAATGAAAGAATATAAGATACCTGAAGACGTGGTACGACTACCAGATTCATTCAAACTGCGTTTTGTGTCCATGCAATCATAAGCTCACAACATCAAGCCATCAAAGATCACAAAAACTTCCCTTTCATTTCCTCTTATCCTCATTGTTCAAGGAAAAGCTAAGGCTACAATTACTCAAGCTTGATGACAATTGGGAAGTAAATAAATAAGTTAAATACTTAAATGTGAAGGCTATTAATCTTTACCATACCTCAAAACTTCAGCAATAGTATCATCATCAGGTGAGAATTCATGCGCTCGACTTAAGTCAGTGATAATATCCCACACAAATTACAAAATCATCAAGAAATTCACAGAAATCAACAGATAGTTGCAATGAGAGCACAAAAATTTAAAACCATGACTAAGATTGTCCTGACTCACATCTAAGAGTCTCAATTCTTTGTATGCTTGACCTCTGCGATACAGAGCTTTGACATTCTTAGCATCATAGGACAACACCCGAAACACATGGGAAAGGTTTCAGAACATATCCTTGCATGTAAATAATAAATAAATAAATATTTGAGAAACAGGCAAATCAACCAAAGGAAAAGAAACCACGACCAAATAGCTCAACAATTTTTGGCACTATTTCCCTCTAAAAATACTAACTTCGAAACACCTTTAATAATCTGCAACAAATAATAATTGATCAGTGTTTTCCGCAATCAAATAACATGAAATCAAAAAATTTACTTACTTCTCAAACCCATATGTGCTAATTTGCTCGGAGTATATCATCTTCCTAGAGAAGATTACAGACCAACACACCAACCAAAATTAAACAAACAAACACTCAAAATTCAATGAAGAAACTTTATAAAGAAAAAACGAATTCCCTAGACCAAGGAATTAAAAATGGGTCGGAGGATAGTCTTCGAGTAACAGAGTATATTTAGTGGTGGTTTTCTGTAGTAAAAAATTAGTGTTTTGATCAAATCAACCATTTTAGATGGTGATTCTCTATATTTGAGCTAATGTTTAAGATTGGTACCTTCAGTCGAAGATTAAAAGAGAGAGTGAAATCGAAGGTTAGAAAGCGAGACCTTAATGAGACCCTTATTGTTGATAGAATGAGAAGATCTCCTCTTGGAAGTTAGAGTACTACTCACCATTTTAGACTGAAATCCCTCCAAATGGCAAAAAAGAAATCAAAGGAATGAAAACTGTAATTCATGTTTGTAAGTTCTTGTTGTTGTCCACAATAGAACAATAAATCAATCTGAACTTGTATACAAATGGGGGACCAAAGAAAAACTCAAATCCAACAGAAAAACCTAACTTGGTTCGTATCTATTTGAATAAGGCATGACGAAGATCACGAAAATGTAAATTTCTAAGTGTGGCTTGTGTCAGTTTTCAGTTTTCACCAAATCCTGCAAAAAGTTATTCAAAAATGAAATCCCTTGGTGGTAGGGATAGTACCATACACAATCTCCCCAAACTGTAAACAGAGTTGCTTCAACTCTTCTTCCGTGATATTGATGTCCAAGTTACCAATTAAAATCTGAAAATAAGAAATAGTGTCAAAGAGTTATGAAACTGATCATGTATTCTAGAATGAAATCCAAGTTACTAAATTCTAAAATGAATTCCTACAGTTATATCAGTTGAATCACTTTCTAGAGGCAGCACTGACACTTGGGGTATGACATATGCAAGAGAAGGATATACAACTGCCACTACACAGGGGAAAAAGTATATATTATTGAACTAAAAAGAATGAAGTGATAAAAATTGCTATGTAGGACATGTTTAACATTACCCTTAGGTGCAACATATGGTTGTTGCACACAATCACAATAAGAAAAATGTCAATTAAGTGACAGGCCAATCAAAATGCCAGAAAATTTAATGCGGTATCTGTGTTTTGGAAAATCCACAATTTTTATAGTATAATAAGAAGATAAGATAAGATAAAAAGATAAGATTTGCTCTTATCGCTCTAGAATTTCGATACTATTAGGTAGTTTATTTATCATTTTTTGTTGAATTTGAAATAGCATTTTTTTATTTTATCGTTTTTTTTTGAATTTGAAATAGCATTTTTTTAGTTTTGAAGAGAACTCATTTCGTAACTTTATGTTATAATTAGGGTAAATATGTTGGACAATAAATTGGACTTATTATCACTATAATTTTCTTTTGACTTGATCGCGAATTGTTACAAACATGAAAACATGGTGACTACTACCCATAGTTGGGTGTAAGGACATTGAATAATTAATTTTAAACAGAACTACTTACCCAGAAGATAATAAAATTCAACCTGCAAACAAAATTTTCCATCTCGCTAAAAGGTAAGGTGTTAAGTACATCAGAACTGTCTATTAGAAGCAACAATTTTCCCACAACTGGATATTCACGCTCATAAAAGTCAATGTAGTAGCTCTCTAGGAAACACAATGGAAATTAATTGCTTTCTCGGAATTTATAAATACCAAAACAATCAAATTAGTAATCTATTTGAAGCAATTTGATAGTTTGATGTCCTACACCTGCTTCAAACCTGCAACAACAGAGGGACAATGTAAAAGATGAAGTTTGTAAGAAATTAAAAGAAGGTATCATATGTGTATTATACCAACATTCATGCACATTATAATAATTCAAAGCACAACGCAATCTAAGAACAATAACAAACCATATGTCTCAAGCCACTTAGATATTTTTGTGGAATCCCTGATGAGGAGAAAAAAAAAAAAACACATCTTAATGTCTCTCATAATCTTCATATCATGCAACACCCTGCACCATAATAAAGATACATGCTGTACATCAATCCCTCGCCTAAAAAATTGGTAAACAAAACTGGACTTTCATTAAAACTGTAAGCCTATCACTCTCTTTGAGGCATATTGATGCGTGCCTGGTCTCCGGGGATGCCAAAGCGCTCGAGGATCTTCGACTGAAACCTTGAAAGTGTGTTTGTGGATGTCTTTTGACGGGGATGAGGGTCGATATGTAGTATGCAGCGGAAAAATTTGATATAGACGTCAAGTTTCCTTGACGAATTGGGATATGAATGAAGAGTAAACTCGACAAGCTAGTTTTGTGAAGGATTCGGCTATGGTGATTGAGGGATACTCAAACGGTGAAGGAGATGAGACGTAGAAGAAAGAGGTTAGAAGCTATGGGAACTTATGAGGCTAGGGATGTAGACGAAAGAGGCTAGAAGATATGGTGAAGGAGATGAGAAGACAAAGCCCGAAGGATTAGTGATGCCTAGATCAAGAAGATGGAGGAAAACTCGTCTCAACAAAGGTTCTTGATTCAATTATTCTAAACGTGCCTTTACAATGATGGAGGCAACCAACTTATAAAGGAAAAGCAACAAAGAAGAAACGACTAACCTAGGGTTTGCAAAGGAGGCGGCGGCTAGAGTTGGGCTAGTGCTTGGGCGAGCTTGGGCTTGAGTGCCAAGAGCCCAATAGGACGGCCTAAACCATGCAAGGTTGGACCACTCCATATTTAGAAACTTTCTAAAAATAGAAAGTTCTAAAACGCTAGCAAAACCCGAGCTTAACAACTTCCTAAAAATGGAAAGTCTCCGAACATGGGATCGAGACAACAAATCCCAAACAGAGACAACAAATGCAAATAGGGACAACAAATCCCAAATAAGGACAACAATTGTTTGAGACAACAAAACCAAATAGAGACAACAAAAAGAGATATGCGCGCCTTGTAATGAAAACTTCACCTTCGAGCGATCTCGGCGCGGAGAAGGCTCACCAGGGTGCTGAGTCCAGATTCGCCGGGAACCATGGGGTTACGCTCAATATGGGCCCTAGTGCAGCCGAGCTGGAACTGCAGGTGTGCCTTCATCAAGGTTGGTGGTGTGGACGCCAGCACGGTCTTGAGCTTCTCGGCGTTGGAGGATTGGCCGGAGGTTTCCACAGGTGCTCAGTGGTGCGCTCAAAACCTAGAGGTGGACCATAGTCAAGGCCAGAAGATGGCTCGACAAAAGGTGCAGGGTGCTTGGAGAAGTCCTCGAGCTTCACTTAAACGGGCATCGCTGGCCGGACGCAAGGGGCCGTTGTCCGGGCGTTGTGACACTTGACTTGAGGAAGGCTGGATGCTTGACTTGGGGAGCCTAGACGGGGCCTGAGTGTCATGGCATGACACGGGGTCTTCTTGCGCTTGGCTCGCTTCCGAGCGCCTAACCTCAACATAGGTTGAGTCTTGGTGGTTTGGCTCCACACCTTTTCCATTTCAGCTACGATTCTCCGAGTGTGTTGAGTGAGCCTTGGAGGAGCCACTAGGCTAGTCTTGGAGCTAGGCCGGGGCGCATCACCCTCCCCCACTTGGTTGTGAAACGTCCCCGTTTCACGCAAATTGAGGCTTGCTCCAATTAATTCCCTATCCGTCCCAAGCTGCAAAAGTACATTGTTTCCTAAAGCAATATGAAGTGTGAAGGTAGGGAAAGAGTGCTTACCAAAACCATAGAATTGGAATTGAGTTTCCGGTGGTGCACGCGGCGAGGCGAATGGTGGCCAGAATGGTTGGGCGCCTTGAACAATTTCTTGGGCAATGTTGGACACACAACATGTGTCCATTGAGTCATGATGAACACTCGAAACAGTATTCGAGTTGCCCGATTGGATAGTGAGAACGCCCTGTGGATATGGAGGTTCGTGCGGCAAGCAATTGGATGGCCAGTTTGGGCTGGTGCTTTTGACAACCTCTCGATCAAATTTAGACACGCAGATATTGATGTCCTTGATAAGTAAGACTTCTAGTTGGTCTCTCAAGGTAGTGTTGAGACCACTCAAAAACTTTGTCCTCAAAGTCGAAGGAGACGCACTTACTCCAGCTTTGAAGTGCATATCCTCTAACTTTGCAAAGAACTCCAAAGGTATCATCGTGCGTCAAGCTATTGATGTCCTTGATAGGTAAGACTTCTAGTTGGTCTCTCAAGGTAGTGTTGAGACCACTCAAAAACTTTGTCCTCAAAGTCGAAGGAGACGCACTTACTCTAGCTTTGAAGTGCATATCCTCTAACTTTGCAAAGAACTCCAAAGGTGTCATCGTTCCTTGTCTACACATAGCAATCTCCAACTTCATCTTGTTCTTGAGTCCTCCGGGACATATTTCCTTGTCATAGCAAAGACAAGTTGATGCCATTGACGAATAGGGCGAAGATTGTGTCGTTGTCTATCTTGGACAAGCCTATGAAACCATGTCCTCGCAACCCGGTGAAATGAAGTGTTGCCACTTCGACCTTCTCAAACTCATCGTAATGACAATGATCTAGGATGTACTATGTTGCCTGCGTCCATTCAAGAAAGAAAGAGGGGTCGTAATCACCAGGAAAGGGTTCGATCTTTACCTTAATATCTCGACGTCCTTGGACATTAGGGCGTCGCTCATCATTTCTCTCACGTCGGCCGCCTCGGAGTCTAGTAATGTCATCGTCACTCGCAGCATGGTGACGCTCATGTCTAGGCCTCTTTTCCTCGGCGACGGTGGTCTCTTGGATCTCCATCCTCGGAACTTGTAGGAGGTGAACTATCTCCAATTGGCTGGCGTCTCAACTCATGAGGCATGTGCCTCATCCGGTCAAGTTGTCGAGGCTCAAAGCCTCGCCTCTCGCCTCGGCGCTTGTTTGTGCCAAAAAATACGACGAGTATGGAACGCATGATAAGCTACGCATAGACGAATTGTCTCGACGCGACGAGAGGAACGAAGGACGTCGTCGACGTGACGAGACGTGGAAAAGGTCTCGTTTATCCTGAAGATTAGGTCAGCCGAGCATGTTTTATCCTATTCCTTATAATATTCTTGTAATTGGTAAAAGATACGGTAAAGAATATCTTTTACCTTATTTATTATATCGTTATTTAAATAAAAGGAAGAGATAAGATCTCGTTTTCCTTAAAGATATTATTAGGGTTAGCCTATATATAGAGGCTAACCCCTGCTTTGTAAGCATTCACCCACCATTACAAGTAATACCAAGTTCAAGCTTCAAACCCTAAATTATTCTCTCGTTCTATACTGTTCTTGAGTGTTGAGATTATACCGTATTCTTTGATCTTTGCCCCACAATTGCTTAGTTATCTTCTCGTAGGTAATTTCGCTACAAACAATTGGCGCCCTCCGTGGGGGAAAGATAAAAAAGGTATCGTCTTTCCATACAAAAAGAGCTTCTTTTTTGCAGGAAATCATGACAAGTCCGACCAACAGTTCGCGTGTTGGCGAGAAAAGATCCGGAGAAGAAGATCACGTAATGGTTCCTCTCGTTCCGGTGGAAGAAAACATGAGAAAAGATCTCGAGAAAACTCCTGGCGCTCCAAAGAACAACGCTCCCACAGAAGAGCAGGGGACGAGCGGCGATGTAACCAACGTGGCCTCTGTCAGAGTCCACTTCGATACCCTCCAGAAGGCGTGGACAAAAGCTAAAAACGCTAGCGAAGAAAACACGTCGGGACTCACCAAAGAGAACGAACGACTACACTCCATTATAAAAGAGCTTAGAGCAAAGTCAGCGAAGCCACTCACCTATGTTCGTAGTCAAAGCGTCGTTCGCCGCCTAGATATGGACGTCGTCGCTGAAGAAGGAGATGATTACGAGTCCCAGGAGTATCGAAACGCCATCCCGACGAGAGAAATGATTCGGAAAGAGAAATCCGAGGAAAAGATGACTTCGGACGCCGTTGCCGCACTCGTAGCGCAACAGGTCGGAGCCCTAAAAAAAGGAGATGATGCTGATGCCCGGGGCTCCCAAGTCCATAATCCCTGAGCACGAGTTCGGATTTCAAAAGAGTCCTTTTGTCACCTCTATCGCCACCCAGAAGAAAGCTAAAAAGTTCACCGTCGCCGATCTCCCCGTATACGACGGATCCGACGACCCGGAAGAACATGTCTTACTCTAAAAGGCCAAGCTCTCCACAAGTCCAATCGAACCCGAGTTGAAAGAAGCTATGATGTGTAAGTTCTTTAGCTCGACGCTTAAAGGTCCAGCCTTGACGTGGTTCATCCACTTACCTAAGGGAAGTATCTCCTCCTACATTGAACTCTCCAACCTGTTCCGATTACAATTCGCCAGCAGTAAGTTGTTTGCGAAACAACCTTCAGATCTCCATAACATGCGTATGAACAAAGGCGAAACCATCCGGGCCTTCATGAAGCGTTTCAATGACGAGAAGATTACAATTCCATATTGTAGCGAGGCTACCGCTGCCGATGCGTTCAGACGTGCACTCCCCCGAGACAACGATTTATACAAGGAGTTAACAAAGACTCGTCCTACTTCGTTCGTCTCGACGAGAGAAAGAGCTATGGAAGCCATAAGCCTTGAAGAAGACCTTCTGAGTCACGCTAAAGAAAAGTCTCGATCTCCATGTAGACGCATCCCTCCGCGCAGAGATTCTCCCCAACGGAAAGATGGTAAACGCTACGATAGAAGAAATAAGCCGTTCCATAGAGAACCCCCATGGTGCATAACGTAAGCGAGATCAATAGCGTCTACGCGGTCGAAAGAGGCGTATACATGAAGACCGACGCATTGCGGGTTATGAACGCGATGGAAAAGCTTCATGACGTGAAGTGGCCCAAAAAGCCAAATCCTGAAAAGAAATCAGGGCCAGGAAGAGGATATTGTGAGTTCCACAACGAATCAGGACATCCGACAGATGATTGCTATACTCTGAGGAAAGAAGTCCTACGCCTCCTGAAAAGAGGCGACCTATTAGATCTCCTCTCCAAAGAAGGAAGGGACGCGTTCGAAGGAGCAAGGAAGGGTAAAAGATCTCTAACGCCACAACCCCCCTCGTCGAATCGTTCAAGGACAGTCAACACGATATTTGGAGGCTCTCCCATAAGCGGCTATACCGCCTCCGCAGCCAAAAGGAGCGTCAAAGCATTACGCGGCGAAGGAAGTGCTCTGCCTATATACCACGTTAGGGCTATTAGGAAAGATTGTCCAATCACGTTCGAAGAGCCCAATGGGAGCGTAGATCATCACGACGGGTTAGTTATCTCCTTAACCATTAGTAATTGCAAGGTTAAAAGAATCCTCATCGATAATGGAAGCTCGTCCAACATCATCACCTTATCCGCGATCAAGGAGCTCGGATTGTCTAGCGGCGATGTGATGAAAACATACATCCCCCTAGTAGGTTTCAATGGCGAGGTCGCCGATATGCTAGGAGAAATCACCCTAACCACTCTAGCGGAAGGGGTCAATATGCAAACCAAGCTCGTAGTAATGGAAGCCGAGTCACCCTATAACATAATCTTGGGAAGGACGTGGTTACACGATATGAGAGCCATACCTTCAACGTACCATCAATCCCTGAAGTTTCCATCTCCGTGGGGAATCCAAGAGATCAAGGGTGAACCACAAATAGCAAGGGAGTGCTACAGCATAGGAATGAAGAGTACGACCAACGCGTCCCTAGAGAAAAAGAGTAAGGCGTAGCAATTAAAAGACCATGGAGAGCAAGTAAGATATGCTCGACGGAGGCTCTACGAGGTAAAAGAAGAAATAGACCGAGTAGGCGACGAGAAATATGTCCTAGAAGTAAAATCCTACGCCATCTGAAGAGTCGAGAAAAGGAAAGTGTCTTGATGGTCTGGATCATCGAGTAATAAAGAATCCAAACGCTTAAAAACGCGGAAAAGTCCTGGAAAGTCCAAGAAAGAGGCTAGGGGTAGAAGAACAACCCCCGACGCGTCAAAGAAAAAGCCGTCTAAGAAGCGAGATAAGAACGTCGGTAAGCACGACGCATCTCTATGGAAACGTAAGCAAAATCTCCGAATTCAAAAGTGGAGGAAATTTATGGCGGAGAACCCTGACTTAAGCTACATGTTCTTGAAACATCATCCACCGTAAAGACACCATCAGGAAAGAGTTTGAGATACTTTTATGCGTCTTTTGATTCCCATTTATCTCCCTTTGCATGAGTAGGATTAAGTTTTTAATAAGAACACGTCGTTATCGTCAAGTCAAAGAGACAAGGGGTCGCGGCGACTAGGGGTAGGCGTCAAAGTCAATGTTTGTTATCGCATGATGCATCTTTTATTAATATACAAGTAGACCTTTCTTTCCAACGTGTTAAGCATGCTGAGTTGTTTCATTTCCACGACTTGCTCTGTCTATTAAGAGAACGTGCCTCTTGAGTACGGCGTACCAAATAAGAAGCAAGAAGGCCGCGGTGAAAATCCGCGCCGGGGGCGAATTTCGTTACTCTACGCGTTCGAGGCTTCATCTATGCGTAGGCAACGTTAGCCGAACCGCCGACTCCGAGTCGACGCTTCCCATGATTGTTAGCGACGTGTGGCAATGGTCATGGGGAATGAAGCCCGGTACCTCACGAAGCCGGCCGGATCCTCTGAGGAAACAAGGTCGAACCTATTTGACACGATCATTCTCCAGGAACGCGTTTTCACGCCTTCCAGCCCCTCTGAGAGTCATGAATCCACGGGCAAAACGCCAAACCGGCAGGGATGCGCCCACCGGCATCGTAAGTCCTAACAATCTAGAAATCGGACGCCACACAATAAGTAGGCCCGTCGATTAAAAGAGTTCGACGTCGACCTAACGCTAGCATGAGGCAACGAATCCACCTTTAAAGTAAGGGGTAACGTCACAAGTTGATAAAATCACACGCTGACCTATGTCCGCCACTCGCTTCAGGGTTCGGAGGAAATGCTGGACCCAACCTTCATGTATGCCGACAACGTAACTAAAGAAGCCGCAATGACCATACCACCCTATCAAGTAAAAAACCACCTAACGCGTTCAGCACGAACGAAGTATCGTATCAGAGGAAGAGAGTTATACCCTAAAGATAGAATAGCAAAAGGCAAAAAACCAAAAATAGAATTTACGCACTCACAAACGAGGCACGCTTACAGAGTCACGGAAGTTCAAGCCTAATACAAAGGTTACGAGATACGAAGAAAAAGTCGTAAATACTCAAGAAATAAGTTCTACACCTACGCGAAACAAGATACGCATGTCAAAGCAAAATACGCAAGATATCAAAGCCGGATAAAGGGCGAACTCCCAAGACGTCTCCGACGCAAAGAAAAAGCGCACGACGCAGAGAACGAAGTACAAGGTATAACAAGTGAAGCGAGCATAAGAATCTTTGGTAGCTCTAACCTAGTCTACGAGGAGTCTAAGTCAAACCTACCAAAAGGGGTAGGATTACGCCAAAAAAGAATGAGAAGTGCTTAAAAGATAGCAACAACGTAAGAACAAGAAAGTTGGCAGCAATAAAACACTATCACCAAAGCAACGTGTACAAATACACTACGCAAAGAAAAAGACAAAAATTACAACGATTTGGACTCGCCCTCAGACGACCCAGAGCCGGATGCGCGACTATCACCTTCCTCTTCATCAGCCGCAACCTCCTCCTCGTCGACGTGTTCCCCGCCTTCAACATCTGCGACGTCGGGATGAACACCTGCAAGAGGTTCCGGAAAAGCCTCCCTAAACTCAGCACGCTCGCCTACTGGATCCCAATCTTTGTGCTTACCAGCAGCATACTCCTCATAAACCTCCACCCTGGACAACCAAGACCAATAGACCTTCGCCTCCTCCAAATCCTTGTCATGCTGCGCCTCGTTCCTCTCCACGTCCGCCCGCAAAATACTGAGTTTCTCCTCCAAATCCTCAACCCGCTTGGTGATCGTCCCGTTAAGAGTAAGAACTTTAGTAACCTTGTCCTTTTCCACCTTCTCCGCGTCACGAGACTTCTCCAACAAACCATTCAAACGTGTAACCTCTGATGAAGCATCAGACGCCTTTTTCTCCAACGTCTCTATCTGTTTTGGATACGTAGACAAGAGCGTCCAAGCGCATAGCGAAGCCTGAATCCCCTGAAAGAAGGAACGAGAAAAATAAGAAAGAAAGCTCACGAGAAAATCATCAGAGAAAATAGAAGTTACAATCTTACGTGCCATTGAGCAGCGAAAGCCTCTCCCATAACGTTGGCAGGATCCATCGACGCGTAATGGTCAAGGGACGACGAAAAACGAAGCCCCATCAAAGCTTTCAGAAGTTCCCTTCCCGGAGCGAAAGCACTTGAAATCACGCTAGGGAAATCGTCCACAGACGAGTATTTCTCCTCGGGAACCTCGAGCACTTTCTCCTTTCCCTTCCGTGAACGCGTCGCCTTAGCCGGAGAAGGAGATGGCGTAGACTCCAAAGTAGCCATAAGATCAACGTCCAAGGGAGCAGCAGACGAACATCCTTTTATGGCAAGCTGCCTCTTCCTCGACGTCAAAAGATCAGTAGCAGATTCGTCACGAGCACGAACGCGAGAAATTGAAGTTGCGCCATCAACAAAGAATAAACAGTTAGAACACGAGTATGAAAAAATAAATTAACGAGAACTAACGGGAAGGAGTAAACTTACCAGATGGCGTCGCAGGACCGCTACGATGACCCTCTCCGTCATGACCATAGAAGGTCCGATCAGCTTCAGGAATCGCCAAGAGCGCGGCTACCGCCTTTTTCGACTTCGCCCTTGGCTCAAGAGCCTCTGCGTTAACTGAAAAGCATACAAAGTCACACGTAAGTAAAACGTCGACAAGCAAAACATACGTCCCTCTGAAAAGAAAAGATTGGTAGGATAAAGTAAAGAAGCTCACTCTCGGGGTTCCATTCGTCGATGAGCCAAGAACACGCGTCTCTGAGGGAAGATTTTTCCACGAAGTAAAAGACCTCGGCCCAACCCCGGCCGGCCGTACTCTTCTCGAAGGCTATCCTAGCCTTTTTCTGCTTAATCTTGAAGTAAAATTTACCTGGGGAGGAAAGCGAGATGGTCAGAGAGTTGGCGAGATACGCCGCAACGAAGTCCAGGCCATGTTTTTCAATGGCATCGTCAAGAGCGCCCAAAATGCGCCAAGCCTCGGGGAGAAGTTGACCCATCGCCAAGCCTAAAGTGAGCATAAAGGTCTTCACCAAAGGCGAGAATGGGAATCGATGCCCCGCCAGAAATGGATACTCATAAACCGCTACCCATCCCGGTCGATGATCATCCGCACAATCCCCCTTTGGAGGGATCTCAATATTCACGTCCGGGCCAAGTTCAGCAATGGTCCTCAAACGGTCGACGTCGTAGGCTTCAGAGTAATAACGATCCGACTCGCGAAGCACCTTTCCTGGCTCGTAAAGCATTGGGGTTGCCATTGAGAAAAAGAAGTAGAAAGAGGAGCGGCGTAATAGAACAATTAGGTAAGGAGAAGAGCAGAGAAATGTTCGAGAAAAATGAAGATTAGAAGAAATGTATGAAGAAAGGGGAGATCCTCGCTTATTTATAGGAAGGAGATCGCGAGGATCTCGGGAAGGATATTCTTCCAACGACAACATCTCCCACTAAGAAACTAGCCGTTGGAGACGAACGTTGCCGGCACAGATAATGAAGCCTCTCGCCCGTCACGTGGAAATGATTGAAGAAGAATGATGATCGAAGCTCTGCGTCGATATTCAAAATACAGGTGACGTAATCATTTCAAATTAAGATATGATATATATTATATTATACATCATATCAAACGATTTGTCATATTTTTATTAACGACCATCAAACCCTAATTAAAAAAGGGTATATTACACAAAAATACGACGTAAATATTTGTATTATGTATTATTGATTATGTTTTTGGTGAAATGTAAACTATGTATTATCGATTCTTGATTTTTGTTTGGGTTGTTATCATTGTTAGTTAGGATAGGCCTATACTAAAAACAAAATCAAACAGGCCTTAAACATATGACTATTGGGCATAGACTAATGTCCAATACATTGATCTGAAATTACACTCTAGCTAGTTTGTTTTCTTTCCCCTTCCTCGGTCAAATTTGGGGGTGAAAATGGTTTGAAGTGCAAAAAATGGCTTTCTTCTTCATGATCCCGTAAGGAGTTTCATCGTAGGAGGATCAGACGTTATTGGTTTTGAAAGAGGGCATTGGTCATTGTCTAGCATTACAACCATTCCGGTATGTATTACATTGATCATTCTTAATTAGGGTTCGGGGTACGCATAGGAATTTCCGCTCGTCGTCCCGATAATTGTCCTTTCTTTTTCCGGGAGCGTTATTCAAGTCATTCATCTTAAACCGGTATGTTTCAGTATTTCAAACATGCATCACCTCAATTGATTCTAGGGTTATGTTGTCAATCATGTTTATTTATTGTCAAGGGTTTTTTTGTTTTTTTGACAAATGCGTTCGATTTTGGGTGAAGGGTGGTGTGATTTTCTGCTAAATGTTGTTTCTAATTTATGATTTCATCGAAATAGTTTGACGGACTCCTTGAGCAGACGATTCCTGCCACTTTCTCTATTAGACTTACAACAAACTTAATTGATGGTTCTTACTTGAAGCAGGCATGAGGTTGTTGAAACTTGATGCAATAGCTATCTTTTCTGTTATACTATGGAGTTATATTGGTTCTTGGTAATAGGGATAGTATTATGTGGTTTTATCTAAAAAGACAGCAAGCTTAATTGATGTGTCATATGTCTTTTTGCTATATGGTGGATGGGATTTGGTAGAATGACATGTATGTATGTCATGGGATTTAGTATTACATTAATAATTGGTAGTAGGGATAGTATATTTGCGACGGATATGCCTAATAACTATGGGGTTGTGATTGATTATGAGGTATTGGATTACAACGGGGGTGTATCTATACAAAGGATGGCATAAGGTTGTCGTTGATAATGACCTCCAGATTGGCGATGTATGTACCTTCACCATGCAGTCGTACCACTACTTACGCTTCGGGATGACGGTGGTTCGTCGTACATAAGTTACAACCGTACTGTTTGACTTTATATTATGCACTAATTAAGTATGATGTATTAGCGTGTTGCTACTTAAATATCTTGTATCTTTCGGTTTGAATACTTTGGTTTGGCTTTGTGATGAAAACGTTAGTTTCGGTTCCGTACAAACTTTACGTGTATTACCACCATCCCACCAGATAACATGTACATTTTAATGTTTGACATGCCCTTGTATTAATACTGATCAATCAAGCATTCGTTGTGCATGGACGATGTTTTGAGAATGGATGTCATTATCGCATATTCACAGAGTTGCGCCGGAAAAACGTATAAGCAATTGTATGGAAAGCGATAGCGTGTAAAGGTTATTAATAAAAAACACGTATTGTGCGGTCTAAGTAATATGTCTCGCGATATGATATACGTTGTGTGTTGGACGCAGAAAGGTGTGATCTTTTAAGAGGTACTTTCCGACTGCAGATGATGAATAAATATTTGCCGACAATGGACATGGGGAGAATTACGCGGGAAGGCTCGAACGGAGTTAATAGTGTATAAATTTCGATGATTCGATGCGAATAAACAAGATGTAAATGTATTGAATACTAAACAAAGTTGTCTATTTAACTCACAGAATGTCTACCTCCACTTTTGGACAATTAGGATATTTGAAGAGATCTAACTTCAGGACAATTGTATATGTTATAAGAAGACATGAGGACGTAACACCCTCTTTGCAATTTAGAAGAACATACCAACTATTAAACTTCAGTTTACAAATATTAACAGTTTTCCATTTTGTACGTTTGCCCATTTTTTGCAGTTACCAAATTCGTGGACTTATCAAATGACACAAATTAAAATTCAATATTAATTACTACAAAACTTGTGCCGAATTACAATGAATGAACAAACGCGGGTATTTAAACCGCTTCCCAGTCCCATATGCAACCGTTCATGTTCTTCCTCAAGGCTTCCCTTGTCCACATATTGAAAGAAGACGATTCATCTTCTACAGGTATGCATCTCTGTGATACTCGATATACCACTACATATCCAAATTCTTTTGGCAATCTTCCACCACACTAATCCGGTTGTGCATGCTTACTGGCAGTTTTTTCCGTTCCGCTGTTACCCCCACAGAAGTTAATTTTGTTTTCTGGGCTTTACTAAGACAAACAATGGCACCGGAAATCAAGTGAGTACTCTCTTCAACCCTAATGCAACAACTAACACAATAATCTTTTTGTTCTGAAGTGGGTTTCCTTCCGATCTCGGTTGTACTTGTTGGTCGTTCTTTTTGGGTTTTCAGATGTCTCCCATAGTAAGATGTTATGTTGTTATTCCGATGAAGCCATACTATCGAACGATCATCTGGCCTATGTTACATATTCTCCTCTCTTTACTCTGTTTACAGAGGTAAATGTTAGGTTAGGTTTATTGTGTTCGTAATTTGTAGATGGATTTACTTCCTCAACTTTCCGAACTTGGAAATGCCAGCAAGTGCTTCCGTTATAGTTCAGATGCCCCCCCCAGCCGGAACATTTTAGCCTTTTGTTACCAAGTTGGTTATAGATTATGATTACAATATATTTGTTATGTTCCGAGTTTGTGAAATTCGATGTGCCATTTGCACCTTAAATTGTTGTTGTTCAATGCTAATGTGTTATGTATAATCCACTGATGTTCATGCTGTACCGAATGGGTTCAGTGAGGATTATGCGCCAAGGACCCCGGTATACCGGGAGTTAATCTGTTTGCTCCATTCCTTGCTAGGATGGCAACATCAAGATGAAGGTAATATATCCTGTTTTTGTTGTGTTACTCATGTTGTAAACAACAGATTTGCTGCTTTTATATGTCCTTATTGTGATGCGGTTACATTGTGCAGAAACTGAAGAGCGAAAGGAGTTGAGGGAAGCTATTCTTTTGGGTATAACAGAGTGTGATGGTGAATTGTTGGCAAACAATGACCGAGTGGATGAGTTGGTTTCTACACTTAGGAACATGATGGGTTTACCACTTGTGGAACTGAAGGATGTGAGGAAGTTTTGAATGGACATGCAATTGGTATTGGTCAAAATAACTTGTCTTCTTACTCCAGAACAAATATTTCATAGTGTATTTCAGCGCTTACTAATTGACATGCTGTTGATTTTGTTGTTGCCCCACTTCTAAGTCATACGAACCCACCCTAATTTATTTTGATCAAACTTAAGCATTAAACGCTCCGTTAGGGGCCAAATCTATTTTGTCTTTTTTAAAAAAAATAAAAAAATTGCCCCACAAAAATGAGTTGACGGTTTCCATTCCCCATCTCTATATAAGGGTGGTGTCCGTACAGGTTCTTCTTCACTTAGTCCCCTCCGTGTGTAAGTTGCAGACGGAGCAAACCGGTGGTCCAAGTTTCCCTGAACGTCTAATCCTCCAGTTTTCTCGGTAAGAACTAATTCTTCCTTTAGTTAATTATTTGTGTTCATCTGGATGTAAACGGTGGGTAAGGTGATGTGAAGATGGAGTATGTGTATAGATGACGCAGATTAGGGTTATACTTCATCATGTTTCCCTTTTCAATTTCTGTATTCGGTGGTTTTATTTTTGTAATTGTTGATGTTTTCCGCCGGTTGCGTTAATTTGGTGAATGCATGTTGTTTGGAGCATTGGGTATTGCAGTTTGTTGTAGAGTATTGCATGTTGTTATTTGGTTGAGAATGAAATTAGGTATTGCCCAAAGTGTTTAAGAGTGGCTGGTTTTTGGTTATTGGTTTGAATAGGCATATTTGTCTTTATAATGGCAGGCTGATATATAGGCAAGATATCTTTTCTATTTGTTTTGGACGTGTCTCTTTGGTTGTAGTTCATATGTTGGGTGATGAAACATAGGTAACCTGGACAAATTGCAATGAATTAAACATAGTAGGGTTTCGGTTGTATGTAATGCAAGTAGTTTTATGATAATTTCAATAGTTTGCTTTGGTCATATTGTGAAAGCAGTTATGGCAGCCCCGAACACTGTTTGTTCCTTCTTTCGATTGTTGTATGATGCTGCGTTTCTCGACAAAATGGTATATACAACAACTTCTAATCCATGTTTTTCTTTGTTATTTATTGTTCATATGTAAGTGAGTTCATTTTTTTTTTTGGTTTCCTATGTTTTCAGCCTTTGCCGATTGAATTCACTGTCCCGATGGGTCGACTGTTGGACTGGCACATACACATCTGGGTAGGGTGTGGTAAATATTTCCATGTGCAAATCCAACAGGAGGATGGAAATTTGGTGATGAAGGATGGGTGGTCGGAGTTCTTATCGCACTATGATGTAGTGGTGGGTTCTATGATACTGTTTGATCAAGAAGACGCAAACCACTACAGAGTATGGATTTACGATCATAACTTTGTAGAGGTAAATTACAGACGTTGTGAGATGCACGCAATTTTGCATCATGGTATTACTTCCTACATTGCATTTTTTTCTCAATCGTGGTTGATTGAAGTTGTAATGTGTGGATCCTTTGTCTTTAACACTGTTTACTCAGCCGCCCCTGCTGAGAGCAACGATGCCAATGACCACGACATGAACCCAAGTTTCGAGTTTGAAGTAAACTTGTCGAAGACGTACATCAATCACTCATATCCTCGTGTGGTAAATTCTCCAAAACTCTTCCTAAAAATTATTTCTCCGTGTGTCTTTTAATTCTTATTGGGAACTCACATAATTTTTTTATGTTGTCTTGTAGTTGATTCGGAATGCGGAGTTGCAGGCACATCTAAGGGAAATGTCGATGAATAGCGTTACCATTACTCTCGGAGAGGAAATATGGATTGTTATACTGTCAAAGAAAGCATCGGGAATGTACCTGTACACGGGATGGAAGCAACTCGTGGCTGATAATGACCTCAAGATTGGTGATGTATGCAACTTTACCATGGAGAGCCTTGAGGATTTACGGTTCCAAATGGTTGTGGTCAGACATTAGTAAGTTGCGCATTTATGTTGGGGTTTGGCAATGTTGTGTGTGTTTGGTAGTTTGTATTTTCGGATGTTTGTTTCGCCTCAGGCAATGTAGTGTGTGTTTGTGTTGTGTGTAATAAGATATTTATTGTCAGACTTGTTGGTGTTACGATATAACAACCATGTTTGTGTGTTTACGTTGTCATAATGTTTTCGGTTGGTCTGTTTTAAATTGCCAGTCTCATTAAGTAGGATAATATTATCAGAAGCAGTTATCAGTTCCTTTTTACTTTGAATTTAGATTTGTTTTAGTCATAATTCACATTCTATGCAGGGTTATTATGTTGTTATTACGATAGCGTGCAGTGTACTATTTGTTCATATGAAGTAGGACATGTGAATGAATGCAGATTACGATTAGCACAACAGACCATACATGATGAGTACATAATACGTATGTTTATAAGTGATTTTACACGTATGCTATGGACTTACGTTTTGCAGCGTCGGTGTATGAGGGTTAGAAGTATTATTTGTCATGGATCATGTGTAGAGAGTAAATCGACAGGAATAGAGTGTGGTTGACCTTACATATGTTTTGTGATGTATTACGTAATGTATTAATGATGTCCGTTGGGTAATTCGTTCATGTGCTTATTTGCTAGAGTTGCTTGGTGCTTTTAAATATTTGTTGTTGTATCGATGTTCGTGACCGTGGTAGTGTATTTACGAACGATACACCACACTGATAAAACTCATGATCTCATTGCTAAACCAACAACATATGAGACATCTATTCCGTTGGAATGTATGGCAACAATTGCATATATAAAGGAAACACCGGGCGATAGTTCAACCAGGTCAATACATCAAGCCGATCCCCGCAGTATTGTTGCGATTTTCGCACGCAGCTCAGTGTAAGCACTCACGCAGATCCGGGTGTGATTTATCGGTTCTTTATATCCGTGAACTATGCATATTCGTAAACCAGATGGATCTGTTACCCTGGACAACGCAACATACAGTTGTCCATGACAAAAAACAGATTTGGGCAAGTATAAACCAACACGATTCAGCGACTGACCTTGGCTCTTATTTACAGTCATAGCAAAGCATGGTTTGATGGGAAATTGTCGACGCTTCATAACGAATAGCCACTTTGTCTTCGTAGAACTTAATTTTATCCTAGGAATCAACACCCGGTCGCCCACGCATGATCCAGTTATAATTTCGGCCTCAATAACCCACTCACCTAGATTTGTGATTATCATTTTGGTCCCATTGCAGAGACCCTGTGTCGGGTTGACATTTCGCAATAGCATGACCGGCAAACCTTTCTTCAATTGGAGTATATGAGGTGGCATTCCTGTACCAACAGGTGCACATATGAATTATTGGGATGTCAAAAAATAAGATGTGTACTAAACGTAAATGCTAAACAGCCATCTTTGAGTACCTGGAAAATCAAGGGTGTTCAAGAATTCTGTTGGATACTAACCTTCCTGATCTGGAGCGTCGGTCGAAGCCAGACACACTTCATCTGAACTTTTATATTGCTTCACGGTGCCTTTTAAACGCTTGAACATGCTTTCGTTTATCTTGTCCGCATCAATGTTCAAAGGCGTCAAAACAGCCCGTTCGTGCAAGTACGCTGGGTTTGTTTGTTGTTGTTCATAATCAGCATATATTTCATTGATGATCGGATCGATCGGATTGTGGTGTGGATCAACCACAAAGGCCTCGGGTATCTCAATCCACGACGCCTCATCTTCACCTTCTAGAGATTTTGCATCAATACTTCCTTCTCCAATGCGTAGAACCCAGTTGTTGAATCCTCGTCTATTCAGATCAACAGTCCCATCATTTAGTTTCTCATTCACCCGCATGCTGCGATGCATGTGGTGTACAACGCAGTGGTCCCATAACTCTGAATTGTTGATGCAGGCTTGTACAATATCTTGCCTCTTACCTTTTGTTATGACGGGCAATATTTGACGGAAATCACCTCCGAGGAGGACGGTAACACCCCCAAACAGTTTGGTCCGGTTGTCTTCATTCTTAAAACCCCGGATGTCCTGCAGCGTTCTGTTCAACGCCTTAAAGGCATGACGGTGAGTCATTGGTGCCTCATCCCATATTATTAATTCCGCTTCTATGAGAAGACCTTGCCAAGTTTGACTTTTGGCTTATGCTACATGTACTATTTTCCACCAAGTCAATTGGTATGAGGAAGCGGTTGTGCGTTGTTGTCCCGCCTGGCAGAAGAAGAGATGTGTTGCCTAGAAGAAGGTTGATAAGTGGTACAAAAAATTAGATGACGGAACAAATACATTGGTAAAATCATTGTGACTCAAAACACAGGACCGGTGAAGTATACACAATGGTGTGCATACACGTCCGAAGCAAAACATACCTGACGACGCAACGGCAAGAACTATTTTCCTCTCGGAACGTAAGCGTGCCATAATGGCCTTGTACAGAAACGTCTTTCCAGTACTCCAACACCTTGAACGAAGAAGAATTCACCAGTTTTATGTTCAACAGAGCGAACTACGTTGTTGTATATATCGATCTGCTCCGCGTTCATCTGTTTATGCAACACCTCATGTTCATACCGTAAGTCTACAACATCTTACACCATCTCTTCGCGTATTTGCTTGTTGTCTACGGAACTGAGAAGCTGTTCATCAGGGGTAGGCATATCCAGGAAGTCTTCAAGTGTTTTACCAAATCTCCCAAGAATATCATCTATTTTCAGAAGAAAATAGTTCTTCAGTTGGACGTCACTCAGCTGCAGGCGTTCAAAATTGTATTGATTGCGTTTATGGAAAAGGATATCAACAGAAAGGATTTCCCAATTTCTTTCCCATAATTTAACAGGTTGGTGACATAGCAAAACAACAGTATTGTCACGAACAGCTCCCTCAATTGGTGTCCGGACGCCCAAAGTTTAGCTTCTTTTATGGCTTTTGTCCACTCGTTGTCTTCTTTCAGCAAGCCAAGCATGTAACATGTATCACGGAAGCTTCCGTATGTACGATCACCAACTCTCTGTAGATCATCGAATGATTGGGGGCCCTTCACGATGTTAAGTAGCATACGTAAATAATATCGCTCGCCTGCAGATGGGTTAGAGTAAACAATCCTGCCTACAGGCTTCTGCTTCTTACGCCTTTTCCATCGCTTCAAGCCCGACTTCCAGACATAATGCGCAGGGATATCAGCATATGTGTACTGGCGAGCGTGGGGGGTCTCTCTGTTTAAAGTGAACCATTCCGTAAACATGGTTTGCTCGACCCCGTCTCTGTTGGCAACCCGTTCCAGCTGTTGGTTGTCCTGCATTGTAACTGACTGTTGTTCAGGTAAATGGAATTTTAGGCGTATTACAGCAGGGTGGCAATAGTCGATGTCAAAAGCATAAAGCCTCCACACAGCTTCAGATGATGATAGATACCGGCAATCCAAATATTGCTTGACTTCATCCACTTCCACTGCATCTGGATTATGAATACCACCTGTCCCGGGAGACGAACTATGAATGAATAATGCGGTAGCCTTATCTGGTCCCTTGCTTATGTATTTGAACAAATATTTTATAGCACGGGACCTGTTGCCCCATTCGACGTTAATGTGTGCATTGTACTTCAACAACAAATATCGGTTATATGGGACCACGTGTCTGTTGTCGAGTTCACTCTTGCCCTTGGACACCCGTAATCCATTGTCTCTACGCCTATACACTGGAAAAGCGTCTTCGTCAAGTGTCGTCTCTCCATAAAAGGGTTTAGGGAAATGTTTGCTACATTTACCATCATTCATACATGGTGCGCCCTTGACTTTTTCACCGCACGGCCCGTGTAACATATGCGTCACCACTGCCTTGTGACCTTCCGGATCTGTTTCCAGACATGGTATCTCAGCTTCAATAATTTGATCAATATCACGTGCATCCTTAAGTTTTGCGCTGTCTTATAGCCAAAGAAGAATATGTGCATGAGGCAGGCCCCGTTTTTGGAACTCGATTGTGTACACCGCTGCATATGACCATTACATAGATGTAAGTATGTAGAATAATTACAACTTAAAAAATGTTACCATATGAGCAGGAAAGTTGTTTACGTATGTATATGAATTCATACATTTTTGCACAATACAATTAAAGGGTCTTTGTATCGTGACATACCTGCGGACGTAGGACCGAATATGTTGTCTTTACGTAGATCCTCCATTAGTTGGCTGAGCTTTAATTTGAAAACTCTGGTGACGATGTCGGGACGATCATTTGAATGCGCTCCTAATTCTTTCATTTTCTCTTCAATGTTAGGCCATTTAGGATTAGCGGTGAATGTGATGAACAAAGATGGGTTTCCGAACCTGCGGCACAAAGCCATAGCATCCTGAAAATTTTGCATCATGTATCTCGGACCCCCTATAAAATAAGAGGGCAAAACAATACGTCTACCAACCGATCGCGCATAAGTATCACCCATTAAAACTGCATCGCATACATTGTTGTACAATTCTGCACGCAAATTGATCTGGTTATGCCTCACCCAACCCAAACGTTTTTCTTCTACAGCCGCAAAAGAATCTACTAAATACCGATGGTACAGGCGGCCACCTCGCAAATGTGTGTCACCTCCTCCAGAACGATTATGCATCATGTAGTAGTAGTACTCCCTCATGGTTACTGTTTGTGCCTAAAAATACGACGAGTGTGGAACGCGTGAAGAGCTACGCGTAGGAAGACTGTGTCGATGCGACGAGAGAAGTGAAGGATGTCGTCGACGTGGAAAAGGTCTCGTTTATCTTGAAGATTAGGTTGGCCAAGCATATTTTATCTTATTCCTTATTATATTATTGTAATTGGTAAAAGATACGGTAAAGAATATCTTTTACCTTGTTTGTTATATCGTTATTTAGATAAAAGAAAGAGACAAGATCTCGTTTCCTTAAATATATTATTAGGGTTAGCCAATAAATAAAGGCTAACGCTTGCTTTGTAAGCATTCAGCCACCATTACGAGTAATACAAAGTTCAAGCTTCAAACCCTAAATTCTTCTCTCGTTCTAAATTGTTCTTCAGTGTTGAGATTATACCATACTCTTTGATCTTTGCCCTACAATTGCTTAGTTATCTTCTCGTAGGTAATTTCGCTACAAACAATTGGCGCCCACCGTGGGGCAAGATCAAAAAGGTATCGTCTTTCCATAAGAAAAGAGCTTCTTTTTTGCAGGAAATCATGACGAGTCCGACCAACAGTCCGCGTGATGGCGAGAAAATATCCGAAGAGGAAGGCCATGCAACAATTCCTCCCGTCCCGGTGAACGAAGACGCAGGAAAAAGTCTCGAAAACACCCCCAGCACTCCAAAAGAAAGCGCTCCCATAGAGAAACGAGGGGTAGATGGTGAAGTAACCAACGTGGCCGCCGTCCAACCAACGTGGTCACGTTCTCCCGGGAAAAACGGTTCAGAGAAGAAAACCCGAGGAAAAGATGATGTCGGATGTCGTCGCTGTGCTCGTAGCACAACAGCTCGGCGCCCTATGAAAGGAGATGATGCTGATGCCCGGAGCTCTTAAATATATAATCCCTGAGGACGAGTTCGGATTTCAAGAGTCCATTTGTTACTGCTATCGCCGCCTAGAAGATCGCCAAAAAATTCACCGTCGCCGATCTTCCCGTCTACGACGGATCAGATGACCCGGAAGAACACGTCTTACTCTACAAGGCCAAGCTCTCCACAAGTCCAATTGAGCCAGAATTAAAGGAAGCAATGATGTGAAAGTTCTTTAGCTCAACGCTGAAAGGTCCCGCCTTGACGTGGTTCATCCACTTACCCAAGGGAAGTATCTCCTCCTACGCCAAGCTCTCCAACCTGTTCCGACTACAATTCGCCAGCAGTAAGTTGTTTGCCAAGCAACCCTCAGATCTCCATAACATGCGAATGAACAAAGGCGAGACCATAAGAGCCTTCATGAAGCGTTTTAATGACGAGAAGATTACAATCCCATATTGTAGCGAGGCCACTGTTGCCGACGCGTTCAGACGTGCACTTCCCCGAGATAGTGACCTGTACAAGGAACTTACGAAGACTCACCCTGAATCATTCGTCTCAACTAGGGAAAGAGCCATGGAAGCCATACGCTTAGAGGAAGATCTCCTAAGATACAACGAAGAAAGTTCTCGGTCTCCACGTAGGCGAACTCCTCCGCGTAGGAACTCTCCTCAACGTTGACACAATGACCGACATCAGGAGCGAGGGGAACATGACGACAAGAGAAATAAGCCATTCCAAAGAGAACCACAAACGGTGCATGCGGTGAGCGAAGTTGATAGAGTCTATATGGTGGACAAAGGTATCTCTATGAAGACCGACGCGTTGCGAGTCATGAGCGCAATGGAAGGGTTACGCGACGTGCAATGGCCGAGAAAGCCAAATCCTGGAAGGAGGCCCGGAACAGGAAAGCGGTATTGTGAGTTCCATAATGATACGGGTCATACGACGGATGGTTGTTACACCCTGAGAAAAGAGGTGTTAAGGTTGCTAAAAAGAGGAGATTTGAAAGTTCTACTCACCAAAGAAGGAAGGAACGTGTTTGGCGAAGAGAGAAAAGAAGTCCCCTACTCCTCCTCCACCTCCGTCAAGTCATACCCGGACTATACACACCATCTTCGGAGGCTCTCTCATGAGCGGCTACACCGCATTCGTCGCTATAAGGAACATTAAGATTCTACGCGACGACAGTGATATGACGCGAGTTTACTAAATTCGCCCTTCCAGAAGAAATTACCCGGTAACATTCGAGGAGCTAAACGAGACGGTGGAACATCACGAAGGTTTAGTTATCTCCCTCACCGTCAGCAATTGCCTGGTCAAGAGAATCCTCATAGACAACGGGAGTTCCACCAACGTGATCACTACATCAGCTATAACAGAGCTCGGACTATCCAACGACGACGTCGTGAAGAAACACGTTCCTCTAGTGGGATTCAGTGGTGAAGTAGCAAGCATGTTGGGACAAATCACGTTAGCAACCTATGCAAGGGGTATCAATATACAAGAGAAGTTTGCGGTAATGGATATCGAATCACCGTACAACATTATCCTAGGAAGACCTTGGCTACACGACATGAAAGTTGTACCCTCGACGTACCTCTATCAAGGAGAATACGCCACTAAAGATTCGAAGATGACCTTGTACCTCTAAGTAGTAAAGGAATTGTTCGAGAAATTCGAAAGCTGCCAAATCAGACAAATCCCCAGAGACGCTAACGCGCAAGCTGACGCGTTGGCAAAGCTAGGCTCATCCATGACCCGAGAGAATATCAAAAGATCTCGCTCCTCCATCTCAGTAACGCGTCTATCAACAAAGAAGCAAGTCCAGAACAAACTCTCACAGTAAGGGATCAAGATTCATGGGTAAAACCTTACTACGAGTGGTTGCAGCACAGACGCCTCCCGGGTAACGCGTACGAAGCAAGGCTATTAAAGCAAAAAGCGACTACCTTTGTAGTGGACAAGGGCCAACTACTAAAATGGTCGTCAAACGGTGTGTTCTTAACATGCCCGACAGAGGAAAAGATCCAAGATATTCTACGCGAGCTACACAGCGGAGAATATGGGAATCATTCAGGAGGGAGAAGCCTAGCGGCAAAAGCACACTCGGCGGGGTACTATTGGCCCACGATGAAACAAGACACGACAAATTACGTCAAAAGATGCGACGCTTGCCAAAGACACGCCCCGATCCCACATCAACCGGCAGAAAAACTCCACTCCATAACGTCTCCTTGGCCATTCATGTAATAGGGGATGGATATAGTAGGACCTATGCCCTTGACCATAGGGCCAAAGACGCTAATGCTCGCCGTCACAAGTTACTTCTCCAAATGGATAGAGGCTGAAGCGTTCAAGAACATCAAAGATTCCCATGTCATATCCTTCATCGAAAGAAACATCATCATGAGATTCGGAATCCCTCACACCATTGTATGCGACAACGGATCACAATTCATCAGTAAGAACATCGTATCGTTCTGCGAAGATAGAGGTACATGCCTAGTCTATTCGACGCCAAGATACCCTCAAGCGAACGGGCAAGCGGAATCTAGTAACAAGGTCATCATAAGTAATCTCAAGAAGAGGATAGAAGAATGCAAGGGAAATTGGGCGGATCAACTCCAGGCTATAGTGTGGGCTGATAGAACGACGCCTAAGAGAGCGACGCGAAGAACACCATTCTCTCTAGTGTACGGTTGCGAAGTCGTCCTGTCAATCGAGGTGGAAGTGCCAACAGAAAGATATCGGTCTCTACCTGAGGAAAGAAACACTCCAATGATGACGTTCATGATAGATACCATTGACGAGATAAGAGACAATGCGGCGTTAAGAATGGAAGCACAGAAACAAATTGTTGCCCAAAGTTATAATCGACGAGTGAAAGCAAGAACTTTCCAAGTAGGAGACTGTGTCTTAAGAACAGTATTTCCAAATACCGAGGATAAGAGCGTCGGTAAGCTCGCCGCGTCCTGGGAAAGTCCATACCAAGTAGCACAAGTCGTAGGGCGAGGAGCCTACAAACTCGTTACACCAGAAGGGGTACCATTGATGCGTTAATGGAACGCAACACATCTTAAGAAGTATTACCATTAGAGAACGTGATAGTTGTTTTGATTTCTACTTGTTCCTATGCATATTTTAGATTTCTCGTTACGTCCAAGCATGTGTTAGCGTCGAAACGACAAAGGGGTCATCGAGACTAGGGGTAGACGTCTTAGTTCATCAGAATTCATGAAGTCTTTGTTAATACATAAAGTATGCACTTTCTTGTCTGATATGCAATACATGCCGAGTTGTTTCATTTCAAAGTACTTGCTCTGTGTCTATGACGTAACATCAAGCTTAATAAGGCCGCGGTGAAAATCTGCGTCGGGGGCGAATTTCGTTAGCATATGCGTTTAAGGATCCATCTACGCGTATGCAATGTTAGCCGAACCGCCGACTCCGAGTCGATGCTTCCCATGATTGTTAGCAACGTGTGGCAATGGTCATGGGGAATGAAGTTTGGCACCTGATGAAACTGGCATGGTCCTCTGAGCGAAGAAGGGAAACCTATCGCCACAACCACTCTCCAGGAACGCGTACTTGCGCCTTCCATGGCCCCTGTGAGATTCATGAATCCACGGGCAAAACGCCAAACCGGAAGGGATGCGTCCACCGGCATCGTAAGTCCTAACAATCGAGAAATCGGACGCCACACGATGAATAGGCCCGTCGATTAAAAGAGTTCGACGTCGACCTAACGCTAGCGTAACGGACCCACCTTAAAAGTAAGGGGTAACGTCACAAGCTGATAAAATCACACGCTGACCTATGTCCGCCACTCACTTCAGGGTTCGGAGGAAATGTTGGACCCAACTTTCATGTAAGCCGACAACATAACAAAAGCAGCCGCGATGACCACAATAACGCCAGGGGTAGAAAAAAACGAAACCCCGAAGTCAAAGATAGACCTACGCGTCACAAGTAAGAAATGTTTGGCGAACCCGACTCCATAAAAGATTCGAAGTCAAATTCGCCAAAAGGGGATAGTAGTCCCACCAAAAGTTAAAGATAAGCGAAAGCCTTACGCAAAGAAAGAAGCAATAAAACATCCAATACGTATTCAAAAAGAATTCGCCACACAAGAATGTGACGAAAAGTTAAAATCCATGTTCCACAAAAGCAACCATGCAACAAGCAAAAAGATGAAGGTTGGCTAAACTAAGAAGAAGGAGATACATCTTTATCCGCGGAAACAACGTTGCCATCTAAAGTTGCATCCGCGTCACTAGGAGTTAAGACTGGCAAACTTGAGGGAACGCGCAGAAGAGAAACCCCCTCGGGCGGAACGGGATAAAGAACGGAAAATTCACCACGCTCGCGTTCCACATCCCAATCTACGTGGCGACCCGCACGAAACTCCTCCATAACCTCAATACGAGATGACCACGAATAGCAAGTACTAGTCTATCATAAGTTCTTCTCGTACACCTTTGCTTTCTCCTCGGTGACAGCCTCAAGGGACGCGACCTTTCCATTCAACACCTCGACGCGTCGCACTAGCACACTCCTCTGTTTTGTTGTCTCCAAAGTTTCCATACGAGCATCCTTCTCAGCCGCCATAAGGCGAGCAATCTTCTTATTAAGGTCTTTGATCTTCTTACCAAGATCATTCACCTCACCCTTCAAGGCCTCCTCGGACTCAGAACACTTATGAAGACGTTCCCAGGAACACAACGAAGCTTGGAAGGCCTAAAAGATCCCAACAGATGACATAACAACAAAAAGAAACGGAAAGATAAGAAAAAGTACACACCTGCCACTGTGCTACGAGAGAATCGCCCAAAACATCCACGGCTTGCATGGACAGATAATGGTTCCAAGAAGAAGTAGAAGCCAAAGCTTGCATCGCAGGGATGAAATTACGCGTAGGCGCTACGGGACGAGACACTATCGCAGGAAAATCGCTTACTTCAACGTACGTAACGGAAGCGGCACCAGGGTCTTTTGTTTTACCCTTCTCGCTCTCCTTCAAAGGATCTGCGAGAAATTCCCCCACCTCTACGTGTAGAGACGCATCTGAAGACACTTGCACCCCCGTAACTGGTGGAATCACCTCCTTTACGCATGCCGGAGTGGAAGCCGCTTCTTCCTTCGCAGCTCTCAACTTTTCCTCTGAAATACATCTCCTCTTCGCGGTAATCAAGTCATGAGCAGATTCTTGACGAATACGAGACGCGACGCCTGAAGCAAAAGTGTGTTTAGAAGATAAAAAAAGAAGAAGAGAAAAGCAAAATATAATTTGTCAAGAAAGCTCACCTCGAGAAGGAATAGGGGTCGCGAGACGATATCCCTTCCCGTCACGGCCGGTAAAGGTACGTTCTACCAATGGAATCGCCATGATCTTCTTGGTAATCTATGTTGACTCCTCTCGCGCCACAATAGCGTGGATATCAACTACGCACAAAGTCCCACGCAAGAATACGCGCCAAGATGCATAAGTCTAAAGAGAATCGTAAAGGATAAAGAAACATATTGGAAGGAGTCCATTCTTCAAGCAAGAAAGCACAATCTTTCCCTAAGGTAGATTTCCTGATGAAGTAGAACTTATCTGCCCACCCCCGATCGGATGAAGTTCCTTTGTTCACCAAAGGAGGTACCCCGACACGAGATTTGATGTTGATTCTACCCGCCGAAGGGGTAGAGAGAATGCAAGAGGGCATGACGTCGGAAATCGTGAACGTGATGTCAAAATTAGCCAAAATATGGTCCAACACCGCCAAGCCTCTCCAAGCACTCGGAAGAACTTGCCCGACCGCAATACCCAAAGTAGTCAAGAAAGAACGAACCAGATGGGAAAAGGGAAAGCGGTGTCCGACCAAGAAAGGATACTCGTACACACAAATCCATCCCGGGCGTAAGGCGTCGGCGAACACGTCAGAGGGAGGAATAGCAATTTCCACGTGAGCAGAAAGCCCTGCTATGGAACGAAAGAACTCGATGTTGCGAGCCGAAGAAGAACGGCGATTAACATCATTAAGGATCATCTTGGGATCGTAGATAATTGGAGCCATTGAGAAGAGAGAAAGTAAAAATTAGGGTTTTGCAAGAAGATTACAAATGAAAAGAAGAAAGACGAAACGTGCTTAAATAAGGGAAGAAGATCTCGTTCGAGATTTTCCAAGAATCGATTTGTTACCGTTAGGAACAAATCCGAACGTTGGGGAAATAGCCGTTGGAGCGGATACGAGTTGGTTAGCCGCATTAAATGAAGATCGGGGAGAAGACATTATTACGAAGTTGAGATTTCGGTTCGAGTGAATATTCAACGCGTTCCGAATATGATGAAGACGTATTCCATGAAGAAAGAAGGCGTCTCCCAGCTCTACTAGACGTTAAGCCCTGTAAGACGCTTTAGGGGTATTGTTTGTGCCTAAAAATACGACGAGTATGGAACGCGTAGAAGAATTGACCCGACGCGACGAGAGGAATGAAGGACGTCGTCGACGTGACGAGACGTGGCAAAGGTCTCATTTATCTTGAAGATTAGGTCGGCCGAGCATATTTTATCTTATTCCTTATTATATTATTGTAATTGGTAAAAGATACGGTAAAGAATATCTTTTACCTTGTTTGTTATGTCGTTATTTAGATAAAAGGAAGAGATAAGATCTCGTTTCATTAAAGATATTATTAGGGTTAGCCTATAAATAAAGGCTAATGCCTGCTTTGTAAGTATTCAACCACCATTACGAGTAATACCAAGTTCAAGCTTCAAACCCTAAATTCTTCTCTCGTTCTATACTGTTCTTGAGTGTTGAGATTATACCGTGTTCTTTGATCTTTGCCCTACAATTGCTTAGTTATCTTCTCGTAGGTAATTTCGCTACAAACAGCCATCGCCCGTCGTGATCTCCAAAGAGTACCTCAACGCTAAGCAAATGCGTAAGGAGAGAAGTCAAGAAAGCTGAAAAGTTCCATGTCATCCAAGCTAGGGGTGATAAGTAGAGTCTCCACAAAGTCTAAAAATGAGCGACAAAGTGTCCTCATGAAACCTTCCTGAGTAAAAGCAACGACTGGTCGAGAACAAACGTAAGAGAAAAAGATTTGAGTATGCGGTAGCAAAGAAAGAAATTGAAAGAGTCGATTGTTTCTCTCGTCCGTGACGAAGTATTAATTTCCTCTAAAAAGTGATATCCTTATAAAAAGGAGCAGAAGATGCTCAAAGTACCACGTTGAGAACCCAAACATGCGGCAAAGGTCCAATAAGGAGATATGTTACGAAAAATAAGTAAATCGCCATCTAAAAATTTGCTTGAAGACAGGAAGATCCTAGTAACCCAGCTAAGGATTATGGTGAAGCAACGACTTCACTTACGAAGTCCTCATTAGCCATTATTTCAGATTTGGCCCGCGAACATTTAAGAGTCGATTAAGCACAAAGTTGATTCTCTCCAAAGAAGGCGTAAGAAGCCCAAGATCCAGATCGCCTATCGCCAGTTAGAAAGAAAAGACATGTTCAAACGTAGAACACGAGTTCAGGGAACTGATTATGAAGCAATAAAGTTTCAAGCATCAAGTTATAGCAGCAACGTGTTGAGATTAAGAGAAGCCATTGAAGAAGATGAAGACGTTTCCCAGATCTGCAAGGCAATAAGATTTGTAAAACGCCTTAGGGGTATTGTTTGTGCAAATAAATACCACTACGGTTGCGACGTGTTCGTAGGGTCAACGCTTTGGAATGTACATGAAGACAGGGTGATCAATAGAAGACATCCAAGCAAGTAACATGATCATCGACATCACGAAGTTAAGCACAAAGTACTCTTTTTACTCTTCTCATGGTTTTTCCCACGAGGTTTACCTAAGAAGAGGTTTTAACGAGGCTCCCAAGGTCATTCATCACCGTGACACCATCAACATGGTCCCCGACATCATCTACGAGATAGATGAGGCCATCTACGAGATAGATGAGGCCATTTACGAGATAGATGACGTCATCTACGAGATCACCTACGAGATCAACTACAAGTTCCCTTGATTATCTACGAGTTCCCAAGGTCACCTACGTGAAGATTAAGTACGTCGACGAGAAGAGCTATGCGTAGACGACGACAAGTACGAGAAAGAACGAGTATGAAGGCGTCGTCGAGATTAAGATAAAATCGGCTAAATATATTTATGTCTCGAGTTCTCTCTCTCTTCTATCAATGGTGTTTTCTAGATGAAGTGTTTGCACCGTAAAGTTTGATCTTTGCCCTACAATTTCTTAGTTATCATCTCGTTGGTAATTTCGCTACAAACAGACCTTTTAACGTTGAACTAAAAAACTTGCACATCATCGCTTCTCTTAGTTCCGGCTCGATTTGACTCGTGGACAGCTTGGCTTTATAGAGCAAGATATGCTCTTCCGGGTCATCGGATCCGTCGTAGACGGGGAGATCAGCGACGGGAACTTCTTAGCTATCTTCTGGGCGGCGATGGCGTTGACAAAGGGACTCTCTTGATATCCGAACTCGTGCTCAGGGAAGATGGATTTAGGTGCTCCGGGCATCAGCATCATCTCCTTCCTCAAGGCAATGACTTGTTGTTCTACGAGCGTCGCGGTGACACTTGGCGTCATGTCCTCTTCGGCCTTCCTTTTCAGAATCATCTCTCTCGACGGAATGATGTCTTGGTGCTCCTGGGATCCATAAATTTCATCTTCTTTAGCGACGACGTCCATGTCCAGGTGTCGAACGACACTCTAACTACGAACATAGGTGTGTGGTCTCGCAGAATCTGCCTTAAGTTCTTTGATTATGGAATGCAGTCGTTCGTTCTCTTTGGTGAGCCCTAATGTGGTTTCCTCGCTGGCGCTTTTGGTTTCCGCCCACGCTTTCTGGAGGGCGTCGAATGAACTCGGACGGCTGCCACATCGGTTACCTCGCCGTCTGTCCCTCGTTCTCCACTGGGAATTATGGTCTTTGGAGCACCGAGAGTTTCTTCGAGAGCCTTTCCGGTTTCTTCGCTACCTGGAACGAAACATGTCGTCGCAAGGTTTTCTTCCTCGGATCTCTTCTAGTTGTTACGCGGGCTGTTCGTCGGACTTTTCATGGCTTTCCTGCAAAAAAGAAGTTATTTTTGTATAGAGAGACGATACCTTTTTTATCAAGCCCCATGGTGGGCGCCAATTGCTTGTAGCGAAATTACCAACGAGATGATAACTAAGCAATTGTAGGGCAAAGATCAAATAATACGGTATAATCTCAACACTCAAGAACGATATGGAAAATTAGGGTTGAATCTTGAAGTTATGCATTACTCGAATGGTGGCTGAATGATTACAAATCAGGCGTTAGCCTTTATTTAAAGGCTAAAAGATATAAAATTTAAGGTAAAAGATATTTTTTCTAATATCTTTCACCAATTACAATAATATCATAAAGAAATAGAACAACATTTACTCGGCCGACTTTGTCATCAATGCAAACGGGATCTTCGCCACATCTAGTCACGTCGACGTGATCACCCTACGCGTAGTCAGGACGCGTTCCTTACCCGTCGTATTTTTAGGCACAAACAACCACTGTCACTACTTTCCACCTCAGATCCTCCACTTGCTTCATCATCCTTTTGTGTTGTCTCCACCTTATCTTCCCCACTGTCACTGCCATCACTGACACTGCCTTCCCCGGAAGCATCATAACCTTCACTCCTCTTCATAATCTTCACTCTCTTCACTAGAAGCTGAAATTGGTTCCCTTTGCTTACCCTTCCCGGCTGGTCTCTTGACACTCTTCCTTGTCATCCTCTTCCTAGGGACCTCCTCCTCCTCATCAACAACAGAAGTCTTCACTCTCTTCTTTGCATTCCTTTTCTTGGGGACCTCCTCCTCCTCACAAACAAAATTCTTTCTCTCTAGCCTTTCAATCCTCTGACAAAGACCAGCCTCCAACTTATCAATCTTCATGAACAAAGCCTTCATGACCTCCATTAGCTTACCTTGTTCCCCACTAGATTTTCCTTGGGATTGGTCTTCTTCTTTGCTAGGCTCACTGTCCTTTTTCATTGACACAAACTCAAATGTAATTTGGTCAAAGAAGAGGTCCTCTACTTCATCTGAGAATTTGCAACCATTAAGCAAGTTCTTCTCAGATTCATCTGCAACCAGTAGAGGAAAGACTTCTAGATAGGCAACTCTTCCTCATGGATAACTCCAAAACTTGTCAATGGTTTCCACTAACCTCACATGTTCAACTTTGACAAGCCTCTTCTTATCACCTCCAAGAAGAATCCCTTCCACAATCAGCAATAGTGCTAACTTGAACTTGTGGTTGTCTAAAACTTTATGCTTCATGAACCTTTTATAAAGGTCTTGCACTGAAGTCTTAGAACCATCAGGACCACCAAAAAAATTGTCCATCACTTGGTTGTCTTGCTTCCTAGAAGATTTAATCTCTTTGGGAAGAGGGCCACATTTCAAGCCAGTTATCAAAGCAAACTCTTCCAACGAAAATCTCAATGGCTTACCACCAATCTCATACCATGTCGCCCACTTCTTATTACTCTTCAACTACTTGAAGAGAACGGAGTGCACGGTTTGAGAAGAAAATGTCACTTGATTGACCATTTTTACAACATCCCCAAAAGGGTTGCCACATATTCTTCTCCAATCTTGGCAGGTTAGCTTGGACTCTATGTCTTTGAGATACTGCCTCCTATAGTTAATATTCACACGACCATGCAATGCATCTCCCTTGAAGAAGGCATACATCACCTACAAAAACATAACATGTCAGGAAAATATTAGTAAGATGTCAGGATGAACACTTCATATGACAGGAAACATTATTCAGAGGTGGAAAGATATGCAAACTACACATAATCTCATTAACCCATGCACAAATGAAATTCCTTACAAACTAACAATATTCACAAAACTTCAATCCAAATACTTCCACTACATAAACTCCTAAATGCACATAAGCTACACAAAACCAAAGTTCAAGTATCGGGACACAAAGAAGAGGATGTCAGGACACAGTTAGGAGGTTGTCCGGATAACCCTAAACAATCTTGACACAGTGAGGAGAAGAGGATGTACATGCATTGCCTGAAACTGGTTCACCCTCAATTTACCAATTTAAACTATTAATCTAGACAAAATCTTCACAATGCACATGACATGAAGTATTTTTAGACGTGTCGGGATTCATAATACACATGAAGAAATGAAATTCCTTAAAAACTAACAATATTCAGAAACTCAAATCCAAATACTTCCACTATATAAACTCCTAAATGCACTTAAGCTACACAAAAACAAAATTCAAGTGTCGGGACACAGACAAGAGGATGTCAGGACACAGAGACGAGGATGTGCGGACACAGAAAGGAGGATGTCAGGATAACCCTAAACAATAATCAAACTATTCACAACTTTGTTCTCAACTCCAATTACAGGTGCAAATGTACATATTATCTCAAATGTACATGCATTGGCTTCAGTCATGAACCATAAATTCACCAATTTAACTCATGTACTCGAATTGAATAACATAATTTCATAAATTTCACTTACATTGTCGTTAAAAGCCAGAGGCTCGATGCTTCTCCATTTTTCCAAAAGATTCAAGACCTCCTTCTTCCTCTGGGAGACTGTGGCTTCCCCTTTGGCCTCCGACTTCGCCGACAAACCCATAGCAGATTTGGGGGTTGTCTTGGTTTGCTTCCTCTTTCGTCCTTTAGAGTCTCCACATGCGTCTCTCTTTCTCTTCTGGGGTGCGGAAGCTCTGGTGACGGGCATAACTGGAGCGGAAGATGATTGAGAGATTGGGAGAAAGAGGGAGAGAGAGTTGTCGGAGGTTCCAAGAGGTTTCCGGCTGTTGACAGCAGTTGAGAGAGGCCGGGAAGTACAAAAATGGTGAAAATGGTGAAAGGAGTGAAAATGGTGAAATGAGAGAAGATGAACAAGTTTTCAACGAGAGAGAGAAAATGAGAAAATGGGTGAGGGTTGAGGTTATGAGGAGTTAATTAAGTATGCTTAATTAATTAGGAAGCAGTTACTTTTTGTAAACCGTTATTTCAAAATGTATAAATTTTCCAAGTTTTATTTTTTATTATTTTAATTTCCTTTTTTTTATTTATTATTTTGATTTTCCTTTTTCTTAATTTCATAAAATATTAAAATAATCATTTGAAATTGAGGAGGTGTGTGGTACAAAAATGGGTATTTGAAACAATATTTTCTAAAAAGAAAGTATCAAATTCAATTTATTGAGCGTAGTTATTTCACAACTATTTTGGCTGATAAGAAAATGACGTTTTGAGCTGAGGCTCAAGGTCCAATAAAACTTAGTTGCAGCCCCTATAAAACAGGGTGTTTCACAATAAAACAAACAACGATCCACAAGTCTTACGAAAACAGTCCTCGCTCTTTGAGATTCGATTTCACTCGTCCCTTCCATGTCGAAGTCAGGATCAGAGTCACGCTCAGCATCTCCATCCCCGGAGGAGCCTTTGGACGCAACACTCGCCTTGATAGGCTTCGAATTCGACGAGATCTCACCTCAGCTCGTCAGCGGCACCCTTCCTGTCACCGAGAAGCTCTGTCAGGTCACTCTACTTTCCATTTCATCAGAAATTCATTCAATTCGTTTGTTGATTTTAATGACGAACAGCCGTTCAAGCTGCTGCAAGGGGGAGTAACGGCGTTGATAGCTGAGTCGTTGGCGAGCACGGGAGCTCATTTGGCGAGCGGACTGAAGAGAATTGCAGGATTCAGCGTCAACATCCACCATGTCAAGAGCGCACACCTCGGCGACATCGTTCTCGCTCACGCCACTCCCATCAGCGTCGGTCGCACCGCTCATGTAATCAATTATCCCTCTTTCAATTTAATTGTTTTTTCTTCTTTAACCTAATTAAACAAGTTTATTATGGTGCCTTCTTTGGGTGAGATATGGTCAAATTTCATTGATAGAAAATGAGACTTGGTTCTATCTTATCAGAATCATTAATGCTGTGTTTTACCGGCCTGTTTTGTTTGAAATTTATAAGGTCGCTAAGGACTAAACAAGTAGTAGTCAATACTGTAACAATAATACAAAGATTTCTTGTTTGGAGGCTTGACTAATTGTGAACTTGTGATTAGGAGTGAGACTTGGTTCCGCTTGGATCCAAGTCATTTCATATTTTCATCATCTTGCAATAACCATTTCTAACCATGAAAAATACCCGCACCCGGATTTTTATAACTGGCACCCGGATGCGCCCAACTTAAACCGGATTTATGAGCATTTTGACGGCAATTTGTTTTTTATGGGCGCATCCAGGGCGCCCAAGATTAACCCGGTTCATTTGGACACACCCAGGATGCGCCCAAGAGCGGGGGCCGGTTATAATTTTCCGGGTGCGGGGTTAAACGCCCTTTCTAATTATAATCTCAACGCTCCATTGATCCAATCTTTGCAACCATCTGTTGGTTTGTGGTAGCTTTGATCTGTGTTGTGACAGAGAAAGTAGCATAAAATACAATTTGATCAATGTAAAGCCATGTGATAGACTAGTTACTAATGTAGGTTATAAATGTGCAGGTGTGGGAGGTAACGTTCTGGAGGACGAATCCTTCAAAACCGGAGATGAAGATTCTGATATCAACAGCAAGGGTGGCTGTTTTGTGCCACCAATTGCCAATACCGGAGGCTGCTAAGGCTGCACTCTCTAAATACCGGAAGTACGCAAAGCTATGATTCGAATATATCCCTTGCAAATCAAACCATTTATGTACTATACTAGCAAGGGTGTTCTTTTTTAAGCTTGTATGTGTATGTATGAATTAATCAACGTTTGAACGATAGCAAGAGAGAATACATATAATAAAAGAAGATTGTCACTCGAGAGCTTGGGACACAACATCTGTATGAGTATATTTGATTATCTGCGATCTGAGCTGCTGCACCAAGTGATGTTTTGACACACAAATTTACAGGCCAAGCTTTTTCTAATTTGTGACAAGTTTGACACAGCTAGCAAATAGTAATGACAAGTTCCACGTTGGCTTCAGCCAAAACCCCACTCATCAAATCAGAATCTTTCCGAAAGGATCTATTCTACCAATGAATAGTCTAGCCTAACCTAGCTTGTATAAGTAATAGATAACTGATGAGCTGCTTCAAAGAATCACTAATCCATACCATGAACTGAAGTAGCTAGCAGCGTGCACCAAGTTATAGAAGAATCAGGACGGACTACCTGGATCATCAAAAAATGATTCATCAATCAATCACGGTATCTCTTAATAGAAATCAGGTTGTGTTTTGTAAAAACTAGAATGCGGAATAAACGAAAACGTTTTAGGCCTCAACTAGAATACCTAAAACCACTAGTTTAGAAATTAAAGAGCAAAGAGAGATCAGAAGTTTGGATTGAGAGAGCTCTTCAAGAACACATGGCTAGAGCATACACAAAGAGTAAAAACCCTTAAAAGCTCTCAAGCTCAGAGGTGCCCCCATAGAAGATTGTTTTTCCAACCAACTTTGATATCTAGGGCATAGACAAAATTCATATTCATATGTGTACATGGAATTATGGGCTGCCAGGAATTGGGCCAAACATTGTCATCCTAAATAGGCTAAGCCCATTTGGTTGCAATGTCTAACTTCAAAACGGTAACTCCATAATCATTAGTTTCCACATATAAACTTTGTAATTAATCTCTACAATTTGCCCCCTTAATTTCTAAGTTTACATGAGTAGTAAAACTACCTAGTTTGCATTGGTTTTGGGATTTACATCTTTTCTATCATTGGCCCTTTTTTTTTTTGATGCGTCATCTTCAGTGCAGGTTGATCTCTGTCACATGTAAGAATTCCCTGCAAAACAGAAACTTGTCAGTAGGGACAATTTTTGTTCCATAATCTGCAGGATTAATCTTACCGTCGATCTTCTGAACTGAAAATTCCTTTTTATCAATTTTATCTCGGATAAAATGATGTCTAACATCAATGTGCTTAGTCCTCTCATGATAGACATGATTTTTGCACAAAGCAAGTGCACTCTGACTATCCATGTGTAACACCGAAGAATAATCATTTCTTTCTATCTCTCTAAGTAGACCTTGGAGCCAAATTGCTTCCTTGGCAGCCTTAGTGGTAGACCTGGCAAAACTGATCCGAATCCGAAATCCGAACCGATAAAATCCGAACCGAGTCCGAATTTTGATCCGAAAAATGGCGGCGGAATAATCCGAACATGAACCGAAATCCGAACCGAACCGAAACCGAACCGAAGTATGTACAGTCCGAAAAAGACCCGAATCCGAACTAATCCGGACAAATCCGATCCGAACATTATCCGAAATGCATTATACCGAAAATAGTCCGATCCGAAATAATCCGAAATATAAATTATCCGATCCGAATCCGATCCGAAGTGAATTTGATCCGAAATTATCCGATCCATAAATCACTTGATCCGAAATAATCCGAAGTAAATTTGATCCAAAATTAATCTAAATAAAATGGTGAAGTTCACAAGCAATTGTTGGAATTGGAGCCAAATGAATTTTGGGAAGTGGCGGCAGAAAAATTAGAATTGGAGCCAAATGAATTTGGTTGTACATATTTTTCATTTCTTTAAGTTCTGTACGTACTAGACTTATTACTCCCGTTCCATTTTATTTGTCCTGTTTTAACTGAACACGAATACCGATGCACGTTTTTTATCATAAATATTTTTAATTACATTTTGTTGAAAATTATAAAAAATATATAATGTTAAAGTACTTAACGAGACGAATAAAACAAGATCAAACACGACCATGTTTTTCTTAGATAATTAAAAATGAAGTGAGAGTCTAATATGAGTATAAAACAATTTAATTGCTAATTACAACAACAACAACATCTACCCATATGTCCCGCGGAATCGGGGTATGGGGGATCAGGATAAGCTGACCAATGAAGCTCGATGGAAATAGTTGGAAATGAGCGATAATCAACGAAGCTCGATGAAAATAGTTGGAAATGAGCTAGTCCGATAACCGACACTCGTTTTTCGTTGAAACTTTTTATATTTTTTGACTCTTATTGGAATTATATTGATAATATGTGAAGATATCGACTCGATCTGACGGTCGTATCTCGATAAAACGATGAAAACGAGGCAAAATGGGCCAATGAGGCCCAATAGGCCCAATTACCCCAAACGGCCCAATTGGCCCAAGTGACCCAAATGATTTTGATTCGTATTGGAATTATATAGATAATATGTGAAGAGATCGACTCGATCCGACACTCGGATCTCGAGATCCGACGATATCATTGAATAGTTGTAGCGATAATCAATGAAGCTTGATGAAAATAGTTGGAAATGAGCTAGTCCGATGTCCGAGACTCTCTTTTTGTTGAAACATTTTATATATTTTGGTTCGTATTGGAATTATATTAATAATATATGAAGAGACCGACTCGATCCGACGATATTATTGAATAGTTGTAGCGATAATCAACGAAGCTCGATGAAAATAGTTGGAAATGAGCTAGTCCGATAACCGACACTCGTTTTTCGTTGAAACTTTTTATATTTTTTGACTCTTATTGGAATTATATTGATAATATGTGAAGATATCGACTCGATCTGACGGTCGTATCTCGATAAAACGATGAAAACGAGGCAAAATGGGCCAATGAGGCCCAATAGGCCCAATTACCCCAAACGGCCCAATTGGCCCAAGTGACCCAAATGATTTTGATTCGTATTGGAATTATATAGATAATATGTGAAGAGATCGACTCGATCCGACACTCGGATCTCGAGATCCGACGATATCATTGAATAGTTGTAGCGATAATCAATGAAGCTTGATGAAAATAGTTGGAAATGAGCTAGTCCGATGTCCGAGACTCTCTTTTTGTTGAAACATTTTATATATTTTGGTTCGTATTGGAATTATATTAATAATATATGAAGAGACCGACTCGATCCGACGATATTATTGAATAGTTGTAGCGATAATCAACGAAGCTCGATGAAAATAGTTGGAAATGAGCTAGTCCGATAACCGACACTCGTTTTTCGTTGAAACTTTTTATATTTTTTGACTCTTATTGGAATTATATTGATAATATGTGAAGATATCGACTCGATCTGACGGTCGTATCTCGATAAAACGATGAAAACGAGGCAAAATGGGCCAATGAGGCCCAATAGGCCCAATTACCCCAAACGGCCCAATTGGCCCAAGTGACCCAAATGATTTTGATTTGTATTGGAATTATATAGATAATATGTGAAGAGATCGACTCGATCCGACAATCAGATCTCGAGATCCGACGATATCATTGAATAGTTGTAGCGATAATCAATGAAGCTCGATGAAAATAGTTGGAAATGAGCTAGTCCGATAACCGAGACTCTCTTTTCGTTGAAACTTTTTATATATTTTGGTTCGTATTGGAATTATATTAATAATATGTGAAGAGATCGACTCGATCCGACACTCGAATCTCGATAAAACGATGAAAACGAGGCAAAATGGGCCAAATGGGCCAATGAGGCCCACTTAGCCCAAATGGCCCAATTGACCCAAGTGACCCAAATGATTTTGATTCGTATTGGAATTATATAGATAATATGTGAAGAGGTCAATTCGATCGGACACTCGGATCTCGAGATCCGACGATATCATTGAATAGTTCTAGCGATAAACAATGAAGTTCGATAAAAATAGTTGGAAATGTGCTATTCTGATAACCGATCCTCGTTTTTTGTTAATTTTTTTATATATTTTGATTCGTATTGGAATTATATTGATAATATGTGAAGAGATCGACTCGATCCGACATTCGGATCTCAATAAAACGATGAAAACGAGACAAAATGGGCCAATGAGGCCCAATTAGCCCAAATAGCCCAAATGATTTTGATTCGTATTAGAATTATATTGATAATATGTGAAGAGATCGATTCGATCAGACACTCTGATCTCGAGATGCGACGATATCATTGAATAGTTCTAACGATAATCAATGGAGTTCGATTAAAATAGTTGAAAATAAGCTATTCCTATAACCGAGACTCGTTTTTTGTTAATTTGTTTTTATATGTTTTGATTCGTATTGGAACTATGTTGATAATATGTGAAGAGATTGACTCAATCCGACACTCGGATCTCGATAAAATGATGAAAACGATTAAATTCACAATTTAACATTATTAAATTTTAAGTTGGTATTTTTTAAGTAGGAGGCTCCAAATATTTTTTTTAACCAATATTGGTCTCTATTTATAGATCTCGAAATAATAAAATCATTGGTATTTTTTATTTATTTTTATCATTATTAAATTTTAAGTTATAAACGTTTAAGTGAATAACAATTATAAAACATAATCAAATAAATATACCTACTTCACCAATCAGGGGCTGCCACGTGACAGCTCCTTTAAAAAAATTAAATTTGGGTCTTCTTCTTTCCTTGCCACAAATGAGGCAACTCTCTACCAAAAAAATTGAATTTGAGTCTTCTTTTTCGGCACTAATGTATTTTTTTTAAAAACGCTTTACCAAAAAGAATATTAGATATTTATATATACGATTAGAAACTGCCTAAGTATAATAGTCCATTCTTCTAAACTAAACTCAAATCCGAACAAAAACCGAAACAAATCCATCCGAATGGTATCGATCCGAATAATATCCGAACTAGTTTTATCCGAACCGAACCCGAATCCGGAATTATTCAATCCGAATGGTCTCAATCCGAATAATATCCGAATATGAATTTATCCGAACTACCTTTATCCGAACCGAATCCGAATCCGAACTAGATGAGCCCGAACAATATCCGGTCCGATCCGAATCCGATCCGGACCGACTACAATCCGAATTGAAAACTGGTCCGAACGAATCCGAACCGAATTATCCGAACCGAATCCGAACCGAATGATCCGATTGCCAGGTCTACTTAGTGGCAGCTATGTATTCTGCCTCGGTAGAAGACAAAGCTACAATAGACTGTTGTTGAGACTTCCAAGAAATGCAATTCCACACCAAGTATACACATAAGAGGTAATAAATTTTCTATTGATTTTTTCTTCATTTTCTTTGGTGCTAGCATGGTCAGAATCCATAAAACCAAAGAGCTCAGAAGGAGAAGAACTTCATAGCTAGGGTTAGCCATATACCTGCAATGTATCTTAAAAGATACTTCATAGCTACCCAATGTTTTTCACTAGGGTTAGCCATATACCGACTCAAAACACTAATAGCAAAGGCAAGATCAGGTCTAGTACAAATCATGACATACATTACAGAACCTACTGCGGCATCATAAGGAACAGATTTCATACGTTCCGCTTCATCTCTTGGTAGAGGCATCTTAGTCTTAGTAAGATCAAGATGCCCCCCTAAGGGAATGGGAGAGGATTTAACATTTGATACCTTGAACCTTTCAAGAACTTTCAGCAAATAATCACTTTGAGAAAGAAAAATCTGATGTTTAGATTTGTCCCTAACAATCCTTATACCAAGAATTCTTTGGGCATGACCCAAATCCTTCATGTCAAAGAAACGTTTGAGAGATACTTTAACATCAGAAATTTGTCCCTTTGACTTGCAAATAAGCAAAATATCATCAACATACAGCAAGACATACAAAGGACAATCAGACTTCACAAATTTGAAATAAAGACATGGGTCATACTTACTAATGGTAAAACCAAGTTTTTTCATGCAAGTGTTGAATTTAATATCCCACTGCCTAGGGGATTGCTTCAAGCCATATATGGATTTCTTTAACAAGCATACATGATTAGGCTTAGATTGATCCACAAATCCCTTAGGTTGTTTCATATAAATAGTCTCATCTAGATCACCATGCAAAAAAGCAGTTTTAACATCCATTTGCTCAATTTCATATAATCATAAACTGCAGTCATAGCAATCAATAACCTCATAGTCTTATATTTCACAACAGGTGAGAAGATTTCATGATAATCCTCACCTTCTCTTTGGTTGGATCCCTTAGCAACCAATCTAGCTTTGTATCTAGGTTGGTCCCCAAGTTTCAGACCATCTTTGAGCTTATAGATCCATTTGCAATCAATAAGTCTAGCATTATCTAGTTTTGGAACCAATTACCAAGTCTTATTGATCAACATAGAATCTATTTCCTCATTCATAGCAATATTCCAGAATTTAGCATGAGCACATTTGACAGCATGTTCAAACAGATCAGGAGTATAAGCATTCAACACCTCAGCAATCACAAAAGAAAACTGAATCTCATTCCTAAAATATCTCCTATTAGGAATCCTCTCACGAGGAGCCCTATCTCTAGTCAATTGATAATCAGACAGATTTGGCATTTCAACAAAAGGACCAACATCAAGATTTTCATAGAAGAGTGGGACATAGGAAGAGGAGGGGATTTCAGAGGGGATAGGAGATGAGATTTGAGGAGAATGGTTACTTACCTACCCACCTGATTGGTGAGGTTGCACAGCCAAGTGTTCTTCAGTACTTGTTTGAACATTTTCTTGTTCATCAGAATTTCTGGAATCTTCAGCTTGCACAGAGTTCTCAGGAGACACTGGTTCAGGAGAATGCCCACTGTCAAACTCTTCATCAGAAGGCATAGTAGAAGCACTTGGAAGATAGAAGTGAGTTTCACTATTGTTGGACCTGTCTAAATTCTCAGAGGAAGTGGTTAGACGACTTTTGAAATAAAACTCACTTTCATTGAAAGTGACATCTCTACTAATTATTACTCTATACCCACCTGGTTGTATGAGTAATAATTTGTAGTCTTTTACCCCTTCAGGATAACCAAGCATAACACACTTTAGAGCTCTTGGGTTTACCTTTCCAATTGATTGTTTAGCATAAGCAGTGCACCCAAAAGTTCTTAAGTGAGCTAAACTTGGCTTGGTTCCACTCCACAATTCTTGTGGGGTTTTAAAACCAATGGCAGAGCAAGGGGATCTGTTTATTAGGTATGAAGCAGTAATGACTGCCTCACCCCAAAGGGAGTGTTTCATCCCTGCACTAATGAGCATGCACCTTGCCTTTTCAAGCAAGGTTCTGTTCATTCTCTCAGCAGTGTCATTCTGCTGAGGTGTGCCTGGCACAGTTAAGTGCCTTTTAATACCATTAACATGACAAAAATGATCAAACTCATGATTGCAGAATTCTAGACCATTATCTGTTCTAAGACATTTCACTTTGAAATCAGTTTCACCCTCAACCTTTGTTTTCCATAATTTAAAGAAACCTTTCTTAAATAGTGGTCTATAATTGAAAGAAAATATTTTCTTCCTCCTATAGTGTCCACTTGGGCTGGGCCCCAAAGGTCTGCATGTACATACTCTAAAGGCTTTTGAGCAACAAAAGATGACTTGTTAAAGTTGGATTTAACTTGCTTTCCGAAAATACAATTTTTGCAAAGTTTTAAATCTGAGGGCTTTTGATCAAAGTGACCATGTTTGAACAAATAATGAAGTCCTTCTCGCTCTCAGTGAACTCGCACGGTTAGTGGCACGGTTTGTGCATATCGCGTTACGCGAGGTTCACTGTCCTCGCAAAACGCGAGGATTTGCATATTTTCCTAATTGTCCATTACACCAGTTCCTGTTTCAAAATTGAAAAAACCATGCTCTTTTCTTCCAACTCTTTTCCTGTTTCAATATTATGGAATGAAAGTGCTTCACTCAAAGTTACGTTGGACAGTTGGACGTGCATTTGTTCATGATAACAATCAACTCTTTTCTTCCAACTCTAGTTATCCATAGAGCATCTGCCAAACTAAAACTTGAGATACTGTTATACTGACATTCCAATATCACCATTCCTAAAATTAACAGAAAAGCGTATCACAGTAGTACTGGATGGGGACTTCCAAAATATTATGCAAGATGATATGGGAATACTTGTCAAAAAATAAACTCTAAGAAAAAGCAGCTTAATATAGAGAGCAAGCACTACTATATAATATAGAATTCCTACTTGAATGGGGACTTCCAAAATAAGATGTGTACAACAGAAGTTTTAGAAATAAAGCAAATTGGAAGCAAAATGAGATATTTTTATACCTTGAATGGTAGAGGATTAAGCCTTTTCAAACCATGGTAGAATATTAAGCCTTTTCAAACCAGGAACCATGCTGAGAACTTTCTTCTGATTGTCAGGTTCATAAAGATCTCTCTTCTCAGTCGGGTCCCTTCCAACTCTGTAGAAATTAGCCTAATCCCTTCCAACTCTGTAGAAATTAGCCTAATGTTCTTGCAATCCTTTCTTCTTTGTTATGCGTGTAAATCTCAATGTTGAATAAGTCAATGTCCAAGTCAGTGATAGGAGACTCTAGCCTTTAAAATAATTCACATGAACTGTTTGGTAAACCAAAGTGGAAATGAGTTTAGCATTTCTAATAATAAATAGGTTTTAGAAGATTATATTTAGAAGAAGATATAAATAAATGTCAGAAGTGGATGGATATCAAGAAATAAAGTACTGGCACACCCAAATCTGTTATTTTTCTGAATTTATAATTTTTTTAAATACTTTGAAACTCAATCATCAGAAAAATCATATTACTAAAAGTTAGAATCAGAACATTGAGATTTGCAGAGGATAACAACTTTCTTTTTCTACTTCTTTCAAAAATCAAATTTCTGGGCAAAAAGTTTCTGGCTTGGTTGTTGAATCAAATGCAAAAAAAGAAAAGAAATTTGTTTACCTTCTTCTGCAAATTTACACGTTTTTCGGAAACTTTGATATGTGGCCGCATCAACAACATTACTGCACACATCACATGTCATGTGCAAAAATTATGAACCAAGATCAACCAAGATAAAGATCAAGACAAACAATATCAAACCTAGAAAACAGACTTAAGTAAAAACAAAAAATATATAGACTAATAAGTAGTAGAATAATTTCATACATCACTAAATCCCAATAAGCAGAAGTAAATTGCTTTTTTATGAGATGAAACTTCCCAAGATCAGTTGCTACCACGTGTCTGATTTCAGAGGATTAAAAAAAGAGCTTTCAGTGAGAAGATGACATATTTTTGGAAATCCGCCCGACTAAGAGAAGACATACCTCCAGACTTTTTGTTGTTTCTTCTCAGTTCTTCTGGGTTGGCTCCCAGTTCTGATTGCAAACAGAGACCGGATTAGACTTTGATAAGACACACAAAAAGAATTGTCTCGATTTCTTTTGCCAACGACAGAATTCGTTACTGTAAATGTGGAGATAAATGACTCATAGTAATCAAATAAGAAAGAGTGGACTCCAATCCTTCTGTATCTTCTATGCTACCAGTCGAGCCAATGGAAAGATTCAAACCTTCGATTAGTCTTGACCGGTTTTTAGCTTAAAAGCTTTCCTTTTTTTCCCCTTTGCCTGAAGGGGTGAGAAAGTTGATCCAACGCAATGCAAGTCACCAAGTCAATGAATTGGGTGGAATATAAATTAATTTAGAAATGCATAACGGATAACTTGAGAATAATGTAAATTGAGAAAGAAAAATAAAATTGGCATTGAATATGCCTCCTACAAGTTTACATGAGTTATATCAAGAGTTAATTAGAGCACATAAAATTAGGATTCACGAAAAAGTAGAATATGATAAATATTTTGTGAGAATTCTGAATATGATGACAACAGAAGTGCTGACAAATGCAACTATAACTTCCTTCCATTTATTTAGTCATAGATTCACCTCCATATCATAGTGTTTCAAGGTTCAAACTTATATAACAAAAAAATATTATAATTATTAATGACACATCGAGAATTTAATTTCATAGTAAAAGACATCAGGATCATGCCGTAAGAACTGATGCAAGAAGTTCATCGGTAAATGTCCCTTGTTTTTCACCCTACAAATCAATGTTTGAAATGCCCTATAAATGCAAGACACCAATAAGACTATTAAATAAGATTTGTAATTAACTTGTTAGAATTCACGACATTTCATAGTTTTAATATGATTTCATTTACATAAAAATATCAGAATCTGTGATATTGATTTGACCTATTCGCTCAACAACAGAACCGACAGTTCTCAAACCACAATTGATTCGTTGAACAAACAAGTTAAGAATCTGAATGCAAGGTGACACAAGGTATGTTCACGCGGTTCGGTAATCCCTAATCTGCGGAGTCTCAGTGGGGAGACTCGGCCCAATCAATGCACTAAGAATCTCAGGGAGTTCGCACAGAAGTTACAAAGCAAGGCAAGAACGGAAAATCACAGAATACATGCAAGATCTAACTCAGATCTAACAGAGAGATAAGTAAGAGAAGGAGTTTGGGATTCGGCCCCCAATAGGCTGTTGTAGCTTCAAGGCAGAAGCTACACTGAGAAACCAAGTCTTCAATCTTCAGAAATCACCACCCTAGGATCTCCGCAGAAGCACTTCAAGATCTCTCTCTCTCTTTCTCTGTGATCTCTCTCTTTTCTGTAATGAAATGCAATGAACGGCGAGCAAGAACTTAGGGCAAGCTTCTTCTTCACAGAGGCTTTATATATCTCGTCTTACCAGATGGCTCAAGTGGGCTTCGTCCACTTTGATCAACAGATACGGCCCAAACAAACACAGCCCAAGAACAATAGCCCAACTTACAGATATAATCCAATACCAGATTTTGTCTTCCAACCGGTTACCCGGGGTTGCAAAATTATCCGGTTTCAGACTTAATCTTAAAGCTAGAACTAAGTCCTAAACTATCTACCAATTCCTACACTTAAGCTTTGTTATACTAATGTGCAAACTACTTAGGTCATACATGAACTTAAGATTATAACACTTACAAATGCCCTCCTAATCCAAATTCCATTAACCTCACCCAAGAAATCCTAATGCATTGTTGAACTTTTCTCCCCATGTCATCGTTGACCCAATCTCACACCTCAGGTAACATCATCGATGTGAAGTGCATTCCTGCAGAAAACAAACTTGTTAGTAGCTACAATTTTGGTTCCAAAATCAGCAGGATTCACATCAGCTTTGATTTTCTTCACATCTATAACCTTATTCTCAACCAAATCTCGAATAAAGTGTAACCTTACATCAATGTGTTTGGTTCTCTCATGGTATACATGATCCTTACAGAGAAATAAAGCACCCTGGCTATCAGTATAAAGTATACGTAGATACTCTTTACCTTCAATCTCTTTCAGAATACCTTTCAACCATATAGCTTCTTTTGAAGCTTCAGTGGCTGCTATATACTCAGCTTTTGTGGAAGACAAATCCACAATGGATTGTTGTTGACTTTTCCAGGAGATACAATTACCTGCCTAGGTGTAATAGAAAGCAGTAGTGGATTTCCTGGTGTCCTTGTTACTCCCATGATCAGAGTCTACATATCCCTTCAACTCATTTCTGGAATCAAACTCAGAATAAACAAGACCAAGATTGTTAGTCCCATTAATATATCTAAGCATATACTTCATGGCAGCCCAATGTCTAGAACCAGGTCCAGACATGTATCTGCTAAGTACACTCACAGAGAAAGCCAAGTCAGGTCTAGTGCACAACATAGCATACATCAAAGAACCTACAGCTACATCATAAGGAACATTTTCCATAGACTTATGATCATCTTCAGTGACCACATATTCTTTCCTAGATAACTCCATATGCCCTCCTAAGGGAATTGGAGCTGACTTAGACTGAGACAGAGAGAATTTATCAAGCACCTTTTTCAGATAATCAGATTGTGAAAGAAACATGGTTTTATTTTCCCTATCTCGAACAATCTTGACACCTAAAATTTTCTGTGCAGGACCAAGATCCTTCATATCAAAATGTCTCTTTAGGTCATATTTCACACCAGCAATGACAACTTTGGAGCTACTGATAAGTAAAATATCATCTACATAGAGTAGAACATACAGAGGATGGGCAGACTTAGTGTTTTTAAAGTACAAGCAAGTATCATACTGACTTCTATGAAAACCCAAAGAAATCATACAAGCATCAAACTTTTGATTCCACTGTCTAGGTGACTGCTTAAGACCATAAATAGATTTATTTAATAAACACACATGACCAGGTTTATTTTTATCTATAAAACCCTTAGGTTGACTCATATGTATAGTCTCAATCAAATGACCATGTAAGAATGCAGTTTTCACATCCATCTGTTCAAGTTCCCAATCAAACACAGTAGTCATAGCAAGCAAAAGTCTCATGGTTTTATATTTCACAACTGGGGGAAAAATGTCATTATAATCCACTCCTTCTTTTTGAGTAAAGCCTTTGGCTACTTGCCTAGCCTTAAATCTAGGTGGATCAAGTAAAGAACTGCCCTCTTTTAGTTTGAAAATCCAATTAGAGTCAATGACCCTAGCTTTATCTGGTTTCTTAACTAAAGTCCAGGTATCATTAGCATGCATAGACTGTATTTCATCATTCATAGCTTTAAGCCACTCATTAGACTGTTTACAATGTATAGCTTGTTCAAAAGTGTCAGGTGTATAAGACTTCACAACATCAGCAACCATGAAAGAAACTCAACAATTTTGTTGTAGCTTTGAACTAAATTAACATTATACTTTCTGTTAGGAATCCTAGTTCTAGGTTCTCTATCCCTAACAAGTTGATAGTCAGCTAAATCATTCACAGCAGTATTAGGAGTACTAGTGTTAGAAGATTCAGCTATAGTATCAATGTTAATAGATGAGTTTTGAGAGTTACTTACTGCCCCACCTAATTGGTGAGGGTGCAGAGCAGCATGGTTGTCCTGGGTGTTTTCTTGAAGTTCATCATTTAAGGAATGCTCCATTCCTTCTTGAGAAGTTCCAGTCTCAGAAGACTGGATGCTGTGAGAGTGACCAATGTCAAACTCCTCCTCTTCAGCTTGTGGTGGATCATTGTTAGCATAAAACTAGGCTTGTGCAATCCAGGGAGAGCTCTCTTGAGTACTTGTAGGCTCAGCAGAGGGTGTTAGTATTGCTTTAAAATGAAAATCCTTCTCATTGAAGGTGACAGACCTGGAGGTAATTAAGATGTGCCAGGTCAGGTTTCCTGTTGGTCCACATCTCCTGAGGGGTTTTGAACCCTATCACAGAAGATGGTGACCTGTTAATGAGGTAGGCAGTTGTGACTACTGCTTCACCCCCACATAACACTTTTCATGCCAGAGCTAATTAGCATACATCTGGCTTTCTCAAGGAGTGTCTTGTTCGTCCTCTCAGCAGTTCCATTCTGTTGAGGGGTACCGGGCACAGTTAGGTGTCTTTTGACACCATTTAGCTTACAATACTCATTGGAAGAGGCATTACAGAATTCAAGACCATTATCAGTTTTTAAGCATTTGAGTTTATGACCAAATTGACTCTCAATCATGACTTTCTATTCTTTAAAATTTTCAAAAGCATCATTTTTAGCTTTGAGTAAGTAAATCCAAACTTTTCTTGAGTAGTGATCTATGAGAGATAGGAAGTAATTCCTACCTCCCACAGTTGCTACTTGAGCTGGACCCCATATATCAGAATGTACATATTCTAGGGGCCTAGCTGCCACATAAGAGGATTTACTGAAACTATGAGCAATTTTCTTTCCAAAAACACAATTCTCACAGAATTCTAGTTCAGAGGGTTTTTTATCAATCATGCCATGTTTAAACAAATGAATAAGGCCTCGATTTCCTATGTAACCAAGCCTAGAGTGCCAAAGTTTAGTGACTTCAGAATTATCACCCTTAATAGTATTAATGGAAACATTAATTTCAGGTGAAGCAATAGCATAGTAAAGCCCACCTTTCTTAATGCTTTTGATAAGAATAGTGTTATTTCTAATCACTTCCCTAACTCCATTATAAGTATTAATGTGACAGTTTAAGTCATCAAAGGCAGACTCAGATAGAAGATTTCTTCTTAAGTTAGGCACCCACCTAACATTTTGTAAGACTCTAATGAGACCATCATGCATGCTAAGTGGAACCTTTCCTACTCCTTTTATAGGTAAGGAAGTGTGATCACCTAACATGACCTCACCTCCATCAAACAGCTTTAGGGAGCAAAAATATTTCCTATGAGGGGTAGCATGCATAGTGCACCCTGAATCAAGGATCCAGGAGTCACTTTCAGACAAAAAGCTCATAACAAGAAGTTCAGAATCATACTGAGGGTTATCTTCTACTCCCTCCGTCCCATTATATAATTCTTGTTTTCCTAATCGGGTATCCAAAAAAATTCTTCCTACTTTTCTTTTATGTTTTTTGTCTTATTATACCCATCACATTCAATTACCCTCTCTTTCCTCATTTTTTACATCAAAACTCACACCAACTTACTTTTTATTTTCCCTCTCCTACATAAAAATTCACACACTCTCACATTCTCTCTCCTTCTCACTTTTTCTTTTCATAACCTTAATTTTTCTCGATAACGACAAACAGGAATTATATATCGGGACGGAGGGAGTAACACATTAGTGTGATTAGGCTTGTCTTTATTCTTTTCATCCCTTTTCTTTTTATGACAGTCAGAGGCATAATGACCCATCTTATTACAGTAGAAACACTTAACATTAGTAGTGTCCCTGTCATGTTGTTTTTCAGGTTTAGGTCTACCACCCTTACCTTTATGCTTATACTTGCCTTTAGTCATCATTACCTCATTCTTAGATTCAGTTCTAGTCTCAGATTTGGTGCCAATTTTAAGTTTGAAGACCTTAAGGGTCTCATTTTTCTTGAATTATGGACTCAGTTATCTTAGACAAGGTAAGTTCATCCCTACCATACTGAATTACATCTTTTAAGGTATCAAATTGACTAGGCAGAGAGTTAAGCAACAAAACAGCTTGGTGAGTTTCTTTTATCTCATCATCACATCTCTTAAGGTCTTGTGTCATTTTTAGAAAAACATCAAAGTTTTCTTGCACAGTGGAAGACACATCCATCTTAAAAGTAAACAACTTACACAATAAAGATATTCTACTAGGCAAAGATTTAGAGAGAAATATGGACTCCAGTCCATCCCAGAGAGCTTTAGGTTGAGTAAAACATACCACCTGACGAGCCACGTCGTCAGCTAACCTTATCATTATCTATGAGTGTGCAAGATCTTGCATGTCCTTCATTTCTGCACTGGTGATCCCAATTGGCCACTCCTCAGATACAACTTTGAAGCACTTCTCCCTAATCAGGATTGCCTTCATCTTCACTTTCCACATGGCAAAATCACTTTTGCCATCAAAGGGCTTGAGTCTTGCGTTGTCAGACATATCTTCTGTCAGACAAAGCACTTAGGTTAGACTCAGAATCAAGCTTGAGAAAAATAAAGAACTCAAGAAACAAGATTCAACACAAGAAACCCTAGGACTAGCTCGAATGCTTCAACAAACGAGAAACAAGAACTAGGAGTCAAATCAGATTGGCGCAGCGGAAGCAACCAAGAACATAATCAATATCAGAAGCACAAACCTGGCTCTGATACCAATTTGTGATATTGATTTGATCTATTCTCTCAACAACAAAACCGACAGTTCTCAAACCACAATCGATTCGTTGAACAAACAAGTTAAGAATCTGAATGCAAGGTGACACAAGGTATGTTCACGCGGTTCAGTAATCCCTAATCCGCGGAGTCTCAGTGAGGAGACTCGGCCCAATCAATGCACTAAGAATCTCAGGGAGTTCGCACAAAACTTACAAAGCAAGGCAAGAACGACAAATCACAAAATACATGCAAGATCTAACTCAGATCTAACAGAGAGATAAGTAAGAGAAGGAGTTTGAGATTCGGCCCCCAATAGGTTGTTGTAGCTTCAAGGAAGAAGCTACACTGAGAAACCAAGTCTTCAATCTTCAGAAATCACCACCCTAGGATCTCCGCAGAAGCACTTCAAGATCTCTCTCTCTTTCTCTGTGATCTCTCTCTTTTCTGTAATGAAATGCAATGAACGGCGAGCAAGAACTTAGGGCAAGCTTCTTCTTCACAGAGGCTTTATATATCTCGTCTTACCAGATGGCTCAAGTGGGCTTCGTCCACTTTGATCAACAGATACGGCCCAAACAAACACAGCCCAAGAACAATAGCCCAACTTACAGATATAATCCAATACCAGATTTTGCCTTCCAACCGGTTACCCGGGGTTGCAAAATTATCCGGTTTCAGATTTAATCTTAAAGCTAGAACTAAGTCCTAAACTATCTACCAATTCCTACACTTAAGCTTTGTTATACTAATGTGCAAACTACTTAGGTCATATATGAACTTAGGATTATAACATTTACAGAATCTATACAGAGAATAAATATGGACACTTAGCGACGATAACCACATCATCATCATTATATCAGAATCTATACAGAAAATAAATATGGACACTTAGTGACGATAACCACATCATCATCATTAGAAGCACTTCTCCGTTTAGATGAAGAGGAAGCTTCGGCCAATAAAATTGATGACTCCATGAAGAAAAACATTACTTTAACTAAAATTTAAATTTGTCAATTGCATCAAGGACCCATGCAACAGTACCATCTCCACTACAGATAAGAACTATAAAGCTTTGCACATTGATGAATAATTACAATACATCTTCACGGTCCTGATACGAAATCAGTTCAAACACCCATTAAGTACATTGTCATTATCAGTTAACTCAAGCAAGTGAGAACTCAAAGAAAAGGAAGATTTGGACTTGCAATTAGAATGACTAAAGTGCAGAATTCAAAAGCATGTTAAGTCACCTCCTAAGAGACGATCCATTGTGGGCGTCACTCTTGGCATTGATGAAAATCAGAAGAGGCATTGCACCTTTCGAAAGTCCACCAATTTGTATTTCTTTAATTGACCGTACGTAAGTGGTCCACTCTTCTGAATATGATAACGCAGTTGATTCAATAGGCACATTATGTTAATATGAAACATTAGGGAGTCACCTAAAATAAGCAATTTGCCAAAATGGCCCACCAATTCCACATCCTACATTCAGCACCTATATATCATTAGCAAACCCTGAATAAAAACTTGAGGAAATATAACATGTTATAAAAAACAAAGCATCAACATGTAGAAAAGAAACAGACCCAACATAGCAGAGCTCCACTCAGCCCACAGTTTTGAGTTTCTGATCCTACTATCTTATTTTAATTCTAAATCCTACTATCTTACTTTCCTTTCAAATATTCAACTGCTCTTGGCGTATAATTTGAACCATAGCTTTGAGTACCATATCCAAGTTGGCCTGCCTTAATGCATCCCCAAGTGTAGTTCACCAGAATCAGACACTGCAGCAGTGTGTTTATTTGCGGCAGAGGCTAAATACACTGGAATTGACGGATTGACGGGTGGAATGACCACTTTGCAGCGCGGAGCTTAGCTCCGCGCTGCACTTAATACCGTCTCATACCTCACGAATTCTGCATTCGTGAGGTTTTCTTAAAAAAAGATCGGTTTTTGAAAACTTTAAAAAACTCAGAAATTCACAATTCATGGGCTTTGAAACTTCAAAGAGCTCACGAATTCACAATTCGTGAGCTTTGAAACTTAAAAAAACTCACGAATTGTGAATTCGTGAGCTTTGAAACTTAAAAAAACTCACGAATTCACAATTCGTGAGCTTTGAAACTTGAATTCAGCTTTAAAACTTCAAAAAGTTTGAAACTTTAAAAATTCAAAAAAAATAAAAAATAAGTCCACGAATTCTGAATTCGTGGACTTTGCGCGGAGCTGAGCAACGCGCGGAGTTAACCTCGTGTCAGACTGTGTCTGACACGAGTGCAATAAGCCTTTCCGTTATTTGCTGCAGCAACAACCACTATCTTCACCTTAAGGGAGCTCACTCTTCAAGGAGTGGGTTGGGTATCAATGGAAGTGTAACCAAGTTGGCCCTCTGCGAAAAACAACATCAACATGAAACCAAATATATGTGTTTCAAATTTAAAAAATGTATTTCATTTTAAGTCTCATAATCATTCAACAAATCCAATATATGTACAGGAAACAAAGTCCATCCAATGACCAACACAGAAGGTACATATCTTAATATATGTACATTGTACACAATAGCACATACAAAAAAAAAACTGCTTATTAAAACATCGGTTGATATACCTCTATTGGATCCCCAAATGAAAACTTCCCCCGATTCTGTTGCAATGGTGTAATGTTTAGCAGCAGCAACTACCCTGACCCGACGGGCACCCAGACCCGATATTACTTGTCTGGGAGTAATTACTGCAGTTGTCCACTGCAAAAAAATGAAATGTCAAAGAGTATATGTTTTATAGTGACTATATATATTTTTGATCTTGCAAATTTGCTAGCATCTGAAACCCAGAATATAATCTGTAAGGTAATAGTTTGAGATCAAGTGGTATGTTGCTCTATGGATTAAAAGTTTAAATGAAATGTTTCTATTTAAATAAGCTAGTGGGACTTATTATTGCAACAAATCAAGAGTGGTTGGTGGGTGGCTGTTTTGAACATTATCCCGTCATAGTAATGGGCTTTACTCTTTACATCTTCTGGCTCGTCCATTGAAGCCACTCTTTCCAGGAGAGCTTTTCCTTCAATCAACTTACCCTATCAAATAAAAACTGAAGAATAAAAAATTTGTTTTAATGATCTTAGAAAACAATAAAAATGACATTTTACCTGTCTGTATAACCAACACCACCCCACAGTAATGCCTAAATGAGAAGATCAGCATCCTCATTTGAGACACAGTTGGTATCCTTATACCAAACACAATTGGAAAAAAAGAAGAAGAAACAAACCTATTAGAAACAAAATAAAAGAAACTTAAAGATTCTGCAGATATCTTCATATCATGTTTTGCAGTGCAATCACTGTGCAGGTATCCTTATATCAAAGAGAAAAGGCAAAAAAAGGAACAAACATCACACACGTAACCGGAACCCGACAAAATAATGGTTTTTTCAATATCACATAAATAAATACTCCCTCCGTCCCGGTATATAATTCTGTTTCATTTTTGACACTATTTACCTTTTAATACATTTTGTCGTATAACTTTTAATATGTAAGAACAAACATAGTTATATGGGGTCTTGTATGATTCGTCTTGATGAGTACTTTAACATATCAAAATTTTAGAATTTTTTATTAACATATAGTTAGAGATATTAACGATACAAAATATATCTCGACAAATGTTAAAAGTGAAAGAGGAATTATATTATGAGAGGGAGGGAGTACTTGATTTAAGCAGCTTAAAGATATGAATGATCGGTTCGATTTAAAAGCTACCTCTTCACTGGCAGGAGTCAACGTAACATGTGAATACGTCAATGCAGCTTTGGGAGAAGAAATATCTTCAGCTTCAGAACCGGACTCGACAGTAGCGGTGTCACTTCCCCGTCTGAGTTGCTTTAAGAAATAAGATTAATATAATACGTGTATAAATAGTGTAAAGAAAGCTAGTTAGCTTTAATTGCATTACACGGAGATTATTAGTTTACCACTGGATAATGAGGCTTCACATAAGCAATTACTTTTCCTTCACTGTTCATAATTTTGGTCTAACGTGTCATGCTTCACCATTAAGCACTATCTGCATGGATGCACATGGAAAGAACTAAGGTACATGGGGGAATATTAGAGAAGAATTTAAAGTTGAATTAAGAAACCTTTAATATTTCAGGATTCTTCCAAGGTCCTTTATCTGACTTTAGGCATCCTGCTTCATGTGCACACGTACAAGGATGACAACCAAAATCAATCGTCGAAATCACAAAGAGGCGTTAAGGGAAAATGCAAGAGGGAAGTCAAAATGAATGCAAAAGAAGTTCAATTTACCCAGGAATGATGTTTACTCTCATATGCAATCAAGTTCACCACATAATTTGATCATCTAATGAACAAAACAATGTCAGTTAAGAAAAATATCGCATATATAACCTCTGTCTTTGAGAGCGGGAAACATCTTCTTCTTTGCAAGATCACCAGAGAACCAGAGGCACCAAAAGCAACAATGGAAGAAGTCAATGGTCTCAGACCTGATATGGCTTTTGCTGTGAGTGTTTTAAGTAGATTCATGTCAAACCCTGGTGCTGATCACTAGACTGTTATAAAGTATACCCTGAGATATATATGTGGTACCAAGGACTTAGGATTAGTGTTTTCTGAGAATACTAGTAGAGATGAGTTACATGGATTTGTAGATTTTGATTTTTCTAGTAATAAAGACACTAGGAAGTCTACTACTTCTTATTTTTACACTTGGGCTGGAAACTGTATATCTTGGAAATCTCAACAACAGTCCGTGGTTGCTTTATCTTCTACAGAAGCTGAGTACATTGCAGCTACTGAAGCAGCTAAAGAAGCTACTTGGTTAACAGGGATTTTGAATGAAATTCAGTCTGTTAATTATGTTCCTACTTTACACATTGATAGTCAAAGGGCCTTGTATTTGTGTAAGGATCCTGTGTATCACGAAAGATCCAAACACATAGATGTGAGGCACCATTTCATTCGTGATAAAGTAGAGAAGAAGGAAATTGTAGTTAGAAAGATTAAGTGTGATCTTAATCCTGCTGATTATGGTACCAAAATTGTGACAGCTGATAAGTTTGCATTTTGCAGGGACTATCTTCATATCTGGGATGTTCCTTGATGAGTGCTGAAGTGTGCATTGGTCGACGATGGTTGGTAGTTGCAAATCTGCTCCTTTCTCAACAAATAACTGTGTTCTACAGTTAGAGTTAGGCTTTGTAAAGGTGTTGGAAATTAAGAGGGCATATTGTAAGGGTAATTTCCATTAGTTTGGTTATTAGCCATTTATCAGATCACTTGTACTTAGGCTTACTTAGGAACTCGTTTATGTTGTAATGGGCTTGTGTTGGTCCAGTAGAAGGATAGGCCCATATCTGTAACAAATGCCCAAGACTCGACCCGACCCGCTTGGAGGAAACCGGGGCTCCGCGTGTCTTGTTAGAAGCTTTGGTATATAAGCTTCTAACCCTATTCTCTCGCCTCACTTCTTACCTGCTTCGTCAATGTTCATCTGAGAAAGAGAGAGAGAGATCTGAGAGAGTTCTTGAGGGAGATCAACGTTGGCTTGATTCTTCTTCTTCGCCGAAGCAAATCTCTTGCAGTTGGTAGTCCAAGCTTGAAGACGGTGGTCTTGGCTAGTGGAGAAGCTCTGAGATCGCGACCTCGGGTGCTCAGTGGGGGCTAGGGTTCGAAGTCTTGCTGGTGACTGCGAAAGGGGGTTCTTCTATCTCTTGCTTGCATCTTGTTTCTGTAGTTGTAAGCCTTTTTGTTTGGATCTGTTATACGTTGTATGCTCTCTGTAAGACTTTCACCTTTACATAGTGGATTTGGCTTCCTATCTTGAGGCCACGGGGATGTAGGCGGAGTCCGAACCTCGTTAACATTTCCCTGTGTTCTTAAGATTACTTGTGTGTATTCTTGGTTTGATCTGTCATCAATCCATCTCACAGATTGGTATCAGAGCCAGGTTCCCTCGTTCTGTGTCTTTCTGGATCTTGTGTGATCTTAGAAGTTCATTTCTAGGGATCTTTGGTGCTTTGATTGATTTCTAGTATTTTGCTTCCGCTCAGTTATTGTTGACTGATCTTCCCTTGACTTGCATGTAGGTTTTGCTAGGTCTTTTGTGTAGGATCTAGTCTACTTGCTTTGTAACTTGGGATAACTTGGTGATATTCCTATTACTAAGGCTATCTGAGTAGTTACCCGAGGATTTTCTTGGTTTATTGTGTTAATTCAAGAATTACTGAAGTGCTTTATCTTGTTTTGTCTACTAAAAAGTACCTGACTAACTAGTGTGTTGATTCAGGTACCATGGCCGACAATAACATAAGGATGAAGCCATTTGATGGAACCACTGACTTTGCAATGTGGCAAGTGAAGATGAAAGCCATATTGATCAAGGAAAAGGTGTCTAAAGCCATTAAAGGTGATTATATGGCTGAGACTTCAACTGCTAGGCAGCTGGAGATGGATGAAATTGCCCATTCAGAAATCATGATCAGATTGTCTGATGATGTTGCTCGACAGGTGGTAAATTCAAAACTACTAAATCTCTATGGGAAGGTTTAGAATCTCTTTACTTGACTAAGTCCATGCCCTCTAGGATATCTTTACTGTGCAGATTATTTACCTATAAAATGGATTTGAATCTGACCTTGAATGATAACTTAGATAAGTTTCTTAGGATGACTCAGGACTTAGAAAGATGTAATGAGAAAATTGAAGAGAATCACCAAGTTGTTATTCTTCTTAACTCCCTGCCTGCTCAGTTTGACAACTTTAAAGATGTTATTCAGTTTGGAAATGAATCTTTAACTAAACACAAGATCATTGAGTCCTTAACTAAAAAGAATGAAACCCTAAAGGTATTTAAGGGTAAAAACTCTGACAAGAAAGTTGATTCTAAAGCTGAGGTGTTGATGGTTAATGGCAAAAATAAGAAGAATTTTAAGCAGTATAAGGATAAGAAGAAGGAGTCCTTAGGATCCAATAATGGTAATGATAAGAAGAAAACTTGCTTCTATTGTAGCAAAGTAGGACATTTTATCAAAGATTGCCATAAAAAGAAAAAGGATGATGCCAATAAATCTGGAAATGATAACACTGCTGCTGTGTTTGAATATGAGGAATACAATGATTGTAAATTACTGATGTGCTCTGATTCTCCTCTGGATGATGATTGGATACTTGATTCTGGATGTATCATGCATGCTACTCCTAATAAATCTTGCTTTAGCTCTCTAGTTGAATCTTATGGGGGTAAAGTGATGTTAGGTGATCATAGTGCTTTGATAATTAGAGGGATAGGTAATGTTCCCTTATGTATGCATGATGGTGTGGTTAGGACCTTACAGAACGTTAGGTGGGTACCTGACCTTAGGAGAAACTTGCTATCTGAGTCAGCCTTGGATGATCTTAAGTGTAGAATTGTCACTCAAAATGGAATAAGAGAAGTTATTAAAAATGGGACTACTCTTATAAAGGGAATTAAGAAAAGTGCTTTGTATCATGTTGTCATTTCACCTGAATTAAATCTCTCAAGTTTTGATAATAATAATCTTACCTTAGAACAAACCAAGGTGTGGCATAGCAGAATGGGGCACATTGGTAATAAAGGCCTAAACCATTTACATAAGCTTGGTTTAATTGATAAAAAAACCCTGTGATTTGAGTTTCTGTGAAGACTGTATTTTTGGTAAAAAGACTAATGATTCATTTGCTAGATCTTCCTTTGTTGCTAGTGCTCCTCTTGAGTATGTGCACTCTGACCTATGGGGTCCAGCACAGGTAAGCACAGTAGGAGGTAAGAGATACTTTATTTCTTTCATTGATCATTATTCTAGGAAAGTTTGGCTTTATTTACTTAGAACTAAGGATGATGCCTTTAATGCTTTCAAAAACTGGAAAATATCAGTAGAAACTCAAACTGGTAAAAAACTTAGATGTCTTAGGACTGACAATGGTTTAGAATTTTGCAATCATGAGTTCAATGAATATTGTCACCAAATGGGAGTGAAAAGACACTTAACGGTGCCTGGAACTCCTCAACAAAATGGTACTGCAGAAAGAATGAATAGAACATTGCTTGAGAAAACTAGATGCATACTAATTAGCTCAGGAATGAAACATTCATTTTGGGGTGATGCAGTTATGACTGCTTCCTATCTCATTAATAGGTCTCCTTCCTTTGTCATTAACTTTAAAACTCCACAAGAGATGTGGATGGATAGAAAACCTAGTCTATCACACTTAAAAACTTTTGGTTGCACAGCTTACTCTCAAATTTCTCAAGGTAAGCTGAAACCTAGAGCCATTAAGTGTGTGATGCTAGGATACCCAGAGGGTGTAAAAGGGTACAAGTTACTTGTTACAACCTCATGGACTAAAGGTTATAGTGTCAAGGAGTGTTACCTTTAATGAAAAAGATTTTCATTTTAAGAATAATCTAACTGCTGCTACCAAGGTGACAGGTACCTCAGAAGATAGTGATGGAGATGAAGCTCCATCAAGACATTTCTACACTCCCACCGAGCCACTGCCCCCAGATGAAGAAGAATTTGACATTGGTCAACTGTCCCTCAGTCAACATGAGTCAAATGAAGGAACAAGTGAAGAGATGCCTAGCTCAAGGGAGACAGATGTCAATAGCTCAAGAGGGCAGGAAACAGAAAGTGGTGAAAGAAATGGTGCAAATAACAATGCACAACAATTAAGGGGAGGAGAAAACAGGGAAGAAACTTCTAACTCTTCTAGTTCTAATATTTTCAAGTCTTCTGATATGCATAATGTGAATGACAATGTGGTGTCTGAACCTTTAACTGAAATGCATGACTTAGAAAATTATCAATTAGCTAGGGATAGAGTTCCTAGGGTGAAGATCCCTAATAAGAAGTTTGCTTCTAATAATGTTGAGCATGTTATCTTGGTTGTTGTCGGCTTAGTTGACTATGCCTTCATAACTGCAAATGTGATTGATGACTCCTTTACCCGTGACACTTATGAGCAAGCCATGAAATGCAAAAATGCTAATCTGTGGATAAAAGCTATGCAGGAAGAAATTGAATCCATGAAAATTAATAAGACTTGGACCCTTGTCCCTAAACCAGACAAAGCCAAACTTATTGATTGTAAGGGGATTTATAAGATTAAAAATGGTAACAGTAAGATGGATCCACCTAGATTTAAAGCTAGGCTAGTAGCTAAGGGTTTCACCCAAAGAGAAGGGGTGGATTACAATGACATTTTTGCACCTGTTGTCAAGTATAAAACTGTGAGACTATTACTTGTTATGTGTGCTGTGTTTGATTGGGAGTTAGAACAAATGGATGTTAAAACAGCCTTTTTACATGGGGACTTAGATGAGACTATTTACATGAAACAGCCTAAGGGCTTTACTGATGTGAAAAATCCTGATCATGCTTGCTTATTAAATAAATCCATTTATGGGTGGTTGAAACAATCACCTAGACAATGGAACCTAAAATTTGATGCCTGCATGAAAAAATTGGGTTTTCATAGGAGCAGTTATGATACTTGCTTATATTTCAAAAATGTGAATTCTATTTCTCCTGTGTATGTTCTACTTTATGTGGATGATATTCTTATGATGAGTAACTCTAAAGTGACTATTTCTGGTGTTAAAAGAGATCTTAAGATGCATTTTGATATGAAAGATCTTGGTCCTGCTCAAATGATTCTTGGAGTTAGGATTCTTAGGGATAGAAAGAAGAAAATGATGTAGTTATCTCAGAAAGACTACTTGAAAAAGGTCTTAGACAGATTTAACATGGAAAATTCTAAACCTACTTATATTCCCTTAGGAAGTCACTTAGAATTCAGTAAGGATAGTTGCCCCACCAGTCAAGAAGAAATTGATAAAATGTCTAGTGTACCCTATGATGTTGCTATTGGTTCTATTACGTATGCAATGCTGTGTACCAGACCTGATATGGCTTTTGCTGTGAGTGTTTTAAGTAGATTCATGTCAAACCCTAGTGCTGATCACTGGACTGTTATAAAGTATACCCTGAGATATATATGTGGTACCAAGGACATATGATTAGTGTTTTCTGAGAATACTAGTAGAGATGAGTTACATGGATTTGTAGATTTTGATTTTTCTAGTAATAAAGACACTAGGAAGTCTACTACTTCTTATTTTTACACTTGGGCTGGAAACTGTATATCTTGGAAATCTCAACAACAGTCTGTGGTTGCTTTATCTTCTACAGAAGTTGAGTACATTGCAGCTACTGAAGCAGCTAAAGAAGCTACTTGGTTAACAGGGATTTTGAATGAAATTCAGTCTGTTAATTATGTTCCTACTTTACACATTGATAGTCAAAGGGCCTTGTATTTGTGTAAGGATCTTGTGTATCACGAAAGATCCAAACACATAGATGTGAGGCACCATTTCATTCGTGATAAAGTAGAGAAGAAGGAAATTGTAGTTAGAAAGATTAAGTGTGATCTTAATCCTGCTGATTATGGTACCAAAATTGTGACAGCTGATAAGTTTGCATTTTGCAGGGACTATCTTCATATCTGGAATGTTCCTTGATGAGTGTTGAAGTGTGCATTGGTCGACGATGGTTGGTAGTTGCAAATCTGCTCCTTTCTCAACAAATAACTGTGTTCTACTTGTGCGGGTTTAGTTTTGCAAAATCAAGGGTTTCCCTTTGTGAACATCGCATCCTTCAGCCTCTTCCCAACGGGGCCCTCATCCTTGACCGTAACCCTAAGATTTGGATCCTCATCAGTGTTCTCATCGGCGAGATAGGGGATTTCGACAACTCCTTCGACCTTGAGCAGAGACTACCCTTGTCGTCCTTGGCCAAGCCTTCCCATGGAATTGAAAGGCTGAGCTCGTAGCCAGGGATGATTTTCCCCTTTCGAATGTTGACATAGGCTTCGCCGTCGACTTTATCGACTTTTCTTACCATGATATGTAGGCCGCCTTCGCCGGAGAGAATTGGGAGGTCGGCGAGGAGCTTGGTGAGCTGGGATCGTGACCAGTCGATACAGTTAGTCTCCGCCCAGTGCCAGTTGTGGACGTTGGTGTTTAGAAAATTTAGGGAAACAACATGAGAAAATAAGGTGCGGAAAGCAGACAAAAAACGTAGAATGAAAAGCCCGAAAAATTAATGGAGAGAAGGTAGATCAGAGAGATGCCCACAATAGGAGTATGAGGTTGTTTGATTTAGGGTTTTTTAATTAACAGTGGCAAAATGTATGAAAGGTGAGGCAAAAATGGAGAAGGAGGTGAGGAGGATTAGAAAGAGGCGGAGATGAAGGCGGCAAAGCGGTGGTCAGGATGAAGGAAGCGGAGATGGAGGAGGACTGGAGGAGGTGAGGAGGAAGGAGTAGAAACATGAGGCAGCAATAATGACGGTAATAAATTGTAATTGTTAGCAATAGCTGAAAATAAAGAAAATGAAATGTATAATGAAAATCAACAACAATGAAAACAGGACCAAAAAAGGAAAAATGAAAGTAAATGAAACGGGCCCCAGTACCGTTTTCATTTACTTTCGGCCAAGAACGACTAACTTTTATATATATATATATATATATATATATATATTAAGACTAAACCCGGGACCCCGCGCTTCGGGCGGGGCAATTACGGATTTCGTATACAGCTTAATGTTTTTAAATATATGTCCTAAAATAAGATTGAGGATAATCATATTAGAAATCTTCTAATATTGCATGTAATATCAACAAAGTTAATTAAGGATTTCTTATACGGTTCAACGTTGTTAAATATATGTCCCAAAATTATATTGAGACTAATAATATCTGCAATCATCTAATATTGCATGTAATATCAACAAAGTTAGATTTATAAACGTAATCAATCAAGAAAATGACAAAAACATAATGATTTTAGGGGTAAGAAATAAAAGAAATGGGACCTACATCATTAATTAGTACTAATTACCATTACTTTCTGGTAAAACCAACCAACTTTTATATATATATATAGATAGACGAGACTTTTTGGACCCGCGCTACGCACGGGTTTTACGACCTATAATACTTCATAATAAGGCGTTGCAGAATCGAAGGGTAGAAGATGATGATATGTTTCATACAGATCCATTATAGACATGTGTTGGTGGGTCAAAATCATCATTTGGGCGACATATTCGTAACGTAGGAAAGAAATGGAAAAAGAAAAAAATCTAGAAAAAGATAAATTAGAAACAGAGAATTAAATGCAGTGTCATTAATTTGGGGAACCCTTAAGGTTAAAGTATACTAGACTTTTTGGGCCCGCGCTACACGCGGATTTTCGGCCTATAAAACTTCATAATAAGGCGTTGCGAAATCGAATAGTAGAAAATGATGATATTTCCATACAAAACCATTATAGACATGTGTTGGTGGGTCAAAATCATCATTTAGACGACATATTTGTAAACGTAAAAAAGAAATGAAAAAAGAAAAAAATCATGAAAATAATAAATTAAAAACAAAGTTAATTTTATAGTAGTATATTAAGATTAAGATATAGAGAGATAATGTGAAAAGCAGGTTTACTTCTATACAAGTTTTCTTCTCTAGAAGATTTGTACAGCTATAACTTCGTGTAATTATTGCTTCCTGCAGGTTTTCTTCTCTTTACTTACCCAACGAGGAGGCTATTTGCACTGCTTTTTGTTGCAGGTTTAAATTCGCGCGGAGCTAGGGGTGGCGCGGAGTTTGACTTCACGCGGAGTTACGGAATGGGCGGATTTATAATCCGCCATAATACTTAAAAATTTTGTAAAAAATTAGGCTGAAAAGCTGGCAAATCCTAAATCCGCCCGCTTTTTAGCTTTGAAAAGCGAGTGGATAAAGCTGGCGAATTGTAAATCCGCCGGGTCGTTCGGAGCGAAGCTCAGCTCCGCGCGGAGCTCAGATTCGCCGGAAAATCAGAACGGTCATTCGACCTGATTTCCCGTCCCATCTGAGTGCAAATAGGATCCGCCTTACCCAAACACCATGATCAATATCTCTTCCCTTCCCTTCCCAAAATAAAAGCTCGTTGTAGTCGATTTTCAACCATCCACATGAAGTGGAGACATGAAGGAAAGGCAAACAAGAAGAACCAGAAGCAGACGCCCAGAAACACCACGCAAAGATTCTTTCCAGGTTACAGATAATGGTTGCACCATTTCCGCCTTCAATTCCAAACTCAGCCCTAAAATTAAATTTTGCTGCGTCTTTCATGTGTCTTAGGACTGATTTTAGTTAGTATTTGATTTCTCCTATGGAGATGGAGGTGCCTACAAGTATTCTCAGTTGATTGCGGTTTTACCACACTTGATTTACTCTTTGGTTGATATAATAATAAGACATCTGTTACAGATTAAATGTGAAAGTTGTTAAAACACGTGCAAAGCACGTGAGCAGCTTATAACAGATTGTAACAAGATGTCACGCGCAAAGCACGTGATCATCGTCTTAGTTAAATAGGGGCTTTTAGTTGTTGAGTTGGTTATCCAGAAATTGTAAACTCTTCCCCCTTTCCTCTCTAATGAAATCCAAATCCTGAATTGGAGTTCCTCTCTGTGTTCGATTCTTGTTCTTCTTTCCCCAAGAATCCGCGCGTGAGGTTAGAATTTGTTGTTTTGCAAACATCAGATTCTTATGTTCGTTTAGTTCGTTTATCAATCCTGAATTACGTTAACATTGGTATCAGAGCCAGGCACTGGCACCTGTGTGGCGATGGGAGAAACAAGGTCGCAAGCAATGTTGAAGGAATCAACTTCGCGAGAGGTAGAAGAAGCGGTCACTGGCAAGATCGTGGATCTGATGGACGGTCGTCTTTCGCAATTAGATGAGCAATGGAAAGAACGATTCACGAAGATGGATGAGAAGTCTGATGGTAGAATAGCTGAGGTATTTGAAGCTATACGACTTCTTTCTGTGGGAATGGCTGGCTCTTCGAGAGATCAAGAACGTTTGTCGCCAAATTTCACTCAAGAAGCCACTACAGGAAGAGGAACGCAAGATCGATCACCAATTTTGCAAAGGCAAGATGGAATCCCTCTTCGCAGTGGACCACCTGTGGACACAACCATGGCAAGGAATCAATTTCAACCTAACTATTCAGGTTTGACTCGATTAGCTAAATTGGATTTTCCTCGATTTAGTGGAGATAAGGTCAAGGAATGGTTGTTTAAGAGTGAGCAGTTCTTCTTATTGGATAGAACACTAGAGGAATTGAAAATTTTATTAGCTTCTATGCATTTTGATGGCCAAGCTGCTAGTTGGCATCAATCGATTAGTTTGTTTGTTCATGGGGAATTTGGGAGTTGGAAATAGTATAAAGATTTGCTTGTAGAAAGATTTGGTGCAATTCTTGATGATCCAATTGTTGAGTTAAAGAATTTGCAGGAAACAGATGGTATTGTAGAGTATCATGGTAAATTTGAGTTGATTAGAACTAGAGTGGAATTGCCTGAGGAATACTTGGTGAGTGCTTATCAAGCAGGGCTTAGGTTGGATACTCAGATGCATGTGCGTATGTTTCAGCCATCAACTGTGAGGCAATGTTTGATGCTCGGTAAGTTGTATGAGTCAGCTCATCCTAAGAAGCCTTTTGTGAGTGGTGGTTCATTCAGGAATCAAAGCACATGCACTAAGCACATTCCTTTCCAAAAGAAAGAGGGAATCCTGGAGGGAAAGCCAACAGGGTTAACAAGGTCTGGAGAATCAGTGGGCAAGAAGTTCTTGAGTCAAGAGGAAATGAGTGATAAAAGAGCAAAGGGTTTGTGCTACTTCTGTGATGAGAAGTATACACCAGGTCATTATTTGAAGCATAAAAAGACACAGTTGTATATGCTAGATCTGGAAGAAGAGGAGGAGTATCTGGCGTCTGAGAAGGAGCCAGAGGAGATTGAAGAGGAGAAAATGGAGATCTCAGTCAATGCAGTGGCAGGTGTATCTGGTTACAGGACTATGAGAGTTAGAGGATTGCATGGCAAGAAAAGCATCTTCATTCTCATTGATTCAGGGAGTACACACAACTTCTTGGACAAGAAGATGGCTGAGAGGCTAGGCTGTAGAATGAATCCTGTAGGAGTGACCAAAGTGACAGTGGCTGATGGAAGTTCCTTGGCAGTGGAGGCTAAAGTTGAGAATTTCACTTGGAAATTCCATGATCATTGCTTTAAGGCAGATGTGATGGTCATTCCATTAGGGTGTTGTGATATGGTTTTGGGGATACAGTGGTTGGAAACATTGGGTCCTGTGATGTGGGACTTCAAGAAATTGGCCATGGAGTTTCGAATTGCTTCAAGAAGGATAGTGCTCCATGGTATTCAGAATGGGTCTGTCAGAGAAGCAAGGGCTAAACAGATCAATAAGGATATAGAAAGCAATGCTCAGATAGCTTTGATTTGTGTGGACCAGAAGCATAGTGAGGAGGAGAGAGTTCAGTTTAATCTGTTGGAGACATCATCCACACATGAGAAGCAGCCACAGGTGATTAAGGAATTGATGCTAGAGTTTGATGATATTTTTTGAGGAACCAACTGCCTTACCTCCATCTAGACCTAACCATGACCACAAAATTCCAGTGTTAGAGGGAGTGAGTCCCATTAACCAAATACCTTACAGGTATGTTGTGCAACAGAAGGATGAGATAGACAAAATGGTCAAGGAGATGTTGGAGGCTGGTATAATCCAAAATAGTTCAAGTCCCTATGCCCAGGGCCGTTCCTGACAATTTTGGGGCCCTGCTACAACTCGTACCTAATAAATAGAAGAAATATAAATTTTAAAAATAACAAGTATTTTATTACATATTATTAAAGCATGTTTAATTGCTTAAAATATGTGTCTTTGAATGTTGACGGAGGAACATATGGCTGAGAATACGTGTCTTTGAATGTTGACGGAGGAACATATGAAAACCCAAATTTTTATAACAATTTTTTTTTATATATAACAAAAATTGGAGAGGAGTATTCATTGTAAACTAATTGTGCTTGTAAGATATTAAATGTATATTTTTGAATTGAAAATCAACAATAATTGGAAGAATTGAGACTTATTTATAGAAAAAGGTTTGAATTTGGACAAAGAGAGGTAAAAATAAACACTTATTTACACTTACTTTAGGAATTTGGGCATATTAATTTTGGAATTATAAATAAAAAAAACATATAATGGACCTAATATTAAAATATGGGGCCCCAAAATTTCGGGGGCCCTGTTCGGGCACCCACATTTAACATGCCTAAGCCCGGCGCTGCCTATGCCTCACCTATAGTCTTAGTCAAGAAGAAAGATGGTTCTTGGAGACTATGTGTAGACTATAGGAAGTTGAATGCATCAACAATTAAGGATAGGTTCCCTATTCCTTTGATAATAGACTTGATGGATGAGCTAGGTGGATCTCAGGTATATTCTAAAATAGATTTGAGAGCTGGATATCACCAAGTAAAGATGCATCATGAGGATGTTCGCAAGACAGCTTTCAAGACTCATAGTGGACACTATGAGTATTTGGTTATGCCATTTGGCTTGACAAATGCACCTTCTACATTCCAACATCTCATGAATTCAGTCTTCAGGGAATTTCTCAGGAAGTTTGTTTTGATATTTTTTGATGACATTTTGATCTACAGTGCAAATATGGATGATCATATATAGCATTTGAGGGTTGTTTTTGATACAATGAGACAGAATAAGTTGTTTGCTAAGGCCAGTAAGTGTGCTTTTGTTGTGGATAGAGTTGAGTACTTGGGTCACTTTATTTCAGCTACTGGTGTGTCTACAGATCCTCAGAAAATTATTGCAGTGAAAGAATGGCCTACACCTAGAAACATTAAACAATTGAGAGGGTTTCTAGGCCTTGCGGGCTATTATAGAAGGTTTGTAAGGAATTTTGGCACAATTGCTAGACCTTTGAGCCAATTGTTAAAGAAGAATGGTTTTGAGTGGTCAAAAGACACTGAGATTGCATTTGAGTCACTGAAAACTGCTTTGTGTGAGGCACCAGTCCTAGCTTTACCAGATTTTGCTAAGGGGTTTGTGCAGGAAGGGCATCTTAAAGGGAGACAGTTGCATTTGTCAGTGTATGAAAATGGTTTGCGACCTCAGTGGTTTCCTTCTCCCTCATTTTTTGACTTGCTCCCTCCACTCTACTCTTTTGTTTCTTATTTTGTGCGCAAACGACAATCGAAATCAATCTGTCTTCCTAATCATATTATGTAAACATATAAGATGCTTAGTAATTTCATACTCCAATCAGATTATAAGCAACGTAAACAAAATTCCAAGTCACAAAATCAACAAATCTAACAAAAAGAATTGACAAAAATGAGGGACCAATTGAGCAATAGCTGGATTGGACCATTTACTACCTACAACTATGTTTGGACAAAAATAAATAACAAATCGAATCTTCTCTAAGAGCTGATATTCACTAACTTCAGAGCTCAAACTTTTTTCAATTATTCATCAAAACAACAAACCCAACCTACATTTTTGTCAATAGAGGCTTAGCATTCAAATGATCTAAGGTAAATAAAAAGAAAATTGTTGCAATACCTTTTATGTTTTAACCCTCAAATCAAATAGACCTTTCTACAAATCACTTTGAGGGTATAAAATTATATTTCAAAGTTAATGAAACTTATCTATCAAAATCCAGTATAAAAGGAGTGTGTATATGTCATAATTCAGAAAGCTATTAAATATTAAAAATGAAAAATAAAAATGAGATACTCACTCTTTGCTTCTCGAATCTTTTGGAATAACAATTATAGGGGCATCAAATGAAAGATCCAATTTTACTGCAGAAGCCCCATCCATTCCACATTTTTGAATGAACCATTCAAGACCAATTTTGTCAAACAGTTTGTTCACTTCCTCGGTATGGGGTGTTGCGAGTCCCATGAAATAGGCAGTAAACTGAAGAGGAGTTGAGAATCAAACACAGACATGAAAATTTTCAGACAGAATTTGGAAAAACATACAGCAGGTTGATGCCTTGGCAACATAATTTCAACATGGATGAAGTTAAGTTGGGAAAGTTAGTCCCATGAAAAAGATATATTTGACTGAGTGACATGAAAAATTATTCAGACTAACCTCCCGGACAAACCTATGGAGAAATACAATACGAACTGCAGATAGACGACCACAGAGACTGTAATCGTAACCTTCGTAATCATCATCTTCACGACTATATGACTTCAACGTGAACTGGAAAAGTGGACTGGATCAACATCATACTCTTCTCCAAGAGCATTTTCACAAAGAAAACATGAAAGGAATACCTTAATAAGTGATTCAACACCAGGGTTACGAATGTCACATAGCCAGCACCAGTTGTGATCATCACCGAGAGATTTGTCACACACTCTAAGATTACCCAGGGTGCCTTCGATGGACATAGTAAAAGGATGGACCTTCCCAAGATAAATAGAGCATAATTAGACAGTAACTAAAGCAAAAGATTCAACTTGAAAAGCACTATATTCTTAAGCGAAACTGAAACTAAACGAAAATAACAGAAACATATGATCTTCTAAAGTGATATTCAGAACTCAAGTAAGAGCATAGTTTTCATTTCAGATTTCCGAAACTCTTAGGAAACACATCACACCACAAAGTAGACTCAATTGAATGATAGACTAACAGGGAAGTCCTATAAAGAATGATACTGCAGGACCGCTATTTCCAAATGTTTCACAAGAATGCCACTAATTCAACCCATACATGATTCAGAAAGATCCGAAATGAACTATGTTAACTCTCTGCCTCTACCTCATTATGTATATATAAGAGATAATTGGCAACCAATGACCAGGGAGAGAAGTGGGAAGTGGAAAGTGGGTAGTGAGGAAAGTTATTTCACCAACTTTTACCTTAAGATCCATAACAAAACTTTCTTGGATAAACATTGCAAGCTGAGAACCATCCTCTTTATTCAGGACAATAGTGACACTGTCCACTTTCATGCTTAGGTTAAATACCACTCGTGCTTTACCATATCCCAGCAAACCCTTAACGTAAGCATCCTCATCAATTCATATCCTATCAAAATTGAACAACAGATTTGGATGGATATAATCAAAAGGCAGGAGCAAGACACCACACATCTCCACTCAAATCAGCAATCTCAACTTCCACTAACTCCATTACAGGTTTCAAACATAGAGAAGTCACGTAATAATACCTGAAGGTTCTTCAGCCTAATGTAAGCTCAAATTTCCTTCAAAACATGAGTCCTCAGCACCTCCGAGACGCCACCTAGGAAACTCCGCATCTCAGGCGAGACGCGATGCGACTTCATAATCCCAGTCTGAGGCCGAGGCCCGACCGGCTTGACGGTGGCGCCTGCTTTCGAAGCTGCGGCGAAGGATCGAAAGCAAGGTTGACGAAGTGAAGGTGAAACCCTACACAGCGGGAAAACGATTACAGCAGCGGAGATGGAGGGCGTATTTATGCTTAAAGGAATACCAAGCAACACCATAAACGGTAGGGCATAAATGGCTGGGGATATGAAAGGGGAAAACGCCAGAGGAAGGAACTCGGAAGACATTGAACGGCTGGAGTAAAGGAAAGAAAGGCGGTAGACGAAACACTACAAGAAAAATCATTTATTGCAACGACTAAAATTTGTTGTTGCAAAAAATATACATTAGCAACAACTTTTATTTAGTGTTGCTATAGTTGTTGCAATATATTCAAATTTTATTTCCCTCTTTCTGAAATATGGGCGAGAGGAGTGTGAAAATTAGTCTACAGTTTTTTCAACAAAAAAGTCGTTGCAATAAATGTCACAAAGAAAAGGTAACGAAACTTGTCGTTGCAATAAAAGTTATACGAGTAAAGGTAACGATTATTTGTCGTTGCGATAAACTGTTGATTATTTTGTTGTTGCAAAAACTCTCTGAAAAGAGAAAAATAACTTCAATCTCTGAATCTGAACAACCCTATCTGCCGTATCACTCTCTCCCTCGCTCGTCTCTATCTTTTCTCTCCCTCGCTCGTCTCCATCTTTGCCCTCCCTCACTCTCTCCCTCCTCCTCTCATCCCTCTTCACTGCCTCATCTCTCACCTCCGGTCTCTCGCCTCATCTCTTACCTCGGGTGTCTCGCCAGCATCATCTCCGTCTGAATCGAACCCTAAAATCCTCGAAGAGGCTCGCACAAACGCCGCCTCAACCCTAATCCTTGTCTCATCCACTTTCCATCGAAGTTCGCCTTCTTCCCACCGAATCCTCCACCGTACAAGGACGAAAGTGAAGCCTTCACCGGGGGTTGCGTTCGGATGTGCCTCAGGGAATGTTGTATTCAAGGTATTCGGCGAATACTCTATGTGAATATTCTGAGTTTTCATTATTAAGTGTTGCATTTCGTGGATTTTTTGGGCATACGTGGTAAGCCTTAGATGAGATTTGGTTGATTGATTATTAGGAATAATTCTTTCATGTTTTCCTCCTATGATGAGTTAGGATAAATAATTCTTTGCCATTTTTCTCCTCCCACTGCATATTATTTTCAATTTGGTTTTCACTCTTCTTTGAAGACCATATCTTGTTGGGTGTGCCTACTGTGGGAAAACTTGAGAATGATGCCAAGCATTTATTGGCTTACAAACGTATTCATATCTTTTGGATCAAGAGACTAGAGTCTTATGGATTTCTAATTTTCACTTACTGATTTTTTTTCACTTACTAATTTCTGATTTTCCTCTTTCATTTTTGGTATCTCCTATTTTTGTAAATGTTTTGATTTGTGTATAGGTTAAATTTCGTTCTTTCGGTTCATTTTGAAAACAAGATAATTTCACTATATGTCCAGTGAGTTCAATTCATATTTATTTATTGTTTGCTGAATGGATGTAGTTATGATTGAAAGATGACCATGGTTTTTCTATTCATCTGTTTTTTCATTATTTTTTTTATTGTTGATATTTGGTTGATGATTTATTACGTATACTGTGGTGCACTTACATCTCTTCATTGCTTTGATTTTTGGACATAATTGCCATGCTTTTACTCAGTTTATAATATGGATTCAAAACCAAGTGCTCCAAATAAGGTATTTGACATTGTTTTACCTTTTAATTTCATCTCTTAATATTGGATTTCCTTGAATCCTCAGTGTTGTTATAGATGAAATTTGTGCCAAGAGCCCCTGCTCGCCATCCACACAAGCCAGTCATCTAAACTGTGAGGTCCAACCATCTGTCCTCTACTTTTTTAAAATATATTTAACTTCTATCTACCATTTATCTATGTTTGTATGAGCTTCTTGCAGACGGAGATGTGAGGTTGGCCTGTAGATTAAGAGACAAAGCTTGGCCAACATTGTATCTGCAAAATATATCCAAATGTACATGTCATTCAGACAACCTTCCAGTACCAGTGAGATCCAATTCATGGGGATGCACGGGAAGACAATCGATTATATCAAATCCATTCAGATTCGTCATCTTGGGTAACTCTCTTCTTCTCTATTTACCCTTTCTTTCTCATCGAATTTGCCCTAATTCAACACTACTATAGTGTAATTATGTGGTGTTTCGTGAATTTGAGTTACTGCTTCGGGTTTAGATTTAGGGTTTCCAGGTCATTTTTTGATTTTCTGATCTCCGTGTATGCTAATTAGGGTAAGAGATTATGCTAAGTTGGTTTCTTGAATGAAAGATTGGATCTTTTTGTACTTCAGTCGTTGCTTTAATTTCTTTTGTCCGAAAATTCGAATTTGGAGTCATTTGGGATGATTGACTTTTGCGTGTAGATCAATGAATAGTGAGTGCTTTAATCGGGGATGTATGTATGATTCAAGTAAATCTCATAAAACGAATGAATTTAACTGAATCTGTCATCTGTCATTGACGAGTGTTAGTAGACTGGCGCTTAAGCTTTTGTGATTCTAGTATTAGATTTTCCTGAAATTCTGTGCAATTGTTAGATAATATTTCCTGGCTTACTGGCTTACTTGTTCATTCTGCACTGATCATATGGAAGGCATTGATGTGCATTACTGGTAGTGAGTCGCATGTCGTTGTTGTTCTTTCTGGAAGCATGGAACCTGGTTTGCAGAGAGTGAGTTTTCATCAGCTCCATAATAGCCTTTTTAGTGGGTATAAAATTCTGTTGACGTGTATGAAGATTTCAAGTAGGTGAATTTCTTGAAAGAAGTTTGAATCATAAGCGTATTCTAGAGTCGCAGTGTCATTTCTATGCCATTTTGTAGTGTTTTGTTTACATGCCAAATTATCAAGACCATAATAGCTAGTTTGTTAGGAATGTGTTTTAAATGACATTAATTTCTGATTTCCTTGATACTGGTAGCGGTTGTTTAAATATTTTACACATTTTGCAAAACAAAGACACAATATCCATGTTCTCAAGTTGCTGAAATAAGTTTTTTTTTTGTAATTTGTCCATCATTCCCTAGGCTTTAGGAACTTGGTAAAGAATTCTAATTTATGTAAAGAGATAAAACGTACAGGTGCTCCTGTCAGCTTATGCCTCTCATGTAATTGATAATCAGATTTGCAATGGACGGAGCTGCCACTGATTATATTGATATGTCATGAAAAAACCTATCCATTTGTTAGAGGACTTTTGTGGGAGCAGCTTCTTCCGATCTGTTGAAGTTGTGAAGGAAATGTTATACAAGTTGCTCCCAGTTTTGGTAGTAACTGAGAATTTAGTTACTGCTGAATCATATTGGAGGATTTTGTTATTGTGGCATTTCTTTCTAGTTTAAAATTCAGGGATGCTCATTATCATTGTAATTGTTTCTCATATTTGTTTCGGGGTGATATATTGTTCTTGCATATGAGTAAGGATCCCATTCGTGCATGTGAAATTGTCGTCTTTAATGTTAATGTAAGTGTACATTAGTTTTACTGTTTTTTGAGCGTGTCATGCAATGAATTGCTGCAGTCTTAATTTGTAATGTTAACTGTATTGTAAATGTAGGCTTGTAAGTATGACTGTTTTGGTTTTGTTTGCAACAGGAACCAAATGCTGCACTTGGAAATGGTGGGCTAGAAAAGCTTGCATCTTGTTTTGGTGAAATTGAGAGGATAAATATTGTAATAATTTGGATATAATAGAATACTTAGCAGGATGAGCCATCTTAATATTTTGATTGTAAAACAAAAGGTTTGTATATGCCATGATTTATTGTAACAATACAATTTGCCGTTGCGATAGATTTTGGTTTACTGATGTCGTTGCAATAGATTTTGGTATACTGATGTTGTTCGTAGGATATGTGCCCACATATAGCGCAATGAAATAGTCATTGTAATAGACCCCAAATGTCGTTGCTATATCATAATGCATTTGAACCTAACCTTTTGCAACGATAAATGTCGTTGCAAAAACATTAATTATTTTGCAACGACAACTGTCGTTGCAAAAACGTCTATTATTTTGCAACGACAAATGTCGTTGCAAAAACAGTTGTTTTTTGCAACGCCTTATTTATTGCAACAGCCTTTGTCGTTGCTAAAGATATCTTTTTTGCAACGAAAAAAGTCGTTGCAATAGCCTTTAACTACGGGCTTACGGGCAACGACTTTTGTCGTTGCTATAAATGGTTTTTCTTGTAGTGAAAGTTGAGGAGGGAAGCAGAAATTGCCCATTAACATAATCAGGCCCAGAATTGAATGTTTGGGCCCGGTACAAAAAAGCATTACTTTTGCAAAGCCATGGATTATTATATAGACTAGATTCGGACCCGCGCGCGGGGCAATTACGGTTTTTCGTATACGGTATAGTGTTGTAAATAGGCGGTTTAGGGTGTAGATAGGCGGCGGACGACAGTAGAGATGAAGATAAAATGGAGATATTCGGACGAAGGAGGGTAACGATGAACGACTTTTTTTCTTTAATTTAATTTTTTCTTTTCATTTATTTTAATAAAAATATGACATGTATACGAAACAACAATTATGTATATGGATAAATTACAACTTTATCACCTCACATTCTCACCAATTCGATATAGAAGGGGATTGACGAACTGGATAAAGACGGGAATGAGTTTGGAGATTGTGGTAGAGGAAGAAAACGAAAAGAATGTATTCTGAGTTGGAGATGAAATTAATATTTAAGAGAAGAGATAAATAGGATAAAAATTCAAAATATTAACATTTATTAATTACAAATTACCATTACTTCGTCAAAGCCATCAATTTTTATACTTAGTTTTTATACTTAGTCAAAGCCATCAATTTTTATCTTCCATGTCATTTGTGTCTTTGTTGTCTTAAGCATCGCAATTTTCTCCGTTCTACAATGTATGCCAACTCTAAACTCCAGGTTTCCCAAGCTGTCCTTGCAATAGTGTTTTTGAACAAAGTTTAGTTATGATAAACGAGAAGTGGAGGACAACACCAAAGACCGGGCAAATCGCAAAATCGCCAGTCGAAAACCCCAATTCTAACGCCAGAAAAAACCGCCATTGTAATGGATCCTTGCAACCTTTAGCAACAAGTCGTTGCCCGTCCGGCGGCTAGAATGCCTTTGCCTCAACCTTCCGCCGGACCTTTCAATCATCCCTTTGGTCGTCGTCCTCATCACCGCTTTCTCTGGTAATTATTCCCCCCTCTCTTGGCTAAGATTCTTTTCAATTTCTCGATTCGGATTGTAGGTGTCAGTTTGTTGTAAATCGAATTCGTCTGATTATTTCATCAGACAAATATTCTACTCCATAAACAACATTCAATCCATTTCGATCAGAGGTGGAAATCGAAACCTAACCAGACGAGTCTGATTTTTCTACGAAAAAAGGTATTCATTTACTTGCTTTCTCAAATAATCTTGGGTGCATAGAGGCATTGTTGGCTTCAATGATAATCGTTGATTTGTTATAGAAATTTTGTTATAGTTGTATTTGATTCAAATTGTCTGGTGCAGAAGTTGAAATCCCTGAAGTTTTTATAGACTTACATTACAGCTGATTTAATACAAAATCACAGAGGCAATGTTAGAAAAATATTGAAGCCTAATATTATCTGTCCGATTGGCCCCTTGTCTGCAATGGGGAAAATTGTTGATGCATGATGATTCTGAGTGATTGTCTTGCGTATTTGTATTTTGTGGTAGCCACTTCAGAGCAATCTCAGTTCATTCTGGTATGATGGGCTCATACTCATAATCAACCCTGTTGATTGCAAGACGTAGTTACCTGAAAGATGTATTTTTTTCATAGTCTAATTGTTAATATATGTGTTAATTTATGGATGCCTTTAACCTGTGTTTGTTGGAGTGATGCCTTTCCTTGCAGCATTTTCTTTTCTTTGTTCAAACATTTGCCACATCATCAACTTGTAATCAACTCTTAGGTTAACAACTTGTAGCAGTGTAAGAGGATGGTCTCTTGTTCTTGTGCTTTGGCCATCGAACCATGAAATAAGCTTAAACTTAATTTATATAATAGTAAAAAACCTGATTTTCGTCCCCACATGGAAGCAGTTGCTGCATTATGTGTGCAATACGAAGCTGATTTCCGACTCAACATGAGCATTGTCGTCAATGCTCTACCGTCTCTGCTGAACCGGTAGGGATCCTCTAGTCCAAAATGGTAGTCCATTTCATAGTCCATTCATTTTGATTGGTTCAAATGATATTAAAAAATATCATTTGAACCAATCAAAATGAATGGACTATCATTTTGGACTAGACGATCCCTACCGCTGTTGAACACCTGAGCCCGTTCATGAAGTATGTGTCAACATTTATGGTGTTTGATCTAGCTCCCTCAACTTATAATTGTTGATTATCTTTGATTTTTATGAAGTTTACTTTTCATTATGAGTAGATATCTGTTTCCTTAATGAAGTTTAGTCCCTCAGAATCCATGCCTTTCTCCCATATTCATCTGTTTCGAATGCCTAATCTTTGTAGTATTTCAAATTGAATTTTTTTTTTAAATTCGATGCATAGAAAAGCAGAGAGTGTGATACCTTGAAGATTGAGAGAACCGAGATGAGAGAAGGAGGTTGTGCGATATCAGAGTCAGAAATTTTGGGGGGACTATATTAATTAAGATACATGCTTATGCTCCATTTGACAAATTAGTAGCGCCATGAGTCCAGTACCAGCTCAGACGACAAGGACATATTCTCATGGGTAATCATTTGTCCTCTTTTTAATTTTTATTTATCACCTATTGAATTATGAGATAACAGTTTTGAAACTTCAAACAAAAGTTTCGTGTCTAAATAGATTCTCATCCAAAGATGGAAATAAGAAATTTCTTATTGATATTGTAAGGCAGCCTTGCACTTAACTTTTATTGTTTATTAGGTTGGTATTATTAGGTCCGGATCTGGTGAGAACCAGCTCCTAGGTGAGAACTAATCTGGACCGTCTATTGTTATGTTGAAATGAAGCATTGGGATTAAAACAGGGGAAAAAGCGCGTGCTTCTCGCTGCCTCGACTTCCTCCTGCGCCCATTTGAATAGCGATAAAAGAGGCTTTGGCGACGAGTCGAAATGATTAACTACAACTTCTAATAGAGGTGGAGATGGTAGAATCTTGGTCTCGTTCAATGCGAATTTGAGGCCTGAACCAGGTATGATGTTAGGGTTTCTGAGGAGATCGCAAATGGCGGTGAAATCGGAATTTGAGAAACTAGGGTTAGGTCTCGTTGAAGTAGGGGGGAGAGATAGTGTGCAATCGAGGGTTGGGAACCCATGGTTGGTAAGCGAAGAGCCTGCAAATGATAGGGTACGATTGAAGGTTGGAATTTGAGTAATTTCGAGCAGTCAGAGCGAGCTACTTCCTATCTGACTTGCATCAATGGTGAAAGTTTGGCGACAGTGAGCTCGAGATTTCATCGATCTCGCACCTCCGGTGAGCTCGAGATCTCATCGATTGAAGGTTAAGGTTGTTTTTTTTTTAGAAGAAGAAAACATTTAGGGGGGTTTACCTAGTAAGAATAAACCGCCCTAGAGCATTCTGAAGGATGAGATCAAAAAGATCTAAAAAATTGTTGCAAAATCAGGTAATGGTTGCACGGGGTGAGAATAAACAATAAGGCCCGTCGCACCATTATCAACGTCAAAAAAGAAACTAACAAATCTGAGAGTAAAACTCTTCACACCGGGATGGAGAGAGAATGAACACGAACACGAGTTGCACTAAGGTCAACACAGGCGTTGTGACGCCGGGGAGCAGAAAACAATCATTCTTCTGGTTGTGCGATGCAACAAGGCAAGTATATAACACCTGGAAGTGTTTCATCCCAAACAGACAATCCAAACCGCACATCCATGATTGTAGTCTCATCCGGAATGACATTTCATCTCGAGAGCCGGTACACAACTTTAGCCAAAAGAAATGAAAGCAAATTCAATGACTTGAAAGGCAACGGACATACCAATTATTTTTTCTTTGGTAAAAATACATCAAACATCTTTATAGTTATGATTTGTTACTATTATTTATGTTTTAATTTGTTTTGTTTTTCTTTTGTTAAAAACTTGCTAACTCCGGGAAGTGTTTCATCTCAAGCAGACAATCCAAACCGCACATCCATGATTGTAGTCTCATCCGGAATGACATTTCATCTCGAGAGCCAGTACACAACTTTAGCCAAAAGAAATGAAAGCAAATTCAATGACTTGAAAGGCAACGGACAGACCAAATATTTTTTCTTTGGTAAAAATACATCAAACATATTTATAGTTATGATTTGTTACTATTATTTATGTTTTAATTTGTTTTGTTTTTCTTTTCGTTACTTATCAAACCCTAGAAAAGTTCTAGAAGCGCATCAACTTCCCTTTCTTCCACGATCCTTTCTGAGGGCATACGAGTCATCCAAATTCGTATCAACTGGTATCAGTTTCCAGCGGTTTAAAGGTGTAGTCATTTTAAAACTCTTTCTTTCACATAATCCCTTTCGTTTCCACCAAATTCCGCATTGTTAAGTAAACTGAAAAATTCGAGTGAAACCCTAACCCTAGGTGACGAATTCTTGTACTCAAGAAAACGTTGTGGCTTTACTCACAAAAACAGAAAAACCAAGAGAGATTGAAGATAACTAATAACCCGAAGATCGCAGATATCTTAGGCAGTTAGGCTTCATCAAATTGTTAAATCTTTGACTGTTGCTTCAAGTTTTTGTGATTTACTTGATTATCTTTCATTCTTGACTGATTTACTATTGTCTCTTCTTTACCTTTAGCATCAAACGAAACTACATGCTATTCTTTCTATAAAAAAACAGCACTTGAGTTCATAAGTCGATCTTAAAATTCTAGCAAAAAGAAATTCACAGGAGATCTAGACTAGTAGTCTATTCACTATCTCAAGTGTCCATTGTGCCTATCTCTCCATTGTCTATTCATAAGTTTGGCGTCTTGTTTGCATGCTAGTTAAGTTTTGATCAATTACTTGCTTGCATCTTTCTTTGATTTATGAATTTGTTGTTGACTTGGATATATTGATCTTTGCCCTGAGCTAGCCAATCCTTCCCTCACGGATTGCTGAAATTAATCACCTTACCACGTGATTGATAGTGTTTTGTTTGCTACTCTTTGAGCTCAGTTTTGTGATTATTGTTGATATCTAATCTGTGACTATGTCTAACCAAGGTACAAAGGAACGAAGTCTGTCAGACGTTGATGCTGAAATTGCGCGGCTCAAGGAAGAAATGGACGTTATGCAGCAAACAATTGTCGAGGCAACATCATACAACCAACGATCCAGAGACAAAGGCAAAGCCCTTGTAGTTCATCGTCTTGCTAGTGTCATTGAAAAGGATGTTCTTACAGATCGCTACAAGCCACATCGATCTAGACACGAGTCAGACGACAGTGGCTCTGAGAATGATGAGACTCCTAACCATGAGGAGTACATGCCTTTAGTCCGGACTAATTCCAGGCCCAAAAGGTCAAACGGAGCTGATACACAATGCCAGGGGTCCTCTGATAGGAACCCCCGACGTCCCCAGCGAAGTGGAATGCTAGTTGCTTTTGGCGAGTACGATGAAGATGATCGAGAACTTTATGGGCAAGCTAATCCCAACAACTTCCATCCACCACTTCAGGACCCCATTGAGAACCAACATTACCCCGAAGGTTATCTTCCTCCTCCTGAATATACAAATCCTCCTGCTTTTCGTAATTACAAGAATGATGATCGGGGTTACAACCATAATGAGTACCATGATGTGAGACGTCCACGGGTTCAACAGAGACGACGAGGACGTGCCAATGACGGAAGGGGCAATGACAGACGTGTGCAACAAGAAGCTTTCTATGAAGATAGACGTCCAGCCCGTCGTGACATCAAGGTACGTATTGAAAATTTTGCAGGTGAATATGATACTGTTGTATCTCTGGAATGGCAGCAGACAACAAAGCATATTTTGAACCATTGTCACTATGAGGATCATGAAAAAGTGGAGGTTGCAACTCTACATTTCACCGGGGCTGCAAAGACATGGTGGAATAGAGATGTAACCATGAGAGAAAGACGAGGGTTCCCACATGTTGACACTTGGAATCAGCTGATGTTCATCATGACACAGAAATATGTGCGAACTGACTACAAGAATGAGTTGCGTTTGAAGATAGCACTTGCTAAACAAGGTACACAAACTCCCAGTGAATTTTATGCTTCTTTGGAAGATATGTACTAATTCGAACCAAGTTCTTGAGTGGTTTGAATGTCACAATTAGAGACCAATTGGAGATTTTTCCTGTCAAATATGTCAACTCCCTTGTGCACACATCGATGCAAATCCACAACCAATTAGTGCGTAAGAAATCCTCTCCATGGGCTTCCAATCAAAGGTATAACTCTCGTGATAGTTTGTCAAAATTTATTAATTCTACTCTAGATGTGCAGCAGAGAGGTCAAGGACTAGCTAGACCACCATACAAGAAGGAGGCACAACAAAACACTCCCCCAGAGCCATCAAGAGGTGCCAACTGCACCAACAATGCTTCTGCTTCTACAAACCGGAGTAGCACAACAGACAAGGACTGCTACAAGTGTGGAAGACATGGGCATATTTCTAGAGAATGTTCAAATCCAAGAAAAGTGTTGCTAAATCAAAGAGGTGGCTATGAGAGTGTTGAAGAGGAGGCTGAATATGAAGAGGCTGCACAAGATGAAGAAGATAATGATCCTTATGTTTGTGCACCCTCGGATATGCAAGGAGGTACAACACTTAGCCTTGTCACAAGAAGAGCTTTAACTATCAAAGAAGCCGCGCTAATGGACCAAAGGGAGAATTTATTTCAAACCAAATGCTTGGTTCAAACAGCGTCTTTAAGTGTTATCATTGATGGTGGGAGTTGCTGCAATATTTTGAATGATAAGGTGGTTCACCACCTAAATCTCAAGACAACGTCATATCCTCAACCATATGGCCTTGAATGGATTACCGAAGGTAAGGGTGATGTGGTAAACAGGCTGTTTGTGCCTATAAATACCACTACGGTTGCGACGTGTTCGTAGGGTCAACGCGTTGGGATGTACATGAAGACGGGGTGACCAATAGAAGACGTCCAAGCAAGTAACATGATCGTCGACATCACGAAGTTAAGCACAAAGTACTCTTTTTACTCTTCTCATGGTTTTTCCCACGAGGTTTTCCTAAGAAGCGGTTTTAACGAGGCTCCCAAGGTCATTCATCACCGTGACACCATCAACATGGTCCCCGACATCATTTACGAGATAGATAAGGCCATCTACGAGATAGATGAGGCTATCTACGAGATAGATGAGGTCATCTACGAGATAGATGAACTCCTCTACGAGATAGATGAACTCCTCTACGAGATCAACTACGAGTTCTCTTGATTATCTACGAGTTCCCAAGGTCACCTACGTGAAGATTAAGTACGTTGACGAGAAGAGCTACACGTAGACGACGACGAGTACGAGATATAACAAGTATAAAGGCATCGTCGAGATCGAGATAAAGTCGGTTGAGAATATTTATGTCTTTTATTTAATATTCATTATGTAAATAGTAAAAGATATTAGAAAGAATATATTTTACCATGTTTTATATTAGGTTAAAGATATAAGAAAAAAGATAAGATTCTTTCCTTAAAGATAGAACTAGAGTTTGCCTATAAATAAAGGACTCCCTTATCATTGTAAGACAACCTTTTCTCCCCAAGTAATACACAAGTATCTCGAGTTCTCTCTCTTTTATCAATGGTGTTTTCTAGATGAAGTGTTGGCACCGTAAAGTTTGATCTTTGCCCTACAATTGCTTAATTATCATCTTGTTGGTAATTTCGCTACAAACAATGTCGCCCACCGTGGGGCATGATAAAAAAAGTGCCTTCTTTTCATCAAAAGAAACCATCTATTCTTCAAAAAAAAGTCAAAACCTGACGAGCCTTCAAAGATCAAAGAAGAAGATCAAAATCCGAAATCATTCCTGGTTCACGTAGTTGTCTGCGACACAATTTTGAAGATCTCGTATCTCTCCTGTCCGATGTCCAAATTCAATGAAATTTTGAGGGATTAAAGTAGACTTCAATATCGGTCGAATGACGTTGGAATCATGCAATTCCGAATTTTCTACGGAGCAGACCGACATAAACAAGATGACTGCAGAATCCAGAAAGTTGCTTGTTCTCCAAGGAAGATTTCTCTTTCACCAAAACGGTAATATCTATCCATAATCTTCTTCCTTTGAGTTATAAAAGGTTCAACTCTATTATATCCATATCAATTCAGATAAGTTGCATAGAAATCATACTAAAGGAAAATTCTTAAGTTCATTATCATGAGATTTCCATATCTAGATTTGCATATTCACCATAGAAAAGCATGTTAGACTTAATCTAAAGATTAAATCTTTCTTATTATTATTTGAGATTCAAGATTATAGTATGAGAATCTAAAAAGATCAGAATCTTATGGTTAAGTAGAAGTTCATAAAGTTTGTACCTTGATAAAGCATGATATACATCTACTTAAGCACGTCGTGATGTTTTTTTTTCTTGCATATGATGATAACGACGCCGTATCTCCCTCGTAAACGTCGAGTGAACTATCGAAAGTTTTCAAGAAATCAAGGAAATCAGATAAGGATTTAAAAGATCATGTAAGACCCTCCAAGAAGACAATCAAGGCGCTAAGACGCCATGAACAACACGTTCCTGAGACGTCAAAGACAATGTCAGACGAACTCCTTTCCAAAAGCAAGAAACACCGCGTTGCTTTATTCTCATCTCCATGACAAGGGGTAATATCTGCACAAGTTTGGTACGACCATGACGATGTCTAAGGAACATGACGTCCAAGAAGCCAATTACAAAGGCTAAAGATAGATGATACATCTCGATCTAATCACAACTCATAAGCTAAGTTCTCTACTTATTTATTCTATATCTTTATTCAAATACCAAGTTTCCATGATCATATCTCACCTTAACGTGCATGATAAATAAGATTCAATTAGCATAAGATGCATGTTACCTTCATATACGCTCATAAACTGAAAAGTAGAAGAATTGCATGTCAAATATGAGATTACCTCCTAAGTCTTTCGTTAAACTCTCTCCTTAAAGTCTTTATGATCTAAATCACACTTGATTGGATAAGCTTTTCAGAATTGTTATTGTTCAAGATAAATAAGAGTACAACAAAGAGAATGACAACGTCGGACAAGACGACGACTTTGGATTACTATGTGATAATCTCACTCTAAACACCATCCTGAAATCATCACAAGGGGGATAGGATACCCAAGTCATCATTAAGAAACAAGATGACAAAAGCTCTCCCTCTAGAAAGATCAAGAGCAAAGCATCACGTCAAAGATGAAAAATCAATAGAAGTCGACCAGCCACTGCGTAAGAAAGTTATCAACGTCGCCCCTCAACGCGACGCCTTCTCCAACGTTTGTAGACGTGAAATCAAGAACTCCATCATTATATGATCTCCAAGCTATCATTCAAAGTACATACTAAGTGGAATACAAGAACGCGACGGATCAAGACAGTCTCAAGTTCGGACACGACGCTAAGAGTCGCCTAAGGAAGTACAAAGTGCAGCAAAACCAAGTAAGTTCTCTATGGAACCTAAGCCTTTCAGATCTTACTTTAATCTGAGGAAAAGAAAAAGATACTTCATCAAGTTGAAAGAAAAAAGAAAGATCGTGTCTCAAGACGCAAACTAAAGACCACGCCAAAGAGAGCGTAAGATCAAAGTAATCCTCCTCAAGTTTGCGAAGAAAAAGCAATTCGCCAAAAAGAACAACACAAGAAGTTACATTCGAAACACCAAAAGCAAAAGTGTTCCAAGTAAGATAGTTGAGAAAAGAATCTTCCAACACCGAAATGAAAAACTCCTAAGGATGAGAGCGTTGGGAAACTCGACGCGTCCTAGGATGATCCGTAAGAACTTCATTTATTGTTAGCTAAGTTGAAGTGCATATTTACCAAGTTACGCATGTCTAAGTAAGTTTACTTTCTGCATAATCATGTCATCGTCACAGCGTCGAGGCGGCAAGGGGTCGCGTCGACTAGGGTAGCTTTAGAATGTCGTCATGTCGAGTCATCATGATTATTTATTTGCATAAGCATATTTTCTCTCCGACGTGTCAAGCATGCCGAGCTGTTTCATTTCAAAGTACTTGCTCTGTGTCTATGACGTAACACCAAGCTTAATAAGGCCGCGGCGAAAATCCGCGCTGGGGGCGAATTTCGTTAGCTTACGCGTTTAAGGCTCCATCTACGCATATGCAACGTTAGCCGAACCGCCGACCCCTAGTCGAAGCTCCCCATGATTGTTAGCGACGTGTGGCAATGGTCATGGGGAATGAAGCCCGACACCTCACGAAACCGACACGGTCCTCTGAGCAAAGAAGGGAAACCTATCTCCACGACCACTCTCCAGGAACGCGTACTTGCGCCTTCCACGGCCCCTCTGAGAGTCATGAATCCACAGGAAAAACGCCAAACCGGCAGGGATGCGTCCACCGGCATCGTAAGTCCTAACAATCGAGAAATCGGACGCTACACGATGAATAGGACCGTCGATTAAAAGAGTTCGACGTCGACCTAACGCTAGCGTGAGGCAAAGGATCCACCTTAAAGTAAGGGGTAACGTCACAAGCTGATAAAATCACACGCTGACCTATGTCCGCCACTCGTTTCAGGGTTCGGAGGAAATGCTGGACCCAACCTTCATATAAGCCGACAAATAACAAAAGCAGCCGCAATGACCGTACCACCCTATCAAGTAATTAAGTAAAACTCTCTAACGCGTTCACTACGAACAAAGTGTCATACCAGGGGTAGAAAACCACACCCTAAAGATAAAGTAGCAAAAGCGAAAGCCAAGGACCAAATTAATCTACGCACTCACAAACGAGCTACGCGTAAGGGGTCACGGAAGTTAAAGTAAAAAAGAAAATGTTTTACACGTATGCGGAGCAAGATACGCGTACCAAATCATAGCACATAAAACATCAAAACCAAAGAAAGAGCAAGCTCCCAAGACTTCTCCGACGCGAAGAATAACGCGCACGACGCAAGAAACAAAGTGCAAGATATAACAAGTAAAGCAAGCCCAAGGGTCTTTGGTAGCTCTAACCTAGTCTACGGGGAGCCTAAGTCAAACCTACCAAAAGCGGTAGGACCACTCAAGGAAACAAGAAAGATAGAAGTATTGTCAAGACGATCCAAAGAGAAAAATTACTCGTTCAACCCATAGACGAATACGCTATCGCCAAAGAAGATCATGTGAAATCGACACAAGGTGTCATAGCCAACGCGTTCCCAGATGTGCAACGTGTTCTCCAAAGACGTCTCCCGATGCATTCTGCACAACATTCTCGTTACACCTCCTTAAGACTCGAAGCAATCTAAAAGCATCGCATGAAGATCAAGTTGTGCCGCCATGATAACTCCACCAGGGGTCGGACCTATGACATAATCGCCATCTGAGCAAGAAATTCACGGCGTCCTTGAGTCATTAGAGCAAGAATAACTGCACTTTCCTTAACTGTTAAGCACAATCTATTCATCCCGGGTACGTTGCTCAAGACCTCCTTTTACTTAGTTATTCTTCTTCACATATCTCCACTGCTCGTCTACAAGCTTCACCTCGAGCAAGTCTATCTCTCTCTCCAAAGATGTATAAAATTGTTCACAAATATTACAAAATTATTTATTACTAAATGTTCATCACGTTGTTCATAAATGTTCATCACAATGTTCATAAATGTTCATTTGTATATACTCTAGTGAATGTTCATCACATTGTACTTAAAAGTTCATCAACTGAATGTTCATCACATTCTACTTAAATGTTCACCAATTGAATGCTCATCATAATATACTTAAATGTTCACCAACTGAATGTTCATCACATTATACTTAAATGTTCATCAACTGAATGTTCATCAAATTATATTTAAATGTTCACCAAGTTTATTACACTTAAATGTTTATGTTATTTGGAAAAATGGCGAACCACCACCGCACCACCACTGACCCACCATCAAGCCACCACCGGACCACCACTTATGTGGAACATCACTTTAATATAATTTCTTTTAAAAACACACTTAATTTTAAACAAAAATCACTTAAATGTTCATCATCTCATACTTAAATGTTCACAAGAAATTAATAAAATGTTCATTACTCAAAGTTCATTACAATGGGCTTAAATGTTCATCACGTTGGTCATAAATGTTCATCAAAATCATGATAAATGTTCATTTGATATACTCTACTGAATGTTCATCACATTATACTTAAATATTCACCAACTGAATGTTCATCACATTATACTTAAATGTTCATCAACTGAATGTTCATCAAATTATTTTTAAATGTTTACCAAGTTTATAACACTTAAATGGTTATCTTATTTGGAAAAACGGCGGACCACCGCCGGACCACCACCAGACCACCACAACCGCACCACCACTAACCCACCATCAAGCCACCGTCGGACCACCAGACTGCCACTTATGTGGAACACCACTTTAATATAATTTCGAGTAAAAAAACACTTGATCTTCATAAAAAAATTACCTAAATGTTCATCATCTCATACTTAAATGTTCATCAAACATCTTTAAATGTTCACAAGCATTTAATAAAATGTTCTTTACTCAAAAGTTCAGTACAATTAGCTTAAATGTTCATCACGTTGTTCATAAATGTTCATCAAAATATTGATATAAACGTTCATTTATATATACTCTAGTGAATGTTCATCACATGTTACTTACATGTTCACCAACAGAATGTTCATCACATTATAATTAAATGTTCATCACATTATATTTAAATGTTCACCAATTTGAATTAGACTTAAATTTTCATTTATTTTTATACTTTAACTTTTTCATTTATTATTGGACCACCGCCGGACCTCCACGGACTGCCGCCGGACCTCCGCCGGACCTCTACCGGACAACCACCGGGTGGTCGTCGGGAAGTCGTCGGGTGGTCGCCGGGAGGCCGCCGGACCACCACAACTACCCCCACTTGTAGTGGAGGTAACTAGTTTAATCTAAGCCATTGGATGCCAAAGCATCCGATGACTTAGATTCATTCTTATTTATCTCTATAAGAGATTTTATTATGGGATTCACACTCTATCTATATATATATATATAAGTTGGTTGGTGTTTGCCCAAAGTAAATGTAAAGTGCACTTGATTAATGCATGATTCAAGATTATCAATTCTCATCTTGGGCCCCAAGTTTTGCTGAATTTTCGTTTTGAGGTGTCGATTGGTTTTCGGCGTCTTTATTGCATTTGACAGGCGTTTCTGATCTTAAATATGATATTAGACGTTCTTTGTCAAAATTAATGCAATTTGTAGTGATTAAATTATAAAACCCTATCAAACTCCTTTAACCTCGCACCTCCATTACACATCTCCTATCCCTCTCCAATTGTTCTTTGTCAAAATTAATGCAATTTGTAGTGATTAAATTATAAAACCCTATCAAACTCCTTTAACCTCACACCTCCATTACACATCTCCTATCCCTCTCCAATTCTCCTCTTGGCTCTTCAGTTTCCGGCTCTCCCATGTCGCTCGACGCCTCCTCATTGAACCCCCTCATCTCCTCCTCTTTCTTCGTCAGCCTCCCCAATTCTCCTCTTGGCTCTTCAGTTTCCGGCTCTCCCATGTCGCTCGACGCCTCCTCATTGAACCCCCTCATCTCCTCCTCTTTCTTCGTCAGCCTCCGCTTTGCATTCACTTAGTAAAATCCTCCACCACTCCGTAGTTATCAATTTATATCTATATATATATATATATATATATATATATATATATATATATAAACTGGATGCTCTTGGCCGAAAGTAAATGAAACCGGTGCCGGACCGGATACTGGGCCATTTATTTATTTATTTATTTTGGACCAGAATGGATTCAATCGGGTCATGTCTGTTTGGATTCTTTTCGGTTACCAGTGTGTTGCTTTCTATATCCATTTGCCTCTTTGGATTCTTTTCCCTCCCCCATTCCACAGATTAAAGTCATTCTCCCTTATTAATTGTCATTAAGCTCAAATTCAAAGCCCTTTAATTCTATATTTATTCCTCTCCTTAATGCTCCAATGTAGGTCGTTTTTCTCTAGGGTAGTATTTATAGGCCCTTACTATTTAACGCCCACCCTTTTTGCTATTTACCGCCCAGGCGCCGTGCGTCACGCATGGATTATATCCGTGCGTGACGCATGGTTTTAATCCACACGCCACGCACAGAACAAAACCATGCGTCACGCACGGATATAATCCATGCGTGACGCACGGATTTTTTCCCTATAAAAGCCCAAAAACATCAAACCCTACCATTTTGTCATCTTCTTCAACAACTTCAACGGCGGCTGAAGCTCTATCACGCACGGATTTACCCCATTTTCAACAATTTTCATCATCTTTCTACATATAAGGTATGTAAACATTAAGATTTCATTGTTATGGTATGGTATTGATGTATATATGAGGTTTTCATGTTGTTTTGATGATATTTACTTCAAAATCCAATGTGTATGTTAATTAGTTGATTAGAAATGATTAAACTTGTAATATATGAATGGATTGTGTACTATGTTGATAATTTATTGACAAATTTGATATTTTCATGTGTATATAGTTTATTAGGGTTTTGATATTGAATTAGGGTTTTGTGAATTAGGGTTATGAATTAGGTTGTTGAAATTTGGTATGGTTTTAATGAAATTATTGAAAAACTGTTAGAATTTTGGAAAAAGTGTTGAGATTAGGGTTTGAAACATGGAAAAACTGCAGAACACAATTTCTGGAATGTGCAATTCCACACGTCACGCATGGATGGAAGCCATGCGTCACGCATGGATGGAAACCATGCGTCACGCATGGAATTGCACATTCCAGAAATTGTGTTCTGCAGTTTCAGATTGTATTTGATGATATACTGATTGAGTTTTTGATGATATGCTGATTAAATTCAGTAAACTGATTAATTTTGTGGAATTGCACATTTTATGATGTAGATATGGATGGTGGTCGTCGACCTGGACGGGATACTCGTCAAAGAAACAGAGATCTGAAGAAAAAAGATCCCATAGTTCCAAAACAAAGGAAGAAGAAGAATAGACAAGAATCGCCTCCTCGTCGTTTAGAGTTTTCTGATGAGATACAACAACAGCAACAACAACAACAACAACAGCAACAGCTAGCTTTGTCTGCTGCAGGTTTCGATCCCCAGGGTTCCCCTCATTACTTTCCTGGCACCCCCATTCTGATCCCACATCAAACTATATTTCCACAACAAACACAGTTTCCAGGCTATCCGGGCTATCCACAACATGACCAATCATTTGTGGAGATGATGAGGCAAGCTACTGGTTCTCATCACTTTCAGAACCCTCAGACGGGTGATGACCAGTACGCACTGGTTGCTTGTAGCAGTGCAGGGCCATCAGCTGGGGGTGCTAATGCTGATTCTGATTCTGATTATGAGAAGGAGCATGAGCATGAGGAACAGGGTCAGGAAGAGGATCGGACCTATGAGAATGTTCATGAAGAACATGAAGAAGCGGAAGAGCAAGAGGAGCGAGAGGAACAACCCAGAAGACGACGACGACGACAACCTCCGGTCAAAAACATATATGTCCCTCAGTTAGAGGGGGGTACTCCTGGAGGTCAACAAATTCCGGAGCTGCTCATAAGCTTTGAAGCTCATACAGCCTTTTTTGTGCAAAAAGGAAAGGTATGTAATTAGAATTTGGTTTATAGATTCAATACTTATCATAACTAATTTGGTTTATAGAATTTGTGATAATAAATTTGTTAATGTATGAATTGATTTGATTAACCAAATGGATTATTTGTTGAAATTTTTGTAGTTTTGTTGAAAATTTGGTTAAGGTGTGCTGTACAGAATGCAGAAACTGCTTTCTGCATTCTGTGTAATGCAAATCCATGCGTGACGCATGGTTCATGTCCATGCGTCACGCATGGATTTCCATCCATGCGTGACGCATGGAATTGCATTACACAGAATGCAGAAAGCAGTTTCTGCATTCTGTACATTACACCTTAACCAAATTTATGCAGTTTCTGTATTCTGCAGTTTCTGGAAAAAATTTATGCGTTATTAAAATTATTTGTGTTACGTAATCAATTTACAGGATAGAGGCGTACTCCCTTACCAGACAAGACAATCCCAGCTGAAAGATTGGGAACTTAATTCTGACTTGTCATGGGGTAATCACGCAATTGCAACGGAGCTGACTCATCTCAGGGTATTGATGTACGATGTGATTGATTATCCGCTCATTTGCGCCTTTATAGAAAGGTGGCATCCTGAAACAAATAGCTTCCACATGCCATTTGGTGAGATGACAGTGACGTTGCTCGACATCAAGAAGCTGATGTTGCTTCCTATTCACGGGAAAGCTATGGTGACCGACCCCACCGCTTCAGTCGGGAGAACTACGAACAAGAACTTTTTTGGTGAAAAGGGACGGCAAAATTTTCATCTTCAAAATGAACAGCTCGATAGTTATTGGATTAGCGCGAAAAAGTTTAAGGCGCACATTGAGGGCCTAAATGATCCCGTAGTTCATGGAATGGGATATATATTCCACTTGTTGGCTTCCACAATCTTCACTGACAAGTCACAACATAAGCTCCCGATGAGATTTGGTGCATTTCTAGGGAGTGTTGAAGAGGCAAGAAGTATTTCTTGGGGATCTGCGGCGCTAGCATATTTCTATCGCCAAATGGGCATCGCTACACGCCAAAATTGTGGTTTGATCTCATTTTGTTTCACTCTCCTTCAAGTAAGTTTTTAATTATTTAGGAACTACATTTTTTAGCAATCATAACTTATTTCTATGGTTTTAATGCTAACTATATTTTTTAAATGGTAGGGTTGGATATACACATACTTCCCATCCTTAGCAGCTGGTGTTCGGCGTAATCCTGGTTGGTCAGTTGATCATCCTTATGCGTTTCGGTTTCTACCAGAGGAAGCGTTGCCGAACTACGACCCTGAAGCACGAAACTACAGAGCTGAACTAGATGCAATGAGGGCGGATCAGGTATTTGTGTTGCATTTTGTTTACATTTTTAAGCCTCAGTTTTTTTTGCAATTCCATGCGTGACGCATGGAACTGTTTCTTGCGTGACGCATGAAACATTGCCATCCGTCACGCATGGAATTGCAAAAAAAACTGAGGACTTTTTTTCATCATCTTTGCTTGGACCTTAAGGTGTAAAATTACTGTTTGAGTAATGCAAGACGTTGATATCGTTTTTAGGTTAATTGGAACCCGTATGGTGAAATCGACTTCAATGATCCTGCCTATGCTCCTGCTCTTTTTTTCGGGGTGTTGAGCTGCATGGACATAACCGAGCCCCACCATCCCGATAGGTCGCCTAGGCAGTTTGGTAGGGTGCAGATGATTCCCAGGCCTCCAATTTTACCCCTTAGAGCCCATAGGCTCATCAGCCCTATAAAAGCCCAAAAATGAAACCCTACCACATTATCATCTTCTTCAACATTTTTTCACGGCGGCTGCACTCTCAAACGCACCGATTTACCCAAAAACCATCATTCTCATCATCTTTTTTGCATATAAGGTATGTAAACATTAAGAGGTTTTTAACCATCATTCATTGTTATGGTATGGTATTGATGTATATATATGAGGTTTTCATGTTGTTTTGATGATATTTACTTCAAAATCCAATGTGTATGTTAATTAGTTGATTAGAAATGATTAAACTTGTAATATATGAATGGATTGTGTACTTTGTTGATAATTTATTGACCAATTTGATATTTTCATGTGTATATAGTTTATTAGGGTTTTGTGAATTAGGATTATGAAATTAGGTTGTTGAAATTTGAATGGTTTTAATGAAATTATTGAAAAGCTGTTAGAATTTTGGAAAAACTGTTGAGATTAGGGTTTGAAACATGGAAAAACTGTTGACGAACAATTTCTGGAATGTGCAATTCCACACGTCACGCATGGATTGAAGCCATGCGTGACGTGTGGAATTGCACATTCCAGAAATTGTGTTCTGCAGTTTCAGATTGGATTTGATGATATACTGATTGAGTTTTTGATGATATGATGATTAAATTCAGTAAACTGATTAATTTTGTGGAATTGCACATTTTATGATGCAGATATGGATGGTGGTCGTCGACCTGGACGCGATACTCGTCAAAGAAACAGAGAACTGAAGAAAAAAGATCCCATAGTTCCAAAACCAAGGAAGAAGAAGAATAGACAAGAATCGCCTCCTCGTCGTTTAGAGTTTTCTGGTGAGATGGAACAACAGCAGCAACAACAGCTACAACAGCAGATACAAGAGCAACAACAACAGCATCAACAACAACAGCAACATCAGCAGCTAGCTTTGTCTGCTGCAAGTTTCGATCCCCAGGGTTCCCCTCATTACTTTCCTGGCACCCCCATTCTGATCCCACATCAAACACTGTTTCCACAACAAACACTGTTTCCAGGCTATCCGGGCTATCCACAACAAGAGCAATCATTTGTAGAGATGATGAGACAAGCTACTGGTTCTCATAACTTTCAGAACCCTCAGACGGGTGATGACCAGTACGCACTGGTTGCTTGTAGCAGTGCAGGGCCATCAGCTGGGGGTGCAAATGTTGATTCTGATTTTGATTATGAGCAGGAGCATGAGCATGAGGAACAGGGTGAGGAAGAGGATCAGACATATGAGAATGTTCATGAAGAACATGAAGAAGCGGAAGAGTAAGAGGAGCGAGAGGAACAACCCAGAAGACGACGACGACGACGACAACCTCCGGTCAAAAACATATACGTCCCTCAGTTAGAGGGGGGTACTCCTGGAGGTCCACAAATTCTGGAGCTGCTCATAAGCTTTGAAGCTCATACAGCCTTTTTTGTGCAAAAAGGAAAGGTATGTAATTAGAATTTGGTTTATAGATTCAATACTTATCATAACTAATTTGGTTTATAGAATTTGTGATATTAAATTTGTTAATGTATGAATTGATTTGATTAAATTGATGGATTATTTGTTGAACTATTTGTAGTTTTGTTGAAAATTTGGTTAAGGTGTGCTGTACAGAATGCAGAAACCAGTTTCTGCATTCTGTGTAATGAAAATCCACGTGTGACGCATGGTTCATGTCCATGCGTCACGCATGGTTCTATTTCATATGTGACGTGTGGAGAAGAACCATGCGTGACGCATGGAATTGCATTACACAGAATGTCAAGTTTCTGCAGTTTGTGGAAAAAATTTATGCGTTATTGAAATGATTTGTGTTACGTAATCAATTTACAGGATAGAGGCGTACTCCCTTACCAGACTAGACAATCACAGCTGAAAGATTGGGAACTTAATTCTGACTTGCCATGGGGTAATCACGCAGTTGCAACGGAGCTGACTCATCTCAGAGTATTGATGTACGATGTGATTGATTATCCGCTCATCTGCGCCTTTATAGAAAGGTGGCATCCTGAAACAAACAGCTTCCACATGCCATTTGGTGAGATGACAGTGACGTTGCTCGACATCAAGAAGTTGATGTTGCTTCCTATTTAGGGGAAACCTATGGTGACCGACCCCACTGCTTCAGTCGGGAGAACTACCAACAAGAACTATTTTGGTGAAAAGGGACGACAAAATTTTCATCTTCAAAATGAACAGCTCGATAGTTATTGGATTGGAGCGAAAGAGTTTAAGGCGCACATTGAGGGCCTAAATGATCCCGTAGTTCATGGAATGGGATATATATTCCACTTGTTGGCTTCCACAATCTTCACTGACAAGTCACAACATAAGCTCCCGGTGAGATTTGGTGCATTTCTAGGGAGTGTTGAAGAGGCAAGAAGTATGTCTTGGGGATCTGCGGCGCTAGCATATTTCTATCGCCAAATGGGCATCGCTACACGCCAAAATTGTGGTTTGATCTCATTTTGTTTCACTCTCCTTCAAGTAAGTTTTTAATTATTTAGGAACTACATTTTTTAGCAATCATAACTTATTTCTATGATTTTAATGCTAACTATATTTTTTAAATGGTAGGGTTGGATATACACATACTTCCCATCCTTAGCAGCTGGTGTTCGGCTTAATCCTGGTTGGTCAGTTGATCATCCTTATGCGTTTCGGTTTCTACCAGAGGAAGCGTTGCCGAACTACGACCCTGAAGCACGAAACTACAGAGCTGAACTAGATGCAATGAGGGTGGATCAGGTATTTGTGTTGCATTTTGTTTACAGTTTAAAGCCTCGGTTTTTTTTTGCAATTCCATGCGTGACGCATGGCTTGATTCTATGCGTGGCGCATGGAATTGCAAAAAAAAACTGCGTACTTTTTTTTACCTCTGTTTTGGTACCTTAAGGTGTAAAATTACTGTTTGAGTAATGCAAGACGTTGATATCGTTTTTAGGTTAATTGGAACCCGTATGGTGAAATCAACTTCAATGATCCTGCCTATGCTCCTGCTCTTTTTTTCGGGGTGCTGAGCTGCATGGACATAACCGAGCCCCACCATCCCGATAGGTCGCCTAGGCAGTTTGGTAGGGTGCAGATGATTCCCAGGCCTCCAATTTCACCCCTTAGAGCCCATACGCTCATCAGCCCTAGGTAATATGTGGTGAATTATGATAGAATGGCGTGGAGTTGGGAGGGGATGGATATCCACAGGGCGACCCTTAAGCAGATGGGACCACCTGCGGAGACAGGTTTTGAAGAAGCTCCGGAGTATCTTCTGTGGTACATCCCCCGCACTCATCGATTTCTGATACCCGGCAGACACGCTAGCTTGGAAGCACAGCAGGTATTACATTTATCTCATGTAACTTGAGATCTTGATTTTTCTTTAAGTTTGATTTAAGGTAAACATTATGCAAATAGCTGATTTCAATATTTAATTTTATTTGTAGGTTTTTGACAGGGTCTACGATCACTTGTCACCATATGCAACCTTTGCCTGATCCCTATGATGTTTCTGCAATGCATGGAGCCATAACCGAGGTCCTTCAAGATATTGAGCCGTGGACAACTATGTATCAACAACATCGGTGGTGATCTTGTTGGATTGGGTTCGATTGTTTTTTATGAACTGTTTGTTTTCAGATTTTCAGGATTGTCCGTTTTTCGTAAGGATTGTTTGTTATGACGTTGTTGAACTTTTCATTTCTGGTTAGCGTTGTTGAATTTGTTGGATTATTTGTTTAGGGTGCACAAGACATAAATCTGCATTCTGTTAGTCAAATGTCGAACCATGCGTCACGCACAGATGAGTTCCATGCGTCACGCACGGTTTGCTTCCATGCGTGACGCATGGAATTGTTAACCTACGCCTATAAATTGACTCCCTCAGCATACCATTTCCACTCATTAATCTCTCCTTTTCACTCCCTCAGCCTGTAAGTTGATTTTTGAAGTTCTTCTTTGAAGCTCCATATTCCACATCTTATTCCTTACTTTCTCATTTGTTTTCTTACATTGTATTACAGATTGGAAACCAACATGGCATCATCCTCATCATCATCTTCAATACCACGAGAAGGCAGCACCATTCAGTGTCCAAATAAGAGGTGTAGGAAGTCTATCACGGTTTTCAGCGCTAATGACAAGATGAGACCAGACCAGTATGGCCGAAGGTTTTTTACATGCCAATGTAACTTCAGGTGGGTGTTTCTTGATCCTGAGTATGACCGTCATCATCTCCGTGTTATGACGAAATTGTTGGAGGAAAACCGGACACAAGCCATGAAACTGAAAATCTTTAACGAAGAGAAAGATTTGGAAATGGCTAAATGGTGGGTGAAGGAGCTCTATGAGGATTTTGAAGAGAAACCAGCTGATTCTGACGATGCGTAGTGGTCTTAGTATTTCGTTCCTTTTAAGATGTAATGTGAAGTGTCTTGGTGTTTTGTCTTTGTTATGTTCGTTTTAATTTACGTTTCAAGAATGAGTCTTTTTTATGCTGTAATGAATCTGTTTTATTTTGTAATGTATCGGTTTTTTGTTGAAACGTATCTGTTTTATGTTGTAATATATCTGTTTTATGTTGTAATTCTGATGTCTCCTTTTGATAAGACTACTCATATGTCTCCTTTTGACAAGACAACTCATATGTCTCCTTTTGACAAGAAAACTCATATGTCTCATTTTGACAAGACAACTCATATGTCTCCTTTTGACAAGAAAACTCATGTCTCCTTTTGACAAGACAACTCATATGTCTCCTTTTGATAAAACAATTCGGAAGTGTTGATTTTGACAAGTAAAGCTGAAATGGAAATTCTGCATTCTGTAGGAAGAATGCAATTCCATGCGTCACGCATGGATTGTATCTGTGCGTCACGCACAAATGTGTTCCACGCGTGACGCATGGAATTGCATTCTTCCTACAGAATGCAGAATTTCCATTTGAGATGCAAAGCACCTGTTTCACGTGAAATGTAACCTAGAAATACCACATAAAGACTGAAATGTGCATCAAAAGATACAACCTTACAACATTAGAAGGTCATTCGAAGCTCGAAATAAAATACACATTACAACATTGTTTGGACTGACAATAACTCTTGAACTAGTAATCGTTTTCATCATCGTCTGGAATTGTGATGCTTTGTTTGGACGATTGATGTCCTCCTCTTTTCGGGGGGGTGTAAGCCCCACATCTTTGCCACACTTCGTCATACAAGGCCGCAACAGATTCTTCACAATTACGCTCCTAAAGATTATAAACAGGTGGTAGTGGACATCCATCCTTCAGGCGAATCTGAGATAGATTTTACGGAATTGCATAATTAAATTTACATGTAATGCACTAGGTAAATAGCAATTGAAAAAAACATACCGGGATGAAATGTTCCTGCTGTGTAAGTAGTAATAGGCAAACAACTTGCATCTTGGCTCCAGGTTGACCATACCAAGTCGGAAGTCTAAGAGGTAGGAATGTCTGTTTAATTTGCTCGCCTAGACACACAAAGACACAATTACATGCCGGAGCCACCAAACATGCCATTTCTGGTACGGTAAGCCACTTATCCCTTGGAGCTGGGTAGTAATCGCTTTCCCATGTAAGTTGATGTATAGCGGACTCCAATGTTGGATTTACTTCTCCACCAATCCACGTGCCTTTAAGTAAATGCCAAATCTCTTTAGCCTTTCTTTTCATCTCTTCTCGTATGAACTTCCAATGCTCTTAGGTCCCACCTGTTACATGACTCTCAAAAACAGATTGAGTGACGGAATATTTTGGATAAAGTGTACATTAGAGTGAAGATAATATCGGTCACCTGTTTCCATAGAAATAGATCTAAACCCGCAGTTTCCATCGGCTCTGATGTCAAACCAACCCTCCACATATGGTCTCATGCACATTGGTATCTTTCTAATGTACTTAGAAGGCGCATACATTTTTTGTGGAGCGGGAGGTGCACCAAAGGGTTTAGGAACCCTTTGCTTCTTGGGAGGTGTTTCTTCCAAAGCTCTAGACCTCATCTCTTGGTCGGTGTATTCCCATGCTGACTTCTTTCTTTGTGTAGATCTAGGCACTTTGTTAGGAGCTCCTTGGGGACGACCACCGGTGTGTTTCGAAATAGGCGGCTCTTTGAGAGGTGTATCCACTTTAGCTATCTTTCTGACAGATTCAATACACTTCTCTTGATCATGTGGTGACAAGGTGTTCCATGTTTCTTCATAAAATTCATCAAATAAACGTCTTGCCACGTTTTTCTTAGTTTCAAGATGACACTGTGTATCCACTTCTTCCAAAGACAACGTACTCCAAAAAGGATGCAAAGACACGGGCTGAATTGGCATTTGTTTCTTCACACAAGTCGCAAGGTCATGGACACACAGCATCCCGTCTCTGACCTTGGTTGCACAATCGCAATATTGTGCATTGTACATGCCTTGTACACCTTTGTCGTATTCTTTAATCAAGAGCTCCATTGCCTTGTACGAAACTTTGCACTTCAAATGTACAAACAAAGATGTTTGGTGAACAAGTCTAAACGTCTTTGTTAGACTCTCGTTAAATGAACCCAATATCTCTTTCAGCTGGTTTCGTGCCATGTCACTGTATTCCTCAAACACTGTGTCGAGCCTACCTTGTCCACCACTCAAATATGACTTCAAACAGGAATGCGCTCCTTCCACTCTGCATTTTTATTAAGGTGTTCAAACAGGAATGTGCTTGTGCAGTTTCTGTAAACTGCACATCCATACGTGACGCATGGAACAAATCCGTGCGTGACGCATGGAACAAATCAGTGCGTGACGCATAAATGTGCAGTTTACAGAAACTGTTTAAATTCACAGAAAACTGAATATAGTTGTGTAAGTGCAATTATAGATAAATTACCTGTTTGTCGTGTTGCTTCCAAGAGTAAACACGTCATCCGTCCATGCCGACACACATCTTTATTTGAAAGGACCAAGCCAACTGTCTCTAACATATTGCAGTACGGGAATATGCGCGTTCCAATCTCTCTCTATAGTATCCAACTTTTTTTCATATCCTTCTACGGTGGTTTCCTTGAACAAGTTGTAGTAGTCGTTGGATAAGTTTTTTCCCTTTAGTTTCGATCTCATTTCGAGGGAAGCTTTGGCCTCTATGTTTTTCCTTATATGTCGTCTACATAGAAGAAACTTTGCATTTGGAAAAAGAAGATCCGTTGCACTCATTAAAGCTTGTTCACGGTCGGTGACAATGCAAGTGGGCGTTGCTCCAATTCTTCTATACATCTCTTGAAGTTGTTGCATTGCCCACAAATAATGCTCTTTAGTCTCGCCCTCAAGAAATGCCCCACAAACTACAAAGTTCCTCCATGTAGACGTGATTCCAACAATCTCGAAAAATGGCATTTTGTACCTGTAAATAAATAATTTGAAATAATATTATTGCAATGTTATGGAAAATCATATGTAATGGTCAATAATCACACAAAACTTACTTGATTGTGGCATATGTGGAGTCCATTATAAGTACATAGGGAAATGATTTCAAGAGCTTCATTGATTCAGGGGACGCAAAGAACATATCACCAATCATAGATGCATCATCTTTGCTTGTCCTATACTCCATGAAATAGTCGCTCTGTTTGCATTTGTAGAAAAACTCTTGGATAACAGTTCTTCCTTCCCTGTTTTCGATCCTCGTCTTGGCCATCAAATTGTATACTTGTTTTTTTTTTGTAAGGTTCTTGGGAAACTTGTTGAGCATAGTGTAAATCTCATTTGGTTTACAATGAGCCCTGGTCATTTCAACTACTGTACACACTTCATCAGGCGTCAATCTGCCTGCAAACGCATTCCCAAACAAGCTACTACCAATAGGATGGTTGTGGGTACCTAACATTACAGTAAGTTTCCAAGCCCCTCTATGCTCCTCTAGAAGCTTTAATTCGAACCAACATCTACATTTTTTCGTCTTGATGTTTTTCCTCACTCCCTTAGCTTTTGAGTAATTCACTCGTCCTCTATCACAGATAAGCTGAAGTTTTCCAGATTTTGTTTCGGTAGGTGCTCTACTCCTTTCATTGACTATGCAAAAGTTGTTGGCTTGTGCAATGTTAACGGCCCAATTCACTCCCTGTTGTCTAGAGGCGAATACCAAGTCATTTGCAAACAACTCTGAGTAATCAACAGAGACATATTGTTCTTCTTGAACTTCAATATCAAATTTTGGTGCAGTACGCAAAGGACGAAACACATTTAAGCTACTTGTGTCTGAAAGTGGCCTCATCAAATGTGAAGGCCATTGCGACAAACCGTAACCGGTTCCAAAAGATCCATTGTTGATATCACCAAACTGTGATTGCGGTTGCTCCCATGTTGTCAAATCAATGCCCAAATCAAACGAAGGTATGTAGTCGAGGTATGACGGAGGTGGGCAGTCATTAAGAGTAATCTTGTCTAATCCAGTAAACACAGAAAAGTTCATCTATGCACAAACACACAGATAACAAACCAGTTAAGCTTCTGTATGGCAAATCCACACGTCACGTGTGGAACCATGCCATGCGTGACGCATGGTTCCAACCTATACGTGACGCATGGTTACGTCCAATACGTGACGTGTGGAAATACAACATGCAGTTTCATTCATCTTTTGTCATGGTTCGTATGATTCTGTTAACCACACTATGTTTCATTAACATTTCAAACATCATACATCATAAATTCAAAAGTCAACATCTTTTGTCATACAACTAATACCTTTAACATGTGAAGTCCATAAAACCCAACAAGTCAAACCCCTAAAACAAGTCAACACCTTAAAAACTAATATTATAATACTTTTCAAACATCATAATCACTAAAGTAAACAAAAATTCACAAATCAACATCTTTAGTCATACAACTAATACCTTGAACATTTGAAATCCATTAAACCTAACTAAATCAAACCCTAAAAGAAGTCAACACCTTAAAAATTAATATTATGAACAAGAAATGTTACCTTATTAAGATTGTAACTTGAAAATGGTGCTTCTCCACCTCTTTCATTGGTGCATTCCTCTTCATTCTCCATATAGAAAGAGCTTTTTTGGGATAAAATGGTGTGTTTTGCTCTCAAGAATGTTCAACAATGGAGTTAAAAGGGTTTTGACATTTGAAATATGGAAAGAAAGGAAGATAATAGGGGTTAATGTAGGTGTTACGGAAATGGTTAAAAAATTAATGGAGTTATTACAGTAGGTGAGACAAGACGTACTTGCTGCATGAGTTATGAAAAGAAATTCCGTGCGTCACGCATGGAACACATCCGTGCGTGACGTGTGGTTAGCAACCATGCGTGACGTGTGGTGTGCAACCATGCGTGACGTGTAAAATGACACATGATCCCTTTGATTCTTAGTAACACTGATGTGTGCATGATTTCCAATCAAAATAAAATTACATATTGTCAAAGGTTGGACATTTAGGCCACGTAAGAAGTCCAAACAAAGGATATGCTACTTTACAAGTTAATAGTTGTTATTGGGAGTTACCCACATGGTTAAATATCCCTAATAGGCATTGAAAACAAGTTTCATTCCATTCGGACATCGTTTGAGTGTCGTTTCGTCAAAAACCGCCTTAAGTCCATTTAAGGCCTTTTAGCGTTTACGTGCCTCATTTCGTGTGTGCAAGACCTTGTTGCTACTTAATATCCCTAAAAGAGTAATTTGTATAGTAGTTTCAACAATAATCAACATCAATGTTGTAGAATATACATATTGCGACAAGTTAGAGAAATACGACTAGTATGTTTTTTACAAAGGAGGTGGTACTTTAAAAGTTAGAAATTGTGATTGGGAGTTACGCACATGGTTAAATATCCATAATAGTCATTGAAAACAAGTTTCATTCCATTCGGACATCGTTCGAGGGTCGTTTGGCTGATTTGGGCCTTAAGTCCATTATGGCCTTTTTAGGCCTTTTAGCGTTTACGCATAGTTTCGAGTCCCGTTTTGTATGTGTGAGACCTTATTGGGACTTTATATGTCTTATAACACAATTGTGTATAAATTTTTCAAACATACAAAAACATCAATGTTGCGACCATATATAATGCAACAAGTTAAGCTTGTGATGAGTAGTTTGATGTTTTACAAAGAGGGTGTTACTCTAAAAGCAAAAGGTTTTGATGCAAAGTTACCGACATGGTTAAATAACTCTAATAGGCATTGTAAACAAGTTTCATTCCATTCTGATGATGTTTCGACGACGTTATGGCGAATTGTGGTTTTAAAGCCGTTAAAAACAACACGACAAATGAATTATTTTGCGTGACATAACTACAAATACATTGAATACATTGAAATGGATTACATAAGCAAAAACATATACATTTAAATTCCATGCGTCACGTATGGATACAAACCATGCGTGGTGCATGGAATGTATCCATACGTGACGCATGGAATTTTTTGCCTATAAAAGGCACAACATCGAAACCCTACCATATTGTCCTCTTCCTCATTCTCTTCACGGCGCAGCAGCAGCACAAACGCACGGATTTACCCCAAAATCAACAATTTTCAACAACTCTTTGGATATAAAGGTATGTGCAAATTAATATTTCATTGTTATGATAAGATATTGATGTATATATGAGGTTTTGATGTTGTTTTGATAATATTTACATATGTAGATCCAATGTGTATGTTATACTTTGATTAGAAGAGATTAAACTTGTAATATATGAATGGATTGTGTACTTTGTTGATAGTTTCTTGTTGAATTTGATATTTTCATGTGTAGATAGTGTAATTAGGATTTTGATACTGAATTTGGGTTTTGTGAATTAGGGTTATAAATGAGGGTGTTGAAATTTGATATGGTGTGGTTTTAATAAAATTATTGACAAACTGTTGAATTTCAGAAAAAATGTTGAGATTAGGGTTTGAGAATAGATTCGAAAGCAGTACTGAAGTTCTGGAAGTGGCAATTCCATGCGTGACGCATGGTTAGTGACCATGCGTCACGCGCGGAATTGCCACATTCAACATTAAGACTATGCAGAAGTTAATTGAGTATGTAACTATAATTTGGTTATGTTTGTGATTATACAGATGTCCTATTCCGATCAAGAATCTGATATTTCCGATATTAGTACGGCGTCTAGCATGGCAGACAACTTTGATATGCTTGAACGGGAGAGACGTGAACGGGAGAGACAAGAACGTGAGTGACGTGAACGGGAGAGACAAGAACGTGAGCGACGTGAACGGGAGAGACAAGAACGTCAAAGGGAGAGAGGGGAACCATCCACTAGACCAAGGATGACCGCACGAGAATTCAGGAACCTCTTCAGGCCGTTCAACCCTCGTCGTTAGATCTACTTATTATGTTGAACCTTATTATGTTGAACCTTATTATGTTGAACCTTATTATGTTGAACCTTATTGTGTTGCACCTTCGAAGTGTTGAACCTTATTATGTTGAACCTTATTGTGTTGCACCTTTGAAGTGTTGAACCTTATTGTGTTGCAAGAACTACTTGTTTTTCTTAAGAGTGTCTATTTTGTTGGTATTTTAAAACATGTCGACTCGTTTCACTTTCAAACTAGGTTTCACATTTCAAATATCATAAATCAACATAAATTCACAAATCAACATGTTTAGTCATACAACTAGTACGTGCTGGCATGAGTTCTGAAAAGAAAAACAGTGCGTCACGCACGGTTTATGTCCACGCGTCACGCATGGATATAATCCACACGTGACGCACGGTTCTCTTCCATGCGTGACGCACAAAATGACACATGATCCCTTTGATTCTTAGTAACACTGATGTGTGCATGATTTCCAATCAAAATAAAATTACATATTGTCAAAGGTTGGACATTTAGGCCACGTAAGAAGTCCAAACAAAGGATATGCTACTTTACAAGTTAATAGGTGTTATTGGGAGTTACCCACATGGTTAAATATCCCTAATAGGCATTGAAAACAAGTTTCATTACATTCGGACATCGTTTGAGTGTCGTTTCGCCAAAAACCGCCTTAAGTCCATTTAAGGCGTTTTTAGTGGTTTTAGCGTTTACGTGCCTCATTTCGTGTGAGCGAGACCTCTTTTCTACTGAATATCCCTAATAAGAGTATGTTGTATAGTATTTTCAACAATAATCACCGTCAATGTTGTAGAATATACATATTGCGACAAGTTAGAGAGTTACGACTAGTATGTTTTTTACAAAGGAGGCGGTACTTTAAAAGTTAGAAGTTGTGATTGGGAGTTACCCATATGGTTAAATATCCATAATAGCCACTGAAAACAAGTTTCATTACATTCGGACATCGTTCGTGTGTCGTTTCGCCAAAAACCGCCTTAAGTCCATTTAAGGCGTTTTTAGTGGTTTTAGCATTTTGGCATAGTTTCGAATCCCGTTTTGTATGTGTGAGACATTATTGGGACTTTATATGCCTTATAACACATTTTTGTATAAATTTTTCAAACATACGTGAACATCAATGTTACGACCATATATATTGCAACAAGTTAAGCTTGTGGTGAGTAGTTTGATGTTTTACAAAGAGCGTGTTACTCTAAAAGCAAAAGGTTTTGATGCAAAGTTACGGACATGGTTAAATATCTCTAATAGGCATTGTAAACAAGTTTCATTCCATTCCGATGATGTTTCGACGACGTTATGGCGAATTGTGGTTTTAAAGCCTTTAAAAACAACACGGAACATGAATTATTTTGTGTGCCATAACTAAAAATACATTGAATACATTGACATGGATCATATAAGCAACAAAAAAACATATGAAAAACCATGCGTCACGTATGGTGTAAAACCATGCATGGTGTGTGGATTAATTCCATGCGTGACGCATGGTTTTATGTTGCAAAATCTTATTTTTATATTTAGAATGCTTATATTGTTGTTATGTTGACGAATGTTCAACCTTATTATATTTCAAATTGTATATGGTACGCCATACATATTGCGACCTCGTTCGGTTTTCAAACTATGTTTCACTTACAAAGGTCTAAATTTGATTTTCAAGTTACACACATGATCAAATAGACATTATAAGGATTGAAACAAAGTTTCATTCCATTTCGATAAAGTTTCGATGACGTTTTTGTCGAATTGGGCTTTATCGCCTTAAAAAAGACACTAAAAATGTGTTTCTTTGCACACTTAACTAGAAATACATTGAATACATTGAATAACCCTAGATTCATATATGCAAATCCATGAATCACGCATGGATTGTATCCGTGCGTCACGCATGGATTTAATCTGTGCGTCACGCATGGATACAATTCATGCGTTTTCTGGAATGTGCAATCCGTGCGTCACGCACGGATTAAATCCATGCGTGACGCACGGATGACCTGGGCGGTAAATAGCAAAAAGGGCGGGCGTCAAATAAAAACTATGTATTTATATAGTCTCTCCTTCATTCTTCATTCTTCATTCTTCGGTGTCTCTGTACTAATGTCAAGTTCGGAATGTTGGACGTTCCTCGGGGACTGCAAAATCATCAATGGGTGAATTATAAACCCCTACCCTCCTTGCATCCGACCGCTTCCATTTCCCTCTCTTCTTCTCCAATTTTCTAATTACAATGTCTATGGTGAATAACATTCCGACGACTCTGGACAGTTTTCCTCATCCTCTGACGTTCACTGTCGAATTTTCCTTCCAAAATTTCTGTTCAGATTTGTGGGTTGCTCCGCCTATAAATCGATCAATCACTCCTCCTCCCTAAATCCTAGATCTGAAATTGCAACATATTCAAGATTTCATTCAATCGAGCTTGAATAATGACGCATGTGCTAATATAACATCTGAGAAAATAAAAAGTTTCATCTTCACTGCTGTCGTCCTGATGAAGAAGACGAGAGGTCTGAAATTATGGTCAAAACGCAATCTTCCTGACGATCTCTGGCCGGAAATTCTATCAAGGGTCCCTGTCAAATCCCTTCTCTGATTCCGCTGCGTTCGTAGGTCATGGAAACTCTTGATCGACGATCCCAAATTCGCCCACTTACATCTCAATAACTTCAACAAATTCCATGACCCCAAACCTTAGCCCTCATTCCAGAAAGTTCCACATCATCCTCCCTGATCAAAAACCCTCCCGTACCGGCTAGGGGTTTACTTTCTCTACCACTTCCCCATCGTTAATCGCCAGGTTCTCTCTTCCTCATTTCCGCTCTTACACTTTCAATCTTTCGTTTCGTCTATGTATGTGTTCAATTTCAATGTTCTTTATACAATTTTGCGAGCTCACTTAGTTTCTACTTAGACTTCACAATTTATGTCCAGCCTTTCAAAGTAGTCAATCTGTTTGTTATATCTGCTCGCCCAGTCATCCACTGAAACTTTTGTGTTTCTCTTGATTGTCCTGGAACAGAAAGGATTTGGAATGTTCTGATTTCTTGATTCCTTTGTTTTGAAGTCGTTATGTTTCGATTCTACCAGATTATGACTACTGATTCTTTTGATGTGAAGATATGTAGTTTCTTTTATGTTGTTGTTACAGGTTGTGGATGATCAACTTCAGGAGATTTAGGTAGCTATTTGTGGAATAAACTGCCATTTTGTATCTGTTTTTCTTTCATGCTTCAATGGTAATATTAGTCAAACGATATTTGATTTCATTAGAGTTAGGCAATTTGCAGGAATTTCATCAAGAACTAATTCAGCGGCAAAAATAGGAGGCAGCATATTATCTCCCAAGTGACTATCACTCTGCCTATTTTGTACATATGATTTAAAGAGAGCTTGAGTTTCTAAAATTCATTTTGTATGAATGTATGTTGTAGCACTGAGGTGGTTTAAGTTTTCATTATCCAAATAAATCGGAGGAGCTGTTGCACAAACATAAAATTGAAACAGGAGGAGAAATTGTCAATGGGGTAATTTCTATACTTTTTCGGTTATTAATTCTGTTTTTTTTTATGTGGAACGTATTTTATACTTTCAAGCTTTCTATGTAGTAGATTCTTTGGAGTTAGACTTAAGTTTTGTAGCTTGAATCTATTCCTGCAATAAGCCAATAACATCTTTCTCCCTTCTTTTTGGAATTTTGGTAGAATAATGGAGTGTGAAAAGTAGCTTAGTATTGATTTATATATAAAGTCGAATTCGACACACCTAAATTTATGGTTGATGGTTGGATTGTGCCGATGAAATCTTTGTTAAACAAATCCTAATCGAGTGCAGCCTACAAGATTTTGGGGTGTTTGTACGAAGCTAATTTTTTTTAATATGGTTGCTTATAAAAAGTGTTAGTTTCATCTTGATTATTGGTCTGAAGTAATTTATGGTTGCAATCTTTGAATATTTAGTGGCAGCTTAGATTTAATAATGAACGAAATGGTTCTTGGGGTACAGTTGTGTACCTTGATGCAAATGCAATTGTTATCAAATATATTTAAATGTGGACAAATATATGCCAACTTGAAGCATTCTGAGAGATTGAATTCATGAGTCATGGTTGTTGAACCATCTGAACAACTGTTCAATGATATGATGAGCAAACTCCTAATTAAGGAATTTCGTTTTGACACGATTAGTAGAGAATGCAGCATTACCATAACTTGGAATTCAAATTGGGGAATTAACCATGGATGACAAAGCAGAATTACTTTTTGTGGATCAAAGGTAAGATCAAAAGAATTTATCAATGACGTTGCTGATTATGTACGCAAAGTAGTTTATAGTGTCATATCATTGTGCATCTTTTTTCACATTTGCTGATTGATAGCAGTTTTAAACATGAAAAGTGTACCTACTGAGACAGAAGGGTTAAATTGATCTGACCATGTTTGATATCCATTTGTCTTGGTAGCATTACAACTGCAGCTGTTCTTGAAGTCGTATTTAGTCTTACTAGCTCCTTTCAGTCACTTGAGGATGATGATATTTTCCAGTATGGTATTGATATGAGTTTCGTGATTCCATACATTTTCTTACTTATTGTCTGATTGGTTAGAAGATCCAAATTGATCCATTCCAGATTTCTTTCACTGAATCTCTTTAAATTGGTGATAAGCCTAGATAAAAGAGTTCTAATCACTACTTTCGTTTCATCTTTAATGAAGACAGAATTTATATACGTGGTGTTGTTCTATCTACTGTATATTTTGGTAATCTTTTCCATTTACTCAGATCCGAGGGAACCATTTAATCTTCAGAAAGGGTGGCTCTTCTGGGCGGGAATTGGGCTTATGGGAGCAATTGGTGCTATTGCTTTAACACGGATTGCATTGTCATATTTTGGCGAGACTCTTAAAAGAGAGGTGACAATTCTGTGCTATTCACTTTGCTTCTCTCTCTTACTAGAGTGTTGCAGGTTATTCACTAGAATGATGATGCGACTTGCAACCTACCTTTGCTCATGATATAGGAAATAAATACAAAATTGAGATGTAATTATTGGTGACATAGTTCTTTGTAGCTTTCCTTATGCTGTAACTTTTAACAGTTTGTTGCTGAGGGCATACAGTAAAAAATAGCAGATTCAGCAAATTGCTATTTCTACTCTGATCTTCTTCTACTGTGTTTGTTATGTAGGAAGTCGTTATGTATTTGACATCCACCTTTGTATGACTCACCAAACTCGGCTTGACGAACACATTGTAAACGTACTTATTCGTAAACGGTGTTGAACAGGCTAGTGTCGGATATTAGGAGAGGTGATATTGTGTAAATTAAACTGGTTAGTTGAACAACTGCGTGAATTAGGGTTTTGGCAGATTGTTTGTTTCTTATTGGTTTTGTTTTTGTACAGGAAGTTCTAGAGAATAGACACAGACAGTCTGTGTACAAAGGTATAGTGATATCAAGACAAAATGTTGGCATTCACACCAAAATTCGAATTCGAAGGGTCATTGCTGGTATTGGGTTTGAGATTGTCTTTCCTCTGTAAGCATCAGACTCCTCTTTGCAGAATTGACTATTCTATTCTATAGTGCTTAGTATTATGCTTTACCATGTGTTGTTTCAGATTGAAATGCATGCTATGGCATTTTCACCATTTATGTTTCCTTAATGGGTCACCTAAGTGGCATGATAGGTGCTTTATTGATCACCTTTATATTTGTCTTAAAGTTGGTCAGTTTTGGTATGAGTTTTGATGAATAGCTTACCCGAAAATTTGTCTTATACTATCGGTTGTGTCCATGTTGGTTGGATATTACTCATATAAGCTAAACCGAAGGCTAGCTGATAGTTTATTAAGAATGGTTTTAACCATGTGATTAACTATGTCAGGTCTAGGCAAACCGGGATGCCTACAGAAAAAATAAACTTTGCTATGTCCAACTCTTACCACATAGATCAGAAAATGCAATGTTTGCTCTTCCTTGATGGCTTTGAGCTTATGGCAACTTCTTATGTTTCTTTTTGCATGTTATATATTTGTTGAACATGCAGTATCATGTGGCCTTGGATGTTTTACACACGGTACAAGAAACTCAATTAGTTGCTTTTATAATCAAATGCATGTTTATACATTGCAGTCTGAATCTGACATCCCCAAATTGTAAGGTCTTCTCCGCTTTTGGACCCGTGCAAAAGATTGCTATGTTTGACAAGAGTGGAGGAGTTCAAGATTTAATTCAGTATCCAGGTGTGTGATGTTGCAAGAAATACTGACATTCGTCATAGTTTTGTATATCTAGCAGCCCCCTATTTCTAGAAGTTTAACCATTTAGTGGTTAAATCTTGACAGATGTCCAAACAATCGTTGTTGCAAAGGGAACTCTCGAAGGACACTTGCATTTATGATGAGGGATTTTTGTAAGCTTCACGACACACTGATTTGAGTATCAAGGTATACATTCTCTTTTCCATGAACAGTTGTTCTGTCAGAATTGCACAATTTTTTAATGAAAAATTACTGCAAATGATGTTGCTAAAAGTTACCGTGCTGATCTGGTTCACTCAGGAACTTCTCAACATTCAAATACATATGTGGCTTCCCACAGATGGCATAAATGTGTTGAAGCTTCAGTTTAGCTCTTTACCGCTTATCTTTCAAGTGCAGATGATGCAAAAAGTTTGGTCCTGAAAAGCACTTCATGCAATGATTGTTTGTTTGATTTGTTTTGGGTGGAAGATTTGATAAACCTTATGCTTGGTTATATTCTTGACCTTATGAAGGTATTGTTTGTGCTTGATATTCTCATCATTTTTTTATTCTGCTTGGCTATTTTGTGTTTTTACTATTCTGATGATTTGGTTGCATTTTTATTGCTTAATGATGAATGTAGACCACTCCGATTCCTGAAGAGGATAAGAACCCACTGCAGCTGTGTATGGCATGTAAGTATTTCCTTGATACACTTCACTTTTCATGGTGCTCATATGGAAGTCAAACTAAACTACCAAGTCAATCATGAACCGCTAAAACTTTAAGTTGCTGCTAATTTACTTGCTTCAATGTTAGCCTATCTTTGTCAATTTCTTCTATTGGAATTTACCCATATTTTAAATATAAAATCTGATGGTCACTGCAGCTGTAAGTTATCATTCTTTATCTTGATTGATTTTTACTATATATTGTAGGCTAATGAAAGAGTTATTTTTCTCTGTCCAGGATGTTCATGAAACTGCTGTTGGTGCACTTTGGAATCTTGCTTTCAACCCTGGTGTGGTTTGCACCAACTGCTGCTGCTGGTGTGAGCACCGACTTGATTCTTTGAGTCGAATTTTCCACCAACTCCAGTTGATCTGTTCTTTTTTCCTTCAGTTAATTTCTCTTCCTTTTCAGTGATTGAAAATGTTGATTCTCTTTTATGGTTGTTATTGAACGGTAAGGAATGGATCAATGCTCAAAATGGCGACTGATATTGGGAAGGTAATGTAGTCTAGGTTCGTTATTATTTAATTTCAGAGTTCTTCTGTGTTATAGAATTACCGCTGGAGTTGGATATCTTTTTATGAATATGATTTATATGAAGGTCTGGGCTATATTGGAGTTGGATAACCTGGTTCATTCTGGTGTCGGTAGGGGCGATTCACTGCAAAGTATTATTAGCTCAATTGTTCGTTTCTAATGGAGGATATTTGGAAAACCAACAAGGAACACGTCTCATATGCTTGAGTTCCACCTCATTAACGAAAGGTTTATTTTTATTCTCCTTCTATTATCTTTGGTATTTGGCTACCATTTATGGAACATAGTAATTTGTTAGTGTTATACCATTGGCATTGTGAGTCCACATGATATGGTGGTGAAAAAAAACAAAGATTATATGCTAGATATCAAATGCACTTGAGAGAGCTTCGGTTTATCTGTTCTAGATTTAGTACTACACTGGAAACAGTGAGAAACATTTATGGACATGATCAGTTTCCACCATGGAATGTCAATCAAGCATAATTAGGAGACGACAATAGTTATTCGTCTTTTGGCATTAACCAGGACTCTTTTGCCTCTTCACTTACCGAGTGGTATTCCTCAAATTATTGCATTTCTTTTTCTCCAATTTTCACATGTCATTGCTTTCCTGTTTCTTATTTCAACATGAGGAAATAGTATAGATCCACTCATTCTTCGAGCAGATTGCATGAACGGCCTTTAATGCAAGTATAATAGTGTAATCAATTTGAGTCTGATTACTGGATTAAGAATCCCCGCCTCTTAAAAAGATCTATTTGGGAATATATGAAGCAGTTAACCTTCAAATTTGCAAGTTGGTTGGTTTATTTATTTTTTCATTTTTTCCATGTTCTGAAATGCCGCTTCTCCCAAGAAATTTATATCATATTGTAGTTTGCTTTTTTAATGTGTCTTGAATTTTTCACCAATTGTGTCTTGACCTTTTATGCTTATTCTATACAATTTACTCTCAAGTATTTTGTTATTGCACTTTATATAGTGCAGAATATCCAGTTGGGGTGCTCTAACAAAATGGCTTGAGTAAAGTGTCAAAAATGAATTATTGGGTGTATACTGACTATGCGAGAAACATTAATATTGTCAGTTATGACTTATGATGTATGATCAGTATTTTCGGCTATCATAATACTTGAAGGTAATAATCTCACAATTATTAATGCTATTATCAGAATTTGACAAACTGCTTAGAAAAATCGTACTATTATTACGGATATTCATTCTCTTTTACAAAACTTTCATGAGGTCCGTGTTTATCAGCAAATAATGAGTCCCAAAACTGAAATTCTTCCATGTGTAATTAATGCCACATTTGAAAATCTCTTTATATTGTGGGTTGATTATCAAGATCTGCTTATGTAATATGACTGTCATATACTTTTTGTAAAGAATTATAGTCTATTCACGTATAGAACATGAGAGTAATAAAATGGATGTATTTTTTTATTAATTTTAAAATTTTGCTTATAAATAGGTTTATGCATACTATAACCTCCAAGGTTCCATTTATGGTTTTAGAAGGAAACCATGAAATAGATGACCAAGCTCATAATATCACGTGTAATATGTGCAACAAATTTTTGGTTTAAGATATTGAACTGTGTTTATAATGTAATTATGATTTTCTTCCTTGGTAGAGAATTTTGTGAACAATATTGGAAATGTCATTGCAAAGGAGCTTTGATAAAGAGCATTTTGGGGACCTATTGTGTTCTTGAGTAAAGTAACATAATGACTTTGAATTGCAGGTTCTCTAAAAGCATCTCACACAGTGGAAGGTTAATTTGTGCGGCTGCATTTGCTGCTAGAAGTTAAATGAGATAGTTAAATGATCTCATTAACCATTGGTTGTATAATGTTTGTTTGCTTCTTCGCCTATTTCAACAGGTTTAATTAGGCATTGGTTGTATAAATTTAATTTGACCTGCATTCTTTTCTGTTTTTTATCTAAATTATGAACAAAACTCAACATTTTAAAACCACTATTATTGATATCTGTTTTCTATGGCATGTCTCATTTCAGGATGTGGTCACTGCAGACAATGACATCTAAGAGTCCAAATCCGAGATTTTAAAAAGCTCAAAACAAGAGGTACAAGTAAGTAAGATATGGCCCCAAGTGGAAGGAATTCCTTAGTAGACTCCTGAATATATTAGATCTTAGACCTCCTGATCATTTCATGATCAATTTTGTGTACATGGATTTTGTTCATACCCTACTGATTACTAAACATTTTGTAAAGCTTCTCCTCTCCTAATATATTTACCTTAATTCAAAAAAAATATATTTAATCATCTTCTTCTTAGCAATTTAGTTTCGCCATTTGTTCTCTTGAATTTTTTTATTTTTGTTGTTGACTTTGCGCACCAATCGGTCTTGAATCTTGATTATAAAGGAGAAAACAGATTTTCAGATGTAGTTTGTAAATATTCCATTCTTTTTTTTATTACAGATGTTGTGTTTTCTAAATTCAATTTTCTTTGCTTATAAAATGGAATTGGATTTTCAATTGAGTGTATCTGAGACTTGGACTTTGGATGATAAGTCTCACCTTTTTGTTGAATGACTTCTCTGCTTATATTAGTCAAGTTTCTGAGTTTCTGTTACGTGTTCATTTGAGCAGGCACTAATTAAAATAGATGCGGTTGGTAACAGCTTTGTGAGGACAAATCTTGATCCATCTGTAAACGTGTAGGCAACAATTCCCCCGTATATTCAAACTATGCACCAAATTGATATATATACTCTTCTTATATATTCTTAAACTGATTCATATACTCCCTCTGTCCCGAATTGATAGTCCCATTTGGGACTTTGCACAATATTTAATGCAATGCAAAAGTACAGCAGAGGAAAGAGAAAAGGAGAGAAAAAAAATTATTATTTTTTATTTCCAACCAATCAGATGCTAGTATACAATTTTTATTAACCAATCAGAATCAAGAATTACACTCACACGGATCACCATATTTACATACCCAAAATACCCCTATCAGCTATACGCACTTTTCCTTTACTTCCCTATTCAATTCCTGTACATTCTTCTTCTTCTTATTCCTTTGACAGCAACAAATACACAGTTAAAAACAGAGCATTTACTCCTTCACTTTCACTTCTCTTCCACTTCACTTCATTCTCTTATTTTCACCAAACTCTGTGGAGCATCATTGTCGGGGTGGATGTCTTCAGCATTTGATTTAAATTATGCCCCACTTCTGGATGATGACGATAGCTATGAAGAGGACATGGATGAAGAATGGTCCCAAGAAGAAGGGCCAGTTGGGGACATGGATAACTATGACTTTGATCTTAACTTCTTACCTGAAGCCAATCATCCAGAAGCAGAAGCAGAAGCAGGGCATGAAGAGGCAGCATAGCATCATCAGACACCCATTACCCGGCTCAGCAGTTTGGATAAGATGCAGATCCTAACCTTTCTTCTCCAACGAACTACATGGTGCCATAAATGAAGCTGCAACACATTTTAACAGAGCACGTAAGACTATAAGCAGAATATGGCATATAGCAAAGCAGCAGGCAGAACAAATGGAAAATTACAGATTCACTACAAATTTTCACCTCAGTGGAAGGAAGAGAGTTCAGATAGACCAAGCAGCAATATCAGCAATCAACATGGGGGACAGAACATGTGTTAGGGACTTGGCAGCTTCACTGAACATATCAAAATCAGCATGTCATAGACTAATCAAAAAAGGAGAAATCAAGCCACATAGCAATGCCATTCATCCAGGTTTGTCAAATGTACATAAATTGAATAGGCTGAAATGGTGTTTGAGGCTGCTAAAAGGGGACACAGCAGAATCAAAAACAGAGTACTACCCTATGTATGATTTTGTACACATAGATGAGAAATGGTTCTTTCAAACAAGGAAATCACAGAAAGTGTATCTAGGTAGGAATGAAAAAGGCCAATACAGATCCTGCAGTTCAACCAAATTTATTCCAAAGGTTATGTTTACAGCTGCTGTTGCCAGACCAAGATACAACTCAGAGGGGATATGCACTTTTGATGGGAAAATAGGTATATTTCCATTCTCATTTGAAGAACCAGCAAAAAGGAATTCTAAAAACAGAGATAAGGGGACAATGGTCACCAAGTTGGTGGAAAGGGTCAACAAAGATGCAACAAGAAACATGTTGATTAATCAAATTGTTCCAGCAATCAAAGAGAAGTGGCCAACTGAGGGAAGACATGCAACAATATTCATTCAACAAGACAATGCAAGGCCACACATAACTCAGCAAGATCCACAGTGGCAAGAAGTGTATCAACAAGAAGGATTCACATTCATATTGATACAACAACCAACAAATAGTCCAGATCTTAATATTCTAGACCTTGGATTTTTCAGGAGCATCCAATCATTAATGCACAAAAAAATGCCAAAGACCATTACAGAAATGCTAGCTGCAGTACATCAGGCTTATTATGAGTTGGCACCACTAACACTGTCAGATGTGTGGCATACATTACAATTTGTAATGAATGAAATTCTAAAATCAGAGGGTGGTAATGGGTATGACATGCCACATTTTAGTAAGCAAAAGATGAGAGCACTAGGCTTGCTACCAAGAGAAATAACTGCCCCAGACTGGGCTGTCAAACAAGCATGGGAGATAGTTCATGGTACAAGACCTCAGCAAGCAACAGAGGGGACATCAAACACTCAAGCAAGAACAATAGATGAAGAAGCAACACAACCAACAGCAGAGGGGACATCAAACACTCAGTAATATTAAGGCTTTCTATCAGTTTCTACATGTCACATTACTAGAGAGTAATGTGACATTAAGAAACTCTTTTGTATGCTAATCTTTTTTGGAAAATGGAAGAAAATATGAATGCTATGAATGAAGTTATGATTTCAAGGTCTCAGTTGTCCCCAAACATCATAGAATCAAACCCAATTTTAACAACTCATAATACTAGATAAGCCTAGCAATTCAGTTACAAGTAACTGGTGGCTTATAGCACATTTAAGTTGCAAAAATACTAGGATCATCATCTCAGAAATGAGGATTCATCATAAACCAGTTACCACAAAAAACTAATCTACACATACCAGATAGGCATCTACTTCATTGCAAATGAGAGTTCTTATGGCAAGTTAAGCTAGTGATCTTAGCCGAGCATATAAAAGCATCACAAAAATTCATCACTGATATTACTGCAATATCTCAGATAATACACACGGCTACACAGTAACTTAAAATATCACACAAGTCACAATCAAATGCAAAAGAGTTCCTATGGCACATATAGACAGTTTTTTGTGATATGTTCAAACAGAGCACCCAAAAATCCATCATCCACATTCAGACAGCAGAGGATGAGATAAAAAACCATCATCCACAGTCAGACACCAGAGAATCAAACCCAATTATGCACAACCATGCTCAGTAGATCATCAAATGTTACTCTGTATTTTGTGGATTACCAACCATGCTAATGCTCAATGGATCACAGATAATACACAAACTGAATAGATTAACTATTCAATTCAGAGTACCTGTCAACAAGCCAACCAAAATCCACAAGACAATGCAACACAATAATCCACAAAATACAGTAAACATAAGTCAACCACAAAACATCCACAAAACAACAAAACATTGTCCAGTACTGTCCATCAGAGGTCCAAAACCACAAAGGCAAAAACAAAATATGTGCAAGACTGCATAAGATAACAGGAGCGACTTAGCTAGAGTGTATCCGATCGGGAAGGGCTGTCAGGGATGACAATAATCTCAGGGGACACCGGCGAAGGGGACACCTCATCAAAGCCCTCAACAGCATCACCAGGACGCATCTCAACAGCATCTCCATCGGGAATCACCTTCTCCGGCGTAGGGGCATCTGGGACCTGCAGCTTCGGCGTCGGCGTATCCGGGATGACTATCACCTCGCGAGGACGAGAAATCGCCTCGTTCTCTGAAAGCTCAGGCGAGCAGTGAATCTCGACTGAGTGTTTGGGCTCCGGTTCTGTCCACTCAGGAGTGGTGGGGATGCTCTGTCGCCGTTCGGGAGTGTAGAGGTGGTTCCCGTCGCATAAAGCCCCCTTTTCGCAAGGGAACGACAGAGAACACCCACCACTCGAGGTGTTTGGGCCCTCCGACGTCGGATCTTCCTCCCTCATCCAGGTTGGGGAGCTCTCTGGTTCCGTGTCCGAGAAGGAGTGGTGATTCCTCTCGAAAGAGGGAGGGGTTTCACTTTTGGTGAAGCTTTGGGAGGGACGAGTGTGAGTGGAGTCGATGGACATGGCGATTTTGAGGGAGGAAGATCCAACAGAGAGCGGCGGTGAGGAAGAGAAGAGAGTGTTTTAGGGTTTGTGAGTGGAGGCGGTGAACGAGAGAGAAGAGAAGAGGGGTTTTAACAGAGGGAGGTTTAGGGGTTTTTTTTGGGCTGGGTAGTTTTTGGGCTGGGTAGATTAGGCTAAGTGGACTGGGTTAGCTTAGGTTAATAGGTTTAAGTGATTAATTTGGCCGGTAATTATAGAATAAAATTTTAATTAGATTAAGTTAAGTGTTTAATTAATGAAATCTGATGTTTAGTTAAGAAATGAGTTAAAAAATGGAAGCAATTTAATGGAGTTGAAGATAGTTGGGTGATAAATGGAGAAGATTAGTTTGGAGAAGATGATGTAGATGGTTGATTTGATTGATAAACTGTTATTGGAGTTATAAATTGATATGATTAAATTAGAGTAAAATATTAAAAGTAAGGGTATTTTGGTAATTTATGGATATAAATGGAAACGAGACTATCAAAGGAGGCGCTCAAAATGGAAACGAGACTATCAATATGGGAAAGAGGGAGTATATATTATACAAGCAAAGAGATGGCTCGCACATAATGGTGTTGTTGAATGCACAAGAATATGACAAGCTGACACGGTGATGATGCTGATTTTTCTTTTTTTATCGTAACATACAATTGATCAAGCTAGCTAGCATGAGTACCAAGAGGCATTAGAAACATGTTTGTCAAGTAATTAAAATATTGTTTCAAGACAGGAAATACTTCTAAGTTGTTCGAGGAGTAACAAATGATTAGAAATAAGTTAACTACAAGTACGTATATATACATGTCATGATTGGAAATAAGTTAATTACAAGTAAGTACGTGTGTGTATATATATGTCATGGTAATTCTATTTCCTTTATTTTGCTACCTCTATCAATGAGAGAATTTGTTAATTCTAGCTTATGTGTTATAGTGTATTTAGTATAACAACATATATACAAATGAACTTTTCTTTTTGGATTAACACAACCACGGTATATTTATGTCAAAGGAACCATTTTGGAGTTTTGGGGTTGAAGTTGGGCGTTTATGCCCTCCACACCCACGACCTCGGCGACACCCTTAATGGCTGCATACACACGGGTTTCCGGTAAAAACTTATCTTACGGTGTGAATTGCGAACTCATCTTAACTGTGAACATTACTATCTTATATGTGAACATTACTATATGTGAACCTTAAGTATAAACGGTTAATGTTCACATATGAGGTTAACTGTGAACCTTATATGTGAATTATTAAGTATAAACGGTTAATGTTCACATATGAGGTTAACTATGATTCCTTCACGGTTCATGTTCACATATAAGTTCACATATAAGGTAGTACTCCCTCCGTTAAGAATTACTTGTCTCTGGAGTCCAATCTATTTGTTAAAAATTACTTGTCTTTTAACATAATTTTACACCTTTTTTTCCAAATTTAACCTAGTGTTATTGATTCTTTCCTTTAATCTCGCACTATTCTTTCCTGTATTCACTATGCCATTACTTAAACTATGAAGGATATATTTGTCTAAAATTTTAATCAATAAATTCTCCCTAAAATTGCTCCAGGGACAAGTATTTCTTAACGGAGGGAGTAATATGTTCGAAGTTCGTATTTCGCACCGTAAGAATTATTTTCATCGGATCATCCCTCCTAATTACAAAGGTAGTTACTTCTCTTTTTCATCTAAAAAAGTTACCATGTGTACCTCTGTCAATTTGTTGATCGATTATGACTTCTCTTTTTCCTCTAAAAGAAGTCACCGTGTGTACCTCTATCAATTTGTTGATTGATTCTGTTTATAAAATTTAACTTTGTTAAGCTATAATGTTGTATTGGAAGGTTGTGAATATATGTAGACCCAATCCAACTTTGGGGCGTCTATCTAACAATGTTAAACGACAAAAAAATCTATAATTAATAACGTACATAAAGTTGTAATGTTAATATTTTAAATCTTTATCCTAATTATTTATTCTCTTAATTTTTAATTTCATCACTAACTAAGAACACATCATCTTCGTCTCCTTCCTCTACCAGAACCTTCAAACTCATTCTCATCTAACCGTGTTCGTCAATCCATTCGTTTTATCCCGACGCCCCCTCCTCTTTGATTAAAAATTAATATGAGTTAATTAGATATTTTAATCTATATATACATATATATTATATATCTATCTATATCTATATAAAAATTGATGGATTTGACAAAGTAATGTCAATCCGTATTGGGTCACCGTAATTAATCCATCTGGCCTAATTGGGTTTTTAGGTTAAATTTGATTTATCAATTAGGCTTTATTTCTTCGTTGATATTCAACCTTTTTTCTTCTCTTTAACCTTTCATCTTCCCACTTGATTGCTGAATTGAATGATGATTTTACTTAGGGTTTTCTTTGGTACAAATATGTCTTGCCTATTGCAGTATCCAATCGCCTTCTCGAGGTTTTAATTCTTGATTTCGGTTGTAACCACCATTGTAATAGTTTTATTTGCATTTTACGAGTTTGTAGAATTGTATTATATCATCGTTCACTCATTTTAAAATTAGGGCCTATTTGAACACTAACAGCAAACTGAAAACCGTGATTTCCCCGCGCTTCCGGATCTAGTAATAACAAAAGCTTATTTAGGGAACGAAAGGAAATACGAAGTACGGAGTAAATAATTAATGAGATTGAAACTCGATTAATTTAACAATGTACGTGTACAGTGTACTACATACGTATATGCTTGTATATATGGCCTAAAAAGCATAGGCGTAAAGTACATTCTCCTACATAGATTACCAATCAGACAAAATTAAAACCATATTATTTTAACAAAGTTTAGACAGCTTAACATGCACTGTATTATACGGTTGAGCAACTTCTGGGAAGCCTTCATTGTCGCCCTTACCTGAAGCCCAAGGAAAATTAGAGCTGAAAAGGTAGCAACTTCGATCTAAAATGTATACAGAATAATCGTAAATAATGAAAACCTAGCTACCTGTTGAAGAAACCATAAAAGAGCCCACAATTTCCACTAAAAATAAAATAAAACAGCCCGCAATTTAGTTGCTTTTTGAGTCTCAGCTCCATATCTATGTTTGTCTCAGTTCCACCACTCGCCTCTAAAAAACAGAAACTTTACCTACCACTTGTTATTTATCCCTTGTATTTCAATAATTAAGTGTATGTGTTAAGGTAATAATTATGTTTAGATGAAAATATATATGGAGTAACTATATCCATATTATATGCATGAGTTGATCGAGAATATAAAGATAGCTACGTACCTTCTATAAATGATAAGAAGGAAGAGAAAACAGGGCACACAAACTTAGAAGGAGATGCTTGGTTTTAAACCAATCAATCAGCTGATTGAGAATAATGGACAAAGCTAGCAAAGGCTTCTGCTTTAGTTGAAGCCTCACACATTTTCTTTGCATAAAGTAGATGAAATGGAATCGCAGTACAATCGCATGTATTATATTATAACATACGTACATTATGATCCATACATACATAGTTCCACACAGCTGTTCCACACAATTTCTTAGCCTAATTTTTAACATGCATGCACCCCTGCCCAACTCCCTAGTACTATATATACACTTGATTGTTCCATGCCTTAACCACAACACACAAAACCTTGGTTAGATTATACTAATGGCGGGACGGAGGAGAAGGTCGTCGAGCTCGATATTGAGCATGTTGAAGTCGTGTTGCTCGGGAGGTGGGGACGAAGGCTACTGCGATGGACCCGGGTATGTGAGGAGGATGTATGCGAGCGACGAAGACAGGGTCTATTGGGTGGCCGAGCCAGGAATTGACCGACGAGCCGACGCTTTTATCGCTAGGTTTCACCAGAACTCTCACGTTTGACTTCACATCAATCCATCTCCATCATGTACATCAAGCCTAGCTTGTTTATCCCACTTTTAATGTACTTCTATATAGAATAGATCAAGAGCCATTGGGTTAGATGATGCTTCTAATGCCTTGTAATTTGTTGATTCATAATAAAGTGCGATCCATTCATTATATCAACTTAATTGTATCAGTGTATTTGGGTTAGATGGTGCTTCTAATGCCTTTTAACAACGTGTGTAAGATAAATAAAATAATTTTAGTTGCATGTTTATCGAAACATTATGGAACTTTTATTTTGAGAAAATGTCGTTAAGTGATAAATCAAGGGTGAGGTTTCGATTTATAAGGCCTTCACGATTAGGATTGGCGGTCTAGATTTTCAGTAATAGAGGGTAACAGCTGGTTAAAGGACCTGTTTCTTGTAGAAAGGCTTTATTCAAACTTTATTATTAAAATTTTATGTAATAGTTGAATAAATATACATGCTTTCTATTTAACGCCCACCCTTTTTGCTATTTGCCGCCCAGGTCATCCGTGCGTCAAGCATGGATTTAATCCGTGCGTGACGCACGGATTGCACATTCCAGAAAACGCATGGATACAATCCATGCGTGACGCACGGATTGTATCCATGCGTCACGCACGGATATCATCCATGCATGACGCACAGATTGTATCCGTACGTCATGCATGGATTTGCATATATGAATCTAGGGTTATTCAATGTATTTCTAGTTAAATGTGCAAAGAAACACATTTTTAGTGTCTTTTTTAAGGCGATAAAGCCCAATTCGACAAAAACGTCATCGAAACTTTATCGAAATGGAATGAAACTTTGTTTCAATCCTTATAATGTCTATTTGATCTTGTGTGTAACTTGAAATTCAAATTTATACCTTTGTAAGTGAAACATAGTTTGAAAACCGAACGAGGTCGCAATTTGTATGGCGCACCATATACAATTTGAAATATAATAAGGTTAAACATTCGTCAACATAACAACAATATAAGCATTCTAAATTTAACAATAAGATTTTGCAACATAAAACCATGCGTCACGTGTGGAATGCATCCACACACCACGTATGGTTTTACACCATACGTGACGCATGGATTTCAATGTATTTTTTTGTTGCTTATGTGGTCCATGTCAATGTATTCAATGTATTTAAAACCACAATTCGCCATAACGTTGTCGAAACATCATCGGAATGGAATGAAACTTGTTTACAATGCCTATTAGATATATTTAACCATGTCCGTAACTTTACATCAAAACCTTTTGCTTTTAGAGTAACACGCTCTTTGTAAAACATCAAACTACTCACCACAAGCTTAACTTGTTGTAATATATGGTCGCAACATTGATGTTCACGTATGTTTGAAAAATTTATACAAAAATGTGTTATAAGGCATATAAAGTCCCAATAATGTCTCACACATACAAAACGGGATTCGAAACTATGCCAAAACGCTAAAACCACTAAAAACGGCTTAAATGGACTTAAGGCGGTTTTTGGCGAAACGACACACGAACGATGTCCGAATGTAATGAAACTTGTTTTCAGTGGCTATTATGGATATTTAACCATGTGGGTAACTCCCAATCACAACTTCTAACTTTTAAAGTACCGCCTCCTTTGTAAAAAACATACTAGTCGTAACTCTCTAACTTGTCGCAATATGTATATTCTACAACATTGACGGTGATTATTGTTGAAAATACTATACAACTTACTCTTATTAGGGATATTCAGTAGAAACAAGGTCTCTCTCACACGAAATGAGGCACGTAAACGCTAAAACCACTAAAAACGCCTTAAATGTACTTAAGGCGGTTTTTGGCTAAACGACACTCAAACGATGTCCGAATGTAATGAAACTTGTTTTCAATGCCTATTAGGTATATTTAACCATGTGGGTAACTCCCAATAACACCTATTAACTTGTAAAGTAGCATATCCTTTGTTTGGACTTCTTACGTGGCTTAAATGTCCAACCTTTGACAATATGTAATTTTATTTTGATTGGAAATCATGCACACATCAGTGTTACTAAGAATCAAAGGGATCATGTGTCATTTTGTGCGTCACGCATGGAAGAGAACCGTGCGTCACGTGTGGATTATATCCATGCGTGACGCACAGATTTTATTTTCAGAACTCATGCCAGCAGGTACGTCAGTCTCACCTACTGTAAAAACTCCATTAATATTTTTACTATTTCCGTAACACCTACATTAATCCCTATTATCTTCCTTTCTTTCCATATTTCAAATGTCAAAACCCTTTTAACACCATTGTTGAACATTTTTGAGAGCAAAACACCATTTTTAACTATCTTCCTTTCTTTCTATATGGAGAATGAAGAGGAATGCACCAATGAAAGAGGTGGAGAAGCTCCATTTTCAAGTTACAACCTTAATAAGGTAACATTTCTTGTTCATAATAATATTTTTTAAGGTGTTGACTTGTTTTAGGGTTTGTATTAGTTAGGTTTAATGGATTTTACATGTTCAAGGTATTAGTTGTATGACTAAACATGTTGATTTGTGAATTTATGTTGATTTATGATATTTGAAATGTATTATAATATTACTTTTTAAGGTTTTGACTTGTTTTAGGGGTTTGTATTAGTTAGGTTTAATGGATTTTACATGTTCAAGGTATTAGTTGTATGACTAAACATGTTGATTTGTGAATTTATGTTGATTTATGATATTTGAAATGTATTATAATGTTACTTTTTAAGGTTTTGACTTGTTTTAGGGGTTTGACTTGGTTAGGTTTTATGGATTTTATTGACTTTAGTGATTGTGATGTTTGAAATGTATTATAATGTATGCATTGTTGGTTAAGGGGTTTGAAATGTATGACTTATGGCAATTCCACACGTCACGCATGGTTCAAGACCGTGCGTCACACATGGAATGGATCCACACGTGACGTGTGGATGTTCCATACAGAAGCTTAACTGGTTTGTTATCTGTGTGTTTGTGCATAGATGAACTTTTCTGTTTTTACTGGATTAGACAAGATTACTCTTAATGACTGCCCACCTCCGTCATACCTCGACTACATACCTTCGTTTGATTTGGGCATTGATTTTACAACATGGGAGCAACCGCAATCACAGTTTGGTGATATCAACACTGGATCTTTTGGAACCGGTTACGGTTTGTCGCAATGGCCTTCGCATTTGATGAGGCCACTTTCAGACACAAGTAGCTTAAATGTGTTTCGTCCTTTGCGTACTGCACCACAATTTGATATTGAAGTTCAAGAAGACAAATATGTCTCTGTTGATTACTCAAAGTTGTTTGCAAATGACTTGGTATTCGCCTCTAGACAACAGGGAGTGAGTTGGGCCGTTAACATTGCACAAGCCAACAACTTTTGCATAGTCAATGGAAGGAGTAGAGCACCTACCGAAACAAAATCTGGAAAACTTCAGCTTATCTGTGATAGAGGACGAGTGAATTACTCAAAAGCTAAGGGAGTGAGGAAAAACATAAAGACGAAAAAATGTAGATGTTGGTTCGAATTAAAGCTTCGAGAGGAGCATAGAGGGGCTTGGAAACTTACTGTAATGTTAGGTACCCACAACCATCCTATTGGTAGTAGCTTGTTTGGGAATGCGTTTGCAGGCAGATTGACGCCTGATGAAGTGTGTACAGTAGTTGAAATGACTAGGGCTCATTGTAAACCAAATGAGATTTACACTATGCTCAACAAGTCTCCCAAGAACCTTACAAAAAAAAAACAAGTTTACAATTTGATGGCCAAGACGAGGATCGAAAACAGGGAAGGAAGAACTGTTATCCAAGAGTTTTTCTACAAATGCAAACAGAGCGACTATTTCATGGAGTATAGGACAAGCAAAGATGATGCATCTATGATTGGTGATAAGTTCTTTGCGTCCCCTGAATCAATGAAGCTCTTGAAATCATTTCCCTATGTACTTATAATGGACTCCACATATGCCACAATCAAGTAAGTTTTGTGTGATTATTGACCATTACATATGATTTTCCATAACATTGCAATAATATTATTTCAAATTATTTCTTTACAGGTACAAAATGCCATTTTTCGAGATTGTTGGAATCACGTCTACATGGAGGAACTTTGTAGTTTGTGGGGCATTTCTTGAGGGCGAGACTAAAGAGCATTATTTGTGGGCAATGCAACAACTTCAAGAGATGTATAGAAGAATTGGAGCAACGCCGACTTGCATTGTCACCGACCGTGAACAAGCTTTAATGAGTGCAACGGATCTTCTTTTTCCAAATGCAAAGTTTCTTCTATGTAGACGACATATAAGGAAAAACATAGAGGCCAAAGCTTCCCTCGAAATGAGATCGAAACTAAAGGGAAAAAACTTATCCAACGACTACTACAACTTGTTCGAGGAAACCACCGTAGAAGGATATGAAAAAAAGTTGGATACTATAGAGAGAGATTGGAACGCGCATATTCCCGTACTGCAATATGTTAGAGACAGTTGGCTTGGTCCTTTCAAAGAAAGATGTGTGTCGGCATGGACGGATGACGTGTTTACTCTTGGAAGCAACACGACAAACAGGTAATTTATCTATAATTGCACTTACACAACTATATTCAGTTTTCTGTGAATTTAAACAGTTTCTGTAAACTGCACATTTATGCGTCACGCACTGATTTGTTCCATGCGTCACGCACGGATTTGTTCCATGCGTCACGTATGGATGTGCAGTTTACAGAAACTGCACAAGCACATTCCTGTTTGAACACCTTAATAAAAATGCAGAGTGGAAGGAGCGCATTCCTGTTTGAAGTCATATTTGAGTGGTGGACAAGGTAGGCTCGACACAGTGTTTGAGGAATACAGTGACATGGCACGAAACCAGCTGAAAGAGATATTGGGTTCATTTAACGAGAGTCTAACAAAAACGTTTAGACTTGTTCACCAAACATCTTTGTTTGTACATTTGAAGTGCAAAGTTTCGTACAAGGCAATGGAGCTCTTGATTAAAGAATACGACAAAGGTGTACAAGGCATGTACAATGCACAATATTGCGATTGTGCAACCAAGGTCAGAGACGGGATGCTGTGTGTCCATGACCTTGCGACTTGTGTGAAGAAACAAATGCCAATTCAGCCCGTGTCTTTGCATCCTTTTTGGAGTACGTTGTCTTTGGAAGAAGTGGATACACAGTGTCATCTTGAAACTAAGAAAAACGTGGCAAGACGTTTATTTGATGAATTTTATGAAGAAACATGGAACACCTTGTCACCACATGATCAAGAGAAGTGTATTGAATCTGTCAGAAAGATAGCTAAAGTGGATACACCTCTCAAAGAGCCGCCTATTTCGAAACACACCGGTGGTCGTCCCCAAGGAGCTCCTAACAAAGTGCCTAGATCTACACAAAGAAAGAAGTCAGTATGGGAATACACCGACCAAGAGATGAGGTCTAGAGCTTTGGAAGAAACACCTCCCAAGAAGCAAAGGGTTCCTAAACCCTTTGGTGCACCTCCCGCTCCACAAAAAATGTATGCGCCTTCTAAGTACATTAGAAAGATACCAATGTGCATGCGACCATATGTGGAGGGTTGGTTTGACATCAGAGCCGATGGAAACTGCGGGTTTAGATCTATTTCTATGGAAACAGGTGACCGATATTATCTTCACTCTAATGTACACTTTATCCAAAATATTCCGTCACTCAATCTGTTTTTGAGAGTCATGTAACAGGTGGGACCCAAGAGCATTGAAAGTTCATACGAGAAGAGATGATAAGAAAGGCTAAAGAGATTTGGCATTTACTTAAAGGCACGTGGATTGGTGGAGAAGTAAATCCAACATTGGAGTCCGCTATACATCAACTTACATGGGAAAGCGATTACTACCCAGCTCCAAGGGATAAGTGGCTTACCGTACCAGAAATGGCATGTTTGGTGGCTTCGGCATGTAATTGTGTCTTTGTGTGTCTAGGCGAGCAAATTAAACAGACATTCCTACCTCTTAGACTTCCGACTTGGTATGGTCAACCTGGAGCCAAGATGCAAGTTGTTTGCCTATTACTACTTACACAGCAGGAACATTTCATCCCGGTATGTTTTTTTCAATTGCTATTTACCTAGTGCATTACATGTAAATTTAATTATGCAATTCCATAAAATCTATCTCAGATTCGCCTGAAGGATGGATGTCCACTACCACCTGTTTATAATCTTTGGGAGCGTAATTGTGAAGAATCTGCTGCGGACTTGTATGACGAAGTGTGGCAAAGATGTGGGGCTTACACACCCCCGAAAAGAGGAAGACATCAATCGTCCAAACAAAGCATCATAATTCCAGACGATGATGAAAACGATTACTAGTTCAAGAGTTATTGTCAGTCCTGACAATGTTGTAATGCGTATTTTATTTCGAGTTTCGAATGACCTTCTAATGTTGTAAGGTTGTATCTTTTGATGCACATTTCAGTCTTTATGTGGTATTTCTGGGTTACATTTCACGTGAAACAGGTGCTTTGCATCTGAAATGGAATTTCTGCATTCTGTAGGAAAAATGCAATTCCATGCGTCACGTGTGGAACAAATCCGTGCTTGTCAAAAGCAACACTTCTGAATTGTCTTGTCAAAAGGAGACATATGAGTTGTCTTGTCAAAAGGAGACATATGAGTTTTCTTGTCAAAAGGAGACATATGAGTTGTCTTGTCAAAAGGAGACATATGAGTAGTCTTATCAAAAGGAGACATCGGAATTACAACATAAAACAGATATATTACAACATAAAACAGATACGTTACAACAAAAAACCGATACATTACAAAATAAAACAGATTCATTACAGCATAAAAAAGACTCATTCTTGAAACGTAAATTAAAACATACTTAACAAAGACAAAACCGTGATAGACTTCCTACAACATAAAAAAGACTCATTCTTTCTCTTCGTTAAAGATTTCCAGTTTCGCTGCCATAGTCCGGTTTTCCTCCAACAATTTCGTCATGACACGAAGATGATGAGGGTCATATTCAGGATCAAGAAACACCCACCTGATAGGATTATTACATTCGCATGTAATAAACCTCCGGCCATACTGGTCTGGTCTCATCTTGTCATTAGCGCTGAAAACCGTGATAGACTTCCTACACCTCTTATTTGGACACTGAATGGTGCTGCCTTCTCGTGGTATTGAAGATGATGATGAGGATGATGCCATGTTGGTTTCCAATCTGTAATACAATGTAAGAAAACAAGTGAGAAAGTAAGGAATAAGATGTGGAATATGGAGCTTCAATGAAGAACTTCAAAAATCAACTTACAGGCTGATGGAGTGAAAAGGAGAGATTAATGAGTGGAAATGGTATGCTGAGGGAGTGAATTTATAGGCGATTTGAAACTAGGTTTACACTTCCATGCGTCACGCATGGAAGCTAACCGTGCGTGACGCATGGAACGCATCCGTGCGTGACGCATGGTTTTGCATTTGACCAACAGAATGCAGATTTATGTCTTGTGCACCCTAAACAAATAATCCAACAAATTCAACAACGCTAACCAGAAATGAAAAGTTCAACAACGTCATAACAAACAATCCTTACGAAAAACGGACAATCCTGAAAATCTGAAAACAAACAGTTCATAAAAAACAATCGAACCCAATCCAACAAGATCACCACCGATGTTGTTGATACATAGTTGTCCACGGCTCAATATCTTGAAGGACCTCGGTTATGGCTCCATGCATTGCAGAAACATCATAGGGATCAGGCAAAGGTTGCATATGGTGACAAGTGATCGTAGACCCTGTCAAAAACCTACAAATAAAATTAAATATTGAAATCAGCTATTTGCATAATGTTTACCTTAAATCAAACTTAAAGAAAAATCAAGATCTCAAGTTACATGAGATAAATGTAATACCTGCTGTGCTTCCAAGCTAGCGTGTCTGCCGGGTATCAGAAATCGATGAGTGCGGGGGATGTACCACAGAAGATACTCCGGAGCTTCTTCAAAACCTGTCTCCGCAGGTGGTCCCATCTGCTTAAGGGTCGCCCTGTGGATATCCATCCCCTCCCAACTCCACGCCATTCTATCATAATTCACCACATATTACCTAGGGCTGATGAGCGTATGGGCTCTAAGGGGTGAAATTGGAGGCCTGGGAATCATCTGCACCCTACCAAACTGCCTAGGCGACCTATCGGGATGGTGGGGCTCGGTTATGTCCATGCAGCTCAGCACCCCGAAAAAAAGAGCAGGAGCATAGGCAGGATCATTGAAGTTGATTTCACCATACGGGTTCCAATTAACCTAAAAACGATATCAACGTCTTGCATTACTCAAACAGTAATTTTACACCTTAAGGTACCAAAACAGAGGTAAAAAAAAGTACGCAGTTTTTTTTTGCAATTCCATGCGCCACGCATAGAATCAAGCCATGCGTCACTCATGGAATTGCAAAAAAAAACCGAGGCTTTAAACTGTAAACAAAATGCAACACAAATACCTGATCCACCCTCATTGCATCTAGTTCAGCTCTGTAGTTTCGTGCTTCAGGGTCGTAGTTCGGCAACGCTTCCTCTGGTAGAAACCGAAACGCATAAGGATGATCAACTGACCAACCAGGATTAAGCCGAACACCAGCTGCTAAGGATGGGAAGTATGTGTATATCCAACCCTACCATTTAAAAAATATAGTTAGCATTAAAATCATAGAAATAAGTTATGATTGCTAAAAAATGTAGTTCCTAAATAATTAAAAACTTACTTGAAGGAGAGTGAAACAAAATGAGATCAAACCACAATTTTGGCGTGTAGCGATGCCCATTTGGCGATAGAAATATGCTAGCGCCGCAGATCCCCAAGACATACTTCTTGCCTCTTCAACACTCCCTAGAAATGCACCAAATCTCACCGGGAGCTTATGTTGTGACTTGTCAGTGAAGATTGTGGAAGCCAACAAGTGGAATATATATCCCATTCCATGAACTACGGGATCATTTAGGCCCTCAATGTGCGCCTTAAACTCTTTCGCTCCAATCCAATAACTATCGAGCTGTTCATTTTGAAGATGAAAATTTTGTCGTCCCTTTTCACCAAAATAGTTCTTGTTGGTAGTTCTCCCGACTGAAGCAGTGGGGTCGGTCACCATAGGTTTCCCCTAAATAGGAAGCAACATCAACTTCTTGATGTCGAGCAACGTCACTGTCATCTCACCAAATGGCATGTGGAAGCTGTTTGTTTCAGGATGCCACCTTTCTATAAAGGCGCAGATGAGCGGATAATCAATCACATCGTACATCAATACTCTGAGATGAGTCAGCTCCGTTGCAACTGCGTGATTACCCCATGGCAAGTCAGAATTAAGTTCCCAATCTTTCAGCTGTGATTGTCTAGTCTGGTAAGGGAGTACGCCTCTATCCTGTAAATTGATTACGTAACACAAATCATTTCAATAACGCATAAATTTTTTCCACAAACTGCAGAAACTTGACATTCTGTGTAATGCAATTCCATGCGTCACGCATGGTTCTTCTCCACACGTCACATATGAAATAGAACCATGCGTGACGCATGGACATGAACCATGCGTCACACGTGGATTTTCATTACACAGAATGCAGAAACTGGTTTCTGCATTCTGTACAGCACACCTTAACCAAATTTTCAACAAAACTACAAATAGTTCAACAAATAATCCATCAATTTAATCAAATCAATTCATACATTAACAAATTTAATATCACAAATTCTATAAACCAAATTAGTTATGATAAGTATTGAATCTATAAACCAAATTCTAATTACATACCTTTCCTTTTTGCACAAAAAAGGCTGTATGAGCTTCAAAGCTTATGAGCAGCTCCAGAATTTGTGGACCTCCAGGAGTACCCCCCTCTAACTGAGGGACGTATATGTTTTTGACCGGAGGTTGTCGTCGTCGTCGTCGTCTTCTGGGTTGTTCCTCTCGCTCCTCTTACTCTTCCGCTTCTTCATGTTCTTCATGAACATTCTCATATGTCTGATCCTCTTCCTCACCCTGTTCCTCATGCTCATGCTCCTGCTCATAATCAAAATCAGAATCAACATTTGCACCCCCAGCTGATGGCCCTGCACTGCTACAAGCAACCAGTGCGTACTGGTCATCACCCGTCTGAGGGTTCTGAAAGTTATGAGAACCAGTAGCTTGTCTCATCATCTCCACAAATGATTGCTCTTGTTGTGGATAGCCCGGATAGCCTGGAAACAGTGTTTGTTGTGGAAACAGTGTTTGATGTGGGATCAGAATGGGGGTGCCAGGAAAGTAATGAGGGGAACCCTGGGGATCGAAACTTGCAGCAGACAAAGCTAGCTGCTGATGTTGCTGTTGTTGTTGATGCTGTTGTTGTTGCTCTTGTATCTGCTGTTGTAGCTGTTGTTGCTGCTGTTGTTGCATCTCACCAGAAAACTCTAAACGACGAGGAGGCGATTCTTGTCTATTCTTCTTCTTCCTTGGTTTTGGAACTATGGGATCTTTTTTCTTCAGTTCTCTGTTTCTTTGACGAGTATCGCGTCCAGGTCGACGACCACCATCCATATCTGCATCATAAAATGTGCAATTCCACAAAATTAATCAGTTTACTGAATTTAATCATCATATCATCAAAAACTCAATCAGTATATCATCAAATCCAATCTGAAACTGCAGAACACAATTTCTGGAATGTGCAATTCCACACGTCACGCATGGCTTCAATCCATGCGTGACGTGTGGAATTGCACATTCCAGAAATTGTTCGTCAACAGTTTTTCCATGTTTCAAACCCTAATCTCAACAGTTTTTCCAAAATTCTAACAGCTTTTCAATAATTTCATTAAAACCATTCAAATTTCAACAACCTAATTTCATAATCCTAATTCACAAAACCCTAATAAACTATATACACATGAAAATATCAAATTGGTCAATAAATTATCAACAAAGTACACAATCCATTCATATATTACAAGTTTAATCATTTCTAATCAACTAATTAACATACACATTGGATTTTGAAGTAAATATCATCAAAACAACATGAAAACCTCATATATATACATCAATACCATACCATAACAATGAATGATGGTTAAAAACCTCTTAATGTTTACATACCTTATATGCAAAAAAGATGATGAGAATGATGGTTTTTGGGTAAATCGGTGCGTTTGAGAGTGCAGCCGCCGTGAAAAAATGTTGAAGAAGATGATAATGTGGTAGGGTTTCATTTTTGGGCTTTTATAGGTAAACAAATTCATGCGTGACACATGGTTTGTGTTCATGCGTCACACATGGTTTTATTCGGTGCGTGACGTGTGGATTTAAACCATGCGTCACGCATGGATTATAATCCATGCGTGACGCACGGCGCCTGGGCGGTAAATAGCAAAAAGGGTGGACGTTAAATAGTAAGGGCCTAAATATATAATAAGTTGTACCCTGAAACCATTAACATTAATCAATCATTTATCTAATATGATATAAAAAAAATATAACTTAAGTTGAACAAATATTAATAGTATACAGAATTCCAAAGAACAAAAAAATAAAATTGTATGTTCTTTTAAAATCCATTTAATGCATTTACTTCTTTTGTTTTGATTGGTTAATATTCATCTCATTTATTGTCTTCTCTTAAGAGTTTGTGAAGATGTGAGACATAATCTACAGGTCAATGCGTAACCCATTAATATATATAAGCCCAATACGAAACTATTACATACAATCAACACAAATTGTCATTGTCATTGTAATCTATAACTTATGTCCACATAGTAGAAGACTTGAACGTCGTCTACGACGGTTCGACTCTTTAACGTCTGCGATTATACTGCCCATTAAAACAGACAATTTTAATCGATGCTTCATTCTTTAATTATGTTTCGTCGACACAATTAAGCCCGCGTGATGCGCGGGCGCCTTCTCCCTAGTCAATTCGAGCAGCTCTTCTGCCCGTATCTTCACCACCTTGATCTTCACTTCGAGCCTCCATTCGAGCAGCTCTTCTATCTACTGCAGTCGCTTCCTCGTCTGTCACCTCTGATTTATTTTATTCCGTATCGGCAGCCCCGACGCCGCTCTCCATCTGGCACTTACTCCGGCGTCATCGACAACCATGGCAGTCCCAAAAGCCATGGAAGCAGCCAATCAAATTCAAATCGGACGTCGCCCCTTCTCCTCACAATCATTCAAGTACCAATTTCATTTTCTGAACAAATCAATCGAGTGTTGGTGTTTGTTCGAGGCTCGGATGGAGAGCAATCGCTTGCTACAAGAACAAAGTCCCTTCTTGGCGTTCCGGCGTGTTAGTTCCCTCTCTCTAAATTGTTCATCCTTCTATGCAATAATTTTTTCCATATTATGATTGTGATTTTCTTCATCTCTTTTGGCTGAAATCCGAATGTGAATAAATGAATTTGTTTATATTTTTGGTGCCGGTCTCTAATCCTTGTAGTCTATTTAGTTAGTTTTAGCGGCCAGGACTTTGAAAACTTGCTTTTCTTGCTTTGAATGAACCTCCAATGCGTGCTACGTGTTTGATGAAATGTTGGAACTCAGTGACTTGTACATCACTGGTGTTGCATTGCCCTTTGATCCAAACTCTTGAGAAAATGAAAGACAATGGGGGTAGACCCGGAGGAAATTAACCCGACCCGCAAACCCGACCCGCAAACCCGACCCGACCCAACCCAACCCGAATTTTCTGGTTCATAACCCGTCAAATTAAACCCGTGACCCGTTTTCTGTCAAACCCGATTGACCCGAATTTTTTGGGTCAAAAATGGGTTGACCCGCCCCAACCCATTTTGACCCGAAAATTTGGCCAAAAAAAAATAGTCCCTCCGTTAATATTTACTTGTCCCTGGAGCAATTTTAGGGAGAATTTATTTATAGAATTTTTAGACAATTATACTCTTTGAATTTTTAAAAATGACATACTCACTTGCATATTTTTAAGAGATAAATTATGATTATTTATTTTTCATCCTTCTATTTTCCTTTTTGAGAAGATTTTTCTTTTGCGTTTGGAGAAGATTTTCCTTCCTTTGTCTTTCTGTGTCCATCTTATGTCCTCCAACTTCCTTAAATTTTGGTTTCCCTCTTGAATTTGCAGTTACCGCCAACTTCTACAAATTTAAATTTCTTATCAAAATCAAATTTCACTTAGAGCCAAAATAAAATTGAAGTGTCGGCATATCAAAATGAAATTACGTATGTACTCCTACTTTGATATGAAATTGGAGTGCCGGCATATCAAAATCAAATTTCACTAATCGCTCAATTTTTTGTAATCGGTGGATTAGTTCTGTTTAGGGTAATGCTTTAGATGAAATCAAGGAGAATATAAGGGAAAATCCACATAGCTTTAGAGGCAAATCAGTATAATTATTTAACAAATAATTTGGATTTCAGGAACAAGTTATTATTAACGGAGGGAGTAATAAAGAAGCGAAAAATTATAAATTTTACCAAACAAAATGACAATAATTGATAATTTCCCAAAAATTTATATATTTAAATTATATGAATTGCTACACTTGTACTACAAATGAAGATAAGGGCTAGAAGATGTTGCACAAGTACATATATAACATGTGAAAATGAATTTTATATATTTAAATTATATGAATTAGAATGAATTTTAGTTTTTACATAGGTATTATAAATTCATATAATTTTTAAAATTATATAATGAATTATAAAATATCTATGTAGTTTAAGTAATAAAACAAGCATAGAAAAAATAGAAAATAAGTCATTTTAATTTAAACCGTATCAAAGCCGTCTAGAAGACCGTCCAACCGTCGATACGCTGGACTCTCTTTCACCGTACCTCTCTCGTACAACACTTTATAGAACACTGCCTATTAGAGATATTTGACTATGTGAGTAACTCTAATAAAAACTTTTACATTTTCATGTAACACCTCCTTTCTAAACATCGAACTAGTCATCACTCTGTAACTTGTTGCAATATGTATGGTCAACAACATCGATGTATTACTATGTTTGAAAATATTATACAACGTAGTCTTATTAGGCATATGAAGTAACAATAAGGTCTCGCTCACACTAAACGAGACTCGAAACTATGCGTAAACGCTAAAAGGCTTTAAAAATGCCTTAAATAGGCTTACGGCCCAATTTGGAAAATCGGCGTCCAAACGATATCAGAATAGAATGAAACTTGGTTTCAATGCCTATTAGAGATATTTTACAATGTGGGTAACTTACAATCACAACTTCTAACTTTTCAAATAGCACCTCCTTTGTAAAAACCAACTACTGACAACTCTCTAACTTGTCGCAATATGTATGGTCTAATACATCGATGTTGATTATTGTTGAAAAAATTACAACTTAGTCTTATTAGGCATATAAAGTACCAATAAGTTACTATGCCCAAGTTATTCAAATAAACGAAAAGAAGGTAATTGTGTCGCTATCGAAGCGTACCTTAAAATTTGCAATCAAGATTATCCAAATTTAACATGAAAATTTCATAACGACTAAACTTTTTTTGTCTCAATAAGTTTTTGCTCAAAGCAACTCGATCTGATAATAAATCCGTAACAAACCGACCTGATTGACTTAGCAATTTTAGACCCGAACCCGACACGACCCAACTATAAACCCGTAACAACCCGACATGTTTGATCCGGTAATCTTAGACCCGGGCCCGAACCCGACCCGCCTATAAACCCGTACCAACCCGACCTGTTTGGACCCGATAATTTTAGACCCGAACCCGACCCGACCCGCCTATAAACCCGTAACAACCCGACATGTTTTGACCCGATAATTTTAGACCCGAACCCGACCTTACCCGCACATAAACCCGTAACGACCCGACCTGTTTTGACCCGATAATTTTAGACCCGAAATGACCCGACCCGAAAAATACCAGACCCGGAAGCACTCTAACCCGAACCCGTCCGACCCGACCCGATTTCCAGGTCTACAATGGGGTAAGATGTGAAGGCTTTGCTTGTTGGAACTGAATTTCGACTGAACTTCCAGGCACTTTTCCGGTGGGCTGCGGTCACCGGTTGTGCCGGATTATGGGAGCGTTGGCTTCGTCTCCGCGAGCACTACGCCGTAGTGTACTCACACGTCGAATTCGGATTCCGTTTGAATGAGAAATGAGGGCTCAAAGTTGGTTGCTTGTCTAAGTGTAAGTGACATTTTTGAGCTGAATATATGTGGGGGTTTTGTCGCACATCGAAAATTGAGGGTGGAAGTTGAAGGGTTTATATAACCCAAACCCCCTACCCTTGGTAAGACCTTGGGAGAGGACCCGATGGCCCTCGCGCGGTCCGTCCGGTCCGTGGCCCGTGCTAAGCTTCTCTTTTTGAGGTGGGCTGGATCTGGAAGTTGAACTTCCAGATTTAAGTTTTGAACTGCCTCGTTGGGGACGCCCAACTGAGTCAGCGTAACAGCTTCCACGATCTTCTCCACTACTCCACAACTGCCTCCACCTCGTTGGTGTCGTCAGTTCCGAGACCTCCTCCTCCTCTAACAAACTCAGACTCTATTTAAGAGAGTTCTGGTTCTCATTCTCTGATATCCGAAAATCATCAATCTCCCATCTCTTCTCTTCTTCTCGTTCTTCTCCTTATTATCTGAGAGTACAACACAGAAAACTGGTTCGTTTGGCTTCTGTTTTTTATTGTGCAAACCAGAAGAATTCGTAGTTGTATCCTGGGATTCTCAACGCCGGTAACCGTCACATATACGGGGCGTTACAGAATTAAGTAAAGAGATTCTTTCTCGACTCTACGCACCAGATTTGTCAAGAACACTTCGGTATAATTCTTCCTTAATTTTGTTCTTCAATTATTTGCTTACAGATTATTATAAACGTGGAATACAGGTCCTACAATCTTAATTCTGTACAATTTTATCCTGTCGCTAACAATCTGTTTGAGTTTTTAAGGAACAAAAAGTTGCATTCCGAAGAAAATTGTTTGTACTGCGTACAGTTTCGGATCTGTGTTCAGATTCGAGTAAAAACGAAAATTCAATTTCGATAATTCTGAGGTTGCTGTTGTATTACAGAACCGAAAAACTGTGTTTACAGTTCACAGAATTCTGGTTCTGGTTTTTACAGTTCACAGATTTCTGGTTTCTGCGTTTACAGATTCGCATATTCTGGTTCTGTTTTTTACAGTTCGCAGATTTCTGGTTCTGCGTTTACAGTTTGCAGAAAAACTGTGCTTATTTTTCAGATTTCAAAATCTGTATTGCAGAATTTCTTCTAAGTCATACTAATATTTGTTTGTCTTATTGAACAGATACAATGACTAACGGAAATGAGAAAGCTGCTGCTGACGGTGGAAAGGTCACTGAGTCGCCCCGAATTCAGTTTGGGACTATGCCTCTCGATTAGGCTCAGATAACTGAGAGGGGTCTACCTGAGAATAGTCCGGGTAAGGAGAGTCCGGCTAAGAAGAGTCCGGTCAAGGAGACCCCCCGGTCGTCCATGTGGATCTGCCACAAGTGCCTCTTCATCCGGATCAACCGAGTCATCCGGCTCAAGCTCTTCATCCGGGTCAAAAGAGTCATCCGGCTCAAGCGAGTCATCCGGATCAAACAAGTTATCCTATGGACTTGGCTGATGTTCAGTTGTCTCATTTGAGGGTTCCCTACAGGCCTTATGTGACAACTATGCCGAACACGATCCATGTTGGGGTCCTGCCCGACAAATTTGACGGGAAAGGGTTCAGAATATGGTCTTAGAAGATGCAGTTCTTCCTGAGCATGATGAATCTTGACAGGTTTTGTACGTAGGAGAGACCTAGGTTCTCCCCACATAACACTGACGCCCTAGCTGATTGGGTGAAAGGGGACTATGCATGCAGAGGTTATGTTACTCATCGCATGATTGACTCACTGTACAAGGTCTACTGTAACCATGATACCGCTAAGGAATTATGGGACACTCTGACAAAGAAGTACAAGACGCAGGATGCTGGCTCCAAGAAAGCGGCAGTAGCAAAGTTTTTGAACTACAAGATGGTAGATTCAAAGTCGGTCGTGGAACAGGTTGAAGAAATACAACTGATCGTCCATGAAGTGATCTCGGAAGGAATGGCCATCTATGAGGCGTTCTAGGTAGGTGCCATCATTGAGAAGCTTCCTCTATCATGGGAGCAGTTCAAGGTCTACTTGTTGCTGAAGCAAAAGGCAATGAGGGTTGAAGACTTGATCGTGAGGCTTCGGGTCGAGGAAAACAATAAGAAGGCCAATGGAGTTGGACCTCCTAACAAGGCAAACCTGGCTGAGCATCGGGACAAGGGGAAGAACAAGAAGTTTCAACCTCAAAACACCACAAACTTCAAGAAGCAAGGAGCTAAGAAGTTCAGTGGAAAATGTCACAAGTGCGAAAAGATTGGGCACAAGGCAGATGAGTGTCGAAGCAAACCCGATAACAGAAAAGACAAAGGGAAGAAGTCTAAAGCCAATCTCGCTGAAAACTCGCTGACAGCAAACGATCTGTGTGCGGTGACTGAAGTGAATATGGTTGGGAACAACCCAAAGGAGTGGTGGTACGATACATGTGCCACTAGACACATCTGCTCAGATAAGGGACTGTTTACCACTTATCAGAAGAGCCGAACAGAGGATAAACTCTTCATGGGGAACTCCGTGACATCAAAGGTTGAAGGTCTTGGGAAGATCGTGCTCAAGATGACTTCTGAGAAGGAGCTGACACTCAACAATGTGCTTCATGTGCCAGACATTCGAAAGAATCTGATTTTGGGGACTCTTCTCAGCAAGAATGGGTTATGTATCAAGTTTGTGTCTGACAAGTTAGTTCTCTCTAAAAATGGGATTTATGTAGGGAAGGGTTATGTGAAGGATGGGTTGATCAAAATGAATGTAATGACAGTCCTTCCGAAAAAAATTATAACTGATGGTTCAGTGAATGAGAATAATCTTATTGCTTATGTCGTTGAGTCTTTTAATATTTGGCATGAAAGATTGGGACATGTTAATTATAAATCTATAAGTAGACTAATAAGTATGAACATGATTCCAAAATGCAAAACAAGTAAAGACAAATGTGAAGTATGCGTACAAGCGAAACTCACAAAAACGCCATCACCCCATGTAGAGAGAACAACCGAACCTCTAGGACTAATTCCCACTGATTTATGTGATTTAAAGTTTGTGCAAACTAGAGGCGGTAAGAAGTACTTTGTGACCTTCATAGACGATTGCACACGATATTGTTATGTATATTTGTTACATAGCAAAGATGAAACTTTGGAAAAGTTTAAAGAATACAAGTTGGAAGTTGAGAACCAACTTAGTAAAAATATTAAAATGATCTGAAGTGATAGAGGAGGCGAGTATAATGAACCATTTAATGCATTCTGTAGAGAACATGGAATAGTTCATCAAACTACTGCGCCTTACTCACCTGAGTCTAACGGGGTTGCGGAACGAAAGAACCGAACTCTCAAAGAAATGATGAATGCAATGCTGCAAGAATCTGGGTTACCCCAGAACAAGTGGGGGGAAGCGTTGCTAACCTCCAACTACATTCTCAACAAAATACCGCATAAGGTGACTGGAAAGACGCCTTATGAGTTGTGGAAAGGTAATGTACCTTCGTACAAATACCTCAAAGTGTGGGGGTGCCTAGCAAAAGTTGTGGTGCCACCCCCTAAGAAGGTCTCAATAGGACCAAAAACCGTTGATTGTATCTCCATCGGGTACGCACACAATAGCAGTGCATATCGTTTCTTGGTATACAAGTCTTATATACCATACATACATGCAAATACAATAATGGAATCAAGAAATGCATCCTTCTTCGAAAACATGTTTCCGTGTAAGGATAAAGAAAATCCGAAACGAACTCGTGAAGAAGGCGAAGCAAGCACTTCTATTCAACCAACAGAAGAGGACAATGATGAACCTCGACGTAGCAAAAGAGCTAGAAAGGAAAAATCATTCGATCCTGAATTTGAAATGGCTTATCTTTTGGAAAATGAACCTAGAACATTCAAAGAAGCCATGTCAACACCAGATGCACCTACTTGGAAGGAAGCGGTGAAAAGTGAAATCAACTCCATTATGCAAAATCATACATGGGAGTTAGCTGAGTTGCCATCAGGCTTGAAAGCTCTTGCGAGCAAATGGATTTTCAAAAGAAAATTGAAAACCGATGGCTCGATAGATAAGTACAAGGCTAGGCTTGTGGTGCAAGGATTTAGGCAAAAAGAAGGCTTGGATTTCTTTGACACCTATTCTCCAGTAACAAGATAACTTTGATAAGAATGCTAATAGACATTGCAGCTATACGCAATCTAGAAATACATCAAATGGATGTAAAAACAGCTTTTCTGAATGGAGAGCTAGAAGAGGAAATTTATATGAAACAACCTGAGGGTTATGTCGTCCCTGGACAGGAACACAAAGTGTGTAGACTTGTGAAATCTCTATATGGACTAAAGCAAGCTCCTAAGCAGTGGCACGGAAAATTTGACCAAGTAATGATGTCAAATGGTTTCAAAATAAATGAATGTGACAAGTGTATCTATGTCAAGGAAACTCCACAAGGATACATTCTGTTGTGCCTATATGTGGATGACATACTCATCATAGGTAGCAACAATGACATGATCAAACAAACCAAGAACATGCTCAATGGAAAGTTTGACATGAAAGATTTGGGACTAGCGGATGTGATCTTAGGGATCAAAATCTTTAGACATTCAGAGGGAATAGTCTTGTCTCAACAACATTACGCCGAGACGGTACTTGAGCGATTCAAGAACTATTCAAATGGGATTGCAAAAAGTCTGGTGGACCCGCATCTCAAACTGAAGAAAAACTCGGGTAATGGCATATCACAGTTAGAGTACGCTCGTGTAATCGAAAGTCTTATGTACTTGACAAACTGTACAAGACCAGACTTAGCACATGCTGTCAACGTACTAAGTAGATATACCAGTAATCCAGAACATAATCACTGGAAAGCGATAACTCGAGTATTAAACTACTTGCGACATACTCGGAGTTATGGGATGCACTATGGAAGGCTATAGCGATGCTAACTGGATATCAGATTCAAAGAACTCAAAATCCACCAGTGGGTATGTATTTACGCTGGGTGGTGCAGCTATATCATGGAAATCCTCAAAACAAACGTTATTGGCCAGATTCACAATGGAATCTGAGTTCATTGCTTTAGACAAAGCAGCTGAAGAAGCAGAATGGCTTCGAAACTTTATGGAGGATATTCCTTTGTGGGAAAAACCAGTGCCAGCTTTAGGTGTACACTGTGATAGTCAAGCAGCTATCTCTCGGGCACTGAACACAATATACAATGGTAAGTCTCGTCACATAAGACGACGACATAAAACCATAAGACAATTGCTCTATCCTGGTGTAATCTCAATAGATTATATCAAGTCAGCCGACAACCTAGAAGATCCGTTCACTAAGGGATTGTCAAGAGAGCAAGTTGTAAAGTCATCTAGAGGAATGGGTTTAAAGCCTATGACTAAAGAGGATGCTTGATGGCAACCCTACCTAAATGATTGGATATCCCAAGAAATAGGTTCAAGGGGAAAACAAATTCAAGTCGAATCTAGAAGAGCACTTGGAGATATTATATCTTCTTCCCCAGTTCCTAGGATGATAAAAGTGCGATGGCAAAGTAGAGGTTAAGCATTTGCTTTTAATGATTCCATAAACTTTGAAGAACAAAGTAGGATATAAGTAATAGCACTTATGGTCAATCACCTTATGAGTGTGAAATGGGGCCGTTTCTAGGAGAAAGAAGAGATGCTGCTTTCTCCAAGTTCACTCATAAATAACCAGGGATGTTCACGGCCAAAATGAATACAATCAGAGAACCTAGTTCTGTGAGAAGATGAAACTGTGTGATAGTTATTGTCTAGGTTTACGTCAAAGCCCGGGTCGTTCAAGACATCATGTTCACTACCTGGTCGAGTAAATCCGATAGCTACTCACAATGGGTGGTTCAAGGCTGAAAAACGCCACCAACTCAGCTACAGTGATTCTTCGCCCGTACTCTCAAAATTCTGTCTGTCTTGTCTGAGCACGTGTAATAGAATCATTTCTATGCATGTGGGGGATTGTTGGAACTGAATTTCGACTGAACTTCCGGGCACTTTTCCGGTGGGCTGTGGTCACCGGTTGTGCCGGATTATGGGAGCGTTGGCTTCGTCTCCGCGAGCACTACGTTCCGTTTGAATGAGAAATGAGGGCTCAAAGTTGGTTGCTTGTCTAAGTGTAAGTGACATTTTTTAGCTGAATATATGTGGGGGTTTTGTCCCACATCGAAAATTGGGGGTGGAAGTTGAAGGGTTTATATAACCCAAACTCCCTACCCTTGGTAAGACCTTGGGAGAGGTATGGAGAGAGGACCCGGGGGGCCCTCGCGCGGTCCGTCCGTCCGGTCCGTGGTCCGTGGCCCGTGGCCCGTGGCTCGTGGCCTTGTGGTCTTGTGGAATGGGCCGTAGGCCCAAGCAGCAGCTAAGCTTCTTTTTTTGAGGTGGGCTGAATCTGGAAGTTGGGCTTCCAGATTTAAGTTTTGAACTGCCTCGCTGGGGACGCCCAACTGAGTCAGCGTAACAGCTTCCACGACCTTCTCCACTACTCCACAACTGCCTCCACCTCGTTGGTGTCGTCAGTTCCGAGACCTCCTCCTCCTCTAACAAACTCAGACTCTATTTAAGAGAGTTCTGGTTCTCATTCTCTGATATCCGAAAATCATCAATCTCCCATCTCTTCTCTTCTTCTCCTTCTTCTTTGAGAGTACGACACAGAAAACTGGTTCATTTGACTTCTGTTTTTGATTGTGCAAACCAGAAGAATTCGTAGTTGTATCCTGAGATTCTCAACGCCGGTAACCGTCACATATACGTGGCGTTACAGAATTAAGGAAAGAGATTCTTTCTCGACTCTACGCACCAGATTCGTCAAGAACACTTCGGTATAATTCTTCCTTAATTTTGTTCTTCAATTATTTGTTTACAGATTGTTATAAACGTGGAATACAGGTCCTACATTGCTCACATTGAAAATGGTCTATATCTAGTATTAGTGGACCTAGAAATGGTGGGAAATAGTTGCTTCCACATTTGTAGCCATCTCTCTTTTGGTACTTTTCTTAGGTTCATAATTTATATGTTGGGGGTTCATGAGTTTAATCTCCAGATTCGGAATTTTAAGTTCAGGATTTAGAAGTCACTTACCATGTAATATACACTAGTACAGAAACAAGCTTTTACCCCGGCGCTTTTACCACGGTTACAAATCAACCGGGGTGTTTCGGCAACAATGGAGTTTTTACACCATTTAATTTACCATCAATGGTAAAAAGGTTGACAAATTACCCCGGTTGTTTAGTTTGTTTATCATTTTACCCCGGTTTCATATATTTTGGTGTTTTTACCCCAGTTACTTCACAACCGGGGTCGTTCTGTATGATAATTTACTCCGGTTTTTTCAAATACCCCGGTTAATTTAGGAATCGGGGTAGTCGTGTCCACCGGGGTAATTTTGTCAACCGAAATTACCCCGGTTAATTTTCACATATCAATGAGTTTACCCTGTGAAAGAACCCGGGTAAATACGTCCACCGGGGTAAATACGTCAACCGGGGTAAAAACGTAAATCGGGGTAAAAATTCTAACCGAAATATCATTTTGAAAATTTGCTTCGTGAGATTTAAATGAAAAACATAAATATTTTTGGATATAGTCATATCCGTAATTATGTGAATTGTTTAAAAGATATATTTAAATAAAGATATCAAAAGATATATTTACCAAATATAAAATCTAAACTAGGATAAACTTTAGAGAAGCAAGCAAAACACGAGAAAAGCAAATAATCTTTTACGTGAAAGCAACAGTCACATTCACACCCCATCTAAAATTGACAAAATAAAAAATGATTTATTCATATGAATTCCTAAAGTCATTAATAGATGCATAGGACGTCAACTTCATGCTTTGAAAGGAGGAGTGCTTATGTATCCAACGCCCAAAATTTGATTCTCCTCACACAGAAAAAAACCCAAAAAATTTGAACATGATAGTGACAGTAAGAAGGTTCACAAAATTTAAGAAGTGTCAGTCAGTCATTGCTGAATTGTTATTACAGCACAGATCAGTAAGAAGGTTCCCAAAATTCTCAGACAATCTTCTTTGACAAAATGAAGAATCGAGCATCAGTTACAATCATTCATTGCTGAATAACATTTCAGCATCAGTGACATTGGCAAAAAAACTCTCTTTTAATTCATTGAATTCCTCTCTTCCTGAATACACAATGATACACACTGATATTTGAGCCGAAATACACCATCAATTGGTCCTAAAGTAACCAAATAAAACATAGAATGACCAAAAAGTTTATCAAATCTACAAGCTTTTGTACACACACAGAAACACTGCTAATGCTCCTTTGCTTTGCTGGTGTCGAGACAGTTTTGGCCTACCGATCGTGACCAGCCTCTTTCACAGCTCAATTATCAAAGCTGCAGCAATTGTAATGGCGGATGATTTGTTGTTTCCCTTCCGATTAACGTTGTGGGAGAAGTTCGAGTCAGAGCTATGATGATTTTTCGTTTTCGTCGAAGTGAGCTTAGTGATGCACGCCTGGTCTCCGGGGAAGCCAATAGCGCTCGAGGATCTTCGACTGAAACCTTGGAAGTGTGTTTGTGGATGTCTTTTGGGTGAGTGAGGGTCGAGATGGGAGTATGCAGCGGAAGATTTGGATATAGACGTCAAGTTTCCTTGACGAATTGGGATATGAATGAGGAGTAAACTCGACAAGCTAGTTTGGTGAAGGATTCAGATATGGTGATTGAGGGATACTCAAACGAAAGGAATTTTTGGCTAGGGATGTAGAGGAAAGAGGCTAGAAGATATGATGAAGGAGATGAGAAGACAGAGCCCGTAGGATTGGTGATGCCTAGATCAAGAAGATGGAGGAAATATGTCTCAACAAAGGTTTTTGATTCAAACTAAACGTGAAATACAATGATGGAGGCAGAAAGCCTTATAAAGGAAAACAAGCAAGAAGGAAGAGATGGCTAGGGTTTGTGACGGCTAGGGTTGGGCGTGCTTGGGCTTGAGTGCCAAGAGAGCCCATTAGGACGGCCCAAACCATGCAAGGCTGGACCACTCCATATTTAGAAACTTTCCAAAAATAGAAAGTTCTAAAACGCTAGCAAAACCCGAGCTTAACAACTTTCTAAAAATAGTATGTCTCCGAACATGAGACTGAGACAACAAATCCCAAATAGAGACAACAAAACCAAATAAAGACAACAATTGTAAATAGGATCAACCAACCCAAAGGGGGATGTCATGCACCTCTGGAGCTAGCAGCGTCGGCGGCCTTGGAGGAGGTTCTTTCCGGCGGCGATGGTTCCGACTCCGGCAACCAGGGGGTGGCGCTAGCTTTGGGCAGGGAGCGCCAGGAGGAGGGCCGCCGGTGGTGCAGACGCCAACTTGAGACTTCTTCCGCTTGCGCTTGTGAGATGCCGGTTTGGCCTTGAGACTTGGGGAAGTAAACCTCAACTTGCGCTGGCGCTGGGATCTAAACTTGTGTGTGACAAGTGAGCTTAGCCATAGTAGGCTTGAGGCCCCAATGGACAAGGTCCCGGGATGATCTTCAAGAGTTGAAAGTAGAAGGGACTTAGGCACCTCTTGGCTTGTGTAGTTGCTTGCCATGGCTTTAGTCACAAATTATTGAACCGCCTCGGAGATGGCCTTGGCGCGTTGCCTAGTCATAGGAGCACTAGGAGGCATAGTGAGAGTCTCCTCTTCTTCTGTGGCTGTAAGAGAGGGCAGGGGCGCATCACCCTCCCCCACTTGGTTGTGAGGCGTCCCCTTCTTACCAAAATAGAACTCTAGCTCCACATATGGTGACAGATCTGCAACAAAAAAATTAGAAGGCCCACCGAATTCCATAGGTAGGTCGACTCTGTAAGCGTTGTCATCAAAAGATTCAAGTATCTGAAAAGGTCCGGCTCCCCTGGCATGTAGTTTTGTCTTCCGCAAGGATGGGAACCGTTCCTTTCTCAAGTGCAGCCAAACTAAATCTCCGGGAGCGAAGATCATCTCTTTCCTTCCTTTGTTGTGTTGACCTGAGTATTGTTCTGCTCGACGCTCTAGCTGTAGTTTGGTGCGTCTGTGTAGCTCTTGCACAAATTTGGCTCTTTTTCCCGCTGGTGGGCTTTCTTTATCTCCTAGTGGCCGTGGCACCAAGTCCAAGGGAGTTAAGGGATTCACCCCATAAACCACCTCGAATGGCGTCAGCTTTGTTGCTGAGTGCCTGGACCTGTTGTAAGAGAATTCTACAATGCAAAGTAAGTCTTCCCAACGTTTGGCGTTGGTGCGCAACATAGTCCTTAATAGTGAACCTAAAGTACGATTAGTCACCTCAGTTTGGCCATCAGTTTGGGGGTGATAACTTGTAGAAAACAACAATTTAGTTCCTAGTTTTCCCCATAAGACACGCCAAAAATGAGTCACGAATTTAGTGTCACGGTCACTCACAATTGTCCTAGGAATGCCATGAAGTCTAACAACATTATCAAAGAATAGGTTCGCAAGTTCTATTGCATTGTTAGTCGTCTTGCATGGTATGAAGTGGGACGTTTTTGAAAACCTATCAACGACTACAAAGATAGAATCGTTACCTCTCTGTGAACGAGGCAAACCTGTAATGAAATCCATGGATAGTCTTCCCAAGGATTGGTCGGAATGGGCAAGGGAGTGTAAAGACCATGGGGGTTTGATCTCGACTTTGCCTTTTGACATGCCACGCAGCTGTTGCAAAATCTCTCAACATGCTTTCTCATATGTGGCCAAAAGAAATGTTCTTTAAGTGCAGCCAAGGTCTTGGTAGACCCAAAATGTCCACGCCCTTCATGTGCTTCCTGCATAAGAAGTATCCTAATAGAGGATAAAGGAATACACAAGCGTCCCATTTTGTAAAGGAAACCGTCAATGAGGCATAAATTCTCCACAACTTGGTTTGCTAAGCAGGATTCAAGAATTGGCTTGAAATATGGGTCATCAGCATACAAGTCTTTTATCAATGAAAATTCTAAGATCTTAGCTTGAAGTTGAGTGAGAAGAATATACCTGCGAGAAAGGGCGTCGGCTACCACATTCTCCTTACCTTTCTTGTGGACAACAACATAGGGGAAAGTCTCCATGAACTCTACCCATCGAGCATGTCGTCTCCCTAAAGTGGCCTGACTCTTTAGGTATTGCAATGCAACATGGTCAGAATGAATGACAAATTGCTTTGGCCACAAATAATGTTGCCAAGTTCTGAGTACTCGAATGAGTGCATAAAGCTCCTTGTCATATGTGGGGTAGTTCAGCGTAGCCCCACTTAATTTCTCACTGAAGTAGGCAATGGGGCGTTTTTCTTGTAGCAAAACGCCTCCAATTCCAAAGTTTGATGCATCACATTCTACTTCAAAAGTCTGGTAACTGCAACAAGGGTGCTTCGCACAAGGCTGTTTTGAGCTTCTGAAATGCAGACTCGTGTGTCTCAAGCCACTAAAACTTGCAACCCTTCTTGGTCAATTCGTGTAGTGGTATAGATATGGTGCTAAAGTCTCGAACAAATCGTCTGTAGAAACCTGCTAAGCCTAGAAAGATCATACCATTATACTAGTAGTAGGTTGTGGCCATTCCTTGATTGCTCGAACTTTCTCTTCATCCACTGTCAGTCCGTCTTTAGAGACCACGAATCCCAAGAAAATTGTGCTTTCTTCTACGAAGCTGCACTTCTTCAAATTGGCAAATAGCTGCTGCTTCTGAAAGCATTATAGCACTTGTCTCAAGTGGTCTATGTGCTCTGCAAGGCCGCGACTATAAACCAATATGTCATCAAAATAAACAACGACAAACTTATCCAGATATTGGCGCAGCACATGGTTCATGAGGTGCATGAATATGGACGACACATTTGGTTTTGAATGCCGTTTGGTTTTGAATGCCGTTTTCCACTCATCACCAGCCTTCATTCGAATCTGATGGTATCCACTCTTCAAGTCAATCTTTGAAAATATTGTAGCACCAAGCAGTTCATCGAGCATATCATCCAGACGTGGAATGGGGTGTTTGTCTTTTATTGTGATCTGGTTGATTGCTCTGCAGTCGACACACATTCGCCAAGTTCCATCCTTCTTAGGTACAAGGATTACTGGGACGGCACAAGCGCTCAAACTCTCTCTGACTTAGCCCTTCTCGATGAGCTCCAGCACCTGTCTCTGTAGCTCATGCGTTTCTTATGGGCTTGCTCTGTAGGCTGCTCTGTTAGGCAAAGAGGCTCCATGTACAAAGTGTATCTGATGTTCGATTCCTCGGATTGGTGGAAGGCCATCAGGTAACTCTTCTGGGAACACATCTTTGAAGTCTTGCAAAACAGATTGTATGCAGCTAGGAAGATTAATCTGTTCCTTTTCAGTAGAAAAGCATAGTTTAGGACATAAAAGGAAACACGGAAGCCTTCCCTGAATAATATCAGACAAGTCACTTGGACGAGTCATAAACACTCGCTGCTCGCAGGTGTCTTGTATTGATCCTAGCTCTGTGGTTGGCCGAGCGGTCTTAGACTTCTCTAGGCGTTCTGGATTGCAATCCTCTTCTTTATGGCCATTTGATGCAGCGCTCGGACCAGAATCCGGATCTGATGGTTTGCGCTCGGTGGGCAGTGGCTCTTGCCCTTGTTGCGCCTTGCCGCTTGGTCCTTGCGCACACTGGACTTCTGCGGTCTGCTGACATGGGAGCGCGCTTGTCGCTGCTGTGGGCGCGCACGGGGATGTGCCTGTTTGCTTGGGAATCCTCTAAGGGTCGCCAAGTGACAGTTTTGGCATTCCAGGTGCAGCGCACTCTTGAGTTTCTTTGGCGCCCAGTGTGGTGCCTTTATCATTCCCTATGATTCTGAGACTTGGCTTCGATTTGTGTTGTTCATTTTGAACAACCTTGTTTCGCTCTCGTTCAACCATGTCCTGTAAAATCTCATGTGGCGACATAGGTAAGAGTGTGATGCGTTTTCCATTATAGGTAAATAAATATGTATTTAAATATCCATCATGGATAACACGTCTATCAAATTGCCATGGACGTCCAAGTAGAAGATGAGTGGCGTCTGTTTGTATCGAAATTACCAACGAGATGATAACTAAGCAATTATAGGGAAAAGATCAAAGAATATGGTATAATCTCAACACTCAAGAACGATATAGGAATTTAGGGTTTGAAGCTTGAACTTAGTATTACTCGTATGGTGGTTGAATGATTACAAAGCAGGCGTTAGCCTTATTTTATCGGCTAACCCTAATGATATCTTTTAGGAAACGAGATCTTATCTCTTCCTTTTATGTAAGGACGATATAATAATAAGGTAAAAATATATTAGTTTTCGTATCTTTTACCAATTACAACAATATAATAAGAAATAAGATAATATCTACTCGGCCGACTTAATCTTCAAGGAGAACGAGATCTTTGCCACGTCGACGACATCTTCATTCCTTCTCGTCACGTCGACATGATCACTCTACGCGTAGCTTATCACCCGTTCCTTACTCGTCGTATTTTTAGGCACAAACAATAACCCTAAGGAGTCTTACAGGGCTTAACGTCTAGTAGAGCTGGGAGACGCCTTCTTTCTTCAAGGAATACATCTTCATTGAAGTAGGAACGCGTTGATGATTACGCCATTTGAAATTCTAATATCGTCGTAGAACTTCGATCATCATTTCTCTTCAATCATTTCCATGCAACAGATAGGGAGCTTCGCTATCTGTGCCGACAACGCTCACCTGTAACGGCTAGTTTTCCTAACGGTTATAATGCCGTTGGAATTTCTTCCATGTTTCTCGCGATCTCTTTGGCTATATAAGGAGAAGATTTTCACTTTCCTCTTACCTTTTCTACAACTCATCTACTATGAATACTCCTTGCTTTCTCATCTACTCACGCTCAACAGATCATTTGCTCCTTCACTTCTCTCAAATTTCTTCTTCACTTATTCCTTGATTCTCGAAATGGCTTCCTTCTATGTGCCAAAGAACATCTTGAAGGGTTCCGACTGCAAGTCTTCAGAGGCGCGTAGCGTCGAAAGGCTAAGGTCGCTAGTGAATCTCGCCCCTGAAGTGGAGATCGAGATACCTCCTCAAGGGGTGTTTGCCGATGGGTACCGCCCGTGATGGATAGTGGTATATGAATACCCTTTTCTCACCGGTCATCGATTTCCTTTCTCGCCACTGACAAAGGTGTTCATGCTTACCTTGTGAGTAGCCGTAGGACAGCTTCTGCCGAGCATCTGGAGGATTTTTGGCGCTCTGGACGACGTGATGGCGAAGCATGGTATCGAACTTGTCGTCGATGATCTCGCCCGGTCCTTGAATGTCCAGACGAGGACGGTCGGGAGAGTGGGTCTTAAGTCGAGACCTCAAGCGGCTAAGATTGCCATCAAGGGGAGTCAGGCCGATCGTTCTTGGGCCAACTTCTTCTACTTTGTGAAGAAATTGACTCTTCGCGAAGAGTGTTCTTGGCTTATCGAATGCTAGAATCATGCGAGTGGGTTTGCCTTCTTTCCGAACCTTTACTATGTATGTTTTTAGGCATCGACGCTTTGCTTATATGGGATCTCGTTTTGCACTTTTTTGCAGTTAACTCTGACGTTATCATGGCGAGGCGAGAGACCAAGAAGGTCACTGACAGACTCCTCGAAATCCCTGAGAATGAGCGAACTTTTCATGGTCACGACGGGGAGGGTCATCGCATTGCTTCTACGGCTCGAACAGGTAACGTGTTCACGTTCCTTTGTCTTGTTCTTCTTTCTTTCTTGCTTCGAGGATTCTAAATTTTCTTCGATGTTTTTCAGTGCCTGCTTCCGTTTCTCGCGTTCGTAACGGAGGAGAATCCGTGTCTGCTCTTATTGCGTCGCGGAAGAGGAGTCGTATCGGGGAAGGGACTGCTTCCAAAGCGCCTATCCGCATCACGCCTATGACTTCTCTCGTCTCATCTCCATCTCCTTCTTCAATTCCGGCAAAGAGGTCGCGCAAGGGCAAGGAAAAGGTCGTTGAGAAGTTGAAGTTTGGATTTGAGACCGTCGACGACTTTCCGGGAGTTATCTCTCGCGTCGTCGCGTCTGGGAGATTGTTTCTTCCTGCTTTGAAGGGGCTCCAAACTCCTCCGGCGCTTGACTACTATTTGCCGATGGAGACGGAGGATGTGATGGGAGAAGCTGTTGCTGCTCCGTGGCAAGTAAGTTTCTTGCCTTCGCTTTGATTCTGACTTTTTTTACCTTTTTTCTCTTAGGCTCTTCAGTCTTCATTATGCATTTGGGGGCTCTTCTCCGATTTTATTGATCGGATCAAGGCCATGGAAGGCAAGCAATTGGCCGATGAGGTGAAGATCAAAGAGCTTAACGCGGCGGCCGAGACGTCGCGTAAGGCGGAGAGTGAGGCTCAAGAGAAGGTCACGGCGATGCTCAAACTTCACGACGAGCTTGCTAAGCAAATTGAGGACTCGATGGCGAGAGTTGCTGCTTTGGAGGACGAGATAGCTAAGACAGAGAAGAAGCATGCTTCGGAGCGCAAGGAAGCGAAGGTCTATTGGTCTTGGCTTTCCCGAGTGGAGGTTATTGAGCAGTATAGTGTTGGTCAACATCTTGGCTGGGATTTGGCGAAAGAGCGGCGGGAGTTCGAAGCGGCGTTCGCAGAGCTTCCTGAAGGTGTCGAGGCGGGCCCTTCGCCCTTGAATCCTCCAGCGGATCCTAACGTCATGGAGGAAGACGTTCCTCACCTTAATGAGGTTGATCCCAACGAAGGCGTCGAAGATGACGATGGCGTCAATGAGGAAGCCGTCGTGGAGGATTCTGAAGGTGAGGACGAGGGCGAATATGAATACGAGGATGCGGATGGTTCTTCGTCGAGCTCTTCTGAAGGCGAGAGAATTTATTTTGGGATCGTCTTCCCTAGGCTCTTTGTAAATGTCTTTCTTACTTTCTTTTGTTTACGCGTCGCCGGTCTTTGGGGCGTCCTTGATCTTTGTAAATACTTTTGCTCTCCCCTTCTTGATGGGCCCTTATAATATAAGTTTTTAATTCCTGGATCTTTTACGCTTTGAGTATGTCGTTACGTCCAGACGTGTTCTTCTTGGCATTTCTTCTCGTATGAGTTCCTTGTTGCTTTTGTGATGGCCTTATGGTGGCAATAGGTTTGATTCTTTGGGTACAATCCTAGCCCTTTTGGTAGGTTTGACTTAGGCTCTCCGCGGACTAGGTTAGAGCTACCAAAGACCCTTGGGCTTGCTTTGCTTGTCATATCCCGCAGTTTATTTCTTGCGTCGTGCGCGTTGTTCATTGCGTCGGAGACGTCTTGGGTACTTGTTCTTTCTTTGGTTTTGATGTTTTATGCGATGTACTCTGGTACGCGTATCTTGTTCTGCGTACGTGTAGAATTTATTTCTTTTTGTCTTGAACTTCCTTGACCCCTTACGCGTATCTCGTTTGTGAGTGCGTAGGTGTTGTCCCTGGGTTTTCGCTTTTGCTACTTTATTTTTACGGTGTAGTTTTCTACCCCTGGTGTGATACTTTGTTCGTAATGAACGCGTTAGGGAGCTTTACTTACTTGATAAGGTGGTACGGTCATTGCGGCTGCTTTGGTTATGTTGTCGGCTTATATGAAGGTTGGGTCCAGCATTTCCTCCGAACCCGCAGCGAGTGGCGGACGTAGGTCAGCGTGTGATTTTATCAGCTTGTGACGTTACCCCTTACTTTATGGTGGATCCTTTGCCACACGCAAGCATTAGGTCGACGTCGAACTCTTTTAATCAACGGGCCTATTCATCGTGTAGCGTCCGATTTCTTGATTGTTTGGACTTACGATGTCGGTGGACGCATCCCAGCCGGTTTGGCGTTTTGCCCGTGGATTCATGTCTCTCAGAGGGGCCGTGGAAGGCGCGAGTACGCGTTCCTGGAGAGTGGTCGTGGCAATAGGTTTCCCTTCTTTGCTCAGCGGACCGTGCCGGTTTCGCGAGGTACCGGGCTTCATTCCCCATGACCATTGCCACACGTCGCTAACAATCATGGGAAGCGTCGACTCGGAGTCGGCGGTTTGGCTAACGTTGTGTACGTGTTAATGGATTCTTGAACGCGTAGACTAACGAAACTCCTCCCTAACGCGGATTTTCGCCGCAGCCTTTTGTAGCTTTGTGTTACGTCATAGACACGGAGCAAGTAATTTTGGAAACGAAACAACTCAGCATACTTAACACGTTGGAGAAGAGAAGAGAAGAGAAGAGAAAGATGCTTCATAGACTAACAAACTTTGACGCTGACGCCTACCCCTAATAGTCGCGACCCCTTGTCGCTCCGACTCGATGCTAACTTATTGAAACTCTTGAAAGAAACTAATTCTACTCATGCGAGAAAAAAAACAAAGAAAATAATGCTAGAAAACTTGAAAATTCTTATCACTTTTGTTGGGCTTGATTTAGGGCGGGTGGTGCTTTAGGAACATGCAGCTTAAGTCGTCATTCTTTGCTTGGATTTTTTTCACGTACCTACTTGGTGGATTGGTATCTTCTTGTTTGGCGAATTTTGTTTCTCTTGTCGCGTCAGGGGCTGACTTTCCACCCCTAGCTTTTTCTTCGTGATCCTTTGATTGCTACGCTTCCTTTTCCTTACCCAACGATGCCTTAGTGGCGTTTCTTACTCCGATGTTATAGCATTCTCTCGTGACTTGAAGCTCGCCTTTGATCTCTTGGATCCCCCATGGGGACGGGAATTTCAGGGACTGGTGGTACGTCGAGGGTACGGCTTTCATGTCGTGTAACCAAGGCCTTCCTAGGATGATATTGTAAGGCGATTCAATCTCCATGACTGCAAACATTGCTTGTATGTTGATACCCCTGGCATAGGTTGCTAACATGATCTCTCCTAGCATGCTTGCCACTTCACCACTGAATCCTAGCAAGGGAACGTACTTCCTTACGACGTCATCGTTAGAGAGTCCGAGCGTTTTTATGGCGGACGTAGTGATTATATTGGCGGAACTCCAGTTGTCTATGAGGATTCTCTTGACCAGACAATTGCTGACGGTGAGGGAGATAACTGATACGCTGCACTTTGTATAGCGTAACTAGGGATTATTACATTAGTTTAGGAGTATTATCATATGTGTTTCGAGTCATTATTATGTTCTGAGATATTTATTAAGAAGTGAAGAAATGAAGATCAGAACCGAAGAAGATTGAAGACTTGAAGAATGAAGATGCTTCTGCGACGCCAACCGCGATCGCCACTACCATCCAGGCGATCACCATCATTCAACAGAAGCCATTCGAGAAGAAATCAGCGACCGCCATCGTGGGTGATATGGTGGCGATCGCGGGTATTGCACTTGTTGGGCTGAAGTGATGGGCCGATGGATTGGGCTTAATTAAATCAAGCTAGCTGCTGGCCATTTATGGAAGCAAGCTGCTTGATCTTAGCCGTCATACCACTTACTTCCGAGACTTTGTTTTATTTTCTTTTTGTTTTATTTCTTTTCTTTTCCTTTTTCCTTATTTAGTTTTATGATATTTATCTTTTACCATATATTTTTAGGGTTAGTCTCTATTTAAGAACCCTAGTTCGCATCATCTTTTCTATCATCTTTTCCATCAGACAATTTAGTTCTGCAACCATGAGCAGGAACTAATCTCCATTGTTTTACCTAGCGATTGAAACCTTCAGTTATTAAGTTGTGAGATTTCTAAACTCTTGTTTTTTTCCTATGGGTTTGTATTAATTCTCTTGTTCTTCATCTATTGATTTCTATTAGTTTTGCTAGCTTGATCACCTAGTTTGATTGATAGTTTTCTATTGCTAGACTAGGAATATACGGTGGAATTCCTTGTCATTGTAGCATCCATATCTGCATGATCTGGTAGTTGATTGCTTTTATGAAAGAGAATTGATTGCATGTTAATACTTGACGGTTGTAAGTGATTGCATGCATCCTTATAATTCCTGTGCCCTTTGCTGCTATTTCATCTAATCTTGAGAGGTTTCCCTGATTGCTGAATAGTAAGTATTATCAGGACCGGTTGGCCTGCTGATATATTAAAGATTGGAATAGGAACATTCCCTAGGATTGAATAGAACTTGAGATAAATCTATGATCAACTTTATTGACTGTTGTGTGGATACTTGCTAGGTGAAACCCCTTCTCATCATATTCACAACCAAACCTTCCTCTGCTTGTTACTGGTTACTTGTGTGTTCTTGCAATCAAACCCCCCCCCCCCCCCCCTTTGGTTACTTGTTACTAGTTGATATTTCACTTGACTGGATTGATTTGGTGTTTTGATTCCCTTGGGTTCGACCTCTACTTACTTGCTATACTTTAGTTAGTGTTTAGAGTTTTCTTTGATTTGGCACTACGACTTTAGCCTCATCAAATTTGGCGTCGTTGCCGGGGAATTGAAATTTTTCTGATTCTGTGTTAATTGTGAAATTATCAATTGTTTGGTGTGAACCTTTATGGTTCAGACCCGTGCTACTGATTCATCTCTTGTTTCCTTTGACCCAGAGATTGAAAGGACGTTCCTTCGGAACCAAAGAGCAGCTCTGAACCAAGATAACGAGATGGGTGATCGACATGGACCGCCATTGCCTACTATGAGGCAACTCACTGCCCCAGACTTAAACCAACAACCTTTGGCAGTGAGGTTTCCTGAGATTGAAGAAGGTGTGAACTTTGAATTAAAAGCTGGTTTAATTCATGAGCTACCACAATTCCATGGCTTAGCAGGAGAAGATCCCAACAAACACTTGGCTCAATTCCATGCCATATGCTCTAGTATGAAGCCAAGAGGTGTTAGTGAGGAGCAGGTCATGCTGAGAGCTTTCGGATTTACTCTGAAAGACGCTGCGAATGATTGGCTCTATTATCAAGCTCCAGGGAGTATTGATACATGGGCTAAGATGAAAAAGGTCTTTTTAGAGAAATATTTTCCAGCTACAAAACTGAGCAGCTTGAAGAAGGAGATCACGAATCTTCAACAACATTCAACTGAGAGTCTCTATGAGTATTATGAGAGATTCAAGAAGCTTTGCTCAAGCTGCCCATTCCATAGTTATACCGACCATGATCTTCTTATGTACTTATTCAGTGGGCTGATTGATGAGGATCGTCGAATGGTAAACGCATCTTGTGGAGGTAATTTTCTGAAACTAACTATACCTCAGGCCACTGAAATGTTCGAAGAGTTGGCTAAAAGTTCAAGGCAGTTTAGCAGTAGACAGGGATCACACTCAGTCAAAGCAATTAATTCAGATCAATTACAGACTGACATGAATGAGTTGAAAGAGATGGTCAAGGCTTTGATGCTGAAAAATGCTTCCCCTCATGATCCCAATGCTGAGGTAAATGTTGTTGGTGGATGGCAACCAAGGCCAAGGTATGATTCTCATAATATTAATTATCAACAGCCTAGACCTCAAAATTCCATGACTGCTGAAGATATGATCAAGTCCTTAGCTCAGACTGTGATGCAACAAAACGCTAAGACGGAATCAAGCATCCAAAATCTTGAAAATCAGTTAGGACAGATTGCTCAAGCTGTGAGTAAATTAGAGGTCAGGGAACCGGTAAGAAACCCGAGAGAGAACGTCAGTGCAGTGTTCTTGAGGAGCGGAACAACTTTAAATGACTGTTTTGTGCCAAAAACGCGATCGCCATATGGCGATGGCGATCGCCATATGGCGATGGCGATCGTCATGCCACTCCAGAAGTTGAGGTGCAAAATCATCCGCGACCGCGATCGCCGAGAGTTGATGGCGATCGCCAAGAGTCCCCTGAGTACATTGACGATTATGTTCGCCCGAATTTTCCCCCTCTATTCTCTCAGAAGCCTGTAGCCCCCTTTCCTGAGGCATTGAAGGATACTCGAAGACTGGATGACGACAAAGAAATCTTCGAAACCTTTAGTAGGTGTGAGGTAAACATTCCTTTGCTCAAACTTGTTAAGAGTATTCCTAGATTTGCTAAGTTTTTTAAAGAAGTTTGCTCTATCAAGAGAAATCAAAAACTGAAAGGAAAGAAGAAAGTTGAAGTAAGTGAACAAGTTTCTGCAGTGTTTCAAAAACGCATGCCTAAGAAATTTGGTGATCCAGGCATATTTAGCATTCCATGTGTGATTGGTGAAACTAAATTTGACAAAGCCATGCTAGATTTAGGTGCATCAATCAATGTTTTGCCTTACTCTTTGTATGAATCACTAGGCTTAGGACCTTTGCATAAAACAGGAACTGTTATTCAACTTGCTGATAGGTCTACTGTGTACCCGAAAGGGGTTGTTGAGGATGTCCTTGTTATGGTTGGTGATCTGATTTTTCCTGCTGATTTCTTTGTGTTGAATATGGAGCATGCTAATAATGTCACACCTATACTATTAGGTAGACCTTTTATGAAAACTGCACAAACGAAAATTGATGTTAATAGTGGGACTCTCTCTATGGAGTTTGATGGGGATAAGGTAGAATATAATATATATGATATGGATCTCATTGATAAGAATTCTCTATGTGCTATTGATGTAATTAATCCTACTTGTAAGGATGAATTACAACCTGTTTTAGAGAATATCTTAGAGCCCCCAAAAGTAGATATTGTTTTGTCTACTAACATGCAGGAGTGCCATGCTAAGCCAGAGCCTAAAGGTAAGCTCTCTCCACATCCTTTGGGCAATCGCCCTCCATTACTGACCTCGCCGGGCGAGATACCATTGATGTCTAGTGTACAGACACTTGACATTGAGCTTAAACAGCCGCCTGATACGGTCAAGGAGGAGAAAGTGAATGAAACCACCTTCATTGCTAAAGACAAGGTGGTCAAGGTAAGAGGGACGAGATTCAAGGCGTTCCATGAGTGGTTCAAGAGAGAATTCAGACAAGAGACGGTTTTCACAAAGCCAAATGGCGTTAGTTAAATCTCTTGAGTTTCATGTCGAGCCACGACATAAAATAAAGCGCTACTCGGGAGGCAACCCGAGGTTTGAATTTGTTTTTGTTCGGTTTATTTTTCTTTTTAGTTTTTCTATGGACAGGAGGAAATCACCGAAGCTTAGGGTCAGCTACAGTAAGTAGCCAATCTCGCTGTAAGTTTTCTCTCCCGTCTAAAAAAAAAAAAAAAAAAAAACCGAAAATTCGAAAATCATTCCGAGAAAAAAATAATATATCGGATTAAAAAAAAAAAATAGAGTGCAGAAAAAAAAATGAGAGAAAAGAAAGTAAGGAGTTGTATTACATCAAGTTTGGTTTCATTAGTACTATCATTATAGATCTACATTCGCTGGAGCTGAGCTTGTTGGTGACCATGTTCATTGCAAGGAGTTGATTTGTTTGGGTCACCTTCTACATTGGAGGTATTCTTTCTTTTGCTTTAGATGAGCTATGCATTATTGGATTACATTTAGTGCTCATCTAGTTTCTCATTCTCCCACACTTTGAGTTTTATTAGAGGAAGGTCATCCGACCTTGTATGTGAGTCTTCTGTCTCCTTCCCTGGGTTCGTTTTTATGTCTTCCATTTCATTGAGGACAATGCAATGTTTAAGTATGAGGGAGGAGAATGTATTCACATGTAATTATTTTGGTGTTGGTTGTATCTGCATGAGCTTATTGAATATATATTGTATGAAAAAGCCACAAAAATTGAAAAAAGGCATACAAAATCCTTGGATAGCAAGATCTATGCAATAAGAAGGTGGCTTGACCGGCATTAGGCTGGGGCAACAATAAGTCTTGAGAGATGTGAGTTTTTGAGCCTGGAACAATTATTGAGTGGTTGGGATGAAAACCCGAAATGGTGCCCAAGCAAGATGAGTTTTATAAAAAAAATTGAGTGTTTTAGGACCATTATCATCTTGGCGTATGGAGACATAAGAAGGAGGCGTATAGGAGGATTCGGGTAGGCCACTTGGAGGAATAAGGTGTAGTTCTGGGTATGTGCTTATTTTATCACATTGTTCTTGATTATTGTTGTTGTGTTTTGTGTGTTTTGGAGGAGCTTATTGGTTATGTAATCACTAGGAGATATTCTTGTACTTCCTGAGGCTTTGAGTATTTTATTGTATGGGTAGATTTTCTGTAAGTTACTCGGGACGAGTAAAAGTCTAAGTATGGGGGTATTTGATACGCTGCACTTTGTATAGCGTAACTAGGGACTATTACATCAGTTTAGGAGTATTATCATATGTGTTTCGAGTCATTATTATGTTCTGAGATATTTATTAAGAAGTGAAGAAATGAAGACCAGAACCGAAGAAGAAGAGGATCAAAGACTGAAGACATGAAGACTTGAAGACATTCTGCGGAGCAGCGACGATCGCCACCATCACTATGGCGATCGCCATTCTACAACAGAAGCGTTACATGACTTCGAGAGAGCATGGCGATCGCCATGACTCTACGCAACCAAACTATGTGTTAAGAGAACAAACTGAGAGATTGATTACGATGATCCAAAATAAAGATTGCATGGTGAAATCTAAACCCAATTATTACCTAGATGCACTAAAAAATTTGTCAACTCAACTTTTTTTTCTTAAAATTCATATTAAACTCTAAGTTTCATAGTTAAAGCTTCTATAAGAGAGAAGAGTAACATGCTTATGTACTTCTCTCCACTCATGAACTTGGTTCTATATAAATATCGTCAAGTCATTTTAATTTTATTTTAGATGGAGTTTGTAATTTTCGGGGAGTGGTTGATTCACCTTAAGGGGGATCCACCTTTGTATCTAATAAACCTTTCACTATTGAATATTTAAGTAAGGGTTTTTCTAATGTGTGTTAAGGACACACAATAAACAACTAAAAGAGGGAGGTATTACATTAGGCTTTTTTGTTGTGATAGGTTTATACCATTTTTCTAGAAGGGTAAGACCTATATTTTTCCTCTTTTAGTTGTTTATTGTGTGTCCATGGATACACATTAAACAAACTCTTTAACTAATCTACTATTAAACTATTAAAGCAATCTTCAATTTTCGCCACATGTCTGATGTATGCAACCAAACTTTGTGTTAAGAGAGCAAACAGAGAGATTGATTACGATGATCCAAAATAAAGATCGCATCAAAAGTTGAAATCTAAACCCAATAATTACCTAATGCACTAAAAAAACTTGTCAACTAGACTTTTTTTTATAAAAATTCATATTAAACTCTAAGTTTCATAGTTAAAGCTTCTATAAGAGAGAAGAGTAACATGTTTGTGTACTTCTCTCCACTCATGAACTTGGTTCTATAAAAAAATCGTCAAGTTATTTTAATTTTATTTTAAATGGAGTTTGTAATTTTCGGAGAGTGGTTGATTCACCTTAAGGGTGATCCACCTTTGTATCTAATAAACCTTTCACTATTGAATATTTAAGTAAGGGTTTTTCTAATGTGTGCTAAGGACACACAATAAACAACTAATAGAGGAAGGTATTACATTAGGCTTTTTTGTTGTGATAGGTTTATACCATTTCTCTAGAAGGGTAAGACCTATATATATTTTTATCTTACACAACACTCGTGTGTATCGTCTTTAGTGATAACTAAATTTTTATCTTCACGTGAACTTGTTCTAATTATATTAAATTAACCTAGATTTTGCTTCGCGTGAGATTGAACGTATTAAAAAGTAATATTTAGATATATGTAATATATTTTGTTTTTTTAAAATGATTATGATATTTATATACGGTATTTATTATGTTTGCTTTTATTTTCATTAAGTAAATGTAAGTCCAACCACATGTATTTGTTTCTTTTGGTTTGATATGGTTGTTGGGTGATTTTTATGTATTTTAATTAAAGTTGTTAATAAGGTTATTTAACTTGGGATTGGATTGAATCAATTCGGGTTATTGATTAAGACGGATTAGGTCTATACTTGTTAGTGTGTAGTTGATTCAATCTATTTATTAAATAGTTTTTTTTTTATTAATGATATTAGATTTGGATATTGTGTTCGAATTGAGTTTTCAATTTGACGTGATTATGTTGTTTTTTACTCCGACGGTTAGGTTTTAACTACGGGCATCATCATTTATTTAGGAAGATTAAAATTAGCAAAAGTAGATAAAAGTTATATTAATCTTTTTACATTACATTTATTATTTAGTTAAATTAAGACAATAATAGGATTAGGAAGAAAGGATAGATAATTAATTGATAAAAATAATATTATAATGAGTCTTGAATTTATTAGGTTTTAAAATGATTAAGTTTAACATTGATCGATGAGGTACAAATTACATTTACTTTGGGCAAAATGGATCATTTTTCATATAGAGAGATAAATTCATGAATTAATAGGATGGGTAACATTTATTAGGTACGGTTTACATTTACTTTCGTCTAATAGCGACCGTTTTATATATATATATATATATATAGATATAGATATATAGATGGGTGCGGTTCCGATGAGAACAATTTTTAAAATTAGAACGTACGAATGACTAATGTGCATTAAAATATACTTAAATGTGCATCAATTTTTTTAATGTCAATCCTTTGAAAAAGTGATGCACATATACAATTTTTACGTGAATGTTCTTCAGTTTCTTAATAAATGTTATTTAAAAAATGAATGTTCTTTAAATTTTGGATGTTTTTAAGTTTATCAACAAATATGCACTAAATTAGTACTAAATGTTCACTAATTTACTACAAATATATATCATTCTCATATTCGTATTTAAAAAGTTATTCTCACCCAACATTTTTCCATAAAAAATAGCTTTTATAACTAAATAGTGGAAAAACACACATGCATTACGAAGTTAGTGTTCTAAATGGTGTAGATCATTCATATATGTTAATCAGGTGATAACTATAGGAAAAAATCACATGAGGAAGCTTCTATATGTTAAGAATGAGGATAAATCCCAGCCACAGGATTAAAAAGTGAAAAAACGTAAAAAAAAACGGCACGGCCGAATAATTCGGCCGAAATTCGGTCAGGCATGACAGTTTTTTTGCCCCGTTTGAACACATACGTTTTCACTGATGAACACAAATGTTATCCCTGATGAACACACAGTACATTCACGTATGAACACCCATGTAATTTAGGTATAAACTCATAAAAACGGTTCTTTTTCCACACATAAATTTGTAAGACTATTTTACATGCATATATGCGGTGTTTTATATGCACACCTGCGTTGTTTCACATGAAAATATAGTATATTTTACAAGAACATAAAATTTAGAGTTTTTTGTATATATACTTTGTTTGCCCTGTTTGAACACTTGCATTGTCCCCGATGAACACATAGGTAATCAACTATGAACCCAGACATGTAATTCAGCTATAGACACATAAAAATGAATCTCGTTTTCAAACATATATTTGTAAGACTAATAAACATGCATACTTGCGTGTTTCACATGAACATGCGTTGGTTCACATGAACACATGAGTTTTCATAAAGACACATAACTTAGCCATTTTTGGTATCCCGTTGGAACTCATACGTTGACACCGATGAACACATATGTAATTAAATATGAACACATGGTTCATCCACATATGAACACAAATTTAATTCAGCTAAAGACACATAAAAGTTATTTTCGTTTCCACACAGAAATTTGTAAGACTAATACACATGAACACATGCGTTATTTCATGTGAACACCTGTGTTGTTTCGTATGAACACGTGTGTTTTCACAAAGACACATAACTTAGCCATTTTTTCATATGCACACTTTGCTTTGCTCGTGTTAACACATATGTTGTCGCCGATGAACAGAGATGTTATCACCTATGAACACATAGTTCATCCATGTATAAACACACATGTAATTCAACATTAAACACATTAAAATGGTTCCCATTTTCACACATAAATTGTAAGACTAATACACATGTACACATGCATTATTTTACATGAACACATGCATTGCTTCACATGAACACATGCATTGTTTCACATGAACACATAGGTTAACAGTGTTTTTTGTATGTACACCTTATTGCCAATGAACACAAACGTGATCACTTATGAACACAATGGTTTAGACTCATTTATTCAGTTTGAACAAATACGCCCAGACATATGAACACATATGGCTAGATATATGAACACATATGGGTTTGGAGATGAACACAGCTAGATTTAGTACTAAACAAAGTTATATTCCAATTTCGATATTCATGAACACCGATTCTTTTATCTGAAAGATGAACACATATGGTTTGAGGGATGAACACAAGTAGAATTAATGATTACAAAAGTTATAATTCTTGCGTGATATTCTTAATCTGATTGATGAACACAAATGGCTAGACATATGAACACATAAGCCTTCAACAATGAACAAAAAAACAGTAAATGATAAACACATTTAAGTAATACATACAAACTACTACAAATTGTTCATCACAAACTACTAAAGATTCCACACCACAATCCAAGCATTCAAATTTAACCATTAATGTCTCATAAAACAACAAACCTACTTTTTACACAATTTGTCTACTAAACTCAACAATCAAATCTCATAATTCTTCTTCCCATCACCTCCCTTACGAATACGAATTTCTTCCATAATGACCAGTATCCTTTTTCTAGAAGTTACAAATTTCTTTTTCTCGAAGAGGGAGTTGGTGTTTTGCTCTTTTCAACTTTGTCTTGTTCATGCTTGCTTTTGAGGTCTCATATGATGTTGAAACTCTTTGATCACCAATGGATATTGTCCCATGAGCTAATTTCATCACTTTTGGTTTATCGCCTACAATTCATAAACATTAGGGACACAAAAGCGTTAGTATATGAACACATGTGACAATTACATAAGAACACATATTCATTCATTCATGAACACACACAAAAATATTAATGAACACAAAATGCATGACATCCGCACATTCATATTAAGTTCAATATGCACACAACAACATTATTATATGAACACATGTGCTTTCATCATTGAACACACGTAGCTTAGATGATAAACACATATTTCTAATGATGAAAACCTGTTTTCCATATGAACTTAATATACATGAATTAGTTGATGAACACATACATATTTTCTGATGAACACATATGGCTTACATAATGAACACATGTCTTTCATAATAATACATGACCTAGTTGATGACGCATACATATATTTTAATGAACAGGTGTGCTTTCACCATTGAACACACGTGGTTTAGATGACGAACACAAATTGCTTAGATGATAAACACCTATTTTTCATATTATTTAAACATACATGTATTTGGTGATTAACACGAACATATTCGCTGATGAACACATATGGCTTACATGATGAACACATGCATTTCATATTAACAACACATACATGACCTAATTGATGAACACATACATATAAATTGATGAACACATACACATAAATTGATGAACACATACATAAGTCGATGTTAATTATCACAAGATACATGAGATTCACACACACATTAACCAAATATTCTTGTCAATCTTTTCATATGAACACATACAATTTAGTTATCCACACAATCATCATGAATCATCACTCATCATGAGATTCACATGCTTCTTAGTAAACATGTGATTCAAACATGGATAAACAATCATCATCTATCAAATTATCAAGGATCAATAGTCAATATCTATCAATTCAAAAAGATAAACACGCATTTAGAATTCTAATTTATCGATTATAGAGCTAAACATCATAATGTTAGGGTTACTAGTATGAAATCGAAGTACTCATACCTTGAATGTGGATCTTGTTCGCACCGTTCTTTGTCACCTTACACTTCTGGATTTTGATTTTGTTCTAGTTAGGTCAGAGAACTGCGAACCTAGCATAAACGAGCGTGAATTGTGAGAAATCGTGAAGAAATTCACAAATCACCGTTTCTTCTCTCAGATCTGAGCAAACGAGTTTGAATTGTGTTGAATGGGAGCAGAATTCGCCTTTGATTTGCTCGAATTCTATGTGAATCGCTGAATTGGGATAGCTTGTTCTGAATTTTGTGAAGAAGAGGGTGGGGGCCAGATAGCTTTTATAGGCACGTGAAATTTTTTTGCTCCCTCTTCTAGTTGTTTGCCCTTGTTAGGATGTTGTAGGCTGTTGGATCAATTTCATCCGTAGGATGAAATTAATCCTTAGTCTTAACACTAAGAGGTGTCCTCACCCGAATCGAAGTCATAACTATACTAGAATTTTTCTCGAACATCGATAGGATATTTAATCATTTTCTATGAAGTTTTGCGTAACTCTTCTTTATATAATTTTTTTTTTAGATTAAGCAACTTGATCGTCCTTCAAAATCGGTTGAGATCCTCACCCCACTTGACCAAAACATCACAGCGAAACAAATGGTAAAAAACAAACATCGATACCTGTTTAAAATAGTGTAACTTGTTTCCATGCATATTTATACAATTATATGTATAATACCAAACATATTCTGAATTGCATTGCTTTATGAATTAACAATTGTCGTGAAAATTCTCAACAATGTTATCTAGCCATTAGCATAGATGACGGAAAGAGAACTGAAGATATAATTTGTGTGACGTCGGTGCAAAGCTGTCAGAATTTTCAACATAAAGAACTAAAAGCTGAAAAAATATTAATTTGAAAAAAGGTAACATGGAGAAGAGTATCGGATAACTCTATGTTGGGGGCTGTATATGGACATTACCTTGGAACATAAGGGAGTATTATAATAGTAGTTATAGTACTATACTTCGTATGTTGTTGTTGTACTATAAAATTACATACTTTCTATTTACCGCCTATGCCTTTTGCTATTCGCCGTCCAGGTCAACCGTGCGTGACGCATGGATTTAATCCGTGCGTCACGCATGGATTTAATCCGTGCGTCACGCATGGATTTAATCCGTGCGTCACGCACGAATTGCACATTTCAGAAAACGCACGGATTGTATCCATGCGTCACGCACGGTTAGCATCCATGCATAACGCATGAATTTGCATATATGAATCTAGGGTTATTCAATGTATTGAATGTATTTCTAGTTAAGTGTGCAAAGAAACACATTTTTAGTGTCTTTTTTAAGGCGATAAAGCCCAATTCGACAAAAACGTCATCGAAATGGAATGAAACTTTGTTTCAATCCTTATAATGTCTATTTGATCATGTGTGTAACTTGAAATTCAAATTTCTACCTTTGTAAGTGAAACATAGTTTAAAAATCGAACGAGGTCGCAATATGTATGGCGCACCATATACAATTTGAAATATAATAAGGTTGAACATTCGTCAACATAACAACAATATAAGCATTCTAAATATAACAATAAGATTTTGCAACATAAAACCATGCGTCACGCGTGGAATGCATCCACACATCACGCATGGTCTTACACCATACGTGACGCATGGATTTTCATATGTTTTTTGTTGCTTATGTGATCCATGTCAATGTATTCAATGTATTTGTAGTTATGTCACGCAAAATAATTCATTTTCCGTGTTGTTTTTAAAGGCTTTAAAACCACAATTCGCCATAACGTCGTCGAAACTTCATCGGAATGGAATGAAACTTGTTTACAACGCATATTAGAGATATTTAACCATGTAGGTAACTTTTCATCAAAACCTTTTGCTTTTAGAGTAACACCCTCTTTGTAAAACATCAAACTACTCAGCACAAGCTTAACTTGTTGCAATATATATGGTTGCAACATTGATGTTATCGTATGTTTGAACAATTTATACACAAATGTGTTATAAGGCATATAAAGTCCCAATAATGTCTCACACATACAAAACGGGATTCGAAACTATGCCAAAACGCTAAAACCACTAAAAACGCCTTAAATGGACTTAAGGCGGTTTTTGGCGAAACGACACTCGAATGATGTCCGAATATAATGAAACTTGTTTTCAATGGCTATTATGAATATTTAACCATGTGGGTAACTCCCAATCACAACTTCTAACTTTTAAAGTACCGCCTCCTTTGTAAAAAACATACTAGTCGTAACTCTCTAACTTGTCGCAATATGTATATTCTACAACATTGACGGTGATTATTGTTGAAAATACTATACAAATTACTCTTATTAGGGATATTGAGTAGAAACAAGGTCTCGCTCACACGAAATGAGGCACGTAAATGCTAAAACCACTAAAAACGCCTTAAATGGACTTAAGGCGGGTTTTGGCGAAACGACACTCAAACGATGTCCGAATGTAATGAAACTTGTTTTCAATGCCTATTAGGGATATTTAACCATGTGGGTAACTCCCAATAACACCTATTAACTTGTAAAGTAGCATATCCTTTGTTTGGACTTCTTACGTGGCCTAAATGTCCAACCTTTGACAATATGTAATTTTATTTTGATTGGAAATCATGCACACATCAGTGTTACTAAGAATCAAAGGGATCATGTTTCATTTTGTGCGTCACGCATGGAAGAGAACCGTGCGTCACGCGTGGATTATATCCATGCGTGACGCGTGGACATCAACCGTGCGTGACACACGGATTTTCTTTTCAGAATTCATGCCAGCACGTACGTCTTGTCTCACCTACTGTAATAACTCCATTAATATTTTAACTATTTCCGTAACACCTACATTAATCCCTATTATCTTCCTTTCTTTCCATATTTCAAATGTCAAAACCCTTTTAACACCATTGTTGAACATTTTTTAGAGCAAAACACCATTTTTAACTATCTTCCTTTCTTTCTATATGGAGAATGAAGAGGAATGCACCAATGAAAGAGGTGGAGAAGCTCCATTTTCAAGTTACAACCTTAATAAGGTAACATTTCTTGTTCATAATAATATTTTTTAAGGTGTTGACTTGTTTTAGGGTTTGTATTAGTTAGGTTTAATGGATTTTACATGTTCAAGGTATTAGTTGTATGACTAAACATGTTGATTTGTGAATTTATGTTGATTTATGATATTTGAAATGTATTATAATATTACTTTTTAAGGTTTTGATTTGTTTTAGGGGTTTGACTTGGTTAGGTTTTATGGATTTTACATGTTCACGGTATTAGTTGTATGACTAAACATGTTGATTTGTGAATTTATGTTGATTTATGATATTTGAAATGTATTATAATATTACTTTTTAAGGTTTTGACTTGGTTAGGTTTTATGGATTTTACATGTTCACGGTATTAGTTGTATGACTAAACATGTTGATTTGTGAATTTTTTTTTACTTTAGTGATTGTGATGTTTGAAATGTATTATAATGTATGCATTGTTGGTTAAGGGGTTTGAAATGTATGACTTATGGCAATTCCACACGTCACGCATGGTTCAAGACCGTGCGTCACGCATGGAATGGATCCACACGTGACGTGTGGATGTTCCATACAGAAGCTTAACTGGTTTGTTATCTGTGTGTTTGTGCATAGATGAACTTTTCTGTTTTTACTGGATTAGACAAGATTACTCTTAATGACTGCCCACCTCCGTCATACCTCGACTACATACCTTCGTTTGATTTGGGCATTGATTTTACAACATGGGAGCAACCGTAATCACAGTTTAGTGATATCAACACTGGATCTTTTAGAACCGGTTACGGTTTGTTGCAATGGCCTTCGCATTTGATGAGAACACTTTCAGACACAAGTAGCTTAAATGTGTTTCGTCCTTTGCGTACTGCACCACAATTTGATATTGAAGTTCAAGAAGAAAAATATTTCTTTGTTGATTACTCAGAGTTGTTTGCAAATGACTTGGTATTCGCCTCTAGACAACAGGGAGTGAGTTGGGCCGTTAACATTGCACAAGCCAACAACTTCTGCATAGTCAATGGAAGGAGTAGAGCACCTACTGAAACAAAATCTGGAAAACTTCAGCTTATCTGTGATAGAGGACGAGTGAATTACTCAAAAGCTAAGGGAGTGAGGAAAAACATCAAGACGAAAAAATGTAGATGTTGGTTCGAATTAAAGCTTCGAGAGGAGCATAGAGGGGCTTGGAAACTTACTGTAATGTTAGGTACCCACAACCATCCTATTGGTAGTAGCTTGTTTGGGAATGCGTTTGCAGGCAGATTGACGCCTGATGAAGTGTGTACAGTAGTTGAAATGACTAGGGCTCATTGTAAACCAAATGAGATTTACACTATGCTCAACAAGTCTCCCAAGAACCTTACACAAAAAAAAACAAGTTTACAATTTGATGGCCAAGACGAGGATCGAAAACAGGGAAGGAAAAACTGTTATCCAAGAGTTTTTCTACAAATGCAAACAGAGCGACTATTTCATGGAGTATAGGACAAGCAAAGATGATGCGTCTATGATTGGTGATATGTTCTTTGCGTCCCTGGAATCAATGAAGCTCTTGAAATCATTTCCCTATGTACTTATAATGGACTCCACATATGCCACAATCAAGTAAGTTTTGTGTGATTATTGACCATTACATATGATTTTCCATAACATTGCAATAATATTATTTCAAATTATCTCTTTACAGGTACAAAATGCCATTTTTCGAGATTGTTGGAATCACGTCTACATGGAGGAACTTTGTAGTTTGTGGGGCATTTCTTGAGGGCGAGACTAAAGAGCATTATTTGTGGGCAATGCAACAACTTCAAGAGATGTATAGAAGAATTGGAGCAACGCCGACTTGCATTGTCACCGACCGTGAACAAGCTTTAATGAGTGCAACGGATCTTCTTTTTCCAAATGCAAAGTTTCTTCTATGTAGACGACATATAAGGAAAAACATAGAGGCAAAAGCTTCGCTCGAAATGAGATCGAAACTAAAGGGAAAAAACTTATCCAACGACTACTACAACTTGTTCGAGGAAACCACCGTAGAAGGATATGAAAAAAAGTTGGATACTATAGAGAGAGCTTGGAACGCGCATATTCCCGTACTACAATATGTTAGAGACAGTTGGCTTGGTCCTTTCAAAGGAAGATGTGTGTCGGCATGGACGGATGACGTGTTTACTCTTGGAAGCAACATGACAAACAAGTAATTTATCTATAATTGCACTTACACAACTATATTCAGTTTTCTGTGAATTTAAATAGTTTCTGTAAACTGCACATTTATACATCACGCGTGGATTACATCCGTGCGTGATGCACGGATTTGTTCCATGCGTCACGCATGGATGTGTAGTTTACAGAAACTGCAGAAGCACATTCCTGTTTGAACACCTTAATAAAAATGCAGAGTGGAAGGAGCACATTCCTGTTTGAAGTCATATTTGAGTGGTGGACAAGGTAGGCTCGACAAAGTGTTTGAGGAATACAGTGACATGGCACGAAACCAGGTGAAAGAGATATTGGGTTCATTTAACGAGAGTCTAACAAAGACGTATACACTTGTTCACCAAACATCTTTGTTTGTACATTTGAAGTGCAAAGTTTCGTACAAGGCAATGGAGCTCTTAATTAAAGAATACGACAAAGGTGTACAAGGCATGTACAATCCACAATATTGCGATTGTGCAACCAAGGTCAGAGACGGGATGCTGTGTGTCCATGACCTTTCGACTTGTGTGAAGAAACAAATGCCAATTCAGCCCGTGTCTTTGCATCCTTTTTGGAGTACGTTGTCTTTGGAAGAAGTGGATACACAATGTCATCTTGAAACTAAGACTAACGTGGCAAGACGTTTATTTGATGAATTTTATGAAGAAACATGGAACACCTTGTCACCACATGATCAAGAGAAGTGTATTGAATCTGTCAGAAAGATAGCTAAAGTGGATACACCTCTCAAAGAGCCGCCTATTTCGAAACACACCGGTGGTCGTCCCCAAGGAGCTCCTAACAAAGTGCCTAGATCTACACAAAGAAAGAAGTCTGCATGGGAATACACCGACCAAGAGATGAGGTCTAGAGCTTTGGAAGAAACACCTCCCAAGAAGCAAAGGGTTCCTAAACCCTTTGGTGCACCTCCCGCTCCACAAAAAATGTATGCGCCTTCTAAGTACATTAGAAAGATACCAATGTGCATGCGACCATATGTGGAGGGTTGGTTTGACATCAGATCCGATGGAAACTGCGGGTTTAGATCTATTTCTATGGAAACAGGTGACCGATATTATCTTCACTCTAATGTACAATTTATCCAAAATATTCCAACACTCAATCTGTTTTTGAGAGTCATGTAACAGGTGGGACCCAAGAGCATTGGAAGTTCATACGAGAAGAGATGATAAGAAAGGCTAAAGAGATTTGGCATTTACTTAAAGGCACGTGGATTGGTGGAGAAGTAAATCCAACATTGGAGTCCGCTATACATCAACTTACATGGGAAAGCGATTACTACCCAGCTCCAAGGGATAAGTGGCTTATCGTACCAGAAATGGCATGTTTGGTGGCTTCGGCATGTAATTGTTTCTTTGTGTGTCTAGGTGAGCAAATTAAACAGACATTCCTACCTCTTAGACTTCCGACTTGGTATGGTCAACCTGGAGCCAAGATGCAAGTTGTTTGCCTATTACTACTTACACAGAAGGAACATTTCATCCCGGTATGTTTTTTTCAATTGCTATTTACCTAGTGCATTACATGTAAATTTAATTATGCAATTCTATAAAATCTATCTCAGATTCGCCTGAAGGATGGATGTCCACTACCACCTGTTTATAATCTTTGGGAGCCTAATTGTGAAGAATCTGTTGCGGACTTGTATGACGAAGTGTGGAAAAGATGTGGGGCTTACACACCCCCGAAAAGAGGAGGAAACCAATCGTCCAAACAATGCATCACAATTCCAGACGATGATGAAAACGATTACTAGTTCAAGAGTTATTGTCAGTCCTGACAATGTTGTAATGTGTATTTTATTTCGAGTTTCAAATGACCTTCTAATGTTGTAAGGTTGTATCTTTTGATGCACTTTTCAGTCTTTATGTGGTATTTCTGGGTTAAATTTAACGTGAAACAGGTTCTTTGCATCAACCATTGGAATTTCTGCATTCTGTAGGAAAAATGCAATTCCATGCGTCACGCGTGGATTTCGTCCGTGTGTCATGCACAGATTTGTTCCAGACGTGACGCATGGAATTGCATTTTTCCTACAGAATGCAGAAATTCCATTTCAGATTTACTTGTCAAAAGCAACACTTCCGAATTGTCTTGTCAAAAGGAGACATATGAGTTGTCTTGTCAAAAGGAGACATATGAGTTTTCTTGTCAAAAGGAGACATATGAGTTGTCTTATCAAAAGGAGACATATGAGTTGTCTTATCAAAAGGAGACATCGAAATTACAACATAAAACAGATACATTACAACATAAAATAGATACGTTACAACAAAAAACCGATACATTACAAAATAAAACAGATTCATTACAGCATAAAAAAGACTCATTCTTGAAACGTAAATTAAAACGAACATAACAAAGACAAAACACCAAGACACTTAACATTACATCTTAAAAGGAACGAAATACTAAGACCACTACGCATCGTCAGAATCAGCTGGTTTCTCCTCAAAATCCTCATAGAGCTCCTTGACCCACCATTTAGCCGTTTCCAAATCTTTCTCTTCGTTAAAGATTTTCATTTTCATGGCTTGTGTCCGGTTTTCCTCCAACAATTTCGTCATAACACGGAGATGATGACGGTCATACTCAGGATCAAGAAACACCCACCTGAAGTTACATTGGCATGTAAAAAACCTTCGGCCATACTCGTCTGGTCTCATCTTGTCATTAGCGCTGAAAACCGTGATAGACTTCCTACACCTCTTATTCGGACACTGAATGGTGCTGCCTTCTCATGGTATTGAAGATGATGATGAGGATGATGCCATGTTGGTTTCCAATCTGTAATACAATGTAAGAAAACAAGTGAGAAAGTAAGGAATAAGATGTGGAATATGGAGCTTCAAATAAGAACTTCAAAAATCAACTTACATGCTGAGGGAGTGAAAAGGAGAGATTAATGAGTGGAAATGGTATGCTGAGGGAGTGAATTTATAGGCGATTTGAAACTAGGTTTGGCATTCCATGCGTCACGCATGGTTCAAGACCGTGCGTCACGCATGGAATGGATCCACACGTGACGCATGGTTTTGCATTTGACCAACAGAATGCGGATTTATGTCTTGTGCACCCTAAACAAATAATCCAACAAATTCAACAACGCTAATCAGAATTGAAAAGTTCAAAAACAAAACAACCTTAACAAACAATCCAACAACATCAATCCAACAACGTCATAGCAAACAATCCTTACGAAAAACCGACAATCCTGAAAATCCGAAAACAAACAGTTCATCAAAAACAATCGAACCCAATCCAACAAAATCACCACCGATGTTGTTGATACATAGTTGTCCACGGCTCAATATCTTGAAGGACCTCGGTTATGGCTCCATGCATTGCAGAAACATCATAGGGATCAGGAAAGGTTGCATATGGTGACAAGTGATCGTACACCCTCTCAAAAACCTACAAATAAAATAAAATATTGAAATCATATATTTGCATAATGTTTACCTTAAATCAAACTTAAAGAAAAATCAAGATCTCAAGTTACATGAGATAAATGTATTACCTGCTGTGCTTCCAAGCTAGCGTGTCTGCCGGGTATCAGAAATCGATGAGTGCGGGGGATGTACCACCCAAGATACTCCGGAGCTTCTTCAAAATTTGTCTCCGCAGGTGGTCCCATCTGCTCGCCCTGTGGATATCCATCCCCTCCTAACTCCACGCCATTCTATCATAATTCACCACATATGACCTAGGGTTGATGAGCCTATGGGCTTTAAGGGGTGAAATTGGAGGCCTGGGAATCATCTGCACCCTACCAAACTGCCTAGGCGACCTATCGGGATGGTGGGGCTCGGTTATGTCCATGCAGCTCAGCACCCCGAAAAAAGAGCAGGAGCATAGGCAGGATCATTGAAGTCGATTTCACCATACGGGTTCCAATTAACCTAAAAAATATATCAACGTCTTGTATTACTCAAACAGGAAATTTACAACAGAGGTACCAAAACAGAGGTGAAAAAGATATCATTGTTTTTTTGCAAAACCATGCGTGGCGCATGGAATTAGTCCATGCGTGACGCATGGCCTTATTTCACGTGTGGTGCATGGAATTGCAAAAAGACAGAGTGACCAAAACTGCTGAGGACTTCAACTGAGGCTTAAAAATATAAACAAAATGCAACACAAATACCTGATCCGCCCTCATTGCATCTAGTTCAGCTCGGTAGTTTCGTGCTTCAAGGTCGTAGTTTAGGAACGCTACATTTGGTTGAAACCGAAACGTATAAGGATGATCAACTGACCAATCACGATTCCGGGGAACACCAACTGCTAAGGATGGGAAGTACGTGTCTATCCAACCCTAACATTCAAAAAATATAGTTAGCATTAAAACCATAGAAATAAGTTAGGATTGCTAAAAAATGTAGTTCCTAAATAATTAAAAACTTACTTGAAGGAGAGTGAAACAAAATGAGATCAAGTTACAATTTTGGCGTGTAGCGATGCCCATTTGGCGATAGAAATATGCTAGCGCCGCAGATCCCCATGACATACTTGTTGCCTCTTCAACACTCCCTAGAAATGCACCAAATCTCACAGGGAGTCTCTGTTGTGACTTGTCTATGAAGATTGTGGAAGCCAACAAGTGGAATATATAGCCCATTCCATGAACTACGAGATCATTTAGGCTCTCAATGTGCGCCTTAAACTCTTTCGCTCTAATCCAATAACTATCGAGCTGTTCATTTTCAAGATGAAAATTTTTTCGTCCCTTTTCACCAAAAAAGTTCTTGTTGGTAGTTCTCCCGACTATAGCGGTGGGGTCGGTCACCATAGGTTTCCCATGAATAGGAAGCAACATTAGCTTCTTGATGTAGAGCAACGTCACTGTCATCTCAGCAAATGGCATGTGGAAGTTGTTTGTCTCAGGATGCCACCTTTCAAGAAAGGTGCAGATGAGCGGATAATCAATGTAATCGTACATCAAATGCCTGAGATGAGTCAGATGCGTTGCAGATGCGTGATTACCCCATGGCAAGTCAGGATTAAGTTCCCAATCTTTCAGCTGTGATTGTCTTGTCTGGTAAGGGAGTACGCCTCTCTTCTGTAAATTGATTACGTAACACAAATCATTTCAATAACGCATAAATTGTTTCCAGAAACTGCAGAACCGTGCGTGACGTGTGGACATGAACCATGCGTCACGCGTGGAAGTTCATACATTAACAAATTTTCTGCATTCTGTACAGAACACCTTAACCAAATTTTCAACAAAACTACAAATAGTTCAACAAATAATCCATCAATTTAATCAAATCAATTCATACATTAACAAATTTAATATCACAACACATAATCAATTCATAAATTAACATAAATAAAAATAAACATACTTCATCTTTCATATAATCAAATAATGAACTATGTATTTTTTTCATTTTTTTCAACCATTTATCCTAACATTAAATTCATATTAAATTAGTTATGATAAGTATTCAATCTATAAACCAAATTCTAATTACATACCTTTCCTTTTTGCACAAAAAAGGCTGTATGAGCTTCAAAGCTTATAAGCAGCTCCGGAATTTGTGGACCTCCGGGAGTACCCCCCTCTAACTGAGGGACGTATATGTCTCTGACCGGAGGTTGTCGTCGTCGTCGTCTTCTGGGTTGTTCCTCTCGCTCCTCTTGCTCTTCCGCTTCTTCATGTTCTTCATGAACATTCTCATATGTCTGATCCTCTTCCTCACCCTGTTCCTCATGCTCATGCTCCTGCTCATAATCAGAATAAGCATTTGCACCCCCAGCTGATGGCCCTGCACTGCTACAAGCAACCAGTGCGTATTGGTCATCACTCGTCTGAGGGTTCTCAAAGTTATGAGAACCACTAGCTTGTCTCATCATCTCCACAAATGATTGCTCTTGTTGTGGAGGCACAGCAGGATAGCCCGGATAGCCCGGAAACAGTGTTTGTTGTGGATAACCCGAGAACTGTGATTGGTGTGGATAGCCCGAGATTTGTCGGATCAAAATGGGGGTGCCAGGAAAGTAATGAGGGGAACCCTGGGGATCGAAACTTGAAGGAGACAAAGCTAGCTGTTGATGTTGCTGTTGTTGTTGATGCTGCTGTTGTTGCTCTTGTAGCTGCTGCTGTTGCTGTTGTTCCCTCTCATCAGAAAACTCTAAACGACGAGGAGGCGATTCTTGTCTATTCTTCTTCTTCCTTGGTTTTGGAACTATGGGATATTTTTTCTTCAGTTCTCTGATTTCTTGACGAGTATCGCGTCCAGGTCGACGACCACCATCCATATCTGCATCATAAAATGTGCAATTCCACAAAACTAATCAGTTTACTGAATTTAATCAGAATATCATCAAAAACTCAATCAGTATATCATCCAATCCAATCTGAAACTGTTGACGAACAATTTCTGGAATGTGCAATTCCACACGTCACGCATGGATTCAATCCACACGTCACGCATGGCTTCAATCCATGCGTGACGTGTGGAATTGCACATTCCAGAAATTGTTCGTCAACAGTTTTTTCATGTTTCAAACCCTAATATCAATAGTTTTTTCAAAATTCTAACAGTTTTTCAATAATTTCATTAAAACCATACCAAATTTCAACAACCTAATTCATAACCCTAATTCACAAAACCCTAATTCAATATCAAAACCCTAATATTACTATATACACATGAAAATATCAAATTGGTCAAGAAATTATCAACAAAGTACACAATCCATTCATATATTTCAAGTTTAATCCTTCCTAATCAACTAATTAACATACACATTGGATTTTGAAGTAAATATCATCAAAACAACATGAAAACCTCATATATACATCAATACCATACCATAACAATGAAATCTTAATGTTTACATACCTTATACGCAAAAAGACGATGAGAATTGTTGAAAATAGTGTAAATCGGTGCGTTTGAGAGCGCAACCGCCGTGGAACAATGTTGAGGAAGATGATAATGTGGTAGGGTTTCATTTTTGGGCTTTTATAGGTAAACAAAACATTAATGGTGGTTTATCACTTTGACTCATTAATTAAAATGGGATGTAAACAAAACATTAGTTTTAGGAATACACTAGCCTAGTTCTGGCGCCATGAGCGGGTTTATATAACTCAATATACTTAATAAGTAGTACGGAGTATTATGTAATATATAATTTTATATAAAAGTAAGTTAATTTCTTAAAATGATATTGATATATAATTAAGTTTTAAAATTTTAAATATAATAAACAACGAATATACATGAATTTTTATACAAAAAATCTTATTTGATCAAATTATGATAGGTCGATTTTTAACAAATTTAAATAAATTGATTTCAACATATATAAAACTATATAATTTAAAACACTACTATAACACAAAAATATAATATTTTCTCTTATTTATTAAGAAATCAATCTTTTTGTGATATGTCATATTATGAAAATAAAATTATAAATTTGTAAAATAACATAATATGATATTGGGAGGTCAAAATCTAAAAAATTAATACATAAAAATCTTTTTTTGTAATCTTAAAGATCTTAATCAATTTTTTTAAGAAAATTACAATAAAGAGTAAAAAAGCGTGACCAATGAAATGGAGACAAGTGGATGACCTGAATGAAGAGTATGCCACGTGGCATAGCTAGAATTGGAGAAAAATCTTTTATTTTAGTAGTTATATAGTGATTAGAAAATCCAAAATCCATAATCCATATACCGACGTTATAAATAAAATATAATTTTAGTATGTAATGCTCATCATATATTTATTATAAATAAAATAAAATAGCATGAGATATAGGATCGTTGAAAAGGTAGTCGGCCTCCATTAATGTTGATAGTCGAACAATAGCATTTTAAAAGCTTCAATTATGAAATTAAATTATTCAATATTGAGTCGTTAATAGGTGGGTTTATTAGATTATAAAAATTGTATAACTATAACAAAATATATTTAACTGGGGTCTTGTTTGAACCAAGTTTTTTTAGTTTTTACACCCAAATAAAAACGCTACCAAATAGCGTTTAACTTTTGATTTTAAAAAAAATTGATTTTATATCACGGTTCTGAAAAATCCGAAGTATAAAGTATTAAACGGCACGTCGTGACGTTTTAAAATCAACTTTATAACCTGGATTTTAAAAGGTTCAGAGACTTTATAATCCGAAGTTTTTTAGAACCGAGGTAAAAGCTATACCTTATATCCTGGATTTCACAAAATCGTGATATAAAGTCAACTTGTAAACTCCACGTCGTGGCGTTTTCAATCGATGCAAAACTCAATTTTTACGGCTCAAAAGTCAATTCCCATTAACTCAATATTTTCTATTGGAGATATATGTTAAGATTAAGATTTCCAAACACATTAAAACATCAATTCATTGCAGAAGTGTAATATAACGTAAGTTACGTAACTGAATACCCTTATTAGAAGTGGGACATCAAAGTGTTGACAAAATGCGAATACGTCCTTATTAGATTTCGTCAACTATAATTTCCACTCACTTGTGATTTGCATGGGGACTTTTTAATTCAACGTATGGATAATGCTTTTTGGTCAATATTGCCACACAAATCGGCTTTCTAAATTAAAGTCGGTGTACGTCGTTTTTTGTGCCATAGCTTTGAAAAACAAGTTGTATACAGAATTGAGTTATCGGTAAATATCTTAATGAAGTGTATTATTTTTGATTGATTATCTATTTTATTAGTAGAGGATTTACGTTTTTTAAAGGGTTAAGGTTTATAATAAAATATACATTCAATCAATAGAAATGAAAGGGTAAATACCCACTAGGTACATGAATCACTCCCCGTTATATACACTCCTCGGTGATACACTGATACGTAATATCGTATGGATTTTATCATCGAAAAATGAAATTTAATTTTAAAAGTTTCTATAAATACGAGACAGGTGACTCAATCGCAACTTTGTAATATGGTATGGATGTTTATCAAAAAAATTATCGTAGAGATAACAAATGTATGGCAGCTGCAACGGTTAAAAAAAGACTGAATCGAAAAAATATGATATGTAATTATCTGAATGTTCTCCAGTTTCTCAATCATTAAAATGAATGTTGTTTAATTTTTTGATGTTTTTATGTTTGTCAACGAATGTTCTCCAAATTATTACGTAGTAAATTTTCACTAATTGACGGCGACCCGGCGGAGCTGCAACGATGGAGCTGACGGCGACCCGGCGGTTGACATCGCTTCAGAAGCGGTAGACGCTCTCTCCTCCGCTTGGAAGCACTCGGTGGTGGTGAAGTTGTTGGGTAACTCCTTGATTACCAGACCATGGAAAGGAAGGTGCGGGAGCTATGCCGCTTCAACCTTAAGTTGTAGGTTTTGGATTTAACCCTGGGATGTTTCCTGGTTAGGTTTGAAACGGGGGAAGAATTTGTAACAACGCTCATGAGAGGTATGTGGTTGATCTTTGGTGGTACGAAGCTGGTATCCGGATTTTTGCTCTTCTCAGCCCTTGCAGACTACGCCTACATGGATTAGAATCCATGACTTACCTATCTCTTTCTACGAAGAAAAAGTATTGTAAAGCATAGCTTCTGGGATAGGCCCTCATTAAGGTGTATTCGAAGACAATTTACTCTAACCGGGGACGTTTTGCAAGGATTTTTGTGGAGGTGAATCTTGAGAAACCGCTTAAGGGAACTATTCTCATCAATGGAGAGCGGTATCTTATTGAATGTGAGGGTTTTCCCACTCTCTGCATTGAGTTTGGAAGATTTGGGCATCTAAAGACCAATTGTATGTTTCATCCTTCGGGATCGTCTCTTAGGGAGGATGTCATTGTCATCACATACACTCTGACGGTAGAGTTGGAGATGCAGACCCCGAAGATGTCCGAAGATGTAGATATGTCAACCCCGGAGATTGCCGCTCCTCTGTCCCCTGAGTATATTGTCATCACGGACTCGTCCTCTATCTCTGGCTCCTATTCCCGCTAGACGACTCTGTTTTTATGTCTCTGTTTTATTTACTCTGCTTATGGACTTGAATTCTCTGGATTGTGATTTTGTTGATGGATGTGGATAGATTATTTTCATGTGTATAATTTGCTGATGGGTGGACAACTTATAGAATCTGTATATTTGTTGGACAAATTATGGAATCTGTGTATATTTTTCTATATTATAAATTATGGATTAAGTTTTATGGATTAAGTTTTATGGATTAAGGTTTATGGATTATGTTTTATATAATTCTGTTTATGCATATCTGTTGACTGAGTTGATGAGAACTTTGATGATGAACTGTGACCCTGGATTATGAGTTGATACATATTGGTGCTTTTGTTTGCTTGTTGGTTTTGATATCATGTCTATGGATCCTAGTTTCCTTATTAGCTGAACGTGTCAATGATGAAGTCTCTTTATCATGGTCTGAGATTAAGTTTAATTCTATTTCTTTTGTGTCATAGGAACGCAATAATTAATGTCTAGACTTATGCCTATCTGGAATGTTTAGGTTAGTCTTTAGGGGTTTGATATCAATGAGGGAATGATGACATATGTTATAATCAATGACAAACAATGTCAATGCTGGGATGCAAGCCCTTTAATATCACTACATGGATGTGCCATAGGAACACTAGATGTTTTTAGTGACCGATGCCTATCTGGAATGTTAAGTTATGGGATTAAATGTTAATTAATGATGGTCATGGGGACACCTGAGACCATTTTGTTGCCTTAGTCAATTCTTAGTTGGATCTTGTTTATGATGCCTTACCAATATGGGAACATCACATAATTTCTTTGCTTACAAAAATATGACTAGTGTAAGCATGCTTACAAAAAAACAACTAGTCTATGCATGCTTATACACTTGTCATATAGTCTTGGCTAAACCCAAAAAACAACTAGTTTATGCATGCTTACCTTACATAATTATAAAGTTGTCTAAATCTTTTTGGTTGTCCCCTAAATCATATGCTTGGTTGTCCCTTAAATCATTTGCTTGGTTGTCCCCTAAATCTTTTGGGTGGTTGTTTGTTTCATCATTTCCTTGGATGTCTGAATCATCCGAAACCCCATGAACAATCTCCCATGCTTCTATAACAGCCCAAGTAGTTGCCTTCATTATATCCGGTAGAAGACCTTGTGCCCGTAATTTTTTTTTTGTTAACACGAGGCAGATGATAATCATTCCCTCCTTTGACTTGTAACACTTGATTCATTACATATTGAAGAGTAATCCAAACATATCTTAGAGTAGTGGCATCCAACTCATAAAGTGCATCAGATACTACTTCTAGCATTTTATCAACATCTTTGGCATCTTTTTGTGCATCAGTGATTGTATGCTCCTAAAAAACCCTAGGTCTAAGATGTTTAAATTAGGACTATCAGTTGCCTGCTGAATAAGAATACAAGTAAATCCATCTGGTTTTTGTACCTCTTGCCATTCTTGATCTTGTTGATTGGTATGAGACCTTGCATTGTCTTGTTGGATGTATATGACTCTTTGTGCTCATTCTGACCATTTAGCCTTGATTGCTGGTATGATCTGGTCAATTAGCATTCTTCTTGTAACTTGTTTGTTAATTGACTCCACAATATTTGTAACCATTATCTCCTTTGGTCTCTTTACTGATTTTCTTTTTTCTGCTTTTTGGTATGTGAATGGAAAGATACCAATCTTTCCATCAAATGTACATTCTCCATCTGCATTGAACTTTTGCCTTGCAACTGCTGCCATAAACATAACCTTAGGAATGAACTTACTTGAACTAGTATCCATGTACATGCCTCTTTCATTCTTTGTTAGATAACATCTTTGTGTCTTCTTTGTAAGAAAGAATCATTTCTCATCAATATGAATGAAATCGTACATTGGATGATATTTTGTCTTTTCCTCCAGTGTGACCCATGTGATTAGATTGAGAATCCACCCCATCCTTGTTTTCTTGTGAGCTTCACTCAATCCAGGATGTAGTGCATTTGTGTGTGGCCTTATTATTTTCATCTTGACCATTCTGTGACAAACTGATTTCAGAATATCTAGTTTGCTTGGTAAGTCTCTGAGGCATGTTATGCCCCCCATGCTTAGTGTTGTTATTGCTGCTTGATCCACTTAAGTTCTCTTCTTTCCACCATTGTGATACCTTGTGGTGACATTGTTTCATTGATTTGTCTGCTGCTGTTTTTTTTCTATTCCCCATATTCTACTATGTTCTTCTTGACACCATGAATAGTTCTGCAACTTTTTTGACGGCTCCATGTCGAAGTCTCCCCTCTGAAACTTTGGTGAGAAGATGACTGTGAATCTGCATTTTCTGTGAACTGTTGAGTCTGGGAGTTCGTGGCTCATGATGATGTGTTGCCTCTCCATGATCCTAATTTGATGTTGCTGGCTCCTGGTTCAGATCAAAAGGAAAACCAGGTTCTGCTCCTATGTCCCCCATCTCCTCATAATTAATGTCATCATCATCAAGACATTGAGCTTAATTCAAATTAAATGTTGAAGCCATCCTCCTCGGACAGTGATGTAGTAAATGCTCTCAGTAAATGCTAAAGCCATCATCCATTTTATTCTTTATTTTAATCTGTTTAATTTTGTAGCAGTAAATGCTCTTTGCTTGTTATGTTCAGGGTTTTTATACTGTCTTAGTGCAGCTGTAAATATGTAGAGGTATTTTGGTCTGTAAATTATGGCGATCATGTGAATGTAATAAAGGATTTTGATTGGTTGTTAGAAATGTAAGCATAATTTTGATTGGATGAAAAAGGGTTTGGACACAACTTCACATGTAATTTTTGCTTTATTATGTGGCAGAATTTGCCTTAATTTTTTTTTTTAGTTTCTCACTCTAGTTTAGCGGTTGATGGACTCCCCTATTACACTTACGTTTAGAGTTCGAGTTGCGTGGGTGGCTCTCCCAACAAATATTTTTTAACCTCCACCAAGTCTCGAACTCGACCATGCTGGATGGTTGGGATCCCTTGTCACCCGATCACATGCTTGTTGGTAGAATTTGCCTTAATTATTATACAATGTACAATATGAAAACATCTTAACGAGGCAGAGAGAATAGTAATTAATTGCTTTTATACTATAAATTCTATCAACCTTGGGGTAAAAAATGTTTTAAAGTACGGAATACAACAAATCTACCTAACTATAATATAAGGGAGAAACCATGTCTTCACAATTAATTGTGCCAACTCAGCGCCACCTCATTTCTTTTTTATAAAAATAATTAATTAAATTTAATTACAAAAAATAAATTCTCTTAATTTAACACCTATTTCACTCCCCATAAAAATAAAATTAGGTTTTACCGGCCATGTTCTCCATTATGCGACCCACTTCTCCTCAATTATTTCTCAACAATCTTTCGTTTCTTCGTCAAATTCCATTTATATAGAGAGAATCAACACCATCCAATAACCACTAGTTAATATTCTTTACTAATCCTTTGTACTAGTTTCTCAACTATAACTCAAATCACCATGTCAGATAAGTTTGAATCCCTCTGTTTCCTTTTTGCTCAATTTAATCTCTTTGTTTTCATATTTAGACTCAAAATCGTTTTAAAATTTTGTTGGATTTCGATCATTTTCATTGCTTTAATTTGAAAGATGGGGTTATGTAACATAACCCGTAAAATCCCCAATTATGTCGCCTCAGATATCCTTTGCTAAAAGATATTACAATGGCTCTATTGGCCAGTAATTAACTTTTAGTTCTTTGCTTTAATGTCTGTTTTTTAATGTAAGCATGTGATGAAGGATCATCTGGACAGCAACCGACACCTCCGGTCCCCGAGTTTGAAGGTGCATTGACTCGTTCGAGAGCTAAGGAAGTCCAACAAGAGCTAGACAAGTTAGTAGCGTTCTTCAGGTCCAAGGAGTTTAATACAGACGAAGAACCACCATTGAAGACTGTTCTAATGATCGAGGTTCGAGAATGAGCAGAAGACTGCAGAGAAGAACTGCGACCGCGGCTGGAAACCGCGCCCGCGGCTCCATAACCGCGCATGCGGCTCCATAACCGCGCCCGCGCCCGGGAAACTCAGCGAGTTCATTAACTTCGCTGAGGCTTCCTTTTGAAACATTATTTTCGGATGTTTAATTGTTTTTCGGGATTATTATTTTAGGAGATACTTTTTATCGTTTATTTCTTTAGTTGGCACCCTTGCCTTAGTTGTTGTTTTAGCCCCCCCCCCCCCCCCCCCCCGATATTGATATTGAATATAGAGTTATTAAGTTTTACTCCCAAAAGAGAGTGCTTTTGTGAGTCGAGTGCCCTGTGTGCATTGTCGTTGAGCTGACCCTAGTTGTGCTTGTGTGTGTCAATCTCTTCCATAAGGTTGGTGCTATCGAGGCTTCATAGCGCATCCTCCAGGTGCTTTGACATACCATAGTCATTGTGTTTGGTTGTAATCCATTGAGGTTTCTTCAACATTCGGTAAGGTTCTTGTTATAAAGTTCAAGGGTTTTATCGTTGATTGATTTGGTTCCAATTGGTCTATCCTTCAACTTCCCTTTCTTTCATCTCATATCTAATTCCGCTTTTCTTCTCTGTTCGAGTTCCTATTCGAGTTTGGTGTCTAGGTCGGCAACTGCGGCTTATCACCGCATCAGCATGTCTTCTATGTTGAGTATTGAGGGTGGAATAATTCATATAGTAAAGTGTTTAGATACGTTTATTGAACCTTGATTGATACAAACAAGTGCAATGCCTAACCTCATTTTTCTTGGACATTAGAGTTTGTATTTTTTTTGTTCGATTAGAATGTTTACATATCACGTATTTCTATCTTACCATATCTTGCATGTATATAGCATATAGTAATATAGGTCAGTTTATGTTCTTCTAAACTAAGTGGGTATATCAATGATCTAATTAGTTTTTCGTATGTGTTTTGCATTCACTTATTGGAGTGTGAAATATGTGTATCTTGTATATTAGTGTTCTCTTTTCAATCCCTTCATCTGATTCCTAGATAATGTTATTTTCTGATTATTAGTCAAAATTTAAAGTATAATGGTATTTTAAAATTTTATTAAAATAATATAGCTAACCTGATTTTTAGTCTCTTACTATCTTTTAAACTCTATCCATTTGTTAATTTATTATTAAGTTTACGGAGTATGCATTAGCAAAGAAAGAATCAAATATATTTATGAACTAATATTATAAATGCAAAAAACGATCATGGGTCTCGATCATCTATTTATTCAAGAAATATTCTATTTTGTCAATTCTAAAAATAATAGATATTAGATGTTTTACATCAATAAAATATAAAAATGTAATTTAATTTTTTTTACATAAATTAGAAACTTACCATTGGCGAATTTCAAGTAATCTACCTAACTACAATAAAAGGGAGAAACTAAGTCTTCACAAAAAATTGCGCCACCTTAGCGTCACGTCACCATTTAAAGAAAAAGAAAATAATTAATTAATCAAATTTTTAAATAAAAATTCCACTTTTCCACAATCTTTCACTTCCTCCATGATTCCTACAAATATGCAAATCAAGTCACATATTCAAAAGTTTTGGTCATTTATAAACCATGAATAATAAGTAGCGTACAATAAGGTTTGGTATGTTTTTTACATACATATATTCTACAATGAAAATATGTATTAACTTTTATTATAATTATTTATCTTTCACAAATAGAACAATAACTTATTTATTATTTTAACAATGTTTGTATAAAAATTATTAGTATTCTATAAATATTAATCTCGTGATATTCACGGGGCCTACACTAGTTACAATATAAGTGAGAAGTCAAGTCTTCACAAAAGATTGCGTCATCTCAGCGCCACATCATCATTTTTAAAAATACAAAAGTAAATAATTAATTAATTAATTTTTTTTTAAAAAAACTCATTTTTTCACAATCTTTCACCTCTTTCATTATCTCCTATAAATATGCAAATCAAGTCACATATTTAAAAGTTTTGGTCATTTATAAACCATGTTTAGGAGGAGCATACAATAACCTTTTGTCATTTCTAAAATTAAACTCTTTAAATAAGAGGTTAATTTTAAAAATTTATGAATAAGTGTTACCATATTTTACTGATTAAATGTTGTCGATCACTTTAGTGATTTTGTTTTTGTAAAGGGGTTATCCATTTACTTGTATGGATAGTTTCTTATTTAACTATGTTTATCTTATGCCCTAGGTTAGAAAAATCGATCATTGAACTCAAAAGTTCAAGCTTTAGAGAGTATGATATAGAACGAATATGTTTTTTAAATTAATATTATATAAATAAAAGGAAGTGTAATTAATTTATAATCTTTTATATTGATATGCATTTAAAAAAGGAGATGATAGATTTAGGATAATGATTATATATTTTAATTGATTTATGTTTAAATAAGGAAATAATATCATTAAAATTAAGTTAATTATGAGATGACGTGACATAACTTATTGATAAGTACAAAATTTTGTTTTAATAGTTGTATATAAAAATGGGTGTGAATCCCATAATAAAATCTCTTATAGAGATAAATAAGAATGAATCTAAGTCATTGGATGTCAAGGCATCCAATGGCTTAGATTAAACTAGTTACCCCCACTACAAGTGGGGGTAGTTGTGGTGGTCCGGCGACCACCCGGTGGTTGTCCGGTAGAGGTCCGGTAGAGGTCCGGCGACGGTCCGACGGAGGTCCGGCGGTGGTCCGGCGTGGTCTGGTGGAGGTCCGGCAGTGGTCCAATAATAAATGAAAAAGTTAAAGTATAAAAATAAATGAAAATTGAAGTCTAATTCAAATTGGTGAACATTTAAATATAATGTGATGAACATTCTGTTGATGAACATTTAATTATAATGTGATGAACATTCTGTTGGTGAACATGTAAGTAACATGTGATGAACATTCAGTAGAGTATATCAAAATGAACGTTTATCAACATTTTGATGAACATTTATGAACAACGTGATGAACATTTAAGCTAATTGTATTAAACTTTTGAGTAATGAACATTTTATTAAATGTCCGTGAACATTTAAGTATGAGATGATGAACATTTAGGTAATTTTTGATGAAGATCAAGTGTTTTTTTACACGAAATTATATTAAAGTGGTGTTCCACATAAGTGGTGGTCCGACGGTGGCTTGATGGTGGGTTAGTGGTGGTGCGGTCGTGGTGGTCTGGTGGTGGTCCGGCGGTGGTCCGCCGTTTGTCCAAATAACATAACCATTTAAGTGTTATAAACTTGGTGAACATTTAAAAATAATTTGATGAACATTCAGTTGATGAACATTTAAGTATAATGTGATGAACATTCAGTTGGTGAACATTTAAGTATAATGTGATGAACATTCACTAGAGTATATCAAATGAACATTTATCAACATTTTGATGAACATTTATGACCAACGTGATGAACATTTAAGCCGATTGTAATGAACTTTGAGTAATGAACATTTTATTAAATTCTTGTGAACATTGAAGTATGAGATGATGAACATTTAGGTGATTTTTGTTGAAAATTAAGTGTGTTTTTAAAAGAAATTATATTAAAGTGGTGTTCCACATAAGTGGTGGTCCGGTGGTGGCTTGATGGTGGGTCAGTGGTGGTGCGGTGGTGGTGCGGTGGTGGTTCGCCGTTTGTCCAAATAATATAAACATTGAAGTGTAATAAACTTGGTGAACATTTAAATATAATTTGATGAACATTCAGTTGATGAACATTTAAGTATAATGTGATGAACATTTAAGTATAATATGATGAACATTCAATTAATGAACATTTAAGTAGAATGTGATGAACATTCAGTTGGTGAACTATAAAGTCTAATGTGATGAACATTCAGTAGAGTATATACAAATGAACATTTATGAACATTGTGATGAACATTTATGAACAACGTGATGAACATTTAGTAATAAATAATTTTGAAATATTTGTGAACAATTTTATACATCTTTGTGGCAATTTTATTCCGGCGACGGTCCGGCGAAGGTGACAAGGGGTGCTACGTGTCATCATATGGGCTCTTGGATCTCTCTTGATCCAATGATCAACAATCTTTCACATTTATCATTTTAACAAGTATTATTTTATCGTTAAAAGTTAGAGAGGAGGAGCCCACAAGGAGAATAATAGAGGGCCCGTACATGTGAAGGTATCGATCCATGTACCTGCGCTGCAAACTTTTATGCTCTCTCTCGGATTCTCCTTTTTCATGAGCCCCACTCCCACCTCCCTTCAAATTCAATCAATCACTACCATAGATTCAGTTTGGATTTTCCACCACCATTTTTCCATTTTCCATTTTTCATTTCTCTATGACTAATAAATTTATTGATTCGGTACCGTACATGGGCTTCCCCATGTAAAATGGGACTTTTCTAAGCACAATCTATCTCTATAAAATAATTCACGAGTTTGTAAAAGTAATAATAAATTGTATTGGGCTCAAATATTTAATTTCGGGCCTGATAATGGTAATAGGCTAATAAGTAGTAATAAAAAACGGGCTTGATGAGCTTAATTTGCATTAGCTTTTGGGGTCTTTTGATTTTCCGTTCTCATTCACCGTCTTCACTCTTTCTCAGTAGGCGCTTCGGCTTCCCGTTCTCCTCTAAATTCGCCTTAATTTCTTTCGTTACGCGTTCCTCTCACGAATTTCCATTATGTCCATTGCTTACGTTTGTTCCTTCCTATCAACAGCCAAATACCCAACCCTTTCATTCACGCCTCCTTTGATTCAATTTGATTCTCTCTTCAGTTTCTCCACTTGATGCTTCGAAATCCTCTTACCATCCTTATTGAGGAGGCGTTGGCCAATTTCTCTTCTTCCCGTTCCACCAGCGATGATGCTACTCAATCGGACCATTCGAACGCCGTCAAAGCACCCAGAAATATCTCATCGCTCTCCTTTCCTTCGATTCAGCCTCGCAGAATGAAGATCTTCAAGAAGTAGAGAGATTGGTCAGCACGAGGAGAGTTTAGTCACCTTCCATTGCTCTTCTATGATCCAATCTTAGTTCTGATTGTCCATTGCTTACATCTATTGCAGGATTTTCCGGGATGTCCCAAGTGATATTATAATTGAAGTAAGCGGGCGAATATATGCACTTCACAAGGTGAGATTTATCCATCCTTTGTTTTATTAGATTACTTATGACTTTTTTTTTATTATATATATTTCTATCTTTCAACTAATCATTGAATCTCATAATCTCATCTATGACTCTCAAATTTTCATCCTTAGCTTACAAACATGTCTCGGAAAGTGAAGAACCTCTGCACTGGGATAAAGGGAACGCATACACACGTGATGCCGTGGAATTATACTATGAGGTAGGACATCTGATTTTTAACATCTCCTTTGGTTGCCTTAGGTTTATAGAATTTCGGGAGATCCTTAATGAGCTGATATTTCTTATGTATATTGTTTGTGAATCTTATGCCATTGCTGAATGTATGAACATGTCATCCACATATATAGAATATTTTTAGTAGGTTGCTTATGTAAAGACTCATTTTAATATGAGTTGTTGGTGTCCTTAGTTAGCTCGACATTCAATTGTGAATGCTTCTTTTTTTCTTCAAATTTTGATATCATATTTTGAATTCATACAGGTCCAATGGAACTTTATATTCACGCCTGCATAGAGATGTTGGTGCCAATGATGGTTTGATTTAGTCAGTTAGGCATAGAATTGCGGTGAGTGCAGCGAGAGGTTTAGCTTGGTTTCACCATGGTTGTCATCTGCCTCAGAGTACAAGCTCGAGTCATTCTGTAGCGTGATCTTCTTATTATAATTGACCATGGCCATTTTCAAGTGAGAGAATATATTCCCCTCTTTGTAGTACTGTAATTATAGTGGACACAGGTTATCATCTGTCATTTGCCTCTCCTTCAGGTAGTTCATCTTCGCCAAGATCTCGACTTTCGGCGTTGGGGAAGACTGTTGGTTCCTTCGTTCGGAATAGAGAGAGGATGGTTTGTATTTTTCTGCTTTTCTTTTCTAGACAACATCTATTTTAACCACTTGCTTACTATTCATTGCTTGCAGCCCCGATCGAAGAGACTCAGACGTCTGACCCTCTATTGGATGCTAAGTTGGAATTTGTGCTTAACGTTCCAAGGTCGCATCGAGTCTTCCAGAATCAGACAATCGCTCATCCAATTCCTTCCGAAGTCATGGCCCCTACTCGATTTCCATCTAAGTGTAATTTTTCTTGTGCTTCGTATTTCTGTTTAGGTTTCTTGCCTGGGTTGTTGACCGTGAGCCCATGTGGTTAATGGCTTGTGCAATGACCAACACTCGATCTGGTAGAGCCAGTGCTAGGCTGTCTATTAAGGATCTCATGGCTTCCAAGGGAAAAGATTCGGTCATGACCATGGTTTTCAGGATCGGGATCCTACTATGGATCGGAGAGGGGAGGGGGGGGGGGGGGTAGGATCAGATTGGTAGGATCGGATCGGTAGGATCGTAAGATCCTACGATTTCAGAAAATGAGCGATGGAAATGATAAAATATGACTATGACATGACTTTCTAGTAAAAGTACTACAAAAAAATAACACGTTTGCTCACAACGATCGGTATTAGTGCCATACATAGTTAAAATGATTGTACGAGGGTTAATTAAAGTATAAAATTTTTCAAAACAAGAAAGACATTGTTTCTAAGAATTACAACTTCTAACCAGCAAAATTAATCTTCGTCAAAGTTCACGTCATCAACAAGCACATCATCATATTCGTGACCTGAATGATCATCGTCAAGTCAATCCATTGCCATTACCTTCTACAAGCTATGTTTCTATGTTTCGAGAATCATTAAGCTCACTAGAAGCAACACAAACTGTTACACCATTCTTGTCGTCATCATTGATTACAAATTGCTCGGCATTCTCGAAAAACTGAGAGAGAATGTCGTTGAAAAATAAATTTGTTGTTTTTGCTTCAGTTTAAGATTGTACATTACGAATACTATTGAAAAATAACATTAGTGTGTGTAAACAATTTCTCTTTAAAATTTTTTGCTTTAGTTTAAGGTTTACATTGCAAATCATTCATCTTTTGTGCGTTTAAAATATTTCTCTTCTTTGTATGCACCTATATAGCATAGAAATTCATATCATAGTCATATTTTATCATTTCAATCGCTCATTTTCTAAAATTGTAGGATCTTACGATCCTACGATCCGATCCTGCTGTCTGATCCTACCCTCCCCCCATCCAATCCAAAGTAGGATCCTGATCCTGACAACCATGGGAAGGAAAATCTCGACTGGTCCAGGAACATTTACTTTAAGAGTCTCGTTCACCATATTTGATAGGCTGCTTTGATGACTTATGAATCCTTTCAACGGCTAATTGCCCCACGGTGGGCGCCAAATTGTTTTGGGCAAATAATTCCTACGAATCAAATTGCCTTAATAGTGGAGCGAATTAGTCGAACAAAGATAAAAAAAAAAGATGTCTAAGACAATCTAACTGAAAGATAATGAATGAAATAAACAATAAATCCTTAGCTAGACGGGAGATATTGAACTAGATGGAATATGGAATGAAACGATGTGAACAACTCTTCAACATTGATCACGAATGCTAGTAGGACATCAGATTAAAGAGGGTCAAGTACAAGAATTGCTCTGAATGCTGATAAGTAACGTGGTTTTTAATGTAACCCTAGCCTATGATATATATAGGAAATACATATGAAAAGATCGTGGAAATAATAACGTTAAAGATTTCACAGAAATCTCCCTGAAATCTCGGGATCAGTTGCAACGGCTTCGTCCACGTCGTCCATGAGCAATGGTCAGATTCTCTTGAAACCTTATAACAACGAGTTGGACCGACATTCTTCATGGGCCGAAATATGGCCCAACAAAACCCTCCTCAATACTCAATTATAAAAACAAGAAAAACAATAATCTTGACAATTTTCAAAATTAGTACATTTACGAAAAGATTTCAGCAAAGGCATAGGCTGAGAGCTTGGTAATGGTAAAACCATTAATTTTTTGACAGACAAATGGACTTATACCATTGATCTTAATCCTTATTTTGATCCTAACAAAGAAAATATCAACAATAAAATTTCCTAATTTATAACTGCCTCAAAGGAATGGGATATATCAAAGTTACAATCAATTCTTCCTTATCACATTATCTCTTATATTGTAGACATTTATATTCCAATGACACATAGAGACGATAAGATTATATGGACCCTTAACTCCAATGGTAAATTCAGCTATCTTCAACTAAACACTTAAAGAATAACAATAATATTACTAATACCACTCATTTATATAAATTGTTATGGAATTTAAAATTACCACCAAAATTGCAGAACTTCCTCTAGAAAGCTATTTTAGATAACCTACCAACAACTGAACGCTTGAATAGGTTTTACAATAGAGTTCACCCTTATTGTTCCCTTTGTAATCACCCGCTTGAAACAAGAGAGCATATATTTTTTGAATGTCCATACACAAACAGTCAGATTTAGAGATTTGCGCACATTTCAGGACGACCCATCCAAATTACCAATACAAACTCTTTCGACAATCTTTAATTGATCTTATTAACCAATATAAAGACGAGCACAATAAAATCAAAGTGTTATTTTTCTTTTGGTATCAATTATGGCTGCATAGAAATTCTATCGTATTAAAAAATGCTCAATATAATAAAAATGAAACAACACAATATGTCTTTATTAATTTTAAACAATTGGAATCAGCCGTAAAATATAATACATGCCCTAAACAACAAAATAAAAAAATAGAAATAAAAAACGTAAATCAAATACGGAAGAAACCATCCATGGGATGGATCAAAATAAATTGTAATGGATCTTATAATAATAGCAATAACTCCTTAATAGCTTGTATCAACAGAGATACTACAGGTCGAGACATTTATAATAAAACAGTCAATACAAATTCCACCATACAAACGGAAGCAATGACATTCTTATATGCGGTCAAACTAGCTATAAAATTAAAGCATAATAATGTTATCGTTGAGGGGATAACCTAACAGTCATAAACTCTATTAATAACATTTGGAAAATCCTCAAGGAAATCAGGAACATTCTAACAGGTTACAGAGAAGAAAATAGTGTGACTGACTTCCTAGCAAACCCTGACAGGAACACTCATTATATTAATTTTTTTAAGATGCAACAATGATTGCATACAATCTGATGACTATATCAGAACTTTCATGCCTATCTACCTGATTTCTAGCTTGTTTACATATTATCATCCCTTCTTCAAGATCATTAATTGTAATGATCAGGGGTTGTAATTTCTCTTAAAATTAGAACCGAAACCCGCGCTATGCGCGGAAAATTATAGATTTTTATATACGGCTTAACGTTGTTAAATAGACGTCCTAGAACTGAATTGAGAATAATCATGTTCACAAACTTTCAACGCAACAATGTAACATCACCAAAGTTAAATTTGTAAATATAATCAATCAAAGAAAATGATAAATAATTTTTCTTTTCGACAAAAAAAAAGAGTCATTGTATTTCTTCTAAATAAAGGGTTACAAATACATCAATATCCATGTATAATTTGTTTCCTTAAAATGAATAGTTTAGCAGCGCGTCTTAAACGAATGTTAGATAAACTTCTTAATCCATGTAAACTTGTTGATTCAAATATTAATTATTATTTTCATAGATTTTTTATGATTTATACCAAATCCTTCTAAATATTCATTAACTCAATACATTAACTCAATGCATTAACTAAGTATCAATACCATTACTTTGTCAAAGCCCATCAACTTTTATATACTCCTTTCGCGCCTATTTGTTTGTCAACAAGTTCGTTTTTCTCGTGAATTAAGAAATGATAGAAAAATAATGATTATAGGAGGGAGAAAAATATAAAGTAAATGGTTAGAAAAGAGAGATAAAGAGAAATAGTAGATAATGTTGGAATTTGAGAGAGAGAGAAAAAGATAAAAACTAATAATTATAGGTTGATAGTAGAGATAAAATGTGTAAAATAAATTTATTCAAATAGAAAAAAAGACAAAAAAAAGACTCCATAAACAATCAAATAAGGACAAAGAGAGTATATAAAAACTAGGGCTGAGCAAACGGATTATCCGATCCGATCCGGTAAGTCGGATATCCGCTAAATTTTTTTCCACATAACCCCGATCCGTATCCGGTCCGTTTTGGAGCGGATATCCGGTAAGTATTGTCCGGATCGGATCAGATATTTGACTCGGATATCCGAATTATCCGATTTCTAGAAGGTATAAGAAAATTAAATTAAACTTTTTATTTCTATTAAAATTCACAGAATATAAAATAAATGTTAAATATATAATTATATATATTATATAGAGGAATTAAGATGTGAAAATTAATATATTTGATTCATTTAGCGAATCAACAATTTAAATAAGCAATTTAAATTTAAATTTTTAAGAACAACAATAAAAGTTATGTTATATACAAGAGAATTTTTATGTTGAGAGAATATATTATATTGATTAAAAATGTATAAAAATAATTATTGAATCATCTACACTTATGAAAGTATATTTTTAGTTTTATAACAATATATTTATATATTATAATAATAGTACCAGATATTTTTTGATATCCATAAGCTAAATATCCCGATCTGTATCCGGTCCAAATATCCGGAAGATTCGCCCGGATCAGACTGGATTCGGATAAAACTTAATCGGATATTTTCGAATGCGGATTTTTAAGGATCGGATCGGCGGATTATCGGATTGAATCGGCCGGATCGGATATTTTTGCTCACCCCTAATACAAACGAGTCCCGGTGTTTTACCTCTATATAAAAAAAGAAAAAGAAAACTTAAGGTTGCAAAAGATGGTTACAAAGAGGTTTGAGAGTTGACCTTTAGCTATGCGAACTGAAAAGTACTTCGTAAAGTAATTCTCCTTGTTTGACTTGTTCCGTAACGGTATTCATTTCATGATTTGTTGCAAGATTTAGTTTATAAGTGGCCTATAATTACCCAAAATTTATACGCACTACATTTTGCAATTTTTCACACTACATTCTCGTACGTCCATAATGGACGTACGCTCGTTTTCAGCGGACAGTGCAAAATTCCAACATCGATTGTGAAGCAAAATACAGAATACGGTCGTATGTATACGCCCAAAATGGGCGTACGCCCAAAACCTGCTTACAGTCTAAATTTTAATAATATAGTCGTTAGAAAATAGCCGTTGGGGAATTTAAATTTAATAATATAATACTCATACGCCCATAATGGGCGTACGAGGTAAAAATTAGGCGTAACTGCTATTTTTCCAAATTCAAAAGTTAAAAAGGTAGCCGTTGGGGTATATTTTGCCTGTACGCCCATAATGGGCGTACATTTGTTTTTATCCCAACGACTATTTTTTCAGAATATGACCGTTTGGGATGTAGTTTTTGTATAAATGTAGGAACTTCGGATGGATGTTCAAGTCAAAAATGTCAAATAGGAGATTTACAAATTTGAGTGATGGTGAAGAGTTTGAATATGTGACGGAGATTGAGTATGCGAGCGGTGAAGAGAACGAGTATGTTGAAGAGAACGAGCATGAGAGTGACGAAGACGATGCGATCGTGGATGAGAAAGAGTATTTTAGTGAACCCGACGACGGGATGTGGGACGACGATACCGACGAAGAAGGAGGAGACTTCGACGCCGGAGATTTTTCGGTTAGTAATTAATTTGATTCGTTTCGTATTTATTTACGTTATTTAGTTGCAAATAATTTGTAGAAGTGATAGTTTAGATTGATGTGGACTCGTAGTTTTAAGTTTTAGTCGTGATAAATATGGTAGTTTTTATTAATTATAGGGTATGGATTACTATGATTCGTTTGATACCGAAGAAACGTTTCCTACTAAGGAACACTTGAGGCGTTGGGTTCAGAATATTGGTAGACAACTTATGATGGTATTAGTGACTCGCCATAGCAATGAGCGTCAAATGAATATAATGTGCTCGCATGCTGGAGTGTATAGATCAGGGAAAAAGAAAAGAGAGGATGGCGAAACAGAGGAGGTTGTTAATACAGAGCAGGATAGTAGGGATAAGAAGTCGGATTGCAAGTTTGAGATCCGAGGATATAGGTTCAGGGCGAGGGATGCGAGAGATGGATGGTATGTGAAGGTAAAATATGGACAACGCAATCATAAGCTTTCCACTAGCTTCATTGGCCATCCGTACATGGGTCGAATGACGCCGAATGAGGTGAAATTTGTGACGGTATGTGCGAACAGCTTGACTAAGCCGTCTGTTATTGCTACTCAGTTGAGTGCGGTCTTATGTAAAGTTTATTTGAGTAACGAATTGATATCACACACATATGAGTAAAACTATACGACTTATATACTTGAGATTAACTCGTTACTAGGTGAAAGTGATTGTTTAGATATTTCGAAGTGTTCAGTTTGTTATTTTATTATAAAAACGAAACCTTCATATTGGTAATGCTCAAATACAACTTTTACATTTCAAGTTTTTCAATGTTTAAGGTCTTATTAACCCGTTTTATGTCGTTTTTAGGCAATGGGCCTCACCAAATCTCAATTCGGTCTTATTAGGCCCGTTGACGTTTTCGTTGATTTTTTTTCGATTCCGAGAATTGATAACGGCTAAAGATTTCATTTTCTATCATGTTAAAATTTTTAAATTTTGAGTTTTAGCGTTATAAGGCGTTTAAACGAACTGGGCCCAAACTATCAATTTCAAACACAACTATCCACATTCACTATCCACTATCCACTCTCCAAACCCTATACCCTAGCTAGTTTTTCCTCGATTTCCGTGTCATTTCTCGTCTTAGCCCGTTTTAAGTCGTTTTTCCTCGGTTTTCGCACAAATTCTCGTCTTAGCCCGTTTTAAGTCGGTTTTCACACAAATTCTCGTCTTAGCCCGTTTTAAGTCGTTTTTCATCGGTTTTCGCACAAATTCTCATCTTAGCCCGTTTTAAGTTGGAAAATCCTAATACTATATAAATCCATGAAAACTACGACATCCAAAATATAATACCGATAACAAAATATACATCACACAAACATCCAAAATATAATACTGAACACAAACATATCATTGCACAAGCCCATCCTCCTCTGGTACTACATCACCAGTCCATATGCCGATCCACCCCCTCATCATCCTCGCTTGTCCTGGAGGCAGAGTGTCACCATATGCACGTAGGAAACTAGATATCTCAGAGGCGAGTATGTTGCCCCGCTACATTTTCAAAATGTAAATATAAGTAGAATAAAATAGATTATAATTATGACTTGAGCGATATTGACTAAAATACGTACCACAACTACAGAGGCTGTCGCAGGTATCTGTATGTGCTCGACACGGTGGTCAAACGGTGCACGTGGGTCCTGCCTGGGTGATCTGGAATCAACATAAGGATGTGACATGACATTAAACCATGTCAGATATCCATCCTTGCAATCCCATGCATACTCTCGAAGTCCTCGTCGATCCTGCTCGTCTAAGGTGATCAATCGATTCGGCAGGGTCTCTGGGGCCCAAGTGCAGTCCTCATCCCCGAATGTGACAGTGTACCCCGATGCAGAATCATTTCTGATCGCAGTAGGTGGTGTAATCGGGGGTTCAGGTATGCCTTGCACATACCCGAACTGTCGCAGACATCGGTCAGGATGGTGCGACTCCCTGACCTCAAAGGACTCTAGAGGCCCCCGAAATAGACCTAACCTATACTGGGGGTCGTTGAGATCCAACTTGCCCCAGGGGTTCCACTGAACCTATGTTTTTTTTAAATGACAAATGTATTTTTAAAAAAAATAATTGCATAACATATGATGAAATTACTCATTAAATAGTACTTACCTCTGCATATGTGATCTGGTCAAGGACCCGTCTGAGGGAAACTAGTCGAGCAGGATCCTTATGGTACTTGACTTTGCTGTTTTCCCGGATAGCCGCCGCCGAGGCATTCATGGATGTCAAGTCCTGCGTAGCATGACCCCGAAGACCATGGAAATACGCCCATATCCAAGCCTACAAATACCAGAATTTCATAATGTTTTAAACATAAGCAAAATATACACGAAAATAAAACAAACATTAAACGAATACTACCTTCAGAAGGAGCGGACAACCAGCAAACCCCTTGGATTGAGCACGGGAGGCCTGACCCAACTGTCTGTACAGTTCAGCCAAGACGGTTGTCCCCCAAGCATAGGACCCTGTCTCATTGTGATCTACGAGGATGCTAAGGTATTTGTGCTTCACCTTCATCCAAGACTTGTCTACAAATGTCGTAGTGCCTAACAGGGACAACAAATAGAGCGAAGCAATATCACTCTCTTGCTGAGGAGTCCTGCAATTAATAACAAAAAATGAATTAGTAACGTTAATCGAGACATTATGAGAAATTCTTATAATATACGATAATTTACCTGTCCTGTATATCAAACATCTCTAATAGTCGGGTGTGGATCGTGGTGATGCCTCTCTTGCCGTGGATGTTCAAACCCCCATCTGATAATTTATCACGGATTATAAATATTTAATTGAATCAACTAAAAAATGGAATCAAATATAAATAATAAAATAAACTCTACGTACGTAAGCATAGCACAGCAGCCTCCTCGATCGTAGCAAACCCGAACATCCGCTGCACATGAGGATGCACAAACCCATCTATGTCTGCCTCAGCAGATCTGACAGCTCGTCCATGGATCGGAAGCTCCAGAATCTTCAGCACGTCTAACAAGGTAGGAGCAATCTCACCAAATGCAAAGTGAAACGTGTTGGTTTCTGGATACCAACGCTCCACAAATGCAGAAATCAGAATCGGATCGATGCTGTTGTACTCGAGTCGGGGATCTGCAAGGACCTATAAGTGGCTTCGCTGAACGAGCTGCCACCATGACCCAGGCACATTAGATTTATGCCTATCATACTCCCTGAAGAAGTCCTTGCGGGTGTATATATCCAACACCCTCTTCAGCTGATGTACGAAAGAGAAATTAATGAATTAGAAAAGCGTGTGGATCGTTTTACCTCACAAATTCATTTAGAAAACAACGCATATCTTCAATGAGGGCGGTATCACATAAGTCGGGTCATGCTCAATACGCTCTGCAAGAGACGACGTCTCAGTCCATATCACCGGAGCAATGTGGGTGCTGTAATCCACCAAAAGCTGTGAACTGAGAGGACCTCCAGGATGCCCCACATAATCTGCATCCCCTAGAACCGGTACAGCTAAGCCCGGATCAATGTGCTGAACAGGCTCCTGAACAGGGTCCTTAATGGGCTCCTGGAGGTCTGGCTGATCCTGATCGAAATCATGAACAAGCTCCTGAATCTCCTGCTGATGATCCTCTGCAGAAGGCGACAATGATCCAGCTGGAGATGGCTCACACACAGGTGATCCCTCATAGTAATCAGCATGCATCTGCGCCTCCAAATCTCCTAGATCTACATCTGGCTGATCTGCAACCTCTGGCTGATCTGCAACCTCGGTCGCCTCCGTCAACTCCTCCTCCTCAGTAACATCCAAATCATCCATCAGAGCTTTCCCTGTATCTCCTATATGAACTCCTGGAATGTCTGGAGGAGATCCACGACGTTGGGAAGCTGTGATCCCGCGTGCGCTAGGGTGACGAGGGCCCTTCTTCTTCCTCCTTACAAAACAACCCGCCAGAGTAATAACCCTCTCTAAAGCCTATTTTCATATTTACGAATTATTATTTTATATTATTTGACATTTTTCTTTTAAATATTTAATAATGTATTAATTACTAATTTTTTCTTAGTTACGACTAATTAATAATTTATTAACACGCTATTTAATAATGTATTAATTACTAATTAATTCATTTCTTAATAAATAACGACTAATTAATATTATATTAATAAATATTATTTAATATTAAATCTTTTTCTTTTAATCGTTATTCATCGAATAACGTGAAACGATAAATAACGACTAATTAATATTATATTAAAAAATATTATTTATTAATAAATATTTTTCTTTTAATCGTTATTTATCGAATAACGTGAAACGTTAAACGACTAACTAATATTATATTAATAAATATTATTTAATAATAAATCTTTTTCTTTAAATCGTTATTTATCGATTAACGTGAAACGTTAAACGATAAATAACGACCAATTAATATTATATTAATAAATATTATTTATTAATATAATATTATTTTCATTTAGCTAAACGATAAATAACGACTAACTAATACTATATTAATAAATATTATTTAATAATAAATTTTATCATTTTAATCGTTATTTATCGAATAACGTGAAACGTTAAACGATAAATAACGACTAACTAATAATTTATTAATAAATAACGAATAATTCATATTTTATTAATAAATTTTATTTATTAATCGTTATTTATCGAATAACGTTTCACGCTAAACGATAAATAACGACTAATTAAAAAAAAATATTAACGTACCTCGTGGATCAAGAGCGTCTTTTCCGGCGATTTCGAACGGGCCCGTTTCTGCGTACCGCCCCGACCCCGACCACCACGAGCCCGACCACCACGAGCCAGACCACCACGAGCCCGACCACCACGAGCTCGACCACCACGAGCTCGACCACCACCTGCTTCACCTCCAGCCACCTCGCCGGCGCCACCAACCTCCTCCCCTCCACCTCCAAACCCCTCGCCAGCTCCACTGACCACCTCCGGAACCACCGCACCACCACCACAAGCCCTTCTACATTTCGCCGGCTTCGTCTTCCCCCCAGGCGCAGCTCCTCCACCTCGAACTCTTGCGCCACCAGCACTCCGCCGGACGGGAGGGAGAACAGAACTAGCAGTCGTCGCCTCCACCGTCGCCGGAGTGGATTTTGAAATTTTCCCCATTTCTTCGGATTGCATGATTCCCAGTGGAATTGATGAAATTGATTGAGGGATTTGAATTCTATGAGAAAAACGAGTCGAATAAGATCGATTTGGGGAAGAAAACGAGTGAAATGGGAGGGAATTTTGACGGCGGTGCAAATTAAGGTTTCCGGTGAATAGTAATATCGAGAGAGAGAAAATGAGAGGAGGAAGAAGAAAGCGAGGCAGATTTTTATATCCGCCTCGTACGAAACGTTAAAGCGTACGCCCCTTTTGGGCGTACGGACCATTTTTTTAATTTTTCTACGTATACGTATACGTATACTCGAGAAATTGCACTATACGCCGATTTTGGGCGTACGCCCATTATGGGCGTACGAAAATGTAGTTTAGAAAGTTACAAAATGTAGTGCGTATAGACCCCGCGTATAATTACTTCGGAATTTATATCGTACTCTTAATCAATAGTCCATTCATTCCTCTTTAAGACAATCTACATCCGGAACCCTTTTTTGCTTATGATTAGTTATTAAATATATCCTAAATTTAAAATGAGTGAACAATGATATAATACAATTCTACAAACTCGTAAATGCAAATACATCTATTGCAACGGTGGTTACAACAGAAATCAATAATGAAAAACCCGAGAAGGCGTTTTTATACTGCAATAGGGAAGACATATTTATACCAAACAAACCCTAAGTAAAATCATCATTCAATTCAGCAATTTTCAGTTTGAACAATCAAGCAAATAAATCGTGGTTACATAAATTTGGATGGATGCCGAGAAACAAGTTGCGCTCCCACACCTTTCTGAATACAAAAACTCAATCTGTATTTAGCAATAAAGTGGGAAGATATGAAAGGCAAAAGGGGAGAAGAAGGTTTGAATATCAACGGAAGAAATAAAGCCTAATCGATAAATCAAATTTTACCCAATAACCCAATTAGGCCCGATGTATTAATTACGGTGGTTCGGTACGGATTGACATTACTTTGTCAAATCTATCAATTTTTATATAGATATAGACTAGTATTTGTTCCGTACGACATACAGGTAATGATAAAATTTGATAAATAATAATAATTTGTTCATAATTTAGAGATTATGAAGTTTCAATGTCCTGCCTCTTCGTGGCTTTAGTTAATAGAGTTTGTAGGTTTGAGTTAGTGGAATAGTGGATTTATCACCATGTTAGAGTGGGATAATGGGTCAAAAAATTTTATTCAATTTTTAAAAGAAAAGATACCTAAAAAGAGAATATACATGTCTTCACTCAAACTTTCCGAAGTGACGCAAGTTTTTGTGAAGACATTGCTTCAGCTTTAATATTGTATATATGAGATTTATTATCAATTCATTGATTTTTTGTAAGATCTTGTAAAATAATTAAAATGACAATTAAATAGGAATAAAAAGGAAAAGTATGGATCAGGGTGAGAGTAAACTTAAAGACATAAAAAATTGAATGTTATTCAATTTTTAAAGAATATTTATTGAGAAATTAAAAAACATTAAGACAAAAATCGTATACGTGCATCAAAAATTTTGATGAATTTTTAGTACATTTTAATGAACATTTAAATATATTTTAATCTACATAAGCTTTATCACGTTCTCACCCTAAAAATTGTTTTCATCCAAATCACACCCTAAAAAAATAGACAAAAATGACAATTGAAAAAACACATAGAGGATATAACCTACCCCTATCAAATTATGATACTCTAAAATATAATATAAGGTGATAACTAGCTAATGTTCAAGGCAGTGTTATAAAAGTCTCCATTTAGGGCTTCTTTAGTTCTTTTCATAGGATAGACGGTTATTCGCTATTTAGGAAAGATCCGTCTAGTATCGTCTAAATGAAAAGAAGTCTTTGATATTATCAAAACGACAATATTTTAGAAAATAATGTGTGTAGAAAACATAGTGTCCGGACAAATGTTGTAAAAATAAGGCTCGCGATACAATATAGACCTATCCCAACGTAGTTTATAACAAAGCAGTGAATTTTAGAGATATTGTCAAATAATCACATGAATAATGCATTAAATTTTAATTAGTACCCAACTCTCATCTAACGAGGTTTGTTTGGTAAACTAGTTTATAAACTAGTTTTTGGTTTATAAATTACTTTTTGTGCACGACTTTTTAGGTACGAGAGTAACGTTTCTCGAGAAATAAATGATTTATAAACTAAAAACAGTTTATAAACTGCTTACCAAACGGACCCTAATTAAGACAGTGGTTTTGTGGTTTTTATATTTTTGCATTTTCATTCTTTTCTACCCTCTCCGTTCTTTAATGTTCTTGTCATTTGAATTTATGTAATTATTCACAATTTTACACAATTTGTTTGATTATTTACAATCTATAAGAAAAAACATAGTAATGCGAGATCTTGTTTTATTTGTCTCATTCAATAATTTAATAATATCAAAATTATATAACTTTTTAAATTAGTTAAGATTATATAACTGTAATAATATAAAATATACATCGACGAATGTGTTAAAATGAGATGGAAAGAACATTATGAAATCAAGAGACTACTCCATAATAACAGTGAGTTGACTAAATGACCTTTGTGTAACGTTTTTATTAATATACTAACCCCTTTAAAAACTAACCCCCTCTCTCAAGTTTCCCTCCCAAGTTTCTAATTATTTTAATAATATTCTTTTAGTGACATTTTCCGACTAATGACACTTATTTTTTAATGACACTTTTATACTAATGACACTTATTTTTTAATGACACTTATGTTGTAATGACACTTTATACTAATGACACTTTTACAATAATGACACTTTAATGCTAATGACACTTTTAAATTAATGACACTTTTAAATTAACGACACTTTGAAATTAATGACACTCTCAATCTTATTTCATATTGTTTTCATATAACAATTTTGGTCTAAAATGATACTTTTATGTATCGAATAAAAAACGTCATTACACTCACAAACTCAAATGAAAAGTGTGATTATATTAATAAAATGTGTCTTTATATTATATTCATAGAATTTGCCATTTACACATAAAAAGTGTCATTACACTCCTAGCACCAAATAAAAAGTGTCACTATATTTGTAAAACAGCATAAAAAAAAGTGTCACTATACATCTCAGAGTTCAAAACCCAAAAAATGAGGAAGCCTCTAGAATGCCAAGGAAGTGAGGAAGCCTCTAGAATTTGCAGGTGAGATTTCGGGTATCGGCTATGTAAACGCCCATGATTGTTGCACCAAAGCCAATTCCTATTCCTGAGAGGAGTCTTCATAGCATAAGAATGTTGTATGAAGGGGCAACTGTCATTATGATTCCGCCTATTTGGAAGACTACTGCACCAATTGCCATTGTCCACTTTCTTCCTATGGCATCTGATGATCTTCCTCCAAGTAGGCTTCTGATAAGAGAAACTATGCTTAAGATGCCAACTAGGATTTCTTGTTGGACTTCTGTTATATGTAGGTCTTCTTGGATGAAATGAATGGCACCACTCATCACACCAACATCTGACAAGTCAAGAAATAGCATGAATATGAGATGTCAAGCTTAAGGCATGAACGGATTGTTTTTTGCCATTAACTAAAGTTTACAACAAAATCCATGCCTCAAATTCATCCACGTTCAACAAGATAAAATTAAGACACGATTTTAATAGGATTCCTTTTATTCAAAGCACTGAGCCCAAACCTGAAAGCTTGGAACAAATCTCAGATTTTATATAGTCAATGGCTGACCATAATGGAAAAACTGATCCAACTTAAAGCCCATTTGTAATCAGATGGTAGCAAATTAGACAGAATTAGTATAATTGAATGTACATATATATCTAATCACATCAGGTCAAATATACAGAGAGTTTGGAAACTGGAATTAGACCCATTACAAGTAAACATTTCTTTCTTTAAGGATTAAGGAATATAATTGAATCCGTTAACACTTTTAATATATCTGCACTTGCATTCAGATTGAATGAAGAAGAAGTACATACCATAGCCAAGAAGAATAGAGTTGAGAGAAGCAAAGAAGGCACACGCAATCACATATCTTCTGGTACTTCTGCTGATGCGCGTCAGATCCTCATCAGTTTCAAGCTCCGATGTCATCTTCTTGCACTTGTTACCCATCAGATCAACACCTTTCTGGGTGCTTGTAGTGTTTTCGCCAGATTTAGGGTTCGATGGATTTAGAGAAAAATCAGAAGCGAATTTAGGGCAAAAGTTTTGTTGAATCAGAAGGCATGAAGGGCGGAGAATGGAGAAGCAATAGGAGTACGAGGTTTGGGTTGAGCGTTAGTTGTGGCGAGTGACAGATAAATTTTTGGAAAAAATTCGGTTCACCCCAACTACACGTCGACACGACGTGTAGTTGGAAACCGGTTCATAATTTTAATTTAAATATATTTTAAATAAAAATAAATAAATTAAACCGGTCCGGACCGGTTCGGGCCATGTGGTGAACTAGATGGGCCAACTACACGTCCTGTAGTTGGACTATAATGGCTAAAATGGAAAAGTGTACGTCAACTACACGTCGTGTTTTCTAAAATGGTTGGACTATAACTGCTAGTTTGTTAAGGTAACAACTAGTAATGGCTATATTCTTTTCATTTGAGTGTTTTGGGGCCTATATAAGCAGGTTTTGTGTATGGAGTCGATCCAACATTCAAGAATCTTATTAGGAATGACAAAATAAAATGACGTCTTCGAGCAGTTCAGATACTAACTCAAGGGTGGGTAGTTGGAGGCAACCAACGAAGCATTCTTCCACTAGCGGGACGTCTGTAGACGTGGAGGGAGATTTGGAGTCGCCGTTAGAAGCTACATATTTCCATGTAAGTAAATTTGATGTCGTTATTGATATTAAGTATTTTTGAGCATGTAATTAATTATGTAATTAATGTTTAATTTATAAATTTGAATTTTTAAATAGGGTTATAGTAGTGATGAACAATATTTAGAAATCGACTATTCTGATCATTTTACGACTAGTGAGAGATTTCCGACTATGAAAGCTTTAAGAGAGTGGGTTAGAAGTGTCGGTTACGGGATTTATATGATAATCACTACAAAATCATCATTGGCGAACAAGAATATTGTCCTTCATTGTGAGCAATCAGGCTGTTATAGACCGCATCAAAACAATATTAATTCTGAAGGTGTAGTACAGCCTTCTTCCAAGGGCAAAAACAAAATAAGGACAAGGAAAAATTGGTGTTTTTGTTGTTGAAAGGATATTATATATTGTCAAGCAACTGAATATCTGTCGGCGGGGTAGACATTAATAGTAGTCTTTGCATGCCTTAACCATTGTCTTTCTTCTAGTTTGGTAGGTCATGCATTTGCTTCGAGAATGACGAAAGCACAACGATGAAAAGTAATGATTGCCTCAGCAGCGGGTACAAGGTCGACGGTGATTTATACACAGATGCTTCATGAAGATCCAACTACCCCGATATCTATGAGACAAGTGTACACTGTTAGGGCAAAAGGAAAGGATAAAATCATTGGGAAATCTGAATGTGACTCAATGGTCTTTGTATTTTTTTAAGGAGAGAGGCTACTGTATCGACATTGATGAAGAAGTGAATGCAAAAGTGGAAAAAGTCCTAACAACCCTTTTCATTTCTCATCTGGACGCTTGAGATTGTTCCCTCGGGTGGTAATCATGGATGTGACATACAAGACGAATAGGTACATCTAGTGTTATTAATTTTCTCTATTTATTAGATTTTTTCAAATATAATGTGATGTCTACTCTAATTCCTAGGTATAGTTGCCCATTGATGCAATTTGTTGGATTCAACTGCACCAACTATACATATTGTATTGTCATGGCGTTCATTTCTAGTGAGACAGCACGATACTTTGCATGGGCATTGAAACGAGTGCAGTGGTTGTATGGCCTCTTGGGGGATCTGATTGCATCATGTCTGATCGAGAGCTAGGAACAATTAAGGTGGTTGACTATGTATTTCCGGGTGTACGTCGTATGCTTTGTGAGGTCCACGTTGATCGTAATGTACAAGCATTTGCTAAATTGAACAACTTGGACGATGAAGGTGCATCTGCTATTGTTCGACGGGTGATGCGGTCACACATTGAGAAGCAGAATGAGGAGAGGCTTGCTCACTTCCGTGAAACATGGCGTAATGGGCATCTTGTACAATATGTTTAGAACACATGGTTTACCCCCACACAAGGAGAAACTTATAAGTGCGTATTGCGATGATGTACGCCATTTTGGCACAAGAACATCCAACATGTAAATTTTAATCTAATTTTTTATTTAAGGATATACGTCGTATCAATTAAACTTTAAATATGTAGAATGCTATTGTCAGGGTTGAAAGTCAACACTTGATGTTGAAGGATATGTTTGATTCAGGTGTTGGAGGGTTTGACACGCTAGCGCAACACATTGAAAATATGTTTGTTGATCAGCACCGTCGATTATGGTTTGAGATGGAGCTTTCCAACCACACCAAAGGAGATACAAGAAGGGCCTCAGTGGTTGAAGATTACTTTCATGCGCCTCGTGAGGAAGTGCTCGGAAAAATGTTTGCGAATGCTACTCACACAAGCTATTAAGGAAAAAGAGAGGATGATATGTGGCCCATGTGAGGATCCTTGGTGGGAATCCACACTCAGATTGCCTTGCCCATACAAATTCAAAGTGTTTGTAGAGGAAGGAATGTCGTTGTTGCCCGACGACATTGATATCTTCTGGAAGCAGATCAAATGGGAAGGAGTGCAATTGAAGGATCTGGACTTTGCTGATGACGTTCAACTGACAGCGGATAAGGTCCTCATGGAAAAGTTCATTGAAGAGGTATTTTGCGGGGAAGTTGATGATTTTGACATGAAACAAATGGCTGAAATGTGGCGTGAGTGCAAGGATCCTTCTTCAAGTGATATTCGTGACCCCCCCCCCCCGAGGGCATTCCAAGAAGGGAAGGCGTACAAAGCGGGATCTGGGTTGGGACGAACATGTTGATATTGATGAGGAGAAGGAAAATGCAAAGAAAAAGGAGGAGGCCCCGCAAGCCATTCCAAAGAAGAAGGAATCTTCGGTTGGACGTAATAGAGATTGGAGAGGAGTCACGTCAGGACAAAGGAGTGCAACTAAACCATCGAGGTCCAGAGCAAAGTCCAAATCTAGTACCGGCAAGTCGATATATTATCTAGACTTCGATTGGGGAAAACAAATATTGATCTTTTCATGCTCGCATACATATCTAGTGTGGAGCAAGTAGGTGATGACGGTCATTGTGGCTATCGGTCCCTGACGCGCTTATTGGGCTTACCACAAGAGAAGTATATTCAAGTCCGTCTAGAGATTTCGAGGCACCTCCAGACAAACCGGAATAGGTATGAATTGATGCTAGAGGGTGATAAGACGGTGACAGAACTCATTCGAGAAGTGAATTGCATTACGGCGCCTTGTGGAAGGCAATTCTGGATGTGCACCCCAACAACGGGGTTGGTGTTTGCGACCAGGTACCAAGTTGCACTAGTTGTGTTATAATGGTTTGGACCAACGACATGTCTTCCGATGTTTTCCCCTCCCGGTTTCAGAGCCACCTACCACGGTGTTTGCTATTGCACACGTAGGCAACCACAATCATTACGTACCGGTAGGCATTGATACTTTTATCTCTTGTTTCTTATTTAACATATATTTTTATGCACTAAATAACATCTTTGTTTACTCATATTTGGCTAGTTTATGACGATTTTCCGATCCCACCACCCCCAAGACAGTGGACAATATACAAAGATCCATCAGTAGATGGATGGGATGCGCGTTTCCGGACGAGATTCAACAATTACGTAGAACAAAAAGAGTTCAAATGGAATACCCATATTCAAACCTAATGTGGTTGTGACTGGATTGTGTTTGCTATGTTTTCTGATCATTAGTAATATTTCAGTATGTGGAACATTCGGTTTATTTCAATAGACTTGATTTGTAATATTTTTTGTGTTTGGCCAATTAGATTGTGGTTCTGAAGATTTTTAATGCATAAGAATTCCTAAATACATTTTTAATACTGTTTGTAGCTAAATTACCAACGAGATGATAACTAAGAAATTGTAGGGCAAAAATCAAACTTTACGGTGCAAACACTTCATCTAGAAAACACCGTTGATAAGAGAGAGAGAGAGAACTCGAGATACTTGTGTATTACTTGGTGAAAAAACCTGCCTTACAATGATGAGGGAGCCCTTTATTTATAGGCAAACCCTAGTTCTATCTTTAAGGAAAGAATCTTATCTTTTTCCTTATATCTTTAACCTAATATAAAACATGGTAAAATATATTCTTTCTAATATCTTTAACCATTTACATAATGAATATTAAATACAAGACATAAATCTACTCAGCCGACTTTATCTTGATCTCGACGACGCCTTCATACTCGTTCTTTCTCGTACTCGTCGACGTCTACGCGTATCTCTTCTCGTCGACGTACTTAATCTTCACGTAGGTGACCTTGGGAACTCGTAGTTGATCTCATAGGTGATCTCGTAGAGGACTTCATCTATCTCATAGATGATGTCGGGGATCATGTTGATGGTGTCATGGTGATGAATGACCTTGGGAGCCTCGTTAAAACCTCTTCTTAAGAAAACCTCGTGGAAAAAAACATGAGAAAAATAAAAAGAGTACTCCGTGCTGACCTTAGTGATGTCGACGATCATGTCACTTGCTTGGACGTCTTCTATTGGTCTCCCCATTTTCATGTACATTCCAACGCGTTGACCCTACGAACACGTCGCAACTGTAGTGGTATTTATCGGCACAAACAATACCCCTATGGTGTTTTGTTGAAGAAATCCTTAAGTCAGGGAAACGCCTTCAGTCCTTCAATGCCTTCTCATAATCTCAACGCGTTGCTGCTATAACTTGATCCTCGGAACTCTATTGCTTCATAATCAGCTCTCTGAACTCGTGTTCTACGTTTGAACATGTCTTTTCTTTCTAACTGGCGATAGGCGATCTGGATCTTGAGCTTCTTACGCCTTCTTTGGAGAGAATCAACTTCGTGCTTAATCGACTCTGAAATGTTCGCGGGCCGAATCTGAAATCATGGCTAATAAAGACTTCGTAAGTGAAGTCGTTGCTTCACCATAATCCTCAGCTGGGTTACTTGGATCATCCTGTCTTCAAGCAAATTTTTAGATGGCGATTTACTTCTTTCTTGTAACATATCTACTTATTGGACCTTTGCCAATATCATGTTTGGATTTCTTAATGTGGTACTTCAAGCATCTTCTGTTCCTTTTTCTAATGATATCACTTTTGGAGGAAACTACTACTTCGTCACGGACGAGAGAAACAATCGACTCTTTCAACTTCTTTATTTCTTTGCTACTGGATACTCAGATCTTTTTCTCTTACGCTTATTCTCGACCAATAGTTGCATTTACTCAGGGAAGTTTCATGAGGACACTTCGTCGCTCGTTCTTAGACTTTGTGGAGACTCTACTCATCACCCCTAGCTTGGGTGACGTGGAACTTTTCAGCTTTCTTGACTTCTCTCCTTACGCACTTGCTTAGCGTGGAGGTACTCTTTGGAGGTCACGATGGGCGATGGCGACGCGTTCTATCTCTTCGCGTTTTCGTACTTTCTTTCTTCTCTGGTATATGCTTTGAGTTCTAGCGTCTCTTCTTATGATGCTACTTCTTAACTTCCGTGTCTACTTTGACATACTTTTTTTCATAACGTACTCTTTTTTCTCTTTGGCAATTCTACGCGTTCTCACTTTCAACGCGTATGTTATGGCACCTCGGCGTGTTCTTACTTTCAACGCGTCTCTTATAATTCCATCATCCCTTGCAGATGGCTGTTGGCCTCTATTGCCTGGAGCCTTACTAGAAGTTGGAGAGAGAGAGATAGACTTGCTCAAAGTGAAACTTGTAGACGAGAAGTGGAGATCCGTGAAGAAGAATAACTAAGTAGAAGGAGGTCTTGAGCAACGTACCCGGAATGAATAGATTGTGCTTAGCAGTTTAGGAAAGTGCAGTCATTCTTGCTCTAATGACTCAAGGACGCCGTGAACCGTCTCGTTAAGGATCGAGGATGTCTTAGATAGCACATTGTTGAAATAACTTAGAGGACACATCACTTATATGGCGTAGAGAGTAGACTCTTGAGGTTTAGTTTGGAGACGAAGTCGTACGCATACTTTCTTTCTTTGATGGCGATTATGTCATAGGTCCGACCCCTGGTGGCGTTTTCATGGCGGAACAACTTGATCTTCATGCGATGCTCTTAGATTGCTTTGAGTCTTAAGGAGATGTAGCGAGAATGTTCTGGAGAACGCGTCGGGAGACGTCTTTGGAGAACACGTTGCACATCTGGGAACGCGTTGGTGATGACACCTTGTGTCGACTACACTGACTATTACTTAATACTTTTGGGAGAACTGCTTCTCTTGAATGTATTTCTTAGACTTGTTCGGCGATAACTTCGACCTCGTCGTGCTTGCAGTGGTACTAATGCTTCTCGTGATTAGATCATGCTTGGTTCTTTCAGGAGGGTTCTTTGAGATGCTTTTATTTTCTTACGGAGATGAAATTTTGTTATACTCGTTGCGATGCTTTTGATCGTGTTCTCTGGGGATGGCGATCTTCCTACGCGTAGAATTTGCGTGATCTTGGCCAACTCGTGATTGCCGTTCTCGTTCATATTCTCGCTCTTGGATTTTTTCTGATCTCTTGCTTTTGATCGAGATTCCTTTGTCGCGTCTTTTCGAGTCTTTACTTGAACTCCTCGCCTTTCCTTGTTGCGAACTATTCCTCTTATCTTGCGTGACGTTTTTTACTTTACTTGATCTTTCTTTGGCGGTATAGCGTATTCATCTACGCGTCGAATGAGTTACTCTTTTTTGTGGATCGTCTCGATAGTACTTCTATCTTTATTGTATCCAGGCTCCAAACGTGCTTCATGGCTTCCTTATCCCTTTCTTACAGGTAGGTGGTCTCAAACTTGCTTTGTCTTAACGCGTATCTTATGCGTTCCTTGGCTTTGGGTGTGTTTGCGTGTTTCCATGAGTGGTCCTACCCCTTTTGGTAGGTTTGACTTAGGCTCCCCGTAGACTAGGTTAGATCTACCAAAGACCCTTGGACCTGCTTTACTTGTTGTATCTTGCACTTTGTTTCTTGCGTCGTGCGCGTTATTTTTCGCGTCAGAGACGTCTTGGGAGCTTTCTCTTTCTTTGGTTTTGATGTTTCATCTGCTTATGCTTTGGTACGCGTATCTTGCTCTGCGTACGTGTAGAACTTTTTCTTTTTGACTTTAACTTCCGTGACCCCTTACGCGTAGCTCGTTTGTGAGTGCGTAGGTTTGGTCCTTGGCTTTCGCTTTCACTACTTTATCTTTAGGGTGTGGTTTTCTACCCCTGGTATGACACTTTGTTCGTAGTGAACACGTTAGAAAGTTTTACTTACTTGATAGGGTGGTACGGTCAATGTGGCGACTATTGTTCTATTGTCGGCTTACATGAGGGTTGGGTCCAACATTTCCCCCGAACCCGAAGCGAGTGGCATGTCAGCGTGTGATTATATCAGCTTGTGATGTCACCTCTTACTCATGGTGAATCCTTTACCACACGCTAGAGTTAGGTCGACGTCGAACTCTTTTAATCGACGGGCCTGTTAATCGTGTAGCCACTAGTGGAAACCCACACGCTAGCGTCCAACTCGTGACTGTTTGGGCTTACGATGCCGACGAATGTTTGTAGCGAAATTACCAACGAGATGATAACTAAGCAATTGTAGGGCAAAGATCAAAGAATACGGTATAATCTCAACACTCAAGAACAATATGGGAAATTAGGGTTGAAGCTTGAACTTAGTATTACTCGTATGGTGGCTGAATGAATTACAAAGCAGGCGTTAGCCTTTATTTATAGGCTAACCCTAATGATATCTATTAGGAAACGAGATTTTATCTCTTCCTTTTATCTAATGATGATATAATAATAAGGTAAAAAGATATTCTATCTCGTATCTTTTACCAATTACAACAATATACAAGGAAATAAGATAATATATACTCGGCAGACTCCATCTTTAAAGTAGACGAGATCTTTGCCACGTCTCGTCGCATTGACGACATCTTCATTCTTTCTCGTCACGAACACATAATCACTCTACGCGCAGCTTATCATGCGTTCCTTACTCGTCGTATTTTTAGGCACAAACAATACCCCTAAGGCGTCTTACATGGCTTAACATCTAGTAGAGCTGGGAGACGCCTTCTTTCTTCAAGGAATACGTCTTCGTCAGATTCGGAACGCGTTAGATATTTACGCGAACCGAAACCTTGATTTCGTAATAATATCTTTTCTTCGATTCTCATTTAATGCGACTAACCAACTCGTATCCGCTCCAACGACTATTTCTCCAACGTTCGGATTTGTCTCTAACGGTAACAAACCGGTTCTTGAAAAATCTCGAACGAGATCTTTTTCCCCTTCCCTATTTAAACATGTTCCGACTTTCTCTTTCTTCTCATCTGCGATCTTCTTGCAAACCCTAATTTTTACTTTCTCTTCTCAATGGATCCAATTGTCTACGATCCTAAGATGATTCTCAACGACGTCAACCGCCGTTCTTCTTCGGCTCGCAACATTAAATACTTTCGTTCCATAGCTGGACTTTCTGCCCATGTGGAAATTGCCATTCCTCCTCCCGACGTGTTTGCTGACGCCTTACGCCCAGGATGGATTTGCGTCTACGAGTACCCTTTCTTGATCGGACACCGTTTTCCCTTCTCTCCTTTAGTCCAGTCCTTCTTGACTATTTTGGGCATTGCGGTCGGGCAAGTTCTTTCGAGTGCTTGGAGAGGTTTGGCGGTGTTGGATTATATTTTGGCCAATTTTGACATCGCGTTTACGATCGCCGACGTCATGCATTCTTGCATACCTGCCACTCCTTCGGCGAGCAGAATCAACATCAAATCTCGCGTCGGAGTCCCCCCTTTGGTGAATGAAGGAACTTCGTCCGACCGTGGCTGGTTAGATTAATTCTATTTCATCAGGAAATCTACCTTAGGGAAAGATTGCGCTTTCTTCCTTGAAGAATGGACTCCTTCCAGTATGCTTCTTTACTTTATGATTTTCTTTAGACTTGTGTATCTTGACGCTTGTTTGTAGCGAAATTACCTACGAGAACATAACCAAGCAATTGTAGGGCAAAGATCAAAGAACACGGTATAATCTCAACACTCAAGAACAAAGTAGGAAATTAGGGTTGAAGCTTTAACTTGGTATTACTCGAATGGTGGCTGAATACTTACAAAGCAGGCGTTAGCCTTTATTTATAGGCTAACCCTAATAATATCTTTAAGGAAAACCCGATTTTATCTCTTCCTTTTATCTAAATATCGATATAACAAACAAGGTAAAAGATATTCTTTACCGTATCTTTTACCAATTACAAGAATATAATAAGGAATAAGATAAAATAGACTCGGCCGACCTAATTTTCAAGATAAACGAGACCTTTGCCACGTCTCGTCACGTCGACGACATCTTCCATTTCTCTCATCGCGTCGAGGCAGTTCTTCTACGCGTAGCTTACCACGCGTTCCTTACTCGTCGTATTTTTAGGCACAAACAATACCCCTAAGGCGTCTTACATGGCTTAACGTCTAGTAGAGCTGGGAGACTTCTTCTTTCTTCAAGGAATATGTCTTCATTGCACTAGGAACGCGTTGATGATTACGTCACTTGAATTTTTAATATCGTCGTGGAGCTTCGATCATCATTCTCCTTCAATCATTTCCACGCGACAGACGAGGGGCTTCGTTATCTGTGCCGGTAACGTTCAATCGTAACGGCTAGTTTCTCAACGGCTATAATGTCGTTGAACTTTCTCCCGTATTCTTCGCGATCTCTTTGGCTATATAAGGAGAGAATCTTCATTTTCCTCCTGCTTCTTCTATAATTCGTCTACTCTGAATATCTCTTGCTTTCCCGTTTGCTTACGCTCAAAAAGATCATTTGCTTCTCCTTCCTTCAGATTTCTTCTTCACTCCTTCTTTTAGTCTCCTAAAATGGCTTCTTTCTACGTACCAAAATTCATCTTGAAGGATTCTGATTGCAAATCGACAGAGGCACGCGACGTCGAGAGATTGAGATCGTTGGCGAATCTTGGTCCCGAGGTGGAGATCGAGATACCCCCTCAAGGGGTTTCTACCGGCGCACACCGCCCAGGGTGGATTGTGGTATACGAGTACCCTTTCCTTACTGGTCATCGGTTTCCTTTCTCGCCGTTGACGAAGGCGTTTATACTTACGCTATAGGTCAACTTTTGCCGAGCGTCTGGAGAATCTTTGGTGCTCTAGACGACGTGAAAGAGAAACACGGCGTCGAGATTGTCGTCGACGACCTCGCTTATTCTTTCAACATTCAAACTAAGACGGTTGGAAGAGTAGGTCTTAGATCAAGACCTAAGGCGGCTAAGATCGCCATCGAGGAAAGTCAGGTTGATCGTCACTGGGCCGATTTCTTCTATTTTGTCAAAAAACCGACTCTTGGTGAGGAGTGTTCTTGGTTGATCGAATGCTGGAATCCTACGAGTGAGTTTGCTTTTTCTTTCGGATCTTTGTTGTACATGTCGTCAATCGTTGATGTCTTACTTTATCTTGTTCTTCCTTACAGTTAACGCGGACGCTGTCGTGGCGAGGCGAGAGACTAAGAAGGTTATTGATAGACTTCTCGAGATCCCTGAGAGTGATCGAACTTTTCATGGGCACGACGGGAAGGGTCATCGTATTGCCTCTACGGCCTTGACTGGTAATGTATTCACACTCTTTTACCTTGCTTTCCTTTTTCTTTCGCTTTGAGGGTCTTGTTTGTAGCGAAATTAAAAACGAGATGATAACTAAGAAATTGTAGGGCAAAGATCAAACTTTACGGTGCCAATACTTCATCTAGAAAACACCATTGATAAAAGAGAGAGGACTCGAGATACTTGTGTATTACTTGGGGAAAAAAGGCTGCTTTACAATGATAAGGGAGCCCTTTATTTATAGGCAAACCCTAGTTCTATCTTTAAGGAAAGAATCTTATCTTTTTCCTTATATCTTTAACCTAATATAAAACATGGTAAAAGATATTCTTTCTAATATCTTTTACTATTTACATAATGAATATTAAATAAAAGACATAAATATATTTAGCCGACTTTATCTTAATCTCGACGACGCCTTCATACTCGTTATTCCTCGTACTCGTCGTCGTCTACGCGTAGCTCTTCTCGTCGACGTACTTAATCTTCACGTAGGTGACCTTGGGAACTCGTAGATAATCAAGGGAACTCGTAGTTGATCCTGTAGGTGATCTCGTAGGTGATCTCGTAGGTGATCTCGTAGATGATCTCATAGAGGAGTTCATCTATCTCGTAGAGGGCCTCATCTATCTCGTAGATGATGTTGGGGACCATGTTGATGGTGTCACGGTGATGAATGACCTTGGGAGCCTCGTTAAAACCTCTTCTTAGGAAAACCTCGTGGGAAAAACCATGAGAAGAGTAAAAAGAGTACTTCGTGCTTAACTTCGTGATGTCGACGATCATGTTACTTGCTTGGATGTCTTCTATTGGTCACCCCGTCTTCATGTACATTCGAACGCGTTGACCCTACGAACACGTCAAAACCATAGTGGTATTTATAGGCACAAACAATACCCCTAAGGCGTTTTACGGATCTTATTGCCTTGCAGATCTGGGAAACGTCTTCATCTTCTTCAATGCCTTCTCTTAATCTCAACGCGTTGCTTCTATAACTTGATGCTTGAAACTTTATTGCTTCATAATCAGTTCCCTGAACTCGTGTTTTACGTTAGAACATGTCTTTTCTTTCTAATTGGCGATAGGCGATCTGGATCTTGGGCTTCTTACGCCTTCTTTGGAGAGAATCAACTTCGTATTTAATCGATTCTGAAATGTTCGCGGGCCGAATATGAAATAATGGCTAATGAGGACTTCGTAAGTGAAGTCGTTGCTTCACCATAATCCTTAGTTGGGTTACTAGGATCTTCCTGTCTTCAAGCAGATTTTTAGATGGCGATTTACGTATTTCTTGTAACATATCTCCTTATTGGACCTTTGCCGCATGTTTGGGTTCTCAACGTGGTACTTCGAGCATATTTTGCTCCTTTTTATAAGGATATCACTTTTTAGAGGAAATTAATACTTCGTCACGGACGAGAGAAACAATCGACTCTTTCAATTTCTTTCTTGGCTACCGCATACTCAGATCTTTTTCTCTTACGCTTGTTCTCGACCAATCGTTGCTTTTACTCAGGGAAGTTTTATGGGGACATTTCGTCGCTCATTCTTAGACTTTGTGGAGACGCTACTCATCACCCCTAGTTTGGGTGACGTGGAACTTTTCAGCTTTCTTGACTTCTCTCCTTACGCATTTGCTTAGCGTCGAGGTACTCTTTGGAGGTCATGACGGGCGATGGCGACGCGTTCTATCTCTACGCGTTTACGTAATTTATTTTCTTCTTTGGTACATACTTGGAGTTCTGGCGTCTCTTCTTATGGTGCTACTTCTTAACTTCCGTGTCTACTTTGACATACTTTTGTCGTGACGTACTCTTTTTTTTCTTTGGAAATTCTACGCGTTCTCACTTTCAACGCGTATGTTATAGCACCTCGGCGTGTTCTTACTTTCAACGTGTCTCTTATAATTACGTCACCCCTTGCAGATGGGTGTTGGCCTCTATTGCCTGGAGTCTTGCTAGAAGTTGGAGAGAGAGATAGACTTGCTCGAGGTGAAGCTTGTAGACGAGCAGTGGAGATATGTGAAGAAGAATAACTAAGTAAAAGGAGGTCTTGAGCAACGTACCCGGGATGAATAGATTGTGCTTAACAGTTAAGGAAAGTGCAGTTATTCTTGCTCTAATGACTCAAGGACGCCGTGAATTTCTTGCTCAGATGGCGATTATGTCATAGGTCCGACCCCTGGTGGAGTTATCATGGCGGCACAACTTGATCTTCATGCGATGCTTTTAGATTGCTTCGAGTCTTAAGGAGGTGTAACGAGAATGTTGTGCAGAATGCATCGGGAGACGTCTTTGGAGAACACGTTGCACATCTGGGAACGCGTTGGCTATGACACCTTGTGTCGACTATACTGACTTTTACTTAATACTTTTGGGAGCACTGCTTCTCTTGAATGTTTTTCTTAGATTTGTTCGGCGATTACTTCGACCTCCTCGTGCTTTCAGTCGTACTAATGCTTCTTTTAACTAGAGCATGCTTGGTTCCCTTAGGAGGGTTCTTTGAGATGCTTTTATCTCCTATCTTGATGAAAGTTTGTTATACTTGTCGCGATGCCTTTGATCGCGTTCTTCCTCTTCTGGGCGTTTTAGGCGTTCTCTACGCGTAGAATTTGGGTGATCTTGGCCAACTCGTGATTGCCGTTCTCGTTCATATTCTAGCTCTTGGATATTTTCTGATCTCTTGCTTTCGATCGAGATTCCTTTGTCTCGTCTTTCTTTGTTGCAAACTCTTCCTTTTATCTTGCGTGACGTTTTCGACTTCACACGATCTTCTTTGGCGATAGCGTATTCGTCTATGCGTTGAACGAGTAACTTTTCTCTTTGGATCGTCTTGACAGTACTTCTATCTTTCTTGTTTCCTTGAGTGGTCCTACCACTTAGGCTTGCTTTACTTGTTGTATCTTGCACTTTGTTTCTTGCGTCGTGCGCGTTATTCTTTGCATCAGAGACGTCTTGGGAGCTTGCTCTTTCTTTGGTTTTGATGTTTCATGTGCTTATGCTTCGGTACGCGTATCTTGCTCTGCGTACGTGTAGAACTTTTTCTTTTTGTCTTTAACTTCTGTGAACCCCTTACGCGTATCTCGTTTGTGAGTGCGCAAGTTTTGTCCTTGGCTTTTGCTTTTGTTACTTTATCTTTAGGGTATGGTTTTCTACCCCTGGTATGACACTTTGTTCGTAGTGAACGCGTTAGAAAGTTTTACTTACTTGATAGGGTTGTACGGTCATTGCGGCTGCTTTCGTTACGTTGCCGGCTTTTATGAAGGTTGGGTCCAGCATTTCGTCCGAACCCTGAAGTGAGTGACGGACATAGGTCAGCGTGTGATTTTATCAGCTTGTGACGTTACCCCTTACTTTTAAGGTGGGTCCTTTGCCACACGCTAGCGTTAGGTCGACGTCAAACTCTTTTAATCGACGGGCCTATTCATCGTGTAGCGTCCGATTTCTCGATTGTTTGGACTTACCATGCCGGTGGACGCATCCCTGCCGGTTTGGCGTTTTGCCCGTGGATTCATGACTCTCAGAGGGGCTGGAAGGCGTGAAGACGCGTTCCTGGAGAATGACCGTGTCAAATAGGCTTAACCTTGTTTGCTCAGAGGATCCGGCCGACTTCGTGAGGTACCGGGCTTTATTCCCCATGACCATTGTCACACGTCGCTAACAATCATGGGAAGCGTCGACTCGGAGTCGGCGGTTCGGCTAATGTTGCATACGCGTAGATGGAGCCTTGAACGTGTAGGCTAACGAAATTCGCCCCCGGCGCGGATTTTCACCGCGGCCTTCTTGCTTCTTATTTGGTGCACCGTACTCAAGAGGCATGTTCTATTAATAGACATAGAGCAAGTAATTGGAAATGAAACAGCTCAGCATGCTTAACACGTCGGAGAGAAAATATGCTTATGCACTTAAATAATCATGATGACTCGACATGACGACATTCTAAAGCTACCCCTAGTCGACGCGACCCCTTGTCGCCTCGACACTATGATGATGACATGATTATGCAGAAACTAAACTTATTTAGACATGCGTAACTTGGTAAATATGCACTTCAACTAGATAACAATCAATAGAGTTCTTACTGGACTTCCCAGGACGCGTCGAGTTTCCCAACGCTCTTATCCTTAGGAGTTCTTTATTTCGGTGTTGGGAGATTCTTTTCTCGACTATCTTACTTGGAACACTTTTGCTTTTGGTGTTTCGGTTGTAACTTCTTGTGTTGCTCTTTTTGGCGAATTGCTTTTTCTTTGCGAACTTGAGGGGGGTTTCTTCGATCTTACGCTCTCTTTGGCGTGGTCTTTAGCTAGCGTCTTGAGACACAATCTTTCTTTTTTCTTTCAACTTGATGAAGTATCTCTTTCTTTTCCTCGAATTTAAGTAAGATATGAAAGGTTCAGGTTCTATAGAGAGCTTACTTGGTTTTGTTGTACTTTGTACTTCTTTAGGCGACTCTTAGTGTCGTGTCCGAACTTGAGACTGTCTTGATCCGTCGCGTTCTTGTATTCCACTTAGTTCGTACTTTGAATGATATCTTGGAGATCATATAATGAAGGAGTTCTTGATTTCACGTCTACAAATATTGGAGAAGGATGTCGTTTAGGACGTTGTGTCCATCAAACGCGTTTAGGAAAAGGCGTCGCGTTGAGGGGCGACGTTGATAACTTGCTTACGCAGTGGCTGATTGACTTCTATTGACTTTTCATCTTTGACGTGATGCTTTGATCTTGATCTTTCTGGAGGGAGAGCTTTTGTCACCTTGTTTCTTAATGATGACTTGGGTATCCTATCCCCCTTGTGATGATTTCAGGATGGTGTTCAAAGTGAGATTATCACATAGTAATCCAAAGTCATCGTCTTGTCCGACGTCGTCATTCTCTTTGTTGTACTCTTATTTAGCTCTTGTTTGCTCGTGATTAGATCGAGATGCATCATCTATCTTTAGCCTTTGTAATTGGCTTCTTGGACGTCGTGATCCTTAGACACTGTCATGGTCGTACCAAACTTGTGGAGATATTATCCCTTGTCATGGAGATGTGAATATAGCAACGCGAGGTTTCTTGTCTTTGGAGAGCAGTTCGTCTGACGTTGTCTTTGACGTCTCATGAACGTGTTGTTCATGACGTCTTAGCGCCTTGATCGTCTTCTTGGAGGGTCTTACATGATCTTTTTAATCCTTAGCTGATTTCCTTGGTCTTTTATTGGCTCTGAATGATTCGGTCATCGTTTATAAACGAGATACGGCGTAGTCATCATATGCAAGTAAAAACGATACAACATGCTTAGGTAGATGTATATCATGCTTAATCAAGGTACAAACTTTATGAACTTCTACTTAACCATAAAATTCTAATCTTTTTAAATTCTCATGCTATAATCTTGAATCTCAAATAAGAATAAGAAAGATTTATTTAGATCGAGTCTAACATGCTTTTCTATGGTGAATATGCAAATCTAGATATGGAAATTTCATGATAATGAACTTAAGAATTTTCCTTTAGCATGATTTCTATGAAACTTATTCTGAAGGGTGTGAATCACATAATAAAATAACTTATAGAGATAAATAAGAATGAATCTAAGTCATTAGATGTCTTGGCATCCAATGACTTAGATTAAACTAGTTACCCCCACTACAAGTGGGGGTAGTTGTGGTGGTCTGGCGGCCTCCCGACGACCACCAGGTGGTTGTCCGGTAGAGGTCCAGCGGCGGTCCGGTGGAGGTCCGGCGGAGGTTCGGCGGTGGTCCAATAATAAATGAAAAAGTTAAAGTATAAAAATAAATGAAAATTTAAGTCTAATTCAAATTGGTGAACATTTAAATATAATGTGATGAACATTATGTTGATGAACATTTAATTATAATGTGATGAACATTCTGTTGGTGAACATGTAAGTAACATGTGATGAACATTAAGTAGAGTGTATCAAAATGAATGTTTTTCAACATTTTGATGAACATTTATGAACAACGTGATGAACATTTAAGCTAATTGTACTAAACTTTTGAGTAATGAACATTTTATTAAATGCTTGTGAACATTTAAGGATGGTTCATGAACATTTAAGTATGAGATGATGAACATTTAAGTAATTTTTTATGAAGATCAAGTGTTTTTTTACTCGAAATTATATTAAAAAGTTGTGTTCCACATAAGTGCTGGTCCGGCGGTCCGACGGTGGCTTGATGGTGGTTTAGTGGTGGTGCGGTCGTGGTGGTCTGGTGGTGGTCCGACGGTGGTCCGCCGTTTATCCAAATAACATAACCATTTAAGTGTTATAAACTTGGTGAACATTTAAAAATAATTTGATGAAGATTTAAGTATAATGTGATGAACATTCAGTTGGTGAACATTTAAGTATAATGTGATGAACATTCAGTACAGTATATCAAATGAACATTTATCAACATTTTGATGAACATTTTGATGAACATTTATGACCAACGTGATGAACATTTAAGCCGATTGTAATGAACATTTTATTAATTTCTTGTGAACATTGAAGTATGAGATGATGAACATTTAAGTATGAGATGATGAACTTTAGGTGATTTTTGTTGAAAATTAAGTGTGTTTTTAAAAGAAATTATATTAAAGTGGTGTTCCACATAAGTGGTGGTCCGGTGGTGGCTTGATGGTGGGTTAGTGGTGGTGCGGTGGTGGTTCGCCGTTTTTCCAAATAACATAAACATTTAAGTGTAATAAACTTGGTGAACATTTAAATATAATTTGATGAACATTCAGTTGATGAACATTTAAGTATAATGTGATGAACATTCAGTTGGTGAACATTTAAGTATAATATGATGAAAATTCAATTGGTGAACATTTAAGTAGAATGTGATGAACATTCAGTTGATGAACTTTTAAGTACAATGTGATGAACATTCAGTAGAGTATATACAAATGAACATTTATCAACATTGTGATGAACATTTATGAACAACGTGATGAACATTTAGTAATAAATAATTTTGTAATATTTGTGAACAATTTTATACATCTTTGTGACAATTTTATTCCGGCGAGGCCTAAAGGTGGTCCGGCGGTGGTCGGAGGTGGTCCGGCGGTGGTCCGGAGAAGGTGACAAGGCATGACAAGGGGTGTCACATGTCATCATATGGGCTCTTGGATCTCTCTTGATCCAAGGGTCCACAATCATTCTCATTTATCATTTTAACAAGTATTATTACATGACACTTTTCCTATTCTGAATTGGCATGGATATAATCAAGTTGAACATTTTATAACACAAAGGAAGAAGATTATGGATAGATATTACCGTTTTGGTGAAAGAGAAATCTTCCTTGGAGAACAAGAAACTTTCTGGATTCTGCAGTCATCTTGTTTATGTCGGCCTGCTCTGTAGAAAATTCGGAATGGGATGATTCCAACGTCATTCGACCGATATTGAAGTCTACTTTAATCCCTCAAAATTTAGTTGGATTTGGACATCGGACGAGAGAGAGACTAGATTTTCAAAATTGTGTCGCAGACAGCTACGTGAACCGGGAGTGATTTCGGATTTTGATCTTCTTCTTTGATCTTTGAAGGCTCGTTAGGTTTTGACTTTTTTGTGAAGAATAGATGGTTTCTTTTGATGAAAAGAAGGCACTTTTTTTATCATGCCCCACGGTGGGCGCCATTGTTTGTAGCAAAATTAACAACGAGATGATAACAAAGCAATTGTAGGGCAAAGATCAAACTTTACGGTGCCAACACTTCATCTAGAAAACACCATTGATAAAAGAGAGAGGACTCGAGATACTTGTGTATTACTTGGGGAAAAAAGGCTGCTTTACAATGATAAGGGAGCCCTTTATTTATAGGCAAACCCTAGTTCTATATTTAAGGAAATAATCTTATTTTTTTCCTTATATCTTTAACCTAATATAAAACATGGTAAAATATATTCTTTCTAATATCTTTTACTATTTACATAATGAATATTAAATAAAAGACATAAATATATTTAGCCGACTTTATCTTAATCTCGACGACGCCTTCATACTTGTTATTTCTCGTACTCGTCGTCGTCTACGCGTAACTCTTCTCGTCGACGTACTTAATCTTCACGTAGGTGACCTTGGGAAATCGTAGATAATCAAGGGAACTCGTAGTTGATCTCGTAGGTGATCTCATAGGTGATCTCGTAGATGATCTCGTAGAGGAGTTCATCTATCTCGTAGAGGGCCTCATCTATCTCGTAGATGATGTTGGGGACCATGTTGATGGTGTCACGGTGATGAATGACCTTGGGAGCCTCGTTAAAACCTCTTCTTAGGAAAACCTCGTGGGAAAAAACATGAGAAGAGTAAAAAGAGTACTCCGTGCTTAACTTCGTGATGTCGACGATCATGTTACTTGCTTGGATGTCTTCTATTGGTCACCCCGTCTTCATGTACATTCCAACGCGTTGACCCTACGAACACGTCAAAACCGTAGTGGTATTTATAGGCACAAACAAGTCTTAACCCTTTTCCTTGTTGATCTTTTAGTATCCGCGGATCTTTCTCGCGTTCGCAGCGGAGGACAATCTGCGTCTGCTCTCATCGCGTCGTGGAACAGGAGTCGTATCGGAGAGGGAACTGCTTCTAAGGTTCCTATCCATATCACGCCAATGATTTCTCTCGTCTCGTCTCCATCTGCTTCTTCAATTCCGGCAAAGAAGTCGCGTAAGGGTAAGGAGAAGGTTGTTGAGAGGTTGAACTTCGACTTTGAGACCGTGGACGACTTTCCGGAAGTTATCTCTCGTGTCGTCGCGTCTGGAAGGTTGTTTTTTCCCGCCATGAAGGGGCTTCAAAATCCTCCATCGCTCGACTACTATTTGCCGATGGAGACAGAAGATGTGATAGGAGAGGCTCTTGCCACACAATGGCAGGTATGTTTTCTTGCTTTTTACGCCGAGTCTCTTGTTTTCGATTCGATTCTGGCCTTTTTATCTTCTCTTTTTTAGGCTTTTCAGTCCTCGTTGTGCATCTATGGGCGTTTCTCGGATTTTGTCGATCGGATGAAAGCTATGGAGGCCAAGAAATCGGCCGACGAGGCGAAGATTAACGAGCTTAATGCGACGGTTGAGGGTCAAGAAAAGGTTGCGGCGGAGAAGAAGCTTAAACTCCACGTCGATCTTGCCAAACAAGTCGAAGATTCGAAGGCGAGGATTGCTGCCCTGGAGGACGAGAAGGCTAAGGCGGAAAAGAAGCATGCTTTCGAGCTCAAGGAGGTGAAGCTTTCTTGGTCTTGGCTTTCTCGTGTGGTGGTCATTGAATAGTACGCTGCTGGTCAATACCACGGTTGGGACCCAGTGAAGGAGCGGAGGGAGTTTCAGGAAGCGTTCGCGAAGCTCCCTGAAGGCGTCGAGGAAGGACCTACGCCTATGAACCCTCCGGCGAATCCTCACGTCATGGAGGATGATGTCCCTCATCTTAACGAGGTTGATCCTAATGACGGCGTCGAAGATGACAAGGATGTTGGTGAAGAAGCTGTCGTGGAAGACTCTGAAGACGAGGGCGAGGATGAACATGAGTATGAGGTCGCGGATGGCTCCTCATCGAGCTCTTCTGAGTTTGATAGCGACTCTTTGTGATTTTCTGAGGTCATTCTTTCCTTGGGCTTCTTGTAAATTCCTTTTTTCTTTTTGTTTACGCGTCGCCGGTCTTCGGGGCTTTTTCTTGTAAATACTTTCGTTCTTGCCCTTCATGATGGGCCTCTATAATATAACTTTTTGGAATTTCTTACTTGTTGATGAAGATGTCTCCAAGATCTTTTATGTTTTGAGTATGTTGTTGCGTCCATGCATGCTTTTGTTGGTGATGGCGTATTTGTCCATGAGTTACGCGAGTAACTTTTGGATCCCTTCGAATCAACCTTTGTCTTTCCAATTTCTTTACCTCGGGGGTGTGCCTTGACTTCCTTATCTTTCTCTTGCAGGCAGGTGGTCTCGGTCTTGTTTTGACGCGTATCCTATATATTCCACCGCTTTGGGTGTGTTTTCATGTTTCCTCGAGTAGTCCTTCCCCTTTTGGTAGGTTTGACTTAGGCTCCTTGTAGACTTGGTTAGAGCTACCAAAGACTCTTGGACTCTTCTTTACTTATTGTATTTCGTACTTCGTTCCTTGCATCTTATGCATCGTTCTTTGCATCAGAGACGTTTTGGGAGCTTACCCTTTATCCGGCTTTGATATCTTACGTACTTTGCTTTGGTACGCGTATCTTGCTTCGCGTAGGTGTAGGATTCATTTTGTTAGTTCTCCGATTCTATACGCGTGCTTCGTAAGTTTTGTTTTTTTGGCTTGAACTTCCGTGACTCTTTACGTGTGCCTCGTTTGCGAGTGCGTAAATTCTGTCCTTGGTTTCTTGCCTTATGCTACTTCATCTTTAAGGTATAACTTTCTACCCCTGATATGATACTTCGTTCATGGTGAACGCGTTAGAGGGTTTTTACTTACTTGATAGGGTGATATGGTCATTGCGGTTGCTTTAGTTACGTTGCCGGCTTACATGAAGGATGGGTCCAGCATTTCCTCCGAACCCTGAAGCGAGTGGAGGACATAGATCAGCGTGTGATTTTTATCAGCTTGTGACGTTACCCCTTACTTTTAAGCTGGGTCCGTTGTCTCACCCCTAGTCTCGATGACCCCTTGTCGTCTTGACGCTAAAACATGCTTGGACAGAATAAGGAATCTAAGATATGCATAAGAACAGATAGAAATCAAATCAATTATCACGTTTTCTAATGGTAATACTTCTTAAGATGTGACGCGTTCCATGAACGCATCAGTGGCACTCCTTCTGGCATAACGAGTTCGTAGGCTCCTCGCCCTACGACTTGTGCTACTTGGTATGTGCCTTCCCATGACGCGGCGAGTTTACCGACGCTCGTATCCTCAGTGTATAAGCTTCTGGACTTGTAGGTCGATGGCGACGCGTAAACCGGCAATTAAGGCTTCGTATTCGGCTTCGTTATTCGTCGCTTTGAAGTCGCATCTTATGGCTTTGACGACCCTATCCCCTTGTGGCAACTTTAGGACGATGCCTAGTCCTACCCCGTTCTGGTTCATTGCTCCGTTTGTGTGTAAGGTCCACTTTGCGAATTCTACTTTGTTTACTTGTGAGACTGCTTCTTGTTCTAGAGTTGGACTGAAATCCGCCACAAAGTCTGCTAACGCTTGGGATTTGATTGCTTTCCTTCCTTCGTAGATGATGTCATAGCCGCCGAGATGAACTGTCCATTTCGTCATTCTTCCTAACAGCTCTGGCTTCTTCACTATGTTCTTCAAAGGCGACGTGGTTCTTACTACGATGGTGTGGGATTCAAAATAGGGTTTCAGCTTCACCGACGCCATGGCGGGGTATCTTGTTTCTGCTGACGACAACGTCTTGCTCACAGAGTAGACAGGCTGCTATTCTTCTCCTTCTTCTCTTATGAGTACGACGCTAATGGCTATCTCAGAGACTGCTAGATATACAAATAAAGGCTCTCCCTCTTTAGGCTTCGATAGGAGTAAGGGATTCGTCAAGTAATTTTTGAGCTCCGTGAAGGCTTCTTTATGTCGTTCCGTCCAGGAGAAGGATTCATTTTCCCTGAGAGTATCGTAGAAGAGTTGGTTTCTGTTGGAAGATTTGGAGATGAACCTGTTTAACGCGGTGACTCTCCCCGTCAGCTTTTGGATGTCCTTCACGCAACGTGGAGATTCGAGATCAAGTATGGCTTTGATCTGTTCGGGACTAGCTTCTATTCCTCTCTGCGTCACCACATATCCAAGGAATTTCCCGGAAGAGACCCCGAAGGAACATTTGGTAGGATTGAGCTTCATGCTATATTCTTCCAGGATCTCGAACGCTTCTTTCAGATGTGTTACGTGATCTTTTGCTCGTTTAGACTTCACAAGCATGTCATCTATGTAAACTTCCATCGTGTCGCCTATTTGTTCCTCGAACATCTTGTTTACCAGTCTTTGATACGTAGCTCCAGCGTTCTTGAGGCCGAAAGGCATGACCTTGTAGCAGTATATCCCCTGGTTTGTTATGAACGCGGTCATTTCTTGATCGGCGGGATTCATGTGTATCTGGTGATATCCTCTAAACGCGTCCATGAATGTCAGCATCTCGTGCCCTGCCATTGCATCTACCATGGCGTCGATATGAGGGAGTGGGAAGGAGTCTTTAGGGTAGGCTTTGTTAAGATCCGTGAAATCGACACATACTCTCCACTTCCCGTTCTTCTTCTGGACGACCACGACGTTGGCGAGCCAATCGGGATACTTCGCTTCTCGTATCTTACCCGTCTCGAGGAGATTTTTTTACTTCTTCGTCTACAACTTTGTTGCGTTCGGGGGCGAATTTCCTCCTCTTCTGCTTGACTGGGGTGAACTTTGGATCGACGTTTAGCCTGTGGAGCATCACGTCTGGAGATATACCCGTCATGTCTTCGTGGCTCCAGACGAAGCACTTGGCTCCAGACGTGTGGCAATGGTCGGGTCAATAGGTTTCCCTTCTTTGCTCAGCGGACCGTGCCGGTTTGGTGAGGTTCCGGGCTTCATTCCCCATGACCATTGCCACACGTCGCTAACAATCATGGGAAGCGTCGACTCAGAGTAGGCGGTTCGGTTAACGTTGCATACGCGTAGATGGAGCCTTGAACGTGTAGGCTAACGAAATTCCTCCCCGGCTCGGATTTTCGCCGCGGCCTTCTTGTACTTTGTGTTACGTCATAGACATGGGGCAAGTAATTGGAAATGAAAAAGCTCAGCATGCTTGACACGTCGGAGAGAAAAGATATACATATGCACTTAAATATTCATGATGACTCGACACGATGACATTCTAAAGCTACCCCTAGTCGACGCGACCCCTTGCCGCCTCGACGCTATGACGATGACATGATTATGCAGAAAGCAAACTTACTTAGATATGCGTAACTTGGTAAATAAGCACTTCAACTTAGCTAACCATCAATGGAGTTCTTACAGGCCTTCCTAGGACGCGTCGAGTTTCCCAACGCTCTTATCCTTAGGAGTTTTTCATTTCGGTGTTGGAAGATTCTTTTGTCAACTATCTTACCTGGAACAATTTTGATTTTGGTGTTTCAATTGTAACTTCTTGTGTTGCTCTCTTTGGCGAATTGCTTTTTCTGTGCGAACTTGAGGAGGATTACATCGATCTTACGCTCTCTTTGGCGTGGTCTTTAGCTAGCATCTTGAGACACGATCTTTCTTTTTTCTTTCAACTTGATGAGGTATCTTTTTCTTTTCCTCGGATTAAAGTAAGATCCGTAAGGCTTAGGTTCTATAGAGAACTTACTTGGTTTTGCTGCACTTTGTACTTCTTTAGGCGACTCTTAGCGTCGTGTCCGAGTTTGAGACTTTCTTGATCCGTCGCGTTCTTGTATTCCACTTAGTTCGTATTTTGAACGGTAGCTTTGGAGATCATATAATGATGGAGTTCTTGATTTCACATCTAGAAACGTTGGAGAAGGATGTCTCTTAGGACGTTGTGTCCATCAGGCGCGTTTAGGAGAAGGTGTCGCGTTGAAGGGCGACGTTGAAAACTTGCTTACACAGTGGTCAACTGACTTCTATTGACTTTTCATCTTTGACATCATGGTTTGCTCTTTATTTTGCAAACTTGAGAGCTTCTGTCGCCTTGTTTCTTAATGATGACTTGGGTATCCTATCCCCCCTTGTGATGATTTTAGGATGGTGTTCAGAGTGAGATTATCACATAGTAATCCAAAGTCGTCATCTTGCCTGACGTCGTCACTCTCTTTGTTGCTCTTTTATTTAGCTTAAACAATAACAATTCTAAAAAGCTTATCCAATCTAGTGTGATTTAGATCATACAGACTTTAAGGAGAGAGCTTAACGAAAGACTTAGGAGGTTATCTCATACTTGACATGCAATTCTTTTACTTCTCAGTCTATGAGCGTATATAAAGGTAGCATGCATCTTTATGCTAATTGAATCTTATTTATCATGCACGTTCAGGTGAGATATGATCATGGAAACTTGGTACTTGAATAAAGATATAGAATAAAGGAGTAGAGAACTTAGCTTATGAGCTCTTTTTTGCTCGTGATTAGATCGAGATGCATCATCTATCTCTAGCCTTTGTAATTGGCTTCTTGGACGTCGTGTTCCTTAGACACCGGCATGGTCATACCAAACTTGTGGAGATATTACCCCTTCTCATGGAGACGCGAATAAAGCAACGCGGTGTTTCTTGTCTTTGGAGAGGAGTTCGTCTGACATTGTCTTTGACGTCTGAGGAACGTGTTGTTCATGACGTCTTAGCGCCTTGATCGACTTCTTGGAGGGTCTTACATTATCTTTTTAATCCTTATCTGATTTCTTTAAAACTTTCGATAGTCCACTCGACGTTTATGAGCGAGATACGGCGTCGTTATCATCATATGCAAGCAAAAACAACACGACGTGCTTAAGTAGATGTATATCATGCTTAATCAAGGTACAAACTTTTATGAACTTCTACTCAATCGTAATGGAGATCTGATCTTTTTAGATTCTCATGCAATTATCTTGAATCTTAAATACGATTAGGAAAGATTTATTCATAGATCGAGTCTAACATGCTTTTCTATGGTGAATATGCAAATCTAGATATGAAAATCTCATGATAATGAACTTAAGAACTTTCCTTAACATGATTTATATGCAACTCAATCTGAATTGATATGGATATAATCAGGTTGAACCTCTTAGAGTTCGAAAGAAGAGGATTATGGATAGATATTACCGTTTTGGTGAAAGAGAAATCTTCCTTGGAGAACAATCAACTTTCTGGATTCTGCAGTCATCTTGTTGATGTTGGCCTGCTTTGTCGAAAATTCGGAATTGCATGATTCCAACGTCATTCAACCGATATTGAAGTCTACTTTAATCCCTCAAAATTTCATCGAATTTGGACATCGGACGGGAGAGATACGAGCTTTTCAAATTTGTGTCGCAGACAGCTACGTGAACCGGTAAAGATTTCAGATTTTGAGCTTTGAAGGTTTGTTAGGTTTTGGCTTTTTTGTGAAGAAAAGATGGTTTCTTTTGATGAAGAGAAGGCACTTTTTTTATCATGCCCCACGGTGGGCGCCAACTGTTTGTAGCTAAATTACCAACGGGATGATAATTAAGCAATTGTAGGGCAAATATCAAACTTTACGGTGCAAACACTTCATCTAGAAAACACCATTGATAAGAGAGAGAGAGAGAGAACCCGAGATACTTGTGTATTACTTAGGGGAAAAACTTGCCTTACAATGATGAGGGAGCCATTTATTTGTGAAGAAAAGATGCTGACCTTAGTGATGTCGACGATCATGTCTCTTGCTTGGACGTCTTCTATTTGTCTCCCCGTTTTCATGTACATTCCAACGCGTTGACCCTACGAACACGTCGCAACCGTAGTGGTATTTATCAGCACAAACAAACACTAAAACGAAACTCCCCCACCTTACCCTTCTGATCGCCAATTGTCGATCGTACTCCTCTATCATACGCACCACATGTCTCTAAAATTGAAACTCCCCCACATTTCCTTTCTTCGGATGCTTTAACGTCAACCCGTCGTCCCTATCGAAGCTGTAATCTACGTCAATACCAAACATGTACGAAAACATCTTCGCACACTCCTTTCTCTCTCCATCGATACCCAACAACATAAAAGGGCTAACGAATGCATCCCAGTCAATAGCCAAACCCATAATACGAAAAACGTCGTGTAGAGTGGGTGCAATCTCTCCGAACGGAAGATGAATTGTGTTCGTCTCATGGTGCCAATGCTTGACAAATGCTGAAATGAGGTTGTGGTCAACATTATGAAACTGGAAATCCATCAAAGATGTCAACCCTATGTGTACAACAATAGAATACCATGATCACGGAGTCGGGTCTGTAGGAATGATATCACGCCACCGCTAAAAAGAGGTCTTGCGAGTCTGAACCCTCAATAACCGAGAACAAGCATTAGGATTAGGAGCGTTCTAGATCAGCCTCGCAGCATGTGTATAAAAATTAGTCAATACTGACTTGTAACGATGCTGGATTACAGAAGAGGCAGGGGGAGCAGGAGAGATATCAATATGTGATCCGTGCGTAGGTCCGGGAGAAGGAACAATAGTGGGTACTGGACTGATTATGGTAGGAGCCTGACTAGGCAGGATCGACTCTAGTGTACGAATAGGATCAGAAGTAGTAATATCGTCGCTTGACCTAACCATCTCTACTCCTGACATCTCAGTATCGGACTCATCATCACCCCCTATCAGGGCTCTGCTCCTCCTAGTCCTAGCAGATGCCGTTAATTCGCGACATGGTACATTTCTATTTGGACCAACTCTCTTACCCACATTTCTAAGCGCTTCCTTTTTTACACAATTTATGTGCCAATTTAGTATGTAATTTGCAGGGAATTTAGTCTAACTGTAAATAATCATACATAAATAAACATAAATTTAGCATTTTCTAATCTTAATAATTTTAAATCTAACAAATCTATATATTTTAGTCTAAATTAATAAATCTATATAATCTCGAAACATAATCTAATCCTACTAATTTACTGAAGTTATAATATATTATTTAATTGGTATGCAATTTATTGGTGAATTTATTATAAATATAAATAATCATATATTTGCAAATTTATACTAAACGTTTTCTAATCTATAATAATTTGTAATAAATCTATAGAATTTAGCAACATAATCTAATCTTAATGATTTAGTGAAGTTATAATAAATTATTTAAGTAACATGCAATTTATTGGCGAATTTATTTTAAAATGTAAATAATCATATATTTGCAAATTGAAACAAAGTGTTTTTCTAATCTATAATACTTTCTAACAAATCTATATAATTTAGCATCTTATTCTAATCTAAATGATTTTATTAAATAAAATTTAGCGTTTTTGTAGGAACTAACGTTTCGGAGCAGCCTGTTTCTAAATGATTTTATTAAAATAAAATTTAGTGTTTCTTCTCCTTTCACGCTACATTGTGTGTAATTGGGGTCTTCTTCCCCAAAAATACTAAGTAGCAGCTGGGCAGCACCACCTCCTCCACCACCATGTTCGCCCAACATTTGAGTCGGAGCAGCCCCAACCACCTCCTCCTCCTCTCCAACACCCACCCCTCTTCGACACGCAGCCCCAACCAACTGAGTCAAAGCATCCCCGCCCTCTTCGACCCCGACCCCGCCAACAGCAACAGCCCCGACCCCAACACCGAACTCCTCTCCGACCCAGATTTTTACAGGGAACCTACCAACCTAGCCCCGACGACCTCAACAGCTACTGCCTTGCCGACCCCGACACTTTCCACCGCCGACACCACAACTCCAGTGAATGCGTTGGAGGATTCCAAGATGTCGACGGTCACATCATCCCTTAATAACGCTTCGAGCCAATCGTATTTAGAATCAAACATCCTAATCGAATCGAATTTTTTACGAACTTTTCAAACCGTAACCCGACGACAATTGTGTGTCGTCGACAACCCTATTTGTTCAATTTTTTCTAACTCTAACCTAACTACACGTTGTGTAGTTGGATATCTGAAATTTTTAAATCGGTGACGTCAGCATTAAAACATGCTGATGTCAGCAATTTAAAATTTTGAATTCAAAATTTGAAACCGACAATTGATGACGTCAGCAATAGATCATGATGACGTCATCGCGCTAAAGCCATTAATATCTAGGGGAAAAAAAGTTGACGTCACTGCTGTCGTCATCCCGAAATAATATTGAACTGGTTTTCCAAAATAATATTTATCATTAAAAACATTTTTAAACCGGTTTGCAATAAATTAGTAAACCGGTTACCATAACCGGTTTACTATTGAACCGATTACCATAACCGGTTTACTATTGAACCGGTTACCATAACCGGTTTACTATTGAACCGGTTACCATAACCGGTTTACAATTGAACTGGTTTATTCCAACTACACGACGTGTAGTTTGCATACTTTTCCAAAAAAAAAATCAGGGTCAAGCCAACTACACGTCGTGTAGTCCCCAGTTGAGTGAACGGTAAAAAACAATAAGAGCGCGGTTTTTCCCCGTATATAATGGACGTTTTTTTTGTGACACTATTCACGATTTAAGAAAATATTTTCGGTTGTTTTATATATATATAAGAAAAAATATGGGGTCTTGTTTAATTCGTCTCGATGCGTATTTAATAATATCAAAACTTTATAATTTTTACTATTTTATAGTGAGATATATTAACGTTATAAAATGTGTCTCAATGAATGTGTGGAAAAAAACTTGCGTTATGAAAAGGATGGAGTAATTTATACACTAATACTCGGATAGATCACTTTTTAGGCATCGATACCCTTAAAATTTTGCATGTCAATCGTATTTTTAGGCACAAACAATACCCTTAAGGCGTTTTACGGATCTTATTGCATCACAGATTTGGGAAACGCCTTCTCTTTCTATAGAATACGTCTTCATTTAATCCGGAACGCGTTGCTGAGGTCGTCGTCCCAAAATTCATCATGTAGAAATGCATCGATCGTCGCGCCTCTGCATTATCGTTCTTCACCTGATGCAGTGCCTCGCAAAGCACGCTTGCAACGTTCATTTTTCTCAACGGCTAGTTCTTAACGGCTATAGTGTCGTTGGGGATTAACTCATGCCGTAATCTCCGCGATCTCTTGCCTATATAAGGGTGAGAGCTTGACTTCCTTTGCACATTTTCTCTGATCTCATCTTCTTCATTTGAATCTTCAATATCTCATTTCTTACTTTCTCATCTGCTTTTCTTTCTACTTGTTCGCACAATTCTATACTCCTTTTTTCTTCGAATCAAATGGCAAGGCCATCTTTCTATGTGCCAAAGGACATCCTTAAGGATCTGGACTGCCGATCCTCAAAAGCTCGTAGCGTCGATCGACTCAATGCTTTGGCGAGGGTTGCGCTTGTCTCATTGAGGAGTGGAATCCCAAGAGTAAGTTCTTAAACTTTTTTCTTTTACATTTTGCCATATAAGTTCTTTCTTCATGTCTCTTTACGCATCAAGGCCTTTTCTTACGCGTGACTATGCATGTCTTTTAGTTAACGCGGCAGCGATCACTACGAGGCCAGTGACCAAGAGGGTGATGGCGAAGCTTCTGGCGATCCCGGAGGATGATCGGACATTCCATGGTCATGACGGAGAGGGTCATCGTTGTGCCCCTACGACTTTAACTGGTAGGTCGTCTTACCCCTACTTTCTTTTTCTTGTGATTTGTGTTACGTGTTCTCATTCTTTTCTTGATGTTTTGATTTCAGCCGTCTCTTCTCGCGTTCGCGGACGTGGAGAATCTGCTTCGACCTTATTGCGGCAAAGATGAGGCAAAGAATCACCCATGCGTCTTCTTCTGAGGATCTTATCCAGGTTGAGCCCATGGTTTCGTTGATTTCTTCCCCGTCTCCTTCTCCAGCTAAAACGCCGAGGTCGAGGAAAGGAAAGGCGAAGGTGACTGAGGTGTCGGGTCCTAAGTACACGAACGTGGACGACTTTCCTGGGGAAGTTACTCGCACCATCGTTCCAGGGAGGGAGCTTCTTGCGACTAGGTCACTATCTCGTGGAAGAGCTCGCCTGAACGCGTCCGCAGTGGTGGAGTTGCTGCATCCTGGTATGTTGAGTCTCTCGGTGTTGAAACGCTTCATGAACGCCCTTATGGTTTCTCCCTTATCCAGACGTATGTTGTGGAGGTCTGATGGTTGCTTGGAGAATGTCTTGCTACTGGCAAACTGAGAGCGAAACGCGTCGGAGAGCTCGGCGAAGGATGAGATCCTTCTTCTCTGAAGATGGATGTACCAAGTCAAGGCGAGGCCTTTTAGGGTTGATCAGAAAAACTCACATGTCATAACTTCTCTCATGTTGCTTGGGATTGGACTCGTGGATAGCTTCTCCTTGTACATCAAGACGTGATCGTCGGGTCCTCCGTTTCGTCGTAGATGGGGAGATCGGTGACGGTGAACTTCTTGGCGATCTCTTTATTGGCGATGGCGTCGACAAAGGGACATGCTTTTTACCCCCAACGCGTGCTCTGGTACGATGGCTTTGGGCGCTCCAGGCATTTGCAAAATCTCCTTCCTCAGGACACCAATTTGCTTTTGTACCAAGGCGGTGATGGCGCTAGCCGTCATGTCTCCCGTTGCCTTCTCTGTGGGCTTAGTTTCGTTGGAGGGGAGTTCAGCTTGACGTTCTTCGCTCCTTAAGGCTTCATCTTCGTCTGCGGCGACATCCATGTCGAGGCGTTGGGCGACACTTTGGTCTCGGAGGTAGGTGTACCGTGCCGATGGTTCTGCTCGGAGTTCCTTGATAGTCGAACGTAGCTTCTCTTTCTCTCTGGCCAACTCTACGGTCTTCTTCTCGCTGGCGACTCTGTATTCGGCCGAGGTCTTTTGGAACGCTTGGAGTTGGGCTTTTACAACGTCGATGGCGGAGAGTTCTCCGTCTTCGAGTTCTTTTGGCTCTTGGTTCGAGCCTTTATCTTTTGGAGTACTTGGAACCTTCTCTTGGTCCTTATCTGCTTCTGCGTCGTCAGGAGTCTTGTGCGTCGCGATGACGGCTTGCTCCTCCTCTGACAACTTCTCTTTCTAGGATTCTCGGTCTTTCGTTGGATCAGTCATGGCTTTTTGGTAGGAAAGGTGCTCCCTAATTCATTCTTTAAGGAAGTAGAATAATATATTTTCCTTCTATCTAATATCGACATAAAACATGGTAAAAGATATTCTTTTAATATCTTTTACTATTTACATAAGGAATATACAATAAATGATCTAAATATACTCGGCCGACCTTGTCTTCATATCGATGACGCCTTCGTCCTTATTTTTTTTACGTCGAGACTATCTTCTACGCATAGCTTCTCTGACGCGTTCCATACTCGCCGTATTTTTAGGCACAAACAGGTGCGATCAGCTTAAATCGTCTTGGATAAGGCTCTTCCTCTTCCCGAAGAGGCTCGAGGTTACCGTCCCCATCAGACCTATGCATAAGTCGAACGACTGGTTCATGAATGTGTTGAATGGGGCTAATCTGTTGCAGAGAGGTTTTTCGGATCCGGTTTCTCTGAATTGCTTGCTAGGGTTAGATGAAAAGGGGGCTAATTTGAACGGAGGAGAAGGGATGGGGGATGGGAAGGGGGAGATTGGGAATCTAAGTAATACGGATGTTCAATCATTGCGTGATTCGTCGGTCATCGAGACGAATTCGTCGTTTGGGTCGGATTCTTCTTCTCCTGCTATGGCCAATTTGTCGAGGATTAAGGGTTCATGTTGAATAGCCATGAGTTAGGGTTTTGGATCAGAGGATTGGGGTTGCAAAGAGTAATCAGTTTGGGGAAAATTGATAAATGGTATCCATATTTACTTCTTTTTTAAATTTTAGGGGTTTTTGCAGGAAACCACCCGTTATTTGTCGAAATTTGCAGGTAACCACCCGTTATAAACGTATTTATTCTAAAGCACCCAAATTCTATACTTTTCTTACAATTCACCACCCGTAAACAGTTTCCGTCCAAGTTGTCGTTTGAGTCTGTGAAATGACCATTATACCCCTTATATTTTAACGAAATAACCGGATTTGCCAACCCATTCCCAACCCGGTTTCATTATATCGCGAGAAATTGACGATTGAAACTTTTAACCTAATTTCAAAATTACTTTTTACAATTTACCAAACTTATCGGGGAGAAGTGATTTGGGGATCTAGGGTTTCATCCGATTTCTTGGCGATTGAGTTCGATCTCGTCGAGATTACGAAGGGAGATAGGTTGTGCGAGATTACGAAGGGAGATAGGTTGTGCGAGCTCGGAATCTGTCGATTTTGGGTGAGAAAGGGGCTTGCGATTGAGGGAGAAGATTTAGGGTTTTCTGGTTCGATTTCTGGGTTGCGATTGAGGATGGAGGTTTAGGGTTTCAAAAGGGGGAATTTCTGGGTTGCGATTGAGGTTGGAGGTTTAGGGCTTGAGAAGGCATCATATCGGGTTTGTATTGAAGACGGAGATCTAGGGTTTCAGAAGGCAGAATTTGGGGGTTTCAATCGAGGGAGAAGACGAGGCCATTTCTGGAGGTTTGAGCTTCGATTGAAGACGTAGAACAACCAAGGGTGTTCAACAGAAGGTAATTCTCTCTCTCACTCTCTCTGTCTCTCTTTTTAGGGAATTAGGGTTTGAAGTGTTCAGTTATGAGATGATTTAAGGGTTTGCCGGTTTCAATTAGTTTTTGTTTCAGATTTTTCAATTGAATGGATGTTTGAATGGTTGTTGGTAGTGGTTGTTGACTTGAATTCAATGCTTTCAATTCTCACCCATATATATTTGCCTAACTAAAATTTGTCCAAAAAAATTACGAGTACAATAGGGAGAATGTCCAAAAATAGGGAAAAACCTATATTTTATTATCAAAGTAAGACCTAAAAGACGTATAATTTTATATAGGAGGGTATATTTACCCGTTTGTTGTTTTTGTTGAGCTAAATGCAATATATTATATTTTCTCCGTTCTTTTTTAATTGTCATTCTACACTGTTTTCCTTGTTTCTCTTTAATTGTCATTTTAGCTATTTTGTGAAGATTTTGTCAGTTTTGCCCTTATGTTTATTACTAGATTTGGAATCTTAAATAATTATCATTTTGAACATTACTAATCAAGTAAATTAACTAAGGATAATTTTGAGAAGAAATTGAAGTCTTAAAAATCCTAGAATGACAATTATAAAAGAACGGAGGGAGTAAATAGCTTTATATTTTAAAATATTTGTTATATAATTATATGAAATTTTATACAAAGTACATGACATATATAAAAAGTAAAGATAAATTAAGACATTTGATTTATTTTCGCCCAAGGACCTACGAAACATTAGGACCCGCCCTTGATTGTTAGTTGACCAAGATAATTGACCACGAGGAGGGGTTGAGAGTTGCTTCAGTCTCTAGGTATATCGTCCACCAGAGTTGACCACAAGTTATTTTTTAAAGACAAATGTACCCTTCAAATTAGAAATAAGTGAGGATATTTAGTAATTTCAAACATTTAACGGATAAGTGGATTGAAAATGTAAAAGGGTGATAGATTGTTAACAGACTTAGATTTAAGGGTGGTTTTGTTCAAAAAGTGATATAAGAGGTGATTTCGTGCAAAATAGGTTAAATAAAGGATGGTTTGGCACAAAAACCTCTTTTAGATATAGCATTCCTCGGGCGTTAACCCCGCACCCGAAAAATTATAACCCGCATCCGTTTTGGGCGCATCCTTAATCCGTTTTGGGTGCATCCTTAATGCGCCCAAACAAACCGGGTCGGTTCTGGACCCAAACAAACCGGGTCGGTTCTGGGCGCAACCTGGATGCGCCTAAAAAATTTTTTGCCTTTAGAATGCTCAAAATCCGGTCTAGTTTTGAGCGCATTCTAGATGCGCTCAAAACTGAACCGAATTTTTAAAAGAAGGTTTGGACGCATGTCACACATACTTATTGTGCTCAAGAGTAGGTGCGAGTTATAATTTTGGGATTTATAGTTTTTAGTACGGAGTAGTTCCTATTGTGCACCAATCACTATCTAATTCATTATTTAGGCCCTTACTAAATACAGCCCGCCTTTTTTACCAAATACCGCCCGGTTTTTCGCGTTACGCTAGGGAGAGACACCTCGTGTAACGTGAGAATTAAAAAAAGGCTCTTACGAGAGATGTACGAGAAATGTACATCTCTCGCGTTACGCGAGAAGCACGTCCCTCGCGTAACGCAAGATTAACATTTTAAATTTATGCTACTTTTTGCTAATCTCGCGTTACGCGAGAGACGTGCGCGAGAAACCGGACGGTGTTTGGTATTTTAACCGGGCTATATAACATCCGTGATTATTTATTTTAGGTGTTTGTCTGTGGGGGCCATCACGTTGGTTCTGTAGAAAGCGTGCACCATGTGCTACCCTTCAGACATTGTAACAATTTTAAGAACTTCAATATATACATAAAAAACGTACTCCGTATTATCTTAAGCATAAAAAACGTACACCATGTACATAAATTTTTTTTATCTATTTTGTATACTATTCAAATATAATTTGATATATTTTTAATTTATATATATTCATTTATTATATTTTATTCGAAATTTTTATCTACTTTGTAAACAATATCCAAATATAATTTAACACATTCGATATTTAAGATATACGAACCGTGCATGACACGCAATACATGATAGCACTCCGTAAATTAAAACCTTGTTTGAAGAGATTCTTACTTCTTAACATGATAAAAACAATCCACTTTTTACTGATAACTATGCTCGTTAAAAAATATTTAACTATTTAGCTTTAAATATATGTAAACAATATTTATTATGTTAGATTTTTTGGTTAGATTTTTCTAATTTAGTAGAGTAAGTTATTGACATTTTAGATATCAACTAGTGTTTGTTTCGTACGACGTACGGGTAATGATACAATTTATTAATCAATAAGAATTTGTGTATAATTTAGAGTTTATCTTATCCATATTGATGATGACAGATTGTCGACAATTTCTATTTTTCTAAATTCGTAATAAGTAACATCAATATAACTTCCTATTACACCATAATATGCACCTGAAATGCAAATAAAATAATTTTCAAAAGAAATATGGTAGTCAAATTGAAATATAGGAGGAGGAACCATGAATCCAATTTGGGCTTGATTAGACATCGATGAAACAAATTCAATCAAAATCGCTCACATATAAAAACAAATTTGCAAATCCTAACAAATGAAATTAGGAGATAGAAGTTGTAGAGCTTGAAGAAAATTCAATCAAACGATAAATAGCAAACATGCATATCTTCCATTGAAGAGAGGAACATGAACAATATTAGTAGAGAGAGTGGAGAAGTTGAGTCCATAACACATACTAAACAAAATGCTCAGATGAATATGCCCTTTTTAGTGTAAGCCTCAACATCAAGCTGCAATTTTTGATTTAGTGAAATATTGATTTTTATCAAATATAACTTTTGTAAATTTAGAGTCAGTGGAATAGTGGTATGTTAGAGTTTGATAGTGGTTAAAAAAATTTATTCAAAGAGAAATAATAAAAAAAAAATACTCAAATTTTGCCAAGCTGCCCAAATTTTTTGGCTTCAGCTTTAATATTGTAAATAGTAGATATGCTAGACATGATAACACACACAAAAATTAACTTGCGTTTGAAATTATACAAAATCTTCTGATATTTTTACAATAGTGTTGTAGTAATATTTCACGTAACAATATTGTGTCATTTGCATTACATTAACTTATAAAATAAAAATATTATGATTCTTGTATGATTATTCGGACTTCCTACAAATGTGCCTATCCTGAGGATAGCGAAGTGAACACTCTTGAGTTTACTGATCACTGTCAATGTCAAAATACGTAATAATTATTAGTTACAAATATGGAAGAAGGAGCCTAATTTTCAACCTCGTCAACATGACCTTAGTCCCGTTTGTTGCATATATAATAGCTTGTACTTTTTTTTTTACTGAGAAGAAGAAACCTAGACTGTGATGAATATAACAGTCAAGTCCGACAAAGGAAATTCCTTGTACTAATGCTCTTGATAGCCTCTTCACATCAACTTCAGTTTGATAAGATGGAGTGGATTTTTAGCTTTGTTTGTGTGCTCAACCTGATAAGAAGGAGAATTAGATTATGAATAAAATAAATCTCTAAAAGGCACATTGCTCTGAGCAAGTTCAGCAACCATAAACAAAAAGTACTGAGAGTAATTCATTGCAAACTCTTTATGATTTGGACTTCTCTGGAACTTATGACTTAGGAGTTCTAGCACTTTGCTTCACTTATTCAACTAAAATGATCATATAAAATGGATTGTAAGCTCCAAAAGCCTTAATGTTTGAATCACATTTAACTGTGTGTTATGGTCCTGTGAATTTAGCATACTATACAATCCTAAATTTGATAGTATAGTCTCAGGCCTATAACTTATAAGCATTATGAAGAAGCTACTTCTAGAGAAGATATAGAGCCATGTAACAATACACATATGTTCCTCCAAAACACAAAGAGTTTCAAGCATAACTCAACCAAACTATACAACCAAATCATAAATTAAGTTTAGTTGGAGACTATAGGATGGAAAATGACAACATGCATACCCAAACTTTGTCTTTAGTAAGTTTTTGTGACTTCAATTATTCATCTAAGTTTCCGCTTGGACATGACCTGTAGCTAGCTATATCATGAAATTCTAGCTCATTAGCTCCATGTTGACTGAAATTTTGATCTATATTTGTCAAACCAGTAGAAATTTAGATGAATGCATTATGCATGTAGATATCGAACTCACCATCGATGATTTCACTCGAAACAAAATTTTGGAAACGAACATAACTTGTGAAATCACCTACTAGTACCATGTTGGTCACTTGCACCATTGCATGTCACACAGTCAAAGCGTTTAGAGTCACCAGAAATCATAGAGGTTCGAGAATGTCAAGTAATTGGCGGAGGTGCTTAACGACAATCCAAGAACCTGATTTCCATCATTCTTACAACCCGCCATTAAACGTTCACAAATTTGTACAAAATCGCGATGATAGGAAGAGTTAGAAAACAAAATTCAACAACCGGTTAACTTAACAAAGAGAAATCGCATACCGGAGATTAAGGAGGCAATTTGAGGAGTTAAGTTCGAGAGAGATTGAAGAAGAACGCAAATGAGGTTTATAGAGAGTATAGAATAGAGATTTAGGAGGTGAATTTGAGGAGTAAAATTGGAGAGATTGGAGGAGAACGGGGAAGAGAGGTTAGAGTGGGGAGGAAGAGCTCAATAGTATAGGAGTGATGGTAGACTGGTTGGAGGAGATTTCTTTGTTCAGTTGAGAGAAACTGGACGAATTTATGAAAACCTTTAGAAAATATTTATGAAAATAAAAGATGATGCGGTGATGATGTTGATAACTAAGAAAATCAAATTAGAAAAAACTTGAAAAAACTTTATTTACTAACAAAGATACTGAAAAATCGAATACTTTTCAGTAACTTTCATTTTTCATCAAAATATCGTATATAATTCCAATCGACTAGATATAATTTCATAGATTATTATTTGATTTTCTGATTACTTATATGAGAAAATGTGATAATGTGATGAGGTATGGAGTACTAAGAATAACAATTTTTTTCACTAGGTAAGAATTAATTAAACTATTAAATTTTGTTTGAACATTCTGATATAAGAACATCAGGTATCCTGTTTTCTCTAGCTATAGAGAGCATCTTCAATGATTTGCTAAATTTAGCAAGCCAACTAGGATTATAGCAAATTGAAATGACACATTATAGCAAATGATATTTTAGCAAACAAGTGTAACACCAACACCACTTGCTATAATTTTTCCATTTCAAAGTGTAACACCAATTTCTCTCTCTTTCAATTTTCAATTTATTAATGAAATATCATTAATTTAGTGGACCACACACACTTGACTTGCTATTTGGATTGCTAAATTTAACAATTAAGATGGAGAAATAAAGCATCTCTAAAAGAATATTCTTATTATTTTCCATTTTAGCTTATTATTGGTGTTTGATTTTTGCTATAAATTTGCTATCTGTATTTATAACAAGCCATTGAAGATGCTCGGATGCTAAAGCATCAATAACTTTGTTGACTTTTCTTAATTACGCCCTCTGTCCCTATTTGTTTGTCCACTTTCCTTTTCGGGTGTCTCCTATTGTTTGTCCACTATTCCATTTATGTCACTTTATTCTATCAATTTTATCCCTACTATCAACCTATAATTACCACCTATTCACTTTTTCTCTCTCCCAAATTCCAATTTTATCTATTTTTTCTCTCTATCTCTCCTCTAACCATTCACTTTATACTTTTTTATCCCCTATAATCATTATATTCCTACAATTCCTTAATTCCCGCGAAAATCGTATTTGTGGACAAACAAAAAGGGACGGAGGGAGTAGTACGTGAAAAACTTTGACACACAAATTTTTATAAGGCAAATTGTATATCCTGAATAATTGTTCAAATCTCTCAAGATATTTGCCAGATTTTTCTAATAGCGTTAATACTTGTTAAATTATCACCTTCAAATATCAAATGAGTAATGTTGCTAGTCAATGGTGAATTCACAACATATAAGGCATCAATTTGGAAAATTGATGTATGATGATTGTTCTTGTAATCTAAGTAAATAACTTTACCATTCTTGTTTCTATATATAAACCCAATATAAGATTTTGTTTGTGAATTTATTAAGCTATCGACCAAAATTTGATTAGAAATTAGCTTTCTATTTTTCTTTCGATGGTTTTTTTTTGGAATATTAGGTCATTGTCGAGCGCTTTGACGGAGCTTAATGTGTTTTACTTTTGCTATTTTTGTATATGTAGATATTATTTTTTATATATTTATGCAGTAATTTTAACACACTGATCTTGTATTTTAATATAAGATATTAGTAATTGAATCTATAAAATATAATTATTAATTAGTGCTATTTTAAGGTCATTATCAGAAACTTGTCAAAGGGGAGTTCTGAAGTACAAAATAATAACGTGTATGCAATTCAAGTTCATGAGTTTTTTTTGTAAGGTATGGGATATTCGAAGAAATAATATTGCGTAGTTTTCGTAATATTATAGAATAAAGAACAGTACGATGGAACTGGCAGAAAATGACAATATTCTCGAAAAATAACAATTTTATATTTATCAATTTTTAAGGAGACATGATTTAGATTTTAAAAGCGGGAAATTTCAGTCATATTCAACATCTTTTTGAAGTAAACTAGGTGAAGTAACCGCGCTTCGCGTGGATCTAACGGGTTTTACTTTTGTCAATATTTACATAAATAGATATTAATTTCATGTATATAATTATGTAGTAATTTTTGATAAAAGAGTAGATTTTCTTATTTAAGTAAATATATAACTTTTAACATATTTATGATATTTATATTTTAACACAATGTTAGTATTGAAATACATAATGTCTAATTACTAATTTTTGCTATTATAAAGTAATTGTCTACATAATACTCTATTTGAGTTTATCATCCTAAAAAAAACTATAAGGATTGGAGGTCCGCGGCAGAAGTGAGTGTGGCTGATGCGACTGGCCGGGCTCGGGTTGCTCTCCATAGCTATAAGGATTTGAGGCAAAAGGCGAAGATTGAAGGCGAAAGACGAAGAAGGTGAAAAAGGTGGGAAGGAGCGTAAGTTAGAAAATATGTAGTGTTTATAAGAAATTTAATGAGGCTTTATTACATTTAATTTTAGTTAATACCTAACAACTTAAATATATATAGAGTTGAGAATGTGTCCCTGCATAGAGTGATAGATGTTGTATAATGGGGTGTCATTGATCAATCTTGGTGCTTTGAACGAATCGTGCTAAACGCACTTTCCGAAACCAATATTTCGACCTTATTTAATGCGTTTGGGTTACACGAAATTTGGAGTGAGATAAGATACGAAATTTGGAGTGAGATAAGATGTTGCAAAATTTAGAAGATCAAGACAATCAACTGGTAACACTTGAAGTTTTTGGTTATCGGAAGATATAGAGAATTTCTTGTTGTTCATGAAGAACTAGGGACAAAACTTGATCAAACATCCCCCTTACATACTAAGGGTGGTAATTATGAAAAGGATAAGGCGGTATAAAACGGTTGTAAACACATTAACCGTAAAAAATTGTCAAATGGCACGGTCAACAACCATATGGCACAGTCAGTAACAAACCATGTCATTTTACTGGACAGAATCACGGAACTAGAGCATCCGCACGGTCAGCAACAGAACGTGCCATATTGTCAGTGACTGTGTCACTCCTAAGAATGTCCAAATTTCCGTCTTTTGGCTTCCGAACTCGAATCATACGAACCCGACATGTACTTATGTACATCCTGATATATCCATGTAACACGAAAACGACCGATGACACTAAAATCACCAACCACCGTAGAATCTCTCCATCGTTGCCTTCGTTAGTATATTCGGTGACCAATTAGATGGTTGAGGCAGTATCTGAAAACTCAGTTTTAAGAGAGATAAAAATTATTAATTAATCTCATGATCACGAGGATGGTTTGACATCCCAACCCCTCAAGTTTGGCTCATATCACGGATCTTGCCGACCACTTTCATTCCCCCTTCCCCACTTCCCTCTGCCTTCCTCTCTCTTATTTTCACATTCTAATTAATTTCTTTGCTTTTTCTTTATTTTGAATTTAATAATACATAATTGTACTACTATTCCATGATTTCCATGTTAGATTAATTATTCCAAGCCATATCTACCTAGCTGTGACTATATATATACATATGGCTGAGGAAGAGTGGTCCAAAGCCAAACACAAAGTCATTGATCTACATATCATATACCTTATCACCATATACTCTTGTCTTCATATCTACACAAATTGAGTTGGATCATTTGGATTCAATCCAAGACAGGAGGAGATCAATCGAAACTCGATCGGGCGACCGCGATCTCGAAACTAATCAATGGCAACCTCATGGGTAAAAACGATCACAACTCCGTTTAGAAAGGCAAAGACTTTACTCAATCAGCAACAACCTAGAGATAGTAAGAAGACCAAGGAATTAGGTATGTTCATACAAATATCTTATAATTGCTTATGTGTATTGAGATTATTAATTTAATATGATTTGTGATTGAACTAATTTGTGATTGGATGATGCAGGGCATGAACACATGGTGATGGATGTGCAGTTGCAAGGAGAAGTGATGGCATGTGCATATGAGGATGTTCAAGTTATGTGGTCCATGTTGGATAAGTCAAGGGCTAATGCATGTGATGTCAGCTTTTGATGACCATCATCATCTTCGTTATCATGATCACACCATCATCAGTCATACATAGGGGTTGATTGTCAAACTCTCCTAATTTGTAGATAATTATGCCTTTGGTGTCATCAATGTATGATGAATTTGTGGATGGATGGATGGATGGACGGATGTGGGTTGTTTTTATAGGGTATCCTCATGATCTTTTGAATGATTATGGTGAGATTTTTCTACTTCTTTAGTTTTTTCCTTTTTCATGTTTCGTTCCCAATGGGTCGAATTGATCAATTTTTATGTCAAACTATTACTACTATTTGCCTTGTTTTCTAGCCATAGCGGTAATTTTAGGACGTTTAACCCGTATCCGCAAAATTATAATCGACAATCGCTTCTGCGCGCATCCTGGATGCGTCCAAATGAACCGGTTCAATCTTGGGCGCACTCTGGATGCGCCCAAAACTAAACCAGGTTGTTAAAAAATTGGTTTTGAACACGGATGTGCCCGAAAGCAGGTGCCAGTTATAAAATTCCGGATGCGGGGGTTTTTCCCGTAATTTTATTAATTCAAAACTACACTTTACTTAATTTTAATAGTCTATATAGAATATAGAATGTAAAGGCATTTTTCGCTTCATTCGACCAACCATAGTCATTCTTTAAATCGAACTATATAATTTTCATAAAAAGTGATAAACTCCTTTTTACTTGAATATCTACGTACATGTTTATAGAAGAAATCAAAACAAATGTATGTTACTAAATAGGAAAAGGTACTTTCCTCATGTAGAATTGTACCTTAAATTTGGAGATGCTATGTAATTCACTAGAGTCACAAAAAAATAAAAATCCTACGGCGGCTACTAGTTTCCTATGTACATGGACACCCCATAGTAACATACCGGATCCTATTGGCAGCAGAGTGTGTGCCTAAATAACATTTCATTATTTTTCTATTTCTTTTTCCCAAAATCACATCTCCTACACCCAAAATTATAAACCCAAACCTTAAATTATAAACCCTAAACCCTAAAATCTTAAACCTCAAACCTTAAACAATACCCGTTAATCTTAAAATAATATTAAATTTGGTTTTTTTAGCTTGGGCACAGGAGCGGCTACAGATGATCCCAGCTTCCATACCAATAGAATTATCTCATTTTCCGACACCAAAAGTATAGTCCAAAATATAAATTAGTTGGTCATATTTCAAAAAGAATGAGAACTCAATTTCTTATGTACATCTACACTTCAATGCCATTCCATGGTAATACGCAAATTGAAAAGAAGAAAAAATGAAAATTAGAAGATGCACATGCTCTGACTATATACCACATGTCCACATGGCAATGAATATATGTGTTTATACCGACATAAAAGAAAAACAATGATATTCAACCAATCTTAAAGATAAGCATCCTATCTTGAATTTACAAATAACCACATGCTACTGCTCATTGTACAATTGTGAATCTATCTATCTTATATATTAAAGCGGAGACTTTTAAAGCTTCTGGAGTGATTCTAGGTTAGACGGTTAAACTATCTTTAATTTTTTTATTTTTAACTTTAATATTAAATAATTAACTCAACAAATAAATCATAGAAAAAAATCACTTCATTTATAAAAACAATACAACTTATCCTATCCTATTAAGAATAAATTTTAAATTTAATTATGATATATATAATGAGATATTTATATATATAATTAAATTATATATCATTCATAAAATGAATATGTATTAAGTAATATTCACAAACAAAAAGTTAAATTTATTTCGCTTTTTTGATAAGAGTTAAACTTAATTTTTAGACAAACTTAGTTTAAACCGTATGAAATTTTACAACGAATAATCTGGAATACCCGTGCATGGCACGGGTCAATTTAATTAGTGGAGGTAAAACTAATCACAAAAGTTTATTTTTAATTTTAGACAAATTAGTTGGCTATGAGATATTGAAAACGGAGTCATCATTTTTCAGCCCTAAAGCATGCATTGGATTCTCAGACTCGTTCGGCATAACTTTTTCACCTATTAATAGATCTTAACTAGCGTGTGTTCCCGTACCATGTACGGTGAAGCGGAATCATGGCGGGTGAGCTCGTTGGCGTAAACCCGTCCATGCTTTCGCGACCAAGGAGAGTTTTGTAGCTCAACCTTGGAAGTTGAACACGCGACCTAGGAGGGTTTTTTAGCCCAGCCTGGTGAAGCGGAATCATGGCGGGTGAGCTCGTTGGCGTAAACCCGTCCATGCTTTCGCGACCAAGGAGAGTTTTTTAGCTCAACCTTGGAAGCTGAACACGCGACCTAGGAGGGTTTTTTAGCCCAGCCCAGCGAAGCGGGATCATGGCAGGTGAGCTCGTTGGCGTAAACCCGTCCACGCTTTCGCGACCAAAGAGGGTTTTTTAGCCCAGCTTTGGAAGTTGTATCGCGACCTAGGAGGGTTTTTTAGCCCAGCCTGGTGAAGCGGAATCATGGCGGGTGAGCTCGTTGGCGTAAACTCGTCCATGCTTTCGCGACCAAGGAGAGTTTTTTAACTCAACCTTGGAAGTTGAACACGCGACCTAGGAGGGTTTTTTAGCCCAGCCCAGTGAAGCGAGATCATGGCGGGTGAGCTCGTTGGCGTAAACCCGTCCATGCTTTCGCGACCAAGGAGAGTTTTTTAGCTCAACCTTGGAAGCTGCATCGCGACCTAGGAGGTTTTTCTTTTAGCCCAACCTAGTGAAGCGGGAATGACGATTTTTGATTTTTCAGTTCATGGCGCTACCTTTTTGGGTACGCGAGCTTGAGCAGACCAGGAGGTGGTATTCATTCTTTGATAACCCAGCCTCGCATGCTAACTAATTGCTGGTTCCACTACATGTACTTATCATTTCATGGTGATTGCTTTCATGAGTTTCTTCTGATAAAAATATCATGATAGGAAAGAAAGATTTTTGTAACGTTTATGAGCCATACCTGGGTTTTTTGGGAGGATTAGGCGTAGAAGCGACGAAGTCGCATCACATTTCAAGAGTTGGCAACGTGATTCCCATAGTGATCTTTGAGGCGATATGCTCCAGGTGCGACCTCGCGATCTATGATGTAAGGTCCTTCCCAGTTGGGGTCGAGTTTTCCCCCTTCTGTCTTGCGGAGCACAAGATCTCCCTTTACAAATCCCCTCACCTTGACGTGTTTGTTATAGTACTTCGCGACACTGGCTTTATGATTTGCCGCTCTGATTGTGGCTAGGTCGCGAGTCTCTTCTCTCATTTGCAATTCTAATTGCATTCTTTCGTCGTAGTCAGCCGGATCGTAGTGAATGACGCGATCAGAGGGGATAATGAACTCGACTGGCACCGTGGCCTCCACGCCATAGGCGAGAGCAAAAGGTGTTTCTCCGGTGACTTTTTTTACTGTGGTTCTGTTAGCCCAAAGCACCAGGGGTAGCACTTAGGCCCATTTGCCTTTAGAACCCTCTAGTCGTCTTTTCATATCCATGACAATGCTCTTGTTCACTGCCTCCACCTGGCCATTACAATGCGAATGAGCTACTGACGCGATCTTTAATGCAATTTCCATGTCATTGCACCACGTGAGCAACCAGGGCGAGTTAAACTGCGGACCCCTGTCTGTTATTATCTCGTGAGGGAGCCCGTACCTGCAAATTATATTTTTCCACAAGAATTTTTTAACAGCTGGAACAATGGTGCTCACGAGTGCTTCTGCTTCAATCCACTTGGTGAAATAATCGACTGCCACAATTATGTACTCGAGCTGCCCAGGTGCCTTTGGTTTGAAAGGCCCTAGTAGGTCTAGTCCCCACATCGCGAAGGGACAAGGGCTTGACATTATCTGAAGCTCCACCCCGGGTTGATGGGAAGCCGGAGCGAAGTACTGACATGGTTTACAGCCCTGAGACTCGCGTTGTGCATCCTGCTTCATGGTGGGCCAGAAATTACCTTGCCTGAGTGCTTTATAGACCATAGGTCTCCAACCCGCGTGGGTTCCGCACAACCCCGCGTGCAACTCCTTTATCAACACCCGACTGTCTATCTCTGATAAGCATCTGAGCTCGCGTGGACCATATCCCCTTTTGTACAGTCTCCCGCGATTCATGTAAAAACGTGCGGCCTGGGATACTAGCCTCCTCATTTCTTTGGGATCTGATGGTCCCACTTCGTTTACTAAGTACTCAATGATCGGAGTGCGCCAGTCGTTTACCGGCTCATCTATCTCCATTAGCTCAACCTGATTGCTAACGGCGCTTTCTGATCTTACTAGCCAAAAATACCGACTCTTCCTATCTTTGAGTATGATGGATGAATTTCCACCTAAATGCTCCATGTCAGCATATTGAGCTTGTGAGCCAAGCTTCGCGATCTCGTCTGCTCTCACATTTTCATTCCTCGGGATTGCTTTTATCTCGAAGTGCCTGAACAGGGAAATCAATGTAGTTGCTCTCGCGTGATATCTGGGGAGATTGCCCGTCCGGGCCTCATAAGTCCCTTGAATCTGATTCACGACAATTTGTGAGTCACAACAACGACGTTGATATTCGCGTTGATTGCGATCTCCAACCCTGCGATCAACACTTCATACTCTGCCTCGTTGTTGGTGACCTTGAATTTCAACGCGATGGCGTGATCGACCTTGTCCCCTATTGGGGAGGTTAACACAACTCCCACACCGCAACCGTCTGTATTCGCTGCTCCATCGATATCCATGACCCACGCGGGGTCCTCTGGAGCTATGTCATTTCTTTCTAGTTCTCGGAAGCTGGTCTCTACAATGAAATCAGCCAGAGCCTGTGCTTTGATGGTTGGACGAGGTCTGTACACCACGTCAAACTCTGTCATTTCAATTACCCACCTTGCGAGCCTTCCTGAAGTCGTTGGCTTATTCATGAAGGACGGAAGGGGTAGATCTGTCAATACCTCGACAGGATGAGCGTGAAAATATGGCCTGAGCTTGCGAGCAGTAGTTACCAACGCGAGGACAACCTTCTCAATAGGTGAGTACCTGGTTTCTGCTGACAAGAGTGCCTTACTGACAAAGTAGACAGGAATCTGTTGCTCTCTGACCAAAACTGCACTAACAGCTCGCGTGCCTGCTGCAAGATACAACTGTAGATTCTCTCCGGGAATCGGTGACACAAGAGTGGGGAGCTTAGCTAGGTGTTCCTTGGGGCTCACGAATGCTTTCTCACACTCTTAAGTCCACTCAAAGTTCTTGGGTTTCCTTAATATATCGAAGAAAGGGAGGTTTCGCTCCGCGAGCTTTGCGCAGAATCTCCTGAGATAATTGACCCTCCCTACAAATCTTTGAACATCATGTGTAGACCTTGGTGGTTTCAAGTCTATCACTGCCTGGACCTTGTCAAGATTTACCTCGACCCTGCGAGCACTGATCTGAAAGCCTAGGAACTTACCCTCTCTGACCCCGAATACACATTTCTCGGGATTGAGGCTCATGCCGCGCGTATTTTCTTAATGTCTCAAACACTTCAGCCAGGTTGCGAGCGTGATCTGTTTGCTTCTTGCTCTTAACAACAATGTCGTCGACATAAGCTTCCACAGTGTCACCCCTCTGGTCACTGAAGATCATGTCGACCAACCTTTGGAACGTGGCTCCCGCGTTCTTTAAGCCGAATGGCATGACCTTGTAACAGAAAGTCCCCTTGTCTGTGATGAAAGCCATGTGTCCTGAGTCAGCCGGATTCATCATGACCTGATTATACCCAGAATACGCGTCTAAAAAGATTAAAGCCTCGTGACATGCGGTTGAGTCGACCAACTGATCGATAAAAGGGAGTGGATAGCTGTCCTTGGGGCACGCTTTGTTGAGGCCGGTGAAGTCCACGCTCATGCGCCACTTCCCTGTCCCCTTTGGGTTTTTCTCAACCATTACGACGTTCGAGAGGTAAGTTGGGTACTGCACTAGCTTCACAAACCCTGCCTTCAATAACTTCACGAGCTCAACCCCGGGATGAACAACTGATTAGCAAATAATGCTTTGGTACTGCCTTTCTCAGACGATACATAACAAATTCGACTTTCTTCTCGATTCTCTCTCGCGAACCCTACTCCCGACTGCGTCGGGAATTTAAGGCAGAATTGGCAGATCGACACAACTGCCTCGAACTTGCAAAGGGTCTCGCGTCCTAGGATCGCGTTATAGGAGGATGAAATCGGGATTACCACGAAATCTATTTTTTCTGACTTTCTCGGTCCGGCCTCTTCACCAAGGATGAGGTCCAAAGTCAAAACGCCTAGGGCCTTCACCCTGTCACCTGCGAAGCCCACCAGAGTAGTTTTAGTCGGTTTGAGAGTTGACGCATCAATACCCATTTTCTCAAACGCGTCCCAATACAGTATATCAGCTGAACTCCCAGTGTCGACAAGGATTCTTTTCACCAGCTTGGTCCCGATCTGAGCATGGATGACAAGCGGATCCGCGGCCTCGACAGCCCAGCTGTCTACTTCTTTGTCGTTGAAAACGAGCGTGTAGGGTTCTGACTTCGGCCTCGCGATGATATACACGGGGAGACCTTGAGGTTTAGGTGCATTGCTTATAAGTCTTTTTTCTCGTTTACTTGGGCGAATAGGTACATGTCTGTCCGCGATGGTGCCCACATGGCCGTCCAGGCGAGGAAAATTCTGATTTTTATTGCGATAAGGACCTTGGTTCTGGTAATTTCTCCCTGGGGTTTGTTGCCTCGCGTCGGCTTGATTCCTGCCTCTACCTCTTCCCCTAGCACCTCCTCTCGGGTTACCTTGGCCCATGTTGTCATTTCCTCTCTGAGCGGTTAACACCTCTTGCTCTCGTGGGTGGTGTGATCGCGACCTACACTCTTCTGTAGGGTGAGTATCCACCCGGTGGTAATCACACCACACGGCTGGTGCGTTGCATCCTCGACCACGACCACCTCCCCTATGACCCTCGCGGTCATTATCTTGTTCGGATACAAAGTTATGCGAGCGAAACTGATTATGATCATGGTTCTGACCTCTGAACTGATTCTGACCCTGATTCTGATCCTGAATCTGCAACCCTGGCGCTCGCGAGTCATTCTGATCCTTACCCTGACTGTTCTGATGTCGCTTATTACCCCATCTTTGATTATCTTTCTTCTTATTCTGAGTGGCTTTACTCTGGCTATTACCTTTTGTCGCAAGGCTAGTGTGAGCCTCGACGTGTATCTCTGTATATGCTCTTTCGAGCATACTCTGGTAATCCAACTCCTTCTTGCGATAAAGATACTTCTTGAAGGAACTCCCATCTGTAAGACCATCTAAGAGCGCGACTCTGGCGGTCTTATCGTGAAAATCCTCTGCTTCCAGAATCTTTTCAGAAAATCTGTTGACATAGCTCTCGAGTGACTTGTTAGGGCCCTGCTTGACACCCACTACTTCTTGCATAGTTATCTTTCTTGTCTTAGAAGAGCCAAAGTGTAAGAGAAAGCTCCTCTCCAAGTCTGCGAACGAAGCGATGCTCCCTGAGGGTTGATTAAGCATCCATGTCATAGCCGCATCCGCGTGAGTGCCCGGGAAACCTTTACACATTGTGGCCTCGTCCGGACACCTCGCGAGCATGGCTTATTTATAGCGTGCCAAGTGTTCGCTTGGGTCTCCTTTACCATTGTACTCTTTGATCACCGGGAACCTGAAGTCTGGTAGAGGGACTGACCTAACAATGTGATCAGCGAAAGCGGTTGGGCCAAAAAGAGTGGGAGGATTGATAGGGCGGTAAGCCTCGTAAGCTTGGTGTGGATAGGTTGCCTGAGGGTAGTAGGGCTCGCATTCATAATGATAGCGGGAAGGCTCGCGTTCTGTTCGAGTCCCATAGCCCCTTGCGTCGGGCCTTCCCCCGTTTGATTGGTGCTCTTGATAGCTCGCGGGGGCCTGATTCAGATCGAATCTACTAGGGTGGCTAGCTCTCTCATGCATTTCGACCCCAGGCCTGCGTGACACAGAGACTCTGTCGTCAGGCACATGCTCGGAACTCTCTTCTTCAACGACTTGCTCCTGATTACCTTGATTCTGTCCTACCTCGCCTGACATAGCTCTCGGCTATTCCTGACCCTGAGCTATTCCTGCGCTTTGCTCTCCCGACTGGAGGAATGTGCGATACTGAATCAGAGGCTCTCCTGTGAGGACAATTTCATCTTCATCTACGCGAGGAAGTGGTGCCCGCAAGTTGTTCACCTCTTGCTGCGTTCTCGTCTGAAAGGGGGTGTTATTGACGGCACCACTTCCCTCGCCACCGGTGTTCATTTTCAACTTCTTTTTACCGTCACGAATCTCACGAGACTTCGTTGGATGCCTTACTTGCGCGAGGAGGTCCCCACGGTCGGCGCCAGTGTTGGAGCCCAGAATTTGATACCTCTCGACACAACACCTCGCGAGGAACGGGGGAACAAATCTTCAAACAAATGCCGAGGACATCTTCCATACTTCTGGACAAACAACTTAGTGAATACGTCTCGCTCGATCAAACTCCACTTCTTACTATCTTCTCCATGAGCAAACTGCTTGTTCTTGAGCTTCGTAACACCTGCACAACCAAACCAGGAGGGGGAGGCTCTGGATTTGGCTCTCCGACGCCCAAGTGAGTAAATGTGTGAAAGAGCAACAAAGGACAAAGCAAAATGATACAAGCAAGGAGTAAATAGAGTATGAAAGGAGGATGAATGATAATGCTTAAAACTCCATAAACAAGCTTCTCAAGCTCAACTTACACAATACCCAAAACACTTCAGAAATCACTCATTCTCATCACAAAAGCTTGATTACGGCACCGAGAGTCGAAATCCAAGTGCCGATCGTCCAAACGCCTCAGAAATAAGGTCGTTTGGGTGAAATGAAGCAATGGAGAACTTCTGTGTTTTTGTACTCTCGGGAGGAAGAAGGAGAAGAAGATTTTCTGGTGATGATGCTTTGTCCCTTTTCTCTCCTTTCAGTTAGGATTTTATACCTTCATATGGGCCTCACGCGAGTTATTTCCGATTTTACCCTTCTATAATATGATCTTATCGGACTTTCCACTTTGGGCCTCACACGTTCATGGGCCGCTTCCGTCCGTATGGGCCGGTCTTGAGTTTATCATGGGTCGCGTGCTTCAATTGGGCTTGATTCTCTTGGGCCTCGCGAGGGCCCCGAGAACCGGCTCCAACAAATTTGGCGATGAAAGTTGTTTTTTCTTGGTTGATTCTCCAAACTTCAACTCATGTACTGCGAGGTGGGCGTTTTTGAAAAGGATTTTTGGTGTGGTTGACGGTGGTTTATCGTGGTTGACAAATATAGGAGATTCAACCACCTTCCAACGTGATTTTGTAACTTGTGGGTCTAGAAATTCGTCAACTTGATTGCACAAAGTTTCCAAATACCCATCTCGAGATGGGTATTTGGCTTCATTATTTTTCAGATCTATCGAACTCCCGTAATTCTATTCTGGAGAATATAATTTCATATTTGCTTCGCATAAATTACATCAATTTTTCATGAGGCCAATTTCTTAAGATAATCAGGTCATCTACAATGGAGATACTCTATTTGTGTTTCTAATTGTATTTTTATTATTTTTTCTTTCTTCCATATCATTAAAAGAAACTCTATCTCATTTTTTCGAATATATTATCTAAAGTTTCTTTACTTATCATGCTTATATCATCAATTTATTTTAATTGATTGGCAAACTTTTTTCAAGTCTTATTTAAAAAAAATTAATTGTTTTTAAATATAAAAGACTGATTTTTTTTAAGAGAAATGAGTTTCTTGCATTAGAAATGGCTCAAGAATCAAACAAAGTTTTTTCTATCACTTTATAACACATCAATTACTTTATTTTTTAAAATGTTTAAGAAACTCTTAATCTCTCCATTGTGGATGTCCTGGATGAGCGAAATTCTGCAAAGTCAGCAACATTTAGTTCAGCGGCATAGGTCAAATGAACCTTGAATTATAGAATTAAGCAATGCTACAACTAAACTGAAATTTTTTCAAGCCTCTAGATTGATTAGATGATGGTTTGTCATGACATTACACAAATCAATTTCACGTGCAGAAAAATGAAATTATCTCAGTATCCAACTAAAATCATTCAACGAATTGGATTCATTCCCACTTATTCCATAAATCATGCCAGTATGCATTTTAAAGCAAGTAAGTAACCATACCTATGAACATTCATCATCAACATGAGGCCTTTTCATATTCTTAAGAATTATATGCATATCCTCCCAAGAATTTCATATCAAATTAAGCATATATAAGATCTTAATCTACCTTCAAAGCCAAAACTCATATCAAAATGCTAACTTTCTTAGTTTTCTCTCATCTTCAACCTTCAAACAAAAGATTTTCAGTAATTTCCCCCATGCCTTCAAAGACTATATATGTAAACCAATCACTCAAACATGGATTAAACTCAAACACGATATGAGAGTCGATCGACCTTAACAAGTAATGAAGAGAAGTAGATGTGTGTAATTAGAAATTTCAGAAAATTAATTGAATTCATAATTCAATCTTAGACAATTGAATTAGCAAAGATTAAAATCTAAATGGAAATACGCCAACAAAGCCTCACTCCCGTATTTTATTTGCTTGTACTACATACGGGCCTTCGCGCTCCGCGCGGGGAAATTATTGATTTTCGTATATGGTTTAATATAGTTTCACATTATTTGATAATATTTTTGTTATTGTTATTAAATTTGTTAATATTTATAACTATAAGTATTTTCGATTGCTTCATTAATATATTTGAAGTTGTTTTGAAACATAACATTGGTTCATAAATAATTTTCGGTTCTATAATGTATCTATCTACTATGATGGGCAGTAAGCCTGTAACATAACTCATTGTGCTTAAAATTACTATAATATTTCATATGATGTTAATCAGTACTATCATTTAACTGGGAAATAACAACTGCAAGATATCCAGTAATAAGTAAAGGCTAACTTTGATCATATTAACAATGATGCATATTATCTTAGCATGATCAGTAAACAGAAAAAGTTTTTCTATTGTTCTTGACGGAAAAAGATGAAGATAACAAACAGCCCACATTAGGCTATTGTTTCAATCTGATGGTGCTAGTCGTTTAAAGTTCTCAATTTCTTTATAATATCTTTTGAGGAGTATATATGGTAGATCTCCATGAAACATAACAATTGATGCGCTTGCAAAATAAATGATTGTATTAGTAATATGTACTCAAAATTTGAGAACATTTTAGACACAAAAAAGACAGGTAAATTTTAGAAGCACCACCTCCACAAACATCAATTGCAAGGCTTCTTCCATCGTATTTACCAAGCTTAATTTTTATACAGAAAGCAACCCCAGAAACACATATGAGCAATGCACGATCCGGAGTTTCCCTGAGTTCTTATTCTTCCCATTTTGTGTTGTAAAACAAAATATCCAAAAACATGAAATGAATAAATTGGTGGTCACTTACAGTTTTTGCGTCAGTACTGTAAGGCCCCAAGCCTTAAAAGCGCTATCCCCATGTCAACATGGGAGCTTCTCAGGAGGTCACCCATCAAAGGACTACTCCCACCCTAGCACGCTTAACTTCCTAGTTCTTTGTCCTCACTCGAACCAGGAAAAGGAAGAGATCTTGTTGACATGGGTAGCAATCTAATCCTTATAATGTATTACAAACACGGGGTGTTACAAGTACCATTTCCCATATTGGATTCCTCATACTGCATCATGTGTGGCTATGCATGCGTAATCTAGAAATTGGGAAACAAGAGGAAAGTGAAGCATTTTGTAGGACCACAATTTTTTTTGTTAATTCAAAATAAGTTGTTCAGGCGACGATTTCAAATGCCTAAAACCGAGGGAACGACATAAATTCAAAACGCAAAATCGATTGAAATTTGATTTAAACAAGAAATCTCACCAGCAACTTGCGAACGAAGGCCGAATCTCTCAGCTGAACAGCAAGGAACAGAGTTGTAACATCAGCCTTGAAGCTCTCATACTCGAAGAAAACTTCAATGGGCGAGCCTTCACGCGAAATTAACTCCAATTTTTGGAGCTTCAAAGGCACAACTCCGACGAAATAGACGTCAATTACATATTAGTATATAATTTGGAGATCAAGAAACACCTGAAATCTAGATTCATGGTCTAGTTCGAAGCTTCTCAGCTGCTGGGTTTTTTTCTGATGTGTCTTTGACTGACTTCATGAACCATTATGAGGCTAAACTGCATTTTTAGATTATTTTGTTCGTGGTTTGCTACTAATGGTATGCAGAATTTTCTTTGAGAGATCAGTGGACAAATCAAAGTTCCTTTCAACTATCTTATACCTGATATATTTTATTATCTTTTTTCAATTATAAAAAGAAATATTTGTTTTTGAATATTGGACTTTTTTCTCGTTAGGCCAAGCAAAAACTCAACTCAAGATGAATATATTGATGAACAACTTTGTGAATATATTGATAAATATCTTTGTGAATATATAATAAACAAATATCTGTAATAACATATTTTTCCCATTTTATGATGAATATTTTGTTTATAAAATTAATACATTTATAAAATACTAAGCACAAAAATATTTTTCCAATTATATAATCCTTATAAAAAAAATTTGTTTTTAAATTAATAAAAGATAAAATCTTTATTAGGAAATAGATTGATGTAGTTTCTTAAAAGATAATCTGACTTTTTTTTCTGGTGAGCCAAGGAAAAGCCCAACCCAAGATGAATATATTCATGAATATCTTGTGTAAATATTTTTCAGCCACCCCCAAAAATTAAATATACTAGCACCTTCTGCCCGTGCTATGCACGGGCCAAATGAATTAAAATAAATACAAATTTATAATACTCTTATAAATTAATAGGTGTAATAAAGTCTCGTAGGTTTAATTTATATTTTTACTTTGAATCCTCGAATTATAATTTTTTAATCTATTATTGTGTTCAACGATTTTGTTATATCTTCAAAAGAGTTAACCATAATTTGACAAATTAAATAATAATGTACATAAGCATACTAAATGCATACACGTCATAGAAAAATAATAAAAGATTCAACTTAATTGTTTAGGAAAAATCACTCAAAATATTTTCAACTTTTACCCAAAGACATAAATGTAGACCAACCGACTTTTTTCATTGAAAATTTGGTTAATTCAATAACATCATGACACAATAAGATTTTTAGGTAGTTTCAAAACATTCCTCTTTGAATTTAGTAAACATTTAATTGAAAAGTAATTTTGACTGTTTTGGGTTTACAAATTCTAAGTTGAGATTCTTAAATTTTTATTGACTTAAAAGTTAAAAATAATTTTTTTTAGCGTCAAATCTTACTGATGAAGTTCTTTCTCATTTTAGATCTTTCTAAACCTTAGGAAGAAAAGATCAAATAGTTATATTAGAATATTGAGTGTATATCTTATTATACCCTAACTTCCTAAGTAATTACATTAATAAATTTCCCTTTATCAAAATAAAAGGTGAAAACATTTGACCGGAACAAAGAGGTTAAGATTTAAAAAGTGTTTGATAAATATATATTTTATTTATTGAGAAAAATGTTACTTATGAATTTTGTAAATCATTTTTTTACCTTAACCCATAATTTTATTAATTTGATATGATTTATTTTGGTTTATTCTGTTTATAATAGATTTGATTTAAAAAAAATTATATTTATACATATATTTGATATTATTTTCAATTATATGATCCTTAAAAAATAAAATTTATTTATTAAAATAAATTTGTTAAAAACAATTTATTTCAATTATATAAGCCTTAAAACAATTATTTCTATTAAATATTATTTATCATGTTTTCAAACTATCATTTTTCTTTATTAAATTATCATTATTGGCTTGATGACTCTTTTGTTTACTATGAGTTTGATCCATAGAAAATTTTATTTATAATTATCTGAGGTATTATTTTTTATTAATTTATATGATACTTAAAAAGATAAGATTTTGTTTATATATTACTATAAATTTGTCTATGTGGACTTAAAGAAGGAATGGTACACTTTTTTCCAATTACATGATCCTCAAAATATATTATTTTATGTAATTTGTTAAAAATTATTGCATATAAAATATTAAGCTTTGAAATTACTACGTTCAATTAGACATAAAATTGTTTTCGGATTTTTTCCTTCCTTTTTAAGACATCTTATTATGAATATGTTTCTACCCAATCTTTGCTCTTTGAAATAAAGATATATTACTACGTTAAATCTTAAAGAAATCTTAAATCTATACTAAATCATAGGGAATGGTATTATATGTATTTTGATTGTGTTTTGTTTGCCTATTTTATTCTTACAATAGTTTAGATTTTTTCTTTAAAAATATTAGAATACGTTGATTTATTTTTTCTAATAAATCTTAATAAAATATATTTACCTATTAGATCGGATATAGTATGGATAGATATGGAGTGTTTACAAAGTTTTCATGAAACTCTTTCTAACCTCTAAGGCATCTTTTAATTTTTAGTTGATTAATTTGCTACTTTTGAACCAAAATCTTTTATTCTTAATCCTTTTATGCGGTATAGTAATATGAATCTCTTATTTATAATAAAAGTTTTCTATGTAAATTTTGTAAATGAATATGTTTGATATGTATGGCATTTGATTTTCTTCTAATTTCATTATTACAATAGTAACCAAATAAAAATAGTCAATGGGATTTGGAATATAAATAATCAAAAGAGAATATGTAATCCTATATTATCCAATGATTAAGCGGTTGGGTATAAGTTATGATGTGTAATATGAATAAAAAGCTATTTTATATGATAGATAAGGAATACAATTGTATAGTATATGATTTTTATATGATATATATATAGTCTATATAGATTATTTTACTCTCGCTTCTCCTCTCTCGCTCACTCTCCGATGACACGTTTTCCTGGCGACAGCCCGTCCCTTAGCGCTGTAGGCGGCACCTCGGCCCGACTCCTCCTCGGCTTCACCTCTCCTTGACCTAGACGGCTAGACCTCACCATCCCTCAGCTACACCCACTTTGCCGCCGGCCGAACCTTCCCTTGACCTAGCCTTCTCTTTCTTCGGCATTCTTCTAGGTCGTGCAGCCTGCGGTATTTCGGTCCTTATTAATCACACCATTTGGCTTTAATTACTGCATTTTCTTCTCTTAATTAACTAGATACGGGAGCTCGTGCTTCGCACGGGCCAAATATCGATATTAATAATAATATTGTTTTCCCTTATGTGATTGAAATTTCGGATTTATAGCGCTAGAAGTAAAATTTATGGGTTTGGAGGAGATCTGATTTCATATCTGGATCTAATTTCATACAATGTCTAATTACTAATAAGTCCATTTATAAAGCCAATATCAACATAATAGTCAATTTGAATTTATCATTGTAAAAAATCATACAGAGTTCATTATATTTTCACTTTACAACATAAAACATCATAGGGGAAGAAGTGAAATATATTATTTTCATTTTAATTAATGAAAACAATTAATGAAATATATTAGTTTCATTTTAATTAGTGAAAAAAATTAGTGAAATATATTAGTTTCATTTTAATTAGTGAAAACAATTAGTGAAATATATTAGTTTCATTTTAATTAGTGAAAACAATTGGTGAAATATATTAGTTTCATTTTAATTAGTGAAAACAATTGGTGAAATATATTACTTTCATTTTAATTACTGAAAACAATTATTATTGTTTGCTTAATTTCTTCATCGAGTATCATAGTATTAGTAGGCAACTTATTCAAAATTTCATCAAGGTTGGAACTTGCGCCTGTGAATTGAATATAGAGATGATTATTCTTTTTCTCTATACTTCGTCTGAGCTTGTGGATTTGCTTAACGTTATCCTCCCCTTTAGAGTTGCATGATAAAGTGATTGTTATAATACAACTAATGAGTGACATTCTAGCGTATATCAATTCGCACAAAGATTTGAAATATTTGTCTTGTTGCGAAAAACTATTCCATTTGTTTTTAACATCCTATTATCTTTGACATAGTAGTCAGAGAAAAGTTCAGGTGCAAATAACTCCTAACGTATAAAAAACGAACACATCGCATTTACAAATTACAATTCTGGACATTGCCATGAATGAAGTTGTACATATCGTGTGCTCTGTATGTAAGAATTGCACTAATAATGACATCATACAACCTTTTTAACACAAAAAGGAAGAAATGTGCTCGTCTTGAACTCTATATAAATCAATGTAATTTTGAATGAGTTACAAGTTCAGACTCGTATATTGTAGCTGGTTTTCACATAGCAAGATTCCACATTTCACATTATCTTCATTGATTTGTACGTACCCATATTCTTCGACTGTCTCCATACTGATGTTCAAGTGTCAAACAAATTACTCTATCCCAAAAGAGGTGAGCTGCAAGCTAACAGTTTTGTCGTGTCCTTTTTCCTTGAAACGAACCCGAGCATGGAGAAGAACCGAAGGGAGAGGCAGATGCAGTTTGAGGCAATAACATTGAAGATGAGCTATGATTCTTGGAAGTTCATGCATGTTTGAAAAGTTTCATGGAGAGCCAGTGGAAGTATATGAAGACCAAAAGGACTGGTAGAGAAATGGAACCAGGAAGCAATAATATCTTCAATGAAGCCGGAGAAAAACAAAGTTAAGAGTTATACACATACATCATACATACTAATAATAAAAACATTCCCAGTTAATCATCAAGGAAAGTTTGTAGTCAGCTAGAAGTGTCAAGTAATCAATCTGCTATTTTTCATCTTATCAATATACTATGAGTCCAAGGTAGCATGCAGTGATAACCAAGTGGAGCTTAAGACAATACTAAAAGTAAATTCAACATACTGATGTGTCCAAAATCAGTTCGGAAAAAATAAATAAAAAATTTAGCAGTTGATTTTCATCATATCACAACCACTAAGGACTTGACTATCTTCACCTTCTCATTCACAACTCACAACTGATTTATTATTGCATTTGCGAGAGAATTTTGATAATAAAAAAAATACATGTAGCAGCTAAAACAATACAGCAGCATAGACGAACCCAACATTTGGCTATTTTAGTGTTACAAATTGTCTCTTAATGCAAGCTAATTGAATATAGATAAGAGTTTTAAATTATTAATTCTAAATTGCAAATCAGCATTTGACTATGAATCTTCTTATGCAGGAGAAAAAACAGAGATTAATTTATTTTTTTACTTGTCCTCGCAAATGGAAGAGAGAACGGGATTACCAGATGGAGGGAGAAGCTTTGAAATAACAGCAGCATAGACTAACCCAGCAAAGAAAATCACCCCTAAAACAGTAATTGTCTGACCCCATAGCTCGGTATTGTTTGAGCTCCGTTAATGGGAGATTGGCTTAAATGATCTGCTCATGATCATCTCACAAAACAAAAAAGCAACGGGCCTCACGAGTGCGATCAAGCACGATAAACCTACCCATATAGGAAGTCCCATCGACAGTGCATCTCCAAGGGCCTCAGTCCACCTCTTGAGACTCCTCTTATCCTGCAAACTTACTGTCTGAGCTGAATGTTCAAAGAAATGGCACATTCAACTGAAATTCAATTCAATTCAATTTATTCAATAATCACACATGACGATCACCAAACATGAACTACGCAACCAATCTGAGCTAAATCAATAGATTTCAACCGAACATTAACAACATACTACCTTTTTCGATTAGTGAGAGCAATGAAGATTGCTTATCGTCGGAGAGTAAGTCTCTGTAAAGCCACAATCCATTGATTCCCCACATATGGACTGATCACAACTGATATATCTGTAATCACTCCAGTCACCAACTAATCTATCATATCCGGGAAGGGGACTAACCAAATACATAACAACATGATTATTACCATAAATCCATGCATGGGAATTTGTTGACAGTAGTAAGATTCAACAGATGGATACCCATGACGTGTTCAGATTGTTGTAATCCAATATAGTTGGTGTAGGCGTGGCCTTCCAAATGGTTTGGCTAAACCAGTTACCATGTTACTCAACCATCCATCCCATACTGTAGTCAAGATCACAAAATAATTCTTATAAGTTTGCCAATAAAACCATAGCAGCTAAAAACTCAAAAATTATTTTCATAGCCTCCATTTACATAATACATTCAACCAGTGTAAGATAATAATCCTTTGTACTACCATACATATATATCGAAGAAAATCAGGAGACTTGGATTTGGAAATGCCTCATAAAATGTCTCCATGTTGGGTTATTAGCATGCATATATCACTCTAATGCAAGCTGATTGATTTAATAACACACTGAGAAAGAAAAGGCAATTTTTTAATGTTTCAGATCGAAATGAGGACAAAAATAGAGCATCACCTCCAATATTGTTCAAATCTACACTTCCAAGGAGATGCTCCTTCCACCTTCTCAAGCTTTCATCATCCTACATTAATGAAGAAAACAACTCAGATGTCTTCTTCCGAATATATAAATTGACAGTGCAAAATTGCCTGGAGTGGAATATATCGAACCTAGAACAACGGTACGAAAGAATACCTTATCTTTCTCCAATTTCTCTTTTAGGGTATACTGAGGACCCAAATCAAACGTCTTACCTTTTTCAATTTTGTCTTCTTCTTCCTCTTTACTTTCACAAAGAGAGGCTTCACTCAGCTGTCTCCCAATCCTCTCCAAATCTCTCTCTCCTATGACATTGTCATTCTCCTGACTTGCAGCTCTGCTCTGCTCAGCAATCTCCCTCTTCTTGGGCTCATCAAACCCCAAACACGCAGCCTTCAAAGACATAAAAAGCACCCCTCAGATTACCAAACAGCCAATGTGTGTGGCAGGAAACTCAAAATCCTACCCTAGTAAACAGTGCAAGCCCCTAGTTGTTCCTGCTTTTCTATCCCAGGGCTGGAAAGGTGAAGATTGTCGTGCTATAATGGTGAACCAACCTATCTCCATTCTTAGTATAAGCTACCCACGACAAATGGCATAGTCCTCTGTCCCTCAACATCCGTGACAATCGTAGGATTTCCTCCTTCCATAGCGGCGACAACGGAGTTGGTCGTCCCGAGGTCGATTCCGACTACCTTCTCGCTTAACCCCCTCACCGGTCCAGAGTCATGACGACTCCGGCTTCCGACTCTCCCATTTCCGAGCTTTAAGAATTCAGATTTGGGAACGGAGAGATTGATGTTCTTGAAGAAGAGGGCGGAAGTGGGGGTGGATTTAGAGGAATTGAAGGGGGGAGGATGCGAAGACATTGATTTGAGTGGCGGAGGATGCCATTGGGTTAGGGTTTAGAGGTGAAAGGCCGCAACAACTGATGTCGGAAAAGATTTGATTGATTTGGGGAGATTGGAACGCAAGAGAAAGATGTGGAGAAAAGGGGTAAGTAGGAGGAGAGTATAGAGAAAGACAGTGCACGAATCAATAACGATTATGATGGAAGAAGCCTATCAATGCTATGACTAAGCAAGAGTATAACCTAATGAATTGCAGATCCTAATGAAGGAGAAGAAACAGTCGGTCACACAATAAATTTCAAAAGTAAACGCCCAAATTGAATGGGCAAATAATGAGAGGAGAAAAACGGCAACCGTCAATGGCGTTATTTTGTAGCATTAGATAGGGTTATGAAATTGAATGCAGTACCATTTTCATTTACTTTTGGCTATTGACAGCCAATCTTTATATAGATAAGATTATTTTAACATTCTACTGCTGAGTGGTTTCTTCTCTTTATTCATTATTTTAACATTCTACTACTGAGTGGATTTGTTTATGCTCTTTCTACCCTTTTAGCCTTTTTGCCATATATCTACTCACAAGCTACCTCTTTATCAAAATATTTCCTTGTGGTTTTTGCATTTTTCTCATCATCTTGGCATTTGGTTTAGACACTCATTTACTGTCTTGTGCTTTTGCCTAGCTTGGATCTTGTAGGCAGTTTGTGAGTTTGTCCATATCTCTTACTGGTTAGACTTTTGTCGTAGATAGTTTATATAGCTAAATTTTTGTTTTTGCTCTCTTTCTTTTCTTGCGGGCGCTTGTTATTATTGTCCTCGTTTGTTGTGTCTTTGTGAGTATTAATGTCAGGTTCATCTCTGCTTTCGGAGGTTCGAGGTCGGAGGAAGGTCTCTAAGTTGAGACTAGGTTCGTGGAATTTGGGGACGTTGACCGACAAATCCATCGAGCTCGTTAAAATCCTGCGTTTTCGTCATATAGACATAGCTTGTGTGCAGGAGTCTAAGTGGAAGGGAAGCGACTCTAGGGCCACTCGGATTATTGATGGATGGAAGATGTGGTTTTCAGGCTCTTGCGGTAGGAACAATTTGGCGAGTGAGCCGCGGGTGCGTCCTCGGGGCCGCGGGCGCGGTTCTCGTGCTGGTCCTTCTGTTGCGATCTATCGTGAGCCGCGGGTGCGGCATCTGAACCGAGGGTGCGGGTTTTGGTCGCTGCTTTTGTTGCTTCGGTTCTGTCAGAAGCCTTTTCCTTGCCTTTGCTCTTTTCGTAAGCTTCTGCTATCTGCGCTGGAGTCATAGGTTTAAGAGTAATAGGCTTACCATTAAAGATGAATGTATGACGGTTAGTATGACCATCATGAGTTACCCTTCGATCGTATTGCCATGGTCTTCCTAACAATATATGACAAGCTTGCATAGTGTTGAAGCTACAGCTGAAGTAAAGTTCCTTCTGGTTTTGATGGTAACAAACATTCCTACTAATGTATACTTGAGTGTTTCAGGATGTCTACTCTGAGCAGGAACGTTACTCAACAGAGGCGAGCTAAATAAGGAAAGAAATGGCTGAAGGAGCACAACGAAGATATCAATGTTTTATTTATGGAAAATACGGTTGAGCGGCAAAGATTTCATGAAGATCTTAAGGAAAGAGATATAATTAAAAGATGGAAATAATATCTTCTTATGCGAAAGATATATTTTCCATAATCTTGTTTATTCCCTAGTTTAAACCTAGTTTTATCTTTGCTATATAAACTAGTCTTAGGCTTAGGAATGGAGTGACGATTGAGAGAGTTTATACTTGTGCGAATCAAGTGTGATCGTCCAAAAGAAGAACAAGAAGAAAAGAGAGAAAGAGTGAGCAATACTTTGTCTTAGGCGTTGAGTTTGGGCTCGAGTGAAAGAAGAGATTCGTGATCGTAATCCTTGCTTTCTTTTGTAACAAACAAGAAATTAATAAGATAAGTATACTCATTCAAATCCTTCAAGTGAGAAGCTTGAAGGTAGTGGTTTTACTCAACTCTTAGTGGTTGAGGTTTCCACTCTAAATACTTGTGTTCTTCTATACTTCCTGCGTTAATATTCCGCTGCTACACCTCTGAAGGAACAATACACTTTGTTCCCTCGGAAGTAATTGAACTAACGATCCAACAATTGGTATCAGAGCCTGGTCTCTAGATTGTTACCCTTGCAGGAAGAATGTCAGGAACAGCCATCAACGACTCCTTTTGGAAGCCACCAATGCTCAAATCAGGAGAGTTCTCATACTGGGTGGAACAGATCGAATCACATATCTGTTCCCTGCATGGACAGATGTGGAAGATTGTGGAATTTGGAGATGTGAAGATTCTCGATCCCTCAGATGAGACTGGAGGAACACTCAAGAAAAGAGAAGATTATCAAGATGCTGATTACAAAGTCTTGGAGCTCAACATGAGAGCAAAGAAGGTCATACTCGCTGCCCTTGGTCCATCCGATCAAAGGAAGGTTCTAAAGTACAAGACTGCTCACGACATATTCAAATCCCTCAAAAGGATGTATGAGGGGAATGAAGACATTAAGAAAAATAGGATCTTGACTCTCATCAAGGAGTATGATAGTGCTGTTCAAGGAAAGAATGAGTCTTTGGATGACTACCATTCACGTTTCCAGGGATACGTAGGCCAACTCGAGTTCTTAGGGGAAACGATCCCTGAGTGGAAACTAACACATCAATTTCTTCAGGGATTGTCCTCTAAATGGGACGCGTTCTCTCTTGCACTCCAAGCTCAGAATGATATCAAAAACATCACCTTGGAGGAACTAGTTGCTCGTCTCCAGAGCAATGCGGGGATTCAACAGAGCAAGATGCTAAGAAGGGAAGGAGAGAAGGCAGAGAAGTCCCAGAACATTGCTCTAAAAATCGAAAAAGCCTTCGATCTTGCTCAGGAAGAGGACGAAATTATTGATAAGGATGAAGAAGTTGCTCTCTTCACAAGAGCCTTTCGAAGAGTTTGGAAGGATAGCAGAGAAAAACAACGTCTCCCTGATGGGAACAAAGACATGAGTACTATCATCTGCTATCACTGCCAGAAGAAGGGACACTTCGCAAGAAATTGCTTCAAAAAGAAGGGAGGAGATGCAAATGTCCCTCAAAGGGAAAAGAAGGAAGCAATGATTGCAACATGGGGGACATCTGACTCTGAAGACGAATTTCTCTACACCCCCAAGGAAACATGTCTAATGGCTACAGGAGGGACTTCAGACTCCAAAGAAGAATCTCCCTACACTTGTCTAATGGCTACAGGAGAAAAATCCGAAGATGAGGTAAACACTTCTGAATTTGACTCTTTCTTAGAAAACAAATCAAAAGCTCAGATTATTAGGTTCATTCATTCTCTAGGAAAGGAACAAAGTAATCTGAATTCTTTGATCGATGAGAAGGACGAAACCATTTCATGTCTGATTGAGGAAAACCAGCTTTGGGCTTCTAAGGTTGCTAGACTTGAAAAGGCTTCGTTCCCTTCGTCGGACTCGTGCAAGTCCTGTCCTAAGTATGTGTCTGATATAGCTTCCCTGGAAAGGAAAATTGTCATTCTTGAATCTGAAATTAAAACTTTGACTGAGGAAAATTCAAAATTTGCTAAGAAAGTTGATGAATTTCTAATAGAGGAAGAAAACAAAAGGAAAATTTGGTTAGATGATTATATCACCTCTAAAATTGATAAGGAGAAGGCTGATTTCTCTAAACGCTTTGTACCACGTGCTGGATTAGGCTATGATAGCGCCTCTTGTTCACAAACTGCCATCTCGTCTCCTGGTATACAAAATTCCCTCTGTCATAAAGGACCCTGTGGAGGATCAATCACACATTGTTCCCACAATGGTTCTGAAAACAAAGGGAAGAAAATTGCTCAGGAAGAGAAGGTGTGGTTTGATGGACAGAAGGCCTATAAGATATGGCAAAAACATGCCAACAACACTAAGGCAGTAGAGGTGGATTTTAGATCTAGAATTGAAAACAAAACCATCTGGCCTGGACAAAGTAGGTATGTCAATCTGAAACACCACAGGGTTTGCTGGTACTGTGGTGAGTCAGGACATCATCAACAAGAGTGTTTGAAAAAATCAAGAGATGAGGAGATAGCCTACAATTATTGCAATAATTCTTCTGTTAGGAACACTCCCAGAATCAAGGTTGTTTTAAAAGATAATGAGGATAGAAGATTGTTCTTCATCCCAGGTAAGCCTAGGCTTGCCTGGGTGCGCAAAAACTAATCCCTTACTTGCAGGATGGAAAGAAGAAGAGTTCCTGGTATATAGATAGCGCTTGCTCAATACACATGACTGGGAACAAAGCATGGTTTATATCTCTCCATCCTGAAAACAAAGGTTCTATAACCTTTGGGAACAACAGTAAAGGTGAAGTAATTGGCATGGGAAAGGTAAGGATCTCTGACAATCTTGTTGTGAATAACGTTACCTTAGTGGATAACCTAACCTTTGATCTATTGAGCGTACGTCAAATGTGCCAGGATGGTCAAAATAGGGTTATCTTTACTACTAATGAGTGTTTGGTTGAGAATGTTGAGACAGGGAAAGTTCTCCTCAGGGGAATCATAGAGAACAACCTATACAAAGTAGATCCATCTTTTATCCCTGAAGAGGAACTGTGCCTTTCTGCACAATCTGAGGAATCCAATCTATGGCATCAAAGGTTCTCTCATGCAAGCCTTAGACTTCTACATAAACTTCACAACAAAGACCTAGTTATTGGTTTACCAAAGATAGAAAGTCAATCTGAAGAGGTGTGCATTGCTTGCACAAGAGGAAAACAAGTAAGATCATCCTTTAAGTCCAAAAACCAGGTAAGTACCTCTGAACCCTTAGAGCTTATTCACATGGACTTGTGTGGGCCTATGCGCACACTTAGCCGTGGGGGAAACAAGTACGTGTTCGTCATTGTAGATGATTTCTCTAGGTTTACTTGGACTATTTTCATTGCTTCAAAGGAGGATGTGTTTGATGAGTTTGAATTTTGGTTACATGCTATTGAAAATCAATCTGGATTTCATCTAAGGGCTATACGCACTGACCATGGTACAGAGTTCGAGAACTCCCAGTTTCTTTCCTTGTGCAGGAACAAAGGCATAAATCATAATTTTTCTGCGCCAAGAACGCCTCAACAAAATGGAGTTGTTGAAAGAAAGAATAGAACTCTGGAGGATATGACAAGGACAATGCTAATTGCAAGTGGATTGCCAAGAAACTTCTGGGCTGAAGCACTCAACTCTGCTTGCTATGTACTGAACCGTGCCATGTTGAGACCTATGATTGAGAAGACACCATATGAGCTGTTCAGAGGAAGGAAGCCGAACATCTCTCATCTAAGGGTCTTTGGGTGCAAGTGCTTCGTCCACAATAATGGAAAGGACAATCTGGGCAAGTTCGATCCAAGAAGTGATGAAGGAACGTTTGTGGGTTATTCCACACATAGTAGGGCCTACAAAGTTTACAACAAGAGGACAAGGAAGGTGGAGGAAAGCATCCATGTGGTCTTTGATGAAAAGATCATGGCAGGTAACGTTGTCCATGATCCAAATGCTCCTCCATTGACTGAAGCAGACAGGGAACAGTTCATTCTCGCTGATGCTGAGGAATTCATCCCCACTACGGACATGAACGCAGCAGAAGAAGCAGTCCCTGATCAAGATGCAAGTGTACCTAATGAAGATTCTGAAACTCAGGGGGAACAATCCCCATCTCAGGAACAATCTGAAGAAGATACTCACCATGAAGAGGAAGGAACGCGACGCAGCACTCGTATCCATGGGCCCCCATCAAGACTCATGGACTACGTATGCAACTGTGCTTCGCTTCCCTCCTCCGATCTATCTCTTGAACCCAGCGACAAGGTTTGTTCCGTACTCACATTAGATCCTACATTTCATGCCTTCTGTGCTTTTGTCTCCACAGCTGAACCAAGAACAGTGAAAGACGCCCTAGAAGACCCAGAATGGGTCAATGCTATGCAAGAGGAACTTCATCAATTTGAGAGGAATAAAGTATGGAGACTAGTTCCCAGACCTAAGGATCGCTCCGTCATAGGTACCAAATGGGTATTCAGGAACAAGATGGATGAGAGAGGTCAAGTGATAAGGAACAAAGCAAGACTGGTTGTAAAAGGCTACAATCAACAAGAGGGAATTGACTATGATGAAACCTTTGCGCCAGTTGCAAGATTAGAAGCAATACGCCTCTTGATCGCCTACTCTGCCCACTATGGATTCAAGTTGCAACAAATGGACGTCAAGACAGCGTTCCTGAACGGGGTACTAAAGGAAGAAGTTTATGTGGAACAAACGCCTGGATTCGAAGATTCTTCCTATCCTGACCACGTTTACATACTTGATAAGGCACTCTATGGTCTGAAGCAAGCTCCTCGCGCCTGGTATGAAAGACTTTCTCAATTCCTCTTATCTCATGGTTACGTAAGAGGGGAAGTAGACAGAACCTTATTTCTATTAAGAGAGGGAAAGCATACCTTGGTAGTACAAGTATATGTGGATGACATAATCTTTGGCTCCACCAACGAGCACTTAGTTACCAAGTTCACAAAGCTGATGGAGAGTGAATTTGAGATGAGTATGGTGGGCGAGCTTAAGTTCTTTCTAGGCCTACATGTTGTTCAAACAGAGGAAGGAACAAAGGTGCATCAACAAAAGTACCTACGAGAGTGCATCAAGAAGTTTGGTATGATGGATGCAAAGAACTATTCAACCCCCATGTCCCCAAATGACTCAATAGGACTGGATGTCGACAAGAAAGAAGCTGATCAAAAGGTCTATCGTGGAATGATAGGCTCATTGCTTTATCTAACCGCCAGTAGGCCTGATATCATGCAGAGTGTATGTTTTTGTGCTAGATTTCAAGCTAGTCCTAGAGAAACTCATGTCATTGCTGTGAAAAGGATCTTGCGTTACCTTAAGGGGACTGATGATCTATGTCTGTGGTACCCAAGAGGGGGAAGTCTTGAATTACTAGGGTACACAGATGCTGACTTTGATGGACACAAGCCAGATAGGAAATCAACATCTGGGATGGCTCAATTCCTTGGCCCTTGTCTTGTGTCTTGGGGATCAAAGAAACAAACCACTGTCGCCCTTTCCACTGCCGAAGCTGAGTATGTCGCCGCCGCAGCTTGTTGTTCTCAACTCATATGGCTCAAACAACAGCTAAGTGACTTTGGCATCATTTCAGGTAACGTTCCTATACTTTGTGATAACACTAGTGCTATTGATATTTCTAAAAATCCTGTGCAGCACTCTAGGACTAAGCATATTGACATAAGACATCACTTCCTTCGTGATTGTGTGGAGAAAGGAATTGTCTCTATGGAACATGTCCGCTCTGAGGATCAAATCGCGGATATCTTCACAAAGCCACTAAACAAGGCTCCCTTTGAGAAATTACGTATGGGTCTAGGTATGATTTCTCTCAACTAATCTTGATCTTCCTTGAAACCCCCAATGATTGGTGAAATTAGTGAGCTTATTCATCTTGAGTATTAGTCCTTTGAGCATATCAATACCTGCTTTTCTATGAAATAAACTTGAGTCCTTTGAACTGCTTGCATGATCTATACGTGATTAGGAAAGATACCTTGCTTGAGATTGAAATTGATAAATGCATGATTCCTTAGGCAAAGGTCTTATTTTCTAACCCAAAAGATCCCTCTTGATGTACTGATCCCTCAATACAAGCCCAAAGGATAGAGGGAATCTACGGCCACCCTATGAACCTTCATGATCGATAGTCCTATGAGCCATGTTTTTCCATCCACAACTGGACTCCCTCATCATGATGTAAAATTTTTAAATTCATATTATGTGAAATATTCTCTATGTGATGTTCTTTTGTACCATTCCTGGTAAACATACCCCAAGCATCACAATACCTTCGATATCAGATTGAGAAAGGAAAGGATAAGGGTTGAGATTTGAAAAGCTGCTGAGGGGATTAATAGCTCTGAGGTGACAGATACATGCATTCGGCAGGAGTCTAAAGGACTAGAGTAGGTTCTGGAACCGAGAAAGTAATGATGGCTCTTGAGTATATTTGATTGGAGGAAAAAGCGGCACAATTATGGAAAACCGTTCAGATTTGGAAAAAGGATTTTTGAATTTGAAACGTATGATCTGGTGTTCAGATATGGAAAATTCGGCATCTACTTAAAGGCTTTTTCCCAAAATCTCCATCGCCACAACCCTCTCTTTACCCTCTCCTAAACACAAAGCTTTCTCAGTAATACTCCCTGCAACAATGGTGAACACTACTTCTGTTTCTCTTACAGGAAACGAAAGCCCAGAAACACTTAGAAGAATCCTTGCTTCCCTGGGCATCCCCACAGAATCTCCCAAGCCACAATCCCCAGCCAAAGAACCCTCGTCCTCTCCAAAAGAAACCCTCAAAGAACCTTCATTGTCTCCCAAAGAAACCCATCAAGAACCCTTGCCGGCAAAAGAAACAACACCGCCGGCCACACCCACCTTATCCCAGTCTAGTACCTCAACTGAAAAATTAGCCTCCCCTACCACTGAAAAAATCCCAAGCCCCATCTCTCAAGAAAAAACCCAACAAGAAACCACGCCTAGCCCTCCAAACTCCTCTCTCCCTCAAACTGATCTAATCCTCGCCGAAATCGAAGAGGAGAACTCCCCTTTATTTAAGGGAAAGTTCCCTGAGATTCTAGATCTCAGTGAGGAAGAAGACGAGCCTCAGGAACCAGTGCTCAAAAGAGCAAAAGTGGAGCCTTCCCCTTCTCGTCCACGTACAAGGAGCGCTGCAGCCAAGCCACCCAAAGGAAGGAAAGTTCCCAAACAAGTGGCTGCAGGAAAGGCCTTGGGGAAACGAACCATCATCAGAGACCTTCTGTTTGATGAGGAGTTTCTTGTCGCCAACAGGATGGACATCCTGGTGGACATCATCCGCCACCAAGGTTGGGAAAACCTATTCTGCACTGCTCCAAAGGTAAATGAGGGAATGATAAAGCAGTTCTACAGCTCCTTCACCATTACTGAGAGGCCTCACGCCATACAAGCCTCCTTCGTCCTTGGGAAGGACACCCACGTGGTCTCAAGCACCGAACTGGGAGTCATACTCGGGGTGCCTCACGAAGGATTTGAAGAATACGTCAAAGGGCAGTGGCCAAAAGACATAGGGCTGGCTGCTATCCAAAGGGTTTCTCAGGATTACTCAACTGAAGTTGTTGGGGAAATGACCACTTCGTCCATGGGGGTAGCAAACCGGATCTTGCACAGCTACCTTATCAGTAACATTACCCCCAGAGAGCAGAAGCGCACAACCATTCTCATTCAGGACTGCCTTCTCATGGACAAGCTCCTCCTCAGGCAAGCCATTAACCTACCAAAGATCATTATGCTACACATGGCCCATGCCCGGAGGAACGATAGGCATGGTCTTCCCTTCCCAGGAGTAGTAAAGAAGATCTTAGAGTACCTGAGGGTGTATGAAGCTGGTCCCTCTGAGGTTGTGTTTGCTAGGGAGTTGGCTGAAGCAAATCTAAGGAAGATGAAGTTTGAGAAGAATGAAGATGGTGATTGGGTCCGCTCTGATGAATTTTGTGAAACAGAGCATGTAACTGAGGACCCTCCACAGGAACAGAGTGAAGAACCAACTATGGTCTATCAACATCAGAGGATGGAAGAGTTGTGCTCACTGGTTGGAAACCTGGTGAATGAAGTTGCTGCCTTGAAGGCTGAGATACGTCGTTGGACGTCATCCAACTAGAGGTTCCCTTGGCAGTTTAACAGTCTCTTCTCCACACCTTTCCTCCTCTATCTGACCCCCACTCTCTGTTCCTAGCACATCTATCCTTCTTCTTTTGCGCTTATTGTACCCTTTGCTTAGGGTTTTATGTGTCTTCTTTTAAGTTTCTCTATGCTTGTGTTTTTCTTTTCCCAGTCCAGTATATGTATCAGCGTCTGTTCTTATGACGCTTGTTTTAATCTATGATTAGCTTGTTTTGATGAGTTCTGGAGTTCTTCTATTTCAAGTACATGTTTAGACTTACTTTTTGATGATGCCAAAAGGGGGAAGAAAGGAACGGTCAAGGTTTGAGGGGGAACATCTGTACTTAAACCTTATAAGTAACGTTCCCTTAGGAGAACTGTTTAGATGTGTTTTAGAAGTATTCAATGAGTATGTTTGTCACCATCAAAAAGGGGGAATTTGTTGAAGCTACAGCTGAAGTAAAGTTCCTTCTGGTTTTGATGGTAACAAACATTCCTACTAATGTATACTTGAGTGTTTCAGGATGTCTACTCTGAGCAGGAACGTTACTCAACAGAGGCGAGCTAAATAAGGAAAGAAATGGCTGAAGGAGCATAACGAAGATATCAATGTTTTATTTATGGAAAATACGGTTGAGCGGCAAAGATTTCATGAAGATCTTAAGGAAAGAGATATAATTAAAAGATGGAAATAATATCTTCTTATGCGAAAGATATATTTTCCATAATCTTGTTTATTCCCTAGTTTAAACCTAGTTTTATCTTTGCTATATAAACTAGTCTTAGGCTTAGGAATGGAGTGACGATTGAGAGAGTTTATACTTGTGCGAATCAAGTGTGATCGTCCAAAAGAAGAACAAGAAGAAAAGAGAGAAAGAGTGAGCAATACTTTGTCTTAGGCGTTGAGTTTGGGCTCGAGTGAAAGAAGAGATTCGTGATCGTAATCCTTGCTTTCTTTTGTAACAAACAAGAAATTAATAAGATAAGTATACTCATTCAAATCCTTCAAGTGAGAAGCTTGAAGGTAGTGGTTTTACTCAACTCTTAGTGGTTGAGGTTTCCACTCTAAATACTTGTGTTCTTCTATACTTCCTGCGTTAATATTCCGCTGCTACACCTCTGAAGGAACAATACACTTTGTTCCCTCGGAAGTAATTGAACTAACGATCCAACACATAGGAACTACATCACATAAAACCGTATCCGTATATTTTCCTAAGGTGAATGTTATCTCAGCTTGTTTTAGAACTTTTAATTCACCACATTCATTCATCCAATGCAATTTATAAGGTCTAGGATGGAAAATAGTAGTAAACTGCAATTTAGTGATCAATTCAGTGCTAACAATATTGCAACAACTTCCACCATCAATAATCATATTGCAGACCTTTCCTTGAACTAAACACCTAGTGTGAAATAAATTTTCTCTTTGATTATCTTCACAAGGGGCGGGTTGTACATGTAAATTTCTTTTACAAATCAAAGAATCACCATGTTCATAACCAATTTCATCACTAAGATCATCCTCATCATGCATATCACCTAGGTTCTCTTCTTTTTCACTTTCACTTTCAAGTTCTCCTAGTTGATTAACAATTAATACTCTAGAATTAGGACAATCTTTCATCATATGACCCTTTCCTCTACATTTAAAACATTCAATATCCCTAGCTCTAGAAGTAGGGTTAGAAGTACTCCCTCGGGGTGGATTAGAAGGGCCAAGTGTTGTCTTGGAGGGCACTTGAGTAGTGGGTGGCGGATTCCTTCGAGAACCACTGTCTTCCTTGTTAGGAACCTCTCGGGTTGAAGGATAGGAGTTCCTTCCTTGCTGATTTTTCCAGCCACCTGCGTTTTTGCTCCCTTGGCTCCTAATTTTGGTCTTTCTTTCCACCTTGATAGCCAAATGTAGCAACTCAGTCATTGAGTTGTAAGGGAACATCTCAATCTCACTAGACACATATGGGTGAAGGATACGAAGATATCTAGCCATGGTTGTCTCCTCATCCTCCACCAAATTAGCTCGAACCATCGCTATTTGCATAGCATTGTAAGTCTCTTCGACTCCCATTGATCCTTGCTTCAAATTCTCGAGCCGCTGAATAAGTTCCCTAGTGTAATGTGGGGGAATAAATCGAGCTCTCGTCATCCTCTTTATGAGTTCCCAAGTAGTGACAGGATAATCTCCATTGGCAACTCTTCCTCTGATCAAGCTATCCCACCAAACTAACGCGTAGCCACTAAACTCCAAAGATGCCAGCTGCACCTTTTTGGCTTCAGGAAAGTTGTGACAATTCCAGATTTGTTCAATCTTGGTCTCCCACTCCATATATATGTCTGGATCACACTTTCCCTCAAAATTCGGGATCTTAACCTTTATCTTTCCCACTCCATCTTGCTCAGGCTCTCTTCGCCTTCCTTGGTAACCTCCTTGGGGACGATGGGGTCGCCATCCCGCCTCATCTCCTTCTTCAGGCTCCTCTTCGTCATCATTATCACCTAGGTCCTGAAATGCATCCTCAAAACAGTTAGCAGCATTGTATCTATTAAAGTGAGGTATAGGAGAGTTACGAAAGCGTCCTCTCCGAGCTTGTAGGGGATCGTCCCGGGGTGTAGGCCTGCGTCTGGGTTCCCGACCCATGCGGGCAGCCTCATAGGCATCTTGCTGAGGAGGCAGGGGGCTCCGATTGTCGATTGGAGCATCATAGGAGGTCCCGATGTGCTCTAGAACCCTTGGGGACGGGGTGGATCGCTGCTGCCGCTCTATGGCGGTGGTAATGGCCGACGTCATCTCCCGAAACATGTTGGTCATAAATTTCGGGGTAATGGCGCGGGTCTCCGGGGCTTCTTGCCTCCCGTGGGGAGAAACTGACCTGCTCATCACTAAAGAAAAGACTAACACAGAACAATATTAAGGTAAGTGTAAATGAAAACAGCTCGCTAGTGTTTACTCTCGTATGTTTTCCTCTGCACTCTCTCTCAATTGTCGTTGCAACCAACTTTTCTTTGATGAATTGACTTGTATGGATCAATAACCCACTAAGTTGAAACTACCGAACTCCTAGCAATATATGAATGATGGTAGAGATGGAGATGGCTAGCGTAGTGCGGGGTTTCGACTGTAAGGTTCTGACTCAAACAAGAGACTGACTCAATGAAAGAAAGAAAATAAGACTCGAAGGCGTTTGCAAGAATGAGAATGCAAAACAGAGATATGAGTTAAGCTTCGAATTTCAAGAAGAACCAAAAGGAAGCGTACCTTAACTTGTTCCGACTGATGTCGATTGAAGGATCGAACACGGAGTCGGGAGGGTTAGGTAATTAATTGAGGCTCGTATCTGAAAGGAATGGAAAGGCAAACAGTGACAGTTCCGCGGGCGCGGTCTGAAGTCCGCGGGCGCGGTCTGAAGTCCGCGGGCGCGGATTTTCAAACTGTGGCTTTTGAGGCTAAGCCGCGGGCGCGGCCTGAATTCCGCGGGTGCGGCTTGAACCGCGGGTGCGGCTACGGGGCCGCGGGCGCGGTTTCTGGCGCGGCCTGTGGTTTCTCACTTCCGTTCGGGCTCGTTCAACCCGATTTCCTTTGAGTTCTTGAGATCCGATTTAAACAATATCAATCAAACTAGACTTGACTCAACAAAACGTAAAATAAAACTACTGACTTTGAGACTTTTCGATTCTTTTTTTTTCTTTTTTTTTTTTAAATTTTTTGAATTTTTTTTTTGTCTCAACTAAACAAAACGATATTACAGACTTGATCTGAGATACTATCTCAGAAAATTCGAATTTTAAAATAAAAGAAACTACTAACCACCTTGATTTCCTTGTAGAGACGATAAGATTTCATTTCTTGAAGATCTTGACTTGGGGTGCAAGGACTGAAATTTTCAGCAACTCTTCTAGGGTTTTGACGGCTGCGTTTTGGTAGGGATGGATAAATTTTGTGATGGATGAAGGGTTGAATGGATTTTGGGAACAAGGGTGCTCCAAACTCCAATCTTTCGATCTCCACCAACACTAATCGATCCAAGCTTCTTGCACACAACCTGTAATGACTCAACAAGAAATATCAAAGCAATGGAAGACTCAAAATCAATTTCTGAAAGAAACTGACAAACAAGAAAATAAAAGCTTACTCTTTTTGTGATTTTCTGGATAGGGGGTCTCTTGATGTTCTTGTGAAGACGAATGGTGTCAACACAGCTCTGATACCAATTTGATGCGGGGATAAGCCGCAGTTGCCGACCTAGACACCAAACTCGAATAGGAACTCAAACAGAGAAGAAAAGCGGAATTAGATATGAGATGAAAGAAAGGGAAGTTGAAGGATAGGCCAATTGGAACCAAATCAATCAACGATAAAACCCTTGAACTTTAGAACAAGAACCTTATCGAATGTTGAAGAAACCCCAACGGATGATTACAACCAAACACAATGACTTTGGTGGGTCAAGGCACCTGGAGGTTGCTCTATGGAGTCCCGATAGCACCAACCTTATGGAGGAGATTGACACACACAAGCACAACTAGGGCCAACTGAACGACAATGCACACGGGGCACTCTTCTCACAAAAGCTCTCTTTTGGAAGGAAAAACGATAAACGTTGTATTCAATATCAAAGTATGGGGGCCGGTAAAACAACAACTAAGGCAGCCTTATATAGGGTTCATAAGGATGCCAACTGAAGAAATAAACAATAAAAAGTAAATCCTAAAATAATAATCCGAAAAACAAATAAATATCCGAAAATAATGTTTCAGGAAGAGGCCTCGGCGAATGAGCCGCGGGCGCGGTTATTGAGCCGCAGGCGCGGTTATTGAGCCGCGGGCGCGGTCGGCGAATGAGCCGCGTGCGCGGTTATTGAGCCGCGGGTGCGGTTTCCAGCCGCGGGCGCGGTTCTTCTCTGCCGTCCTCTGCTCGTTCTCGAACCTCGATCATTAGAACAGTCTTCAATGGTGGTTCTTCATCTGTATTCAACTCCTTGGACCTGAAGAACGCTACTAACTTGTCCAGCTCTTGTTGGACTTCCTTAGCTCTCGAGCGCGTCAATGCACCTTCAAACTCGGGGACCGGAGGTGTCGGTTGCTGTCCAGATGATCCTTCATCACTACCCCTCTCCTCCCCTCATTTATATTCACGCGCCTGACATCTCCGTTTTAGATCTGGTCCCTTTCCTCTTCCTCCTCCTCAGTCCTCCCCCTAAATCTGATTTCGATAATCCATTCACCATCTCTTCAAATTCTTCCTCCTCCTTTCTAAGTCTGGTCCCGTTGATTTTCTGGTGCTAGAGGTGTTGGCTTGGATTTAGTTTCAGGTGAATCGAGGTTGACGAAAGCAACATTGTCCTCCGAAGCGTCACTCCGGCTTCCGCAAACCACTGGATTCGCTGGATCTCTTGCGAGAAGCTTCTCGTCTGCTTCAAATAGACTCCTCGAGAGTTTCCGCCTCAAGAAATCGTCGTCCTCGAGATTTGAAAATTCAGCGGCGACGACATCGAATCGTTGGTCCGGCATCAGTCCTGCGCGCAGAGGGCTTTGAAAGGACTCCGGTTCGTCAGCCAAATTATACGAGAGAGAGAGAGAGAGGTTGATATTGCCTTGACAGATTTCGGATTACTGATTCTATGAGAGACAAGTGGTTTCTCGACCGGATTTCTCTTCCAAGGAAGCGTCCAATTAGATCTGGAAATCTCATGTCTCCGTTTGCTCCTCCTCTGTTTTCTCTTCCAAAACATTCTCTAATACCAATGGATACTTGCCGTTTTCTTGCTCTGCACAGCAATAAGAAAGAAATGAAAACTTCAAGATGATAATAAAGATGTTCTCTATTTAGCCTTTAAAGATTGTCTTTAAAAGGATCGTCATATATTTGATAATTTTTTTGGCTTGTTGACTCTTTTTTTATCTGTTGACATTTTAGAATGTTGATATTAATTTCATGTATTGACTCTAGCTTGCATTATTAAGTTACTGTCAAACGTAGTGTATTATATGAGTTAATGTGTGTAAAATTTGACAGTGTTGACAAGGATTATGCAGGGACAATGCAGTTTGTTTTAGTGTGTAAAAAAATTAATGTGTTGACAAGTATTTTTTGACAATGTAATTTAGTGGTGTTGGCAAGCTTTGTAAAGTGTTGACAATGTTGACAATTTTGTAATATTACTCGTATTGTATGTTGTTGACCGTTTACTAGTCGTGTAAACAATTTATTTAGTTGGGTTGACAACTTATTTAGTCGTGTTGAAAACTTATTATCTTTGTTTACAGCTCTGCTAAAAAATTTGTTGACAGCTCTGTTAAAAAATTTGTTGACAGCTCTGTTAAAAATTTTGTTGACAAATTTTGTTGACAGCTCTGTTATAATTTCAACGTCAGCAAAGGGTTATTATTGATGTTGACAACTTATTATTCTTGTTGACAGCTCTGTTAAAAAAATTATTGACAACTCTGTTAAAAAATTTGTTGACAACTCTGTTAAAAATTTTGTTGACAAATTATGTTGACAGTTCTGTTATAATTGTCATGTCAGCAAAGGGGTATTTCCATATAACTTAAAAAAGTGATGCAAAAACTTAAAAAACATTAACTGGATATCTTTGTGAATATAATGAATGAATATTTTTCGGTGGGCCAAGCAAAAGCCCAACTCAAGATGAATATAATGAGGATATTTGTGCCCAATGCCCTATTGGTTACAATAGTTTCAATAACTGCATCCCTTAATTAAGTTATAAGTTTCTACCCCTCTCCTCCCCTCATTTATATTCACGCGCCTGACATCTCCGTTTTAGATCTGGTCCCTTTCCTCTTCCTCTTCCTCAGTCCTCCCCCTAAATCTGATTTCGGTAATCCATTCACCATCTCTTCAAATTCTTCCTCCTCCTTTCTAAGTCTGGTCCCGTTGATTTTCTAGTGCTAGCGGTGTTGGCTTGGATTTAGTTTCAGGTGAATCGAGGTTGACGAAAGCAACATTGTCCTCCGAAGCGTCACTCCGGCTTCCGCAAACCACTGGATTCGCTTGATCTCTTGCGAGAAGCTTCTCGTCTGCTTCAAATAGACTCCTCGAGAGTTTCCGCCTCAAGAAATCGTCGTCCTCGAGATTTGAAAATTCAGCGGCGACGACATCGAATCGTTGGTCCGGCATCGGTCCTGCGCGCAAAGAGCTTTGAAAGGACTCCGGTTCGTCAGCCAAATTATACGAGAGAGAGAGAGAGAGAGAGAGAGAGAGGTTGATATTGCCTTGACAGATTTCGGATTACTGATTCTATGAGAGACAAGCGGTTTCTCGACCGGATTTCTCTTCCAAGGAGGCGTCCAATTAGATCTGGAAATCTCAGGTCTCCGTTTGCTCCTCCTCTGTTTTCTCTTCCAAAACATTCTCTAATACCAATGGATACTTGCCGTTTTCTTGCTCTGCACAGCAATAAGAAAGAAATGAAAACTTCAAGATGATAATAAAGATGTTCTCTATTTAGCCTTTAAAGATTGTCTTTAAAAGGATCGTCATATATTTGATAATTTTTTTGGCTTGTTGACTCTTTTTTTATCTGTTGACATTTTAGAATGTTGATATTAATTTCATGTATTGACTCTAGCATGCATTATTGAGTTATTGTCAAACGTAGTGTATTATATGAGTTAATGTGTGTAAAATTTGACAGTGTTGACAAAGATTATGCAGGGACAATGCAGTTTGTTTTAGTGTGTAAAAAAATTAATGTGTTGACAAGTATTTTTTGACAATGTAATTTAGTGGTGTTGGCAAGCTTTGTAAAGTGTTGACAATGTTGACAATTTTGTAATATTACTCGTATTGTATATTGTTGACCGTTTACTAGTCGTGTAAACAATTTATTTAGTTGGGTTGACAACTTATTTAGTCGTTTTGACAACTTATTATCTTTGTTTACAGCTCTGCTAAAAAATTTGTTGACAGCTCTGTTAAAAAATTTGTTGACAGCTCTGTTAAAAAATTTGTTGACAAATTTTGTTGACAGCTCTGTTATAATTTCAACGTCAGCAAAGGGTTATTATTGATGTCGACAACTTATTATTCTTGTTGACAGCTCTGTTAAAAAAATTATTGACAACTCTGTTAAAAAATTTGTTGACAACTCTGTTAAAAATTTTGTTGACAAATTATGTTGACAGTTCTGTTATAATTGTCATGTCAGCAAAGGGGTATTTCCATATAACTTAAAAAAGTGATGCAAAAACTTAAAAAACATTAACTGGATATCTTTGTGAATATAATGAATGAATATTTTTCATCCACCCCCAAAATTATATATACTAGTCCTTTTATGCCCGTGCTACGCACGAGCCAAAGTCAAAACGAAAGAAAAATTATATATTATTAAATAATAACTTCATATTACTATAAAGTGGATTATTATTAATATAAAATAAAAGAAAGACAAAATTAATATAAGTTAATGGGGTTCTTAATATCTTTGATCTCAGTATATTAGTTAATGAAGTTCATAGGTTTAACAATTTTTCTTAATTAGTACGTACTGCATATTGAGTCACTCACTGATTTAAAAAATTACTAAGAAAGAGTATATATGTGGAAATTCTAGGTGGCATCAAATAATGAATACGTACAACAAAATAGTAAAGCTTTGGTTACACTAAATTCTATCATTTTTTCTCCTCCTGTACTTTCCTCTTTGCTTCACGATTTCCTCTTTACTGTAGCTTTTCTCAGACCGTGTTTTTGTCGTAGCCCGCCCGCGTTGATCTTTGTCTGACCCCCCGCCACTCTTCACTTCATTTCATTGTTGCTACTTTGAGGCCGTGTTTATGATCCTCCTTGCTTCACAAATGAGTTGTTGGCGGGGTTGAGTTGTCTAAAGAAGCGCGAAAGCTCCTTCTAGTACTCCCGTTGTTAATTCTCTATTGAATGAAGCAGACAACTTTCAGAATTAATTATTGCGTACTAAGAATACATTCAATCGGAGTTGCTAGAGAAAAAATTGTTAAAGGAGGCGGTCTCGATTATTCCAGTGCTTGCGAACGAACACCAGGTTACCCTCTTTGTCCTCCTTTGCGTTTCTACTGATCTGCAATGAGTTGGATATTCTGATGCATGTAAGATCCTAATGGAAGCTGTAAGTTTATTTGGTGTGTTTTTGCTTTGTCTCAGTTCATTCGTAGCTGCTAGATTTTCAGATTAGTTAATTTAGAAAAGGGTTTAAAAAATGAAATTGTTAACTAATATGTGAATAATCACTATATTTATTAAAACTTTACTTGAATGTTATGCCTGTAGGGAACAAAACATTACTTGAATGCTAAGCTTTCATCCGATATGCAGTATCTTGTGGTCTGTCTTGTAGGCCTTCTGTGATCTTCTTGCTGTTGTTGAATGCTATGCATGTAGGGAACAAAACTTATGATACAATGATCCAAAATCTACAGATTTGAAATGTTTTCTTAGCTAAAAATTCAATAGAAATAGGAGTATAGTGGTTTAGTGTTTGCTTCTTACTTGTATATGTGATGTGACGTTGTTGAAAGCCTCGTGGAACACTATATTTTGAGTGTAACTCTTAGGCTGTTTCCCCCTCTCCAACAACATTATCTTCAGGCCCTTTGGGTCTGTTACTCTTGAAATTGCTATATAGAGTTGTCAGTAGTAGAAAACCGGCTTGGGTAAATATAACCCTACATACTTTAGTGATTGTCCCTGATATTTGTTGATAGTCACTGTAAAACATGGTTTTATATGAAACTAACGACGTTTCATAACAAAAGGCAACTTGGATTGGGTTGAACTTAACGTTATTTAGGGAATTAGCACTTTGTTTCCAACACACGTTCCCGTTATTATTTCAGCTTCAGTGACCCATTCACCAAGGCGTATAATTATCAGTCGGGTTCCGTTGCACAATCCTTGAGAGGGATTCACATTCCCGAGAAGCATAACAGGTAGCCCTACCTTTCACTCTAGGATATGTGGGGCATTCATGTAATAGGTAAGAGCATTAGTTACTATCATTTAGTTATTGGTATTTTCAATTTTTAAAATAGAATAAGAAGCATCTATACGTGGTAAGTCGAGGGTGTTTAGGTATTTAAGGGGATACATGTGTTGTTGTGGGTGCCAAACATATACCGTCTTATTAGACAGGATGAAGTCTGTGCTAAGGAAAGTGCCCTCTAAGTTGGTTGCATGCCACTTTCGACACACCATTACCTTGATGGTGGATCTCCATTAGGAGACAATTTAGCGAATGGAACGCAAACCTCGTCTAATTCAAGAGTTGATTTCTATTGAAGCTTGTCTCGTAGCCTTAATTGAAGACACTGTTGAGTATAATAATTTGAATTCCTTTGAGTTGATTTCTACGGCTTTTGAGTTGATTCCTTTGAGTTGAGTTGAGTTGAATTGAATCCCAGTAGAATAATTTGAATTGATTCATTTTCTATTCGATGGTTTCAATATTATATAGTAGTACTAATATTAAAGATGGAAAAGTTGTTTAATCTCATCGTCATAATAACTTATCTTATTGTATATAATAATCTATCTTCTTTTTTTATCAAACTTATCTTATTTCTATAGATAATAGAGTAAAGTTATCTTTTTTTATTATCTAGTTATCTTATTTCTATGAGTCAATTACACCGTTAGTCCTTAACCTTTCTTATATTTCCTAAATCGGTCCCTAATCTTATATATTTTCTATTTTAGTCCTTAACGTTTACAGGTTTTGACGTCGTTGGTCCTTCCGTTATATTTATTGTTAACTTCTTGTTTGTGTTAGATTATGTGACATTATATGGTTAGATATATGTGAATGTATTTGATGACAAATTGGGCAATTACAGTCTTTAACAAGCTAGACATGATTTACTTTTAATTGAGATAAAATTTACAATAGAAACAAATTCTCTGTAAAATTGTTTATAAGCTAAATCGAAGAAGTTGTGTATAAGGGAGAAATACTAACGAATTTTGTCAAAAAAGATTAATAACAGTTCCTTTAGGTATATTTTTCCTTTTTTTTCTTATTTGTATACTCCAACTAACAAGTTTAGAAAATTATAAATACACTGCCCACTAATTAATGTCTTGATATTAACTTCTTTCATATTAAATTTCACTACACATCCTATTTTGGGTGATCTGATACAATTTTTTTGTCCCCAATCTTTCTAATATCATCTAGTTTTTTATTCCTCCATTTTGTAAACCTTAATTTTTCAAAAGAAGACATGATGCTCAATAATTTTAAGTTTGACGAGGCGAATTTGTCGTGTGCCAAGTCAAGTAATCCTAACATGCAAACTAAGTAATATAGTGCGCAAGTAAGGGTCGAATCCCAAGAGAATCAGTTTATCAAATTCTTAAGTTATCACAATGACTAACCAATAAACGTAACCAAAGGGGGGGGGGTTTTTGTGGTTTTGATACGAAGTATCGAATGTCAACTTGGTTATAAAAAGATTAAGCGAAGTGTTCCACTTAGCGATTATCCACAATTAGATTAACAAGTTGATCTTAGAATCCTTTTTATCCCTATGTCAAGTTCTCAAGTGATCGTTCTAATTCCTGTTCTTGAGTAGTTATTAGTCCAACTAGTCCTAATAACCCTTACTCGATTATAACCTTGAAACTATCAAAGTTCAATAACAAAGTAGCAATGCATTCAGGAATAGATAGATACATGCAATATCATGGACAACTAGTCGGATACTCGACATGTACTCAACTCTCTTCTCTAATAACAATCACAACTAGTTCATGCAAATAGATTGTGCTACACAACAAGTATGATAATTCAACTAGAAGTATCAAACTCTAGCAATATGAACAAGACACAACTAACTTAGGTGATCAATCTAAAGTAGTAAATCTAGTTCATCGACAATACAAACAAGAGAGTTGAGACAATCAAAGAGTTAGACAAAGGGAAAGGATAAACTCACAACTTGTTGAATCCAAAAGCTTCAAACGCCAAGTGAAACAAAGGAACTTTAGCAACTCATAAGTATGTGAAAAACTCTCCAAAAACTTATGCAAAACAAAGGTTAGATGATCAAGGATGATCATCCACTACCTAAATAGTATCAACTAATGTAACAACCTAATTAAGGTACTAAAAACGTATAGAAAGTTACAGAATTAAACACAAATTACTTCAAATGGCAAAGACATCAATTTGATTCTTCTGTCGAGGAACCGCACCCGCGGGTTGAGAGCCGCGGGCGCGGTTTGGGATTCTTCAGATTCTCAGGATGGCAGAGGGTCGCGGGCGCGGCTTGAGCTTTCTCGAAAACCTTGCCTGAAGGTGAAACCCGCGGGTGCGGCTTGAGACCCGCGGGTGCGGCTTGAGACCCTCGGGTGCGGCTTGAGACCCGCGGGTGCGGCTTGAGCTTTCTCGAATCCTTGTCTGAGGATGAAACCCGCGGGTGCGGCTTGAGACCTGCGGGTGCGGCTATGTTGTCTGAGGCAGAACCTGCTGATTTCTTCAAGTCTTCGTCTTCGTCTTCGTCTTCAGCAGCTTCTTCCTTATGCTTCAATGCTTCCAATGCTTGTATCATCTCTTGGAATCTCGTATGTAAATCTTCTCTCGAACAGCTCCATGATACAGCTTACATAGAAACAAATAACATAATCTTATACAAAACTAGCTAATAATCCATAGTTGCGGTATGTAAAACACCGCTTATCAAACTCCCCCATACTTAGACCTTGCTCGTCCCCGAGTAAGCTAAAAGAAACTTACTCTTTTACAATAATCACTCAAAGATCTCAGGAAGTATGAAAAAGAAAAAAACTACAAATCACTAACACATTTAGTATACAAAAAATATGATGAGAAAGAAATCTATCAATTTTGGTCTTCCATAGTGGTTAACATGCAAAAAAATTTTGTCCTAACACACTCATTTCACTCATTTTGCCTAGGCGCCTCGAAAGGTTTTCACCTAGCCACTCATTTCATTTTCAATCTCATCATTCCTTACCGCCCTCAAGTCCTTTTTTTGCCAAGCCTAATGCAAGCCGAACTACCCGCTTATTGCATGGATTTTTCCATCCCAGGATTTTCATTTGCCTTTTTTCGTATTTTTGTGGCTTTTTCTGTTTTTAATTCCATGCAAAGTACAACAAAATAAAAACCGAAGGGAAATAACAAGGAAATGAAACTACTCTAGGATAAGCAATGAACTAATTTCCCTCCCCCATACTTGTAATGCACAATGCCCTCAGTGTGTAAGACATAGAAAAATAATGAGGAAGAGAGAAAGAAGCTCACTGATCCGGGTCATCCCGGTTTGGAAAGTCGGGCCAACGAGCATGCATGTCGAGCCGTAAGTCATCCACAGACTGCGGAAGCCTCTCAACATTTTGGTTCACCGTCTGAACCGACTGGTAGACAAACTCAATCCGCTCGAAAAGACACTGCTCCCAAGGTATGTCAACAGGAGCTGCAGATGATGAGCCTTCGCCCCATTGCCTCTGAGGCTGAAAACGAGGGGCAGGATCCTGGAAGTCATCATCATCCTCATCCTCAAGGTCAACTGGCTGCTGATCCAGCTGCTGAACCGGCTCCTGGATGCTGATCCCACCGCGAGCTCGTCGTCGAGCAGCTGCACGAGGGGGAGCGGGTGTTGGGTTGATCCTAAAAGTATGTGCTGGCCCATAAGCAAAATCCTCTGTGAGAGCAATCTCGGGAGGACCGAGCCAAACCCACATCCGCTCGTCCTCATTTACTGTAACCGACTTGAGCCACCTAAGTCGAGTTTGCAGAAATGTAGCATCCAGCAAATAGGGACCCATTGAGGGGTCCGGACTACCTACGCAGTCAAGCGTCTCCCAGTCGGGGACGACAGCCTCTAAGATGAGGGTGATCATGCCACCCAAAGCAATCTGTCCCCTTGGTTTTGAGCGGGCTGTCTTACAGGAGTGAACAAATAGTGAGAGCCAATCCGGAATTACCTAACATTCCGGCATAAGAGCATATAGATACTTCAGCTGGTAGGCAGGCACCTTGTTCACCTCAGAAAGCCCAAAGAAGGCCATAGATAGGGCCCGCTGTGTCAGGCGGAGACATGGATGGGACATCTTAGCATTATAGTCATTACCATGGGTGTCCCGAACTTGTCCCGTCCATGTGTACCAGACCTGTGTAGGGCTGTCACCAACTGTAGTGTCATAATCTGCAGAGGGAACCTGAGAGATTCCCAAGATGTGGCGGTTGTCAGAAAAACTTAATGAAATCAGCAAACAATGGACGACAGAGGCGAAAGCCGCGGGCGCGGGTTGGGAGCCGCGGGTGCGGTTTTTGCTTTTGTCTGATTTCTGGCGAGGAGGGAGCCGCGGGCGCGGTTTTGGAGCCGCGGGTGTGGTTTTTGCGAGCTGGAGAATTTCTTGGTAGGGCGAGGCCGCGGGTGCGGGTTTGTAGCCGCGGGTGCGGGTTTGTAGCCGCGGGTGCGGGTTTGTAGCCGCGGGTGCGGTTTCGTCGAGACAGAGAACTTCTGGGCAGGGTGAGGTAGAGGGCGCGGGTTTTTGAGCCGCGGTTGCGGTTGGATTCCTGCGCGGGTGCGGGTGCGGGTGAGGCTGTGGAGGAGGACTTGGTGGAAGGGTGTTGGTGTTGGGAAAGAGAAGGGTTTGGTGTGAGGTTTTTGGTGTTTGAGAAAGAGAAGTGGAAGGTAGGGTATGAGGGAAGTGGGAGGTGGGAGAGTTTTATGTGGTGGGAGGTAGAGAATGAAATTTGATATGGAGAAGGGTAGAAGATGAAATTCGATATGGAGAAGGGTAGAGGATGAACCGTCAATTCCTTTTCTTTCTTTTTTTCTTTTTTTTTTTCTTTCATAAACGAAAAGAAGAACCGTCAATTCCTTTAGTAGCAAACGACCATCGTCTTCTCGTCTTGACTTCCTAGAAAATAGAAAACAAAACAATTAAAAAGAAAATGAAATTCAAGGGAAAAAGAAGAATACCCTGGGTTGCCTCCCAAGCAGCGCCTTGGTTAGAGTCGTGGCTCGACTTGGTTTCCCGTCATCAATTTTCAAAAGTTGGCTCTTCTAGAGCCATTTCATCGAAAGACACTTTGGTGAATCCCTCATGGTAAGGTTTTAACCTTTGACCATTCACCTTGAAGACGTTGTGGTTGTCTTTGTCAAACAACTCCACGGCACCATGAGGAAAGACGCGAGCAACAACATACGGGCCATTCCACCGGGATTGCAACTTACCCGGAAAAAGTTGAAGACGAGATTGGTAGAGCAAGACCTTGTCTCCCACCTTGAAATCTTTCCTCAAGATGTTCTTGTCATGCCAAGCCTTCGTCTTTTCCTTGTAGATCACCGCATTCTCATACGCATCCCGGCGTATCTCTTCAAGCTCTTGGATTTGCAACTTCCTAAAGTCGCCTACCTCATCCAACTCCATGTTGCATTTTTGCACCGCCCACCACGCCTTGTGCTCTAACTCCACCGGAAGGTGACAAGCCTTCCCAAACACAAGTCGATATGGGGACATTCCTATTGGAGTTTTGTAGGCGGTCCTATACGCCCAAAGTGCATCATCCAACCTTAGACTCCAATCCTTTCGATTAGGAGCCACCGTCTTTTCCAGAATCCCCTTGATCTGCCTATTGGACACCTCAGCTTGTCCATTGGATTGGGAGTGATAAGCAGTTGAGACTCGTTGAGTGACATGGTACTTCTTTAAAAGTGCACTCACCGTCTTGTTGCAAAAGTGAGTACCTTGGTCACTTATAAGAGCCTTTGGAATCCCAAAACGAGAAAAGATATTCTCCTTTAAGAAACCTGCTACCACTCGGGAATCATCAGTTCTGGTGGCCTTCGCTTCCACCCATTTGGAAACGTAGTCCACCGCAAGTAAAATGTATAAATTCCCAAACGAACTAGGAAAGGGTCCCATGAAATCAATACCCCAAACATCAAAAATCTCACAAAAGACTAATGGTGTTTGTGGCATCTCATTTCGTTTAGAAATTTTCCCGACCCTTTGGCATCGGTCGCAAGCTTTGCAAAAGGCAAACGCATCCCGAAAGATGTGTGGCCAATAGAAACCGGCATCCAATACCTTCCTAGCCGTTTTGTTAGCCCCAAAATGCCCCCCACATGCATGAGAATGACAAAAAGTAAGGACAGACTGTACCTCGTTATCCGGGAGGCATCGTCGGATTACCTTGTCAACACAATGTCTCCAAAGGTAGGGGTCATCCCAAATGTAGAAACGTGATTCCCGCTTGATCCTATCTTTTTGAGCTTTGGTGTAGTTCGGCGGGAATTCTTCGCGAACCAGGTAGTTCACGATGTCGGCAAACCATGGTTTGAAAGACCGGAGGGTGAAAAGCTTGTATTCGGGGTCAATTTTTGCATACTCGGCTGTCAGAAAACCGCGATCGCGGTTATTGAGACGCGGTCGCGGCTCTCCTTGCAGTGAGACTTCTGGCAAACACAAACCGCGGGTGTGGTTTACTAGCCGCGGGCGCGGTTCTCTCTTTTCCGAAAATACTTGAGAGCACAAACCGCGGGTGCGGTTTCCTGGCCGCGGGTGCGGCTTGTTCTCAGCAGAAGCAGAAATTGCAGAATGAATTTGATACAAGTTTTCGTCCGGGAATGTACCTTGAATTTGAACCTGTAATTTACCGTCCTCTTGCACAATCCGGCTCAAATGATCAGCAACGGAGTTTTCGACTCCCTTCTTGTCCCGGATTTCCACATTGAACTCGCTTAAGAGCAAAACCCATCGAATGAGTCTTGGCTTTGATTCCTTCTTCGTCATGAGATAACGAAGAGCAGCGTGGTCCGTGTGGATAATCACCTTCGTGCCCAAAAGATATTGCCGAAATTTTTCAAGGGCAAACACCACGGCTAGCAACTCCTTTTCCGTGGTGGAGTAATTCCTCTGAGCTCCGTTCAAAGTCGTGGAAGCATAGTAGATGACGTGCATTGCTCTTCCGACTTTTTGACCAAGAACGGCTCCCACCGCATGATCACTAGCATCACACATGATCTCAAAGGGTAGAGACCAATCGGGTACTTGGATGATTGGTGCTTCGGTGAGGTGGGCCTTCAGAGTGTCGAATGCCTTCTTGCACACATTCGACATGTCAAAAGTAGCTTCTTTTTTCAAAAGCTCACATAGGGGCATGGAGATCTTAGAGAAGTCCTTGATAACCTGCGATAAAAACCTGCATGGCCTAGGAAAGAACGCACTTCATGCACATTAGTAGGATAAGGCAACGATTGAATGACATCAATCTTTGCCTTATCGACCTCAATACCCCTAGCTGAAATTATGTGCCCCAATACTATCCCTTGTTCAACCATAAAATGACACTTTTCATAATTCAATACTAGATTAGTATCTACACATCTTTTAAGCACAAGTGACAAATGATTTAAACATGCATCAAAGCTATCCCCATGTACCGTAAAATCATCCATAAAAACTTCTATGAAATGTTCAATGTATTCCGAGAAGATACTTACCATACATCGTTGAAAGGTCCCGGGCGCGTTACATAATCCAAAAGGCATCCTACGATATGCAAAAGTGCCAAAGGGACATGTAAACGTCGTCTTCTCTTGATCTTCGGGTGCAATAGCCACCTGAAAATACCCTGAATACCCATCTAGAAAGAAATAATACGGACGACCGACAAGTCGTTCAAGCATTTGATCAATAAAAGGGAGGGGGAAATGATCTTTTCGGGTTACCGCGTTCAGCTTGCGGTAGTCAATGCATACTCTCCAACCCGTTTGAGTTCGGGTAGGAACCATCTCACCTTGTTGATTCTCTACCAATGTTATGCCCCCCTTCTTAGGGACACATTGAGTTGGACTCACCCATTGACTATCCGAGATGGGGTAGATCATGTCAGCTTGAAGAAGTTTCAGCACCTCCTTCTTGACCACCTCCATCATAGGTGGGTTTAACCTTCTTTGGGGTTGCCTAGAGGGTTTAGCACCGTCCTTAAGAAGGATCATGTGCATACAGGTGGAAAGGCTAATTCCCTTGATGTCAGCAATGGTCCACCCAAGAGCGGTAATGTGTTCTTTCAGCACCATCACCAACCTTCTCTCTTGTTCACCTGTCAACTTGCTTGAAATGATTACCGGGAGGGTATCATTTTCCCCAAGAAAAGCATACTTCAAGTGCTCGGGTAATTGCTTGAGCTCTACAACCGGTGCCTGCACAATAGAAGGAAGAAGCTTTTCGCTCTCCAAAGTTAGTAGCATGGGCCGACCGGCTAAAATTCTACCCGAAGCGTCTAGACGAGCTAGAACATTTTGAATCTCAGGTGGAAGAGACAAATCTAGTGTTGGTGAGTGAACGATGTTGTGTTCTAATACACTTTGTAATTCATCTAAGCCAAAGATATTGAAAACATCTTGGACTATAGGATCAATTACATCGATTGAACAAATAGACGCAGCATCTTCGACGGGGTGTTTCATAGCATCAAAAATGTTAAATTGAACTATTTCCCCATCGAACTCTAAAGTAAGAGATCCACTAGCCAAATCAATCTTTGTGTTAGCGGTTCGCATGAAGGGTCTCCCAAGCAAAATAGGAGCAGCTTGCCCATCATGTTCCATGTCTAACACAAAGAAATCAGCGGGAAAGAACAAATTATCCACCATAACCAGAACGTTTTCAACTACACCTTTAGGATACACGGTGGACCTATCGGCTAGTTGAATAACAATTCCGTTTTCATGAAGTGGACCTAACCCGAGAATCTTATGGAGAGAGTAAGGCAACACATTTATCGATGCACCCAAATCGAGCATGGCTCGTTCAAAATGTGTGTCACCTATACGGCAAGGTATGCTGACCATGCCCGGATCACTGCACTTCTTAGGCATTCGGCTTTGAAATACAGCGGAGACACGCTCGCTTACCGTCACCTTTTGTTGCCCTTTCAACTTTTGATTCCTCTTGATTGTGCAAAGTTCTTTTAAAAACTTTGCATATCGAGGAATGCTTTTAATTAACTTGAGCAAGGGGATGTTTACCTCACACTTGCTAAACGTCTCAAACAACTCCTTGTCGTTTTCCGGCCTTTTGGTGTTCCTAAGGGCATCGGGAAACGGGGCGGGAGGCTTGGTGGAGTTGAGAGGTGGAAAGTTGGGGGCGAACGTAGTTGTCCTGTCTCAACTGGAAATCCCCCCGATCCTCCACTTCGAGTTCAGCATTTTGTGAAGGAAAGTCTGAAATATTTACCTCGGTGGAGGAGTCGCGGGTGCGGTTTTCAACCCGCGGGCGCGGCTCGTCAGTCCAATTGCTTTCTGGCTCAGTAGAGGAGCCGCGGGCGCGGTTCTTCAGGAAAATTGCTTTCTGGCTCAGTGGAGGAGCCGCGGGCGCGGTTTTCAACCCGCGGGCGCGGCTCTCGGCTGTCCTCATAATCCAATTTTTCTGCAGAAGCCTCGACAAGGTTTTTGGTTTCCCCCAAAATCTTACCACTTCTTGTTGTCACTGCACTTACATTTCTGGTTGGATTCACCACCGTTTGGGACGGTAGAGAATTGGAATTTTGTTGTGCAATGGTGGTAACAGCCTCAGCCAACTGCCCAATTTGCTTCTCCATGTTCTTAATGCTCGACTCGGTCGTTTGAACATGAGTTGTGAAGTGTTGAGTCAAGGATCTCAGCAGCTCCGCAGTAGATGGTCCAGCATTAGGTCGAGGGCCTTGAGCTTGTTGTTGGGGCTCATTTGGATCACGCCATCGAAAATTGGGATGATCTCTATACCTCGGGTTGTAGTTATTTTGTTGATCACCACGAGGTCGTGGGGGTCCATACCCACCAGCAGCAGCATTGACTTCAGCAACGTCTTCACCTTCAAGCTCAGGGCATTTATCTGTAAAATGAGAAGGGTCAGCACAAATACCACATACCTTTACTTGTTGTTGTTGTCCTTTTTGCAACTGAGAGACCATCTTCTTCAACTCTACAAGCTAAGCTACAAGAGCGGGATCCCCTGAACTTGCTGCGTGCACTCCCTTTTTGGTGTATATCCTACCAAAACTCCTTGTGCTCTCAGCCATATCATGCAATTTCTCCATGGCATCCTCCGGCGTCATGTTGAGAATATTCCCACCACACGCAGCATCAACCATCCTCCTTTCTTGGTTAAGGAGACCATTGCAAATGTAAAGCACTAGATCCTCGGTATCATACCCATGAAAAGGGCACGAAGCACACAACCCCTTGAAAAGTTCAAGGTAGTCATAGAGAGTTTCGTCTTCACTTTGCTCGACATGGGCTATCTCCTTCTTGAGAGCATTTGCCTTTTTCACCGGAAAATACTTGCTCAAGAACACCTTGTGCAACTTTTCCCAATTATCAACCGAACCGGTTGGCAAATGGTAATACCAAGAACGAGCACCATCCTTCAAAGTGAACCTGAAGGCTCTCATCTTGATCTGCTCTTCCGTGACGTTTGGCGGTTTGGTTGTCATGCAAATGTCATGAAATTGGTTCAAATGCATGATTGGATCCTCACCAGCCAAACCATGGAAACTTGGGAGCAAATTGATCACCCCTGACTTGAGCTCGAAAGTCACCCCATGAGCAAGGGGTGGAATAACCACAGCTTGAGGTTGCTGTGTCAGGTTCGGTGTTTGCCGCTCTCTCAAAGTGCGAGTAACACCAACTCCTGGTAGCCTTGTCTCAATTAGCTCCCGTTGAGCATTAACAACCAACTGCATGTCAGCCAATTGACGCTGCACTTCAGCAAGAGCTTCTCTATCGGCCATTTCTTCTATCTCAGTCCCGACTCTGTTCTCTCTTCGATTCCGACGAAAAGTTCTCTCGATCTCTGAATCAAGAATAGAAAGAGGCTGATTAGTAGAACGGGTGTTGACCATTCACTAGTCAACACTAAAGTTAGTCAAAATAAGAACTTAAACATAAGAAAATTTGATTCCCCGGCAACGGCGCCAAATTTGACGAGGCGAATTTGTCGTGTGCCAAGTCAAGTAATCCTAACATGCAAACTAAGTAATATAGTGCGCAAGTAAGGGTCGAATCCCAAGAGAATCAGTTTATCAAATTCTTAAGTTATCACAATGACTAACCAATAAACGTAACCAAAGGGGGGGTTTTTGTGGTTTTGATACGAAGTATCGAATGTCAACTTGGTTATAAAAAGATTAAGCGAAGTGTTCCACTTAGCGATTATCCACAATTAGATTAACAAGTTGATCTTAGAATCCTTTTTATCCCTATGTCAAGTTCTCAAGTGATCGTTCTAATTCCTGTTCTTGAATAGTTATTAGTCCAACTAGTCCTAATAACCCTTACTCGATTATAACCTTGAAACTATCAAAGTTCAATAACAAAGTAGCAATGCATTCAGGAATAGATAGATACATGCAATATCATGGACAACTAGTCGGATACTCGACATGTACTCAACTCTCTTCTCTAATAACAATCACAACTAGTTCATGCAAATAGATTGAGCTACACAACAAGTATGATAATTCAACTAGAAGTATCAAACTCTAGCAATATGAACAAGACACAACTAACTTAGGTGATCAATCTAAAGTAGTAAATCTAGTTCATCGACAATACAAACAAGAGAGTTGAGACAACCAAAGAGTTAGACAAAGGGAAAGGATAAACTCACAACTTGTTGAATCCAAAAGCTTCAAACGCCAAGTGAAACAAAGGAACTTTAGCAACTCATAAGTATGTGAAAAACTCTCCAAAAACTTATGCAAAACAAAGGTTAGATGATCAAGGATGATCATCCACTACCTAAATAGTATCAACTAATGTAACAGCCTAATTAAGGTACTAAAAACGTATAGAAAGTTACAGAATTAAACACAAATTACTTCAAATGGAAAAGACATCAATTTGATTCTTCTGTCGAGGAACCGCACCCGCGGGTTGAGAGTCGCGGGCGCGGTTTGGGATTCTTCAGATTCTCAGGATGGCAGAGGGCCGCGGGCGCAGTTTGGGACCCGCGGGCGCGGCTTGAGCTTTCTCGAAAACCTTGGCTGAAGGTGAAACCCGCGGGTGCGGCTTGAGACCCGCGGGTGCGGCTTGAGCTTTCTCGAATCCTTGTCTGAGGATGAAACCCGCGGGTGCGGCTATGTTGTCTGAGGCAGAACCTGCTGATTTCTTCAAGTCTTCGTCTTCGTCTTCGTCTTCAGCAGCTTCTTCCTTATGCTTCAATGCTTCCAATGCTTGTATCATCTCTTGGAATCTCGTATGTAAATCTTCTCTCGAACAGCTTCATGATACAGATTACATAGAAACAAATAACATAATCCTATACAAAACTAGCTAATAATCCATAGTTGCGGTATGTAAAACACCGCTTATCAAAGTTACATCTAAGTTATTTAACCTTTTTTTATAAAACTATATTGTATAAATTTATTTATATGGATGCCTTATACAGTAGTGCATAATTGTTTTAATAAAAGAAGTAAAATATATAAATATGTTGCCACGTACGAATATTGACGGCAAGTTAACGGAAGGATAAATAATGTAAAATTTGTACACGTTAAGGACTAAAATAGAACATATATAAGGTTAGGGACCGATTTAGAAAATGTATACAAGATTAAGGATTATGATATGAAAAATCTTTTTTGATTATCTTGTGTGAATATCTTTTGTCATTATCTTGTGTGAATATATTTCAACCCCCAAAAAATTATATATATTAGGATTATGATATGATATGATGATTGATTATTATAATAGATTGATATGATGATTATTTATTATAATAGATTTGTTAAAAAAATATGTGAAAATTTCTTTTAGAAAGATGTGAACTTTAATATTGGATTTTTTTTTCGGCGAGCCAATATATGTGAAAATTTCTTTTAAAAAGATGTTAACTTTATTGTTGGACTTTTTTTTCGATGGGTCAAGCAAAAGCCCAACTCAAGATGAATATATTCATGAATATCTTTGCGAATATCTTGTGTGAATATTTTTCAACCACCCCCAAAAATTATATATATTATGATTATGAATTTTTTTTTCTAGTGGACGAAACAAAAGCTCAAAATATATTAAAATGTAGGATAAGATAGGATATATTGGTGAGAGTAATATATTTTTTAATATTGGACTTTTTCGGTGGGCCAAACAAAAGTCCAACCCAAGATGAATATAATGAGGCATATCTTTGTCAATATAATGGATGAATATTTTTCAACCACCCTAAAAATTATATATACTAGTCCTTTTCTGCCCGTGCTACGCACGGGCCAGAGACAAAATGAAATAAAAAATATATATTATTAAATAATAACCTCATATTACTTTAAAATGGATTATTATTATTAATGTATATTAAAAGAAAGACAAAATAAATATAAGTTAATGGGGTTCTTAAAATCGTTGATCTCATTATATTAGTTCATGGAGTTCTTGGGCTGAAAAACTTTTCTTAATTAGTACGTACATCATATTGAGTCACTCACTCATTTAAAAAATTACTAAGAAAGAGTATATATGTGCAAATTCTAGGTGACATCAGATAATGAATACGTGCAACAAAATAATAAAGTTTTGGTCACACTAAATTCAATCATTTTTTCTCCTTGTGTACTTTCCTCGTTGCTTCATGATCTCCTCTTCACTGCTGCTTTTCTCAGACCGTGTTTTTGTTGTAGCCCGCCTGCGCCGATCTTCGTCTGACCCACCGCCACTCTTCACTTCATTGTTGCTATTTTAAGGTTGTGTTTATGATCGTCCTTGCTTCACAAATGAGTTGTTGGCGGGGTTGAGTTGTCTAAAGAAGCGTGAAAGCTCCTTCTAGTACTCTCGCTGTCAATTCTCTATTAAATGAAGCAGACAACCTTCAGAATTAATTCTTGCTTACTAAGAATACCTTCAATCAGAGTTGCTAGAGAAAACATTGTTAAAGGAGGCGGTCTCGAATGTTCCAGTGCTTGAGAATGAACAACAAATTATTCTCTTTTTCCTCCTTTGTGTTTCGACTGATCTACAATAAGTTGGAGATTCTGATGCATTTAAGATGTTTGACAAAATGTCGTTGAGAAAGTTGGGGGTGAAAGTTGATAATTTTTTTGGCATTTGATTAAGTGTTATGGAAAATATTACTCTGTCATTGGATTTCTAACAAGTTTAGGTTCTTCTTGCGCATTTTTTTTGGTGGCCTTGATATCAAATTTTCAGTCCCTTGCAGCAAATGCCAGACCAAGAGATGGTTCATCTTTTCACCCCTTTTCGATGATGATGCTTCTTGTCTTTCTTAAGGCTCCCTTGTGAGTTGGTCTTGCTTTTCTCTTTTCCCTTTGCATATTTTGTGCTCCTCCCATTTGATGGTGTGATATTTCTCTTGGTAGATGTGATACAAAAGATGGTGGAGGATCATACACATCAGAAGCTCATGACACGTACAGATCCCTTGAAGGTAATCCTTCTTTCTCACGGCCTCCTTTCATGGAAGAGATGACCTTTCGTGCCACCTGCAATGCATTAGAAATTTATAACTCTTTGAGCTTAAGAAAAATGAAAGAGATTGATACAAAGTACATCCAGAAGGCAGACAAAGTATCTTAATCTATCCGCAAAAAAGACATCAGATACACAAAAGTGATGACAATCATATTGGAGTTGCATTTGATTTTCCAATAAATTTTCATGTTTATGAAATAGAACCGGAAAGTGAATACCCTTGCTGACGAATCTATATTTGGTTTCTAAATAAAAGTACTATTGTTGTTTGGTTCCGTTAAAAGGTTGAATAAGTTTGTAATACGGATTAAGAGTCGAGAACTATGATCTTATTTTTTTAGTCATGGTATTGGATGAATACCTCACAGACAATTGGGCAAACTTTTATTATTAACATGGCGTATCAAATCCTTACTTCCATTAGGCTCCTTCATTTGTGTGCTAAAACTCCTCAAACTGTGTCTCGTTCAACTTTCTGTCTCATAGATCTCAGTTATATTGGTTGTCAAGTTACTTATTTTATTGATCTGGGTTGACATTTGTTTTCTTTTGATTTGTACGAACCTTTGATAGTGAATAGCCTAACTCATATTCAGTGGAAGAAGTCGCCGGGATAAAAGAAGGATTTGATCTCATGGATATTGAAGAGCTAAGGTTCTGTTTGAGTAAGCTCAATCATCACATTAAGATAGTGAAGCTCAAATCCTAATGGAAGGTGTAAGTTTATTTTGGTGTGTTTTTTCTTCGTCTCAGTTCATTCATAGTTGTTGGAGTTTCAGATTAGTTAATTTATAAAAGGGTTCAAAAAATGAAATTGTTAACTAATACAGTATGTTAATAATCACAATGTTTCTTAAAATTTTAATCCTTCTTTTGTTAAATGTTAAATTATTGAAACACCCTAAGCTTTCATCTAATATGCAGTATCAAAATATATGTTTTATATTGTATATTGATGTATGGTAATATGATATATTAACATAGTATTTTTTAATCCAAAAACAAATTTTGTTTATTTTATACAACTTTTCAAAAAATTGATATAAAAATATAAATTTTTATTATATAAAAATATGAAGCTTTTTCCAGTAGGCTAAGCAAATGCTCAAAAATTATGATGTATATATTTATGAAGGACGTTCTGAATTGGATGAATATTTTTCTCCTATCCAAAAATTAAATATTATGATATGATGATATATTATTATGATCATGATAATATGTTTTTTTTATATGCATGTAGAAGATTAATTGATTGTCATTTAAGTGTATCATGCGATATGAATTCATAGCATATTTATAAATGATGAAATTATTTTTTTTCCTTTTTAAAATATATTGTTTTATAAGATAAGATTGTTTATTTAACTTTTCATTTATCTAACTAAAAAATGTGTATGTATTTAATATTGAATTTTTTTAGTAGGCTAATAAAGAATAAAAAAAATTTTGATAAGATTTTTATTTGATAATATCTCTAGAGAATATAAAATTCATGAACAAAGGATATAGTAACATATTGTACAATATAACGGTATAAAATATATTATTTTATCAAATTTAATATAACTTAAGTATGTTATTGCAAAGATGTAGTCTAATCTCCAACAACCAACTGACAATCTATGTAGTGTAAAAAATATTATACCTAATATATTTTATTATCTTTTTTCAACTAAAATATTTTTCAGTATATCTTATAGGTTTGATATTTTTCAATTATAAAAAAGGAATTTTTTTATTGAATATTAGACTTTTTTCTTGTTGGGCCAAGCAAAAGCTCAATCGAAGATGATTGTATTGATGAACAACTTTGTGAATATATTGATGAATATCTTTGTGAATATATAATGAACAAATATATTTAATAACATATTTTTCCCATTTTATGATGAATATATTGTTTACAAAATTAATACATTTATTAAATACTAAACACAAAAAATAGTTTTTCAATTATATAATCCTTATAAAAATAATTTCTTTTTTAAATTAATAAATGATAAAATCTTTATTAGAAAATAGATTGATGTAATTTTTTAAAAGATAATCCTTATAAAAATAATTTTTTTTTTAAATTAATAAAAGATAAAATCTTTATTAGAAAATAGATTGATGTAATTTTTTAAAAGATATTGTGACTATTTTTTCTGGTGGGCCAAGCAAAAGCCCAACCCAATATGAATATATTCATAAATATCTTGTGTGAATATTTTTCAACCACCCCAAAAATTATATATATTATGATGATGATATGATATGATGATATGATAAGATTGTCATCCTATCTTCACTTGGTAATCAATTGATTCCACACAAAAATCAAAATCAAACAAATACATTCAATAAATCATCGCAATATCAAAAGTTGTGAACTATCCCCAACCACCGTCTTCAATGGTGAATTCAACAGAAAAGAAATAATGAAAATCAAAAGGCATTGAGATAATGGTATTTGGAGAATTTTCCTTAACAACTCTAATTTGAGAAACATTGAGAAACAAAGACAGGTAAACTCATACAACTAACAATTATATTTAGAGGATCTCTAATCATCCAAAAGCATACAACTAACAATTATATGCAATTTTTTCTGGATAGGAACAGCACTGTATACACACAAGAAGTTAGTTAGATCAACGAGCAATCCTCTCTTCTTTTGCGTCTAGAGCTTCAACCTCTTCTTTAGACAAGATATCGACAATTGGCTCATAAACATCCCACTCTTTCCTTTTCCTGTAATAGTAAACACAAACACATAGTGACTAAGTGACTCTTCTTACAACGAATGTTTATGTAGTACAACCGTACAAGAGAGGAAACAGAAAAGCGCACAAGCATGTCAAATTTGTGATATTTCTTCCCGTAAGCCAAAAAACATACGGGCTATCCTAGAAAAGTATACCTGACCACACTTGACCTATGACCAAATAACTTCACTAGGTCTACTGCTGCAACTCCTGATTTACTGGGAACAAAATAATGAAGATGAGACTGTTTTTAATGTTTTGAAATGCTTATTTTCAGGGAGAAAAAGGCATACATATAGATGATACCTGGAAGAAAGGAATTCAGCTCCACGGCGACCCTTCTTCGATACTTTAGCTTCCTTGGCAGTTGCTACGCTTTGTGTAGCAATCTACAGTAAGGATACAACAACATACAGGTAGAATATAGTTAGCCACACAACATATAAATTAAGAATCACCTATTCAGAATAGAGAATAAGCAAAGTTCGATAATTACCTCATAAAGCTGCTCGCGAATTGCAAAAGCAATTGCAGGCTGTTACAAAGCAATTTAGAAAAATCAAGACAGATGTATGGATGGATTGGAGACAGTTTGCAAAATTCGGACATTAAACATAAGCAAAACCATAAATAGCTTGATACAGTCCAAAATATTATATGCAGTGGCTAAGTGGCATTTCGTGTAACAAATAGGATTATAGTAAAAGTAGCAGCAACAGTGGAGTACTAGCCGTTACTACCAGTAGTTATTTTTAAAAATTCAGTGCAACATGATCTGCTGTTTGTCTTAAAAATTGTTCAACATATCCATATAGAAGGTTTGGTTTGCTTACACCAACTTCAGGGTCTACAGTATCCATGTCACTGCAGAAAGTCCTTGCAAACTCCTCAGGATCACTCTCCAAGTTACTCAGATCCTACAGTTCAACTAGTTCAATATATAGTACCCGTACGAAGTAATTATATAACAGGATGGATGGACGTTATCACAAAAACAGAATTTAATATGTTTATGACAAAGCCTACCCAAAAAAACTGGTCTTTGATGAGAGTATTATTCACTCGTAAATCTAGCTGTGGACACAAAATTGTCAAACTAAGCCAGAATACATTATTACATGGGCGAACCCAAATTGTTAAAATACAAAAACTACCTTGATTGGAACAATCTTCTCAGCTACATACATATCTTGTCCTTCATATGATCGGAACTCGGTCAGTTGTGACTACAAAACAGAGGCATAATGCAATTAAAAGATTTTACCTGCACTTAAAAGATTTCACTCGTAGATCATGCTTAATTATACATTCCAATTCACGATCTATTACTTCTTCCGTTCTTCATTTACAATTCATAGCCAGGTTAGCTATATGTTACTGTCCACTAGCAGTCGTTAAAACTCGCACATCTATTATAATTCTAAAACTCAAGCTATAGGAGTTGGAATTGTGAGCTTATTTACTTGAATTGATTGAGCAATCTGTGGGGTGAATCCAGGAGGAAGCTTCAAGTCTTTTACTGTCCTCTTTGCAAAAACCACAATTTCCGGGTCTGGATCTACAATGTTGGAAAGGAGATCAATAGCATTCAGATATTGAAGCTCAAACGAAGGATGCTCTAACATTAGAAATACAAATAAACATCATTATCCTATAAAGGTAAGCTAATGGTTGAAGCCACAAGAATAGTTTCATACTCTACCATAAGCACAAACAGAACTGCTCAAGCTAGAAAAGCCAGAATAACATAACAAATACTTTTGGTGTCATCTGCAATTTGAGGTATGAGCATTACAGGCAGAATAATTGATGGGAAAGAGAGAGAGAGAGAGGGTACCGGTAGGGTTCCAAGTGAAGGCATCCTTGTACCTGTGGCCGTCGATATCGATGTCGATTCGGATGGGAATTAGGTTTTCGGCCGTTGGCCTGAGATTCGAATTATAGGAGACATTTGTCAGAGAGTGAAGATGAGAGAAAGAGAGATTAAGGAGGATGAATAGAGAATGATATACATGCGGAATTTGAGAGGAGGTCTGAGGGACGCCTGCAAATGGGGCTTCATCGAATTTATTCTGCTACTTACTTCTCCTCTTTCTGCTTCTGCAGAGATGGCCGACTCATTCACAAGTCACAACTGCAAGTGCAACTCGCAGGGTTCAAACTTTAGTTTTGAGTCGGACCGCTCCAGTTAAGTCACCCGTTCTTAGGTTATTAAATTCAAGGATAGAGATGTCCAACGGTTCAAATAAACCGTGAAACCAGCGGTCTTGAAACCGTTTAAAATCGTCTTAAATCAAATTCTGAATAGGAAAAAAAAAATTAAGTTCGGTTCCGGTTCATGATTTCATAGAACCGTATAACTGACGGTTTGGCCGGTTTGGAACCGCTGATTCCAAACCGGTATAGAATTATATGTCTTTGATTTCTCAAATTCGAACAGTTAAGTAGAAAGACTAAATGTTAGAGTAAAACTCGTTATTTTATCAATTTTTTCCTTATAATTTATCTATTACACAAATAATTATCATATTTTATAGTTACAAAATTTAGTATATATTAAATTATTGAAAAGATCAGACGATTAATTTTATTTCTATTTTGTTTTTTTTTTCTCACGTAGAAGTTTTTTCCCGATTTGGAACCGTAACCGTATCAAAACCTTTAAAAACCGAAACCGTAATCGAAATCGCAAACCGGATGAAACCGCCTAAGTCCGATTTCGGTTTATGATTTTGTGAAACCGTAACCGGCGGTTCCGTAACCGTGAACATCTCTACTCAAGGATCTACTCATCTACTTAGGGATAGCGATTTCCCAATTTTAGGATATTTACCCAAAAACTGAATTGTTTTGTTGGTTTTTGCCTCACCTAACTAAGTTATATGAATGTACCCTAGGTGTAGATATAAACAAAAAACATAGGGTATGCGCGCTTCAGAATCAGAATATCGCTTCTTCTTCTTCCCCCGACGACTGCACAACAACATCACCAAACCAGAGCACACCGAGACTAGGGAATGCGAGATCGCAGGAAGAGAGAGCGAGCCACATACAGTGAGAGAGAAGGATCGAGAGCGAGACAGAAGGTTTGAGAGCGAGAGAACAATTGAGAACGACAGAACAAGAAGAGAGAGGGAACAAAACAGTATTGTGATCGAATTCTAGAAGGAGATGACGAACGAAGCCTTCCTGCATCAATTTGATTCAAATTTTAATTCAATGACAATGCTAAGCATAAAATATGTGAACGACGCCAACAAATCAAGCGAGAAAGAGGTACATTCAATTTAATAATGTAATATTGATTGATTGTTGTTAAAACAACACTCATACTGATTAGATAGGATAAATAAAAGAATTGTGGAAGGAATTGAACAAAATATTCTTGTAAAAAGGAAATTGTGAAGAAAATTGAGATAATTGACTTTTTTTTGTTGACATATAATGAAATAAATTATGATTTGTTGACAAATAAAGAAATACATTATGATTTGTGCACAAACAATGAAATACATTATGATTTGTTGTCACATTCCATCAATGATGTAGAAAAATAGTTTTGTTAACAAGTTATGTCAATGTATTGTTGACAGGTATTGGCAATCATGTTTATTTAGGTTGTTGGAAGATGCTACAAATCACGTTTATTTAGGTTGTTGACTGATATTAGCGAAGCGTTGTTGACAGATGTTAAATATTTTTTTTTGGAAGATTATAGATTTCTTTTTGCTGACAAAGTTAGGAATGTTTTTGTTGACAAATATTACCAATGATGTTCAAAATATTTATGATGTTCATTTATTCTGTACAGAGAAATTAACAATGGTCTGTTGACAACTTATTGATTTCTTTTTATTTAGAGATGTTAGCAAAATGTATTTGACAACAATATATGTTGACAAACAAGTGTTAAAACAAAGCGCGCTATGCGCGCCTCGTAAGAATAATAAACATATGAAGCATCGTAATTAGGTGTTGTTATATAAATGTTGACAAAGTACTATAAATACTTTGTTTAATAAATATGCAGATAAACATGCACATTCTTACAGTTGTTTATAGAGAAGATATATAAATCAGAGATGGGATTATGGTTTCTCATGAGGGAATAATTTAGAAAGCCTTTTTAGTTGATAAGAACATAACACTTCAAATAATGAAAGCTACAATCGTCCAACAGTTCAATATGGAAACAAAAGAAATGTATCTTCAATTGTGTCATCTTAATCCATTCCAGAAGATCAAAATGAGATATACTGTTGAGAAAGATGATGATCTCATACCATTCACGGATATTAATGACACAACACAAGTGTAATGGAATTGTCCACTATATTTATCAAGAGTGAACAAAATCTGTGCAAAAGAACATGGATGATGCAACATAATATCATTGAACAAATTGTTCAATCATCCAACATTTTTAACATGGACCGAGCGGTAATTTGGGCCGATCCAAGATTGACTCAAAATTTTAGTTTAAGGCCCATTTTTCTTAAATATATACTTCTTGCCTTAATCGAAAATAATTAATTACGTTTATAATTTGTAATTAATTTTCAACGGGTTTTATGTGGAATGACGAATCATCAAAATTCATGAAATTTTACCCTTCAACACTCACATCACTCGAAACCTTTTTTTGCCCCAGCCTAGTGTCGGTCCATCTTACTTGCTTATTGCATAGACATTGCTATCCTAGGATTTTTCTGCCTTTTTCATATTTTTGTGGCTTTTTCAAATTTTTCAATTTTTTTTTGTGTTTTTCAATATCTAATAATGTGAAATTACAAAGCAAAGTCTTAAATTAAATGAAAAATGAAATTATATACATCCCTAACAAGTAATATCTCTCCCCATACTTAAATCAAGCATTGTCCTCAATGATAGAAAAAGACCTAAAAATGTAAGGGGAAGAAGAAACATACTCACTCGGGTGGTGGAGGCGGATATGGCCAACGACTAAAGAACTCTAACTGTTGCCTCTGCATCTCTATGTGCTGTCTCTGGACCTCTTCCATCATCCTCCTCATCTAACCCTGGCTCTCCTCAATATGTCCCTGTCTGGCAGACATACGAGTGTGCTTCTCTTCAAAGCGACTTTGTTGAGTTGAGAACTCCTGGTTATGTACTGACAATCTCTGCATCTCAGCTAGCATAGCAACTTGCCATGAATCATCAGCCTGCTGGGCACCTTCCCCACTAGACTGCCCCGCCTCATATCCAGGAACAACCTCAAATACAGGAATGTCCTCCTGAGGCTCATCATCAGTCTGCATCTGTGCAGGCAGCTGATCTAACTCATCAGCCTCCAAGAACCAATCAACAACTGTAGGACCGAAAGGCATATGCTCCATAGGAAGACGTAACTTGTGTCTCCCACCATCTAGAGATAACCACTTGTAATCATGCCATCCAACATCTCTAGAAGAAGTTCATCGCAAAAGCTTGGCCTTTCTCAAACCATCCTCGTCAAACAAATATGGAAGCGGATTGAATCCCGTCTCAGGCAAGTTTATAACCTTCCGAGCAATCAATGTAACCATGCCTCCTACAACTAACTTGCCTAGTTCCTTCTCCCTGCTCTTAAGACATCTATAAAAAACAACGCCACCCAATCGAGAACCACATTACTATCAGAGGTGAGACACCATAACCATCTAAAATCCTTCAGGGAAATCTTGTTGATCTCCCCTTGACCAAAGAAGGTCAAGGAATGAACCTTATGGGCAAGTCTAAGGAAAGGGTGAGTGATTTTCCTGTTTTGCTCAGCATTTGTGTCAAACACTGTCCCTGTAGCAGCAATCCATAATAAAACATGTTGAGTACTGTTTGTAGCGAAATTACCAACGAGATGATAACTAAGAAATTGTAGGACAAATATCAAAGAGTATGGTATAATCTCAACACTCGAGAACGATATAGGACGATATAGGAATTTAGGGTTTGAAGCTTGAACTTAGTATTACTCGTATGGTGGCTGAATGATTACAAAGCAGGCGTTAGCCTCCTTTTATAGGCTAACCCTAATGATATCTTTTAGGAAACGAGATCTTATCTCTTCCTTTTATCTAATAACGATATAACAATAAGGTAAAAAGATATTATTTATCGTATATTTTACCAATTACAACAACATACAAGGAAATAAGATAATATCTACTCGGCCGACTTAATCTTCAAGGTAGACGAGATCTTTGCCGCATCTCCTCGGGTTGACGACGTCTTCATTGCTTCTCGTCACGTCGACGTGATCATCATACGCGTAGCTTACCACGTGTTCCTTACTCGTCGTATTTTTAGGCACAAACAAGTATTGATAGCATCAGGCCAACCCTTAGTAGGGTAAGCAGATACCCCAGAATATCCATCAAACGCTCATAAGAAAGAGAATACTCATCCGTCCTAGATATAAAGGTTATCCTCTCTAACCCGTTATCACTGTAACTGGGAAGCAAACTAGCTAAGAATGACCTGGTCAGTTCGTCTTGAGTGGGCACACTTTTACCAACAAAATCACCCAAACCAACATGCCTAAACATTACATGCCCAAAGTCTCTAATGTATCGATATCATAAAACTTTGTAACAATAATACCCCGTTTTCAAAATTTGCAAATATTCCTTCATAACAGGTGTCATAGGCTTCCTAAGCACTTCACCCATACTTAAACAACTCAATCAACAATGCCAAGGGAGGAGAGACGGACTTACAAACCTGAACTAAAAAGTTCGGAATTTTTGGCAGAAGATGTTTCCGCGGATGGTCCGTGAGTGGAACGTCGGGTGAACTTCTGTTGCTCGATCCCGCAGTTGCGGGTTTGGGCTTGTCTGCGGGTTACCCGCGGATGACAACAAAGCGAGATTGGACTTCGCCGATTGGGCTCTCTGGAGGCTTGTGGTGACTCGGTTTTGTGCGCGAGGTCTGCGGGGTGGTTGGCGGTTCAGATCTGGTTGGTTGGGGATGGTTCCAAGGCTTTTTTGTGATGGTAATGGGTGGTTGAAATGGGGGAAGAAGGTGAGCTGACCGGCGGTGGCTTGGTGTGGGGAGGTGAAGTTCGGTGTGAGGAAGTGAAGGGGGCTGTTGAGATTTGGTAGGGTTAGGGTTTGGTGGGGAAGATGAAATGAGGTGGAGGGTCATGTGGAAAGAGGGTGTGATGTGAAGGGACGGTGTGATGGGGAGGGTGATACAAACTCTTTTCTTGTTTCCTTTTTTTTCCGATATTTTTTGTTTTCTCATTCTCTTTTTTTTCTATTTTATTTTCTGAGAAAGGAGTAGACTTACACTGCGTTATCCGCGAGTGCGGATACTCCATCCTTGGGCGCAGATTTCTGTCTAGACCACCTTTTCTCTTTTCTTGCAGCTTAGTCCGCAAAACAAAACCAAAATTGAAAAACTAATTGAAAATGAAAGAAAGACAACTAATTGAAAATTGACCCAAACAGGACTCATATCATAAATATTATATTTCACTTTGTCCCCGTCAAATTCCATGCAAGGGTTCCACTACTAACATCAATCTTTGTTTGGGAAGTTTTCAGAAATGGCCTACCTAATATAATAGGGGCAACATGCTTGTACATGCTTAACACACATATAGCAAATGCGAGATCGGGTCTAGTACAAAGCATATAGTACATAACTGAGCCTACAACCATATCATAAGGAGTATCGTTCATCCTATTTATTTCTTCAGGAGTAGTAGGACACATATCATTAGTTAGATCTAAGTGAGCACCCAAAGGATAGGTGCAAACTTAGCATCCAACATGGAAAATCTACCTTAGCACTCTATGCAAGTAATCAACTTGAGATAACATCATGGTTTCATCCTATTTATTTCTTCAGGAGTAGTAGTACACATGTCGTTAGTTATATCTAAGTGAGCACCCAAAATAAATGGGTGCAGACTTAGCATCTAACATGGAAAGTCTACCTAGCACTTTATGCAAGTAATCAGCTTGAGATAACATCATGGTTTTATCTTTCATGTTTCTGATAAAATTAACTCCTAATATTTTTTGTGCAGGACGCAAGTCCTTCATGTCAAAATGCTTTTCAAGATCATTCTTAACACAAGAAATAGAAGGCATAGAGCTACGGATCAGAAGAATATCATCCCCATACAACAAAATATATAAAGGAGAATAACCCATCACATTCTTAAAATACAAGCAAGTATCATACTTGCTCCTAGTAAAACCTAGTGTTCTCATGCATCCATCAAACTTGATATTCCATTGCCTAGGAGACTGTGTCATTCCATAAATGGATTTGTTTAGAAAACAAGTTTGTTGAGGTTTAGACTTACCAATAAAGCCCTCAGGTTGATACATATAAATGGTTTCTTTAGAATCATCATATAAGAAAGTCGTCTTAACATCCATCTATTCTAATTCCTAATCATAAACAGTGGTCATAGCAAGCAAGAGACGCATGGTTTTATATTTAACAACTGGAGCAAAGATATCATTATAGTCTACACCTTCCTTTTGGATAAAACCCGTAACTACAAGTCTAGCCTTATATCTAGGAGGGTCATAGAAATGTGTTCCTTCTTTCAGTTTAAATACCCATTTACACTCAATGAGTCTAGTGTTACTAAGCTTAGGCATTAAAGACCAAGTATTATTAACATGCATTGACTGAATCTCTTCATGCATAACTTTCATCCATTCACTATCTCTAGGACAAGAGATAGTTTGCTTATAAGTCTCAGGAATAAAGGAAGCAACCATTTCAGCATCAACAAATGCAAACTCAACAATAATAGAGTTGAACTTTCTAATAGGAATTTTTGTCCTAGGTTCTATACCCTGCATTACACACTTTTGAGCCCTAGGATTTAACTTACCCTAAGATATCTGAGAGTAAGTTGTACATCAAAAAAGTCTTAAGTTTGTAATGTTAGGGACCTAACATGTCCATAAGTCTTGTGGTGTTTTCAATCCTACTGCACAGGAAGGAGACCTATTTATGAGGTAGACAACAGTTGTAACTGCTTCACCCCCACATTGATGGTCTCATTCCAGACCTTATAAGCATGCACCTGACCTTCTCTAGCAATGTTCTGTTCATCCTCTCAACAATACCATTCTGTTGAGGGGTTCCAGACACTTTCAGATGCCTTTTTATGCCATTGTTTTGATAGTATAAGTGGAATTCATTGTTACAGAGTCAAGAAAATTGTCGGTCTTGAAACAGTTGATCTTTAGTCCAGATTGACTCTCAACCATAGTCTTCCAGGACTTGAAGGAATCAAATGCCTCATCCTTAGTCTTTAAAAGACTCAACCACACTTTTATTGAGTAGTGATCTATTAGAGACAAAAAATACTCTAAGGGTTTGGTAACAGTGTAGGTGGATCTTCCAAAGCTATGTTTGGTTTTCTTACCAAAGATAAAATCCTCACAGAAGTCAAGTTCACAAGGGTGTTTGTCAAGCGTGCCATTTTTAAATAAATTTAACATGTCAGTGTTGCCAATGTGACCTAACCTATCATGCCAAAGTTTAGTATAAGCAGAATCACTATGACTTATCACATTAGAAGAAACATTCAGTTTAGGGGAAGCAATCACATGATAAAGCTCCTTGTCATCTCTTATAACATATCTAATACCATTATGAGTGATAATATGACAGTTCAAGTCATCAAACATAGACTCAGATAACAAGTTTTCCCTAAGATTAGGAACTCATTTAACATTTTAAATGAGCCTAACTTTACCATCATGCATTCTCATAGGGACAGACCTTATTCCTTTTATCATAAGGGTCTTGTGATCAACAAGCATAACTCCCCCCATCACAAACAAATAGTTAAAAAATAGCCCTTATGAGGTGTAACATGCATTGTACAACCAGATTTAAGAATCCAATCATCTTTAGAGACCATAAGTAACTCATGAGAATATTCTCAAACACATTAGAGAAACCCGAACTATCTTTATCCTTGTTTTTCTCATCTCTAGCCTTTTTGTGACAATCTTTGGCAAAGTGCCCCACTTTATCACAATAATAGCATTTCATCTTAGACTTAACAATTTTTTGTTGTCATTTTTGTGATACCTATCATTCTTGTCCTTTTTGAACTTTTTCTACCCTTTTCCTTTGGTCATAAGGACCTCACCTTTAGTCTCAGTTTTAGGTTCATTTTCGGTCTTGTATTTAGACTTAAAGACTTTAAGAGTCACATCCTTTTGTATGATAAACTCAGTAATCTTAGTTATAGTCAAATCATCTCAACCAAATCACATCTTTCAATGTATCAAATTGAGCAGGCAAGGAATTCAATAATTAACAAGAGAACTTGATTGGTTTCTTTAAAGTCATCATCACATGTATTAAGATCTTGAGTCATTTTTAAGAAAATGTCAAGGTTATCATGCACAGTTAAAGAAACATCCATTTTGAAGGTAAACAGTTTGCACAGTAGAGAAATTCTACTAGACAGAGACTTAGTGAGATAAATGGACTCAAGAGCATCCCATAAAGCTTTCGGTTTAAAGTGATTAACCACCTGACGAGCTACGTCGTCAGCAAGCCTTATCATAACCTCTAAGTGAGCCATTGCTTGCAACTCCTTCATTTTTGAGTTGGTCATGCCAATTGGCCATTCTTCAGAGACAACTTTGTAGAACTTCGATCTCTTTGATTAGTATGGCCTTCATCCTCACCTTCCACATGGCGAAGTCACTGGTGCCATCATAGGGCTTGAGCCTTGGATTATCTTCCATAGTACCTGACAAGTAGAGTAAACAGTAGATGGAAACAAAAATAAGTGTTCCAGAAACCCTAATATGATGAAACCCTAGAATTCTTGATTGATTCCCAAATCAAGTAACAAGAATAGAAAGCACAGAGTCTCGAGGATCTTAGATGAAGAAGATCGAGATTTGTAATCACAACGGAAGCCAAGATATGAGAGACAACAATTTGGCTCTGATACCACTTTGAGAACCGATACTCACACAGATAATCAATCGATCAATCGCAAGAACATGCAAAGTAAAACTAAAACAGAAGTATCTGTTTACGCGGTTCGGTTAACCCTACATCCGCCGAGCCCAGTGGCGGGAGGCTGGAACCCAATGCACTAGATCGAGGATTACAGACTATCAATTACAAGGGAGCACTCATGAAACTCAAGAGCAAACAAACGAAGCAATACAAAAGCAAGAGAGAATCAAGAAGACTAAGTACAAGAGATCTAGCCCCTGGTTCTAGATTCCTAAAATTTCCTAGTTAGATTTTCGGTTCTAACCGAATGACCAACTCTATCCAACATGGTGTGCAACAAAGTCTCGACTAAACCCATCATAAGGTTTTTCATTATAAAACTTTAGAACTCATCTTGTCGTTTTTCCATCGTAGAATGAACTACCTCTTGCATCATGACAATGGTGTGTGCTAACCAAAAAATTCCCCCTCCCAAAGTACGTGCCTCACGCACGTCTTTAAAAAGTTCCCAGTTGTGCCCCTTTCCCCAACCCCTAGGGTTTGGCCTCCCGACGCCCTCTGCCGCCTGTCCCCTTCTCCATGGGAAGCGGCAAGAAGAAGCGAGCGAATGGGAAGAAAGTGTCTCGTAAGCTCTCCAGCATCCCCACTACCTCTGTCCTCCAGCTCGAACCATGCTCCAGCCCCTCCTCTCCCGTCGCCTCCTCTGAAGGAGCAGGGGACGACAACCCTTTCCTTGAGTTCCCCTCGAAGCTCATCGCCTTGAACAACGAGCGCCTCCTGAACTCCTCCAACCCCCCTCCCCTCCCCGCCTTGGCCAACACCATTGAATCTGTGTCCGACCTTGCTATTGTCAGTTTTGAGGATTTCCCCCCTCTCCCTGCTGCTTCTGGCGCCTCTGTCTCCCCCCTCCCCCCACCCTTCCCCAGCTGCGGCCCTTGCCCCCCCACCCCCATGCACTGGTTCTGAGACTCCTGCCTCTACCCCCCTCGTCGCTGCTCCGGGCTCTGCTACCCTCTCTGCTCCCCCTGCTAGCTCTGCTCCTGCTAAGGATGTCCCTGCTAATCCACAAGCTCACACTTTTTCTAACGCTTTGAAATCTAAGAAGCTTGTACCCAAAGTTGTCCCTTTTGGCTATGTGAAAGGCATACAAGGAGGAATCATCGACTTCAATGACGATGATGTTGCTGACTTGATCTCGAAATGGAACCTGACCCTTGTTGGTGCCACCATGGGTGACAGAACCTCCTTTACTGCAATGGAAAAGTATGTGGCAAGCCATTGGACTAACATCCGCCTTCCCCGAATCCATAGAAAGGATAACGGGCTCTTCATTTTTTACTTTGACAATGAAGACGACCTGATTGTTGTCCTGGAAAAGTCACCATGGAGTATTGGAAGTAGGAAGCATTTGGTTCTCCATAGATGGCAGGAAGGTATGGTCTTGGACCTATCATGCCTTGATGAAATTTCTATCTGGATTACTCTACCGGATCTTGATGTGAGATTCTGGTCTGAGCACATGCTCGAGCGGGTTGGCTCAGCTATTGGCAGACCAATACTCACTGACCACAACTCGGCTCACCAGGAAAAACTGGGCTTCACTTGAATACTTGTTGAGATCACTCCTTCGTCTGAACTGCTCAGGGAAGTGACCTTCAGGGGTAGTGATGGTGAACTTGTTCCCCAAGAAATCATCTACCCATGGCTCCCACCAAAGTGCAATAAATGTCGCCGCTTTGGACATACATGCCCAGATCCCGTTGAGAATGTGATAAAGAATGCTCATAATGCTGATAAAGATACTGCTCCTGCCCAGCCAATATTGAATTATGCCTCTGCCTCAACCACCCCTCACGTTTCTACACCTTCCATCACTCCTCCTCTTCTTCCCAACCCACCTCACCCATAAAAAATTCAACCCCAAATAACCCAGACAAACAAACACACCAAAAGGAACCCGACTACTCATCACAACCCCCTAAAGGTCCACCCACCAGCTGGTCCGTCCAGCCTGCCTACTGTTGCCCTGAGCAAGTGCTCAAAGCCCAAAACCAAACAATCCTCTCCAAATGATTGATTCCACCATCATTTGTTGGAACATCAGGGGTCTAAACCACCCCTCCAAAAAAGATCTCCTTCTTTCTGCCCTCAACAAACACAAACCTGGCATCTTCTCTATTCTTGAAACTCGCCTTCTCCCCCACAAAGAACTCCTCTCGAGAAACCTTTTCCCGGGCTGGTCCTCCATTTCCAACGGACCAGTTTCCCGCAACTGTCGCATTTGGATTTGGTGGAACCCGCTCAAATACTCCATCACACCGGTCCATATATCGGATCAAATCATCCATACTGTTATCTCTTCCCCACCACTCAGCTCACTTTTTCTTGCTCTTTTGTCTACGCAGACAACAGCTTTGCCTCCAGGTCTCCTCTCTGGCTTGATCTGCTTCACCTCGGATCTGCTACTACAGGTCCTTGGATGGTCCTTGGTGACTTCAACACCATTCTTGACACCTCTGAGAATTTGACTGGTAATGACATGCTCTCAAGCTCTAATTCCTCGGAGCTTGGAAACTGCCTCACTGCCAATGGTCTGATGGACCATGAATTCACTGGTTGCTTCTACACCTGGAACAATCGACGCACTAGTAATGAAAGGATTTGATGCAAGCTTGACCGTGCACTCATTAATGGCTGTTGGCACACTCTCTCCCGCTCTCCACTGTCCACTTCGACAATGCCCACATCTCTGACCACTCCCCTATCATCATCCATCTTAACCCCTGCATCATTCGTCAAAAGAGCAGAACCTTTCGGTTCAATAACCAATGGGCTGAGCATGAGAAATTCAGTGAGACTGTTGCTCTTGCTTGGAATCTCCCTCTGACCGGGAACCCCATGTTTGTGGTTGCTGCCAAGATTAAAGCTCTCAAAGGGATGCTTCGAAAATTCAGCAGTATAAAAATTGAAACTCTAAGGATCAACATTAGTGCTGCTGAGAATGAACTCCGTAGCGTTCAAACCAGTCTTCAATTTGGCCCCCTTGATCAGACGCTCGTTGATATTGAAAACTCTGCTCTGGAAAATCTGTGCAACTCCATGTTTTCTCTTAGCACCACCATCTCCCAAATTGCTAAGTTGAAGCATCTCCGTTTCTCTGATCAGTGCAGCGCTTATTTTTTTAAGCACGTCCAGCTCAGAAGAAATTCTTCGCACATCTCCTCCCTCACCCTAAGCGACAACTCTATTATCAACTCTAGGGAGGAGATCACAAGCACTTTCACTAAGCATTTTGAGGACTTGTTGGGTTCCTCCGAGAATGTGACCCCCCTTATTAGGAGGTTTATCACATCTGGCGCCACTATTGAGAGTAGTTTGGCTGCTTCTATGGTCGTCCCCTTCTCTTGCCAGGACATCAAGGATGACATCTTCTCTATTGGTCGTAACAAAGCACTTGGGCCTGACGGATTTAACAGCTTCTTTTACAAGGTTGCTTGGAATGTTATCGGGGTCGAGACGATTGCTGCCATTCAGGATTTCTTCTGCTCTAGACGTATGTTAAAGCAAATCAATCATACTGCTATCTCTCTGGTACCCAAGAACATGGCCCCTACCACTGTCAACTGTTTCCGGCCTATCTCCTGCTGCTCGACTCTGTACAAAGCTATTGCCAAGTTGATTGCTGGTCGCATCAAACCTTCTCTGAATCTGATTATTGGTAGCTACCAGGGAGCCGTTATCCCTAAACGCTCTATTCGCCACAACAGTCTTCTCTGTCAAGAACTCCTTAAACATTATGACCGTAAGAACATTTCTCCCCGATGCACTATTAAAGTCGATATCAGAAGGGCTTTTAACTCAGTCAGCCACCAATTCATCCTCCAAGCCTTGTCTGCTTTTGGGTTTGACAATGTTCTGATTCAATGGATTTGTGCCTTCATCGCCACTGCTAGCTACTCAGTTAACATCAACGGGTCTCTTGAAGGTTTTTTCAGCGGGAAACGAGGGCTGAGGCAGGGCTGCCCTCTCTCTCCATACCTCTTTGTCATCGTCATTGAATACCTATCAAGAATTATTGAGGAGAAAACTTGTAATCCCAATTTCAACTTTCACCCTTGTTGCGAAAACATTAGACTCACCCACCTTTTCTTTGTTGATGACATTATCTTCTTCTGCCGTGGTGATCTTGAATCTGTTCGGATTCTTGAAAAGGCGCTGAAGCTTTTTGGCTGCATCTTTGGGCTTCACTGTAACAGCGCCAAATCTGCTATCTTCTTTGGGGGAGTTGACCGGTCTGTCTCTGATTCCATTCTTAATCTGATCCAGTTCCAAGCTGGATCCTTGCCCATGACTTACCTTGGCCTTCCCATGGGGTCAAAAAAGCTCACAGCCTATTCCTACACTTCCTTCATCAACCGTACCCTCTCCCACATCCAATCCTGGACCGCAAAAAACATGTCTTATGCCGGACGTTTACAGCTTATATCTTCTGTTCTTTTCCACTTGCATGTTTATTGGTGCTCAGCCCTTCTCATTCCCCTTTCTGTAATGGAGAAAATCCAAAGGATGATCCGCAGCTTCCTTTGGACGGGAAAAGACAATGGTCGCCGCAATCTTGTTGCTTGGGAATCTGTCTGCAATCCAAAAATTTGCGGCGGCCTCGGTATAAAGGAACTTCTCTCATGGAACAAGTCTAGTGTCTCTCGCTCCATCTACGAAATCATCAACAATGTGCCTAGTCTCTGGTTGTCCTGAGTCCAAGCTCATCATCTCAAAGGAAGGAACTTCTGGCTTCTCAACGCCCCTCGTTCAAAAAGTTGGTGTTGGCACTCGATCCTGTCTGTTCGGGATGAACTCCTCACTCTCACATCTGTCGTTGAACTCGAAGATTTCATGGTCAATGCTAACGGTACATACTCGGCTACTGAGGTTTATTTTGTCTTCAAACCTCAGCCTCCTGTCTCTGCTATTTTCTCCTCCCTTTGGGGTCATCTTCAGCCTGGGAGGTGCAGTATTATCACGTGGATCGCCCTTCAGCACCACGTCCCCACCCTTAGCAAGCTCTCCTCGTGGGGCATCACCACCAATGATACTTGCCGCTTTTGCAATGCGGCCTCTGAAACCGAGGATCATCTCTGGTTCTCTTGTTCATTCTCCAAATCTGTTACTGAAAATATCCTCTCCTGGATGGGCATTAGCTCTCGTTTCAACAACATCAGCAGCTGGCTCTCTTGGCTCTCCTCGTCACCCCAACAACGCTTCTTCTGTTTCAAGTTTCGGGCTTCTTAATTTTGTCACCACTTCGGTCTACTACATCTGGTACGCCCGTAACCTTCTCATCCACCAACAAAAAATCATATCCGCCCTCGACTGTGTTGCTCTTATCAAGCAATCAATGAAGCAATTCTCCTTGGCAAATTGGACAATGAACAAAGACCTTCTTGCCTGGCGTAGCATGCTCAACACTTTTGTCTAGTTTTGCATGTTTACCCTTTTTGTCTCTATGATTCCTCGGTTTCACCTTTTGTAAACAAATATTGGTTGTATATCCTTTCACCTCTATTCTAACAAGTATCGAAAATTTTCCAAAAAAAAAAAGAAAATGTTGTGTTATGAATCTCCACGTAAGAAGATGCCTTGGTGGGGGGCGATCAAAGAGTTCAACAATGGACACATTTGGTTAAGAAAATGTTGTGTAAGACATTGCACAAATGAATCGGTCTAATTAGATTATCGTAGGCTACTAGAAACGACATTGCAACATACTCATACATTTTCTTGTGTTGTGCCAATTAGAAACGACGTAGTATCTTATCTATATAAAGATTGACTATCCAATGTCAAAATTTAATGAAATTGGTACCTCATAAATGTATAAATGTTGCTCCCTCCATTGATAAATTTAGGATTTCACTAAATAAATTTACATCAACCATTTTTTCTAATTAAAAGATGTCCAAAAGATCAAAACGAAGCGTTTTGCTAAAAAATTAAACACCCTCCTTTTTTTTCTTTCATTAGATCCGTGGTAAAACTGTACAACGGTTAAAATTTTCCAAACTAGAGATTCAATTGTTTTAAATTTTCAGTAAAAATGTGATATACTTATACTCCTCTGATTTAGTATCATATAAGTAGTTAGTTTTTAATATATTTTTAAAAAATTCAATTTACACAACGGTAATTAATTACTAGGTAATTAATAGAATTACATGAAGTTGGTTTGATTTTATTTTTCATGTAATATAACATAAGTCATTTTAGCCTTTTAATTTTATACACAAACTAGACTAGGTCTCACGCCATGCGCGGGTTTATATAACTCGATACAGTGCATTAGTAGTAAGGAGTATTATGTAATATAAAATTTTATATGAAAATAAGTTTATATCATAAAATGATATTGATATATAATTAAGTTTTTACATTTTAAATATAATAAACAACGAATATACATGATTTTTTAATACCAAAAATCTTATTTGATCAAATTATCATGGGTCAATTTTTAACAAATTTAAATAAATTGATTTCAACATATATAAAAATATATAATTGAAAACACTACAATAACACAAAAATATAATTATTTCTCTTATTTATTAAGAAATCAATCTTTTTGTGATACGTCATATCATAAAAATAAAATATATATTTGTAAAATAAAATAATAGGATATTGGGAGGTCAAAATTTAGAAAATTAACACATAAAAATCTTTTTGTAATCTGAAAGATCTTAAGCAATCTTTTTGTATTATTTTTGCACACGATTTTCCAAATTTAATTAATTTTTTTTGAGAAAATTTCAATAAATTATAAAAAATCGTGACCAATGAAATGACGACAGGTGGATGGCCTGAATGAAGAGTATGCCACGTGACATAGCTAGAATTGAAGAAATGTAATTTGCTTTAGTAGTTATATAGAGATTTTTTCTATTTTATTCTTGAATTTTGGTAAGAAAAGTAAGAGGTGTGTTAAACAGAGAAACATGATTATTAAAAATGTAAGGAAACTAAATGTAATTTTTACATAAAAAGTTTTTATATTTTTAATATCTATCAAACCCACTAAATATCGGTAATATTAGAGAAAAAGAATAACTTTTATATGATATTTCTATGTACAAGATATTTATTTGATACAAGAATAAAAAGTAGAAGAATATTTATTATTGATTTTACCACAAATAAATTAAATTAATTTAAAATTTAAATGTGGGTTAATATTATATTGAATATGTTTAAATCAAATTGATAATACTCAAGAAAAAGAGAACATAATTTATAATCTTAATTCTAATACGAGCCCCCACGGTAGAAATTTTCTAGATCCGCCACTGCCGATAACCCTCAATTCCTCGATCCCCACTCTCCCTTTCAAATTCACCGATCAACCTCAATTTTTACTGTGGTAATTTTCTTCTTACATAGATGACAGTGAATGATGTCTACTTGTCTTTTCTCCCCCTCGCGCACATACTTGACCGTATGATTGTGGGGAAAAATCCCGCACTCGGAAAATTTTAACTGGCACCCTAAACTTTTTTTTTAAAACCCGGTTCAGTTTTGGGCGCAACTAGAATGCGCCCAAAACTAGATCGAATATTTGAGCATTTTGAAGGCAATAATAAAAAGAAATTCCATGGCAATCACTCTTGTACACATGAAATTCAATGCCTTAACATCACTCAATGTTGTATGTTTTCATTGACTCTTTTTTTCATGACCTCTTGTAATTAAGATTAGTCAAATTAATTTGAGTTTCTGATTTCAAAAACTGAATTATGTTCTATCAGTTTGTGTTTTCAGATCGAATATAAATATAAAATGCAAAGAAAGATGTTTGGACAAGAAGGTTGTGATCACATGAGATGGGCTGCTAACATTGTTGTTGGATTAGATATTGGTGTTCCATGGTTAATGTGCAAGGAAGATGACTCTCTTGATCCCGTTATAAGTTCCAGTGTTCTTGTTGACAATCTTAATTCTTTTCAAAATAATTTTTTTAATAGTTAATGATCTTATTGTGACAAATTAATATACTTGCAACGACTTTTACTGTTATGTGTTTAATAAAACAGACCTTACAAACCTCTCATGTGGATAGAGGTTTGGAGTGGATGATATGATTTTGCAGTAATTGACTTTATCATTAGATTAATAAAGTAAAAAGTAAAAAGCTAGATCAATAACTTTTTTCAAAGGTACACATGAAGGTTTTAGTAAATTATACTCCCTCCGTCCCAAAATATGAGTCCCATTTTCCTTTTTGGGCGTCCCGAAATGTTTGTCTCATTTCTATTTTTGTCCATAAACTTCTTCCAATTATACCCTTACTCATATTATTTTAATATTTTACATTCATCATTTCCAATGCACTTATGTACGTTAAAGCATTTGCCTTAATCCAAGATATTTTTGTACAATGAGACTCATATTTTGGGACGGATGGAGTATATGTATATACAAATAATATGCAGGTTTACAGAGTTTAGAGAATCGACTTACCAAAGAATCTAAATTCCCTATATTCAATTCAAGTATTATGTGTCTTTGTAAAAGGATTTAACTTTTGCAATTACTAAATTTATACAAAGAGGGAGATCTGTTGTGAACTGTATGATAAGCATTTTTTCCTCTTTCAATTTCTTTGTGCTTGAAGTGTTTACTTTTTACTTATCCTAAACTACATTTTTCGTCATTAGTACCAAACTTTGAGCCCTTATCGGAGGTCGTTTGCATCTAATTTTAGTAATTGTAAACAATATTACATATTGCAATATGCTAGCATGTTGTTTTCAAACATTTACACTCAGTTTCCAACAAGCATGATAATTTAGTAAACACGTAAAAAATGTATACAATGGGGAAATGACATTTAATAAATGGTCCTCGAGTTTATTCAATTGTAATGAGTTATAGACAGAAAAATAGATCATATATTCACCAACTTGGCTATTAATAAATCAAAATCGATTACCTTATTTTATATACCAAAATATGTGGAGTTGGTAATAATACTGCAAACAAGACTAGAACAAAAATTTAGCATATAGAGCATTGAAGAAATTGCATACGCAAATAACATATATTTAAAAACTTATGTCCTGTACATTACAAGAATATTAAAAATCATATTTTTAAAAACTTATGTCCCGTATATTACAATAATATTATAAAATGATATAACAATTTGGCGAATTGAGAGAAGAGGTACAAATCATGAAACTCATTTGATTATATGATATAATATCATTTCAATATCTATTATGAAACATTTAAGAAATTATAATTACGCAAGACCCGTACGCGGGTTTCATTCTATTGATTTAAGCCCTAATAAAATAGGAACACCAATACACGAGCTAATTGTTTTGCAGAAAAAAAAAAACCCGAGCTAATTAGGTAATGTGATGATTTTAAAGGGAGAGACGAATTCATAGGTAGTTGTGTGTCAATTGCTAAAATGATTAATAAAACATTCAGAAAAAACATAATCACTAATTAAACTTTATTTTTTTTCTTTTTGATAGAACAAAGATTAGAGACTGCTTTGTCGAGGTTAGATTCTATATCATAAAGTTGTGAATATGATTAGCCCAATCTAATTTTAGGACGCCTATTAAACAACGTTAAATAATATTAAAAACTGTAATTTCCCCGCGCTTAGCGCGGATGTCCGTTTCTAGTACCCAATAATGAAAAATTTACAAAGACAGATTTCTCTCTCCAATTAAATCCTAACTACTAGAGTATGTAATTTACATTAGGTAAATTAAACACTTACATTCTCGATCTATTATCTTATTTGAAAGAGTATACTTTCTAGACTCTTGTTGCCACAGCTTCAAATATATATGCTCCCAATTGACACGAGACTTACAAAACTTGAACGTGTATGAAACATAACCATTTCAAACTTGACAAATTAACTACAATCATCTTCTGTAGTGATCTTCAACTTCTTCACCGATTTCAGAAAAAGCCTGTGTAGAGCAATTAAAAAAGGATATCCAAGTTAAGATAGCATATTAATTACAAATGTAGAAACAACCTATCCATAGGGAAACAAATATTATAGCCAATTGGTTTATAGATTTAATACAGTATAGACTCGTATTTCAGGTCTATTGCACTGCATACACCCCTCTTCTTAGTGATCGGACGGCTATCAAGAGCCGATTTCATAAGGGTTTGTTTTTAAGTTATGATATAGACTATCTTGTTAACCTTGTTGACCAGCTTGTAGGTGAGGGAGATTTAAGAACAATGACTTTAACATGAAAATTGGTTTGATATATATATAGAGAGAGAGAGAGAGACTTACTCCCATGGAACATCTCCAACCAGCATCCAATCCCCATCCTCATCTTCATATGTAAGTATGTGATATGGTTGTGAAGTATTCTTGTATTTTACACCGGGGCCTTAAATAAATGAAGTACGTAAATTAGGTAAGAAATGAGTATACTCAATGCATGTGCTAGCTTAGCTTGTACATACTCAATATTCTATATGTAAAAACTAATTACAAAACACAATATTTATAGGAAGAAAGGGAGGTAAAGAGATGATGTACAACTTACACAAAATGGGGACGTTGAACATATGAGAAAGAGAGGAAACAAGAGTTTGGTAGCCATCATGAGTCATAAGGTCCAATTTCCTACCAATAGGTATCCCCTCCATGTTTACCTTCACGAACAAGTGGTTGTAATTCTGCCTAATTAAATTACGGGGTAATATCATGAGTCATAAGTAATGAAACATGCATATAATAACAGAAATTAAACGTAACAAGTATATATAGAAGATGTAGTAGGAGAAAATACCAAGTATGATGAGAAGAAGATATAGTTAAACCAAGTCGTAGATCTGTGGTCAAACAAGAAGAGGAGTTGTTATAGTTGGTTTCAGTTGATGAACTAGAAGAACATTCTCCTTGTTGGATTCGACCACCAAGATTCGACGCTCGCCCCATCGATCTGAGATCGATGAATCCGATTGAGCTTGGATATGGTTTGGTTGTGTTGTGTTGTGTTGGGGGAGATGGAGAAGAAGAGTGTAAAAGCCGCCATCTAAATGAGGTTGTTTTGTGTATAAATATAGGAGAAGAAGAGGAGGAAAATAGTAAAGGAGGGTTTCAGTTTGTAGTCACGGTGGCCGACAAATCATGCCACGTGTCTAACTCTTAATCACTTGTTTACCTTAACTTTCCTCTTAGTTTTCGCAACATCAAAACATTAATCCTTGTTTTGCTTTTCATTATACGTAACTTAATTACAACTAACTAGGGGCTAAATTACACACGGTATTGGTTATTCCATCAAAACAGATACTCCATAGTCCATAGCTATGAAATGCACTGGAAACCGAAACGTTTTGTGAATAGGAAATGACAATTTTAAATTTATGAAAAATAAGAAAAGGCAGAGAAACTGTAAAATATATCATATATTATTTTAAATAAAATAATAATTAGAGTAAATATATTATATAGAATAGATAAAGTGAGACTTTTACCAACTAAAATGTTATAATCACATAAACACTTATGTTCTTATTCATCTTCAGTTTATGGACTAATTAAAAGTGCAATAAAAAGAGAATTAGAGGTGGATTAAAAAAGTTCGAAGAGAAACGCATAAAAACACGTAAAAACAACTTTGTCTCTCTAATATTAGAAAACATGTAAAAATAACTAAAAACGCATAAAAACAAGCAGGAAACGCATAAAACGTTGGCAATCGGAAATGCCTAGGAAACATTATTTTCTAGAGGTTGTTGAGTAGTTTCCAAATTTTCCACGCTTACTTTATGTAATTTTCGGATATCCTAGATGAAATGTAGTTAGTATTATGGTTAATTAATTTTATTCTTTTCTCTGCAAGATGATGTGGTTGATACTCTTTAATTTCAACACAAAATTATACTTCCTCAGTTAAGAATTACTTGTTCTGGAGTGCAAATCATTTGTTAAAAATTACTTATCTTTTGAGATAATTTTACACATTTTTTCCCAAATTTACCCTAGTGTTATTGATTCTTTCCTTTATTCTCTCACTATTCTTTCTTTTATTCTCTATGTCATTCCTTAAACTATGAACGGTATATTTGTCTAAAATTTCGATCAATAAATTCTCCCTAAAATTGGTCAAAAGACAAGTATTTCTTAACCGAAGGAATACCTAATAAGTTGTTGGTGGGTTGAGGATGATCGAAGAGGAATAGTGCCGCAAAGACCGGTCAAACTTACCAATTTGATGCTCAACTCAACTGTCTCTATCCCCCAAATTAATTTGAGGGTATTTGCATATATTGGCTTACACTTTCAAACTTGTATCAAGTAGTTTTAACTAAATGATAATATTATTTTAGCACACTAAATGATACTCCCTCCGTCCCACAATATAAGCAACATTTGCTTTAGGCACATATGTCGATGCACGTTTTGCGTCGTTAATATCTCTAGTTATATGGTGATAAAAATTATAAATTTTTGATATTATTAAAGTACTCGTCAAGACGAATCAAACAAAACCTTATATCACTATATTTCTTTTTATATATTGGAATAAATTTAGAAATTAGTATTGAAGTGTGAATAGTGTCAAAATTTCAAATGTTGCTTATATTATGGGACAGAGGGAGTAATCTATTAGAAATATTTTTGCATTTCTCTTGCTCTTCTCTAACAGTAACTTTTATTTGCAACTCTTCTCTAACAGTCCAACTTTTATTTGCAACGTAATACAAACTAGTATAGTCCCTTCGTCATGCGCGGTTAATTACTTTGCGTTTATATATAATATAGTTTGTTTGCAATAATCTATGATATTATAAACGAAATAATCTCACTATCAATTTTCTTCAATTAAAGTTCATAAGTGATTTTTTTATAATGAAATATTTGGACATAAATTTAATAAAAAAAGAAACATGCAAACTAAACATGTCTTAGTATAAAAACCATGAAATAAAAGAGTAAAATATATTAGACTTATAATTTAAATATTTTGAATTAAATTTAAAGCCTACAAAATAGTTAACAAACTACTATTTTTTTAGAATTATTAAAAAATCAAAAATCTATATATATATATACATATATATATATATATATATATATATATATATATATATATATATTAAAACAGAGCTATTTACAGCTCTCTCATTAACTCTGGCCCCGCAAATCCTACGTGTAAATTTCTCCTTTAACTTCTCTTTTCTTTTTATTTTAGTTTCTTTTTTAATTTACAATTCACATAACAAAATCCTAAAAAATCTCACAACAAACTCTAACAAATTTTAATAAACCTGATTTAGTTATTTTTCATTAGTTAAAAACGTAAGAACAATATATTTAAGTTTTAATCATGTATTAATTTAAAACCAAAGTATTTTAGTTCTATAAAACTTTATAACTAATATATATTTCATAAATTTTTCATTCATAAACGTGTACTCTTTACACGTTTCTTAACTCATATATGTAATGAAACTTCATCATGAGAAAATTAAACTAATAACAAAAGCTTAGAATAATTATTGAACTACACATATGTAATATAATTAAATATTTATAATCTAAGAAAATAATAATTTAGTTCAAACAGATTATAATGTCTCATGTCAATATGTAAGAAATAATCACTTAAATTGATTAGGACAACCTTGGTTGAGTTATAGTTTTATTAGATTTTATGATATACATGAAATATCCAACTGAAGTGTATCCAATTTATTCGAAAATAGTTGTATCGAAGAAATTAACGGATCAATAAAATATCTATATTTTATAAATTTTCTTCAATTATAATCTATTATATATGCAAATTATGAGATAAAATTTCCATGTTCTAAAAAAAACATTGTTAATGCCCTTAAAAAACATATACAGTCTGTATTTATTAAAACTATGTTAATATGATAAGTAAACTATGTTAATATGAATATAAGTTAAACTACCGTTTATATAATTACAATTTATATACACCCGTGCATGGCACGGGGATTACGCTAGTGAAAAATGATTTAATTTTAGAGGATTAACAACAAAATGACACCTAAGCAACTAAAAACTAAAATTAAGGAGAGAGCTTGAAATAACTCTTCTTTAATAGACATATGAATTAGTTCTTCACTCTTTCTTTTTCAGGTCAGTTTTTCAAATTTTAAAATGCTACCCTAAATCTTAAAATATAAAATTACGATAAAACATAATTATAACTAGTATTAATCTGAGCCCGTGCGATGCACGAATCTTTTTTAGATTATTTTGTAGTTTATGATAGAGTTTAAAATTGATATTTCACCTTTAATAAAAACAAATTAAACAAAAACTTGTTAAAACTTTATTATAAAAGTAGACCGGAAAAATATTTGTCACAGTCTTATTAACGTATGAATATCTATTTTAACCCTAGAATTGCATAATAATATTGTATTTGTCAAGAAATTTTCATGTATTTTTCATTTAATATTTTCATATCTCGGTTACGGTTGAAATAAGTCGATTTCTTGACTTTGCCTCTCGAATTCGTCGGATAATGCCTCTGCATAAAACTAAAAATTGTTTTCATGAGTATTTGTATTACTAAAATAGAAATAAATCCTACAAAAAAAATCCTAGATCTGTAGGTAGTAGCATCAGATGAGCACCCAGATCTCGGTGTTGACAACAACCACCAATTGAAACAAATCAATCAATTCACTGTCGCAGTTTTTCACGCTCCTATCCTCAGAAGACCCACCGAATTTGCGCTTCAAAGACGCCATCCTACGAATCTCGCGCGGGAACCACCGGAACTGCTCTTCGACCCATACATTTTGAAAGCAGCGAAATAGAACCATCTGCAGGGAGACACAAGTTAAATAAAACAGCCACGACCCCTAGGTTACCCAGGTTAGTTGTTAAAAAACAAAATCGACCACATAAACACATCAATATTGGTTTAAAGCGAAGCAGGATGCGATGATCGAAGATAACCTACATGGTGTTACGAAAGGAGGCAACGTCTTCGTCTTCACTTCTAAAAATGCTAAAACACCTCCTCACTCAAAATGCACCTCTAAGATTACTAAATACTTAACTTAATACACCTCTAAAGTTAGTAAATACTTATTCTAAAGATCAATTTTATGTATATATATATATATATAGATTATAGATAGAAGATAGATAGATCGATAGATAGATAAATAGATAGATAAATTACTTCATTATTAACACACATACATCTCTAGTTAAGTAAAATAAGATTGCATTGACATGATTTTATTATTAAAAAACACTAATGCAATCAGATTAGGGTTCGATGTTGCACTTATTTATTCATTACTTTAAGTTGGTACGCACTCTCTTTTTTTTTATCCCTGATTTTATATGGAAGTATGGAACCATATATTAAGACTCAAATCTAGCTAGACACATACAAGCTAAGTGTACATTTTGTTAATTATGTCTTATTGTTTTACAGCTTAATTGGTATGGTTTGGTACGTTTACATAATCATGTTGTTCACGTAGATGTCTTCACAAAACTGCATGAACCTCCTTGTCTCCTGCACTTGCTAGCTAGCTAGACGTGACCTTCATTCTTGCATGCAGTTTTTATTAATATAAGGGCACATATATATTCAACATTCTTTTTACAATATAACTAATGCACTCCGTATATGTATAATTATCACTTTATGTGACCTACTCCGTATATTATTAAATAATACTATATCTTATATAATTAATTAAGCGGTACAGTACGTTATATTTGCACAACCCTACAATCCTAGGATCCTACCTAGCTATAACATTATTTTTGTAACTTAAAATTAAACTAAAGAAACATGATGGAAAATTCTACTAGACATCATAATTGTATATTCAGGGGTTGGAATCTGAATCCAAGTCAAACTTTGAGAGTAGCTAGGTTTGAATTAAGAAAATTAATTAATAGAGTTAGTATAATTAATATTTAAAGAATAAGAACCGTATATAATTATATGTCTAAACAAACATAGGATATGATGAGGTATATTGCCTAAATTAATGCGTACGAATATAAGCAGACTCTTGTAAGCCATGGAAAAGGGTGGGAGGGAACAAGCAGACAATCTTGCCCCTAAAGACAGGCCCAATCCTACACTTTTTGTTTCCAATTTGCTTCAATTCAACACCCAAAAAAAGAAGTTAATTAAAGAAAAATATGAAAAATGGAAAATACAAATATATAAAATAAAAGGTGAGCAGAAGTGGGTGTTTTTTCAATGTTGCTTGCTTCTTCGACCTTTCACTACTTTTTTTTCAATCTTGTACAGCACTTTGTGTGTAACTCAAGCATACTACAATCCTACATACAATTTCCCAAATTTTCTCTCTTTTCAGAATTGTTTTTGCGTTTTCATATACGTATGTTTAAAGCTAGGGTACGAAGAAATAATTTTAAGTTCTATCAAATTCTCATAAATGATTATCAACTTTTAAAAAGTATAGCAAAACTATCAAAAAATTGACAAATTTGCTATTCTTTTAGGTTGTTTTTCCTTTTTCTTTTGAAGATAGTAAATAGAAAAAGGTAATAATTAGAGAAAAGAAAAAACAAAGTCAATAACTAATGAGAAGTTTGATCAACAAGTTACTACCGCTTTATTACCTTCTACTTATTAAGTTTGAAAAGAGAATTACCCGCTACCTCTTAGCTTCGTGATAAAGTTGACAGGCAACCTTCTTTTCCAGCTGTTTGGCGCTAAGTAGTAGGCATTAACGCGTCAACCTTCTTGGCCAACTGCTCCTTCCCTTTGTCTGTTCACCATTGATTCTGCTCCACTCTCTGCTCATGGGTAAGCTTTTTTCTTGTCGTGCCTTCTTCATTCTCTCCCTTCTGTCTTCCTCATTCTCTGTTTACAAATTTGTTTATGTGCAAACGAATTGATTGGCTGACAAAGGTGTACGGTTGATATTTGTTTTTCCTGACAAAGGTGCAACCTTGAAATTAGTTTTTGTTTCATTGTTTTTTGCAAAGGTCAGAACTCTGTTTTCTGCAAAGGTCGGAACTTTGATATTTCAGGTATGTTTATTCTTAGATCTGTTGCAAACTGTAGACAAAGTAAATATTTGTGTATAACGCGACATTCTTGGTGGGAAGAAGAAAGAGAGTGAAACAAAACTGAGTCTGTGTATACGAAAGATAGTTAAACATTTCGCTTTAGAGTTTAAATAATACATACAAAATAACATATTTACACACAGACAATCATATTATTGCTAATACAAAGTCATAATATTGGTCTCTGTTTATGTGTTTCTGTGTTTATAACTTCAAAAGCGGTGTACGTTTAGTGATAAACAACGGTCAATGGAAATTTTCGGAAAACATTTGGCAGTATGAAGGTGAAACAAAAGTGATAGCCATAGCTTTGTCTGAGGATATGGACTTCCCTGCTCTACAAGAGAAGTTGACTGAAAAGGTTCGCCTCGATGCATCCCCCCTGTTACTTGAGATCAAGTATCAGAGACCAATGAAGCCATAAACGCCTCCCATTCATATAAATGACCAGGACGATCTTGAGGTGTTCGAGTTGTAAATGAAGGAAGAAGATGGAGGGAAGATCCCAGATATTGTGCTCTTACAAACATTGTAATGAAAGATATCAACGACGATGTGTACCTTGAAAGCGTTTCCCCGACACCTTCTCCTCATACATCTAAAAAGGCTACAAAAGATCCAACAACTTCAACACCTCCCACCCCTGTAAATGGTGAAAGAGAAGTTCCAATGTTTAGATCCAGGCAAGAAAATGATGCCTATGTCTGATCCTTTTTTACAAATGTTCGTCCTGCAAAGGAAGAAGTCCGTTCATTAGATGAAATCATTGATGACGGCAACAAAGCCTTTTTAAGAATAAGGGATGAAGTGAGAGAAAAAAAGAAACAAAAGAGTCACATCATTGCGCCAGACGATATTATATCACTTAGCAGCGATGATGATGTTCAAATTATTTCATCATCATCAAGAAAGAAAAGGATTGATTATGATGAGGTTGATGTTCAAATTACTTCATCATCATCAAGAAAGAGAAAGAATGATTATGATTCATCAAGAAATAGAAGGCATGATGCACTTAATGAGGATTTGAGAGGTGATGAAGATTTAAGAGTGCAAGACAGGGTTGTTGGTCTAGACGATTTGGAGGATTATGTGTTAGACGATGCGGTTAATGAAAATCCTGGGGCGTATAGATATGGAAGGCATGATGATGGTTGGTACAATTGTTATTTCAATGATTATGGGGCGCATAGATATGGTCAAGGCGTGATTCTCTTTATATCAGACAAGGAATTACAAAGGATGCAAATTCCAACACAAATAAAGTTTAACAAAAAAGTGCAGGTTGCAGAGGCATATACTTCTAGAGAGAAGTTGGCGAGTTGTTTACAAGATTTAGCAATGCAAAACGGTTATGAGATGAAGGTAATCAGGTCCAGCAGCGACGAATATCTGGAAAAATAGGTGGACACTCAGTGCAAGTTTATTTGTCGGGCGTCAATCAAATTTTTAAGTTTATTTGTCGTGCGCCAACCAAATCTGTCTTCAGGTTCACACCTTTCCTCAATCTTTTAATCTAATATTATGTTATTTAGTTGACATTCTCAATTATGGCTTTTTCTTTACAAACTTTCTTCCCCTTCTCGGTCAATTAGCCTTAATTGTAGTGGAGGTATCCGATTAAGTAGGCATTATAGCTCTAATTTTCTCTTTAAAAAAACTTAAAAATATATTATGGAATATACTTATAGTTTTTTTAAGAAATATGATTGTGTGATTTTAGACAATTTGATTGTGTAAAATTGAAATTACATTATCAATTTACTAATTTATCTTCATTTTTTCCAATTGAAAATATATAACTCTTTTGTTGATAAATTTCTCATATATTTTTTTAATATCAAATTTCGTTCTCACTAACACAATAATAAATTGTATCATTCCCCGTACGTCGTACGGGACAAACACTAGTACAATATTAAAGATGAAGTCATGTCTTCACAAAAATTTGCGCCACTTGGTGAAATTTGAGTAGAGACATGTATACATTTTTTTTTTATTATTTATCCATTTAAAAGAAATTAAATAAACTTTTTTGTTGAAATATATAAACACCCACTATTGCACTCTCTCATCTCCACTCTTCCACTCCAACATGTGGTAAATCCACTAATCCACAAACTCAAACCTATTTGATAAATTAAGTCATCATTTTTTAGAGATTTACAACTTGACATTTTCATAGTAACAGAATTCAGACTCTCTCTAATTTTCTCTTTAAAAAAACTGAAAATATATAATGGAATATACTTAAAAATGAAAACATATAATTGAAATTACATCATCAATTTACTGATTCATCTTCATTTTTTCAAATTTCATTCTCACCAACACAATAATAAATTGTATCATTCTCCGTACGCCGTACGGGACAAACACTAGTTGGCTATAAAGAGTCCTAAGTAAGCTCTACCATGACCCCCCGAGTTTTCATCGCATTAAGACCTTTCACCACTCCACGTCTCGACCACCATAGTGTCAAAGTTTTTTAAAATCCCTCAAGAAACAAGTTCAAACTTGGGAAAAATAAAGATCTAGAATCATGGTGATGTACTCCACCGAGGATCAGTCACATCATCAATATGAGAAGTTTTATTTCACATGGACCTTCTACTTCCAAAGCAAACAGAACAACTGCTCAGGTGTCAACTCCAGAACAGTCTGATAATGTTGCATCAATTCCTGGCTTGTCTGTAGATCAATGCACTCAATTGTTTCGTCTGCTGAATTCAGGAAATAATGGATCAAATGAATTCTCTGGGAATGTCGTGGTAGGTATAGCATCTCACATCGTTTCTTTGTACACAGACAATGGTTTTGGTGCTCAGTGAAATACATAATTTGCAAATCAACCTTGGATTGTTGATAGTGGGGCCATAGATCATGTGTCATGTCAAAACTTTGTTTCATAGCCTTATACCTTTACCTAGACAATACAAAATTTCCTTACCTAATGGTACTACGATACTTGTCACACAATATGGCGGAATTTCCATTTTACCTAACCTTACTATTCATCATGTCCTTTTTGTCCCTCAATTTCAGTTTAACCTTCTCTCTGTGAGTAAGCTTATTTTGCAATCTTCTCATGATGTCATATTCACTCGTGGCATATGTTATTTGCAGGGCCCTTCAATGAAGGAACCAGTGGTCCTTGATAATACTCACAAAGGCCTTTTTCTCTTTCAGTCTTCGAATAAAGGTGTTAATACACCAAGTTTTTCCCCTCTTACAAATAAACCTTACTTAGCTTTTACCTCTGCTACCTCTTCTAAGGATGTCATCCTATTTCACCTTCGATAAGGCCACATACCTTTCTCCAAAATAAAGAAAATTCCAGGGTTAGACTCTTCTCATTTGGTCTTCCCTGACTCCCCATGTGATATCTGTCACAAATCAAGACAGCACAAACTACCTTTTCCCTTAAGTTCTATCACCACCATAAAACCTTTTGACCTTGGTCACCTTGATCTCTGGGGTCCTTTCCATGTGCCCACATACAAGAGCCACAAATATTTCGTCACCATAGTTGATGATTACACGAGATGCACATGGACACATTTGTTGGCATCCAAAGATTCTCCTTTCTCCTTCATCAAAGCATTCATCTCCATGGTACAAACACAGTTCAGCTACACTCCAAAGGTGTTGAGAAGTGATAATGCCTTTGAGCTTGGTTCCAACAAGAATGCATCTGCCTTTCTGACTTCCCTAGGGATCATACATCAGACTTCATGCCCTTATACCCCACAGAAAAATGGGGTTGTTGAACGTAAGCACAAGCATCTTTTGGAGACTTCTCGAGCTCTCATTCTTCAGTCCAAATTGCCTCTCAAATACTGGGGAGAATGTATTCTCATGGCCACATATTTGATTAACAGATTTCCATCCAAGGTCCTTAAAGGTCTTACCCCTTTTGAGATGTTATTCAACAAGCCTCCAGATTATGCTCATATCAAAGCTCTTGGTTGTTTGTGTTATGCTTCCACTCTCTCCAGAGGCCGTGACAAATTCTCTCCCAGAGCTCAGCCATGTGTATTTCTGGGCTTTCCATTTGGACAGAAGGCATACATGGTTCTGCCACTAGAGACTCGTCAAGTGAGTACTTCCCGAGATGTCATTTTCTATGACTCTATTTTCCCATTCCATCACCTTCCAACTTCACCTACTACCACACCTTACCTACCAAGTCTCTTTCCTGATATTTTTCCTACCTACTCTCCAAACGACACATCCTCCACATCACCTACTCAATCTATTCCACAACCTTCCCCTACCACATCATCTCCTCCACCAAAAACTTTACCTACTACACCACCTCCTCCTCCTAGGAGATCTTCCAGGGTTACTCATCCACCTCCTCATTTGGATGATTTTATTTGTAATCATGCTGCAACATCTACTGACATTTGCTCAAACACTCTCACATCATTTTGCTTCTCTACCCAAACTTCTTATCCCACTGATATCTCCATTAATGATCAGTCCTTCTTATGTGCACTGAATGCTATGAGTGAGTCCTCTTCTTATGTTGAAGCCTCTGCACATTCAGCTTGGAAAGCTGCCATGGACAAAGAATTCATAGCTCTTGAGCACAATTGCACTTGGGGCATCTGCCAAAAGGAAAGAAACTGATCAATTGTAAATGGGTATACAAATTGAAATTGAGAGCTGATGGGACTATTGAGCGACATAAGGCCAAACTTTTCATTAGAGGATTCACACAAAAACCAGGTATTGCCTTTACCAAAACTTTTTCTCCAGTGGTCAAAATGAATACCATCCGAGCTCTTATTTTTGTTTCCATCAAGAGGGGATGGACCATCACACAACTTGATGTGAACAACGCATTTTTGCGCGGAGATCTTCAAGAGGAAGTATATACGCAACCTCCATCTGGGTTCAGTGTCCCTGCCTCACATGTTTGCAAATTAAACAAGAGTTGGTATGGCCTCAGACAAGCTAGTCGCCAGTGGTATGCAAAGCTCTCCCACACTTTGAGATCTCAGGGATATTCTTCCTCTCAGAATGATTTTTCGTTGTTTTCTCGCACAAAGGGATCCTCCATTGTCTACATGGCCATCTATGTGGATGACATTCTCATTACAGGGAATGATTTTGATGAAATTTTGAAGTTGAAGAAATTTCTCAATGATCAGTTTCGCATAAAAGATCTGGGCATGTTATTTTTCTTTCTTGGAATTGAGTTTATTGAACTCCCTGAACATGGTTATGTACTTAGACAAAACTAGTTCTTGATGGAACTCCTCAAAGAGTATGATTGTATGGATGTTCGTCTGGCTCCTGCACCTTTGGAAACAGGTCTTAATTTGCATCTTTCTTCAGGACCCCTTATGAGTGATGCCTCTCTGTATCGCCAATTGGTGGGGAAACTAAATTTTTTGACACATACTCGCCCTGATATTGCATTCACCGTTCAACATTTTAGCCAGTTTCTTCATGCTCCAACTGAAACTCACTTCCAAGCTGCAATTCATACTTTGCGCTACTTGCGAGGTCGTGCAGATCTGGGTATCTTTCTAAATTCTACTCCAGATCTTCAATTGCTAGGCTACTGTGATGCTGATTGGGCCACTTGCTCTCACACCCGTCAACATGTCAGTGGGTTCTTTGTACTCTTTGGTGGTTTCCCTCTATTGTATCTCTCTCTTCTGCCGAGGCAGAATATCGTTCGCTTCGTCGTCTTACTGCAGAGCTTGCCTGGCTTTCTCGTCTTCTTCATGAACTTGGAGTTCCAGACCTTCTTCTTATTCCTGTCAAGTGCGACAGTCAAGCAGCAATCCATATAGCTCGGAACCCCGTATTCCACGAGCGTACGAAGCATATAAACCTCGATTGTCATTTTGTTCGCCACAAGCTTCATGAAGGGCTAATTACAGTTACATATCTTTCTACTCATTTACAGCTAGCTGATGTAATGACCAAGGCCTTGTCTGGTCCTAGGCACTCTGAACTTGTGGGCAAGATGAAGCTCGTTCAACCACCTCCATCTTGAGGGGGCTGTTAGAATAAGTGGATTACAATTTTGTTAGTATAGTTAGAATCATCATGTGGCTTGTATGTGACTATATAATGAGTCCAGCTGTAAACAGTTCACCACTTAATTCACAAAATCGAGCAAGTCTCGAAGCTCTTCCTCTCTGTTTCAATGGCTTCTTTCTTTTCCTCAGTTTTCCAACATCACGGTCATCCAATAATAGCGAAATCCATCGCAGCAGTCGAGTGTAGAGTTGTTTCTTGCAATTACAGCTGATCCCTGGTAATTAGGAAGACTACTTGAGTTTTCAATTCGCTTGTACCCAAAGCAACGGTAATTTCTAGTGACAATGTAACTGTAATTTATTTTCGTTTAATCTTGTTCAGTGTCAAAAGATGAAGCATACGACACTTTGTCCACGGAAAAAATTGCTTTAGGCATTGTCTCGAGTTGTAAATACATGACTAAGGGGTTGCTACTGTTCTATTGCAAGAATTTAGATCTATTCCTAGAATCACCAAAATGGAATAATATGACATGCATGAATTTCAAGATATTGGCCTAAAGATTCAACACTAGCAGAAGTCCATATCATCCTTGTAGAGACCATAACATATATAGAAAAGAGTTCAAACAATGATACAATGCTATACTATTGACCTATGATAGGTCAAGCTTATCATAAATGGATAATACATATTGAACCACAACACTTCCAACCGGTCCGCAATGGTGTTACTTTTGTGGTATGTATCTATTATGCGGAATATTCAATAAATGTATGCCTATACGAGTGTAAGACAATGTCGTTTTGTCGAAATTGGGCTGCTCATACACGATCATCAGTTTATAAACTTCATGCTGATCTTTTGATCTTATGTCATAATATCTAAAGCAGTCTGGTCGTTCTCGTCCTCGTCGTGATCTAAGTTCCTGAGAAAAGAGAAGACAATGCACATGGATGAACTTCAGATTTCTTAAAGAAGAACGCGGACTGATCCAATAAACAAAACTACGTTTATGATAAAGGTAACTATTGTCGAACCTGAATACAAGATTGTGGCATGTCCTGTCGCATGGATATGCACAATCAATCACCTTAATCTCGGCTCGATCAAAAAACCAGTTGCCAACCGACTGGGCAATACCCTGCAGATTGATCACAGCCTTCAGACTTCGCAATGTCACATTCAAGTCACAGGATTTAGATGCATGATGTATAAATAAAAAAATAATTCACGAGTAATTTTGAATGGACAAGTACCCTTGTAAGTTGAAGAAATCACCAAACGCCTCTCGACTAACCGTTATGGTTATAAGATTTTATAGATTTTAATAAAATGGAAATATATGGGTCTCTCAGAAAACACTTCTAGTAGTGGTTGAGTGTTGTTGTATTCAATGGAAAGAAACTATAATGTGAGACTGAGACCCAGAATGTTAGTACCTTATTTCCAACATGAGGCGCGTTATTGGAGAACCAAGTATCTTGTCGCTCGGACTGGCAATGAGTGAAGCAAGAGTTGACAAAGACTCCATTCTGTCTAGACCGAGCAAATCCCTTCAAGGCATTCAACATCTGCCCTCTAAATCCTGCAATTTGAAATTTTCACTAATCTTGTTTTCATTTCCTAATGTTTCATGATTGATATATAATACAAGATAAGTTTCAAAATTAAACTGACCTTGTAAGAACTGAATCTGTTGTGAGTTGCAATGTGCAATATTCATCTTGCACTCGTGCCAATACCCGTGAGGATCAGCTGCTCCTGTGGCCAAACTTGCTTGGATCTGATTGAAGCCAGTGTTTAAGCAGCCGATCTATGATGATATGAAAATGCAAAGACAATCCAGAAACGAAGCAGTTGTCAAATTCACCTGCCATGCGTCATACGCTGCATTCACAAGAAACAGTGGAGTCTTGATGTTCGGTATCAAGTGCTGAGGGAAGAAACACTGCAGATGAACAAGAAGCAAAGAACCGCAATACTTAAGTACAAAAGCTTTATAGAGCTTTATCAAATACTGTAAGCTTAATGCAAATATATGAGTCTAGGCAGGATTGATATCCTTCCATGATTGAGTGTAAGAATGTTATATTTTGAAAGTGGAATCTTACTAAAACCGGGTTCATATGCCGTGTGCAACTCCAGGGTAAGTGTGATCCAACCCCCTGTAATCATAATACATCTGAGAGTAAGTACTAAATTATGGCCTGTAAAGGAAGTTCAAGAGCTACAACTAAGTCTCATAACAATAAAATTAAACCAATCTAAATTGAGGACGTGTCTAGAGAGTAGATCTGGCCAAACTAGGGCCGGCCCTCCCAGCCCGTCCTAAAATTTGGGAGGATACGGGTAGAAGATTTTACCCATAAGGGCACATGCCCGACCCTTTTTTAAAGTGGGAGAATATGGTATCGGAGTAGAGCCCTGAGGGCCGGCCCTACCCGGCCCATATTATATATGATATGATATTATTAATATAATATTATAGTTTTAAATAAAATTTAATAAATAACTAAAGAAGAAGTAAAAATATCAGGCAACCTAACTCTTTGACGTTGTAAAGTGTAAACCTCATTTCTTTGTAAACCTAGTATCTTCACGCCTCCGGCCTCCTTCCATTCCATCACACTAAAATTTTGTTGAATTCGGTTATGAGGATTGTTATGTAAGCATGCATTTTGTACCTTTTTAGCATGCGTTTTTGGATGGTGAATTGCTTGTAAGCACTAAACAGGTTTTAATAACACGGTTTAGCCCAATTTCTGATATTTAATTTATCTGTGTAAGTAGTTGAGGGCCCTTATGGGAGGATATGGGTAGCGAAATTGTCCCATTTCAAATGGGAGGGCTTGGCCCGGCCCTGATAAATGGGTAGAATTTGGAATTTGGCCCTGCCCTGGCCCGGCCCAAGCCCTAGTTTGGCCAGGTCTACTAGAGAGATATAGACCTATTTAGGCAGTCTTTGTCACTGGTGTGTTAGCTTATAACTTGTAAGCTTGAGATTTCGCCTATCCGGTATCTTATAAGCTACGAACAATAACAGCTTATAGCTTTCAAGCTATATGTAGCCTTCTTATTTAGATCCACTAATCTATCATTTTGCTACAATGTCAAACACACCCATAAAAATACTTCAGTGGCATTACTCTGCAGTACCTGCAAGTGAACTATGCCTCCAAATAATCTTCTCATAGTGCGTCTACCCGCTACATCTGTTCTGTAAGAAGAGGAGATAAATGGAAACAGATGAAACCACCATCAAATGTTAAAGCATCAGAATTGCCTTCACACAATGAAATTATCATAAATCGACACTCTAGAAGTAATTGAGGAAGCCGCTTACGCGTCAAGAAATAAGCCACCATCACTTAGGCACTTGACTCTCGTAGCCCTTGGAAATAATGCTCGAAATTCGTCACAATGTACAATGGAAGCCAGACCACCCGCTGAGCATCCAGAGAGAAGTGCCTAAAATTGCAATGTTTTTGTTCAGAAAATGGTTGGTTACAAAAGGTGTTATAGCATGAAGTAAACACCAGGGGGAGAAAGTGGTATCTCTACCTGATGAGCATGATGCATTCCTATTGACATCATTTCTTCCATGGCTACCTCCCATATACGCTGCCCTCGGAAATATAGTTGTGCTTTCTAATAAACAAGGTAGAAAACGATGAAGCACGTATTTAGTGACAATTTGGCTCAGTGATATGTGTTTGTATGTTGTCCTCAAGATAGTTAAAACATGTTGAGTTTCCCAAAAAATAATTTTTTTCCTTAGTCTATTAATCATTGCTTTACCACCGAGTGAGGTGATGAGAAAACATAGTTGTACTTGAGAAATATTTCACCGTTTCAAATCAATTTTATTATCCAAGATCAGTTAGTGGCATGTGACCAACCTTGTTTTCACTATCTCCAGTAAATGAAGCACCATCGCAATAGCGGATTTTCACTCGATTCCAGTTGTAAAAATCTGCGAAGATGTAGCAATACGTAATTTAAATTTCGTTGCTCTGCAGCATAGAAGTGAAGAAAGGATGGACAGAGAACATGCCAGGATTTTCTGAGACTTTATTGCTCAATATCCCAGTAAATGGAATCTGCTTTTCCATATAATACGAGGAACCATGGCGTGATTTCTTTCTGTAAACACAATTTCTTATTGTATCACACCAACCTCCTCCCTGCTTAGCGGGAAAAAGAAATCAGAAGATTAATATCTAACCAACCACAGATCATTATATGCAATATCATATCTTGTCAATTAGTATATATGTTATTCGGGTTTTGACCACCTCTAATTGGATCAGCCAACTGTTTGCTCCTGATCCATATCCCCGATGTATATGATAAGCTGGCCACGACCCATCCAAGCAAACTGCACATGAATAAACCACCCAGATAGCAGAAGATTATAAGGTCAAGTGAGACTGGTGTGCAAGGTAATCAATTAACAGACATAAATTTGAAACTACATACTCGATCTGGCTACATTTCATAGATACTAGATAATTGAGGTATAAATAACTTAAAATAGCCTGTTAGAACCTAATTAGCTCTTGGATAGTTAATTCTACCAAAAAAAAAAGCTCTTTGATAGTTAAAGCTGGTAAATTAATTCTAGAGGATGACAGGTTATTTTTTTGTATTACACACAAGAACTGATACGAGGAAATCACTTCTAGAAGTTTTTTCTTTTGAATTTCTAGTCTTATGCAGATGCAAGCAATCAGATTTGTCACATCTTATCACATACAAAGGACATCAAATATTTTTTTCTAATGAGAAACATGAAAATCTCTGTGAAACCCAATAATATAGAAGTGTTGATGGTTAGTAATGGGTCATGATAATACAAACAAACACAATAATAGAAACCCTCCACTGTATAGTTCCTATTTTATTACCCATTTCATACGACCCAAAACAAAACCAAAGGGTCAGTTTGTTAATAACATCCGAACATCTATTCCTGCAGACACTAAAATGCTAATTTTCACCTTGCTACTGGGTATACACATTCATGTTGATCTCCACACTAGTATCACATCAAATTATCATGAAAGTATCTACCTGATCAGGCCAAGTCAGATAGAGATATCATAGTAGAGTGATGCATAAATTTGTTAATCTAATGTGAACACAAGAAAAAATAAACCTGATGCATATTATTGAGCCGAAATAAAAGCTTGGCTTCACCCCGTCTAAAATTTAAATTGCTATTTAACTACTACACCTATAAATCAGATATGCTTTTATGCACTATAATGAGCTGAGAATCATAATTGCAATATGTTAAAGAGACCATTTTTCAAAGAAACAGTAAGCTGCTGAGGGCTGAATCTAAAGCTTCCCTCTAGAATAATAATTGCACCTTGAACAACCCATATGAAGACATGAATAGTTGATAAAAATGAGACTGAAACTTACAAGCTCCTTTAGAAGCAGCTCTTCTAATGAGCGTGCGACCCACCATTAATGGAAGACTGAAACCATACTTCTGCTGTTGGTACACCTCAGTCACATTTAACCCTTGAAAAGAATCAGCACATTTGAAGCAAACAAGGCCAAGAACACACATAACCAATATCACCTCATTCCTAATCATCTCAAGAAATATCAATTTTGGGGCAAAAAATCAAAATGGGTTTTGAGAAAAGAGCATAAACCACAAAACCCAGCTCTAAAAATATGGGGGTTTTAGGGGAAAGACGAAGAAACTACAACGGAATAACGCGTCATTTGAAATGTGTGATTGAATTTATGGGGTTTGAAAGAACGGGGGGCCAGGGAAGAGACTAGGATACAAACAATTTGCAGCGGGAGGGAGGGTTGGTTTCACGGAAAATGTGATGTGTTTTCTTCTGAATTTATCAACTGATGATTACTGCTAGCGCTTAGCACCACCATGAAATTGGATTTGTGTGGTTTATACTGTCACTCACTCTGTGAGTTTGCAAGGGGATTTTCTTAAACTTAAATTTAATCACCCTTATATAGACTAATTTACAAAAACATACCCCTTAGTTATAAAACTGTCGTTTATTCACCCTAAATTAACGAAGTCTCGCAACATAAGATTCACGTACGGTTACAAAATTCCTTGTATGCTTTGGGTCCTTTCACTCCTTTGGTGGTGAGGTTGAATGCAATATATATTGTTGGTGAATAGTGGGTAGATAATTTTCTTTCTATAAAACACGGCAGTATTATGCAAATTGATAGAAGTGGAAAGACAAAATGAAGTCTACGTGCAAAAATGTGAATATGACAGGGGCATGGGCCAAGACAAGAGAGCTGGCGCCCATGACAATGACACGAGAATTGAGGTGATTCGCTTTTTCACGACTCATCATATTTCATTCAGCCACCACACACGGATATGTTTATAAAATTTATTTTTATATTACATTATTTATTTCAAATTTCATAATTATTTTGATATAATTTCAATATATTTTAAACTCATTACCATAGATTATCCGATCTGAATTCATAAAAAATCTTAGATTGTTTGAATATTATTTCATACTAATACTCCGTATTTCTCTTTTATGTATAAATTTTTCTGAAAAATTTAGCTTGTAAATCAGAAGTTAACATATAATTCGTATATTAATAATTTCAACTTTAACAATTTTGAATTTTCTTCTAAAAACGTTCCATTGATTTAATAAAAATGTGTTGTAAATATATGATTAGAAAAAGGAAAAAAATCAACAACTTTCACCAAAATTACTCACAAAGTTCTAACGGTGTGAATAGATATTGTTGTAGTGTTGTGACTTGTATATTGGTGGGCCAACTTAGATTTAAAAAGTTTGGTTATTGTTTACGCAAAATCATCCGCTAATTGATAAGATTATGAAAAATATCCTTCGATAATAAAATGGTCGTGAAAAATACTTATTATGTATTGTGTTTTACACTTCTACTCCATGTTTTTATTGGGTTTTTTTACTAAAAATCACCCGTATGATACTCTATATTGTTCAAAACCATTTGTATATTTCAATTTTACCGGAAAACACCCTTATGAACCACTCCGTCACTCAACAAACACTTTTTCCCATATCCGTTTGTCATTCCGTTTAACGCACTACACGCGCTATTATTTTATTTTCTTACTTTTATTTTCAAATTTTATTAATTCCCTTTACTTTTATTTTATTTTTGATTAAAATTATTTCTGGGCATTTATACCCCAAAATTGCAAATTCAACCTCTTTTTCCTTACGAACCCTAACCCTAGGCCTTCCCGATTCGATTCGATTTGATTCGAAATCCACAAATTTTGTTGACACGAGAAAGACGTTTGAAGATTCACAACATTTCGAAGCCCTAAATTTGTAAGTATGTCCTAAATCTGTAAGTATCTTGATTGGATTTCAATTTCAATTTCAATTTCAAGCAATTGAAGATTCGAGCTTTCTTCTTCTCTTTTCTGAAATCTGGGTTAGGTTTGAAAATGTCAAACTCAAGCTCTTCATCAATTAATCCACAACAAAGATTTTGCAAGTGTGGTTATTTTGCATCTGAAGCAACTTCGAAAAATGAGTTCAATTTTATGAGATGATTTTGGGGGTGTCGCTTTTATGGAACAGAGACAAGGAGTTGCAACTTTTTTATGTGGAAGGATGATGAATATAGTGAAAGAGCCACGTATATGATAAACAAGTTATTGAAAGAGAAGAAGAAAATGGAAGTCAAAATTCTCAAGCTTCAAGATGCAGTTAGAGATCTTCAGATTGAGAAGGAGTCACCCAAGTTAACAGTGGCTATGAACCTAGAAAAATCAGGTGTAATGATGCAGTAGTTGTTGTAATGTTTCTCATAATCTTCATGTTTGCAAATGTTTTAGTTTTGAAATGGGCAATGTAATGCTGTGTTAGGTGATCTGAATTGGAGTGATGTTGGATTTGTCTGAATTTGTGTTGGATTTAATGCAAGAGTCTTGATGTTGTTTATGCAAGAGTACTGAAACAAGCTGAGATATATTTAAGTGACACCAGGAAACACAATGACACCAGGAAACTAAAAAACTGAAACAAAGTGCAAAATACACACAAAAAAAACATCAGGAACAAAACAACACCAGGAAAACAACTTAACAACACAAGGAAAGTCAAACAAAGAATACATTTGCTTGAGCTTTGAAGATGATAACCTCGTAGAGGAGTTTGATATTTGGGTTAAGTCAATCACATTATGAGCCATGGAGAAGGAAGTGTGATGGAGGTGAGCTCGGTGAAAGTAGATTGAAAGAGGAAGAGATGGAAAAGTGTGATGGAAATGTGAAGAAGAGTAGGGTATTTATGTTGAGTTTTGGTTTAAGAATTTATCATTGAACACAAAAGTATTGGTCTATGAATACAAAGATATACAATGTCGCACAATCATATCTTTTCTAATGAACATGAGATTCACATATTCTGTGATGACCTATCATTTATCAAATCAAAATAAGAAAAACAAGAGTAGATCTGAATATCTCAAACAAACAAACATCAATAGAGAAGTTCTAGAATAGAGGAGGATCAAATCGACGACCATAGTAATGGCGTAAAGCAGCGACAAAATCTACAACGCCGATATTGGAATCCATATTTGAAAATTTTTGAAGCCCTAATTTCTCAGATCTGATATTGGTGGTTTTCTTCTATCTACTCTAATGACCGCGACGAGACCTCTAATCGCAACAAGCAAACAAGACTTGTGAATTCACATCAGATTCGTCTGATCCGTGACCATTGATTCCTGGTATTTGAACATTGAAGTGTTCGAGAGGGGGCTCGGAAGAGGAGTGAGATCGATTTGGGCTTGAGTGTAAACAACGTGAGGAAGAAAGTGGAAGGATAGAAGAAATAAGCGCGTACTATGCAACCTCCTTTAATTGATAGCTTGTTGATTTTGGGTTGTTGAGTTTATCCTTATTCTTACACTAGAGGGTGTACTCACCCGAATCTAACCCTATAATGCGCGGACGATCTTGATCTAAAAAATAATTTCCGATGTCCTCGGACTTCCAGTCGATTTTTTGTTTGGAAATCGACGAATCTAAGAGTTTTATGAGTGTGACTCCCTCCGTTCTTTAATATATGAGACACTTCGTTGTTTGACACTACTCAAGGTTTAAGATATTCCTTTCGCTTTTTTTCAAGGGGTTTTTACCGGAAACCACCCGTATGATGCCCTATATTGCTCAAAATCACCCGTATATTTCAATATTACCGGAAACCACCCCTATAAGACACTCTGTCACTCAACAACCACTCTTCCTCATTTTCTGTCTAACTCCGTTAAGATTTTGTACACATGACAATTTTTGTTATTTTTTATTTAATAAAGATAAAAAGAAAAAGAAGTTAATAAATTATAGATGAAAAAAAAGATATAAATTAAAAAGTGGGACCCACCAATCCTTCATTCCTTCTTCTTCCCATATTTTCTTGAGCTCATGGATAGAGCGGACTGAATTGAACAGCAATTTCATGGCTTTTTCTTGGAGCTCCTCATCCTCCATTGTTATCGATCTCAAAGCTTCCTTCTGAAACGTCATTTCTCTTTCGGGGTTCTATCTTCACATTCCTTGTCCAAGTCGAGCTTCTCTTTCATTTCCTTATTCTTCTCATCTATCTCTATCCCAAATGAATTATCAAAATGACTGTGAGTTCTGGGTAATTCTCAAATCGGCTACGAATCTTACGGATAGCGAGTCCAAATCGAATTAAAACAGAGAATGAAAGTGAAGAAAAACAGAGAGAAGAGAAGCTCACTGCCGACGCCGACGAGAGACGTGACGACCTGCGGGATTTTTCGGTGACATATGGAAGTAGGACTCATCATAATTAATAGTAACTCCACAAATATCAATCGTCGCACCATGCCAAACTCGTTTCCATTGACATCTGATGTGTTCACGGGTCCTTAGCAAAGACGTCCTCAAGACGACCAACACCAAGAGAAGAGTTGAAGACTTAGTGGCTAGACTCTTATTTGTTTTAGTTGTTTTTAGTTGTTTTATTTCTTTTATTTCAATTAAAAACATGGAGTAGTGGTGTTAAGTAGTGGCTAGGTTAGTGGTAGACTTAGTGGGCTATTTTAGCATTTTCTTTGAATTTATTTTGTAGCCTATTTAAGGTATGTTTTGCATCTTTTGTAAGTAGATTGGAATTGAATGAAAATGCTTTTAAGTGAAGTTCCTATCTCACCTCTCTTTGAGAGGGTTTCCCAAATGAGATGATCCATTTAGTGTGTTATATCTAGATGATCAAATCATTGCCTTGGTGTGTCATATCCATGGCCGAGTTGATTGAGCGTAGTGAGTCGTATCTACAATCCATTAACTCTCATGGTGGGTAGTATCCATGGCCGGTTGACATTCTTGTCGATCTCCTCTCATATTCTTTGGTGTGTTGTATCCGAGAGTAGTGAGTTGCCTATCCCAAACTCTTTGAGTTCATGCTTAAAGAGTTGTATCCCAAACTCTCTTTGATTCCTCATTGAGAGTTATATCTTTCGTTTCCGCACAAAAACTCCCTTTGATGAGAGTATTTGCCAAGAGATTCTAAACTCCCGTTCTTGGCGCCCTTCACCTTGTACAGATTGAAGATCCTGGCGTGCCTCGGAGCACATCAACATCTCAATTAATTTTAATGGAAAGCCCCTAATCAAACTTCATAAATCCTAGATATTCCATTGCTAAAATCTAAGTCAAAGTCTGTTAGTTTTAAGAAATTAGTGTTCATAAGTTACTTGTGTGGATCGATTTTGTTCTTACCAACATCAATTAATTGTTTTGAGTTGGAATTAGTGGAGTTTAGTCATATATAAAAAAATGGTTCAATTCTGGAATCGGACAGAACAACAAGGAAGAGAAGGGGGAAGAAGATGGAGTTATGGGTATATTTGTAATTTTGTTCTTTTTATTATTTATTTAGTTAATTATTAAAAACATTAAATAGAAGATAATAATAAAAAATAGGAAAAAAAATCACATGTTAACGATATTGTAGACGGAAGTGTGGACGGGTGGCTGTTGACTGACGGGGCGTATGATACGGGCGGTTTCTGGTAATATTGAAATATACGGGTGGTTTTGGGCAATATGGTCTATCATAAGGGTGATTTTCGGTAAAAAAACATTTTTTCAATATATCTTATCTATATAAAAGTTGGTTGTCCATTGCCAAAATTAAATGAAATTGGTACCAATTTAATGCATTACTCATTTCTTAATCACCTCCTATTGGACTTTTGAGCATGTATTTAAATATCTTTCTTATATCCCTATGTTATATTTATTTATAGTCTACTTGATTAAGTCACAAATTAAATTAATGTGTGACCTTCTCTTATGACAATGCAAACTTATTCTAATATTATGTTTTAAAACTACTTCAAACATAAATATAAGGAAATAAAAAATACTTATATTTACAAATATTAATAAATTTGATAAAAACAACAACATATTAACAAATAATGTATAACAATATTAAATCACATACGAAAATCCGTAATTTTCTCGCGCTCCGCGCGAGGCCCGTATCTAGTAAGAAAGAAGAATATGTGGGGGTTTGTTTGATTGAGTACTATAATAATATTAAATACTAATAATTGTTTATTGTATAGTAAATGATATTAACCTTATAAAAATGCATCGACAGATTTATTAAAAAACAAATGTCCCTTATATTATGCGACGATTAAGATAGTTTTAAGTATTAACAAATGCAATAAATATATGGGTTTAAATCCCATATAAACATCCTTATAGAGATAAAAAAGAATGAATCAGTCATTGTATGTTTTGGCATCCAATGACTTAGATTAAACTAATTATCACCCGCTTGTAGTGGGGGTAGTTGTGGTGGTTCGGCAGCCTCCCGACGACCACCTGACGACTTCCCGATGACCACCCGGTGATTGTCCGATAGAGGTCCGACAGAGACCCGACGGAGCTCCGACGGTGGTCCAGCGTGGTCCGGTGGAGGTTCGACGGTGGTCTAACAATAAATGAAAAAGTTAAAGTATAAAAATAAATGAAAAATTAAGTCTAATTCAAATTGGTGAACATTATGTTGATGAACTTTTAAGTATAATGTGATGAACATTCAGTTGGTGAACATGGAAGTAAAATGTGATGAACATTCAGTAGAGTATATCAAAATGAACATTAAACAACAACGTGATGAACATTTATGAACAACGTGATGAACATTTAAGCTGATTGTAATGAACTTTTGAGTAATGAATATTTTATTAAATCCTTGTGAACATTTAAGGATGTTTGATGAACATTTAAGTATGAGATGATGAATATTTAGGTAATTTTTGATGAAAATAAAGTGTTTTCTTACTCGAAATTATATTAAAGTGGTGTTCCACATAAGTGGTGGTCCGATGTCAAACAGTGTCTTGATGGTGGGTCAGTGGTGGTACGGTCGTGGTAGTCCGTCGTTTGTCCAAATAACATAACAATTTAAGTGTAATAAATTTGGTGAACATTTAAATATAATTTGATGAACATTTAAGTATAATGTGATGAACATTCAGTTGGTGAACATTTAAATATAATGTGATGAACATTCAGTAGAGTATATACAAATGAACATTTATGAACATTGTGATGAACATTTATGAACAACGTGATGAACATCTAAGTCAATTGTAATGAATTTTTGAGTAATAAATAATTTTGTAACATTTGTGAACAATTTTATACATCTTTGTGACAAATTTGTTCCGGCGAGGCCCAAAGGTGGTCCGGCGTGGTCGGCGGTGGTAGGAGGTGGTACGGAGGTGGTCGGAGGCGGTTTGGAGGTGGTCCGGTGGCAGTCTGGTGGTGGTGACAAGGGGTGACAAGTGGCGTCACATATCATCACCTAGGCTCTTTGATCTTTCTTGATTTAAGGCTCCATAATCATTCTTATTTATCATTTTAACAATCTTTATTACATGATACTTTTTATAATATATTTTTTCTTTCTAATCCGAATTTCTTATTCAAGTATAATTATTCCTTAAGATAGTTTGATCATTTTTTTTCCTTTCTATTTCATCGTTAATTTACTTTTACTCATTATTAAAAGTATTATTTTTCAGCGATTTAATAGGAATAAATCAGTCTTCAATTTTATATCTTAATTTATATATTATAGGAAACCAAGTATATTAACAAAATTTTCACCCTATGTTGTAACGTGGATTAAAGAGTTTACATTTAAAAGACTGGATCAGGTTTTATTTAATTAAATTATTCGGATATTTATTATTTAGTCTTAGAACTCTCAAAGAATTAATAAAATAGAGAAAGGACTTTTCATCCAACAGCAAATAAAAAAGGTATAGTATATACTTGTCCATTCATTTATGTTTTCTATACACACTTTTTATACTATCATAAACACCCCCGTCCCGTGCAATGAAAAAGGTAAATTAACAGATGAGATCCCACTGTGCACCGACATAACACAAGCACTGCTTTAGCTGAAACCAATCCCTCACATCACAAACACCATGAAATTGATTTTATTAATTATAATAATAGAATAAAAGTAGATATGTCAAAATTGACCAACCTGTTGGGTCGACTCGATCCGACTCGAAAAAAACACGACTCGATCTAAGCGGAAAAAACACGATTCAATCTGACCTGAAAAGTTCATGAAACCTGGTGAACTAAACTTGGACCGACCCGTGACCCTTTGGGTCAACTCAGGCCGACTAGAATGACTTGAAGCTCATCGAGGGATACACATTTTACATATTTAATTTCATTTAAATTAGAATTTTCCATTCGCACATACAACCTTCAATACTCACACGCACACCCTTCTATATTCACATGGACAACCTTTAACATTCACATGCAAGCATGTGCAGGTATTTTTCATACATTGTCAAAGACATGCACATGTGCTGGTGACGGTGTGCATGCGAATGTAAAGAAATATGCATGTGAATACAGAAGATTGTGCACGTGAATTTTTCATTCGTACAATAATAATTCATTCTCACCTGACTCTTTTCCTATATTTTATTAACTAATAATATATTATTATTTTAGTATTAAAATATTGTTTAAATTTTATTTTCTTTATTACAATAAAAAAATTGAACAATTAAACCCGTTTGATCAACCCGACCCGAACACACCCAATCCGAAAATTTAATCGTCTAATTGACCCGAACATGATTGACTCGAACCCTATCCGTTCGACCAGTTGCCAAATCTATAAAATTGGTTCTGTTACTAGTAATTTACGGGTCAATTTGATAAAAAGAACAAAAAACAGTTTTGGCAGTCCTGAAGTAAAAATATATTAAGGAAAAACTCAATCAGTAGTAGAATGTAATGTCCCAAATACGAATTAATGACCATTTTTCACAGCCTGAGAATTTGAAGAACTAAACCTGTAAAACAGTTTTCTAACCATAAATGAATAGCCATTTTATGTAAAAACAGCTTTCTAGAGTTGTGTAACTTTGATTAACAAAAATTCCTCAAGAGGTTAGCAAAATCGATTAAGGAATCTGCAGCTGATGATGCCCTAACTTCTAAGATTCTTTATCTTGTGTGAATCCCTCTTCGATTGGATCGATGTAATAAAGTGATGCTAAGCATATAAGCACATCTGTCAGGATGAGACCAATTGCATCAAAAACAAACTTGGGTGCAAACAGACCCCATACCTGAACAACAAAACAAAAGCTTTTTTAAATTCATAAGCAATACTACAACAATTGTTTCAAAGAAATTTGGTGTGCTCAGTACCATTAGATGCCGACGTTGAATTGTCACGCATAATACTGTGAATGTGGTAGCAGTAGCAGTAATAAATCCATACATCAAGAATACCTGAAATACATAATATCATGACTGAATTAGCGTCTGTGAGTAAGCTCGTGACAAGGGTATCAGATTAGATATTGTCATACTTGAGATAATTGTGCAAACAAAAGATTGGGTGGATTCTTCTGATAATTTATTGATCTGTAGCAAACAAGCAATGGGAGGCCCAAAATAGGAGCTATGTGGGAAAAACCGAAAGTGTCTATTGCCAGAAGAACAGCCTGCCTCACAAGGTTGAATTCATCAAACCTATATCAAGAAAAAAATATCTGATTAGGCAATTTGTTTAATTTAACCTCCACAGATTTCTCAACAAAATCAAGTCAAATGCATGAACTGAAATATAAGAGAGAATCCCAGTTACCCTATGAATGCAGCACCATAACGAAGACCGTCAAATGCACACCTACACATGTTTTGACGAAATCTATTAATATTTATAGTTCAAGCCAAATGATGATGTAATAAATTCAAAACAGACATCTTAAAGAACCTACCAGTGACCAGTACAAAAGAATAAAGTGACTGCTAGTAGGCTCCACTGTGTTACAGGAGAAGAGTAGAAAGTAAAATTGCTCAAATCGTCGAGTTTAGCAGCTTGCCTCAAATTTTCCAGCCTAATAATACACCACACTGAACAAAAGAAAATCAAACTTCAATTCTCTTCCCTCTTACCAAAAGATCAGTTGTGTAGGAATTGATTTAAGTTCGCATATAACTACTAATTTTGGAAGTTTAAAAACTGGCTTTAAATGACTATTATCATTAAAAATTGGGCATCAAATATGGAACTTCAAGATCAGATAATGCTTCCCAACAATAATGGAAGCTCATATATAGAAAAAAACTGTCAATAATGGAAGATTAAAGAACAGAAATCTCAAAGGCAAGCATCTCCCTATTAAGTGAATTTCGAGGAATCCTCACATTCTGTCATTCGTGTCAATAATGACGTCTGAGTACAATTAAGAACTAATCCTCTTATATATTTGTAAGGAATATCTAACTGCTAAAACTATATAATAATAAGAATCTAGAAAATGGCAAGCAGCATGGAGAAAGTGGGTAAAGTGCTTCAGAAATGGAAATCTAGAAACTAACCAGAAAACGGAAAATAATAAATAAAACAAATAAAATAGATAATTGGAACGTATACCTGCCGCAATGCTTGCTAGAGCAATCAGGGGACCTTGCTTTCCTGAAAGAATTATTATTGTAGGACTGGATGCACACAACATGGAAATTGTCTTGACAGTGAGTTCATTCCTATAATCTGAAGGTTTTGCTCTAAAGAATTGATCAAGTGCAAGCAACACCATTTGTATGCACCCAATAACATAAACGAAACGAGGTATGTAATCTTTTCCAATATGTTGTAGTGAAAACGGCAACGCAAGTGATTTACATTCTAGGATCCAGTGCGCTGCTATCAGAACATAACAAAAACATGTCCCCGTGATAAAATATTTTTTGAAGCCCGGTGAAGACTTTCTAGGTATACAATTGTGCAAAACATACACCAAATAAATCATGGTCGATACAGGAACAAGCAAGGACAACATCCAAATGGGATGATCCTCTGTACTTCCAAGTAACCACGAAACATCAAAAAATTTAGCAGCCTCCTTCGATAATCCCAACTCCATAGTAATTCTCAGAACAGAGACCAACAATATTGACAACATCGCCTGCAAGCGAACCCACAGAATGAGAAGTGTAAGTGGATAAGCACAATATGAATAAACATATCGTGTTTAAGTAAGAGAGTCTGAGAGTGTGAGCTAGTGCACTGAGAAAGAAAAGGAGAAAAAGAAACTATGATCATATTTGCATACTGATGAAAGCATGTTCCTCTTCATGATTGAGTGACGCAATTCAATAATCCAGATAGTTCCCAGGAAAAATATGGCAACTTTTCCTTCTTCCACTGAACACATTAAAGAAACAACAGAAGTATATCAAAGGAAGAACAATTAAAACATTACGAATGAGAAAAGTACAAACTTACAAGCAAACTTACATATATAGCTGCTAGACAGAAAACTACAAGCCCGAATCAACACCACAAACGCGGAGAAAATTAAACCCACTGATATTTGAGTACTTCCCCAAGCCATAAAGGTTGATCCACATAGTTGATTTAGTCGCGTAATTGCAGTTAAATGTAGCAGAACTGAAACAAATAGGATGCTCAATCCAATTGACATGAACTTCAGATCAAACTCGGTCCACTTGGAACGTGCAAGATCAATAACACTGGAAAGAAATCTCAGATATGCATTAATCTGCGTCTTCAGTGCGAACAAAGAGGTATCATGGCTTCCCTCTTTGCAAGAAAATGAGCTTTGTACATGTGACAGGTTATCCTGTGCTTGAGAAAACATTTCTGAAACATGTAACAAGTCCTCGGAGGGAAAACCAATCACTGATGAGGTTGAATAGACGTCGATGTATCGCTTCACCTGAATTAAATCACTCAGCTTGTCAGTCCATGGTTCGAAGCAATAATATCCAAAAAGAAAAAAAAAACAATTCGTTTTTTCTAGTGTGGACCATCTAACAATCAAAGTAAAATTTTGCAATTCCCGAAAATGATCAGAAGTTATGACAGCCAATCAGAGGCAAAAGAATTAACTAGCAAGATCACTGCAATTTGCAAGCTTCCAGAAACTGACTATATCTTAATAGCATCATAATACATTTGGTTCATGACCTGCATGAGCTTGAAACAGGAGTGGAAAGGGTAAAAGCAAGTCTGTTGATGGAAGACCTGCAGGCTCTTTTACCTGCCAAGCATTGACACAGAGGATATTCATGTATTGTCGTAGCCACTTATGCATGTGTGTGTAGGTTTTGCAATCTTCTACATCAGCATCTTCAATAAATGAAGAACCAGTGGCCAGAGCATACAATTCAGGATTTACACGGCCGATACTGTACAGAAAGATCTTATTAGTACAGGATGATCAAATTAGAGAACACTAAGTACAGTTCTCTCCTTTGGAAAGAGGTTTTATACTTGATCCAAGTTTATAAATAGGTCTTGTAACAACACTCCACATCATGGAAATATTAGCAGGTTGCAAAAAAAAAGTGTTTTAAGCATAAGAAAACCAGCTAGTCATTTTCATATCAACTCCAATGTTTATGGTATATGGACTATGGAGTTCAGATTGCATTGGTTTCAGCAGGAAGATAATATTTGAATTTCACAACATTTTATTGGGTTTAGTTAAAGTCATTTTCAGAGGGATCATTGTTTTATTGAAGTAACCTCAAATCCAATACATCACTATTGAGTGAACCATCATTCTGTATCGAGCAAAATTAAGCTCAAACTTTCTAACAACCAATAGAAGCTTGGATATAGAGTGGTTATACTTTTTTGTATTAAGATTCTCTTTATTTTGATTGTTCTATTTACAATTTTTTTACGCCCCAGACCTGCCATTCCGGAAATGGAAATCATAATAATGAACTCGTAAACAATAATAAATGTTTAAGTCCACTTAGAAAAGGTTAGCTGTAAGATATGTCATCGCTAATTTAATCTATTGTTTTATGACTATGCATTAGTAATTCATACAATTTAAGTACTTATTAAGAGTTCAGACTGATATCCTATTTGGATCAGTTTGTCTCAAGCCGACCTTCTAAAATCAGATCCTTGATGGAATTTTTGGCATGTATAGTATCAAATTGTTAAAAGCCCCAATTGCTTGAGGTTTTGAACCCACTCAATTCAGTTAAGTCTTGAGACTGAATTCTTAGTTCTGATTTTTCATACACCCCTTTGAGATTCAAAGAACTATCAAGGTATAAGAGTAGGTTTCAATTTAATTAAAACCTACATGGTGGTACTAAAAATTGTGAGTTTGAATTTCCCATATCATAACTGAGCATTCCTACTTTATAAACCAAGAGGGAAAATAATTTCTTCCCTCAATTCAAGTGGTTGTTCCAACCAAGAGGCCTCTACCTTGGTATGTATTAAACTGTCAACCTACTATCACTATTAATAGGAAGCTAATAATCTTCCTTAGTAGATGAGTGTATAATTAAAAAGGTTTTTTTGGTCAGAATGAGTGCTTGAAGCCCATAGCAGCATAGCTATATATTCAATAGGAAGCCAATAATCTTCTTTGTTCGAGTTCTCTTCCTCCTTTTTTCAAGTCCTCTTCTCCCTCGTGTTTATGTGTTGTTCTGTGCTAGTGTATTTTCTCTGTTTGAGGTCACAACCAGAAGAGGATGAAGATGAAGATGATGATGAAGGGTGCAGTTTTTCCATTGAAAATGATTAAAATGTTGATGCTTCTCTTGACCAAGATGAAGAAGAAAAAGATGATGATTTAAACTTTAATTGACCCACTCCATTCCCTTGCGCTTCATGACTTTAGTTTCACTACTTTTTATGCTATAATATTGTTTTTTCAGACTTGATTTTCCTACTCGCTTACTAGTTTAAAGTTGATTTTATATCATTTGTGATGATTTAAACTTGATTTTATATCATGGTGATGCTTTAAACTTGATTTTTCTCAGGAGTGCCTAGGTGTCAGAGCCCAGGGAATATTTAATTACTGCCTCTATTTCAATTTTACTAAAACAAAGAATTAAGTTTAGCACGACAATGTGAAAAATCTAGAAAACTATTATGTCTGAAGGAAGAAAGAACAAGAATTATATGATCACGATGCTTACACTGCACCTTCCAAAAGGAAAAGGAACACCAAGCATTGCTGATACTGTTGCGGCAAAATCAAGCTGCAAAATGCCCAATGAAATTAGTAGAGGCACATTTTCTGTCTCAAATAGTTTTTCTAAATCAATTAGCATCTGAGATAGTGTGAAAAGGACAAACTATAATTTTTCCATGAAATACAGAATTAGTTCTGACCTGCTCAATGGTACTAGTGCAGATTTGTTTTCCATCCTGGAAAGTGGATATCAAAAACTTGTCAGAGATACATTGTTAACCCAAAAATTAAAAACAATTATTTTTAGTCCACCAGTGAAATCCTTCACATGTGAGCTTGTGATGTAGTCTGGAAACACCGCCCTGTCTAATCAGCTAACACTTCAGTCAAAATTATTTTAAGAAAACTGGATTGCTCCAAAGATCAGAGATTGGAGTATGGAGGCCCATCATCAGAACCATCTCAGCTTCAAAAAAGTCTAATAGTTTCAGAGAGAAAGCACCAAGATATGTGACAAGTGTTATATTGCCATACTAAATATAAAAGGTGTTTCCACCCATTAACCATCTATTGGTAGAGATTATGCCAGGCAGAAGATGAGAGCTTTAATAGAACGCACCAAGGAACCCCAGTTATTCATGTAGCATGAACATAAGGTGCTCTACTCCCAGTATCTCTTGATCCTCAGCTTGAGGAGAAACAGGTCAGGCAATTTTCTCGAAAATTAAATGGATGCATCTTGGAAGAACCGATTTGTATATAAATTACAAAATTAACCAAGGGTGAGAAAGAAATATAAGATCCACCACCAACAATCCCCGCTTAACCACACATTATATATAGTCATATAGATAAGGTGTGGTTATACAAAAAGAAATAATACCATATTTAATCCACAAGATGAGGTATCGAGATCAGATGGTAAAGAAAACGGAAGCCTCTTAAAACTCTTGGCAAAAATTGAGGTTTCAACCTGCATTGAAAAGAAGGAATAGGAATATCAATCTCCAGCATTTACTACCACCAATCATCACAGTAAATCAACTTCACCCTTAGCTCTAAAATCTATAACCTGAATATTGTGCATTTGCATAACCAAAATGCTCATAAACGAAAAGGTTTACAAAACACAAGAGACAATACAAAAGCCAAGCATGATACCTCCTCAGGGCTCCCTCCGCCATGATCACCATTTAATGTTTGTCCATGATCCCCCATGACAAGTAAAAGTGTATTCTCATGAAGTTCACCAGGACCAGACTGGCTTTCCAATGCATCAACAACATCCTATATTATACAAGAATTTCCAGATAATAAGTCAAAAGAAATTGAGCAGATACACATCGTCTGATTAACGGAATAAAGGTCCTAGAATGTTATAAGAGCATAAGAAGAAGAAAGTTGAGATCCTTCTTCAATTAGTCATTCTATAGGGATAGATGAAAACATTGATCTTCGAGCAATTTATCTTGTATGTATCACAGAAGAACAATCTCTTCTGACTAGGAGCAGAATATCGTTCCTTCTGAGATAAGGCAAGCTTAGGAATGAAAACATAAGAAAAGACATAGGGCCAAGACAGAAGGTAACCTCCAGTATGATGTTATATTGCTCGAGTTTTTGTATCATTGGAATTGTATTAACACCAAATATATGACCAGCATGATCCTGCATAACATAAACATATCAAGACACTGCTCTGCCACCAATATTGTAAACAATCCAAGTATTCACAAAACTAGTTCAGATACATTTAGCAAAAGAAGATTAGCACTATTTGTAGGATTTCTAGGTGATAATATTGCAGTTTTCAAACCCAATTACAACTATGTTTCCGTTTCCGTTTCCATTGATCAAATATGTTGTTAGTATAGATTTCTGTAAAGCTTATTAAACCCAATTGTTTTCTGCGGACTAGGTTTCACCATGTACTTGACCAAACCTTTCATGAAGTAGACAGCTTCCTAGTTTTTCCACCACAGGGTATCACCAAATGCAAATGCTCTATAAGACGTGAAAGTATAATTCCACACAACAGCTGATTAACCTATACTTGTAATTTTAACATTTGAACTGTTCACATTTATATGATTTTGCTTAACTAAAAGAACTGGAAAGAGCCTGAAAAGACTATACCTTAATTTGAAACAGCAGTTACCATTCATATCTTTACACAAACAGTTTATGAAGCAGATAGAAAATGATGATACTAATAATACATATCAAACTCTTATGTTAGAGCAAACAAGATAGGCAGGTAATGCATTTGTGTAAAGAACAAAAGACCAAGACATATGTATGTTTGTGTATCTGTAATCGCATACCACGCCAAGGAAGTGTGCAATCAGAACATCCCAGTTTCCTTCAGCTAGAGATGGCAGCAAGTGCTCAATGCATCCATTGTCTACCTGGAAAGGCATTGTAATGAAGGACCTCAGAGATAAGATATACCGATACAATGTTGAGGCAACTTTATCAAATGAAGTATTAGGGGAATGAGAATAGGTCAAAATATACCGTGTCCAGATCTTTAACATTAAAAGACGGGTAAGGAAACGATTTTTCAAAGTGGTGAGGAAACAACTGCAACCATGTATCATCACCCATCATCACCACCTTTTTTCCATTTTGGACCAACTGCAAGGTATATGTTGGAATACATTTGTCAATAAGTGTAGTAGCAAAGGCAATTACATTAAAGTTATCATATGGCACACAAGGTGACAAGGACCATAACAACTGAGAGAAAAAAAGTTAGGATTCAAAAAAGAAAACCTGCTGAATTAAGTTGTCTTCAACAATTGCAGGAGCACCAAAACTATTTCCAACATCAATGAAGGTTGGAAGTCCACCTGTTGTCAAACCCTACAAATTTCAGGGGCCAAAACAGCTATGCGTCAAAACTACTGCAAACAAAGCCATGTACTCATAATAATTACACAGTCCCTAATCTTGTGCTTCAAGCTGTACACTGCCATATGTTAGTTAAAAAGAGTAAAATTTACAGCTTAACTTATATTATATAGCTATGGTTGAAATTGATAGTAGGATGAAAATATAAACAAGCAGAATGAATCGAATTGTTTTCTCTTATGTGATGATCATTACATCAAAGACTAACTATGTGCAAAGCCCAGAAAGGATATCAACATGTCATGTAAGTTATTATCTGAAGAAAATAACGAAAAATGATTCATAAAAAGCAGAAGTGAAGACTGAAGATTAAGCAGAAATTGTTATATCAAAAGGCGTCATTCTAATTCCGAACAATTAATACTGATCTAAAATCTTAACCAACACCCAAGAAAACGTATCCAACCTGAAAAAAAGGTCTAGTCTTGGACATAAAATACACGGGCAACTGGGGAAGTACAGAATAGAGTCAATAGACACCTCCAACAATTCGATTTTTGTTGGAAGACAATAATCAAAAGGCACTAAGAGTCGTGTGTGCATGCAGCCTTCTAACCTTTAGCCGCTGCAAACTCGTTGTAGGTGGATCTGCAATGGCTTTGAAAATTTTGGCTGATGATCCCGATTCAGAAGCTAAATTTTGTATAATTTTAAGATGATCCATCCATGGCTTTTTCTCTACGAGAAATACAAGTGGTTTAGTATTTCAGGCAAATATCAGACCTGATAATAGTGTCATTCTATCCATTAAAGATATGTAGAAATATATAAGAATAGGCTTCATGTAAGAGTATTTTTCAAGATTACATTTACCACTATAAAACATACTTTGCATAGGAAACGACTCAATTCTTATCAACTAACTTTATTGGTAAATATGAAATACATTATCTAGCTTATTATGGTGAAATCACTTGTGCACAACCATGGACTTGTTCTTCAAACCATCTCTGCTTTCAGAATCCAACACATCTTTCCTTGAAAAACCCTTGATAAACTCTATGCATCAAGATTAATTGTGCAACTCAATTTTAGCTTATTGTATTTCTGTCAATACAATCACCCAAAGTGAAGCAAATGCAACTAAAAAACTTAGCCTGCACTTCTTTTATCAAGTCCAACGTTCTACCCTTCCTTGTAGGCAGCAGAAGAAAGAAACAATTACATATGGGGTTGCCCTGATCTTACTAACTACATGTATGTATCAGCGACCACAGCAGAGAGGTGGTCAAACAGATAAAATGCAAACTTTGAGGAGTCCTTATAATAAATACGTTTTCAAATGCATTTAAAGTGCTAACCTTTGAAGAAAGAACTTGGTGCCACAAAATCAAACCTGTAAGAATTAAATAAAAACAAGCAGCAAAAAGCTAATGAGATCCAAATCGCAAATTCTATGATAGTATCATTACATGACATACGTTTGTCATGTCTAATTCAAAAACACAATTAAAAATCTGTGTTCTCTCTCAGATTCTGTGAAAGCAGAAAATAAGAACAACAAACCCTAAAGTTGAATGAGGAGATATCTACTTGCCTAAGGGCATCAAAGACGATGATGACGATGCGAGCAACAGCCGGCTTGGTCCAGCAAGTGGTAGAAGTCGAATTTCCACCAGCCGGCGGCGTTGGTGAAACAGAGCAAGTTGACTGAGAGAAATCGGCGCAGTTGCTGTGATGGGGGAGCTCAGTACGGGTGAGAAGAAATCCACGAGTGAAGAAGAAGATGGCAACGACATGGATGAATAGGATAAGGAAGAAAGGCCATATCAATTTCCATTTCATCGATATTGATTTCGCCATAGATTCTCAGTCTTTGATCGAGCAAAAATCAAAAACTGGCAAACCCTCTCAAAAGTAGTCAAAAGTCAAAACTGCGACTGTGGAATGGTAATAAGTGGGCGGTTAACCGGTTAGATGATGACGTTATAAAAAATTGCTTCACATTAGCGCCACCTCATTATCTTAACAAATTGAATTATAAAAAATAAAAAAAATCCTCAACTAAATAGAAAAGACCCGACTACTATCTCAAGTTTCCTATTTATTTGGTCAATTTATAAAAAAATCCAAATTTTCAATATCTTTACAAAGCCTTTATTTGGTACACCCAAGATTTTTATTTAGAACACCCGGAGATCTGTCACGAATCTATTATAGATGATCTTCGTCACGAAGAAAAAACACAAGAGATCTGTCACGAAGTTGGATGGTACATTCGTGACGAAGCTCGATGATACATTCGTGACGAAGAAATTGGTTACATCTGTGACGAAGGAAGTTTATACCTGTAAAAGTGAAGTTATTATGTCTAATCCACACCAACTACATTTAATTACCGTCAAACCTCCGAACCAACTTCATCTTCAACCTTCTTACTTCATTTTTACCCACATTTCAAATTATCCACTTTCGTTCAAACACAAGCTCTTGAAAAATGTCAAATTGGGATGATTATATACACAAAAATGTTGATGAATGTTGTCCATCATGGGGGAACTTAAATGAGATATGTTGTAGTTTCTTTAAATAATGTACAAGTTAGGGTTTGTAGTAAATTTATGGTTTTGTATGAAGTTGATGGGTTTTTAAGTTAGGGGTTGTGTTTATTGTGTGAAAATCATGTTGTAATATAGAAAATGTGATTTTTATGTGTTACATACAATGAGCATGATAAAAAATGTAAACAATAATGTTGAAGTTAGGGGTTGTATGAAATTTAGGGTTTGTGTTGAAATTTAATGTTTGTGAAGTTTAGGGTTTGAGTGGTTTGTGTTTATTTTCTCAAAATCATGTTATAGTTTAGGCATGTTTATATGTTAGTATAGAATGAGCTTGAAATTTCAGGTTTATATAAAATAAATTTGTATGTGTATGTGGAAAACGTAGTTGAAAGTGGTGTGATTCGAATTTAGGGGTGAAAAAGTGGTTTGTGCATTACAAATGGATAAATAAAGGCTTCGTGGCGGATGTGTGGAGACCTTCGTGACGAAGGTATTGGTGAGGTGCGTGACGAATGAATTTGCACATAAATGTGCAAATTTGTTCGTCACGAACAGGAGCATGTGATTCGTGACGAAGGTTTCTGTATGGTTCGTGACAAAGGTCGTAAAATAGGGTTTCAGAGTGTATTCTTTGTGTATTTTCTTATTTTGCAGTATAATACTCAAGTGTTCAATGGTTTAAACAAACTATCGATCAGGGTCGATGTTCCGGTGGGACCTGAAGGAATGCCTTTGTTTGATCTTGGTTTTGATTTTGATAATCCGTCAATAGTCTCTCAACTTGACCCCCTCTCTGTATCATTCTCATTATATTGATTGGTCCAATGTACCTCCATATCAATCTGTATCGCAACCATATCAAAGTGGGTTGCAACTTCAAGAAATGGAGCGTTTTCCGGCTTTGAAGACAATACCACAGTTTGACAGTGTTGAGCATTATGAGGAGCCTCATATATCATCGGATTATTCAGAAGTTTTTGTCACTGATAAGATCGTCAGCTCAAGTGGAGACGCGGAACAGTGGGCAAGAGATATTGGAAAAGCTCATAACTTCATGTTGAAGGTTGGTAGGACCGACTTGAAAGGGAAGTTCTGAAGGTCTTGGCTTAAACGCGAGCGCAGTGGACAATATATTCTTGAATCTGTGGGGAGAACTATGAAAAACACTAAAACAAAGAAATGTGGTTGCAAATTTCAGATTGCATGTAGACAAAATGAAAAAGGGGATGGATCTTAAGGGTTGATCATGGAACTCACAACCACATCATTGACCAATCCTTATACGGTAATGCACTTGCTGGAAGACCTACACCCGAGGAGGAAAAGGTGTTAGTAGACATGAGGAAGGGAAATGCTCAACCAATACAGATTTTCACAAGGCTCAATGAATCTCCTAACAACATGTCTAAGAAGTCACAAGTCTACAACTTTTGTAACAAGTTGAGAACATTGGGGATGGAGGGAAGAATTGTGGTCCAAGAATTCTTCTATCGTTCTAAGGAGTTAAACTACTTCTTAAGACACAAGAGCGACGAAGTCACAAATAAGATCACAGATGTGTTCTTCTCAAGCACAAAGTCGATGAAACTGCTTAAGGTGTTTCCATATATAATGTTGATCGACGCAACCAACAACACAAATCAGTAAGTATAATTAAGTTATAATTATATTCTTCAGTTTTACTACATATATTCTTACAATAATGTATTATCTTGCAAAGGTACAGCATGCCCTTCATAGAGATTGTTGGAATAACGCCAACGTGGAAGAACTATGTTGTTGATGGGGCTTTTGTGTCAGAAGAGAAAGAAGAAAATTATGTGTGGTGCATTTATCAACTAGCTGAGTTGTTTAGGGTGGTTAAGATGACGCCAACTTTCTTAGTAACCGATCGAGAAAAAGCTTTGATGAATGCTTTGGGTAGGATCTTTCCAGATTCTACTTTCCTCCTCTGTAGGTGCCTAAGCGGCACATCTAAAAGAACATTGAGGACCATGCTAAGATAGCAATGCGGTCAAAAGCAAGGGGGACTAATTTTGCAAGTGGTTGTCTTGACTTATTCAAGTAGTTGATGGATTTGGCATACAACATAAGGTTGTGGAGTATTGAAAGAGATTGGGCAGAATATCCATCTGAGATTAGCTACCTGAAGAAAAATTGGCTAAACCTGTACGAGGATAGATTTCTTCCGATCTATGTGGATAAGATCTTCACATTAGGTTCCAACACCACAAACAGGTTAGTGATGTAACTACGTTTCTAATTTGGGTTACACACTATATATTAGCTTTTCTTTCTACTTAACAAATATTGTTTTGATTATGTAGGGTTGAAAGTGAGCATTCTAGATTCAAAAATTATTTTTCACTACCACGCCAGAAGATAGACACGTACTGTGTTTGATAGATACATATCGAAGATGCGCAATCAGATCAAGGAGATCTTGGTTTCTTTCAAAGAAAGTCAGAAAAAGACTGTAAGTAACACTATAGAAGTTGATCTCTTCAATCTTCTTAAAAACAGAGTTTCTTATACTTGCTTGAATCGCTTGATTACTGAATACAAGAAAGGGGAATATGGCCTTCATCTTGATCATTGTGAATATGTAATAAGGAAGAGAGATGGATTGCTATGTGTGCATGACATTTACGAATATGTGAGGAAGCAAGAACCCATTCCAGCTGAAGCGGTTCATGCCTTTTGGAGGCAATTGACTTTGGAAGAAATAGAGACCGAAGCCGAATTCGAAGTTCGCAGGATAGTAGCAAGAAACTTGATGGATGAGTTTATGGCTCGGCAATGGGATGGAATGTCACCTTATGACCAACACGAGTGTGCAATGAAATGATTGGCAATAGGTAACCCTCAAATGACCAACCTCCAAGAGCCATCTCGTGTAAAAAAGGGAAAGGGACGACCTCCAGGAGCTCCAAACAAAGAGTACAACCTATTGAAAAGACAACCTTCACACTGGGAGCGCACTAATGAAGCACTTGAAGAAACACCTCCAAAGAAGCAAAGACCATCTTCATTCCTGGTGGGTAAGAGTGATGAGTGGGGTTTGAAAAAAATTACAAAGTATAATACTCTCGTACCTCCGTGCATGCGTCCCCACGTGCATGGTTAGTATCTAATTGTCGCTGATGAAAATTGTGGATACAAAGCTATAGCAGAACAATTAGGCTGGGACCAAGCTAATTGGAGGAGAGTTAGAGACGAAATGGCTCAAACGGTTTTTGCACATTGGGATAATGGGTTGCAACATTGTTGGGCAACCCCTAGTCAACCGCCTAATGTTCATGAAGCAATTACAAAAATAGCATGGACTGGACCAAGAGATACGACACCCGAAGAGACATGGTTACAAGTCCCGGCGACGGAGTGTGTTGTTGCTACCACTTTCAGTTGTGCATTCGTTGTGCTTGGGAAACCGTGTTGGCAAACTTATTTGCCTATAGTAGTGGATGACAACAACACACAAGGAAAGAATTGCCCATATGTTGCATTTGCCTTGTTGAAGATGAAAGACACTTCATTTTGGTAATTTTTAACTCACTCTAATAACACGTTGTTTATATTTTGGAATCAATAACTAAAGCTACACACTTCATTTTCCTTGATGTAGATGCCAATTGCCGAAGACTCTCTGTTGCCAGAAGTTTATCCTATGTGGCATCATCATTGTTCACCGACAACTCGCTTCTTGATAGACCATTTAGTTGAGCAACTAGGGGCGTACAAAAGGCCTAGGGCACCGACAAAAAACAAGAAAGTCAACAATGTCGTTAATCTTAATTAGATGTGTTTTGTATTGTTTAAGATTGAGTTGAAATAGATTGTTTAAGATTGAGGCTTGTTTAGGATTGAGGCTTGTTTAAGATTTTTAATGTTTGCATTGAAGTATTTGTAATGACTTAGTTTTAGTGTTCAGAATATCAAATTATGCCTCAGTTTGACAAAAAAAGGACATTCGTCACTGAACTTACGTACAACAACATCACGAAGGTTCACTTCAGATATAATCGTCACGAACTAATGCAGGTCTACGTCACAAATGTCTGGCATACATACCCTTGTCACGTATACATGGGGGAGATCCGTGACGAAGGTCTATCTGCCAAACCTTCATCACAGACAGATCCAGGACCTTCATGACGGAAAACCTTGAGAAACAGTAAGAGATTGTTCTTTGGTTTTTTCTTTTGCACGGTTAGGTGCAAACCGTGCAAAAACACAGGATGCTTGTGTTGTTCAATTTTTTTTGATGTTTTTGTGACGCTTATGTTTTTCTGTGTAAGCTTTAGTGAAACAGGTTTAACCTTACAAACAATATTAAATTGAACCATAAAATACAACATAAAACTCTAGTACATCAAAAGATACAACATTAGAAATACATTTGAAACTTGAAATGAAACAAACATTACAACATTAGCAGTACATGTGAAATTCGAAATTAAATAAGCAAGAAACTGGAAATTAAACAAACAAGAGATTAAACAAACACGAAAATACTTAGTCCTACTGGAACTTGCTCCGTATTTCTCATCAATCAAGGCTTTGTTTTCGGCAGCAAGTGCGGCATTTTCTTCCATCAATTCAGTATTTTTGGCCTCAAGTTCAGTTACCTTGTTGTTTAGGCATGTTGTCTCTATCCTCATCAGTTCAAGCCCATCCTCCAGTCCACCAACCATTGTAGAGTGATACAAATTATCCTCATTTAACTGTTCTATAACCTTTCTTGCACGACCTGTGTATGGAGGATCGATCCATTTTCTGTATTTGCACCCACCATCTTCATCAGGAGTTTCCCACGACCTATCATGGCATCCCCAATACCTTCTCATGTAGTTCACCTTATCATAACTGAATTGCTTAGTACACACCTGCTCAGTTGGTTGTTTGTTGCACCAACGGATCCTCTGTCCCGGATTCATTCTTTTGTTGTCAAAGAAAATAAACACACACTTATCAATATCGGGGTAAAAGTAATAATATAGACTTCGCGAAACTCCAAAATACTCGTTGAATGATGAAGAACACAAAGTCTGAAGTTCAATTGTGTTGATGGATTTGTTCTGAAACATGTGTTACATAGAGTTCAATGTGAGTGAGTTACAACAAGCACACAACTGTAATTCACTTCTAGACTGAGTGTGTTACAGCTAGCACACAATTGTAAGTCACTTATGGACTGAGTGTGTTATAGCTAGCACATAGATGTAAGTCGCTTCTGGACTGAGTGTGTTACAGCTAGCACACAGCTATAAGTCATTCAAAGTGAGTGTGTTACAGCTAGCACACATGAAAAATAAGTTTGATGGGCCGAATTAGGGTTGATGGATTGGACTTCAAAATGGGTCTGCTTTGGTTAGGTTATTGGGCCTTATTTCTGCATCGGCCCAAAACTTAAAAAAACCCTAGTAAATCCTCGTCTATAAATTCATTGCATCAACAAACTGTATTATCTCATTCAACTCTCATTTTCACTGCATTGTAAAAAAAAATAGGTTAGAAGTTTCTTACTCTGTATATGAATTGAAGCTCCCATTTTCACTGATTTGGTTTCCTATCTTGATAGTTTCTAACTTGTTTTCTTACTTTGTATTACAGATTCAAAACCAGCATGACATCATCTTCATCATCTCAGTACCACCAACAGCAGCTTTATCCAGTGCCCGATGAGAAGGTGTTCCCAACAAGTGAAGGTGTTCAGTGTTAATGACACGAACAAACCCGCCGAGTATGGCCGAAGGTATGTTACATGCGGATGTAACTTCAGGATCATGTTTCTTATTCCAGAATATGACCATCATCATCTCTATGTCATGGCAAAATTGTTAGGAAAACAGTGACATGAAAGCTGAGAATCTTTAACAGGTCGTCAGATTTGGACTCAGCCAAATATTTTGTTTCACAGTACTTTCCCGATGAATCTGCTTCTGCTTCTGATTTCAATTAGTGTTCTTGGATTTCTTCTGTTAAGATGTAATGTTATGTGTCTTGTAATGTGTTTAGTCTCTGTTAAATCTGTTATAGTTTCTATTTCAAGAATGAGTCTGTTTTATTTTCTAATGAGTTTGTTTTGTTTTTTAATGAGTCTGTTTTAATTTATGCGGAGTTTGTTGTAGTTTAGTGAAATTATGAGGACTTATGTTGTAACGTTTAATTTAATTACAGTTTTATGTTGTAAGTTTGTGTTAAAAATACAACTTCGTCAAAAACTAACACCAGATCTACGTCAAACACTGGACTTTCGTGACGATTGTATACCTTCCAGACCTTCGTCACGGATACTGTCATTACATCTGTCACGAAGGTATACCTGCCTGACCTTCGTCACGGATGGCTCAGGGACCTTCGTGACGAACATCGAAATTCCTGAAGCCAAGGTCAGATTGCTCTATGTTTTGTCGATTCGGTTGTGTGTTTAACTCTGAAATTTGCAAAATAAAAGTCGTGTCTTATGCATTAAAGTGAGCATTCAAAACACAATCACAATCTAGTCATCCAAACACAAAAAACAAGTCCTTAAAACACAACCACAATCAAGTATTCCAAACACTAACTCCTAAAATGTTATGAAAACATGAATCTAAACTACTCGAGGAAAGGATAGAAGCCATCCAAAGTGTGACAGAAAACGTTTTTCATTCTCTGGTATCGCTCCTCAGTTTCTACATCCCGATAGGGCTCTAAATTGTACACAAAAGTCTGAATTGCCTAGATTCAAGTACGGCAAAAATGAAGTCAAACTATGCTTAAGTTATAGAATTTTAGAATGTGAAGCTTAATGACATACCTGCATGAGACGTTCCCAAGTATACGGAGAGATAATTGGATGAGTATGAGCCAAGTACCACTCCAAGTAATCGCCACTGCACTGAGATGGACAGTCTGCTTCTACACCTATGTTCCATAAGCTTACGAAGTTGTTGTCCCTTTGTTCCCAACTCCAGTTGGTGGGATCATACTCCACAACATAAGAACGCACATTTCCATACCTTCTAGCTTTAATTGGCTGAATGGGAGGGATTGACACACCTTGTACTCGACCAAATTGTCTTGCAACTCTTAGCTTCATGTGAGGCTCGGTCTTATCTAGAACATGCAAGGCCCCATGAAATAAAGCCAGGCGAAGTGCTTCGCTACGAAGATCAAGGCGTCCATACGGTTGTCACTCAACCTATTGTACATGAATCAATAAAAAAAGATTAAATTAAAGTTAAGACATAAAATGAATAGATAAATAAAATAGGATCATACCCCTTCTACACTCATCATGTCTAGCTCCTCTTTGTAGTTGCAACGATTATCCGGTTTTTCAGACAAGTCAAATTTCGCTGCATATGGCATTGTGTCATCCCACTCATAGTTTGATGGAGCTGATTGCTAGAACAGGAAGCCCGATCAGATCAACTCCCAACCAAGCGTTGAACCGACCAACGAACCTCAGCTTCCCGATAGCCACCACGGTGTATCCTGGAGTTCGAGGTGAGACGACTCAATTCAAAGATGATAACCTCGTTCAGAAGACTACAACTTAGTTCTGAGACAACTACTCAACTTGAGGTGCAACAACTGGGCTTGAAGCCGACTACTCAGTTCGGAGACAACAACTCAGTTTCAAGTGCAATGACTCAGTTCAAAGACAACTACCTAACTCGAAGGTAATAACCTTACTCGGAAAATAACAACTCAGTGTAAGGCAATAAACCCACTCTAGGGATGACGACTCCATGTGAAGAACGACGCCCCAACTTGAAGAAAGACACATCGACTTGACGAGCAACGCTCACTACTCCAAGAGGTACCTCTCTCCTGATCGCTCCTCCTCTCCTCCGAAGTAAGCCCCGTCTCTCAAAAAGAGTCTCTTCACTCCAAGAAGGAAAAAGTACAACTCCTTGGGCTCCAAGCAAAATCAATGAAAGGCAACTGTATTAAGTAAAGGAAACTTCCTAGAAGTTGTCTTTCCTTAGTCTCTAAGGTTATGTCAGATGAAGGACGGAGGAAGCTTCTCGTAAATTGGCGTGCCTTGGGCCTCAAGGAGCTATGCTCTATAAATAGCAAGAGGTAACATTGAAATAAGGGTCAAGACTTTTGGAAGTCGAATTCTTGAGATGAAAAAGAACTAAACCTCTGAAATCAAGAGAAAAACAACAAGATTAAGAAGTGATATGCTAAAAACAAGATCTAATAAAAAAAACTTAAGAAACAACTTGATTTATTCATTCCCTTTGGATAAATTCTCACTTGAGCGTCGGAGGAGCAATCCAAAGGACACCCCCTGACTTGCTTTATGTGAAGGACCGTGACCAAGCTGTGGACGAACCACCTCAGGCAGCCAACGAACCACTACTGGACTATCCCAGACTGCCAAGAACGTGACCAGACCACCTAGGAGCATTAAGGACCTTAGCTAGACCACCTTGAACCAACTCAAACCAGGACGGACCCGAACTCGTTCTATGAAGAAGTAGGAGAAGTGGTAGTAAACCTTGCTAGCGTGTTGTCGAAGTGATCTAAAATACGAAGGTGAAATCTCGATCCCTTCAGAGCTAATGTTACAAAACTAATGAAGTACATAAGTGATTCTAGGGTTTGATCTTCAAGCTATCAATCATTTTTGTGTTGATCATAAAGAAGCTAGTGTTGCGGTGGCGCCTCCACCAATCTCTTCGAGATCGGTGTCATGTCTACTTCTCCATCGCTGAGGACCAAAGACTTACCTTCACTCTATCGTCGTTCTCCATGTCCACCACCTTACAGACCACTACTCTTACATGCAAGTTGGTGGTCGAGGTTCGCATCCGCTCTAACCGCAAGGAACTTCACCGCATCGCTGCCGATAGCAATTTCAAAGGACCGCATGAGCACCTCGTCGGTCAGACTTTGCTTCTTCGAGGAGATTACGATTTCTTGCGCGGTTACTGAATCTAGGTCTAGATATCGCCGGATCTGAAGAGGATGGCGAAAATTGGCATTAACCACATATTCTAACAAGCAGGTGAAGCGCGTGCTTGTAGGCTGGGGTAATTTGTTTAAATTCAATAATTTAGTGTTAAAACCTAAAATACTATAGGATTTTAAGGCATCTATCTTAATCTTAATATACTATAAAACTAGGGGTTCCCCAAATTAAACACACTGCATTTAATGCTTTGTTTTTAATTTATCTTTTTTTTTTCCTTTACCATTTATTTTCTACATTTACGAATATATCGCCCAAATGAAGATTTTGACTCATCAACATATGTCTATAATGGATTCATATGGAACATATCATCATCTTCTACTCTTCGATTCTGCAAACCTTATTGGCCCAAAAAAAAATCAATACATTAACTAAGTACCAATTGTCATTACTTCATCAAACTCAACAAATTTTAGTTAATGTATTGATTTTTTTTAAAGGTTCATTAAATGTAGTGTGTTGGGTTTGCGAAATCGAAGAGTAGAAGATGATGATATGTTCCATATGAATCCATTATAGACATGTGTTGATGAGTCAAAATCTTCAGTTGAGCGATATATTCGTAAATGTAGAAAATAAATGGTAAAGGAAAAAAAAAAGATAAATTAAAAACAAAGCATTAAATTCAGTGTGTTTAATTTGGGGAACCCCTAATTTTATAAAACTCATTTATATTCGTTGTTTGTTATATTTACAAATTTAAAACTTAATCATGTATCAATATCATTTCAATATATTAACTTATTTTCATATAAAATTATATATAATACATAATACTATTTATTAACTATATCGAGTTATATAAACCCGCGCATGGCGCGGGAACTAGGCTAGTATATTACTATAGTTGTGCATTAAGAAGCACTAGTATGTTATGACGTATTGCATGGTAGATGGTAGTTATGCAATATGGAGAACAAAATTACTAATACCTTTGTATAAAATTTGTTGGGTTTGATGAAGTAATGACAATTGGTACTTAGTTAATGTATTGATTTTTTTTTTGAAAGGTTCATTCGCCGAGTTAATACATTAAAAAAACATTACATTTAATTAGGCTCCTACAATAGTCGTCTCACGTCTATTCGTTTCTGTCAGTTGCTCTACCTTTCATTTAATCTCCTAATTTGGGTCTTTTAGTTATGTTTTGAGTGTATGTTCGTATGTTCGTTTCTGAATCGTATTTCCCTCATCGGTTTTTATATGTTTCATGCGTTTGTATTTTGAGATTCTTCTTGAACATGTTGGTTGTCTTTTGAGATTCTCTTTTAGCAAGTTGTTATTATGTAGATAATGATTTTAAAATATTACTAATTAGTAATTATACATTTCAGATTCCGTTACTAATCAATATATTAAATTTACACGCATTTGCATATATACCCTATCAAGATAAATGATTTGCATATATACCCTATCAAGATAAATGATTTGCATAAATACCCAAATTATTTTAGAGCTGCAAAAATACACCAAATAGAATATATTTACAAATGAATAAGTATAGAAGAAAAATGTCGGGCTTATTAATACAAATGTCGGTCTTATTGTCACCCTTACAAAAATTAATGTCAGTAAGGTATATTTGCAAACATTAAAACAAGTAGGTATTTTTGCAAATGAAATATTGAAAAAGGGTATGGGGTGTAATTTCTATTAAATTTATATATTTAATTAATTGAAAACATCTATTTTTAATCAAAAGTTACTGTATAAATACATATGTGAAAATAACACGAAATATATAAATACGATAAAAATAAACGTGTTAGGTCAGGGAATGAAATGGCTTCAAATTGAAAGACACTAACAAGTATTATCCATGAGGAGCAAGCTAGACTGCTAGAGTTATGTCCTCTTGAAATTGATTTAACTCCAAAATGAAATTGATTTACTTGGTGTCCAAGCGAGATGATAACATACAGATCACTGCTGACCATGTCCCGAATAGCTAAATTGGTTCCTCTCAAGACTTTGACATTAAGTAGCCCAACAAATTCAACCATGCCTGCCTGCAAACAAACAGAATTATCAAGGAAGAATAAGTAGAAACATAAAAAATATTATATGAAATCTAAGAGTGTAGCACAACTTACATTTTCTACCATTTGTCTCTTCTTTGAGGATCTACATTCACTATTTTTTCCAGTTGGTATAGAAAGCATGCCCGGGTCCAGAAACATCAAAATTGGCCATATGCTTCTCACTGTTCTTCTTATCAAAAGTGGAATGTGAACCAACATTTGATGAGCTATGTAGTAGTGATGGTGACAAGTTTGAAGGTCGTGGTAACATACAACAAATATCATTCTCAATCTCATTTTCGCCTTTGGCGTATAGAAATTGCTTCAGCTCATACTTTCTCCTAAGAAGAGTACATAAACAGGTATCAGGATTCTGGAGACTTAGGAAAGCTACCAAAAAACGTAGGATGGTGTTATAGCAAACTTGATGAAATTGGAACACTCATCATTAGGAGATTCTGGTCTTGGTTTCCGGACGTTCTTGGGGATACAAGCTTCGTATTTTTTGTTCACTTCAATGTTTCCGCCCATTTCTGCCAAAGCCTCTACTTGGTCCTCTGTCCATTCATCCAGGTTCACTGATAAGACCTGCGAGATCGAGCAAATCGCCATGGAAGGTGGAGCGGAGGAGGCGGGAGAAGCGAGGAGAGAGACGATGAGCAGAAATATAATAGCAATTTTAGCGTTGAATGGAAGGTGGAAAGGAGATGGAGGGAAGTTGGAGGAGAAGAGGGGGAGAAGAAGGAAGGAAAAACCCTAAAAATCGCCATGGAAGAGGAGGAGAGAGCGATGAGCGAGATCGAGCACATAGTCTTTATTTTAATTTATTTCACTATTTACAAAAACGCCACCGAATTATTTAACTCTTCTATTTTTTATTTAATTTTCCAGATTCAATCTAGAGCGTTCATCATCAAAATCGGACGGTACACAAATAGTTCTTAGTTCTTATCTTAAAAGTAGTTCCCATTTTATCCTTCCTCTATGTATATATATATATATATAATACAGAATTATGGGAGTCCAAAATATCTCTTTCTTAATAACGGTCCATATTATCGGTTTGTTCAGTATATTAAGCAATAAGGTAGCTTAATTTTACAAAAAGTTTTAAAAACTAGCTTATGGAAAATATAAGTTATCTTATTTTTGAGCAAAGTGAAGGCCAATATCATTACCACCGAACAGAGCCTATGACCTAAAAATAATAATAATAGCCCATATGATTTTTAGGTTGACTAGTTCAATCCCCGCGCTTTGCGCGAACCTAATACGTTTATTTTTATCGTATTTATATATTTCGTGTTATTTTCACATATGTATTTATATATTAACTTTTAAGTAAAAAATAGATGTTTTCAATTAATTAAATATATAAATTTAATAGAAATTACACCCCATACCCTTTTTCAATATTTCATTTGCAAAAATACCTACTTGTTTTAATGTTTGCAAATATACCCTAGTGACATTAATTTTTGTAAGGGTGACATTTTTTTCAGTGCTTTTGCAAATATACCCCGACATTTTATTTAATAAGACCGACATTTGTATTAATAAGCCCGACATTTTTCTTCTATACTTATTCATTTGTAAATATATTCTATTTGGTGTATTTTTGCAGCTCTAAAATAATTTGGGTATTTATGCAAATCATTTATCTTGATAGGGTATATATGCAAATGCGTGTAAATTTAATATATTGATTAGTAACGGAATCTGAAATGTATAATTACTAATTAGTAATATTTTAAAATCATTATCTACATAATAACAACTTGCTAAAAGAGAATCTCAAAAGACAACCAACATGTTCAAGAAGAATCTCAAAATACAAACGCATGAAACATATAAAAACCGATGAGGGAAATACGATTCAGAAACGAACATACGAACATACACTCAAAACATAACTAAAAGACCCAAATTAGGAGATTAAATGAAAGGTAGAGCAACTGACAGAAACGAATAGACGTGAGACGACTATTGTAGGAGCCTAATTAAATGTAATGTTTTTTTAATGTATTAACTCGGCGAATGAACCTTTCAAAAAAAAATCAATACATTAACTAAGTACTAATTGTCATTACTTCATCAAACCCAACACATTTTATATAGTAATTAGTAATAATATACTATAAAATTAGGGGTTCTCCAAATTAAACACACTGCATTTAATGCTTTGTTTTCATTTTCTTCCCCTATTTTTTCCTACGTTTACGAATATATCGCCGAAATGAAGATTTTGACCCATCAATACATGTCTATAATGGATTCGTATGTGACATATCATCATCTTCTACGCTTCGATTCAGCAACGCCTTATTGTGAAGTTTTATTTATCATAAAACCGCGCTACGCGCGGGTCCAAAATGTAACGAATAGACGTGAGACGACTATTGTAGGAACCTAATTAAATGTAATGTTTTTTTAATGTATTAACTCGGCGAATGAACCTTTCAAAAAAATCAATACATTAACTAAGTACCGATTGTCATTACTTCATCAAACCCAACAAATTTTATATAGCTACTAGACTTTTTGGGCCAATAAGGCTTTGCGGAATCGAAGAGTAGAAGATGATGATATGTTCCATATGAATCCATTATAGACATGTGTTGATGAGTCAAAATCTTCATTTGGGCGATATATTCGTAAATGTGCTAATGTGCTCAAGACTTTGTTTTGCATATTGCTTTGGTACACATTCAGCTTATTTCTAACCATGTAAGTGATCATGTTGCATGGATCTTTTTATTTGTTTATCTGTAACTATATTTGCTCATGGAAAATCCGTCTTGGGACAATTCTTGCAATAAGTTCAGCTGTCATTGGTTGCATTTCTCTTGTTTTGATAGGCTGCAACATAAAGTTTTGCTGACAAGTTCATAATTGGTAGAGGAGCATCAAGAATTGTGTACAGAGCAATTTTACTGAGTGGTCAGAAACTCACTGTGAAGAAACTGGGATCAAACAGAGAATGGCTGTGAACTTGTGATATAAACGACAGAAACGGAACAAATAATAGAGGGAAGAAACTCATAGTACCCTCTAGTTTTATCTCTCTTTTTTTGTAGGGAGTCAGTGTTTTTGTGAACTTTCTTTACCATTATTTGACAAGGAGTCGGTGTTTTTGTCACTACTACATCTCTTAAAATTACAGATACCATCAAGAAGACCTGGAATACCAGGAAACTTGGTGCTAAATGCACGGGTAGATGCATTTTTCTGCGGTTCTGTCTTCTTCTAATATGTCCAAAGACTGGAGATGTTATATTCTCCTCACTAATTACAAGAAAAGTCCCACCTTTTAAAGGTTGCTCTTGTTCAATTTCTTTTACAAAAAGAGGAGATAGAATTATTTTTCTAAGAGGACCCAAATCACAAGCCTGACCAATTTCTTCTGACAGCTTGGCATGGCAGTACTAGTTGCTGACACCAAAGGCAGTGCCATGCTGGAGAAGCATCAACCAGAGGGACACCACATGGTTCATCACAGTAAAAACAAAAGGCATATATCATCCATGCCAATCCATCTTTCTCACCAATGGTGTTGCACTTGACTGTAACCAGCTTGTGCAATACATTTGCAGTCCTTCTAATGGGACATTTCCAAGGACTTCAAAGGCCTATACTGAGGAGTGCCAACACCCTGAAGCATTTGAACCTCACACAGTGCAGGGAAGTATTGTGATATGCAACTTTTCTACAGAAATATGTAAGGTCCTTGAACTTTATACTACTCTGTATATATTTTCATAGCTTTTGTTATATCTCTTAACTGAAAATTACTAAACAGAGTTTCCTTGGACATTATTGGTTTTGTAGAATTCTACTTCTGATTATGATTTCCATGGTGGTGATGGTTCCACATTTGTGGAGAAACAAAATAATAATAAAGCCGTTAAGAAGTCTGCTGAAGAAGGATGTGTTGCGCTCATATGGAAGCACTGTCACCTGCTAGGGAAGACAATACGAAGACCCCTTTAGATATGACACCAGTTCGGCATTCAGAGAGAGCTGCTGGAAAGAGATTCAAGTATATTTTTCTATATGATATGCTGATATGTTTTTTTTTCTGGATTTACCGCTGTTGTTTTTGGTAATTATCTGTTTCAAATTAAGAAGCTTAGGTTACTTGAATTCTTTTCAGGTTCGCTGATGCTTCTTCTGCAGAGGATCCTCCTGTAAGCGGTGAAGAAATATCTGGAAGTGAAGAAATATCTGTTGGTATCAATGCTATATTTCATATTTGAATTTATCGATTAATCTCTGCACAGATAGCAAGTGCTTTTGTTACCAATTGCTCAGCTGAATTATGAACTGGTTCACTATTCAACTTGTTCAGCATTGATGAGTTGAGTTCAGCTTATAGGGTTTTTTGTAACTTTCTCAATTCAAGAAAATTTTAAGTTGTGCCAGTGTCCGGCTCGTTGCTCCCATGCTTCATTGGATTGCATGATTTCTTCACATTTTCTGATGCTTAGGGGTTTCTTTCCCTTGCCGGGGAAAAGATTTTGGTTACGTTATGTTTACCTGTCGAAATTTTATAATATGAATTTGCAGATCATTACAAACAGAAAACAGAAGATTATGTAGATCATTACAAACAGAAGATAATTCAGAAACAAATTAGTGATAGACACGTTTCTTTACTACTCACTTGTCAGTTCATAGGTTCAATGATCCCATAAACATTCAAAAAAATCATGAACCCGTAAGTTAGATTCAATGAACCCATAAATTAAAATTCGTGAACTTGGGGGCAAGTTAAAATTAGAAACTAGATGTTAAAACGTACAAGCTAAAATGTAACCATAGAAAAAGAAATTTAATGAACCTGAAAAAACAATTTAATGAACCCGCTTGGACATCGAGTAGGCCACTTAAAGGGATAAGGTTCATCGCATATATGAACTAGGTTCATCGCATAATGAACTAGGTTCATCGCATAATGAACTAGGTTCATCGCATATATGAACTAGGTTCATCGTATATATGAACCTATTTTGTACTCATTACAGTATTAATGAACCTACTCTATATTTTGAATATTCTTCATAGAGTTGAACTTCTCTTTTAATGGTAGTGAATCTGTTTGAAACTCGTATGGTTGATGTTCAACATTGTACACTACTATCAGAACATTTATTGATCCTATTTCTTATTCTTGTTCCCAGGTTCATGATAATTTTATTGGACAAATGGCCTCCGCTGCTGGCTCTGATCTTCTCTGGAAACCTCTCAACCACTGAGGTAATTTTATTATCTTTTTCTAACCTACTCCAAAAGGGTTTAATAAAGCAAATGTAATTGAAAATTATAACCCATCCCAACAGAATTACCAAATGTCATGAAACAAGTATTGATGCAAACCCGAAGCGAAAGTGTGAGAGCGCGTATTCTAGGGCTGAAGATTGTGAACAAGTTCATAGAGAATCTGAAAGAAGAGTATTTGGTTTTGTTAGCGGAAACGATCTCATTCCTTGTTGAGCTTCTCGAAGACGCTGAGCTATCAGTCAAGACACTTGCTCAAGAAACTATAAAGGAACTCGAGACGATGAGTGGCGAAAATCTCAGAGACTACTTCTGAATCTGGATAGAAACTGAGGCAAGAAAGTAGAGGTGTGTAAGCTTTTGAATGTTGGCGCCATAAGTTTTGTTCTGAAGTAACATGTATATTTTTGGTAGTTTTTCATGTAGAATATTGAGTTGTATTAATCATAGTGAGTGAGAATGTTATTTGTGAACCTAACTTCAATCATTTACTCATGAACCTCACATTAATTTAGGCATACAAGGTCATCACTTTATGTAGTCGGTTTACGAACGTTAGCGGGTGGCTCATAAATTTAATGATAGCTTCATACTAATTATAGGTTCATGAAAAATGAACCTACAAGAACACATAAAATAAAACTAATGAACTTACAAGTTAAAAATGATGAACCAGCATGAAAAATCTAATGAACCCATAAGAAAAAACTGATGAGCCACTAAGTTAAATATGATGAATACGCATAATTTTCTTTGTTAACTTGGAACAAAAATTCGATAAAAAAGGTTAGGTTCATAGCAGTGTAATAGTAGGTTCATCACATACGTGAACTAGGTTCATCGCATACGTGAACTAGGTTCATCGCATAGGTTCATCGAATACGTGAACTAGGTTCATCGCATAGGTTCATCTCATACGTGAACTAGGTTCATCTCATACGTGAACTAGGTTCATCGCATAGGTTCATGATAAGCGGTGTTTTACATACCGCAACTATGGATTATTAGCTAGTTTTGTATAGGATTATGTTATTTGTTTCTATGTAATTTGTATCATGGAGTTGTTCGAGAGAAGATTTACATACGAGATTCCAAGAGATGATACGAAGCATTGGAAGCATTGAAGCATAAGGAAGAAGCTGCTGAAGACGAAGGCGAAGACGAAGACGAAGACTTGAAGAAATCAGTAGCTTCTACCTCAGACGACACAGCCACACCCGCGGGTTTCACCCTCAGCCAAGGATCCGAGAAAGCACAAGCCGCGCCCGCGGGTCCCAAACCGCGCCTGCGGCCCTCTGCCATCCTGAAATTCTGGAGAATCCAAAACCGCGCCCGCGACTCTCAACCCGCGAGTGCGGTTCCTCGACAGAAGAATCAAATTGATGTCTTTGCCAATTGAAGTATTTTGTGTTTAATTCTGCAACTGTCCACACATTTTTATTACCTTAATGTGGCTGTTACAATAGTTGATGACTATTTAGGTTGTGGATGATCATCCTTGATGATATACCTTTTTGTTCACTTAAGTTTTTGGAGAGTTTTTCACAAAACTTATGAGTTGCTAAAGTTCCTTTGTTTCACTTGGCGTTTGAAGCTTTTGGATTCAACAAGTTGTGAGTTTATCCTTTCCCTTTGTCTACTCTTTGATTGTCTCAACTCTCTTGTTTGTATTGTCCATGAACTAGATTTAGTACTTTAGACTGATCACCTAAGTTAGTTTTATCTTATTCATATTGCTAGAGTTTGATACTTCTAGTTGAATTATCATACTTGTTGTATAGCACAATCTATTTGCATGAACTAGTTGTGATTGTTATTAGAGAAGAGAATTGAGTACATGTCGAGTATCCGACTAGTTGTCCATGATATTGCATGTATCTATCTATTCCTGAATGCATTACTACTTTGTTATTGAACTTTGATAGTTTCAAGGTTATAATCGAGTAAGGGTTATTAGGACTAGTTGGACTAATAACTATTCAAGAACAGGAATTAAAACGATCACTTGAGAACTTGGCATAGGGATGAAAAGGATTCTAAGATCAACTTGTTAATCTAATTGTGGATAATCGCTAAGTGGAACACTTCGCTTAATATTGTTATAACCAAGTTGACATTCGATACTTCGTATCAAAACCATTAAAACCCCCCCTTTGGTTACGTTTATTGGTTAGTCATTGTGATAACTTAAGAATTTGATAAACTGATTCTCTTGGGATTCGACCCTTGCTTGCGCACTATATTACTTAGTTTGCACGTTAGGATTACTTGACTTGGCACACGACAAATTAGCCGCGTCAAATTTGGCGCCGTTGCCGGGGAATCAAATTTTCTTATTTTTAAGTTCTTATTTTGATTAACTTTAGTGTTGACTAGTGAATGGTCAACACCCGTTCTATTAATCAGCCTCTTTCTATTCTTGATTCAGAGATCGAGAGAACTTTTCATCGGAATCGAAGAGAAAACAGAGTCGGGACTGAGACAGTAGAAATGGCCGATCGAGAAGCTCTTGCTGAAGTGCAACGTCAATTGGTTGACATGCAATTGGTCGTTGATGCTCAACGGGAGCTAATTAAGGCAAGGCTACCAGGAGGAGGTGGTGTTACTTGCACTTTGAGAGAGCGACAAACACTGAACCTGACACAACAACCTCAAGTTGTGGTTATTCCACCCCTTGCTCATGGGTTGACTTTCGAGCTCAAGTCGGGGGTGATCAATTTGCTCCCAAGTTTTCATGGTTTGGCTGGTGAGGATCCGATCATGCATTTGAACCAATTTCATGACATTTGCATGACGACCAAACCGCCAAACGTCACGGAAGAGCATATCAAGATGAGAGCCTTCGGGTTCACTTTGAAGGATGGTGCTCGTTCTTGGTATTACCATTTGCCAACCGGTTCGGTTCATAATTGGGAAAAGTTGCACAAGGTGTTCTTGAGCAAGTATTTTCCGGTGACGAAGGCAAATGCTCTCAAGAAGGAGATAGCCCATGTCGAGCAAAGTGAAGACGAAACTCTCTATGACTACCTTGAACGCTTCAAGGGGTTGTGTGCTTCGTGCCCTTTTCATGGGTATGATACCGAGGATCTAGTGCTTTACATTTGCAATGGTCTCCTTAACCAAGAAAGGAGGATGGTTGATGCTGCGTGTGGTGGGAATATTCTCAACATGACGCCGGAGGATGCCATGGAGAAATTGCAAGATATGGCTGGGAGCACAAGGAGTTTTGGTAGGACATACACCAAAAAGGGAGTGCACGCAGCAAGTTCAGGGGATCCCGCTCTTGTAGCTGAGCTTGTAGAGTTGAAAAAGATGGTCTCTCAGTTGCAAAAAGGACAACAACAACAAGTAAAGGTATGTGGTATTTGTGCTGACCCTTCTCATTTTACAGATAAATGCCCTGAGCTTGAAGGTGAAGACGTTGTTGAAGTCAATGCTGCTGCTGGTGGGTATGGACCCCCACGACCTCGTGGTGATCAACAAAACAACTACAACCCGAGGTATAGAGATCATCCCAATTTTCGATGGCGTGATCCAAATGAGCCCCAACAACAAGCTCAAGGCCCTCGACCCAATGCTGAACCATCTACTGCGGAGCTGCTGAGATCCTTGACTCAACACTTCACAACTCATGTTCAAACGACCGAGTCGAGCATCAAGAACATGGAGAAGCAAATTGGGCAGTTGGCTGAAGCTGTAACCACCATTGCACAACAAAATTCCAATTCTCTACTGTCCCAAACGGTGGTGAATCCAACCAGAAATGTAAGTGCAGTAACAACAAGAAGTGGTAAGATTTTAGGGGAAACCAAAAACCTTGTTGAGGCTTCTGCAGAAAAGTCAATTTCTGAGGACAGCGAGAGCCGCACCCGCGGCTCCTCTACTAAGTCAGAAATCGATTTTCCTGATGAGCCGCGCCCGCGGCTCCTCTACTGAGTCAAATGTTTCGGAATTTCCTTCACAAAATGCTGAACTCTAAGTGGAGGATCGGGGGGATTTCCAGTTGAGACAGGACAACTACGTTCGCCCCAACTTTCCACCTCTCGACTCCACCAAGCCTCCCGCCCCGTTTCCCGATGCCCTTAGGAACACCAAAAGGCCGGAAAACGACAAGGAGTTGTTTGAGACGTTCAACAAATGTGAGGTAAACATTCCCTTGCTCAAGTTAATTAAAAGCATTCCTCGATATGCAAAGTTTTTAAAAGAACTTTGCACAATCAAGAGGAATCAAAAGTTGAAAGGGCAACAAAAGGTAACGGTAAGCGAGCGTGTCTCCGCTGTATTTCAAAGGTGAATGCCTAAGAAGTGCAGCGATCCGGGCATGGTCAGCATACCTTGCCGTATAGGTGACACACATTTTGAACGAGCCATGCTCGATTTGGGTGCATCGATAAATGTGTTGCCTTACTCTCTCTATAAGATTCTTGGGTTAGGTCCACTTCATGAAACCGGAATTGTTATTCAACTAGCCGATAGGTCCACCGTGTATCCTAAAGGTGTAGTTGAAAACGTTTTGGTTATGGTGGATAATTTGTTCTTTCCCGCTGATTTCTTTGTGTTAGACATGGAACATGATGGGCAAGCTGCTCCTATTTTGCTTGGGAGGCCCTTCATGCGAACCGCTAACACAAAGATTGATTTGGCTAGTGGGTCTCTTACTTTAGAGTTCGATGGGGGAAGTACTTCAATTTAACATTTTTGATGCTATGAAACACCCCGTCGAAGATGCTGCGTCTATTTGTTCAATCGATGTAATTGATCCTATAGTTCAAGATGTTTTCAATATCTTTGGCTTGGATGAATTACAAAGTGTATTAGAACACAGCATCGTTCACTCACCAACACTTGATTTGTCTCTTCCACCTGAGATTCAAAGTGTTCTAGCTCGTCTAGACGTTTCAGGTAGAATTTTGGCCGGTCGGCCCATGCTACTAACTTTGGAGAGTGAAAAGCTTCTTCCTTCTATTGTGCAGGCACCGGTTGTAGAGCTCAAGCAATTACCCGAGCACTTGAAGTATGCTTTTCTTGGGGAAAATGATACCCTCCCGGTAATCATTTCGAGCAAGTTGACAGGTGAACAAGAGAGAAGGTTGGTGATGGTGTTGAAAGAACACATTACCACTCTTGGGTGGACCATTGCTGACATCAAGGGAATTAGCCCTTCCACCTGTATGCACAGGATCCTTCTTGAGGAAGGTGCTAAACCCTCTAGGCAACCCCAAAGAAGATTAAACCCACCTATGATGGAGGTGGTCAAGAAGGAGGTGCTGAAACTTCTTCAAGCTGACATGATCTACCCCATTTCGGATAGCCAATGGGTGAGTCCAACTCAATGTGTCCCTAAGAAGGGGGGCATAACATTGGTAGAGAATCAACAAGGTGAGATGGTTCCTACCCGAGCTCAAACGGGTTGGAGAGTATGCATTGACTACCGCAAGCTGAACGCGGTAACCCAAAAAGATCATTTTCCTCTCCCTTTTATTGATCAAATGCTTGAACGACTTGCCGGTCGTCCGTATTATTGCTTTCTAGATGGGTATTCAGGGTATTTTCAGGTGGCTATTGCACCCGAAGATCAAGAGAAGACGACGTTTACATGTCCCTTTGGCACTTTTGCATATCGTAGGATGCCTTTTGGATTATGTAACGCGCCCGGGACCTTTCAACGATGTATGGTAAGTATCTTCTCGGAATACATTGAACATTTCATAGAAGTTTTTATGGATGATTTTACGGTACATGGGGATAGCTTTGATTCATGTTTAAATCATTTGTCACTTGTGCTTAAAAGATGTGTAGATACTAATCTAGTATTGAATTCTGAAAAGTGTCATTTTATGGTTGAACAAGGGATAGTATTGGGGCACATAATTTCAGCTAAGGGTATTGAGGTCGATAAGGCAAAGATTGACGTCATTCAATCGTTGCCTTATCCCACTAATGTGCGTGAAGTGCGTTCTTTCCTAGGCCATGCAGGTTTTTATCGCAGGTTTATCAAGGACTTCTCTAAGATCTCCACGCTTCTATGTGAGCTTTTGAAGAAGGAAGCTACCTTTGACATGTCGAATGTGTGCAAGAAGGCATTCGACACTCTGAAAGCCCACCTCACCGAAGCACTAATCATCCAAGTACCCGATTGGTCTCTACCCTTTGAGATCATGTATGATGCTAGTGATTATGCGGTGGGAGCCGTTCTTGGTCAAAAAGTCGGAAGAGCAATGCACGTCATCTACTATGCTTCCACGACTTTGAACGGAGCTCAGAGGAATTACTCCACCACGGAAAAGGAGTTGCTAGCCGTGGTGTTTGCCCTTGAAAAGTTTCGGCAATATCTTTTGGGCACGAAGGTGATTATCCACACGGACCACGCTGCTCTTCGTTATCTCATGACGAAGAAGGAATCAAAGCCAAGACTCATTCGATGGGTTTTGCTCTTAAGCGAGTTCAATGTGGAAATCCGGGACAAGAAGGGAGTCGAAAACTCCGTAGCTGATCATTTGAACCGGATTGTGAACGAGGACGGTAAATTACAGGTTCAAATTCAAGGTACGTTCTCGGATGAAAACTTGTATCAAATTAATTCTGCTTCTGTTGAGAACACCAGCAACAAGCCGCGCCCGCGGCCCGAAAACCGCGCCCGCGGTTTGTGCTCTCAAACATTCTCGGAAAAAGGCGAACCGCGTCCGCGGTTTGTGTTTGCCAGAATTCTCAGTACAAGGAGAACCGCGACCGCGTCTCGATAACCGTGATCGCGGTTTTCTGACAGCAGAGTATGCAGATTATACAGAATTTGCAGAAATTGACCCCGAATACAAGCCTTTCGCCCTCCGGTCTTTCAAACCATGGTTTGCCGACATCGTGAACTACCTGGTTCGCGAAGAATTCCCGCCGAACTACACCAAAGCTCAAAAGGATAGGATCAAGTGGGAATCACGTTTCTACGTTTGGGATGACCCCTACCTTTGGAGACATTGTGTTGACAAGGTAATCCGACGATGCCTCCCGGATAACGAGGTACAGTCTGTCCTTACTTTTTGTCATTCTCATGCATGTGGGGGGGCATTTTGGGGCTAACAAAACGGCTAGGAAGGTATTGGACGCCGGCTTCTATTGGCCACACATCTTTCGGGATGCGTTTGCCTTTTGCAAAGCTTGCGACCGATGCCAAAAGGGTCGGGAAAATTTCTAAACGAAATGAGATGCCACAAACACCATTAGTCTTTTGTGAGATTTTTGATGTTTGGGGTATTGATTTCATGGGACCCTTTCCTAGTTCGTTTGGGAATTTATACATTTTACTTGCGGTGGACTGCGTTTCCAAATGCGTGGAAGCGAAGGCCACCAGAACTGATGATTCCCGAGTGGTGGCAGGTTTCTTGAATGAGAATATCTTTTCTCGTTTTGGGATTCCAAAGGCTCTTATAAGTGACCAAGGTACTCATTTTTACAACAAGACGGTGAGTGCACTTTTAAAGAAGTATTATGTCACTCAACGAGTCTCAACTGCTTATCACCCCCAATCCAATGGACAAGCTGAGGTGTCCAATAGGCAAATCAAGGGGATTCTGGAAAAGACGGTGGCTCCTAATCGAAAGGATTGGAGTCTAAGGTTGGATGATGCACTTTGGGCGTATAGGACCGCCTACAAAACTCCAATAGGAATGTCCCCATATCGACTTGTGTTTGGGAAGGCTTGTCACCTTCCGGTGGAGTTAGAGCACAAGGCATGGTGGGCGGTGCAAAAATGCAACATGGAGTTGGATGAGGGAGGCGACTTTAGGAAGCTGCAAATCCAAGAGCTTGAAGAGATACGCCGTGATGCGTATGAGAATGCGGTGATCTACAAGGAAAAGATGAAGGATTGGCACGACAAGAACATCTTGAGGAAAGATTTCAAGGTGGGAGACAAGGTCTTGCTCTACCAATCTCGTCTTCAACTTTTTCCGGGTAAGTTGCGATCCTGGTGGAATGGCCCGTATGTTGTTGCTCGTGTCTTTCCTCATGGCGTCGTGGAGTTGTTTGACAAGGACAACCGCAACGTCTTCAAGGTGAATGGTCAAAGGTTAAAACCTTACCAAGAGGGATTCAACAAAGTGTCTTTAGATGAAATGGTTCTAGAAGAGCCAACTTTTGAAAATTGAAGACGGGAAACCAAGTCGAGCCACGACTCTAACTAAGGCGCTGCTTGGGAGGCAACCCGAGGTATTTTTTTCCTTTCCCCTTTGAATTTCATTTTCTTTTTAATTGTTTTGTTTTCTATTTTCTAGGAATTCAAGACGAGAAGACGATGGTCGTTTGCAACTAAAGGAATTGACGGTTCTTCTTTTCGTTTATCCAAAAAAGAAAAAAAAAAAAAAAAAAGAGAAAAAAGGAATTGACGGTTCTACTTCTACCATTCTCTCTTCGACTTTCATCTTCTACCCTTCTCCATCTCAGATTTCATGTTCTACCCTTCTCCATCTCAGATTTCATTTTCTACCCCATCTACATACCCCACTTCCCATCCCCACCAATCAAACCCTAACTCCCACTTCGACCATTCTCTACCTCCCACCACATAAAATCCTCCCACCTCCCACTTCTCTTTCCCAACACCAAAACCATCACACCTTCCCTCTCCTCCGCACCACACCTCCGGCCACCGCGACCACCGCCGGGATCTGACCCTCCCGCAGCTCCGCGCCCGCGCCCACGGCTCCCTTCTCGCCAGAAATCAGAAAACGCAAAAAGCCGCGCCCGCGGCTTTAGCCTCTGTCGTCAATTTTTGCTGATTTCGAATTCGGTTTGTGTAGACATTTTGATGGCTGCAGCAGGGACGTCTCGAGGCCACAAAAATGATTTGTGGCAACAGTAGGTTTAGGCTAACTTAGCCTTTTTAAGGGCTAAGCCGTGTATCGCCACGAGATTTTTCCATCGACGTACGCTCGATGATTTGGGTATGACTGCGTGCACTGAGGCCATGCTTGAGCATGTAGGGTTGCATGGTTTCTTGTTCAGTTCAGCTCCCACTCATGCTGAGGCCACATATCAGTTTTTGGCGAGCCTCCAGTCCAAGACCATCTCTGAGACCACATTCATCTCAGCCATCCAGTTCATTTACAATGGACGATCCTATACGGTTCAGGCTGAACAACTGCGCACCATCTTGGGAATCTCTCAGGTTCCCTCTGAAGATTATGACACTGCAGTTGGTGACAGCCCTACACAGGTCTGGTACACGTGGACGGGACAGGTTCGGGACTCCCATGGTAATGATTATAATGCTAAGATGTCTCATCCATGTCTCTGCCTGACACAGCGGGCTCTATCTATGGCCTTCTTTGGGATTTCTGAGGTGAATAAGGTGCCTGCTTACCAGCTGAAGTATCTCTATGCTCTTATGCCGGAATGTCAGGTGATTCCGGATTGACTCTCACTGTTTGTTCACTCCTGCAAGACAGCCCACTCGAAATCAAGGGGTCAGATTGCTTTGGGTGGCATGATCACCCTCATCTTAGAGGTTGTCGTCCCCGACTGGGAGACTCTTGACTGCGTAGGTAGTCCGGACCCCTCAATGGGTCCCTATTTGCTGGATGCCACATTTTTGCAGACTCGACTTCGGTGTCTCAAATCTGTCACAGTCGATGCGGACGAGCGTATGTGGGTTTGGCTCGGTCCTCCCGAGATTGCTCTCACAAAGGACTTTGTGGGCCAGCACATACTTTCAGGATCAACCCTATACCCGCTCCCCCTCATGCAGCTGCTCGACGACGAGCTCGAGGTGGGATCAGCATCCAGGAGCCGGTTCAGCAACCGGATCAGCAGTCTGTTGACCTTGATGATGAGGATGATGATGACTTCCAGGAGCCTGCCCCTCGATTTCAGCCTCAGAGGCAATGGGGCGAAGGCTCATCATCTGCAGCTCCTGCTGACATACCTTGGGAGCAGCGTCTATTCGAGCGGATTGAGTTTGTCTACCAGTCGGTTCAGACGGTGAACCAAAATGTTGAGAGGCTGCAGCATTCGATGGATGACTTGCGGCTCGACATGCAGGCTCGTTGGCCCGACTATCCAAACCGGGATGACCCGGATCAGTGAGCTTCTTTCTTTCTTCCTCGTTATTTTTCTATGTCTTACACACTGGGGGCATTGTGCACTTCAAGTATGGGGGAGGGGAATTAGTTCATTGCTTATCCTAGAGTAGTTTCATTTCCTTGTTATTTCCCTTCGGTTTTTTTGAATTTGGGTTGTACTTTGCATGGAATTAAAAAACAGAAAAAGCCACAAAAATACACAAAAAGGTAAATGAAAATCCTGGGATGGAAAAATCCATGCAATAAGCGGGTAGTTCGGCTTGCATTAGGCTTGGCAAAAAAGGACTTGAGGGCAGTAAGGAATTATGAGATTGAAAATGAAATGAGTGGCTAGGTGAAAACCTTTCGGGGCGCCTAGGCAAAATGAGTGAAATGAGTGTCTTAGGACAAAATTTTGTGCATGTTAACCACTATGGAGGACCAAATTGATAGATTTCTTTCTCATCATATTGTTTGTATACTAAATGTGTTAGTGATTTGTAGTTTCTTTCTTTTTCATACTTCCTGAGATCTTTGAGTGATTATTGTAAAAGAGTAAGTTTCTTTTAGCTTACTCGGGGACGAGCAAGGTCTAAGTATGGGGGAGTTTGATAAGTGGTGTTTTACATACCACAACTATGGATTATTAGCTAGTTTTGTATAAGATTATGTTATTTGTTTCTATGTAATCTGTATCATGGAGCTGTTCGAGAGAAGATTTACATACGAGATTCCAAGAGATGATACGAAGCATTGGAAGCATTGAAGCATAAGGAAGAAGCTGCTGAAAATGAAGACGAAGACGAAGACTTGAAGAAATCAGTAGCTTCTACCTCAGACAACACAGCCGCACCCGCGGGTTTCACCCTCAGCCAAGGATCCGAGAAAGCACAAGCCGCGCCCGCGGGTCCCAAACCGCGCCCGCGGCCCTCTGCCATCCTGAAATTCTGGAGAATCCAAAACCGCGCCCGCGACTCTCAACCCGCGGGTGCGGTTCCTCGACAGAAGAATCAAATTGATGTCTTTGCCAATTGAAGTATTTTGTGTTTAATTCTGCAACTGTCCACACGTTTTTATTACCTTAATGTGGTTGTTACAATAGCTGATGACTATTTAGGTTGTGGATGATCATCCTTGATCGGATACCTTTTGTTTTACTTAAGTTTTTGGAGAGTTTTTCACAAAACTTATGAGTTGCTAAAGTTCCTTTGTTTGACTTGGCGTTTGAAGCTTTTGGATTCAACAAGTTGTGAGTTTATCCTTTCCCTTTGTCTACTCTTTGATTGTCTCAACTCTCTTGTTTGTATTGTCCATGAACTAGATTTACTACTTTAGACTGATCACCTAAGTTAGTTTTATCTTATTCATATTGCTAGAGTTTGATACTTCTAGTTGAATTATCATACTTGTTGTGTAGCACAATCTATTTGCATGAACTAGTTGTGATTGTTATTAGAGAAGAGAATTGAGTACATGTCGAGTATCCGACTAGTTGTCCATGATATTGCATGTATCTATCTTTTCCTGAATGCATTGCTACTTTGTTATTGAACTTTGATAGTTTCAAGGTTATAATCGAGTAAGGGTTATTAGGACTAGTTGGACTAATAACTATTCAAGAACAGGAATTAGAACGATCACTTGAGAACTTGACATAGGGATGAAAAGGATTCTAAGATCAACTTGTTAATCTAATTGTGGATAATCGCTAAGTGGAACACTTCGCTTAATATTGTTATAACCAAGTTGACATTCGATACTTCGTATCAAAACCATTAAACCCCCCCCCCCTTTGGTTACGTTTATTGGTTAGTCATTGTGATAACTTAAGAATTTGATAAACTGATTCTCTTGGGATTTGACCCTTGCTTGCGCACTATATTACTTAGTTTGCACGTTAGGATTACTTGACTTGGCACACGACAAATTAGCCGCGTCAGTTCATCGCATACGTGAACTAGGTTCGTCGCATACGTGAACTAGGTTCGTCGCATACGTGAACTAGGTTCGTCGCATACGTGAACTAGGTTCGTCGCATACGTGAACTAGGTTCGTCGCATACGTGAACTAACTAGGTTCATCGCATACGTGAACTAGGTTCATCGCATACGTGAACTAGGTTCATCGCATACGTGAACTAACTAGGTTCATCGCATACGTGAACTAGGTTCATCGCATACGTGAACTAACTAGGTTCATCGCATACGTGAACTAACTAGGTTCATCGCATACGTGAACTAACTAGGTTCATCGCATACGTGAACTAACTAGGTTCATCGCATACATGAACTGGGTTCATCGCAAAGGTTCATGAACCTACAGAATACAAGCCAACGAAGGTCGCTATGCGCACTTTGTATGTTTATTATTCTTACGAGGCGTGCATATCGCGCTTCGTTTTAAACCATTAATGATAAAATGATCATGAACTTTCTTGATGATAGGCACAAACCTACTTGTTTAAAACCATACGTGAACTAGGTTCATCGCATACGTGAACTGTTAAACTGTCTTCATACATGAACCTACCCGATAATTAGTCTAGGTTCATCGTGGTCTATATGGAGGTTCAAAGTACTTAGATAGCAGGTTCATGATGATTGTACATTGATTGCCTTAGGTTCATGGTTATTTAAACTTCATCGCATAGGTTCAGCGTATACGTGAGCTAGGTTCATCGCATAGGTTCATCGCATACGTGAACTAGGTTCATCGCATACGTGAACTAGGTTCATCGCATACGTGAACTAGGTTCGTCACATACGTGAACTAGGTTCATCGCATAGGTTCATCGCATACGTGAACTAACTAGGTTCATCGCATACGTGAACTAACTAGGTTCATCGCATACATGAACTAGGTTCATCGCAAGGGTTCATGAACCTACAGAATACAAGCCAACGAAGGGCGCTATGCGCACTTTGTATGTTTATTATTCTTACGAGGCGTGCATAGCGCGCTTCGTTTTAAACAATTAATGATAAAATGATCATGAACTTTCTTGATGATAGGCACAAACCTACTTGTTCAAAACCATACGTGAACTAGGTTCATCGCATACGTGAACTAGGTTCATCGCATACGTGAACTAGGTTCATCGCATACGTGAACTGTTAAACTAGGTTCATCGCATACGTGAATTGTTAAACTGTCTTCATACATGAACCTACCCGATAATTAGTCTAGGTTCATCGTGGTCTATATGGAGGTTCAAAGTACTTAGATAGCAGGTTCATGATGATTGTACATTGATTGCCTTAGGTTCATGGTTATTTAAACTTCATCGCATAGGTTCAGCGTATACGTGAGCTAGGTTCATCGCATAGGTTCATCGCATACGTGAACTAGGTTCATCGCATACGTGAACTAGGTTCATCGCATACGTGAACTAGGTTCATCGCATAGGTTCATCGCATACGTGAACTAACTAGGTTCATCGCATACGTGAACTAACTAGGTTCATCGCATACATGAACTAGGTTCATCGCAAGGGTTCATGAACCTACAGAATACAAGGCAACGAAGGGCGCTATGCGCACTTTGTATGTTTATTATTCTTACGAGGCGTGCATAGCGCGCTTCGTTTTAAACCATTAATGATAAAATGATCATGAACTTTCTTGATGATAGGCACAAACCTACTTGTTCAAAACCATACGTGAACTAGGTTCATCGCATACGTGAACTAGGTTTATCGCATACGTGAACTAGGTTCATCGCATACGTGAACTAGGTTCATCGCATACGTGAACTAGGTTCATCGCATACGTGAACTAGGTTCATCGCATACGTGAACTAGGTTCATCGCATACGTGAACTGTTAAACTGTCTTCATACATGAACCTACCCGATAATTAGTCTAGGTTCATCGTGGTCTATATGGAGGTTCAAAGTACTTAGATAGCAGGTTCATGATGATTGTACATTGATTGCCTTAGGTTCATGGTTATTTAAACTTAGGTTCATACGATTTTGCAATGAAATTTGTTGCCTTAGGTTCATCGCAAATTTACTTTTATACGTTCATCACAAAAAATGAACTGACATACCCATGTTCATAAAAAAATGAGTAGAGATAAAAGAATGACATGAACTTGTTTGTATATACAAATGAACCCGCTCGCTGTAACCCGTGAACTATAGCATTTATATGCATGAACTTGATTATTATACTCGGGAAAATTTAATAACGTATACATGAACGACTGATACGCTGCACTTTGTATAGCGTAACTAGGGATTATTACATTAGTTTAGGAGTATTATCATATGTGTTTCGAGTCATTATTATGTTCTGAGTTGTTTATGAAGAAGTGAAGAAATGAAGACCAGAACCGAAGAAGAAGAGGATCAAAGATTGAAGACATGAAGACATTTTGCGGAGCAGCAGCGATCGCCGCCATCACTATGGCGATCGCCATTCTACAACAGAAGCATTACATGAGTTCGAGAGATCATGGCGATCGCCACGACTCTACGGCGATCGCCATGGGGCGACAGAGACCACGACAGACGCTACATAAAGACCGCGATCGCCAGACATCTATGGCGATCGCCACAACAAGGCCGAAGACATTCCGGACTTTCCTTATTTTCCTTTATTTGTTTTATTTATTTTTCCTTATTTTATTATTTCGTTTAGGATATATCTTTTACCATATATTTTTAGGGTTAGTCTCTATTTAAGAACCCTAGAATCATCATCTTTTCATCATCTTTTCCATCAGACAATTTAGTTCTGCAACCATGAGCATGAACTAATCTCCATTGTTTTACTTAGCGGTTTAAACCTTCAGTTATTAAGTTGTGAGATTTCTAAACTCTTGTTCTTTTCCTATGGGTTTGTATTAATTCTCTTGTTCTTCATCTATTGATTTCTATTAGTTTTGCTAGCTTGATCACCTAGCTTGATTGATAGTTTTCTATTGCTAGACTAGGAATATACGGTGGAATTCCTTGTCATTGTAGCATTCATATCTGCATGATCTGGTAGTTGACTGCTTTTATGAAAGAGAATTGATTGCATCTTAATACTTGACGGTTGTAAGTTATTGCATGCATCCTTATGATTCTTGTGCCCTTTGCTGCTATTTCATCTCATCTTGAGAGGTTTCCCAGATTGCTGAATAGTAAGTATTATCAGGACCGGTTGGTCTGCTGATATATTAAAGATTGGAATAGGAACATTCCCTAGGATTGAATAGAACTTGAGATAAATCTATGATCAACTTGATTGACTGTTGTGTGGATACTTGCTAGGTGAAACCCCTTCTCATCATATTCTCACCCAAACTTCTTCTGCTTGTTACTGGTTACTTGTGTGTTCTTGCAATCAACCCCCCCTCTTTGGTGACTTGTTACTAGTTGATATTTCACTTGACTGCATTGATTTGGTGTTTTGATTCCCTTGGGTTCGACCTCTACTTACTTGCTATACTCTAGTTAGTGTTTAGGGTTTTCTTTGATTTGACACTACGACTTTAGCCTCATCAACGACCTAGTATACATCATACATGAGACGCTTTATACACATTACCCTAAATTCCGAATTTCAGAGGTACACTAAATTGTAATAATGGTTCACCAATTTTATATTAGAGGTTTACTGATTTTTAAATACAGATCCACCAACTTTATACTAGAGGTTCACTATTTTTTTTATATTTTTGTATGAAGTTCACTAATTTTATAATACAAGTTCACTAATTTATAAATACAAGTTCAATGATTTATGTAGAGTTTCATCAAACCTTGATCTTCCAGGTTTATCAAGCTCCATCATGTAGAGTTTCATCAAGGTCTCCTGATTCAGATCAATGTCTGTCTATTTCCTTACCATTTAATAAATGCTTATTGTATGTTACACCTAATGCTATTTACTTTTGCTTGCCCCCACCCCTTATACATGTTGTATTCTGATAAACAAGCAAAGATTAGATACATCATACACAAAACACAACCCAATTCAACAACAACAAAATGAAAAGAACACATCACTCGAGCTTTACAGCAATTACAGAGATATCATCCGAGTTGTTTCTCAAGAGCGCAAAGTCAATCAATTGCTTCTTTCTCGGCCCTAATGCAATCCACTGCTTCTTGGTTAGACATCAGCTGTTGCATTTTAATTCAACAAGTCATGTTGCAGTTAAATCTGTAGAGGAGAAGTAAAAAAATCACTCACATGCCAAATTCCGTCGCTAGCAAGAATAGCAAACTCGGAATCATCATCTAATACATCTGTGCTCAGATGCTCCTTAATGCTGTTTCATGGTATGCTTTCCTGATCACCCCTCTCTCCTCTCTCTCCTAGCCCTAGGCGCCCGAGTCCTGAACACCGCCGCCGCCGCCGTGGTCCATTTCTGCCGCCACCTTCCTCCTATGACTGCGCCTACTGCATCTGCATTATCCGACGGCCACCAGGTAAAGCTCGCACTTTACATAGCCATGGCACATGCGGGGCTCAATTCGTCATATGGACAATGGTCCGATTTGGTCATAGAAAACCCTTGCTTGCTTTGCTAATACTCATTTTCATATATGTTTTCTCTTAAATTCATTTTCTATATGCCTGATACTTCATCTTCTTGATTATCACGTAGCTCAATCTTGAATTATGGGTTTTTTGGAGTTTTTGTTGTACTATACTTACGGTTCTTGCAAGGGGGATAGACCATGTGCTTTCATTATTGAATTTTTTGTCTTTGGCAATCTCAAATTAATACTCCCTCCGTCCCACAATATAAGCAACATTTGCTTTAGGTATGCCGATGCACGTTTTGCGTCGTTAATATCTCTAGTTATATGGTGATAAAAATTATAAATTTTTGATATTATTAAAGTACTCGTAAAGACGAATCAAACAAAACTCTATATCACTATATTTCTTTTTATATATTGGAATAAATTTAGAAATTAGTATTGAAGTGTGAATAATGTCAAATTTTCAAATATTGCTTATATTATGGGACGGAGGGAGTAAGATATTTGAGGGGTTTGATTGTTTGACCATTTGGGATGATTGAGATGACAATGTGCATTTGTTTTGATGTTCAAGGTGTTTTCCGATCTTGCATTTGATTCATATCAGATATTAATGACAACTGTGGCAGCTGCATTGCAGGAGATTGGCTATTCAATTGAGGTAAGTCCTTTCCAACTTTCAGTAGAACTCTATCTTCTTTTGAATTATGCATTCTGGACCTCCAAGTTAAAGTTAACTATCTTGCTTTCTGTACTTTGAGCATTGAAAAAGATTGTGGCCAGCAATATTGAAAGTTTTCTCCACTATAGGAACTTTTATATCAAGAATTATTATTTAGTATTTCGAATTTTGCTCAGAAAACGGAATGATTCGACGGTTTGTAGGAAGAAACAAAGTGGGTTTTCGAGATTGCTAAGGTGGTTGTTGTCATTTAGTGTCTTTGTCACTGCTTATGAGAGATTAGGCGTGTTTGGGGTTTTTATTCAATTTTAGTATTGTGGAGTCTTCCATGGATGTTGTTTCTTCTTTGAGGAATCATAGCTTTAATTTCCCTTGAGTGCAGACCGAGTCAGCGCGTATCCGACGGGTTTTGGGCGAGATATCATCAGGAGCGGCACAGATTTGGACGAGGAAGAGATCGCAAGAGCTTGTGTGATGCAGATCCGTCGCGCAGGAATCTCCACGCCCTCCACTTGGTAAAAAATTTCTAATTTCATCACTCCAATTTGCAATCAGCCGTTGAATGCTTTCATGTTATGTTATGAGCAATGTACCTTACATGTTTTTTCCATTATCTTGTGTGCAGGTTTATATTAGAGGAGAGACTCATTGTGCTTTTGTTCAATTGAAAGAGGGGTGTAGTGTTAATGCTGCAAAGCTTATTGGGTTTTGCAGGGACCGACTTCCATAAGTGTGGTGTTTGATGAGTTGCCTAAGACGTCTACAGTAAAAACTCAGAAGTTCGTGCTCAAGGACAAGGATAAAGCCATGAGGTGTCTTTCAAGTAGATTGTAAGAAATATTGCAATGTAAAGATGAAAAACTAGGAATTGTTTCATTGGAATAAAACTCGGGTGATTTTTAATATTGAAAATGATGTGAAGTGTAACTTCTGGATCTTACATGGACAGTGGTAGAAGCATTCTTCGTTTCTTCTTCCGAGCCAATCTTAGTTTCTAGGTGATTTTCAGGCGTAGAAGCAAAAGCTTAGTAATGCAAGTTTGAAATAAAGAGAAACTGTCGAGAGAACAAGGCCTGCTAGAATTGAGAGTTCTCATATTAAGAAGATTGTTATACCCACCCTAAGACCATGAATAAGAAGATTGTTATATCCACCCTAAGACCATGAATAGAAACAGTTGTCACAGTTATATCGTATATCATCATAAGCTAAGAATTTCAAAACAAATTGGTATGAAAGAGAAAATGTTGAGCAAATTATAATGATTGTTCGAGCCAAATTAGTATTTTCATATAGTGTGTTGGTATTCACATGTTTGTGTGTGATATGCACACTACTTTTTATATTGTGCAAATTGTATGCAGTTTTTTTGAAGTGCATTCTTAATATGATGAATTTGATGAACAACGATTGGTGCACATCGCCACGGATTTGGTGCATATCGTTGTAGATTTGGTGCATATCGTTGTAGATTTGGTGCATATCGTTGTAGATTTGGTGCATATTTATACAAATTTAGTGCATATCGCTACGAATTTGGTTCATATCTTGGTGCATATCGCTGCAGATTTAGTGCATATCGCTGCAGATTTGGTGCATATCGCTTCATTGTTTTTGCATACCAGAAGGAGAATACATAACACTACCCAACAATACGAAAATTGATTAAAATGCATATCAATTTAGATTTTTTGCATATCGTCATGTCAAGGCAATATGAAACCCTACAACGGCGAGACAAATATTAATTGCTACTTCATGAATATCTAACCCAATGCTTTGTGTGTTTGTCTTCGGTGTCAGTGACACATTTCGTACCATATATTAATTCCTCTTCTTCGTTTGACATGTCATCATTAGATACATCGACATCATCGTCCGAGGAATACTACATGACATCATCATTTGAGTTCTTTTTCATACACGAACCTATGAACTGCATATCGAAATATATTGAGTGCATATCAAGTAAATCAGAATGCATAATGATGAATACGAACAAACATGAAAATGATTAAAACCTTGAAAACAACATAAGTACGAAACTGCATATTACAACTTATATTCTGCATAACGTTGAAAACAAGTTGCATATTACGACATAATTATTGCATAATAGTATTGAAAACAAAACCCTACATTTGCATAACGAAGAATACAAACCGCATATTACAACTTAAGTTCTGCATAACAGCGAAAACGAACTGCATATCAAAACTTAAGGTTTGCATATTAGGATTGGTACGAAACCCTAGCGAGCCGTGCATATCGATGTATTGGTTTTGCATATCAGGATGAAACCCTAACAACCTATAGTAAAATTCAATAGGTAAATCAAATTCAATAGGTAAATCAAATTTCATCACCCTCATGACCGTCAATTTACATGAAAGAATCTTATGAATCTAATATGAAAGTCGAATGTCACATCCCCTTGGCTAAGCATTCGATTTGAGAGGCGAAAACCATTGTTAGAATCAAAACGTATCTACTGCATATCAAGTAAATCCGGTTGCATAACAACGACGAAATGCATATGATAGCTTTATTACTGCATAACAGAATTCATGTGAAACCCTAAATTGCTATTGCATAACATCGAATGCTCTGGTGCATATCGTTTTATTGATGTTGCATATCAGAACGAAACCCTAGTTAACCCTTTGATGCATATATATATCAAAGTCGAATTTAATCAAACCCTAATCAAACTCTAATCAAATTCCTATGAATCTAATATATCAAAGTCGAATTTAGTAAACTAATTTGATGCATATCTCGATACTAACCTTCTTCCATGGAGATTTGTGTGTTGTTGTATCAATCAACTATTGTTACCGTCTGGAAGAGAAACCCTGAAAGAGAAGAACAATGGAAGAGAGAGAAGACGTTGAATTGATGGAAGAGAGAGAAGGCGTTGATTTTCAACTGCCGTAAATGAAGGAAGAAGTTTTGATATTTTTTCCTTATTTTCTTTTAATTCCAAGACTCTTAATCTAGCCCTAGATCTATTCTCATCCTATGGCTCTTATTCGTTAACACAATTTTACTATAAAAGTGGTCTTACCGGAGCCTCCCTCTATATATATATTACAATTACTCTAGCCTGTCTAAGTATATGTACATTATATTTACATTACAGAGGAAAGTCTCGGTACAAATAAGACTCTTAACGTAGGAAAAATGAACAGATTGCGTTCATAGATTACACACCGATGTTCATATTCTGGATGGTAATGTTCATAATCTGGGCCATAAAATTTTTGAACATTTTCATCAGTGAGGGACGCGGTGGCATACTTGTAATTATTGCAAACTTTGGATTTTTTTTCATCTCAAAATGACCTCAAAAAAATTTATCACTTAGATCATGAAAATTACCACTCAAAATATATGAACATTAGATTGTTATCTGTGAACACAAAAATTTCGGTTTTCCTACGTTAAGCTTTGTTCTCACCGAAACTTTTCTCCTACATGCATTAACTATTTAACTCTAGACTCTGTAGTACATAGACATTTAGCACGTGCGCTAATTGATCACGTAAAAGATGTATCGATCAATGCATAGAACTATCATGGGAGGTGATTATTGCACCAACAAATTTAATTATTGAGTCGGTTTTTATAACGCCAACACAAAGCATTTTAAATTTTATAGCATCAAATTACAAAACACTATTGAACAACGTTTAAATCTTTGACTCAAAACCAACCGGCTTAAACAAGATATCCGATTATCATTCACTAAATATAAAGCGATGGATAAAAAAAAATCCATTGCATGCAATAGATTTGTGGCTCAAATTATCTACAGATAACTAAAACCTGTAAAGATGACAATCGAATAAAGCAAATCTATCTTATCTATTAAAGCTGAGACTTTTAGAGCACTCTCCTTACTTCTGGCCCTATCACCTACCCATGTGGCAATTTTTTATTGGCTCTTATCATTATTATTTTTTTTTTCCGTAAATTTACTTCGTTTCTCTCTCCCCGATCTTTTCTTCGAGCTCTCTCCCCTTTCTTCGAAATTGAAGACCATTAAAGTATGTTCAACTTTGGCGTTGTTGGAGATAAGGTCGGAGCTCTCTCCATCCAGTATTCCAGCATTTGTGGGTCAAACCAATCCCTAATCGACTCCATACTTTAATGGTCTTCTTCCATTGCGCAGATCCCGCCTTCAATTCCAGATCCCGCCAATGCGACTCCATAATCATTCCTTCTTGCTTCTTGAATCGACTCCAGATCCAATCCCTAATCCCAGATCAGAGCAGTGTTACTTTGGCGGTGGTAATCGGTGGCCGAGGCAAGAGACTTTGGCGTTGTTGGAGATAAGGTCGGATATGGATGCTGTATTTCGTGATTCCAGTCTTAAAGGTCCTCTATGGGACCAAGTTTCTAGGTCAGTTCATGTATTTCGTTTCGTTTTCCACTTCAATCTCATTTTCACAGATGAGGATTGTATTACTGGATCTCAATTCGGAATCTGTTTAGTTAATTCAACCGGCCTCCAAACTTTTGCTTTTAATTTATTCGATTCAAGCAGCTTCGTAGCCAAAGTGTTTTGTTGGTGGAGCATAAGATTCTTAGCTAGGTTAAGTTGTGAATCCATGGTGGTCCTCTCCGTCGTCTTCTACTTCAATCTCTTTCTCCGCCAGTTGGCAAGTAGCAACCACCAATTCCGCCAGAACAAAGTTTTTGAAATTCTTCACGATAACCCATTATAAAATAATAAGTTATCAGAATGTTAGTTCATTGGAGAATGATCTCTTGACATTATAATCTGCTGGAAACAAAGGGGACTTATTTCCTACGGTTGTTTTGCCCTGCGCACAAATTGAGGTTTAATGTAGGTCACGCTGACTTGTATCTTCATTTAAATTCACTGGCATCGTTTCATTATACTTCAGTTTATGCTATCCTGCATTTTGGAGAGTTCAATGATCTACATGAATCTGTGATCACAATTAGCTTTGCCTGGGCATAGTGGTGTCTTGTCCCGGTTAGATTTTTTGCATTCTATCATTTATATGCTTTTATTATCAATCAACTGATGGTATAAAATAACGTCCATTCTATCATTTATAGGCTTTTATAAGATAGATTTTTACTGCATTTGTTCACCACTGATTATTTATTCCATTAGCCTTTTTTGCTTCACAAAATTGATAAAATGCAATTCTGCTATGTTGATTTGATTGACAATAAAAAAAGATACGAGATTCTTTTATCCATTATAATATTGCTTTCTTTCAGATTCTGATTTATCTTAGTCACTCTAATCCATCAATGCCTTCCTTAGATGAAGCAGCCATAGATGAAGGTCTAAACAATCTCATACAAGATGAGCTTCGTTATGATAGACAAGAACTGCATCAAGAAAATGTGAGGCTTATTTCTACCTTCACCGATGAACAACGGGGAGTATATGATGAAATCATGAATGCTGTATCAAAAGGCCAAGGTGGAGTGTTCTTTTTGTATGGATATGGCGGTACTGGGAAAACATTCATTTGGAGATCACTTACTGCTGCTATACGGTGCAAAGGAGATATTGTTATCACTGTTGCTTCAAGTGGCATTGCTTCTCTTTTACTTCCTGGAGGCAGAACTGCACACTCCAGGTTTGCAATTCCTATTAACATATATGATGACTCATTTTGTGGAATCAAACCGGGTACGGCATTGGCTGGACTTTTAGCTAAGGCAAAGCTAATTATATGGGATGAAGCTCCTATGACCAACAAAAATTGCTTTGAGGCATTAGATCGGACTTTAAGAGATGTCCTTCGTCACTCTAATCCAGGTAGCCAACAACAGCCATTCGGTGGGAAAGTGATTGTTTTTGGGGGAGATTTTAGACAGATATTACATGTGATTAATAAAGGTACAAGGCAAGATATTGTTCGAGCCACCCTTAATTCGTCATACTTGTGGGCTAATTGTAGAGTCTTACAATTGACAAGGAACATGAGGCTTCAAGGAGGGCATACAGAATCTGAAAAACAAAAATTGCGGGAATTTTCAGAATGGATTCTAAGTATTGGAGATGGTACCATAGGAGAGTATAATGATGGAGCAACAAGTATAGAAATCCCAGATGATTTGTTAATCAAGGAGACATCTGATCCTGTTGCCTCAATAGTTGATGCTATATACCCTTCTGTTGCTGATAGATTGTCAGATGCAAAGTATTTTGAGGAGAGAACCATTCTTGCCCCTACGCATGAAGTTGTTCAGCAAGTAAATGATTATATTATGTCAGAGCTTACTGGTGATGAAACGGTCTATTATAGCTCTGATAGTATATGCAAGACAAACGAAACCAACGAGGATGAAGATGATGTGTATACAGTTGAGTATCTTAATTCTATTAGGATATATGGTCTTCCGAATCATTGTCTTAGGCTTAAGGTTGGTGTACCAGTTCGCAACATAGACCCATCATCTGGATTGTGCAATGGCACTAGATTAATGACACACACAATTGAAGCTGAAATCATATCCGGTACAAACATCGGATCCATGTACTAATTCCTCGCCTTCTTCTCACTCCATCAGATGTCACATTGCCTTTCAGATTGAGACGCAGACAATTTCCTCTCATGGTTTGTTTTGCCATGACTATCAACAAAAGTCAAGGGTAGTCTCTATCTCGAGTTGGTCTATTTCTGCCAAGACCAGTATTTACTCATGGTCAGCTATATGTTGCATTTTCAAGGATTACAAGCAGAAATGGCTTGGCTGTTTTGATATGTGATAAAGACAATTGCACATCTAATGAGACAATAAATGTGGTATACAAGGAGGTTTTCGATAATATAAGGTAAGCCTAATCTTTATTAGCAGTTGTTTTTATTGTCAATAGTCAAGCTTCTTCCTTTAGTAATTGTATTTTAAATGTCAATAGGTTATCGTGATGATATTATGATTCTTCATGCTATCTCAAACTTCCGAGTTACTTCATTTTGATGGTGGATACTCTACTTAGATGACTATTACAATTATAAGGTAAGTTTTTATTTAAGTAACAACATATGAATTGAATATTAGTTAGTTAATTGAGTCATCTCCGAATTCAATATTTAAACATAATATTTTTTTTTTGCAGGAGAATATAGGTTTTAATAGTCATAGGCATGAAGAAATTGTAGGATTGAAGCGCAATTACTACCAGCATCAATATTTGTTATTGCTAATCTTTGGCCTCTTCCTCTATCATATTTATGCACCGACATTTCTGTTATTGGATTCCAGATTTTTGTCCTTAATAGACTTAGTTTATAATAATGTTGCAGCGATTGAATAACTAATTTATTACATTCATATTTGATGTATGAATTTTTTTTATGTCTCTTAAATAATAATGTTGCTTTTATTCAAAATCGACAAATTCCCGCGCATGGCGCGGGTCTTACACTAGTATATATAATACCTTATCAAAATACACATGAGAGCGTTACTTTCTACGGAGGAAAAACAAATCATGCAAAGTAAGAGAATGAATTTTTGAATCGTTTTTTGCCCTTTGGTGGTACGAACAACGAAGTTTCTTAGAAGAAGCATCAAAACTACTTTACTCCTCATCTAAATCAAATCTAGAGAATACTATACATACAATCATAGTATATTAAAATATGTCATAGTATATTAAAATATGTAACGAATATGTTCAAATGGCCCACAGGCCATATACTTATAATCTTTCTTATGTAAATGGTTTGCTACTTTAAATCACCATCTAGCTATAGTTAATTCCATTGTTTGCGCTTCTCTCCATAGCTTAGCTTAGCTTAGCTTGTAAGATAGAAGAATGTCGGGGGGCGAAGAAGAAGAAGGAACGACAGTGGAGTTCACTCCGACATGGGTGGTTGCGCTCGTATGTGCAGCCATCGTCGTCATCTCGTTAATTGCAGAGAGAATCATTCACTACATTGGCAAGGCAATGATCCATTTCTATAATTAAACTGAATTCAGTAATTTTCTTGATTAATCATGTCTTGTTATTTTCAAGATGTTACCCCCCTTTGATTTGTCCATGCAGTATTTGAAAAAGAGGAGGCAGATTCCACTCTATGAGGCCCTGCAGAAAATTAAAGGGGGTATAGTAATTAATTAGTAACATCTTGCTATTTTGTGTTAGACACCTTATTTTAAGAATATTTCATTACGTGTTAGTATTAGTATATTACCCTATATGAGACTGTGGTAGAAAAAAATCCGCTCCATAATAATAATTTATGACGATGATTGATCTCGAATAAGAACGATAAAAACGAAAGTAAAGACGCGAGATTTGTTGACTCAGTTCGCCATTAATGAATTAATAACTACATTCGGAGGCTCTCAAGCCAGTTTTTCTTCTTTATGAGGAGTATTGAATAAAATTATAATTGAATGTTCTCTTCATTAGGGTTAGAGGTGCTCTATTTAAAGAGAATAGTTGACCTCTTCCCTAAACAATATCTCGTTAAAATAGATATTAAATAATATATATGCTGATATTTCTTGCCTAGACTAATATCTATGTGTAAAAATTAGTGCTAAGAAAATGTGTAAGAGTTGAACAAATTAACAAGATTATTAATAGATTGGTAAAAAAGTGATATATGGGTTTTTGGATGTGCAGAATTAATGCTGTTGGGATTCATATCACTAATTCTAACGGTAACCCAAGACAAAATAGGGAGGTGGTGCATTCCTTCACACTTGGCCAACACTTGGCTTCCTTGTTACAAATATGATGATGTTGATGTTGCCACCATCACACGACGTCGTTTTCTATCAGAGGAATCTGCTTCCGACTTCTGCGCCCAAAAGGTCAACATCCTAATTATCCTTACTTAATACGAGTACATTATGATTTACTTACTTGTTGGAATTTTATTTTTGTTGTTTGCAGGGGAAAGTAGCACTCTTATCAGTAACAGCGGTTCATCATCTGCACATCTTCATCTTTGTTTTAGCTGTTGTTCACGTCTCTATTTGTGCTCTCACTGTTCTATTTGGTGGACTTCAGGTAAATTAATTAAATATATACTGTACATATCAATTCATTTTCATTACCCACCAAATATGATAACTTATACTTTATATTTGTATAGATCAGACAGTGGAAGCTCTGGGAAGATGCAATTCGGAAACGAGATCAAGATCCTGAAAGTGGTAAACTCTCCAATTTTCCCTCAACTCTTTTTCTTTTCTTTTCTTTGGATCATAACAAAGCAATATCAGATCAACTAACCTTGTAATTTTTTTGGTTGAAATTGCAGATACTAGGAACAGATTCATACATGTCCAACAACACAGTTTTGTAAAAAACCGATTCCTTGGCATTGAATGCGCCCTGTTCGGTTGGGTAGTATGTGATCGAATCTGTACTATATATTTAACTGGATTACGAAAACTGATTCGAGTACTATAATTTACATGAAGTTAATCCACATTACCATGTTTACAAAAATGCAGCATGCGTTCTTCAAGCAATTTTACGGGTCAGTGACAAAACCAGATTACATCACAATGCGAACTGGATTCATCTCAGTATGTATTGTGTAACATCAAAATTTCGAACCATACTAAACTGTATATATACCTGGATTTTATTTACTTTGAATTATGTTTGTGTTACTAGACACATTGCAAGACAAACCCAAAATTCGACTTTCACAAGTATATGGAGCGTGCATTCGAGGCAGATTTCAAAAAAGTCGTTGGAATAAGGTGCGTCATTTGTTTTTCATCATTCATTCTGATTTCGTGGTCAAAATCAATGAGGAGAAAATTCCTAACTCTGATTATATGTTTTCTTCTACAGCTGGTATCTCTGGTTGTTTGTGATTGTCTTCCTACTACTTAACGTTGCTGGTAACGTCAATACTGATATCCACTTAGACAACGAGCCATACTCGGTGTGTGCATTATTAAGTTTTTTTATGTATCACTGCTACTCGTTTTGTGCAGGTTATCATGCGTACTTTTGGATTGCGTTTATCCCATTCGTTGTAAGTGGTTTCAGAATAATGGTTTTTTTTTAATGTATTACGACATTAGAAACTAAATCCATATGTGCATGGTTGCAGTTGTTGCTAGGGGTGGGGACGAAGCTACAACACATAATCACGCAGCTAGCTGAAGAGGTTGCCACAAGACACATCGTTGTGGAAGGTGACATCGAGATCAAACTCTCTGACAATCACTTTTGGTTTCACAAGCCCAGGATCATTTTGCTCCTCATTCACATTATCCTCTTCCAAAACTCCTTTGAAATCGCCTTTTTCTTCTGGATTTGGGTTAGTAGTAGCTTAGAAAAAATAATTGTCTAGTATTATGGAAGTTCAGTGCAAATTTACATGATTTATTGGTTAATTGGAGTTGATTCCTTCATTTGCAGGTTCAATATGGTTTCGACTCTTGCATCATGGGGAATATCGGTTATAATATCCCAAGAATTGTCATCGCGTATGAATTACTATAAAAGCATACTTATAAGTTATAACAAATCATAATGTCTTTAAATTTGATCAATATTCACATATTGGTGCAGGTTGTTCGTCCAGTTCCTATGCAGTTACAGTACGTTACCGCTCTATGCAATTGTCACACAGGTAATTACGCCACTCCTTTTGGAAGGTTCAATTGGAATTTGTATAAGTTTTTGTATTGGGATTATGATATGTTTCAGATGGGAAGCAACTTCAACAAGGCCATATTTGAAGAGCACATACAACAAGGGATTGTAGACTGGGCTAACCAGGCGAAGAAGAACGTAAAGTTCAAGCACGCGTCATTGAATTTGGTGCAACAACAGAATGCAGGAGACGAGATTCGCCCAGCCGCTGCAGATTTAAGGAGGCTCTCAACATTCTAGAAAAGCTTATGGCTACATAGCATCAGCTTTTGACATATTCTAGTGTGACATATATGCATGTGTATATGGATGGGAAAATGTGATTCAGTTTGAGAGTTATGTCAGTTGGTTCAATTATTTTCACCAAAATCCTTTACAGCGAGAGAATTTTAGCAAGCCTCGACTAAGATTTGTTGTTGTTTTTTATTCAAAGGTAGGTAATTCAACAAACTTCATATATACTGCTAGTATAAAACACAAACTTTGGGTAAAAATGAAAACGGTTGGTTTCAAATCTGATGGAGAGTGAATGCAAATTATGACTTATGAATATTGACATAAGCTAGGGCAACATTCAATCCCTGTGAACAACATAAATTTATAACATCCATCCACCAAGATGACATAGCCCCTTTCCAGAATTCAACACAGCAATTGAGAGATGAGACCACAAATCCCAACACAATTACAGAAACCACAAAGTTAATGCTGAGAGAGTATAAAAAGAGTTGAGAGGAGGATTAACATTACAGATTCCCCAACAAAAAGTATCCTTTCACTCTTCAGCAGCACTAGCAGCGCTCAGGTCTACACTCAGGTCCAATTGCTGCAAATCAAGCAACACACGAGTTTGATTATATCACTACTCTTAGCAGTTTTACGTAACACTAAATACAAAGAAATTGATGTTTTTCTTAAGCTACAGGTTTTATAATTTGTTAACCTAGATTTACAAAAGTTGGGAACTATATTGTATAAATCACGTGATGGCACACGTCTTGATCAAAAGAAAAAGACAACAAATCAAGAGCATATTCAACAGCTCAACGGTTTAGCAGAGCGGAGATGCTGGCATACAAAACCAAACCCCTTTTAAAACCAAGCAAAACGATTGAGCGAAATCCATAAAAGCATGAGCAAAAAACAAGAACATAAACAGGATCAAAGGAAGAAGAAGACGGTATATAAGGCAGTAAAACACTAAAGCAGTAGAATACAGAGTCCTACAGTAAGAGATGAGAATATGGGAATAAAGAGTTACTACTTTCTAGTCTCTCTTAACAGGCAATTATAAAACAAGTATATGGTCAACGTAAAAAGAAGAGTTCAGCTTAAATTAGGAATTGCAGTTAGCAGCTTACCTTCCCAGTTATCAGTGTATACATGTTCAGCACATCGACTGTAGTAGACTCAAAGTGAGATGTAGCATCATAACTCTGCAAGACAATAGCAATGGTTTAATAGTTGGAGAGAATTAAGCTATGCATGTATGGTCAACGAAATCCAGGAAAGAAATGGAAGGTTTCAGCCAACTTACTGTAGAGATAAAACAATTGTCAAGAGATGGTTCATTGACTGGTTCATATCTGTCATACATATCGAAGAACATCTCGTCAACTTGGCCCAGAAGGTCAACTCCAGGTTTCAGTTCAGACTGAGGATTATCAGTCTCTGCCTCGGCTGACACGAAAGCAATGAATTTACCCTTTGGGGCAACATTGTGCGAGTACGAGCAGCAGAACACATACCTAACGTTAAAAAAATCATGAGAAGGAAGACAAATAGATTAGTAATACACAGTGAAAAACAATATAGAGAAGCAGCAGAATAACTGATTGAATTCAAGAGCACTAATTGGTCAGTACTAGCATTTTGGGCAGAGCTTTTTCTGTGTGGGATGATACAGTCAGACAGATCTATCTGTTGAAGATAAGCCGTCATTCAGATACTCATTTTTTTTGTTTCTTCGTTATTGTTAGTTCAACTAAAATCCATTCCATATTTTTTTCCTATCTGTTGCCAGTGGATTAGCTTCAATCACTTTAGTTAAGCTGAGAAATTATCAGTAAGAGAATTCGGTGTTCTGAGTTCCTGGCTTCTCTCTAACAAGCCTTCACCAGTTTGCAAACACAGATAACATGAAATAAAGCCAAACACAGCTACACAAGATCTCCATCCTGATGTTCTGTCAGACTCGACTTCAAGTTCAATCACACATTGCTACATCCTATGCAGATGAATGTGACAGGGGTTAAAAGTATAAGCTCAAGGGGCATGCAATTTAAATGCATAATGCATATTAGAATCATTATTATGGAAAAGGAGAGCAAAGGGCAAAGTTATTATGAATAGAAAACCTCTGACAACTGTCACCGCCTCTAACACCACCAACCCAACTTCACCCTCTTAAATGTGCTTGTGTATTTTATTTTTATCTGCTGCGCAACTCTTTTGCCTCATTTAGAACTTTCTAATAACAAATGCTGGATAGACCTGCTATGCCGATAAAGGAGCATGGATAAATCTAGCTTGTAATTCAAACTCTCTCACATGCATACCCAAGTCTTTCTCCAAGCCTATCAGGTTTTGAGGCAATCAATTCATGTTTAGAGAAAGGGTTATGGGCCCCGAGCTTGTCATCTAAATCATGATGTGCTGGGATGAAGAAGGTGGAGGGCACACAAAACCAGGGAGATACAGCAAGTACTTTAAAAAAAGGATATCTAGTTTAGATTTTTTTATTCTTTTTATCCTATTAATTGTTTAATCTGATGCTTGACTAAAAAGAAAAATCAATTGTGCAGAGAAGCAAGTTAAACAAACACACATCAACGGAGGTTGATGCAGTACAAGACCACACACTTGCATACTCACAAACACAGACCACACACCAAACATAATAAGTTCATGGACTGGAAGGTAAGTTTGGGACAAACATTTCAGTAAGCCACCAAAAAAAGAGGTCAATGCTTTACAAGGGCCTAATTCCCTATATATAGAAGACGAAAAGATTACGTCACCACATGGTGACTTCAGCTAATTCTCTTAATTTGCATAGCCTGACCAAAAGATTACAGCCTGACAACCTGCTGTTACACCAATTAGTACCCTTAGCCAGCTCTTAATTTGCATAGCCTCAATAATCTTACAAGCATATGCATATACTTGGTCTATCGAAATCCATTTACCGATTAGAATCCAAATGAATGTATCTACACATAAATATCCTAAGTTGCCCTTATATACAGATAGTCAGATACTGAGACCTGATACCCAGGAAAATTAGACAAGAAACCAAATGAAATGTATCTACACATAAATATCCTAAGCAGCATTAGTATCAAGCACCATCTGCAATAATGAAGAACTTACATGTCAGATCTACGACCTAACTGCTTCTGCGGGAGGATGATCTGCACTGAGTGGGAATCATTGGTATTAGGAATTGGGTGGCTCATAATGCAGATAGCCCGGGCAACCTTACCCACCTTTCTAACCTGTTGAACAATAAAAAAAATCATGACAATGAGAAATACAGCTATTCTTCTCCATAGTAAAATAGTTATTCTTTCATGGGAAATTTTTTCACTGGTATGGGCATACAAAAATAGTCAAACAAACAAAAGAACGTCTATATAATCTAGGAAAGACAAGCATTTTCATATCATTACCTTGTTTGGTAAGTATGAAGGATCACAGACCACTTTCTTACACTTGGCAGTTTCCCCCTCTGAAGTTACACCTATAACTTTGCCTTCAGCATCAAACTCCACCTGTATTATATCATGATTTTCAAATTCAAACAATTGGCATAGACACAAGAGAAAGAGAACTACTAAAGATAATATAATGAGCATACCTTGCATTCAGGCTTGTTCAACATGTAAGTGCCACCATAAACGGCACTAAGACGTGCAAATGCCTAGAGAAGAAAACAAGGCTCAAAATCCGTGCTACAATGAATAATAATTGGAAGACTCAAAAGTTCTAATGTAAAGTATACAGCTAGCGGAGAATATCAAATGAGAGAACAATCAATTAGAAAATAAGGCTCAAAATCCGTGCTACAATGAATAAAAATTGAAAGACTAAAAAGTCCTACAGTAAAGAATAAAGCTAGCGTAGAACATCAAATGAGAGAACAATCAATTAGAAAATACTGTAGTAGGAATATAAGAAAAATAGAAAACAAACCTGTGGAAGTTCTCCCAATCCATACAAAGGATAAATATAAGGTGACCCTCCTTGGAAGCGTGCAAGTGATTCAGCATACAGCTGTTACAACATGAAAGCAAAACATCAGTAAACCATCAGCACTCCTCTTATCCAAAGATACGTTGATACAAGAATTAATACGACAAATCACCTTCATTCTCTTCACAGTATCCAATGCAGGCCTGTCGAGGTATCGATCATCTCTATGAAGTGCCAAAGCATGACCGATGAAATCTATAGTGTTCTCATCAAGACCATATTTCCTGCGAAAATTAAAAAACTTCAATTAGAACCCAAAAGGTATAGAACATGTACTTCCAAGATTAAGGATGGTTCACCCATATCTTCAGAAGTTTTTCCTTTCTACAAATATGTAATCCAGCATTGAGATTCGCTGAAAGCACGTTTGTTCAAAAAATGCACCATGCTTATATTACCGAGACAATTATCAAAAAATAGTAACAATGTCAAACAGTCAACTAATAACAGTGATGAGGCCATAGTTCTATGTGAATACCAAACAATTTTAGAAATTGCAGCAACTCTGTAAAGTATCAGGAACATACGCAATGAGCTCGCGAGTAGTTACTTTACTCAAGTCCATCCCCTCATGTGTTCTGGGGTCGCTCTCAACATAATCTTGCACATATATGAAAAATTTGCGAGCTCGTCGCTTTTCAAACAGCCCCATGAGTGGAGATCTGAGTGCCTCCATGTCAGTTGCAGGAACCTTTTGAACCTATCATAGTTTTAACATAAGAATTATCAGACCTTATCCTTCAACAACTTTAAGTATCCAAATACAAGATATAGCACACATAATGAAAAGAACAAGCTCACTCAAAGATTTGTTCTCTTCATACCTTTCCTTTATTGAAAACATAGCCACCGTCAACAGCTTTAAAGTAAAGATACTTTGTAACATCAGTGTGGATTAGGACTCGCACGAGACTGCCATTTGCCATCAAAAACTGGCAAGACAAAGGGATTTAGAAATCTTGTAACCAATAATAATAATCAAATTAACCACATGTACTTCTCAAAAGACGAACCTTTGGAACCATATCCACATTATAGTCCCTGCTAGGACCCAATTCAGGAGGAGGCTGATCATTTCCTCTAAACTTCTTCCAGAGCTGTATTTGCACATAATGGATAAGATATGAAAAAAATTATATTCATGATAAATTTAACTGAGATCTCAATAGTAAAAGTCATATTGCATTTGTACATGGAGCAGTTTTGATATCAAACCTGAATGAGATTGTGGGAAGTTGATTCTCCTCCATAATAGTCATTCCTGTCCATGTGTAGAACCTGGATGACAGAACTTGTAACATTAAAATCAAAGGAGGGCAATCACATTGGACTTCAGTTATAACTAGTGAATCGTCACCTACTGCGCACTAGGCATGGATAAAAGCAGAAGATATCCATTATTAGCTTTCAAATATTTTAGGCCAAGAATTCCATATCTTCTACAACCAAATTTACAAATCTAGAAGTTCCGAAATCTATCAAAGTTGAGTAAACTCCAGATAGTGTAGTCCTCCAATAGCCCAGGCATAAGGGAGGAATACCAGAACAGGTATATCAGCTCTCAGAAATTACAGGGGATTCAAGGGTTAGAGAGGCAAAACGAATAAATCTCAATCAGAAGATGATGGAAATGATCAAGCATAAAAGGAGGAGGAGGAGGAGAAAACCTTGAGGCCGTCAACGGAAAGAAGACCGCTGAGGATGCATTCCTTGAGACCAGTACCAAGGACTATGACATCGTATTCTTCATCCATGGCAAAATTGAGGTATGCCCTAGCAGCAGATCCAACTATGAAGTCGAAGGTAGATTTGAGAGGAGAGAGAAACAAGGAAAGCAGGCGTCGAGGGTTTGGTTGCCCAGAAGTCAATTATATAACCCAGTGTTTTTAAAGTGAGACGAGGAGATGACGGCATGACTGCCGTAAAATTTCACGATTCTTATATACAGCCGGTGTTTTATTCAAACAACGCCGGGTCACTCGCGTTCTGCGAGGACACGTACACTCGCGTTCTGCGAGATTAGCAAAAAATTAGGTTAATTACATGCATGTTAATCTCGCGTTCTGCGAGTGCACGTGTCCTCGCAGAACGCGAGTGTCACGTCCCTCGCAGAACGCGAGATTAGCATGTCAGATGGACGTTGTTGTGCGCCATTACTACATGTCTTGTCCCCACCTAACTATAATAACTACCCCCTTATTTTAAGTATTCCGTAACACCTATTAACCCTACCCTAACACCTCTTTTTATCATCTTTCACCTCTTTCACCCTCCATTAAAACCCATTTTCAAAACCTTAAAACTTCAAAACACTCTAAAAATACCTAAAATAATGGAAGATGAAGAGGAATTCAACAAAGGAGGGAATGAAGATGGTGGTTCATCAAGTTACCATTCAAATGAGGTAATGTTCTTACTTAATTTTTGAATTTTAATTTGTTTTGCACCATTAAGAGCTAAAATGAACTTATTATGTTGTATTTCATGTTAAATCTAGTAGTAGTGGTAAGTGTTGAAGAGATGACTTTTGCATATAATGTCAAAAACTTAGATGTGTTCATGTTTTTAGGGTTTTTATGGTTTTGAATGTAGGAACTCATGTTATGTTAAATTATCCCGTTCAATGACTAGTTTCAGGAAATAGCAACTTCTCGCGTTCTGCGAGAGGAAGCCACTCGCAGAACGCGAGAAGGGCCTTCCTCGCAGAACGCGAGAATTTGCACATTACAGAGTATTAACAGAAGCACTGTGTATAGGTGAATTTTTCTTTGTTCACTGGATTGAATGCAATCCAGTTGAATGACTACACCTACCCCTCGCGGAATACGGTGCCCGTTTCGCCACCGTCATTTGATTTAGGGATTGACGACTTTGGATATTATCATCAACCATCTTTATATGAACAACATGTGCCATCTACATATGAATTGCCTGTGCCATCTACTTATGAGTTGCCCGTGCCATCTACTTATGAATTGCCATGTACATATGAGGTGCCATCAAGCTATGATGCGTTTGATTCACAATTTGCTAACCCACCAACAAACGTAGGAGAGGAGATGTGTTTTCTTCCCTCTTTACGCACTGCACCAAAGTTTGATAGTCCCGTATGTGAGGAAGAGGTTGTTTCTAGGGATTATTCGGAATATTTCACTACGGAGCAAGTGTTTGCCTCTAAGGAGATTGGTCATTTGTGGGCTTTGAATGTTGCAAAGCAACACAAGTTTATGATCTCTATTGGAAGGACTGTACCATCTAAACTGGGGCAAAGTGGTAAGATTCAAATCATTTGTGAGAAAGGGGGAAGCCATAGGCCTAAAGGTGTCGGTGTTAGATCAAACACAAAGAGCAAGAAAACGGGGTGTAAATTTCAGTTGAAGCTCATGGAGAACCGGGTTGAAGAGAATTGGAGATTAGTGGTTGTTTGTGGTTTGCACAACCATCCTATTGGAGATAGTTTGGTCGGGAATGCATTTGCCGGGAGGCCAACCCCGGATCAAAAGAAAAAGGTTCGTGAGATGGTACTTTCACATTGTTCTCCAAATCAGATTTACACTGAGATAAACAAGGATCCCGGAAGTTGCACAAAGAAGAACCAAGTGTACAATTTGGTAAGACATATAAGGGAAGAGGAAATGGAAGGTAGAACCGTGGTTCAAGAATTCTTTCACCAATGCAAAGAGAGCAACTACTTCATGGAGTATAGGCCAAGTGCAACGAACCCTTCGATAATAGGCGACTTGTTCTTTGCTAGCCCCGAATCAATGAAACTCTTAAAGGCGTTTCCATATGTCCTTTTGATGGACTCGACTTATAGCACGAACAGGTAAGTATTTATCATTCTGTTTTTATGTTGTATTTATCTTACTGTATTTTGGTTCCAGGTGCAATGTTCCCTTCCTGGAGATAGTCGGTTTGACTTCTACATGGAAGAATTTTGTTGTGTGCGGGGTATGGTTAGAGGCTGAGAGCGAGGATAGTTATTTATGGGCGTTGCAGCAGCTGCAGACGATGTATTTGAGAATAGGAGCATCGCCTACTTGCTTCGTCACTGACCGTGAGATGGCTCTTATGAATGCAACAGACAAGTTATGGCCAAATGCAAAGTTTCTCTTATGTAGGCGACATGTAAGGAAGAACATAGAGGCGAGAGCCAAGATAGCTATGGGCACACAAGCATTGGGGGTTCATATTTCAAATGATTATTATAACGTGTTCGAACAAACCACTGAAGAAGATTACAAGAGTACTTTGAAGAAACTTGAGGACGAATGGCGAGCTTATCCAACCGTATTGAAGTACGTGAGAACGAATTGGCTAAACCGTTACAAAGAAAGACTTGTTTCAGCATGGACGGATAATGTCTTCACTCTCGGGAATAACACAACAAACAGGTATGTTCTGTTATTTATGTCTACCTTCTACATATGATAAAAAGAGCTTCTGTAATGCACACCTCGCAGAACGCGAGGGCATACCAACTCGCAGAACGCGAGTAAATTCCTTGATTCAGTGTTGATGCATTTTCGAATGCAAAGATCCTGGAACAATGTATGAACTCGCAGAACGCGAGGTGTACACACCTCGCAGAACGCGAGGAGTTACACATTACAGAAGGATCCACAGGTTCTGATTTGAATTTGCATTTTATTGTTTTTTCGAACATTTTAGAGTTGAAGGAGCACATTCATTGACCCATGTCTTCAGGAACACTTCCCTCACCAAATCCACCTCCCCAACATTGTCCACCGACCCAACTTTGTCCACCCCACCCTTGTCCAACTTCCACTACAGCATACTGAGGAATAAAATTGTCCCAGCTACCCGATTGTTCATATGGAGTTGATTGTGGTGCCCATTGAGTTGACGGTTGTGCACATGAAACTGACTCTTGAGAGTAAAGGTCCCAATCATCATTTCGATACCCTTGATATGTATCTGCTCGTTCTATCCCACTAGGCACAGAACAGTCTTCCCCGGCATAACTATGGACACCACTGTACCGCTCTATGGGGCGATAATCAACGTCGGGGAGCCCCTCGGGGAAGAGCTCTACCGGTGTTGTATTCTTTGCTCTCCTTTTCCCTTTTGCATTTTCAACCGGTGGATTTTCTCTCACAGCGTTCCTATTTCTTCGACGGGTTGAACGTCCAGGAAGATCCATTACCTAAAAAAATGTAAAGTAGAATCAGTATATAAATATAACATTATATAAAGTAAAATCAGTATATAATAAAAATCTGCAGAAGAGGAAAGAATTTCCAGTTATGTCAATTCCTCGCGTTCTGCGAGTACCATGACACTCGCGTTCTGCGAGTATACTACACCCCTCGCGTTCTGCGTCAATTTTCACTATAATGAGTTTCCGGCAACAGTTTCCGGCGAGATTTTCCGGCGAAAATTCAATATTTTAGCTAAAATACCTATCAATTTAAGTAAATTACCAAATAAACATCAAAACCCTAAATAAACTCAACAACCCTAATCAAAAACCCTAACCCTAATGAATTTCAACATAAAACAACATCCACTCATCCACCATAATTCAAAATCATCATCTTTCATCCATTATACAACCATTTCTAAATCAACATTCAATATCAAAACATCATATAATATGCAATTTCCTATACTAACAACATATATTCATCTAGAAACAACATTAAAAAGCATAAGAGTATAAGAAACATACCTTATATGGAGATTTGTAGTGAAAAGAGGAAGAAGAAGTAGGTTGAAACGAGAGAGATGGTGAGAGGCGGCGGTAGAAAATTGTGTGTGATGTAAAAAATGGGCCGAGTAGGGTTTTTCCCCTTTTATAGGGAAAAACCACCCTCGCGTTCTGCGAGGTGACGCTCCCTCGCAGAACGCGAGAGCCCGGGCGTTATTTAGGAAACGCGAGGATGCACATTAAAGCGTATTAACAGAAGCATTGTAGTTAAGTGTGCAAAATAACACATTTTTAGTGTCTTTTTTAAGGCGATAAAGCCCAATTCGGCAAAAATGTCATCGAAATGGAATGAAACTTTGTTTCAATCCTTATAATGTCTATTTGATCATGTGTGTAACTTGAAATTAAGATTTCTTCCTTTGGAAGTGAAACCTAGTTTGAAAACCGAACGAGGTCGCAATATGTATGACACACCATATAAATAAAGAAATATAATAAGGTTCAACACTTCAAAGGTGCAACATAATAAGGTTCAACATAATAAGTAATTCTAAACAAACAACATTAAACGGAACAAGCAAACAAAGAAGGTCGATAAATTTTCAAAAGAAAGATCTAACGACGAGGGTTCCTGAATTCTCGTGCGGTCATCCTTGGTCTAGTGGATGGTTCCCCTCTCTCCCTTTGACGTTCTTGTCTCTCCCGTTCACGTCGCTCACGTTCTTGTCTCTCCCGTTCAAGTCTCTCCCGTTCAAGCATATCAAAGTTGTCTCCAATGCTAGACACCGTACTAATATCAGAAATATCAGATTCTTGATTGGAATTGGACATCTGTATAATCACAAACCTGACCAAATTATAGTTACATACTCAATCAAATTCATAATCTATACAAACAACAACAATGCTTATAATCATAGTAGCAGATCAGCATGACTCTCGCGTTCTGCGAAGGGCATGACCTCGCGTTCTGCGAGTACCATGACCCTCGCGTTCTGCGAGGGGTGTAGCGTTCTGCGTCAATTTGCATTATCATGAGTTTCCGGCGAGAATTTCAGGCGAAAATTCAAAATCAACATCCACTCATCCACCATAATTCAAAATCATCATCTTTCATCCATTATACAACCATTTCTAAAACAACATTCAATATCAAAACATCATATAATATGCAATTTCCTATACTAACAACATATATTCATCTAGAAACAACATTACAAAGCATAAGAGTATAAGAAACATACCTTATATGGAGATTTGTAGTGAAAAGAGGAAGAAAAACTAGTTTGAACCGAGAGAGATGGTGAGAGGCGGCGGTAGAAAATTGTGTGTGAGGTAAAAAATGGGCCGAGTAGGGTTTTTCCCCTTTTATATTTATAGGGAAAAACCACCCTCGCGTTCTGCGAGGTGACGCACCCTCGCGTTCTGCGAGGTGACGCTCCCTCGCAGAACGCGAGAGCCCGGGCGTTATTTAGAAAACGCCCGGGCGGTATTTAGCAAGGGCCTAAAATTTTCCCACATTTTTTTAACACAAACAATATGTCCTAGGTTTTCAACAAAAAAAATATGTCCTAGGAGTATAAGGATATTGTACAAATCTTTAGATAGAGGATTACAATTGCATTGATAAAAAGAAAAAAATTGAAGATTATGACAAAAACCGTGTAGATATTGGCTCTCGAGCCAGGTTAAGAAGTTAAAGAGATTCTCTGTGTTAAGATTGTTTGTAGCTAGAAAGTGAGTAGCAGTTAGACCTGGCCAAACTAGGGTCGGGCCCAGCCCGTCTTAAAATATGGAAGGATCTGGGTAGGAGATTTAACCCATAAGGGCCGGTCCTGCCCAGCTCTTTTTTAATGTGGGAGGATATGAGATCGGAATAGGGCCTTGAGGGCCGGCCCTACCCGGCCCATATTATATATATAATATAATATTAAGGTTATGAGGATTCAGATGCGAGTACTATTACCACGACATAATTTTTTTTATTGTGTTTTTGGATTTTTTTTTTTTTTTTGTTGAATTCGGTTATGAGGATTGTTATTTAAGCATGCATTTTGGACCTTTTTAGCATGCGTTTTTGGATGGTGAATTGCTTGTAAGCATTAAACAGGTTTTGAATGTTTTAGTAACACCATTTAGCCCGGTTTCTGATATTTAATTTCTTTGTGTAAGTAGTCGAGGGTCGTCCTAAGGGTCGCCTTGAGGGCCCTTATGGGAGGATATGGGTAGAATAATTGTCCCATTTTAAATGGGAGGGTTTGGCCCGACCCTGGTAAATGGGTAGAATTTGGAATTTGGCCCTACCCTGGCCCGGCCCAAGCCCTAGTTTGGCTGGGTCTAGTAGCAGTGTTGCATTCCCTCAAACAATTTAATGTGGTTTTGAATGTGCGTGACAAGAATCCTGATTTGCCATGGAGTACTCCAGACTTCTTTGATAGCATTAACAACATTGAGATTATCGCTTTTAATCAGAACATTTTTTAATCTTAGTTAGCAACCTCTCAAATGGCTACAAGAATAGCATAAACTTCACAAGTAAGGATGGAGAGTACATGAATGATTTGTTTACTTATATGAAGGATTTTACTAGTATTGTTCTTGATGATAACGCTAACCGAAGAGGCTTGAGTATTCTTGTAAGAACGATCACAATTAATTTTAACAATACCAGCAGGTGGTTCGACAAACTTTTCTGAATGAGTTGGAGAATGTGGTAATGCAAGCTTAGCAGATAGAGACTTTTGCAGGAACTGGTTGTTGTCTCCTTCTTCTTCTTCATCCTCATCTGATCCACATATGGAATCAAGAAGGCTAAAGGAGAAAGGGGTACCAACCGAAAACTCGATTTTCTTTCTTTTGTTGACACTCTTAGGTGTATTAAATGATGTTCTCTCTTGTGAGCTCTGATAAACTGAACCTCTTTTGAGACTATCTTTTGCAGGCTCAGTCTTTTTTGTTGGATGAGTCTTACATGAAACACTAGGATTATAATTATGGAGTTTGATCTCATTGAACCCTTTCTCCAACCTCAGATGATTGTTTTTTGAACGGGGCTCGAGTTTTTTGCTGCTTATCTCAATCTTTGGATGATGGTGTGAAGATGGAAGCACAGTTCTGGGATTCTGATCCACCTTGCAGTATTTTCAAACTCGAGATCCATGTCCAAATTCAGCTTTTACATGTAAAATTCTGAAATGAAAAAATAAGCAAATAAGCAACTTGATAGAAATGAACTTCCAAATACAGAAATTGTTATCAGCTTGGTCGTGCTTGCACCATTAACTCTGGTATGGTTATTGTTTAATTAATATCCATGTTTTGCATTATAATATTTGGAGTTTGTGGATAGATTAGAAACCATCATTAACTCTTATTTTTGCTTGATGATTGATCACACAGCCGATGATGGAGTTTGTAAGCATTTTTGTCATGTTGTGGGTTATTGAATCTGGTTGCAATACTTTGTGAATTATGAAACAGTGAGGCTTCAAACTATAACATTTTTAAATTTAGTGTCGAGGAACCAAGAATGGTATCTTCTGTTCTTGATTAATGTTAATTTTCCCCATGCACTTGCATATTATCATTTATCGATTTAATAGCTTTTCTCCCCAGTTCTTCTCAAATTGCACAATTTAGATAAATGTGAATTTGCACTTAATCTGCTTTTTCTCTTATTTTTACTCAGAGATCCATTGAATTTCGTTTTCATTGATGCAAAAAACCTATTTAAACACCGTTTTAGTTTGCTCCAACTTTTTCGTAGAGTATCGAAAAGATTTGCCATGAGGAGGAATGAATTTTACAGATTTCCATGCAAGGATTCACTGAGAAGATTGTTCAATTGATGAAGGGTCATAATCTGTTTGAGTCTCAGGCTGGCCCAATCATTCTGTCCCAGATATGAAATTTTATCTTAGTCAAACTAAGTTGAGTTTCTGATTTCAAAAGCTGAATTATGTGCTCTGGGTTTTGTATTTCATATTGAAAATGAATATGGAAAGCAAAGTAAGATGCTTGGGCAAGTAGGGTATGACTATATGAGTTGGGTTGCTAACATGGTTGTTGGATTAAATACTGGTGTTCCATGGGTAATGTGCAAGGAAGATGATGCTCCTGATCCCATTGTAAGTTTCATTCAGCGTTTTGCTGTTGACATTCTTAATTCCTTTAAAATCACTTGATTTAATAGTCAACTATCTCAGTATGACAAATTTATACTTGCAATGGCTTCTACTGTGATGTGTTTACTGAAAACAGACCCTACATTATACAAAAATCATATAAGTAACAACCTCCATCATGAATAGGCGCAAGTTTTATTTTCAGACACATATTTAACATATTATACTTGCAAGGGAGTACGTCCCGCAGTTCCCAATGATTGCCTTCCAATTCTTGCAGAAATCATGACCCATTGCTGGGATGCCAACCCTGATGTCAGACCACCTTTCTCTGACGTTGTCAAGATGCTTGAGCTTGCTGAGACGGAGATCATGACTACTGTTCGAAAGGCGCATTTCAGGTGCTGCCTAACTCAGCCCATGACGATGGAGTAGTCTCCTTAAATAAGATAATCAAGTAAGTGGTCTGTTATGAAACCAGGCAAAGTAGACAGATAACTGAATTTTATGAAAGGAAACATAAAAGAAAAGATTTGGTAGATAAAGTCAGCGTGTAATGAATGTATGCTTGTATTCATGAGGATCCAACTATGCTTTCTAAAGCTTAAGACTGATGGTCCCTTGTTTTGTATTTTTCCATCTTCCATTACAATATATATGCCTACTCCATGTCGTCATGTTTGGTAGGTGAAGATCTTTGCTGTGTAAATGTGTATTCATATTCTCTTTGCCCCCATTTCTTAGTTTTTGCTGCTTGTGTTGAAAATGGAAACAGGTCTTTGGGAAAAAACTCTAAAAGTTGTGAGATTAGAATTGGTATAATTTGTATGTTCATTTCATAGCCTTACGTTGAACCTGGGCTACGTAGTAGTCAATTTGAGCTAAGATGGAGTTAGAGATCAGATTCTTCTCCCTCGACCTCTTGGATCATATTAACAACTCCATATTAAGTTCAAAATATTCAGAATTGGAAATTCTTATGCAATTTTTATAAAAAAATAAATATAAGATCTTGGCCTTGCTGTAGACTTAAGTGGTGTTTGCTTTAAAATTGGAAAACGGTAATGTAAAGGGTCAAATTTAGACCATTTCTATGACCGTGTTCATCGATTAAATTGATAAAAAAATTCCTTGGTTGAGGTGTATTTTCTTTCCATGATCTGATGGTGGGTTTTGAAAAGGAGTGGGGGAACTCTCTACCCATAAGTTAGACTTCAAAGTCAATAGATTTTATTTTGATCCATGATAAGAAAATGGCCTAAATTTCATTTCCGAAACCACCTTAGAGAGGTTATAGTGAACAAAATTTAGTTTCAGATTTTGTTCGTATCTTCAACTCTTCTTCAAAATCGTTTCAAAATCTGAAGATCAGTTTTCAGTTCTACTTCGAGCCTATGAGCACTAAAATAAAGTAAAGGGCTTGTACTGGCCCGGATCACTCCAAACTGTCTCAGATAAACAATTTTCAAGTAAGTAATCAAAGAACATAAATATCTCATTCTCAAAAGTAAAAATGTCACAAAAAATCTTTTTCTCCAATCAAAGAGAGTCATGATGGTATGAGGATATAGCACCAAAATTCTTCGCTAGTGTCCCTCATCCATCGGATCGGCTCCCTCGAGTTGCTTCAGAACAGAGTCTTCCAGCGCCTCAAGAAAGGACAGGACAGTAAATTTGTCTGCCACAGAAATGATCCATTTCATGATTAAAAACATGAATGTTTTTAAACCAAATAGGCTAAGAAATATATTTATAGAATTTCAGCCAAAAAGAAACTTACATTTCCTAGGATCAATACCGAACTGAGACAAATCAATTTGACCAGTCTTTAGTACCTAAACCAATTTCCATATCGTAATATGGAAATTGCTGAACTTTTTGTTGCACCTTATCTGAAAATTCCAGCATCTCAATCTTCAAATGCTCAATCCCCTCAGCTTAGAGAATTTCCAAACTGATCAAAAGTGCACAATTACAAAATACAACATCAATTTCAGTACAAACAATGAGAACACACTTCTAAAAACCTAGGGTTTAGTCCAGGTAATGACGGACTAAGAAAAAGATAAAAGTTGTTGCAATAAAAAAGAAGAAGCAGAAACTTCTATTTCTGCAAAATTGAAGCCTAAATAGAAGTTGTTATAAATAACCAAAAACAAAAAAACTGAATATGTTGCAAAACAGAAGCAAAAATAGAATTTGCTGCAAAACAGAGGGAAAACTACAGAAAAATAGAAGTTGTTGTTGGATGCTAGGATGACAGGAGTAGTTGTTGGTTGTTGCAAATTGGAAGCTTAAAAACAGAATTGCTACAAAACAGAAGTTGTTGTTGGTTGTTGCAAAAAGAAGCAAAAAAATAGAAGTTGATATAAAAGAGATGCAAAACTTCTACAAAATAGAATTTGTTGTTAGCTGCTGCAAAAAAGAAACCAAATAACATAATCTAAAAACCAGAAGCAATTGTAAAGAACAAAAGCTTGTTGTTGTACTGTTTAAAACAGAAGCTAAAAACATAAGGAAAAGAACTAAATTGCATGATCTGTATTAATACATAGAAGCATTGCTCATATTCAAGAGAAAGAGGGGGTGATTATTTTGTACTCGTGCTATTTTTAAGCTAATGACACATGATTCTTCTGGGAATGTATCATTTTCCCACTTCAATTGTCAAGACTAAAAATATTAAACTTCTCTAAAAAATTCAGCTAAACCTCATCAGTCAAAATATCAAGACAAGATGTCCATTACCTGAGGGAGTGCAACATCACACTGCAAAAGTCAAATGAGGGTAGTAGTAATTAAATAAACATTGTTCAACCGGAAAAAAACACTTACACTGTCAATTCATAAGTTAAACCAAGATCCATAATGGTAAGAAATAATGAATTAAGAAGAATATTAGTGGCTAAACATACACATGTCCCCCAAAAAAGAATTCTTTATAAGAAAGGAGATATGGGTCTGTTTTTAATATTATTAAAAAGTGAAGTGAGAAAATAGTTATGCCATTATTAAGTGTGCAAAAATATGTTAACCGTTGGTCTTTAAATTTAAAATTGAATCCCGACGTCGCAAACTTGAACTTTATGTCAAGATTATAACTGTGTATTATGCCACAAACCTTGTTAACCAAAGCAGACCATTAGTACAACTGGATGATCCCTTCGCGTCTTAGCTTCAACATCTTCTTTGACCATGGTGTACAGTACGTTATATTTTGTCTCCAATCTCTATATCAAATGATTATTCCAGGAATGATTACATATATTAAAACAGATATATCATTTCAAGAGGAAATAAAACCGAAAATACTTGAAGAACTGTCGGTGAGTCTTATGGTCTAACAAATGACTAATCACATGAGCTGTTTCTGTAGAATACTGAATGATCTAGATATTCGGAGAGAAATTATGTTCTATCTTGAAATTGCGAGACCTAAACAAATTCAGCCAGAAAATCAGCAAGCAAGCAAAGCTTTTCGAAATGCAGCAACGAAATTCGAAACTCACCTCTCTAAAATTCTGGAAAAGCCAAGTCCTCAACTGCATTTCCTCAGGCGGAAAATCCCTGGTGCCTTTCGGCGGATTAATATCAATCCTCTCCACGACTTCACCGAGCGAAGGAGGCGGAGCCGAGCGGCTTTCAGATCGTCCAGAAGAGACATTAGCAACAGTTTCCGATGCGGAAGAAGACAGATAAGAGAAGGATGTGAAGAAGCGAGCCTATCTGTGATGGATAGAGGAGAAGAAAGCTTGAGACGGTAGGAATTAGGGAGAAGGAGCCGGAGAGACGAAGTACGGATGCGAAAAGAGAAAGGGAGGCGTTGAGAAATTAGGGAAACTTAAAGACAATCCATAAATTCAGCATCAATACCTAAACAAAAACGCCTGTGTGAAACGTTGACATGAAGAAGAGGAAACGGGCGACACATTCCGACCCATTCACAAATACAGGCCCGGAATTAAAGAATTGGGTCCGGTCCCAATTGACATTACTACGGCAAAGTCATGAGTTTTTATATAGAGATAGATGCTTAAAAGAGATGCTTCAAAAAATTTAAAAAGTGTACCAATAATCAAGATCTATGACACAATCAAAACACACAAATGAATTCAATTAGTAGAAGCTAAAAAAACCATATCCATTTGAGCACTCATAACAATGGATTCAAGTAGTAGTTTGAAGACATACCCATCAAATGATAAACCGTAAAGCACATTAATTGCTCCCAACAATCTCTCCTTTGGGCCTCAATCCATTGCATTTCTAATAGCCACAAGAAACAGAGAGAGCTTCAATTATCCATCTGGGTAGATCTTGCCATTGTTGGATTGTTACTGCAAAACTAGAGTGTTATAAAAAGAATGGTAAACATAAGAAAGAGAGTAGAGTGGCATGTCCTTTTGAATCACTGTGTTTCTGTTTATTTTTCTTGTGGTTCAGGGAAAGAAGTATATTTATTATTTGTATAATCAAAGTTATGTAAATCTGGGATCATGCCATTAATACAATTGCAACAGAGTGGAATTTATACTATTAATCTGCACATTTATGATTTGTAGGAGGCAACTTTGAAACTTCAAAATTAAAGAATGCATCTTATTATCCTTTATTTTTCCCGAGACTTAGGAATGGAGTACGGGAAAATGAGATAATGATTTACATTTTTTGCTGAATATCATGCTATGGTAATTATTCTTACTTTCAGGAATTAACTTTATTTTTAATCCGGTCTATTTTCAAACAAAGATTTTTTTAATATTGTCTTAAACACAAAAAAGAAATTGAAAAATAATCTCAAAAAGGGTGTATCGCACGGGCGAAGCCTGCTAGTGATCTTTTTAACATCATTGAATGTTTTTCCATTTTAAGAACATTGAATGATCTTTCCATTTAGCGTGGATGTATTTTTATAATCAATCAAAAGATAAAAATATATATATTACAATAGTATGAAAACCAAATTATCATAATGGAGTCTTTTGCTAGAAACTTACAAGCAATTCAATAAAACCCTTTAAGTTAAAATCAAGATAGTTTACAATCTATCTTATATATTAAAGCTGAGTCTTTTAGAGTTTTTAGAGTGATTTTAGTCTTAGTTTTTTACATAATTATTATTTTTATCTTTAATTTCAATTATTAATAGATTGAATAACTATATTAACAAATAAATCAAAAAAAATTATCACCTTTCAACAACAAATATACAAGTCATTTTATTGAGAATAAATATTATGTTGAAGGTTAATATATATTCTTACGATAAAATTATGATTATTTTGATAATAAAAATTAAGTCAAGCTAAGTACATAACCTTCATGAAATAAAAAATATTTTTTATAAATAGTCTTTACAAGAAAAAATTTAATCTTAATTTTTTGACGAACTTGATTAAAAGGATATTCAATTTTCATACGAATAATATGGAATTTCCCGTGCATGGCACGGGTCACTACACTAGTATAGCATTATAACCTCTACAAAATTCTACAAGATATTTGCATTACTTACATGATCGACCAAAATTAGGCGCTTTTTTGAGTGCTTCTTCAAATTCCAACAGATGGCTTTAGACCATTGTTACATGTTATTTGTTCACAACACATTTTCATTGATGCAATATATATAGGAAAAAAGTTCATGTAATAATACTTGTTAAAATGATAAATGAGAATGAATGTGGAGCCTTGGATCAAGAGAGATCCAAGAGCTCATATGATGACACGTGGCACCCTTTGTCCCCCCTTGTCCCCACCGCCGGACCCCCGTCGGACCCCCCGCCGGAGCACCGCCGGACCGCCCCCGGACCACCTCCGACCACAGCCGGACCATCTTTGATGAACATCAAGTGTTCATAAATGTTCATCACAATGTTCATTTGTATATACTCTACTGAATGTTCATCACATTATACTTAAAAGTTCACCAAATTTTGATGAACATCAAGTGTTCATAAATGTTCATCACATTATACTTAAAAGTTTTCCAACTGAATGTTCATCACATTCTACTTAAATGTTCACCAATTTTTGATGAACATCAAGTGTTCATAAATGTTCATCACATTATACTTAAAAGTTTTCCAACTGAATGTTCATCACATTCTACTTAAATGTTCACCAATTTTTGATGAACATCAAGTGTTCATAAATGTTCATCACATTATACTTAAAAGTTTTCCAACTGAATGTTCATCACATTCTACTTAAATGTTCATCACAATGTTGATTTGTACATACTCTACTGAATGTTCATCACATTATACATAAAAGTTCACCAATTGAATGTTCATCTAAATGTTCATCATCTCATACTTCAATGTTCACAAGAATTTAATAAAATGTTCATTAGCCAAAGTTCATTACAACCGACTTAAATGTTCATCAAAATGTTGATAAATGTTCATCTTCTCTTACTTAAATGTTCATCAAACATCACATTATAATTAAATGTTCATCACATTATATTTAAATGTTCACCAATTTGAATTAGACTTAAAATTTTCATTTTATACTTTAACCTTTTCATTTATTATTGGACCACCGTCGGACCACCGCCGGACCCCCGCCGGACCTCTACCGGACAACCACCGGGTGGTCGCCGGGAAGTCGCCGGGAGGTCGACAGACCACCACAACTACCCCCCACTTGTAGTGGGGGTAACTAGTTTAATCTAAGCCATTGGATGCCTTCTTCTTTATCTCTAAGAGAGGGTTTATTATGAGATTCTCACCCATATATATATAATCACAATATATTGTCTTTTGGTCTTTTGATGATAACTCTTTAAAGAAATATATTGTCTTTTGGTCTTTTGGTGAACACTCTTTAAAGAAATAAATAGAAAAAATTTCTGTAACAATCCGGTGCCAAAATTCATGTAACAAATACCGCGCAAGACACCAGAGTTAAGCTAGTCTATCTACTATCTATCTATATCTATATATCTATATAAAAATTGTTCGGTTTGATGAAGTAATGACAATTAGTACTTAATTAATGCATTGATTTTTTTGAAAGGTTAATGCACCGAGTTAATACATTAAAAAAATATCACATTTAATTAGGCTCCTACAATAGTCGTCTCACGTCTGTTCGTTTCTGCATGTTGCACTTCATTTCATTTAATCTCCTACTTTGGGTCTTTTAGTTATGTTTTGAGTGTATGTTCGTATGTTCGTTTTTGTATCGTATTTCCCTTACCGATTTTTATTTGTTCGATATCTATGCCTTTTGAGATTCTTCTTGGACATGTTGGTTGTCTTTTGAGACTCTCTTTCAGCAGGTTGTTATTATATAGAAAATGATTTTAAAATATTATTAACTAGTGATTATACCTTTCAGATTCTGATACTAATCAATATGTTAAAAGTTATAAATTTATTTAATTAAAAACATCTATTTTTTATTAAAAGTTACTGCATAAATACATATGTGAAATAATACAAAATATATAAATACGATAAAAGTGAACGTATAAGGCCCGCGCTTCGCGCGGGGAATGAACTAGTCTATCTAATCTTCTTCTAATCTACTATATAAATTGCGTTTTTTTACAAATGAAGCTTCACATTCAATTTTGAAGTGTTTTGATTGGTTCTTCATAAATGAATTTAATTTCCCCATTTCAATAAAGTTTACGAATTTATGAAGCCATATGTATGTGTTGTGCCTCATTCTTGCAGAGCCAATTCATAGTTGTTGTTCGTCAAGCCCATCATAGTAAATTGTTCTAACATGTCTTTATGTTAAAAATAAACACATGCATATTAATTAGACAGATTGTAACCGTAAAACTTGTTATTAAAATATTAATCTACAATAGATTATCCAGAAGCTAATGGAGAACTCTCTTTTGATTTCATAAACATATTTAAGGAAAAGGGTGGACAAAACAAATGTATATTTATTATATTTATACATACGCATTTCCAATATAACACCTTGCAACATTCACATGTTAAAATAGTCTTCAACCACAAAATATATTACTAAAAAAATCAACATATCTATCTTATATATTAAAGCTCAGTCTTTTAGAGTTCTTAGAGTGATTTTAGGCTTAGGTTGTTACATAATTATTATTTTTATCTTTAATTTCAATTATTAATAGATTGGATAATTATATTAACAAATAAATCTTAAAAAATTATCACCTTTCAACAACAAATATACAAGCCATTTTATTGAAAATAAATATTATGTTGAAGGTTAATATATATTCTTACGATAAAATTATGATTATTTTCAATAATAAAAATTAAGTCAAGCTACGTACATAACCTTCATGAAATAAAAGTACGTAGTAAGCATTATATCCTCTACAAAATTATGATTATTTTCGATAATAAAAATTAAGTCACTACACTAGTATAGCATTATATCCTCTACAAAATTCTACAAGATATTTGTATTACTTACATGATCGACCAAAATTAGGCTGTTTTTTAGTGCTTCTTCAAATTTCAACAGATGGCTTTAGACCATTGTTACATGTTATTTGTTCACAACACATTTTCATTGATGCAATATATATAGGCAATGGCTATATGCACGCGAATCGAGACCTATATGCACGTGATTCCGTGCACGCATCTTATGTGCACCACTCTGTGCGTTGGTGTTCTGCGCACTTAGGTATTACTAGGTATTACGGGTAGAGATGGCTCCCGGTCCGGTCCGGTCCTCCGGAATCCGGAACCGGAACCGGGAAAAACCGGTTCCGCCGGTTACGGTCCCGGTTCCGGTCCGGTCCGGTTCAATCCGATTCTGGACCGGTTTCGGTTCGAAACCGGAACCGGCCGGTTCAGTCCGGTTCGGGCTGAACCGGACAGGTTTTTTATTTTAAAAAAAAAACAAAACCGTCGATTAACCGGTTCTAAAAAAAAAATTATAAATTTATAAAACTGAAAAAAACCTAAAAAAATGTAAACATAATTTTTAAACTTAAAAAAAATGATTATAAAAAAACGCTATTAAAAAAGAATGTTTTGTCATTTTTTTTAAGTTTAAAAATTATGTTTAAAAATGTAAAACATTCTTTTTAATAGCGTTTTTTATAATCATTTTTTTTAAGTTTTTTAAATTATATATGAAGGAACCAAAAAATTAAAAAAATTGGGCTTGCACTTAACAGTGACTTACTTGTTAAGTTGCCTACGTATCCTCTCGGGTTAGAGGAATCAAAGCCCACGTAGTTCTTTACCTTTTTTCAAAACCCGTTACCTAAGTCGAATCTTCGGCGGATGAATCGGTGCGTATCGTAGTAGAATCTCCAATCCACTCGTCTTCCGATGACTCGATAATGTTACGTTGTTGCCTAATTGCGGCTCTCTTCCAATCGCAAACACAACATTGCGCCTCCAATGACTCCGGTGCCAAATTTGATCTCTTCCTCGTTAAAGTGTTCCCTCCTGCACTAAAAGTTTGTTCCACCGCCACGGTTGAAGCGTGGACGGCAAGAACTTGAGCCGCAATCTTCGCAAGCGTTGGAAACATGCTCCTATTATCCTCCCACCACTTCAAAACATCTAAAGTTTCACAACTAACAAACTCAAAGTTGGTGTTAAGATAGTTATCAATTTCCGCATTCGTGTTTGTAACTCTTGGTCTTTTACTAAAATACTTAGCTCCAAAGGCCCCCAAGCTAGTAGAGCCCGAAGAAGCCGGAGGTAATTGTGAAGTAGTCGGAGAATCAGAAAAATGAGTAAATAAAGTTTCAATGTTTGTTCTAGTTCTAGAAACCATACCTAAAATATCCTCTAGTTCACCTTCGGCTAAAATATATGCATAATAGTCATTTAAAAGAGCGTGTAAACCGGATAATTTAAGTCTAGGATCTAAAACACAAGCAACAAGAAAACAATCGGGAATATATCTATAGTAGATGAGCAACCACTTACTCCTCATGCTTGTAACGGATTCCTCAATGCCGGGAATTTTAGCTCCCTCACTTAAACCACACATAACATTACAAGCTTCCAAGACAAAAACATTACTACTTGGTGCATAAACATGACTAAATCTCTTTGTTGCATCATTAAAACATTTTAAAAACGTTGCAATACTTTGACATATATCCCAACCTGATTCGCTAAAATAGAAAAGAGAGTCAGAAAGGTTTTGAGAAACAAAAGACGTTAAAACTTGTTTATATTCTATACATTCACATAGTAATATGTAAGTAGAGTTCCATCGGGTACCCACATCTTTTGAAAAACGTTTTGGGTGCACCCCGTTAGTTTTACAAAAGGTCATCCAATCTCTTGTAACTTTAGGATGCCCCCAAATATACTTAATAACGTTCTTAATTGGCTCAAAATGAAAACTCATAGCACGTAAACCATCTTGAACACATAAGTTTAAAATATGACAAGCACATCGAATATGAAAAAAATTCCCACCAAATAAAGGTTGACACATTTCTTGTAAATCTCTAATAGATGCGGTGTTAGCAGATGCATTGTCGAATCCAATTGAAAAAACTCTATTAAGTAGTCTATATTCTTCTAAAATTGCACGAATCATCATAGCAATATTTTGTGCGGTATGTGAATCATCAAAGACTCTAAATGCCAATAAACGTTTTTGCATTGTAAAATGATGATCTACAAAATGACATGTAACACCCATGTAAGAATGGGTTTGAGTATTATCACTCCATATATCACTACAAATAGAAACATGCATATCATTTTGCGAAAAATAAGAAACTAATTCGGCCTTGCGTCTTTTATAAGCCTTAATTACGTTTTTCTTAATCACTTTCCTAGATACGGATTTAAAAGCGGGTTGTGTATGATCTTTAATATACTCATTAAATCCTACATTTTCACTAAATCGAAATGCTAAATGATCAACACAAATAGCTTCGGCTAATGCTACACTATTAGCTTCATGATCAAAACGAAATAAAGGGTTACCGCTAGTAGAAGATGCAAATCCGCCGGAAATTTGTGTTTGTCCCCCTAGCATTCCCATCTCGGCGACGTGTTTGTGCTCCATGTGTCGTTGAAGGGTTCCATATCCTCCACTTTTCTTCCATTGGAATGTCGCCTCGCAAAAGTTACAAGAAACAATAATTACATCGGGATCATAATCCTCGGCCTCGAGTTCCTCGAGACCGGGTTCTAATTTAGTAAACCACTTTACAAAAATAGGAGATGTTAGTTTCCGGGATTGGTTCCCGGAAGACCCGGACCTCCCCCCCCCTACCCCTAGCCGGCCTCGAACCGCTAGCTTGCCCTTGAGGCCTAGCGGTCCTACCCCTACCGGACCTAACTTGGGAGGTGGGAGTGGGAGAAGTGACATTATCACTCTCTTGTGTGTCAAAATGTTCCGCCATATGATTAAGAACAATTAAATAATATGATTAAAAGCAATTAAAACAATTAAAACAATAAAACAATAAAACTTAGAACAATATAATAATGTGATTAAAAATGTAAAAGCAATAAAATATTGAAAGACAAAAGCTAATTAAAAGGAAGAGATTAAGAGAGATTGTTGATGGAATTTGAGAGATTATAAGATTGAGATTTGAGAAAGAGAAGAGAGATTGTTGTTGTTGGATGTGTGATTTGAAGATTGTATGGTATGGTATTTATAGGGGTTTGATATGAGTTATTTTAATATTAAAAAATTAATTTTTTTTTTAATTTCCTAACGGCTAATTTGTATAAAAAGCCGTTAGGACCGCCGGTTAACCGGCAACGGCTAGTTTTCTAGCCGTTGGAACCGGCGGTTAACCGGTTTTCCCGGTTAACCGACGGTTTAGTTTTTTTATTTTTTATTTTAAAAACCGGCGGTTAAAAAAATTTAAAAAATAAAATAAAAAACCGTCGGTTTTGAAATATGTATTTCGTGAACCTGAACCGGACCGTGACCAAACCGGTTCCGGTCTGGCCATCCCTAATTACGGGTACTTTTCGTAAATTTTCAGAATATGTAACAACTGGTGCGCTGAACGACTGCGCACAGGTTGAACATATGTGCGCCTAGATTCTGCGCACAGGTTAAAGAAGTAGCCGTTGAAATTTTTGAATTTTGTTTACTTTGTGCGCATTAGGTCAGCGCATAAGGTTGTGTTATTTTCAATATTTGATTATGTTTGAAAAACTTATACAAATTAGTGTTATTAGGCATATAAAGTGCGTATAAGGTCTCCCCGTCACAAAAAGTGGCTCGAAAATACGCAAAAACGCTAAAAGGCCTTAATGGGCCTTAAGGCCTTTTAAGGTCGAATAAGGCGGAACGATGCCCAAACGACGTCGGAATGCAATGAAACTTGTTTTCAATGAATATTATAGTTATTTAACCTTGTCGGTAACTTCAGGTCGAAATCTCGTACTCTTCAAGTAACACCTCCTTTGTAAACTCTTACTAGTCTTTCAATCTTCGAAATAGTTGAAATAGTTGCGATATGAAAGGTCTAACACATCGATGTTGATTATGTGTGAAAAAATTATACAAATTAGTGTTATTAGGCATATAAAGTGCGTATAAGGTCTCCCTGTCACAAAAAGTGGCTCGAAAATACGCAAAAACGCTAAAAGGCCTTAATGGGCCTTAAGGCCTTTTAAGGTCGAATAAGGCGGAACAATGCCCAAACGACGTCGGAATGCAATGAAACTTGTTTTCAATGAATATTATAGCTATTTAACCTTGTCGGTAACTTCAAGTCGAAATCTCGTACTCTTCAAGTAACACCTCCTTTGTAAACCTTTACTAGTCTTTCAATCTTCGAAATAGTTGAAATAGTTGTGATATGAAGGGTCTAACACATCGATGTTGATTATGTTGGAAAAACTTATACAAATTAGTGTTATTAGGCATATAAAGTGCGTATAAGGTCTCCCCGTCACAAAAAGTGGCTCGAAAATACGCAAAAACGCTAAAAGGCCTTAATGGGCCTTAATGTTTTTTAAGGTCCAATAAGGCGAAACGATGCCCAAAGGACGTCGGAATGCAATGAAACTTGTTTTCAATGCATATTATAGCTATTTAACCTTGTCGGTAACTTCAAGTCGAAATCTCGTAATCTTCAAGTAACACCTCATTTGTAAACCTTTACTAGTCTTTCAATCTTCGAAATAGTTGAAATAGTTGCGATATGAAGGGTCTAGCACATCGATGTTGATTATGTTGGAAAAACTTATACAAATTAGTGTTATTAGGCATATAAAGTGCGTATAAGGTCTCCCTGTCACAAAAAGTGGCTCGAAAATACGCAAAAACGCTAAAAGGCCTTAATGGGCCTTAAGGCCTTTTAAGGTCGAATAAGGCGGAACAATGCCCAAACGACGTCGGAATGCAATGAAACTTGTTTTCAATGAATATTATAGCTATTTAACCTTGTCGGTAACTTCAAGTCGAAATCTCGTACTCTTCAAGTAACACCTCCTTTGTAAACCCTTACTAGTCTTTCAATCTTCGAAATAGTTGAAATAGTTGCGATATGAAAGGTCTAACACATCGATGTTGATTATGTGTGAAAGAATTATACAAATTAGTGTTATTAGGCATATAAAGTGCGTATAAGGTCTCCCCGTCACAAAAAGTGGCTCGAAAATACGCAAAAACGCTAAAAGGCCTTAATGGGCCTTAAGGCCTTTTAAGGTCCAATAAGGCGGAACGATGCCCAAACGACGCCGGAATGCAATGAAACTTGTTTTCAATGAATATTATAGCTATTTAACCTTGTCGGTAACTTCAAGTCGAAATCTCGTACTCTTCAAGTAAAACCTCCTTTGTAAACTCTTACTAGTCTTTCAATCTTCGAAATAGTTGAAATAGTTGCGATATGAAGGGTCTAGCACATCGATGTTGATAATGTTTGAAAAACTTATACAAATTAGTGTTATTAGGCATATAAAGTGCGTATAAGGTCTCCCCGTCACAAAAAGTGGCTCGAAAATACGCAAAAACGCTAAAAGGCCTTAATGGGCCTTAAGGCTTTTTAAGGTCCAATAAGGCGAAACGATGCCCAAAGGACGTCGGAATGCAATGAAACTTGTTTTCAATGCATATTATAGCTATTTAACCTTGTCGGTAACTTCAAGTCGAAATCTCGTATTCTTCAAGTAACACCTCCTTTGTAAACCTTTACTAGTCTTTCAATCTTCGAAATAGTTGAAATAGTTGAAATAGTTGCGATATGAAGGGTCTAGCACATCGAGGTTGATTATGTTTGAAAAACTTATACAATTTAGTGTTATTAGGCATATAAAGTGCGTATAAGGTCTCTTATCCCCATCATAAAAAGTGGCTCGAAAATACGCAAAAACGATAAAAGGCCGTATATGCGCAATGGATTTGCGCACATCTTTCTGTGCGCAGGCCAAATGCGCACATCTTTCAGCGCACGACGTTTCGGATTCCCGAAGTTGTGCGCTGAACGTTTGCGCATTACCTTTTATGTGCGCTGGTGTCCTGCGCACGAGTTTGTCAGCCATTGCCAGAATTTTCAAATTTATCCAGAAAATACCCTTGTGCGCAATACAATAGCGCACCAACCTATGCGCATAACTTCTGCGCACCAAATCGTGTGCATATAGTGAAAAATTCGCGTGCATATAGGCGTTTCGTATATATACAATCACAATATATTGTCTTTTGGTGAACACTCTTTAAAGAAATAAATAGAAAAAATTCTGCAACAATCCGGTGCCAAAATTCATGTAACAAATACCACGCAAAGCACGAGAGTTAAGCTAGTCTATCTACTATCTATCTATATAAAAATTGTTCGGTTTGATGAAGTAATGACAATTAGTACTTAATTAATGCATTGATTTTTTTGAAAGGTTAATGCACCGAGTTAATACATTAAAAAAATATCACATTTAATTAGGCTCCTACAATAGTCGTCTCACGTCTGTTCGTTTATGCTTGTTGCGCTTCCTTTCATTTAATTAGGCTCCTACGTACATAACCCTCATCTTTTTGCTGAATTTTTCATTTGGTGTATGTGTTTGGTGTTCGGAATTTTCAAGGGCCATATTTGAGTATGGGTTTAGTTTCACATGGAAGTCTTATTTGGGAATAAGTATAAGCTTGAAATATGATATTTACGGTGTATTTTTATTATGGGAAAGTGGAGGTGATTGCTCCAGGGGAAAGTGTCCGGTGAGAAACGCATCGGATGGCTGGGATTCGGCGCGTGTGATCGCGCGTGTATATCATTTATTTATTTTTTTCTCTTTCTCTCTCTCTCCTTTCTGTTACATGAAGCTCGCGATCTCTTTTCCCCCAATCTTCCAGCCCTAGCTTGCTCGCTCTCATTCTTCCTGTCGTCTTCCCAAGCCCTAACTCGCTCTAGTTCTTCCTTTCGTCTTCGTGTAAGTAATCGTTGATCCTGCGGTTTTTTTTCTCCGTTTTGTTTATCTTTTCGATTAATTACGCTCTTTCGTTGATCCTGTAGATTTCGCGGTTTCAATCTTCAAATCTCCTTCAATTTGTCATGAATTCAGGTTGTAGGTTCTTATCCTTTTGCAATTTTGTTATCGATCGCTCTCCTCTGTTTATTTTGAAGTTTTATATGATCAAACATACTCAAATCCAAGTGAACTTGTGAACTTTTTGTTGAACTTGATGCACAACGCAATATTATGGATCATTATGAACATTCTCAATGATAATGACGCACATTTGTGTGAATAATGATGCAGTGTGTTACTGAGATATTTTTGTACTTTGTGTGCTAATTCACATTACTACTATATTGTTGCACATTTTGCTTATACTGATGCACATTGACATTGTGTTCTATATTGATGCACACTGTTTGTATAATGTGTATCTCTATCTATAATATTATGCACATTACTATCATATTGGTGCACAATTGTTATAAATTGATGCACATTGTGTTTTATTATGATGCACACTGTTTCAATCCTATTATTTATTTTTTTGTTTTCTTAACTATAGGAGATGAAGCTAGTGTTGTTGTTTGTGTTTCGCCGAATAATACAACTTATTATGCGCCAATATGTAGTGATGATATCAAGCCATATGAGGGGAAGTGTTTGCAACCTATGATGAGGCTGAAACATTTTACAAGTTTTACTCTCTTGAAGTAGGATTTACTATGAGAAGAGGTACTGGAACAAAGGAGAAAGATGGTACTAAATTGTGGCGGTATCTTGTTTGTAATAGGCAAGGACATTTGGGTCCATACAAACCTTCTAATGGTGAAAACAGTGAGCCTAAGCGAAGGAGGATGTGTAATCGTTGTGGTTGTCCTGCACATTTTATATTTCGGCAAGCAGGAAGGGATGGATTTTGTTTGAAAATGTTTGAAGAACGTCACAACCATCCGTTGTTACCTCCTTCGCAGAGACATTTTGCACCCGACAACAGAAAACTCACGCCTTTTCATCAAGATTTCATCATCAGTTGCTTAAAAACAAATATTGGCACTAGCAAAGCGTACAAGTTGTTCAAGAATTATGTTGGTTCTTATTCAAATGTGGGTGCTACACTTGTGGACTTCAAGAATTTTCAGAGGGACTTGAATACTTACATGATTGGATGTGATGGCCAAATGCTTATTGACAATTTGTTTCGAAGAAAGGAGAGATGTGAGGCATTCTACTTTGATTATGAAGTAAATGATCAGAATCAACTTTGCAGACTTTTTTATTCAGATCCTATTTCACGCAAGAGTTCTTCTTTCTTCGGTGATGTTGTTTCAGCGGATGCGACTTATAAGTCAAACAGGTACTATTTTCATACTTTTGACTTCTATTATTATTGATGCACATGTTTAAATATTTGATGCACATTCATATCGAAATTGATGCACATATAGACAATATTGGTGCACATTGAATGCAATTTTTATGCACATTCATAACCAAACTGATGCACATATAGATCATATTGGTGCACTTTCAATGCAATTTTGATGCACATTGACACTTTTTTGTTTAATTTGTTATAGGTATGATATGGTTTTTGTTCCTTTTACTGGAGTTGATAATAACAAGAGCTCTATTACCTTTGGGTTTGGCTTATTGTTGAAAGAAGACATTGCTTCTTATGTGTGGTTGTTTGAGAACTTCAAAAAGGCTATGGGGCATGAGCCATATATTTTACTAACTGATCAAGATGCCGCAGTCAAAGCTGCTATTGAGCAGGTGTTTAGCAATGTAGTTCATCGATTCTGCATGTGGCACATTATGTTTAAGGTCCCTGTTAAGGTTAAGCTTGATTCATCTCTAACGGAAGACTTTAGGAGGAGATTTAACTCTATTGTGTGGAGTAATGATTTGAGGGCCCTTGAGTTTGAGGAAGCTTGGCGTTCTATTATTATTGACTTTAGGCTTGAGGAAAATGCTTGGTTGCAAACAATCTTTGATTTGCGTCAATACTGGATTCCTGCATTCTTCCAAGGTTATCATATGGGTGGCTTGCTAAGGACAACTTCTAGGTCAGAAAGTCAGAATTCTTTCTTCTCCAACTTCATTGGACGATCATCGTCTTTGATTCTGTTTTTGTTGCAATTTGATAATGCAATTGATGCACAGCGTCACAATAAAAGGAAGCTTGATATGGAATCATGCATTTTAGTTCCAATATATGAGACAAAGATGCCTATAGAAGTTGAATGTGCATCAGTTTATACGTTTAATGTATTCAAGGATGTGCAGGATGAAATAATTGCTTCAGTATATGATTGTCGTCTCACAGATCTGAACACTCAAGATGATGTTAAATATTGGCATGTGAGTGGTAGTATTGGCCCTGAATGTGTTGTGCGCCATACTATAACAACTCAAGATATTAGTTGCTCTTGCAACTTGTTTATGAACATGGGTATACCATGTCGTCATATGTTCATGGTGTTTAATAATCTCCGGATTAAGTTGCCTGAGAAATATATCAACCCTAGGTGGACAAAAAACCCATCTTTGAAGCCTGCTTTTGAGATTGATGGGGCTGTCTTCAATGGTAGTGATGATTTGGATGGTAAGAAAGTTCTGGTCTTTGAGTTGCTCTCTGAAATCCATTGTTTCATTAATATGATTGATGATAATCCTGAAAAGTTGAAAGATCTTTTGAGTTTGATCAAGGAGAAGAAACAATTGTATTCTAGAGAAGCATGTGCTAATACTGATTCACCTAGCAAGAAGAAGATGAGTATATTTGAGACATTCCTTGGTCCTATTCCAGAGGAAATTTTTGTTCTTCCACCTCCTCAATCCAAGAACAAGGGCCGGCCAAAAGAAGGTAGGTTAAAAAGCATTTATGAGAATGTCACCGTTGGTTCATCAAAGGATAAAAGGGTGTGCAACATCTGTCAAAAGCTTGGTCACAACAAGAAGACATGCAAGTTCAAGCTATAATCCTTACCAGTTGTTTGATTTTCACATTTGTTTTTTGATGCACACTGTTAAGACTTTTGATGCACATCCTTCAGATAATTGGTGCACATTGTTTAGAATTTTAATGCACATTTTGTTAGGCATTTTCTGGCGCACATTGTTAAGCACTCCAATGCATATTGTGAAGATTTTCGAAGCACATTGTTAAGTTTTTTGAAGCACATTTTGAAGCACTCTAATGCATATTGTGAAGATTTTCGAAGCACATTGTTAAGTTTTTTGATGCACATTGTTAAGTAATTTGATGCACATTGTGAAGCAATTTGTTGCACCCTGTTAAACATTGTAATGTCGAATGTTAAACAATTTGTTGCACTGTCTAAGTGCCACAAGAACACAAAACATTGCAAACCAAAGAACTTGATTTAACCCATCTGAAAACATTGTCAAGTAAACTGTCAAAGTGCCACAAGCACACAAAACGTTGCAAACTGTCTAAGTGCCACAAAACAAGCACACAACTTACAAAGTACTACTTACAAACTGTCAAATATGTTTCTACTTCACTTTTGAAAGAACTTCTTTTCCCACTTGGTTGTACTTGTTGTCAATCATTTCTTTCACGTACCTAATGCGAATTGTTTGCATTTGTTTCTCACCCCCCTTAATCAGATCACTTTCCCAATTTGACATTCCAGCTCCAAAATAAGTCTCCATGTGCCGCATAGCATAAACACCACAATCTACTTTGTTTTTGGTGTCTCGCCATGGCATCGTTATTCTCTGAGATGGCATCTTCTTCTCGTCTCGAACTATTGATGTTTTACCCTCCAAATTATGGCTTTCTAAGTAGGTGGCAAACAATTCCCTTTGATCAAATGATGCAAATTCATTAGTAAACTGATGCACATTCAGTATAAAACTAATGCACATTCAGTATAAAACAAATGCACATTCATTACTAAAATAATGCACATTCATTACTAAACTGATGCACATTCATTTGTAAATACTTACCAATTTCCTGGGAATTATGCCATACTTGTTCTTAATGCTCATATTCTTGGACGAGTTGTCAAGGATGTCATATCTGGGGGTTTTCATATTGATAGCGATGGCATAGAAGTGTTCTGACTCATAAATGGGGAACACAAACTGCATAAAAGAACTAAAAAAGTCAGAATAAATCAAACTAGTTTGCTTCCTGTGCACCTAAAATCTTACCAGTTGTATATCATCCACCTTCTTGTTGTGCAGCTTCTTTATGCCTTGATCCATTTTTTCATTGAACCATGCTTGACCATCTTTAATTTCCACAGAGTCCATGAGAGGATAAACCTAGCAACGCAGGGTTCAAAGATTTATTCAGAACTGCATTTTGTATAATATTTAGTACTATTGTGGAGAACATTCAGATAATATTCTTACCGAAGTATTCAGGTTGGAGAAATATCGTAGTGGTTTATCATCACTCTTTATCATTTCTTTGTGGTTTAGCAACCTTACCCACCAGTCCATCACATCTTCTTCCATATATGTGTTAAATTTCATGCATTTGAACTGACTCTTTGTAAGTTGCATTTCTTCTGTTTTTACCACAATACACGCTGGTTCTGTTCCATCTTCAGCAATCCATTTGTACAGTTTGCTCTCAATTGTTGGTGGTCTCTCCATTATATTTACCTTCCTCTCCTTGTATGGTGATTTAAGGGCATATGTGAGCGTTTGACTTCTTTCTGATTTCGCTGCATCAACATCCTTAATGATTTCCTTTCCGACAGCCTTTGCAACTTCCTTTCCAGCATCCTTTATGACATCCTTTGCAACTTCTTTCCCAAATTCCTTTCCAGCATCCACATGCGGTGGTTCCTTGGGATCAATTGGCATCGACATCGTTTCCGACATCATCTCAGGAAGTGCTTCCTATTCAACAAATAAAATTTAATATCAAAAAACTGATGCACATAAAGAATTAAAGTGATGCACATTCATACCAAAATTGGTGCACATATATTATAAAATTGATGCACATTTAACATCAAACCGGTGCACATTTTCAATAAACTGATGCACATTTCTTACCTTTCCAATCTCAATATCAGGTTCGTTTGAAATTTCCTTCTCCGTCTTGTCCCCCCTCTCTATTTGTTGTGGTGGTTCCTCGCTATCAATTGTCATTGACATCGTTTCCGACATCGTCTCAGGTAGTGGTTCCTATTTAACAAATAAAATATTTTATCAACAAACTGATGCACATAAAGTATAAAACTGATGCACATTTAGAATAAAATTGATGCACATATAGAATTAAAGTGATGCACATTAATCTCAGGCAGTGGTTCCTTCTCATGTTCCTTTGAAATTTCTTTCTCTGTCTTGTCCTCCCTTTCTGTTCTCTCCTCCCTCTCTTTATTGTCCTCCCTCTCTGTCTTGTCCTCTCCCTCTGTCTTTTCCTCCCCACATTCTTCTGCCATTTGTTGCACTTGTTCTACAATAGATGCAGCAATTTCTTGTTGAACACATAACAAATATAATGATCATTTATTAGAAATCTGATGCACATTTAGAAGAAAAAAAGAGAGAGAACATTTTAGAATACCTGCACATCTATATCTGTCGATGGCTGCTTTTCCAACTCAGCATCAACAGTGGTAGAAGGTTCAGATTCCATTTCCCAGTTTGACCTCATTACTACTTCTCTAGGAATATGTAAAAAAAGCAGAATATTTTTATATGTTAACTAGTATTAATTTGATGCACATTAATAACAAAAGTGATGCACATTCAGAGTAATATTGATGCACAAAAGTTTTAAGGCGATTACTGATGTGGCTAAAGTCGTAGTGCCAAATCAAAGAAAACTCTAAAAACTAACTAGAGTATAGCAAGTAAGTAGAGGTCGAACCCAAGGGAATCAAAACACCAAATCAATGCAGTCAAGTGAAATATCAACTAGTAACAAGTAACCAAAGGGGGGGGGGGGAGGGTTGATTGCAAGAACACACAAGTAACCAGTAACAAGCAGAGGAAGTTTGGGTGAGAATATTATGCGAAGGGGTTTCACCTAGCAAGTATCCACACAACAGTCAATCAAGTTGATCATAGATTTATCTCAAGTTCTATTCAATCCTAGGGAATGTTCCTATTCCAATCTTTAATATATCAGCAGGCCAACCGGTCCTGATAATACTTACTATTCAGCAATCAGGGAAACCTCTCAAGATTAGATGAAATAGCAGCAAAGAGCACAGGAATTATAAGGATGCATGCAATAACTTACAACCGTCAAGTATTAATATGCAATCAATTCTCTTTCATAAAAGCAATCAACTACCAGATCATGCAGATATGAGTGCTACAATGACAAGGAATTCCACCGTATATTCCTAGTCTAGCAATAGAAAACTATCAATCAAACTAGGTGATCAAGCTAGAAAAACTAATAGAAATCAATAGATGAAGTGCAAGAGAATTAATACAAACCCATAGGAAAAGAACAAGAGTTTAGAAATCTCACAACTTAATAACTGAAGGTTTCAACCGCTAAGTAAAACAATGGAGATTAGTTCCTGCTCATGGTTGCAGAACTAAATTGTCTGATGGAAAAGATGATAGAAAGAACTAGGGTATATAAAGAGTCTAACCCTAAAGATATATGGTAAAAGATAAATCCTAGAACTAAAATAAGAAAAATAAGAAAAAAATAAAAGAAATAAAAACAAAGGAAAATAAGGAAAGTCCGGAATATCTTCGGCCTTGTTGTGGCGATCGCCATAGATGCCTGGCGATCGCCATCTTCATATAAAGCTCTGCCGTAGCCTCTGTCACCCCATGGCGATCGCCGTAGAGTCATGGCGATCGCCATAATCTCTCGAACTCACATAACTCTTCTGTTGTAGAATGGCGATCGCCTGGATGGTAGTGGCGATCGCCGCTGCTCCGCAGAATATCTTCAAGTCTTCATGTCTTCAATCTTTGATCTCTTCTTCTTCGGTTCTGATCTTCATTTCTTCACTTCTTAATAAATATCTCAGAACATAATAATGACTCAAAACACATATGATAATACTCCTAAACTAATGTAATAATCTCTAGTTACGCTATACAAAGTGCAGCGTATCAATTACCTTGAACGAAGTGCGTTTATAAAACTTTGAGCCTATATCATGCACAGGAATATGAGGAATCTGTCTTGGTGGAGTACCATTAATCCCCAAACTGAATGAAGGAATGTCTTCTCGATTATAAAGCTTTGTTGCCTTTATTGTCTTCTCGATTTCTTCTAGGCACTTTGAAGCTTCATCCCAAAACATTTCTTCATTCATAGTTGGATTAACTTCCACTTCCTCTTGTGACTCCTCCTCTGATAGTGAGACCTTGACTTTCAACATTTTTTCTATTGCTTCGTTGACCTTCTTGAACAGATTGTTCTTGGCCAAACGTTCTGGAGCCTTAGACACTCTCTCCACATATCTCCTGATTTCAAGAGCAAGTTTTTGGCTGCTCTTAATGTGGTCTTCCAACTCATTCTGTTTCATGAAATTGATGCACATTTAGAATAAATTTAATGCACATTCAAATTAAAACTGATGCACATTAAAAAAGGCTTACCAAAAATGTAGCATCATTATCTTCTTTACTGACATTTTCTTCTTCTCTCTTACTCTCTTCCTTTTTCTCAGATTCTTCCATCTTCTCATGTGTTTCTGTCAACAGTGTTTGCTCCTTGAAGTCCAGAGCTATCCTGACGTAACCTTTTCCAAAACTTCCAATCTTAATCTCCTCAATCTCCCTCTTTCTCAGCATTTCAGAATTCCAGTTGGTAATGACTGGAACGTGCCTATCAATCTCTTGAGTTTGCAGTGCAACCCGATCAACATATATCATCTGTAAAAGAAAAAAAATAACACTATTAATTTTGATGCACATTTATAATCAAATAGTTGTACATTCAGAACAAAACTGATGCACATACATAAAGAAATTGATGCACATTTTTTAAAGAAATTGATGCACATGTATATTGAACTTGATGCACATTTTTCAAGAAGTTGATGCACATATAAAGTAATATTGATGCACATACCAGTAGAAGCAATATTGGCCCTCTGAAATTCCCACTATCAGTTTTATCTCACGCCTCTTTTGCTTTGACTAGCAGATCAATCATAAGAGCTGACCAGTCATACTAATGAATATTACTAGTGTTCTCAAGTTGTCCTATGACTTTCACATTAAGGCGGACACTTTGATGGCTCTCCATGATTGTGTTTATGATAAAAATCACAAGGTTCCTCTTGAACCATTCATCGAGTACCCTACAACTCATAAGCTTCTCAGAAAGCGTTGATGTATGAATTTTATCCAGATCCATAGGCTTCATGTGTCCAGTCTTTGTATCAAGAACTTCTCCAAACTGTCCGCGGAATTCCTCCAGAAAATCTTGAGCAAAAATATCTTCTTCTTCAGTTGTACTCTTGCTTAGATCAATAAGCTTTCCCCAAACTGGCAATCCCATGTAGCCATGCACATCATATTTGGTGATGTGGTGCTTTTCCCCATTTGTACTCAACATCAAATTACAGGATACAGGATCAAAGTTTGTAAGAAGCCAATGGCTAAGCTTCCCTGGAAGCTTATCCATATTCCAATCAAGCAACAGACCAACTCCACACTCTCTTACAACCATTTTTTGATCATCATTCGTCTGCTTCAATGTATCCACCAGACACATAGGAGAACTTCTGCACTTTAATGTTGGAAAGTTCTTCTTTATCTCTCTCATCCCTATTTTAGCTTTCTTCTTTGGTTCCACAACAACAATCTCATTTTTTCTTTTGGAACCTGCAATTTGCTCCGGTTTCTTTGTTTGTGCCTGTTTCTTGGCAGGCTGAGGGATTGTTGCAAGCTCTTGTTTCTTGGAAGGCTTAGGCAACTTAGCAAGTTCTTTTTTCTTGGGAGGCTGTGATTTTTTTACAGCTTTCTTCTCTGGTTTCTGACGCAATTTCATTTTTCTGCTCGTCGCTGAATTGGTACGTCATCGCTATCCTCTTGACTTGAACTGAATCTTGGCGAACTTCTAACAGGTATAATTTGTCTTTGTGCTGTTATTTTCCTTCTCTTAGGAGGTGTTGGATCTGAATGATAATGATGCACATTAATCAGTAAGTTGATGCACATGCAAAAAGAAATTGATGAACATTTTACTAATGTAAATTGATGCATAATGAAATTAATGCACAAGTTTTTGAATATTTCAAAGCATTTTGATGCACCATTATCGTTAGCTTTGTCATTCTTCTTCTTTTTGCGGTTTTCTTCGTCGGGAGATGTCTCAAGTACAGGAGATTCCTCTTGTTCAGTAGATTTTTCTTGTAAATGAGATGCCTCAGGTGCAAGAGATGGATCAGATACGGAAGATGCCTCAGGTACCGGAGATGACTCAGGTACGGAGATGGCTCATGTACGGGAGTAGGCTCATGTACGGGAGTAGGCTCAGGTACGGGAGATTTCTCAGATACGGAAGATGCCTCAGGTACCGGAGATGACTCAGGTACGGGAGTAGGCTCATGCACGGGAGTAGGCTCAAGTACAGGAGTAGGCTCACGTACGGGAGATTGCTCAGCTACGTGAGATGGCTCAGGTACGGGAGACGGCTGAGGTAGAACTTGTTGGTTGACAACATCTACTGTTGATGTAATCCATAGAAAAAGAAAACTTATTAAATGAAAATATTGATGCACATAAAGAATTAAAGTGGTGCACATTCTGAACAAAACTAGTGCACATATAGTATAAAATTGATGCACATAAAGATATAAAGTGATGCATATTCATGACAAAATTGATGCACTTTAGGAAAAAAACTGATGCACATTCATGACAAAATTGATGCACATTAAGAAACAAACTGATGCACTTAGAATAAAATTGATGCACATTCAGATAATATTGATGCACATACATAGAGAAATATATGCACATATTACAATGATCTTGATGCATATTCTTCACATATTGATGCACATTCCATCAATTTTTTGGACATGCAATCTCTTTGACTCGGTAAAATCATCATGCTATGTTATTGAGCAAGTTTACTGTATATCACCGTGTAAACAACAGAATCTAACAACAACAATCAAAAGATTTCCATTGACGGTTCGAGAAAAAGGAGCAAATCTGTAATTTATTTGCACAATCTGCATAATTGAAAAGATTATCTGTGCGAGTAAACGAGAGGTTACGAGTTCACTATAACAACCAGCAAAACTGTAAACTCTTGCACAATCTTCACAATTTGAGCATTATCTGTGCGAGGAAACAATCAGTGGGTTCACCGTCCCAATCGTGATGCATACCGCCTACAACTTGGGGATCCCTTCATCATTCAGCTAAAGAGAAATTCAGCAGTAAAAAGAATTGATTGAGACATCCTAGCCTCCTGCAGCTACCCATTCAAACTGATGCAATTTGAGGACAATCGACATAATGACACCAAGTTCCAGACTGGTAAACTTGATTGCCTCATATGTCCTTATGTAACTGATTTTTAATACATCTATACAATTGAGCATAATATCATAATTCATACACATGTCTAATCCACTGCGTTTATAAAGATGTCATCGGTTGCGTCGTTGATGTCGGGAAGCTGCGTCCTACTGCAAACTGCTCACAGCTGGTCGAGTATATCAAAGAGATCCGAGGTAACCCTACTTTGTTTGTTCTTCCATTAACTAATGTAGTACATTTAGTCCTAATTGGTGCATGAATAAATATGCCATTATCGATTTAGAGATGTAATTTATAGATGAGTTTAATTACCGTTATTTTCTCCAAAAGAGCATACCTTACATAGGTTAAAATTAAAACCACCGAATCAGTATAACATTGCTTTTTCTAGGAAATATACCTTTGAACTCCATTATTAACTAATGTAGTACATTTACTAATGCATTTTTTTGTCGTTTAACGAAGATGATTTGTACCTATCTACCTCTTCCAACATCGTGATACTTTATGCATATGATATTACGACGGTCAAAAATTTGAAAGATTTGCTCAGGTATCGTACCAGTATCATCCACAAACTGAATTACCTTCATCCTCTTGCCCGTAGTATGTTTAACCCATTAACTTTCCTATTCAATCTAGGAGTGGATGCCAAGTCTGATAATACATTTTCACATCGGAAGTTGAGATAATAATAACCAACTATATAATACCATGGATTAATCTTCTTATTTCCAATTGCTTTTAGGATGAAACCCCACGGGCTTGTATGTGGGCCCAATGCACATATGTGCTAATATACACGACCCCCGTGTTTATCGGCCCACCGAACTTTATCATGGTATCAGAGCGGGTTCCGGATCTGGGTTCGTTTCCTGGTTTATCTGAGCTTAGCCCGCCATGATGGCTTGTTATGGGCGGCTCCTTTGGATTGTCGGCCTGAAGACATAGTTTGGGTTTAGCCCGCCATGATGGCGCGATATGGGCTGACCCGTTTGTCAAGTGGCTACTGGGCCAGACCAGTTACCACTTGAGGGGGCGTGTGAGAATAGGCTTCCCACATCGGAAGTTGAGATAATAATAATTCACTATATAATACCATGAATTACTCCTCCTATTGCCAATTGGTTTTAGGATGGAACCCCACATGCTTGTATTGTGGGCCCAATGCACATATGTGCTAATATACACGACCCCCGTGCTTATCGGCCCACCGGACTTTATCACCAAGCTTGGACTGAAGCTCGCCAGTGGTTCTTGGGAGATATCTATCTTGGTTTCTTATTCTTTTCTTCCCTTTTCCATTCCAATGGTAGGGTTTCTTAATTTTATGTTGACAATAATGATTGACATTCTTTCTTGCAACCACACATATTCTAACAAACGAGGAGGTTGCATTTTAAGATTGTACGTTGTTCAATTTTTGTTGCATTTTAAGATTGTACGTTGTTCAATTTTTGTTTTAATTAGCAATAGTAGTTATCTCAAAATTGATTGTTGCTAGATGCCTAGCTAGACTGGAATGACACAAGCTACCATATTTTACACATTTATCTTGGTGGTGATTATGGGTTAGTAGTAGGTTATACCAAGTTTGACCCGACTAGGATTTCAGCGATGCTTACGGAACCGTATCCAAAGGAGATGTATACTTCTCTCCTTGATATTATTTGTCTGAATTTTTAGTTCTCCTGTACTTGATGGTGCATGTGTCGGATTATTTACTTTTCTATTGTGTTTGTGCTGCTCAGACTTGGTTTGTGCGAGTTCAACTGGGCTTTGTTACTGTAAATGTGTTGTAATCCATATCTACATGTATATTCTGTGGTTCAACAATTGGTCTAGCAAGCACCACCTAGGACTAGAGCAGATTAACTTGAGTGTGGCTCAATCATGGCCCAGGGATCATGGCTCACAAGGATGCAACCACGGGCTCATGCTTGGTTGAGATGGCATATTGTTTGAGGTAAATGAATTCCTGGTATTTGTGATAATGGGCCTAATTGATTTGGGCTTGGTTTGGGCTGTTTCTGTGATCCAGTCTTCCTTGCTTCAGATTAATTGAAACGCTGTGTTTTGTGGCTTTGTCTGACGATGGTTTATGACAAGCTATATAACTCGAAGAGTTAGGGTTAGCTTGTCATTCGACTTCTTCGCCGTTTCCACATTTACAGAGCTAGAGAGAGTGATAGAGAGCTAGGGTTTGTGATTGATCGATCACAGTGATTTTCACGGTGGAAGTTGAGTCCTCCGGTGGTGGCCTTCAAAGATTCATTTGGCGTTCTTCATAGCTTCTTCCTTGAAGCTGTTCTTGCCTTGAAAGGGGGCTGAATCTCTTTCTTTACTCCCGTCCTAGTATCTTCTCTGTAGTAGCTTGCTTAGGCTAATTCTTGCTCGTCTTGCTTGGTGTCTTGTAACCTTGTTGAACCTTTTCTGATCTAGTGCATTATCCGGGATGAGTCTCCCCACTGAGACTTCGCAGTTGTAGGGAAACCGAACTGCGTGACCAATTCTTGTGTCCATTACTTCTTGCATTGTTTTACAATTCTTGAATCGATTGCGCTTAAGATCTATCGGATCTGGTTACTAATATTGGAACCGAGATTCTACAAAGTGGTATCAGAGCCAGGTTGCTCTGAAATTGCTTGTATTGCTTCCGCTGTGTGACTGTTGTGCTTTCTTGTTACTTGATCTTTCTAGGTTAAGCAAGATTTGCTGAATTAGGGTTGCTTTCTGTGAGATTCTTGTTTGTAATACTTGAGCCTACAGAAACCCTAATTTGTACTGTCTCTTTAATTATTATTTTTTCTTTTGATTCTAACAAGGTGTGTTTACTTGCATAGGGGCTAAGATGAAAGACTCGGTGAGACTGAAGCCCTATGATGGACAAAGTGATTTTGCCATGTGGAAGGTCAAGATGAAGGCCATCCTAATAAGGGAAAAATGCTACAAGGCTGTGTCTGAGGAGTGGCCACTGGGAATTACTAACTCAGAGATGAAGGATATGCAAGATCTTGCTCATTCTGAGATCACCTTAAGGTTAACTAACGACATAGCTCGTCAGGTGGTAAGCTTTACTCAACCTGAGGCCCTATGAAATGCTCTGGAATCCATTTTCTTGACTAAGTCCTTACCTAGTAGAATTTCTCTTATGTGCAAGTTGTTTACTTATAAGATGGAAACCACCTTGACTGTCCAGGAAAATCTAGATAATTTCCTAAAAATGACACAAGATCTTAAGAGATGTGATGATGAAATTAAAGAAACCCACCAGGCTGTTTTGTTACTTAATTCCCTTCCTAGTCAATTTGAGACTCTAAAAGATGTGATCCAATATGGTAGAGATGAACTTACTTTGACTAAGATTACTGAGGCTATCATCCAGAAAAATGAGTCTTTAAAAGTCTTCAAGATTAGAAATGGCTCTAAAACTGAGACTAAAGGTGACACTAAAAATGAAGTCACGATGGCTAAGGGAAACTTTAAGAGCAAAAAGGGTTATAAGCCTAAGAGCAATAGCACCAACCCTCAGGATAAAGATATGTCCAAAGTGAAGTGTTATTACTGTGAAAAATTAGGGCACTATGCCTCTGACTGTCACAAGAAGAAAAGAGATGAGAAAAACAAAGATAAGAGTGAAAAAGATAAAAATTACTCTAATGTTTGTGAACAATGCCCTCAGTATAATAATGAACTCCTTGTTGTTAGCCCCTTTATTGATTGCTATTCCTGGATCCTAGATTCTGGTTACACTATGCATGCTACTCCTTATAAGAAATTCTTTAAGTCCTTAACTGAATGTGATGGAGGTGAAGTGATGCTTGGTGATCACACCTCCTTAGCTATTAAAGGCATAGGGAGTGTAGCTCTGAAAATGCATGATAATAAGATTAGAACTCTGTCTAATGTTAGATGGGTACCTGAACTTAGGAGGAATTTGTTATCTGAATCTGTCTTTGATGATTTGAATTGTCACATTATTACTCACAATGGTATAAGGGAAGTAATTAGAAATAATACTGTCCTTATAAGGAGCATTAAGAAAGGAGGATTGTACTATGTTACTGCTTCTCCTGAACTTAATGTCTCCATTGGAGTTAATAAGAGTGATAACACTAGTAGAAAAAACACTTGTTGCAGCCCCCCTGTTGAGGCGGGCACCTTAAAAACCGCCGCAAAAAGTCTTATTCTACTATCTGTTGAGGCGGTTAGTCGTTTAGTTCGCTGCAACAGGTGCTTTAGAGGCGGGCAACTTTTCGTTCGCCTCAACAAATATGGGTGTTTTTGACCTGTTGAGGCGGTCAGTAATGCGCCCGCCTCTAAATCACCGAAAATATTAGAGGCGGTCAGTAGGCGCCCGCCTCAACAGCTGCGACAAAGAAATTAGAGGCGGGCAGGTAGGCGCCCGCCTCAACAGAACCCAAAAATTATTTTATTTCTCAATTAAAAAATATGGTTGTTGAGGCGTTCAACTTGAGTTCGCCTCTACAATTCTTACGCTACTACACATTCTTCCTAAGTAGTCTCCTTCTCTCCACCCTGGCAACAAAAAAACCCTAGCCTTCCTTTCTCTCCTCTACTCGCCTCCAGCACCCACCTCCGCTTCCCGCCTCCTCCTCCTTCTCGCCTCCAGCACCCAGCTCTTTCTCGCCACCCTCCAGCACCTCCTCTGCAACTCGATGTGCACCATCGACACTGAAGGTCGGAAGAGAAATCATCCTCTGCAACGCTCAACCTCACCCTCGATCTCTATTTCTCACCCTCGATCTAGGTCTAGGCTCTGCAAACTGGATGAAGACCTTCATTGGCTTCAAGAAGCTGGACAAACAACAACCCACAACCGTAGATGTAAGCAAAACCCTAATTCCCATCTCTCTGATTTCAAATTTGTCTAGGCTCATGTACTGTTTTTTGTTTAGGAGAAGGTGGGTGGAGGTAAAGGGAAGAAATGGAAGCTATGGAGAACTCCATCTGGAGATCTGAGCACATGGAAGAAGGGGTTCAAAGCTCGTCGTCATCGAGCTGAAGTAGCGTCTGAAGGCGCGGATTCGCCTTCTCGAAACGACGCGTTTCATTCAGGCTATGCTGTTGTTGTTCGAGCTCCTCCTAGGGATTTTAGGGCTGTTAGAGAAGATTGGGCTGCTACTCGTATCCAAACTGCTTTCAGAGGATTATTGGTAATTTCTGGGTTTGATTTTAGTGTTGGCTCTTAAAATTTGCTTGAAGAACTGTTTGGGATTTGATGCAAAGTTCAGGTTATTGTAGTTCATTCTAATTTGGGCAATTTAAGGAACTTGTACAGCCAGAAAATTTAATGTGTTGAGAGTGAAATATCTAGCATTAATTCGTATGAAATCTGTTTTTACTGCTAGATTGTTGCTGCAGAAAACCTTGTACTGATGTAAGCAGCGAAACAAATATTTGGTGCAGGAGGGAAGAGGATGAGACCCGCTATGGTGTTCCTTGTATCTTGGGCTACAACAGAGCTTGTAGGATTAAAGTAAGCAATCCTGTTTACTTTTTTCTTGCCTCTTCAGAGTTATAATAGTCCGAGGAATGAAGATTAACTTGAATGGTTCTTGTGAAACAGGGAGCTTACAACTAAACATTGGCGTTTGGCAGAAATCATAGAGGTGATACACACTGCTAGCTTAATGCACGATGATGTGTTGGATGAAAGTGATATGCGCAGAGGTAGCTTAGTTTCTTAAATTCTCTGTTTTGAGCTTTTCTGTGCAAATATTTGAAGAATTTATATGATCTTTAGCTATGCATCCAAGTTCATCATTTAGTCATTTTCTCTAAAATATGCAAATATTTCAATTCACCATCTATGTGCAAATATTTGAGAACTCATCTAAAATTTGCTTGAGATGTCTAATTGAAGCTATTAAACTTGACGATGTTGTAGAAAAGTGGATGGATTTGTTGATTGATTGTTTGTTCGACCTTCAATCATTTCCTACATGCTCCCTTTGAATCAGTTATTCATAAAATTTCCAGTTTGTGAATATGTTTCTTAAGCAATAGAAAACTTCTAATTTTTTCTCAGTGCAACTACTTATTCTAGCTCATATGTAACAGTCTAGCTTTTCCTCAAATCTTTATCGTGTCCCAAAATATGGAAAAATGTAGAAGTTAATAACACCTACTGCTTGTGTACTCTATCATGTGCTATAAGTGAGGTCTCAATGAAGTAATTAAAAATGGTTTGGTGCTTACTCGAGGGAAAATATAAGCATTCCTGTATTATTGTCTCAGTATAATCGACGTCTGTGAATGAAGTTTCAATTCGAAGATTGTATTATAGTATTGACCTTTATCCCTGCTTTCAGTTTAATAGGAAGTTCATATCACTCTTGTTGCAGTAATGAGCATGTACACACTGCATATACTCAATCTCTTAGCATAAACTGGACATCTCTTGACAACTAACTTTACCTTATTATCTTATTGCAGCGTTTTGCATGTGGTTCTGCTAGGAAGTTCATATCACTCTTGTTGCAGTAATTGCAGCGTTTTTCGCATTCATCATGCATAATCCTACCGAGACTTGATTTTCGATTCTTTGTATGTTTTTGGCAGAAAACTCTGCCAGTGTTAATAGCAGTTGTGGATCAACTAGATGGATCTCTTGGTGCATTTGGGTTGCTCACTCTTCCTTGTGTTGCAGCACATCTGAGTCAGGTTAATTTCAATTTCCTGATAGTCAGTTTTGTATATTTTCCAATTCGATTCGACTTAACCAGAAAGTTATATGATCTGTTTGTGCAGATCCTAATGGACTCTCTTCTTATCAACTGGCTCTTTAAGAAGCCTCAACCAGCTGGGAAGTTCACAGTGAATCAAAGTGGAAACAGTTAGGCGATTTAGCGATGTCTGCTGGGAAGGTTCTTGCTTACCCTCTCAATTTGCACTATATGTTTCTAATCTTTACCTACAAGTTTATGCATAAAACAGACATTGAAACAAAACACTTGAAAAACTGAGCAACAAAGAGGAGGAAACACTACTGACCCAGGTATTTTTGCTGTTTGCAGGTGTAAGAAGATGAGGAAAAAGAATAATAGCACAACTTCAAATCCATGGATGTCAGCCGGAATGCATATGAACCCGAGTCGATGTAGAAAATATTTGTTTACAATCTTAATTGTGTAAACAGATTCAGAAATTGTAGTGTTTTGTAATAGAAAATAATATTTTTTCTCAAGTAGAAATGGGTTTGTTGAGGCTCAGCCTCAACAAAGTTTTTTTTTAATATAATAATTAAACTTGTTGAGGCGTACACTCAAAAGTACGCCTCAACAAAGTTTTTTTTTACACCTGCACGTTGAGGCGGGCATTTAAGCGCCCGCCTCAACAAAAGCTTTTTTTATATACCTGCAAAACAACTTGTTGAGGCGGGCATTTAAGCGCCCGCCTCAACAGACCAGTCTGTTGCAGCGTACCGCGCCCGCCTCAAAAACCATATGACCTGTTGCAGCCCCCTCAGTTGCAGCGACCCCTGCCCGCCTCAACAGAGGGGTTTTTGCCCGCCTCAACAGGTGTTTTTTCTACTAGTGTAATTTGGATCTTACTAAGAAATGGCATGCTAGACTTGGACACTTAGGCAACCTTGGCCTTAATAAGTTGTATGTGAATGGTATGATTGACTTTAAACCTTGTGACTTGAATTTCTGTGAAAACTGTGTGCTTGGTAAGAAAACTGCCCACAACTTTGGCAAGTCCACCTACACTGCTAGCAATCCCCTAGAATATGTTCATTCAGATCTCTGGGGGCCTGCTCAAGTTGATACTATTGGAGGAAGAAGATACTTTCTTTCTCTAATAGATCACTACTCCAAGAAAGTGTGGGTATACTTGCTGAAAACTAAGGATGAGACCTTTGAGAATTTTAAGTCTTGGATAGTGTTAGTTGAAAGTCAAACCAATTATAAACTTAAGTGTCTAAAAACTGATAATGGCTTAGAATTATGCAATAATTTGTTTGATACTTATTGCAAAGAAAATGGTATAAAAAGACATTTGACTGTTCCTGGAACCCCTCAGTAGAATGGTACTGCTGAGAGGATGAATAGAACCTTGTTGGAAAGAGCTAGGTGTATGCTTTTTTACTTCTGGAATGAAAAGTAGCCTATGGGGAGAAGCTGTATTAACTGCAACCTATCTCATTAATAGGAGTCCCTCCTCCACAATAGGATTTAAAACCCCTCAAGAAATGTGGACTGGAAATAAACCTGACATAACTCACTTGAAACCTTTTGGTTGCACTGCCTATGCTCAAGCATCTCAAGGCAAGCTGCAACCTAGAGCTCTAAAGTGTGTCATGTTAGGTTATCCAGATGGGGTAAAAGGCTATAAACTCCTACTCATTCAACCTGGAGGTTACAGAGTTATAACCTCAAGGTCTGTGACTTTCAATGAGGATGAATATTTTTTTAAGTCAAAACTGATGTCTACCACTAAGCCTACAAGTACAAATGCTAGCACAAGCATCTCAAATGGAGTCTTCTATGATGTGAATCAAGAGGAGCCCTATCGAGAAGAGGATATGGAGGTTGAAGACCCACCAAGTATTCAGCAAAGTGTAGCTGGAACCTCTTCTGAGCATCAAGAGTCCCCAGAAGAACCTCTAGATGGCTCAAGCAACTATGAAGTACAACAACCTCACCAATCAGGTGGGGCAGGTAACACTGAAAACTCACAAGATTCTCATAATATACAGTCTGCTAATAATGATCCATTGAATGAAAATCTTTCTCCTCCTCTCTCTGATTATCAATTAGTTAGAGATAAGGCTCCTAGGGCTAGAATTCCTAACAGGAGATATGATGTGAATTTTGTTGGGTGTTTTCCTAAGATTGTTGAGTTTGCTTTCACTGTTGCTGAAGTGATTAAGTTCACTACTCCTGAAACCTATGAACAAGTTGCTAATAGTAAACAAGCTAATGAGTGGATAACTGCTATGAATGAGGAAATACAATCCATGGATGCTAATGAAACATGGAAACTAGTTCCTAAACCAGATAGGGCTAGGACTATTGACTGTAAATGGATCTTCAAAATTAAAGAGGGCACAACTTTACATGACCCACCTAGGTTTAAAACTAGATTGGTTGCTAAAGGATTTACTCAAAAAGAAGGAGTAGATTATAATGAAATATTTGCCCCAGTTGTGAAGTATAAAACCATGAGACTCCTCTTAGCTATGACCACTGTTTATGACTGGGAACTTGAACAAATGGATGTTAAAACTGTTTTTTTACATGGAGACCTAACTGAGACTATTTACATGAGACAACCAAAGGGTTTTGTTAGTAATAAAAATCCAGATCATGTCTGTTTGCTAAACAAATCCATTTATGGACATAAGCAATCTCCTAGACAGTGGAATAGGAAATTTGACTCTTGTATGATATCTCTAGGGTTCTCTAGAAGTCTGTATGACACCTGTCTATACTATAAAAATGTGTAGTCTAAAGCTCCCTTGTATGTTCTGTTATATGTGGATGATATCTTGTTGATTAGTAGTTCTAAGGTTGCAATTTCTGGTGTTAAACATGACTTAAAAACTCACTTTGACATGAAGGACCTTGGTCCTGCCCATAAAATTTTAGGAGTGACTATAACTCGAGATAGAAATAAAAGGACTATGCATTTATCTCAAACTGATTATTTGCTTAAAGTCCTAGATAGGTTTGCCATGAAAGACTCCAAACTTACTTCTATACCATTAGGAGGTCATTTGGATTTATCTAGAACTCAGTGTCCTGTTTCTGAATCTGACAAAAAGAAAATGGAAAATGTTCCATATGATGTGGCTGTTGGTTCTTTAATGTATGCAATGCTCTGTACTAGACTTGACTTAGCTTATGCTGTGAGTGTTATGAGTAGATATATGTCTAACCCTGGTGATAGGCATTGGCAAGGTATGAAATATATGCTTAGATACATTTCTGGTACTCATAAACTTGGTCTTATGTATTATGAGTTTGCTCTTATGACTGAGGTTCAAGGATATGTTGATTATGATTTTGCTAGTAATAAGGATACTCGTAAGTCTACTACTGCATTCTTTTATACTTGGGCTGACAATTGCATATCTTGGAAATCTCAGCAGCAGCCTATTGTTGCTCTGTCTTCTACTGAGGTTGAGTACATTGCTGCCACTAAGGCTTGTAAGGAGGCAATTTGGCTGACAGGTATTTTACATGATATAGATGGTAAGACTTATACACCTATTCTTAATATGGACAGTCAGAGTGCACTTTTTCTTTGTAAAGATCCCGTATACCATGAAAGAACCAAACACATAGATGTTAGATACCATTTTATTAGAGATAAAGTGGAGAATGGTGACATTATTGTTCAGAAGATAAAGGGTGAACTTAATCCTGCAGATTTTGGGACTAAAGTAGTTCCTACTAACAAGTTTGTTTTTTGCAGGGAAGCTCTTCACATCAATGATGAAACGTGAGATGTGGGAGTGAGTCAATGATGCATGGGAACTCGTCTCTTGAAGTGATGCACTAGGTTCAGATAGGTAGAATAGTATGTATGGATTAGGAGGGCATATGTAAATGTGTTGTAATCCATATCTACATGTATATTCTGTGGTTCAACAATTGGTCTAGCAAGCACCACCTAGGACTAGAGCAGGTTAGCTTGAGTGTGGCTCAATCATGGTCCAGGGATCATGGCTCACAAGGATGCAACCCCGGGCTCATGCTTGGTTGAGATGGCATATTGTTTGAGGTAAATGAATTCCTGGTATCTGTGATAATGGGCCTAATTGATTTGGGCTTGGTTTGGGCTGTTTCTGTGATCCAGTCTTCCTTGCTTCAGATTAATTGAAACGCTGTGTTTTGTGGCTTTGTCTGACGATGGTTTCTGACAAGCTATATAACTCGAAGAGTTAGGGTTAGCTTGTCATTCGACTTATTCGCCGTTTCCACATTTACAGAGCTAGAGAGAGTGATAGAGAGCTAGGGTTTGTGATTGATCGACCACAGTGATTTTCACGGTGGAAGTTAAGTCCTCCGTTGCTGGCCTTCAGAGTTTCATTTGGCGTTCTTCATAGCTTGTTCCTTGAAGCTGTTCTTGCCTTGAAAGGGGGCTGAATCTCTTTCTTTACTCCCGTCCTAGTATCTTCTCTGTAGTAGCTTGTTCATTGAATCTCTTTCTTTGGACGTATTTTATATGCACGGACTCGTATTGAAATTCTCTACAAGTCTCCAATACCTTCGTGACGGATCTCCCCAAAACCTTCGTGATGGATGTCCTTCGAACCTTCGTGACGAATGTATGAGTGTGTTAAATAAACTTTTAGGGTGTGTCAAATAGTAAGCCCCTAAATTTATAACTCTCCCTTGATATTCTTAACGGCGAAAACCCCCGCACCCGCTTTTTTATAACTGGCACCCGCCTTGGGCGCAACCCGGATGCGTCCAAAATGTTTTTAAAAAAACCCGGTTCAGTTTTGGGCGCATCCAGGATGCGTCCAACTTAAACCGGATTTTTTAAGCTTTTGACGGCAAAAAAAAAAAAAAATTTTTTTTTTTTCTTGGGCGCAGCCAGGATGCGCCCAAGAATGACCCGGTTCAAACAAAAAAAATTGGACGCACCCGAAATGCGCCCAAGACGGGTGTGAGTTATAAAAAAATGGGTGCGGGGTTAAACGGCCTATTCTTAAGTGTTTGAAATTTATTTGATCTTTATTTGCTTATTCAACTCTTGATTCAAAATTTATGCCTATTTTTCTGTACAGTTTTAACTCATTTTAAACCTGAGCTGAATATTTCGAAAATATTTGAGTAGGTTAAGAAAGTATCCACTGAAGTGCAAGTAAGATTATGTAATTTGTCAGTGAGAACAATTTTTTTTGTATTTTGTCATAATAAATGTAGAATCAAAATGATCTTATTATGGCGAACAACAGGGTGCTTCTATAACAAATCACTTAACGTTGGAACTACCATAAAACTCGCGCTACCCGTAATAAACCACCTTATCATTGAAATCACTGTAAAATCCGCGCGTAGCGCGGGCCTGAAAATCCTAGATTTTGGCAAGATTTTGTCAGATTTGCCTTTATGTTTATTACTAGATTTGGAATTTTAAATAATTATCATTTGGAACATTACTAATAAAAGAAATAAACTAAGGGTAATTGATTGGGATTTTTTTATGTATATTGATGATATAATAAAAGCATAAATAAATAGAATAAAAGTAAGTATAGGCATTTCCCAAAATTCTCCGGGGTTTTGTCCCCTCCCGAAGGCAGCCATCTTCTCTCTTCCCTTCCCCTCGCCTGCCCAATTATTGAGGTACGTACGTACACCCGTTTTTCCCAATGGAACCTTTTCCTCCCTCTACTTTTATTTCCTTTTTCCCTCTTCCTCTCCTCCTCCTTCCATCCTCAATTTTGTCTCAGATTGCCTAATCCACTCCTTGGATCAATGGATTCATCTTGATTTCCTACTTTTTCTTGTTTCAGGATATCGCTGGATCTTTCCAATTTGGCCTCTTATTTCCACACCAAACGCTTCTTATACTCGCCTTACTCCTAAGATGTACACGATATAGTTTGTTGCTCCCGGTTTTCCTTATTTATCAATTTTTACTAGGGTTTCGAATCCTATCTTATCATTTCCGTTGTTTTAGATCGCGTCTCGGTGATGCCTGCTCAATTCAGGTTTCCGATCAGTGAAGCCTAATGGAGGTTTTTTTGTTTGGAATTAGATTTGTTTGCAGTTTGTGCTTTCACTTTTGCTATTAGTATTTTCAGTTGTGAATTTGGTCAGATGTTCTTGTCTAGAACAGTGGTTTGTCTGAAAGGGAACCGAAAAGAAAATTAGGAAAGAGACAGTGAGAGAAGAAAGAGCTTTTTTTGTTGAGGGTTTACTAGAACTGATCGGCTAAAAAATCTCAACTTTCTTAAGGAGGTAGAAGGTTTTTCTACTTTTTACTGTTTGAGTTTCGTGCTTGGTTGATTTAGAGTATAAACATGGAGGAGGAGCTGCAGATTCTATTGGCAACGGGAGGTTTGGATTTGAAAATTGAGAACAACCTTGACGACCAGCTGTATTCCGAAATGGAAGTTGACGGAAATGGATTAAGGAGTCCCAAGTTTGATGATGAAAGTAAGATCTCGGAGCATGGGGAGAGAAGCAGTGTTGTGTTTGCAAGAGAAGGACCATTGTCAGGAGTGTCCAAGATCGGGTGTCATGTTGCTGACACGCATGAGTCAAAGCTACTTAAAGTGTACAAGATAGGGAAGAAGGATGAATCAACAAATGGGAAGAAACTCAGCAGACAAGATAGGATCGAGTTGGGTAAGTTCTTCCAGGGTGCTGTCAGTTCCCATGATTGGGAGATTGCTGAGAGCTTCATAATCTTGGCAGATCCACTGACTCTCAATGATTTTCTATGTATTTCGTTGGATTCCATCTGGTTCCTATGTACACAACTTGAGCTACATGGAATAACAGGATTGATTAGGAAGATAATTTTGAACGGCGCTTATGACTTTACAAGGGCAGCTCTTAGGACCTCGTTTCTGGCATCCTGCGTTTCCGCGTGTCAGAGCCAAACTATGAGTCTAGCTGATACAGTCACTATCATGGCCCAAAGGTAGGGTTCCTCATATTTCTTATGACAGTTTCTTTTTGGTAACATTTGCTGAGTATGGTCTGCTTGTTCATTTTCTCGGAGAATGAGTTACTTTGTTGACCTATTTCTGCACATAATAATCCAAACCCTATTTAAAAGATAAATAATCATTTTTAAGTTCATTTTTGTTCTGTTGCTGCCATGAATCATCCGGGTGATGGGAAATGGAGCTTTTTCCTGTACATATAGTATGCTTGTATTTTCAGTGGGGTTAACTTGTTTGGAGTTTACATTTTTTAAGGTTGCATGAGCGGCTTCAAGAATGCAATGGCAATGATATCTTAAAGGCAGAGGCCAGTGCCAAAGTTCAGAAGTTCACAGAATGGGCCTTAAAATGCATTGGCTTCCATTCACGATCCCATGGAAATACTGAAAGAGAGAATCATGACGCAACTCTAGAAATTCAGCTGCAGTTATCTGCCTTCAAGACATTTCTTGATCTTGCTGGAAACAGTCTTACTGGGAAAGACTTTACAGAGGCCTTTGATGCTGCTTGCTTTCCTCTAACTCTCTTTAGTAGCTCATTTGATCCTGGATGGTCTTGTGGGGCATCTGCTACTGTCATACAGGGATTATTAGATATGTTGGTTGAGGGTGGTGCAGATAATGTGAATCAGTGTTTTCTTGAAGCTTCGCGCTTTGGTAGCACAGAACTAGTTCGAATCTTGCTGCAGGTAATTGTATGCTCTTTTCGCCTTTCCATTATGGCATTATGTTTCTTTGTCATGCCCTTTTTATTCCATTTTTTTGTTACACTTAACTTTTAAGGTTGAATTTTCATGATGCAGGCTTTTCCTTCTGCCGATCTTTTCCTTTTCTGTTTTTTTTTTCTTTCTGTTATCCATTCAAAACTTACGATTTTGGTCTAGTAGAGGATTTTCTGCTGAAAATATCCTTTGATTTGCTGCATAATATTTGACTTTACACTGTTATTCTTGTTCAACTATGCAATAACTCATTTATATAAGATCGTGGTCATCCTATCTTCTATTTTTGTGGTCCTTGGATCAGGCAATATGGTTAGAAGGTTTCAACAGATACTGCATAGGCCTCCCCTTGAATCACAGAAATGGTGGATTTTCTTTGTTTTTGTTAGATGCAGAAGTTTGGGTATAATCACTGAATAAAGGAAGACGATGATTGTTGGTTTTGGGATCATAGAATGCTGAAAAAAGATTTGACTTGAGTTCTATTCTAGGGTGAATATATTGGCGAAGGAGGTGGTTCAGTGGATGCTTTCTTTTACTTTTAGATTAGCAAAAAGTTCAGGATAGGGTGGAAAGGATGATTACACATCTTTCTCCTTGTTTTCTATATGACTTGTTGAACATATCCTATTGGTCCTTCTGAAATTTGGTTGGCAGTCTTCTGAAATTGATATGTAGATTGAAAATATCACACTTCAACCTGGATCATATGTGCTTCTACTGGATAAGACAACAAGCCATTGATGATTTAAATGAATTGAGCAGACTCAGAACTCATGCATACAAAAATTAGTTATATAGTTGTGCATAATACTTTATTTGTACATACATTGCTAAATGGTGTTGATAGTTAAAAATATAATTGTTACTCTACATCATGCATCATCTTCGAAAGTAGTCTTATAGTGCATGTTTATGTCACCCTTTCAAATATGATTCATGCAGATTAGATACATATATTAATAATGTGTTGGCTTGACTCTATTAAATATATTCTTGCTCGGTTGATTCTAGTGCAATTTTATGTCAGCCTTTCTTTGTTATATCAGTCCTATCCTACCTAATGCATTCATCATGTTCGAAAGTGGTCCTTTGTGGTGGTGCATGTTTATCTCAGCCTTTCAAGTTACATCATGTGGATTAGATATAATTTGAAGTTCACAACTATGTTCTTGATTCTAGTGCTTTCTTATGTCAGTTTTTCATCAGTCCGTAGTGAATTCATCATCTTTAAAAGCAGTCCTACTAGTGCATGTTTATGTGAGCCACACCAAGAAAAATGTATTGGTTTTATTAAAGCTGTTCTTATTCAATAATATTGTTTACAGATTGCTCAAAGAAACAGCTTAGACGTAGATGTGGATCTGGGCTTAGGATTTGCCTCACACTACGGCAAGATAAAGACAATGGAATGCCTAGTGGAAGAGGGCAATGCAATAGCGTTTTTAGGACCACTAATGAGAGCAGCGGAGAGGGGAAACGTAGTTGTAGTGGAGTGGTTTGTTAAACGAGGGTGCCAAGACATGGAGCTTTGCCTAGCCCTAACAGCGGCGACGTCAAGCAGCCAGGTGGAAGTTGCATCTTACCTTCTCCCTGAGGTCCCTCAACACGTCCTTTCTGCCCTGAGCATGGAGATTCTGAAAGCGGCAGGGGAACGGAGTGGAGGGTCGTTAGAAGGAGTCTCGTTCCTCCTGCGTTCGGATTTCTTAGGGGACCCAGCAGCGACGTATGCGGTAGCGGACAGCATTGCTCGGTCGGAGGACGAGTCTGTGGCCCCGGAGCTGAGATGGTTTCTAGAAGAGCACTGGTCAGATGGGGCTTATTACAAAGGGGTGAAAGAAGGGAGAGATCATTTTGTGAACATGGTGAGGATTGTTGAAAGAGGGGAATCGAGTCTGAATTTAAGGGATCTGCCTGGAGCATTGAAGATTGCGATTGGATATATGCCTGTGTATAGACAAGGGTTGGAGATGGGAGGGTGTTTGTTGTCGCAGAGGATGAGGGGACAGCTGGTGGAAGCCACGTGGAGGCTGGGGAATGTTCTTTTGGTTGAGGTCAATCAGAGTAAGCAGCTCTTGGATGTAATGGAGCATCATCTCCGCCCATTTTTGAGGTAACAACAACAACTAGGCAAATCACTCCACCTTTCTTTTTTCTTTCTGATTCAGCCAAATCAAAGGAACAAATAAACTGTGTCTAAATCAACAAAACCTAACATCATCTTCCTGCCTCCACTCCTTCCATATTGTCTTTGCTTATCACCATGCTATCTGCTCCTCTACTTTTCTCAATTTCCCACTTTACTTGGGTATATATACACCGGTCCATACATGTACTCAACCAACCAACTTTACAAGAAAGATCTTAATTAATAAGATGACTGAGTTATTGGTTATAACCGACGCTCATATTGATAATTAGTAACATTTGTCGCTCTCTACTTAAAATCGTCAAACATATCAACAGTTACTAAAAGTATGTAGTAGCCGATGAAATTAGTGTTTTTTAAAACGCATAATGAAAGTATCATCGCAAAAGTAGTATTTAAAGAGAAACGCTACATCTATCACTGTTTTCCATAAGATTAGTAGAGTGCTAGTAGCCTCGGACACCCATGTAAACCAAAAAAGTATTCAAATGGTCGCAATCTTGTTGTGGATATATGGAGTCTTCGGTGCACTGTGTTGGAAATGGCAACGACAAAACCTCCATGGCTCCAATATGAAGGGGGTCAACATTCTAAAACTTGAATTGTTATATTATGTGCATCTGTTTTCCACATTCTTCTTGAATTTAAATGCACTTATGTGCTTTATGTGCATCTTCATCCTCTTGAATTTGTCAACTGAGCTTTTCTTTGCTATGGTTCCTCCTCGATCTCTCTATTTTTAGGCAATCTACTTCAGATATATTAAGATGTTAAAAAGAATAAATGATGTACAAGAGTACAAAAATGTCTCAAACTAAGATTTAGGAAGAGACTTTCGGATCCTGCAAACCAACATTTGATTTCCCTGGTTCACATAATTTGCATGCACACTAAAGAGTGAGGGTGAGGGGTAGAATCCTCTGATTCACCTCCGACGCTCAAACCCCTAAATAGAAGAAGAATTCTCCCTAAGCTTGCAATCAATAATCTCAAGTGGAGAAGTAGAATTAAATGAGAGAGAGAGAAGAGGTGAAGGTAGAGTAAATTAAGAGACTCGTACCTAATTAATTGGATGATATTCAACTCTCTTTTTTTAACAAGCAAACAAAAGGCCTATTGCTAAACACAACTCATGCCTAAATCATCTTCGCGGATGATCTTGAGAAACTCCTTCACCAGACAACGTCCATTAACAACCTCGAGTAAGTTGTTGCGAAAAGACGTTGTCTCTTCATCAGTGCTCAGGTTGTTCCACCTTACTAGATGCTCACCGAGAACTTCAATATTGAGGTTTTTAGCGGCTAAAAAGTCAGCAGCTCTATTCCTCGTCCTATTAACATGAAAAAAACGACACTCATCAAATAAAATACTCAGGGACCTAATGTCCCTGATGAAAGTACTAATCCCCCAAGGAGGTGAGATATTGTTTCTAATACAATTGATGACAGTTAAATTGTCACCAAAACCAGTATTGCAGCTGCTTCCGTCACCAAAACCGAAGAGCAAGGGACCCCCACCTGCTCTACATAGGATGGTTGACCTGCAACGTTGCGAATGATAAATCCAATAACACAGTCACCATTAGTTCTCTTAGAACCATCACAATTAATCTTAAAGAAGCCTTCCGGGGGCTTTGTCCATTTAACATTGTTCTCCTTTTTATTAGTAGTCTTCTGAGTTCGATTATTAGAAGGGGGTATTGTGGACAACTTTCCGTTCTAAAAATCTAAAGAGTACAGTTTTAGCTATATTCCGCGTATTCCAAAGGGTCCACCAGCAGAAAAAACCTAACACGACAGTCGTGTTGGTGGCACAAAATTTTTCAAAAGACTCAATAATATATTAAATTATAGGGTCTTCATCCGGTGAGAAGGGCCCTTAGAGTGAGAAATGAGAATAATATCCATCCCTTGGATGGATATCAAATGTGCACATTTGACCGTCGACAATGTGCACATATTTTTTTGGCCCAAAAAAAAATTTGACCGTTGACTGTCGGTCAATTTTTTTTTCTTCACCTGATTTGTGTGCATAAAGAAGAAATGTGCACATTTTTATATCATGATGCGCACATTTTATTTGTAAAATGTGCACATTATAACTAATGTGTCTATTTTGTGCAGAAAATGTGCACATATAACTTTGTCTTAAAAACGAATGTTTGTCATGAAAAAAATTGGCGGAACGAATGTCTGTTTGAGAAAAATTTGCACATCTTATTATATTGTGCCTATTTTGTGCAGAAAATGTGCACATGTAATTTTGGCCCAAAAACGAAAGCTTTTCATGGAAAAAAAAGCTCTGAAAAACAAGTTCAAAAATTGTGTTGGGAAAGATGTGCACATCTTATAAAACTAATGTGCCTATTTTGTGTAGAAAATATGAACATGTAATTTTGTCATGAAAACGAAAGTTTTTCATTAAAAAAGAGCTCGTCAAAACAAGTTCAAAAGTTGTGTTTGGAGAAAATGTGCACACCTTATACAGCTAAATGTGCACACCTTGTACAGCTAAATGTGCACACCTTATACAGCTAAATGTGTACATGTAATTTTGGCGCAGAAACGAAAGTTTCTCATTGAAAAAGGTTTGATAAACACAAGTTAATATTTTGTGTTTGAAAAAATGTGCACAACTTATACAACTATTGTGCAGAAAAATGTGCAAATATAATTCTAGGACAGAAATGAAAATTTGCTGGAAAAAAAGAGCTCGTAATAAAACAAGTTCAAAATTGTGCTTGGAAAAACAATGCACATCTTAACATATTTTTTTTGGCCCAGAAACAAATGTTTGCAAGGAAAAAACAAAAATTTTGCGGGAAAATTTTTTTGGCGAGAAAAATTTTTGGCGGGAATTTTTTTGGACTTTGACCGTTGACCGGAGTTGACTGTTGACTTTTTGAGAGAGTTAATCTACACCCTTAGTTTGATTTTGATCTAAAGCCTAATATTAATTCTCACTTCCCACCTTAAATTTCATTATCACCTGATCATTTTCCTAAACTATATCCTTTTATTAAGACAAGTTGGATGATATGGATGATATTCAACTTGGCTCGGCCCATTAGAGACTCGATAATATACTAAACTATATCCTTTTATTAAATAAAAGGGGTCTATCAAATACTAAGAGTTGAGTCATTTTTTGTCTTTCAAGATGTAAAGTTGTTGAAGGGCCGCTCTTTTGAATGTTTATGGCCAAGATTCATGCAACCTTTTAAATGATTTTATTTCATTTAAGGGGAAATTTTGGCGCGAGTAGTAAGCCGAGGAGACAGTGTAGTCTCCCGATGCAGAGAAGCGCCAACTGAGGTTGTCTTGCTGATTCGGGTCCTCATGAATAACCATAGCCGTAAGCTTGAGTAGAATAGGAGTGGGAAGCAGGTTCTAGAGAAGAGACCAGTTCCATCCAGAGTTGGGGATCCATAGCTCGGAGACCCGCTGGCTGCGAAGGTTGTTGTCAATGGTGGTTGAGCTAAGCTGGAGGAGAGGCTTGTCATCGATCCAAGTGTCAGTCCAGAGGAATTGATCCATCTGGTACCTCACAAAAGTAGCATTGATAGGTCTGTCATCCTCGGGATTAAAGACACATATGTTTCTATCTTTCCAAATCCACCACGAAAGTGTAGCAAAGAGAATAGCATCATTCCCATCAGCATCAATCATATAGGAACCGTGCAGCAGTTTCACAAGCCAGTCGAGAGGGGGGTCAGACCAGAAGGAGGACTGCGGAGGCATGGGAGCAAGATCAGACCAGAGAGTGATACTAACCTGGCAATCACGGAACAAGTGCATCAGGGTCTCGGGAGCACGACCTCATCTAGGACAGTTGTCAGAGGTAGTAATATGGCGTCGGAGTCTCTCGGAATTAGTCATGAGTTTGCCCTTGATAACGAACCAGAGGAAGACTCGAATTCTTTCAGGAACCTGTAGCTTCCAAATCTTGCGGAAGACTTGGGTGAGAATGGGGTCAGTCCCAGCTGGATTGTGGTGCGAGTAGTAAGCCGAGGAGACAGTGTAGTCTCCCGATGCAGAGAAGCGCCAACTGAGGTTGTCTTGCTGATTCGGGTCCTCATGAATAACCATAGCCGTAAGCTTGAGCAGAATAGGAGTGGGAAGCAGGTTCTAGAGAAGAGACCAGTTCCATCCAGAGTTGGGGATCCATAGCTCGGAGACCCGCTGGCTGCGGAGGTTGTTGTCAATGGTGGTTGAGCTAAGCTGGAGGAGAGGCTTGTCATCGATCCAAGTGTCAGTCCAGAGGAATTGATCCATCTGGTACCTCACAAAAGTAGCATTGATAGGTCTGTCATCCTCGGGATTAAAGACACATATGTTTCTATCTTTCCAAATCCACCACGAAAGTGTAGCAAAGAGAATAGCATCATTCCCATCAGCATCAATCATATAGGAACCGTGCAGCAGTTTCACAAGCCAGTCGAGAGGGGGTCAGACCAGAAGGAGGACTGCGGAGGCATGGGAGCAAGATCAGACCAGAGAGTGATACTAACCTGGCAGTCACGGAACAAGTGCATCAGGGTCTCGGGAGCACGACCTCATCTAGGACAGTTGTCAGAGGTAGTAATATGGCGTCGGAGTCTCTCGGAATTAGTCATGAGTTTGCCCTTGATAACGAACCAGAGGAAGACTCGAATTCTTTCAGGAACCTGTAGCTTCCAAATCTTGCGGAAGACTTGGGTGAGAATGGGGTCAGTCCCAGCTGGATTGTGGCGCGAGTAGTAAGCCGAGGAGACAGTGTAGTCTCCCGATGCAGAGAAGCGCCAACTGAGGTTGTCTTGCTGATTCGGGTCCTCACGAATAACCATAGCCGTAAGCTTGAGCAGAATAGGAGTGGGAAGCAGGTTCTAGAGAAGAGACCAGTTCCATCCAGAGTTGGGGATCCATAGCTCGGAGACCCGCTGGCTGCGGAGGTTGTTGTCAATGGTGGTTGAGCTAAGCTGGAGGAGAGGCTTGTCATCGATCCAAGTGTCAGTCAAGAAACGGCAGCTATCGCCATCCACAATGTTCCATTGCAGACCGGTAGAGATGAGTTCATCACGACACCATTTGATTCCACGCCAAGTATAGGACTCGTGAGGCTTTTTGTGCTGGATAATAGCCCCTGCTTCAAAGAAGAGACCATATTTGGCGCGAATAATCTCGCCCCAGAGACCGGCAAAGTTGATGATGAGGCGCCAAGCCTGTTTACCCAAGACAACAATATTCATCTCCTCAGAAGGCCGAAAGCCGAGGCCACCATTATCTTTGGAGTCGCAAAGTTCAGGCCAACTAACCAGATGCATTTTGCGTTTACCATCCGATTCACCCCAGATGAACATACGACTGATTTTATCAAGGTTAGAGCAAACACCGAGAGGAAGGCGGGTGGTATTCATAGTGTGGACCGGGATCGTGCTGAGAACCGCCTTAGTTAGCGTGACACGACCCGCGAAGCTCAACGTGCAGCTCTTCCAACTAGCCAGTTTCGAGTGGACCTTCTGCAAAAGAGGGTCGAACATCTCCTTCGTAACCTGTTGATCAAAAACCTTGATGCCAAGATAGTTCCTAAGGTTACGAGTAACATCCATGCCACTAATAATCTCAAGTTGGCGAGCATCGTCTCTGGAGACATTCGAGGAGACATAGATTTTGGATTTGGACATGCTCACCTTCTGACCCGAGGAAGCACAAAAGGAGCCCGAGTAAGCCATGATCGTGCGCATTTGTCTAGGGGAAGCCTCACCCATGAGGAGAATGTCATCGGCAAAGAACAAGTGGGAAAGAGGCGGGGCACCACGACAGATGCGCATAGGCTTCCAATCACCATTGCTAACCGAGTGGAGAATAAGATGGCTAAGGCGCTCGACGCACATAACAAAGAGGTAGGGAGATAACGGGTCTCCTTGCCTGATGCCACGAGTGGGAGTAAAAGGTTGAGTGATCTCCCCATTCCAAAGAAGCCGCATGGAAGGAGAAGAAATGCACTCAAGGACCCAGTTCACCAATCTGTCGGGGAAGCCAATATCACGGAGGGTATCCACAATGAAGTCCCACCTAAGGCGGTCAAAAGCCTTCTCGAGATCGAGCTTGAGAATCATCCAACCCTTTCCGCTTTGTTTCATCCGCATAAAATGGACAACTTCCTGGAGTAATAAGGTATTGTCAGAGATAGTTCTACCCGGGATGAAGCTGTTTTAGGTGGGGCCAATCAGAGAACACATGAGCGGTTGGAGGCGGGAGGCCGTTGCAAAGGCTAATAGGCCGGAATTGAGTAATCGACTCGGGCTTATGAACTTTGCCAATGAGAGCGGTCGCTGTTTCATTAATCTGCGGGGGAAGGCAGCCACTGTCAAAGAAATCTTTTATGAATTTACGGACCGACTCACCAAACAACACTCCAGCAGCTCTTGAAGAAAATAGGCTGGAAACCGTCAAGACCCGGGGCTTTGTAGGAACCCATGGAACGGATGGAATCCCAAATCTCATCATCCGAGGGGGCCTGAGTAAGAGAGCTAGTAACAAGATCAGGGAGCAGAGGAAAACCGCCACTCAGCATGGGGGTAAAATCCTTGTCAATATCAGGGAGCGAGTACAGTTGGGCGAAAAAATCAGTAGCAAGTTTCTCCAACTGGGAAGGCTCAGTGACCCACTCATCGTTACTGTCTTTGAGAGCTGAGATGTGATTGCGACGCCTCCGAATAATAGTGCTAGCATGGAAGAACCGAGTGTTCCGGTCACCGAGCTCGATCCATTTATCTCGAGCCTTTTGAAACCATAAGGTTTCCTCTTGGGCCAACGTGTCATCCAGTTCAGTGCGCAGCTGCGTATCAAGGTTGAGCAGGCCACGATGGGAGCGGGTTTCCAAAGCACGCTGAATACCCTCGATCCTAGCCCGTAACTGAGCCCTGCGCTTGTGAATGTTGCCAAAGACGGTTCTGTTCCAGTGGAGAAGCTGGAGCTTCAAAGATTCTAAAGCCCGAATAGCCTCAGAGTTATTGGACCAATTCGCACTCACAAAGTCAAAGAAGTTGGGGTGGAGAATCCACGCAGCTTCGAAGCGGAAGGGTCTACGCCACCTATTCGCGTCGGTGTCAGCAAGGAGACGCAACAGTAAAGGATTGTGATCAGACCTTATAGCAGGAAGATGGCGAACAGAGGCTTCGTCCCATCGCAGTCTCCCCGGAAGATTGACGAAGATCCGATCAAGGTGCTTAGACACACGCGTATCAACTGAGGTGCCTCGACTCCAAGTAAAACGAGCACCAGAAAATCCCATATCAATGAGCTGACATTTATCAACCCAATCAGCAAAAGCCCCGGAATCCTGGGAGAGAGTAGCAGACCCACTGTGGCGGTCTTCGAGGGAAAGGATGCAATTGAAGTCCCCCCCTACGAAGAGAGGATCCTGAATGGCGCAAGCAACAGTGCCAAGCTCACGCCAGAAGTTGACTCGGCGGGCCGGAGTCGGAGGGGCATACACAATAATAAGATGCTAGTACTCAGTACCCGAGGTAATGAAGGAGTGAATAAAATGATCATGGAGAGCAAGCACCTGGAGGTTAGGTTACGTACTATTGCTCCTTAATTTTTCTAGTTGGAAATAATGTTTTTCGATCGAGTTATGCTGATGAATCAAAGTTTTTGCTAGTATATATATTGTTGTTTGTGCTCAAGGATTGATGTCTTCTTAAGGTTAACCTAAGCTTGAAAATCAGTTCACATATAGGATTTTCGATCAGTTCACGTATACGACAGGATGAATATGACAAGGAGTGAAAATGATGCTGATCGAGTTATGTATAGTAGATCGATGACGGAAGAACCCTCGATGCTAATTATGTTTTAGGGTTCATGTTTTTGCTCTTACGGATTCTACTCGAGTTCTAGGGATCATGCTAATTAATTATATATGTTGTGCTTCTCTTATTGGATCGAGTATTTGAAGTTACACCAATTCAGCTATCTGGCTGATCAACGTATAGATGCGAAGACAACCTCAAGGAAGAACAAGTTAGCTGACATGAATCAAGATAAAAAATTGTAATGTTTTTTAAGTTTTTGGCATCACTTTTTGAAGTTATAAGGAAATACCCCTTTGCTGACGTGACAATTATAACAGAGTTGTCAATAAAAAATTTAACAGAGCTGTCAACAAATTTTTTTACAACAAAAATTTTAACAGAGTTGTCAACAAAATTTATAACAGAGTTGTCCACAAAATTTTTAGCAGAGTTGTCAACAAAAATTTTAACAGAACTGTCAACAAGAATAATAAGTTGTCAACACGACTAAATAAGTTGTCAACACGACTAAATAAATTGTCAATACGACTAATAAACGGTCAACAACATACAACACGAGTAATATTACAAAATTGTCAACATTGTCAACACTTTACAAAACTTGTCAGCATACTAAATAAAATTGTACACATTTTAAAAACTATAAACACATTCTCCAGTGAAACATCATCACCATAATTCGAATCAATAGAAACCGTCACCCTAGCCTCACACACCATGGATTCATCACATGTCCCAAGTTCATAACAAGAGTTCAGGCCAGCAAATAGCGGCTCATCACTCAAATTACTATCTAAAGCAGTCATTCCTCTTTTAAGATCAACATCATAACCACTACATTTTGCAATGGATTGGTCCATTTCTAGCACTACAGAAGAAAATCTAACAACACCAAGAGGAAGCTATTGTAGAATAAAATTCACTAGGACTCCCTTCAAACGCCAGCTCGGAACCTACAAATTAAGTACTGGAATCAGTACGGAAATCAATTCATCGGCGATCCATAGAAACTAAACATCCAACAGTATACGCAAGCAACTAATTAAATGTCTTGATCAAACTTCCATCTCAACACTCAAAACATTTAAAATTTTGCATTGCCCTGTTATAGCAGTCAATATTTACTAGTTCTGGATTGAACTGGAATCTGGCAGTGCAAGTAAAGCTAAATCCAATCAACATCTAACAATCGATACCAATATGCATCATCTAACAGAACTATACTAATAACAGAATCAATAAAAGGATGAAAAACTAAACAGATTGAAGAAAACAACAAGCAGAGAACATACTTGGGAGTTTTGCCGTAATCTTCAGTAAGGCAGCGCTTATTAGACATAGGCATCTGCTCGAATGTAAGCTGAGAGAACTTCTTGAGCGAATCCATGACCGATCTGAGCGATTTCTTACCAGGGACAAAGATGAACTCGTCGACGTCAAAGAAGAACATCCACTTAGCATCAAATCGGTAGCGGTGCAAGCAATCGTTAACGATTAAGAACTGGTTATGATAGTAGCCATCGAATCTCTCCTGATCTCTAATGTCCTGTAAGCTGACATAGCCGAGCTCCATCCATGGCCTTAGAACTTCCAGAACATCAAGATGAACACCGCCAGCATCATGGATAACGAAATGCGATTTCGCACCGAAGAGTCTGACATGGTAAGCGATCCATTCGCGGACTCGCTGAGGGCTAAGATCTCCGTAGAGCGAGGATCCGCAGTAGAGATAGTCGTATTTGGGAGGAGAAGAGAATAAGGAGAGGTTGACAGAGTTGGGAGGCTCAATGAGGGCTTCGATTAGGTCAGTGGAGTTGAGATCGCGGTCTCCAGCTCCATTGGAGATGGCGTGGATGAGGAGGCGGCCGCCGGAGGGGAGTCCAACGGGGGAGGGGAAGGTGCAGTTGACGATGACGACGGTGTAGACACGGCCATAGCCCCAATCAAGGAGGATTTTAGTTCCGGAGACGGATTGGGAGGCGGAGGAGTTGTGATTTTGGTAGATTTGGGAGTGAGCAGGGAAGAAGAATGAACGAGAAGAGGAAAGGTGATTTGGGGAGAGGAGGAGATCTGAAAAAAGGTGAGTATTTATAGATAGGGTATTTTATTAATGTTAAATAGGGAGTGCAGTTGTTACAATTATAGTGCCAAATAGGACATTGGGCACAAATCCTTCATCCAGATAACCGGATTTGGATCTGAATTCTTGAACTTGGGCCTTTGACCTTCGGGCCCAAAACCAAGCCGATAAAATCCTTAGTTTCCTACGTAACCGCCGCGTTCTAGCTAATCAACAACACTATATAACCACGTTCCAGTGAGCTCAGGCCTATACGTTCCTTGATCTCTTATGAATGTATGTCCAAAACCCCTAATCTCTCTTATATAATACTTGGTAATAAATAGGAAATATATCTTGTTCGGCAATTGCAATGATTTGGCTTAATATTATCAAAATTCAAGCCAAGCTAGATATTGAACTCTTTTACAAATTTAAGCTTGTTTAAATTTTATCTATCCGAAGAGGGTGATAGTGCTAGTAATTTTACGAAAAAAAATTTCACACCCACTTTTTTATAACTGGTACCCAATCTTGGGCGCACTCGGGATGCGTCCAAACCTTTTTTTAAAATCCGGTTCAGTTTTGGGCGCCTAGGATGCGTCCAAAATCAGATCGGATTTTTGAGCAGTTTGAAGGCAAAAAAAAAAAATAATAATAAAAAATTGGACGCGTTACGGATGCGCCCAAAACGGGTGCGGGGTTAAACGCCCTAATTTTATCTGTCCGAACAGGGTGATAGTGCTAGTAATAATCAGAGTAACACTTGTAGTGGCTTACTAATTCATATAACCTCAAAATAGGGCTGGGCACGGGTTGGGTAAACCCGAAACCCGGACCGGACCGAAAAACCCGGACCAAACCCGGACCGAATAAGTTTCGGGTTGGTCTTCGGGTTGGCTTTTAGTGGAGTTCGGGTTTCGGGTTGGGTTGGGTTCGGGTTCGGGTAAACCCAATTTTTTCGGGTAGACCGAAATTTTAACAGTAATAGAGTAAACATATTTCCACGTGGAATATTTAATTGTTATCGACTTATCGACTTAAGTTGTTTTAAACATATTTTATGTATTTTGAATCATGTTGAACATTAAAATGTCATCATTTATAAGCTTTTGACTTTATATTACTTGTTTATTTTATTTAATGTTAGGTTGTTTGAATTTTTACAGAAAACATTTGATTAAATTTAGAAGCTAAGTGTAAATTGTAGAAAATAATTTTTTTAATCAGAAGTTCGGGTTTTTGCCCGGACCGGACCGGACCGACCCAAACCCGGACCGACCCAACCCGAAATTTTTCGGTCCGGTTTTTTTTGGAATTTCGGGTTTCGGGTTTTCGGGTTCGGTCCGGTCTCTGGCCCGTGCCCAGCCCTACCTCAAAATTCATGATAGAGGTCGAATAAATATGAAAGCCAATTCCAGCTTAGTATAGATGCGTAGATAAACATAATGTGATCTCCTTTACTACTCAATACAAATCCTCTTCCCTACTACAACTGAACAACACGAATCTCTGTTCATCTACCGCAAAACCGAAGAAAACAAATACATAAAAGAGCAAAAATATAATGTGTGCTGCAAAAGATTTTCAAGACAATGGTCCATTTACATGTAATTATATGTTATGTCTCTAACATTAGAAGGCATAAATACTATCATCATAAGAAGGCCAAGGATTCCAATTGGAAGAAGAAGTAGCAAGAATGGTGGGGGCGGCAATGGAGGCAGAACTAGTGGCAAAATGAGCAAAGAAGCCGTTAAACATACGAGCAAAAGCATGGACTCCACGCTGAAGTAGCTTGATTTAAGCTGTGATTTCCCGTTTGCTGAGAATGAGCGTCGTAACTTATAGTCTTCCCTCAGCTTATTTTGCTGTAACGAATGAGGGCCATGGTTAGGGTTAGAACTTGGGACAGTGTTCATCATATTCCTCCTCATTCGTGGCTCCATTTCAGCGTGTATGGCTTTTGATGATTTCAAGATCAGTTTGGACAGAATTTTGCGCCAATTATGAGGGCATGGAATCCTATATCAATATGAGATTGAGACACCGATGGCGAGGTCAAAACTGATAAAGCTGAACAATGACACTTGTTGAGTTGGAATGGATTTTGTGTAAGTAGCAAATACTCTGAAATTGGTGATGAAGTTGATTCCTGAAAACATAAAGATAACGTAATGAATCAGTCAAGCGGTCCAAAAAAACCCTTTAAAAATTCAAAAGTCACAAGAACTGGTCCAAGAATCATCAAGCAACCTACCTGTTAGATGTTGCATACAAAATTTCACACGTTTTATAGTTTCATTAACAATTTAGGAATCGTTTGTTTGTATATCTTGAGTATAAGGAATCGGTACGTGAATGAGCTAAACTTGTTTTTGTATTTGGTAGAATAGACATTGGCATAGAAAATCCGTACGAGTCATTCTCATACCAACAAATTACACAAGATCTCGTATCCAAATAAAAATTAAATATGACTTATAGCTAAATTTATAATCCATACTTCCTCCCTACTAAAACTAAAGGTTAAGAATCACTCAAACTTATTTCTCGTATCCAACCCGATTCCTCATTCCATCTGGATTCCTATTAGATAACAAACAAGCCCTCAAGAATTCGGTAAAGGAGATATCCATTAGTCAAATTCGTAAGCAAGAGCACCAAATAACAGGGCAGGACCCTAATCAGATGTCCAAATTAGACCCAAATATCTTCATGAACAGGTATAACAATCTGTAATACAGAACAAAAATCAGGATTTAAGAAGGGAAAGAAGAGAATAAAGGTCGGGTACCTGTAAATTGAGAGAAGATTGGTTTGCTGAAGCAGAAAATTGAGAGGAGAAGAGAGGAGGAAAAGGGGAGGCGGAAGATAATGGTAACCTGGGTTGGTGTTTAGAGGTTTTGTAAATAGTGTTGTGAATTTGGGAAAAGTGGGTCGGATTCAGTGAATTAAAGGAGGGTCGAGTTGAAAAAGAGTTGCAGAGAAACATCGCAAGTTGATGAGTTGTCCCCTTCGAGGTTCTTCCCCCCTACACAAATACCACCTCTGTCTCTCTCATCTTGCATCATCATCTATAACTATAACAAATCTTAACGTACCCGCTACATTTCTCAATCGGATCTCTGAGTGGGTGGATCCCATAATTCGCTACCCAATTTGTTTAATCTTGCACTACCTTCTATTCTTAAGGGTCGGTTCCGTAATTTCATTTCAAATTAAATCGAACTTCAAATTTATAAATGTACTAGATCCGCGCGAAATGGTTTTTTGTTTGCGGTTAGTCATTAAAATAATGAGTGAACGATGATATAATACAATTCTACGAACTCGTAAAATCAAATACAATTATTACAACGGTGGTTACAACCGAAATCAAGAATGAAAAACTCGAGAAGGCATTTGGATACTGCAATAGGCAAGACATATTTATACCAAAAAAAACCTAAGTAAAATCATCCTTCAGTTAATCAATCAAGTGGGAAGATGAAAGGTTAAAGGGAAGAAGAAGGGTTGAATAAAAACGGAAGAAATAAATCTTAATCGATAAATCAAATTTAACCAATAACTCAATTAGGCCTGATGGATTAATTACGGTGGCCCGGTACGGATTGACATTATTTTGTCAAATCCATCAATTTTTATAACAATATAGACTAGCCCTATCAAAGACGTGCTATGCACAACCCCTGTATGGTAGCGGGAGTGTTATTTTTAATGTTGATATTTTTGGTTTTGTATCGATTGTAACAACAATGCAAATTAATATTAGTTGTATTATAGTCTCTATTATTTGTGATACGGAAAAACGATAGAACATGACAACTATAATGTTAGTAATTAAATATCATATATTATACGACATCTTCTAAGAGGGCAGTTTGGAAGATTACAACAACTTCTATTATGTTTCATGGATATCATCGTCGTGCAAATTCTGAAGAATGTTAAGAAACCGACCGAGCAACAAAGCGTCTATTCAAAATCCTAGAAAAAGAGCATCGATTACCTTAGTATTTTAAAAAAAAATAGATAATTTTTATGAATATTGAGCAAGAAATCTAGAAGAAAAGCAACCCCTAATCGAAAAAGGAAACGTAAGAATAGAGTAGAGAGTACATAATTCTGATTATGAATGAAGCAGATCATGATTATGTCTTACATAATCATAGTATCTATCACGACTATGATCTATGTGATGTTGTACTCAGAGACATTAACTGTGTAACCATTATCATTGTGCATCTTGATTCTACCAGTCATGTCAAATGCTTGTTCTCTACAGTTGTTAATGTCAATCATTCTTAAATATATAAAAGATCAGACATGCATACATGTTATCTTCGAGAAATGTATCTAGATCATGCTCACCATATAAAAGATCAGACATAATTCTGATTATAAAAAATTAATAAGTTATCTCATAAACCATATTATTGTTTAAATACCCATTTTTACCTTTTGTTATATCTTTTATCTTATAGATTTCTTTGTTTATTTATTATTTTATCAATCTAATTAACTTAAATTATAACTATCAACCATAAAGTATACACTACTAAATAATAATTTATAAAGTATATAGTAAAATAAAATATAATTGTATTATTAACAATATTTAATATATGTGACCATGTTAGACCTGACGAACGGATAGGGTTCGGGTTTGGGTCGAAAACATGTTCGGGTCTATCGGGTTGACAAAATTTTCAGGTTGAACGAGTTCGGGTCAGGTCGACCCAGCGGGTTTCAAATGTTCATTTTTTTTATTGTAATTAAGAAAATAAACTTTTTCAAAATATTTTTATAATAAAACAATATTATTATATTGTTATTTAATAAAAATATATTGTTATTTTTGAATTTAAATGAAATAAAATATGTGAAAATTGAGTCCTTTCACAAGTTTCGAGAAATTCAGGTCAGTTCGGGTTTAACCTAACGGGTTCGGGTCGAAAACGGATTTGCCACAAACGGATTCAAACACTTTTTTAGTAGGGTTCGGTCGAGTATTTTTCGGATCGGGTCTACACGCACAACAACACATGGTAATTTGTACTAATTAACTCTAGAATGACAACGGAGGAAGTATATAAATATTAGACCCGATATCAACATCCATAAATATTTGGTAAGTGATTCATGTTGTTGTTTCTTCTCTCTCGGGCACGTTTCAACCTCCAAAAATTCATGCCGCACCTGTAAAACGATGTGAAAATTAAATAAATATTAGTCGTGAGCTACTGAGCTGAGATTTGGATGGATTGACTTACCTTTTGTTTTCTAGATACATCAGTATGAGTCAGCAACAGGCTGAAGTGTCAATATAAACAGAGAAAAGTCAGAAAATCTTGTATAAGATTGAAAATAAAATTTAAATTAAGGGCCAAGGAAAAGAAAATTTTAAGTCCAAACTTGTTAAGCAATTGCACATTAACGAATGAGAATACTTGAGTGAGAAGTTTGTGAATCAGAAACAAAGGAACATGAAAATATGTGCACATAAAAATTTAATGCATCTACAAATAAATTGAGTATGATATCAAGGAGATAATATACCATAAATACATAGTTTTGTTGCATCACATGACAATATTTAGCAAAGCTATGAACCAAAGAACTACTTATCAAAGCAACGCATCCTCTTTAAGTGCATTAGCTTCCGCCTTTCTTGGTACCTTTCCCAAATACATAAACCACATGAGTTGTCAAAAAAAATGACTAACATGTAATTAGTAAACTCTGAAATAAGCTGCCAAAAGTGATTTTCATTACCCTCTAGCGAGATCAAGGGCCAGCTGCATGACAAATTTGAAAGTCAATTTCCTTGTCGGGTTCTTTGTCAGATAATTTATGAAGACGCCTTAAGATACTCCACTACAACACTATATATTTCTGTCTGGCCCTTTTTTGTTTGTACTTGAAAGCCTGATAACCAATCTTTGCCCCTATAAACTGCAGCCTGTAAATAAATATAAAGATCATAAACTGCAAAATATAAATGTATATGTCTGCATAAGAGACTAACAGTGAGAACAAACTAATATAGAAAAATAAGATATCCACTAATTAGTTTCAAATAGCCAGTGTTGTGTCCAAGTCAACAAAGTACTCAAGAACTGAAAGTTTGAAACTAATAAAAATAGAAACTTATAGTAACTACAAGCTAAGTATGGTTAGCTCAATCCTTATGTTCTTACTCTTAGAAACAAAAATGCCACTGGGGATTCGATTTTCCTAAATTTTCCATATCCTCCTGATACTTCATCTGCAACTCATGAATGCTTTCTTTTGTAGAATATATAGTACACTTCAGTTCCTAAAAGGTAACCATAATATTTTTGTTAAAGGAAAAAAGACTCTTTCTTGAATTCATCATTATATGTCAATTGTTCAGATGCAGTTCAGTTTAAAATGCTTTCAATTGCACTTACCTGAATATCTATGTGTTGTTGTTCAACCATACTATGTTGTTTCTCCAAATTGAAAGTCGGTAGATCTTTCTCATAGATTTTTTGCATATTGTTGACTCCCTTTATGGACATTTGTCTGTTGTTCATGCCTACTGTTTTAACCTTTTTGTCCAATAATGAAAGAAAACAGAAAAGTGAAGTTGAGCAAGTATTCATCCAAAGAGCCAAAACAAATACATCTACATTTTCACTCACATGACATAAGAAAATACAACTAAGAATTCTGATAAACCTAGACAACCTAATCCATTAGTTATCTTGGAAGGTTGCCCTCCTCTAAGCTACAGCTTCGCATAAGCTATTACATACCTAAAATTGAATAACTTGCTTCTCTTCTTCGGACCATCGCATAGATTCTTACAGTCTATCCTTGATTATAGTGACTAAATAAAGCAAAAGAGAAACATGATAAGAAAGTCAAGAACGCCATAACAACTATCAAATTGAGCTTGGACATAGACTGTAACAGGGGGAAATGAAACACATACTTTAGGTGTATACAATGCTAGTACCGCTGCCTACTTTCAAGGACGAAAACCCAGAGTCAGCGGAAGACTCCTTGAACCACCAAGAGGAGGTTGAGCAAAGACTCCTTGAGCGCCAACTCGAATCATCTGCTAAGATGGTTAGGTCAACTAGGGTAAGATTTTTATTACATACAAGTTAAGGGAAGTTTTGTAAGATTTGCAAGTAATGGATGATTGTTGAAATGATGAAGAAGACAAACTAAACAACAGTTTATGGTAGTTTTTGTTTGTGTGAGTGATTTGAAGTACTTGACCTGATAGTGTTTGTGTTATTTGAGTAGACCCAAATGATGTGGATCAGCTGAATGAACTCCAGACCGAGGTACATTGCAAAGGCGTTTATTTTAATAATGGATTAATGTTAATCAATCTATTAGTCCTGAACAGTATTAATCATTTTGATCTAATCTGCTTTTTGTACATTTAAATGTAAACAGGACCACACTTTGCTTAACATGAACAAGGCAATATGTTTGCACATTCTTTCCCAGATTGTCCCCATTATTTTTAGAGTAGCTTCCAAGCTATATTTTTTCTTTCTATAGAATTGTTGAATGATGATGTAGTATTCTATGGTATGAGAATAACTTGCATGTACCGATTTGTTGAGTTTTCATAATTAATGTATCTTACGTTCTTACCTCTTATGTTGGCAGAGGGAACCCTTGATGATATTTTATGAATCATTTTCAGAACAAATACGTATAAGTGAAATGGCAGAATTTTGGTAACCTTTCTTTCCATATCCGTTATTCTGAATTTGAATGTGTTTTTAATACAATTCTTTGTGATGAGTAATGATGTATCATCAATAATGATGTATCATCAATAATGATGTATCCTCAATAATGATGTATCCTATCTCGATGAGTAATATGTATCCTATCTTGATTGGTTATTTTATGCATATTTTCCTTCATCAGAATGCCTCTATTACTCTACTCCCAAGAGAGTAATTGGAAACTACAATAAGTCAATAGATTTACAATTCTCTTAATGCAAGATTTTTGTGTCTATACTTGATCGAAATTTCTTGCAGCCACTGAATATGGTGTATTCTGTTTATTACCTATTTCTTTCAAATTTCTATATATATATACATTCCACTTGCTATCCGTTTCCCCATTATTTTTAGTGTAGCTTCCAAGCTATATTTTGCTTTCTATAGAATTATTGAATGATGATGTAGTTTTCTTTGGTATGATGAACAAATGGTTGCTAAGGATCAGAAAGTTTTGGTGAGGTTTGTTTTTAATTGAATTTAATGTTAATTGTTTTCAGGAAGTACAGTTGGACCTAGAGACCTATCAGGAGCAACACCATTCTCCAATTTAAGTGATTTTGATATTTTTTTGTCGCTTTGCTACTGTTTCCAGATTTAGTTATGATTTGCATTGATTCGGAATTTGATCAGGATCCGTTTGATTTCTAGGTTTTGATTGTTGATTTATAATCTGTGATGATTCCTGCAGATATTAATGGCGTTGCGTTACCTTCAAGCATGGGGTTGCCTGCGACGATCAATGTTACATTGTTAAGTTCTTGGCACGAGTAGTGATTTCAAGATTGATTATAATTTACCCACAAATCGCATAAACCGGTTGCTGCATCTTCACGACAACTAATTTTGCAGCCGTGATTTTATCTTGGCAGGATTTGTTGTTCGTTCTTTCCTTTGATTTTTCTACTGGCTAGAATCAGATTGATGTTGGAGGCCACTAGAGGCAGAGTTGGAGCGCTAAACTCATGACTTTTGCGTTTATGCATCATGTGGTGATTTATTCAATTGATGAATCTTATTTTTGATATGTGAGGTTTGACCAAAAAACTATGAATCATGGTTTTGTACCGGATCAGTAGATCGAACTATCAAGGTTCTATTTGTTGATGTGTGTTTATGTTGTAGATTTTGTTATCTTACTGAACCATACCATCTGAACCATATCTAATTATAACCCATTAATTCGCAATTATCATGGCTTTTCCTTCACAGTTATTGGATGTTTTTATTTTATTATTTAATATGATCCAATACTTCCTTACTGTAAGATATGAGACGTATGCAATAGCACTGTAAAGTAGAATATAAACAATAATATTTAAGGAAAATCAACTATTTGTTGTAGGTATATTAATATCAATTGTGAAAAATTACAGTTTGTCGACAAAATTACATATAAATATACACAAATCTCTAAAAGAAAAAACTTGCAAGGAAAAAGACAAAAACCAAGCAAGAACTTAAGAAAAATTAAGCGATACAAAAATCGTTATAAACTCGCATATAAGATATAAAATGACTTCAAAAAGGCCGTGCATCGCACGAGCGCCGAAGTACTGGTTGTTAATAACAATGACCATTTCTAATGGGAAAGATACGGCGAATACGTTTATGGTATCAATGTACTTATGTACTTATGTACGAATACATATTTAAGAAAAAAATGGTAATAAAAGAAAATAAGAAAAAAATTTGTTTGATAACATTGCGTTTTCCCAATTCCCACATAGACACGGGTTTCTCTAAAATTTTTACTGATTTTCTGCTTTCACTTTCTTTCCTAGGGTTCTTAAATTTTGATCGAATCAAGCATAAGTTTTGCTTCAGTGTGAGTTTCCATGGATTCGAATGATTGGCGCGCCCAGCTTCCGGCTGATGCGAGACAGAGGATTGTTAATAAGATGTAACTAGACCTGGGAAACGGGTCGGGCGAGTCGGGTTCGGGTCAGAGTACATCGGGTTTAGTATATTTCGGGTCGGGTCATTTCAGATTTAAAATTTACCGGGTCAAAACAGGTCGGGTTACGATGGGTTTATCTCCGGTTCGGATCAACCCATCGGGTCTGATTGCGCAATTTTTTTATTCCTTTTTATACTTATTTATAAATAAGTTTGCAATGGATAAACAAACCGTTGAACATTTATCTCTTTTTTTATACTTTTTCAAGGAATATTTTGCCAAATTGGGCTTTTAAGCCTATTTAAGGTCTTTTAGCGTTTACGCATAGTTTCGAGTCTCGTTTTGTGTGAGTGAGACTTTATTGTGACTTTATATGCCTAATAAGACTAAGTTGTATAATGTTTTCAACAATAATCAACATCGATGTTGTAGACCATACATATTGTGACAAGTTAGAGAGTTATCACTAGTTTGATTTTTAAAAAAGAGGTGCAATTTGAAAAGTTAGAAGTTGTGATTAGAAGTTACCCACATGACCTTTTAGCGTTTACGCATAGTTTCAGTATAAAATAAAATGACTTATTTTCTTATATTTGAACTTTGTGTCATGTTGTTCAAACTAACAGACATATAACAAAGTATAATGATCAATCAATAACCATATAATTTCTTATGTAAGTATATAAAAGTATATTATACATTATTAAATAATCATCCATAAATTATAGTCTCCAACATGAATCATCCATAATTGCTATATAAAAGTTGGTTGTCCATTGCCAAAATTGAATGAAATTGGTACTAATTTAATGCATTACTCATTTCTTAATCACCTCCTATTGGACTTTTGGACATGTATTTAAATATCTTTCTTATATCCCTATGTTATATTTATTTATAGTCTACTTGATTAAGTCATAAATTAAATTAATGTGTGAGCTTCTCTTATGACAATGCAAACTTATTCTAATATTATGTTTTAAAACTACTTCAAACATAAATATAAGGAAATAAAAAATACTTATATTTACAAATATTAATAAATTTGATAACAACAACAACATATTAACAAATAATGTATAACTATATTAAATCACATACGAAAATCCGTAATTTTCTCGCGCGGAGCGCGAGGCCCATATCTAGTATAAATACTAATATGTGTCTATTTACTTAGGAATAAATGTTGCATAATGGGATACAACTTGAATTGTGTAAGTAGAAATTTTACACCTTGTGTCCATAAGTCATACAATTTATATTGTGTGTTTATCAATTTATTGAAAATTAGTGTTTGTCCCGTACAATGTACGGATAATTTAATATTTTATTAAAAATATAATAATTCAAATTTATTATGTTATTTATAAATATGTAAATTTATTATGCAATAATATCGAAAGATACTTTTCAGAATTTTTTTGATCGTAGTGAACAAAATAAAATTTAAAAAAACATAAACAAAGTTTCTACAATTAAAATATGTACTTTCAGCACTTCTTGAATAAATGATATTAGTGTTGATTGTTTGAGCACCAATTCGTTTAACCGCAACATGTATAATAGAGTCCTTCACATCCATCCCTATAATTGACAAACTTTAACCCAAAAAAAATTCAATTATAAACTATTCTAAGATTAATATACCCTAAATATTGAAATGATGTCAAACTAAACTACACAAATTATTGGAAGAAAAAAGATAACATGAGCATTTAGAACTATTTAACTAAAGAAACCAGACGTTAATGTAAATGCAAGATGCAATATACAAATTGGGAGAGAAATAAGAGAATACTGGAAATAGAAATGATGTAAAAATACATATGTCTTCACTCAATTTTTTCAAATGACTCAAATTTTTGTGAAGACATGATTTCACCTTTAACATTGTATATAATAGATGTTTGAATATTTATGATATATTTCATATCTTGTTTCAAAAGAATAATAACTTTAGTTAAAGATATGGAATTAGCACCAATCAAATTAAATTATAAAAAATAAAAATTGTTTAATCAATTAACAAAGAATAAATTTATAAAAACATTGATTTCGTTGATTGAACAGATGAAGCAACCTACTGTCTATTATATCAAGGCTAAGTATTTGCAACAAATGAAAAAAAAATTGATAAAATGAAGAAACAAATTGATTTGGAGAATTTAGAGGAGGTAGTGGAGGAGGTTATCAATTTTTTATTTAATTATTAGATTAAGAAGATTTTCTTCTTCTTTTTTTCTGGCTAATAAGATGAGATGACGTTGAAGTGGCGTTAAGGTGACACAAATTTTTACAAAGAGATGACTTCTCCCTTATATTGTAGTTAGATAGATGCATATTCAAGTCAAACCGAGGCTCTCCAAGCAGATAAATTTTATGCTTGCTAGCACCCTCTAAAAGGATGTAGTCGGTTTGTAAGGGTGTTTAACCTCGCACCCAAAAAATTATAACCCGCACCCGTTTTGTGCGTATCCTTAACGCGCCCGAACAAACCGGGGCCTTCAAAATGCTCAAAAATCTGGTCTAAACTGAACCGGGTTTTAAAAAAAAAGGTTTGGACGCATCCTTATTGAGCATTTGAGCTCAAGAGTGGGTGCGAGTTATAATTTTCCGGGTGTGGGGGTTTTTCCATTTAATAATGACCCCAAATCAATTCAATCCAAACTAATTCCATTCTATGCTTAGTTTGTACTGTATGTTTGCAAAACTGCACATTTTTTGTTATGATTGGGAAGAAAGTAACATTGATGTGGAGCATACTATACCGTGGAATGGATGCATTCATATTGGCTGCGTCTAAATGCACACGTTTTTTTTTGCTAAATGCACACTTTTCTGTGCGGTAAGAGTTACAGTACAGAACGGTGCGGTAACTGTTAACGCACCCGTTGTTCCAGGGGAAATTTTGGATTTTTTTTGAAAACGTATATTAATCTTGTGCGTTAACTCTTACCGCACAGATCTGTGCATTAAGATTTAACGCACGAGATTAAGGAAAGATTAACTAAAAAAAATTAAAATTTTGATTAAAAAAATTCCTGTGCGGTAAAGGTTACCGCACAGATTTTTTTTTTAATTTTTTAATATTTTTTTTAATTAATCGCGCAGATTTTTTTTAAATAAAATATATCTGTGCGGTAAATATAACCGCACAGATCTAATAATTATTGCTTCAGTATCATTGCTCTAGTGGTAAGGCATTGTGCATCCTTTGTAAGGTCTGAGGTTCGAGTCTCAACTCCAACACTAAATCTTTTATTTTATTTGTAAAAAATAAATAAAAGAAGATGGTGAGAAGGATTGAACTTGAGACCTATGTACAAATATTTGGTGTGAAACCACCACACTAATGAGTTCTCATGATATGTTTGTAATTTTGTTATTACATGTTATAATAGAACTTGGTTCCATCTTATTTTATTATTAATTTTTTTTTTATCTTAGTCCCATATAATTATTGAATTAATTATAATAATAAATTCAAACAAAAATATTATTCAAATAATCAGATATTTTGTATTATTATTATTTAGCCTTTTTAAATAATAATATATATTAAAATGGCTAAGTTGGGCGAGACCTTATTGGTACTTTATATGCCTAATAAGACTAAGTTGTATAATTTTGTCAACAATAATAATCATCAATGTTGTAGACCATACATATTGCGACAAGTTAGAGAGTTATCACTAGTTTGGTATTTACAAAGGAGGTGCTATTTGAAAAGTTAGAAGTTGTGATTGGAAGTTACCCACATGGTCAAATATCTCTAATAGGCATTGAAATCAAGTTTCATTCCATTCCGACATCGTTTGGGCGTCGTTTTGTCAAATTGGGCCTTAAGCCCAGTTAAGGCATTTTAAGGCCTTTTAGCGTTTACGTATAGTTTCGAGCCTCGTTTTGTTTGAACGAGACCTTATTGGTACTTTATATGCCTAATAAGACAAAGTTTTATAATTTTGTCAACAATAATCATCATCAATGTTGTAGACCATACATATTGCGACAAGTTAGAGAGTTATCACTAGTTTGATATTTATAAAGGAGGTGCTATTTGAAAAGTTAGAAGTTGTGATTGCAAGTTACCCACATGGTCAAATATCACTAATAGGCATTGAAATCAAGTTTCATTCCATTCCGACATCGTTTGGGCGTCGTTTTGTCAAATTGGGCCTTAAGGCCTTTTAAGGCCTTTTAGCGTTTACGTATAGTTTCGAGCCTCGTTTTATTTGAGCGAGACCTTATTGGTACTTTATATGCCTAATAAGACTAAGTTTTATAATTTTGTCAACAATAATCATCATCGATGTTGTAGACCATACATATTGCGACAAGTTAGAGAGTTATCACTAGTTTGATATTTATAAAGGAGGTGCTATTTGAAAAGTTAGAAGTTGTGATTGGAAGTTACCCACATGGTCAAATATCTCTAATAGGCATTGAAATCAAGTTTCATTCCATTCCGACATCGTTTGGGCGTCGTTTTGTCAAATTGGGCCTTTTAGCGTTTGAGTCGTTTGCCATGTCTAGAATTTATTGAAAGATTAAATTGAGATTAATATTGATTATCATACTTTTTTTATCTTAAAAAGTAATATAAGTTTTATTGTTTTATAATTGTAGTATTTTTATATAAAAAGATTTATCAAAACATGAAAAATAGTAAAAATATTCAAATAATAATATATATTAAAAAGGCTAAATAATAATAATACAAAATATCCGATAATTTGAATAATATTTTTTTTTGAATTTATTATTATAATTAATTCAATAATTATATGGGACCAAGATAAAAAAAAATTAATAATAAAATAAGATAAAACCAAGTTCTATTGTAACATGTAATAATAAAATTACAAACATATCCTTCTCACCCTTTTCTTTTATTTATTTTACTAGAGCAATGAGACTGAAGCAATAAAGAAAAGTGTGCATTTAGACGGAGCCATTCATATTCGGATATAATTTTTCAATAAAAGCCGCCAAGTAGGTCTGACGTAATACTGCACTGGCATTCTCAACACATTCTATCCACCTCATAATATCATCCCATGTGTTGAGATTAATTTCATCAGGAATGACCGGATATAATCTTTGTTATTCAAAAAAAAAAAAATGCATTGCTCAAGTGATAGTAATTCTCAAAGGTACATAAATTCCACGTTAAGGAATGAACAACAATAACTCGATTACTTTCTACATTGTGAACTTATACACCAATTCTGCTGATCAGTGGCCGAGGATGATAATCAGTGAACAAGTGAAATTAGAGTTTCAAGTGGTGCTCAAGTAAAGAAGCAGTCTCAATCTGTGCAAACGAACAAACATACACAAATTCAAATCCAAATTCAACCAATGATTGCAAAAAGTATGATTTAACATGCTAAACATACCGCTGTCAATGCTGCCTCAGATCCCTTGTTACCAGCTTTTCCACCAATTCTGTCTAAGGCCTGCAATATTTTTATGGATAGATTGGTGTAAGCCATGACCAACCATGGCATTGTTAGCTATGGCCTTATTAAAACCATTGCTTAAAAATGGCCTGAAAAAAGCTTTTTCATGTTGAAGTACCACTTGTTTGATTGTGGATGGAAAAAATTGGTGAAAATTGACATAACTGTAACATTCTTGATTACCTGATCCATGTTATCACAGGTCAAAACACCGAATATGCAAGGTACTCCTGCAAGACATATATAGAATAAGATGCTTCATTTTCTAGCTTTAATGCATGGCTAGTTGATCTTACAATCCTTTGGGGGGAAAACCCCACTTTTAATTTTCTCAATAGCACATCACAGATTCTTCTTTAGTTCCGTGATTTCTTGTTATAATGTATGTCTAGTTAGTTAGCCTTTGACAATTTTCCATTAAATGATGAAGAAACAAAATGGATGAACTTTCAATTTTTCACGCCCAATGTAACTTTAACAGAATTTTGTTTTCAGTAATTAATATAATGCTAATTCAGTCAAATAAGCAGGTACATTTTACACATTTAAGCCTTTACATACAAGTCATTAGTCATTTAACTTTTAACCCAAAATATAATGCTTCCTTCTTTATTATGGAGTAGTATGGAAAGTCACAACATCAAATGCAAGTATTTCAGAAAGGAAAAAAATGCATATCTGCCTGGAGAGAAGTTTATAGCAATAAGCTGACCTGAATTTAAACCAGCTGAAAGTACTCCGGAAGATGTAGAATTAACAACAGCATCATAGTGAGAAGTATCGCCTCTTATCTACAATAAAAGTATAACAACAGATATAAATTAGAATAAAAGACAGTATCTTGTCAAATCTCTTTAAATTGACAAGTAGTTCCCACGGATCTTCTACATTTACTAAGTCACATTGGTATAACTTATAAGCCTGTGATGAAATGGACAAGAATTTAACTTACCACTGCACCGATACACAATACAGCATCATATTTCCCTGATCTTCCAAGACTTTGTGCCACAACACCAATCTCAAAGCAACCAGGAACCCATATAACCTGTTGTATAAGTTATTAAAAAAAATACATATATCAAGGACTCAGGCTCATCCTTTTCATTTCTATTCAATGTCACCTTAAATTTTAGCTTAATTGGAAACTATTCAGCAATGCATAACCATAAAAATGGAGATCCACACTTGGAAAGAACAATGAGTGGCAAGTGGCAACTGCTATTACAGATTATGCGTCAGTGCATTGATAATGATAGGCCAAATCTGTTTTGGGATCTGAAAGTCATAAATTTCTCATGTATATTCATATATCTAAAAAGGTAAAGAGCAGATCTAACTGATGTTCTTCCTATCATTTTCCACTCCCTAGCATTGTATGTACTTTGAATTATAAGTATTACAGCAGGAATGCGAACAATTAACTGCAATTAGTTTTCTTTCAGTTGTTATTCATCTATGCAGTAGTAGAGAAGCACAAGCTGAATTTGCACTTTGTGCTAACAAATTGAAGAAGAAAGCACCTACATCAACATCCTCTTCATTAACTGAATATTTTCTGAAAGTGTGCAAAGCTCCGTCCAATAGCGGCTTCGTGATTATCTCATTAAATCGTGCAACAACCTTTGTGAGAAACACAGATGATGCGAGGATGGTTAGAAAATTTTAAATAATGAATTTGCCATAGCAGATACCATCAATGATAGCAAATTAGGAATCAAACGAAAACTTAAATCCAGATCAATCATCATCACAGCATGTGCAAATCGATTTGTACTCTAAATGTAAGTAAGATGATAAAATGGAAACGCACCACTGCAAAACGAAGGCCATTGGCACTTAAAACGGAACCAGCTAATTCGGTGACAGCAGCAGTTTGCAGTGCGTGCTTCCTCTGGATCGCTAAAAGCGACAATTTAAAACCTAAATTTTCGACACAGAATAAAAATCGGAATGAAAAAGGGGGAAACGTGTAAGCTGATCGAATTCACGAAATTCAAATTAGTTTTTGGCGCGTAATAGAGCATACATACCATTAGCAGCCGTAGAAGAGGAGGAAAGTGAGGATTTTCGAGGAGAGATAGAAGAAGAGAGGGATAAGGTTGTTGGAGAAGGTGGAGAGAGAGTGAAGGTCCGGCCATGGCGGGCGAGGACGGTGCATTGAGAAGAAATTGCGGAAATTGATGCCATTTGAGCTTGTGTGTTACGTTTTTAAGTTGGAATTACAGACTCTTAACGAATAATGTAATACTGAACAACACATTACACGGAGTACGTATTTATACAAGATTAAAGTTAGAGGAGACTGGAAATTGCATGCTACATGCAGCTTTAGTGGATTATTTTTAGTGTATTTTGTAATTGAGGAAGCATGCAATCAACCATATTCGTGCAATATACTTATATGTGTTTGGTAGGCGATAATAATAATACAACTCAAATTCATATCATATAGTTTTGTTTGTCAGGGGATATGGAAGTGTAGTAATGTAATTAGTTAAGTTAGCTTAATGTAAATGAACCGGTATGATATAAACCGGGTTCACTAACTCTTCCTATTTAAGCTAACACAAACCATTGTAACAAAGCAAGTTTTCTGATAATAACAGAAACTCTCTCTTGTTCTTCCTCCTCAAGCTCCTTCTATGGAGTAATTCTTGTTCCATCAATTCTCTTTACATGGTATCGGAGTTGCACGGTGTCGATCTTTGTTGATTCGATTGTTGCTAGTTGTCTTCCGCATTTCGTTCTTCGTCTGTTGCAATGGAGAATGGTTTAGGGACTGGTGGTGCGTCTGGAGCAAGAACGGAGAATTTGGTTGGCTGCGATCCTATGGCGCTGTCCAACTCAGACAATCCAGGTGCGCAATTAACTCAATTTCTCCTGGATGGCTTGAATTTCTTCACCTGGAGTCAGGGTGTTCGTCTGGCGCTTGGTGCAAAGTTGAAATTAGGGTTCATCGATGGAACCTGCAAGAAACCTACAATTGGAACGCAGGATTGTGATAGATCAAAGAACTCTGGGATGAGATCCAGAATCTTGATGGCACTCCTGTTTCCGAATGTGGAGGGGTGCATAGTGCTTGTAATTGCAACTTGATCGAGAAGATTCTTGAAAAAGAATCTAGGAGCAAGTTGTTACAGTTCTTGATGGGCTTGAATCCGAACTTTGATGGGGTTAGGAGTAATCTCTTATCTCAAGAGAAATTGCCTACAGTAAACAGGGCTTTCTACCTAGTGCAACAGGTGGAGAGACAGAAAATTGTGTCTGGTTCTTTGCAAATTCCTAGTGAGAGCAATTCTATTGCTATGTATGCAAATAGGCCATCTTATGATCAGAGAAATAGGAATCAAGATGGTGGTAGGCAATATGATCCAAGAAAAGGCAGAGTTGAAAGGAAATGTGATCACTGTGGGAAGAAAGCTCACATAAGGGAAACTTGTTTTCAACTGATTGGTTTTCCTGAGAAGAATAAGAGTTCCAATTGGAGAGGTAGGACAGCTGCTAATGCTGAGATCAATACAGAGGAAGAGAGTCCTCTTGGAAGTTCAGATAAGCCAGATGCTGCCATGATTGATGCAGTTTGCAGAGAGGTTATGAGAGCATTCAAGGGCATGGAATTTTCAAGTGTTTCTAATGCAGTGTCACATGTTGAAGCTCCAAGGGAAAAAGATTGCTCAAACTTAGCTTCCACTTCTGATAGTATTTTGAATGTTGAGATAGTTGGATCTGTGCAGGTCAATAAGGACTTAAGAGTGGACAATGTCTTGTTAATAACTAGATTCAGGAAGAATCTGTTATCTCACAAAGTTATTAGATGAAAATGGTTTAGAAGCTTGTTTGAAGCCTGATAGGTGTTTCTTTCAGGACCCTATCACTAAACGGACAGTGGCAATTGGATTAAGAGCTGGAGGGCTATATGTGATGCAATCTCCAAGGCAGGCTCAGGGTGTTGTTTGCAATGTTGACAAGGCGCGCAGTTTCTAATGCTTGTAATAAAGAGAATTTAGCTGAGTTTAGTTCTACAATTCATGCTAGATTAGGCCATTGTTCCTTAGGTAAAATGAAACATTTACCTTGGTCTAAGGTGTATGCACAGACTGATTTGAATTGTGATAGTTGTATTTTGGCTAAGCAATCTAAAGATTCTTTTCCTAAAAGTCTTTCTTTAGCTAAATTTGCTTTTGACTTAATACACTTAGACATCTGGGGTCCTTATAAGGTTCCAACTATGAATGGGGAATCCTACTTCTTGACTATCCTAGATGACAGTACAAGGTTCACATGGGTATATTTGCTGAAACAGAAGAGTGAAGTAGTGACAGTAATTCCTTCTTTTTTGGCTTATGTTAAGACTCAGTTTGGGAAAGTTGTCAAGAAAATCAGAAGTGACAATGGAGCCGAATTTATGCAGATTAAGTGCAAGAATTTGTTTGAGTCATTAGGGATTCTTCACCAGACTAGTGTACCAGGGAACCCTCAGCAAAATGGGAGAGTAGAAAGAAAGCACAGACATGTTATTGAGACAGCTCGAGCAATGAGGCTCCATGCTAATGTCCCCATAAAATTTTGGGGAGAGTGTGTATTGGCAGCAGTCAGAGTGATTAATTTTCTTCCAAGTGCAGTTTTACAGTGGAAAGTACCTTATGAACTTTTATTTGACAGACCAGTAGATTATGATGAATTAAGAGTGATAGGTTGTCTGTGCTTTGGCAAGCCTTATATGATTCAGAGAGATAAGTTTGGTGCTCAGTCCAGAAAATGTGTATTCATAGGATACTCTATGACCCAGAAAGGATACAAGTTATATGACTTGGAAAGTCATAAAGTCTTTGTATCCAGAGATGTTTGCTTCAAAGAACAAATATTTCCTTTCAAAGAATTTGTTCAGGAAAAGGGAGAAGTTATTGTCAAAGTTGATAGTTTACCTTTAGTCAATCCAGCTGCACCTGTTGACACAAATTTGAGGAGTATTTCAGTTTCAGATAACAATACAGAAAATGTCACTTCCCAGCAAGAAATTGTTGTTTATTCTGAGCAACAACAAGTTACATCAGAAGCTGAAATCAATCCCAGAAGATCTAGCAGGATAAGAGTTCCTTATACTAGATTACAAGGATATAGTTGCACTGCAGAAAGTCTCTTAGACCTGTCTAACTATTCTTCTGAATATGTTGCATCATTTTACAATGTCTGTAAAATGGTAGAGCCAGCCACTTATAAGCAAGCACAAGGGATAAAGTGCTGGGAAAAGGCTATGAAAGCAGAGATAGATGCATTAGAGTCCAATCAGACATGGATATTAACTACTTTGCCACCAGGACAAACAACTATTGGTTCAAAATGGGTATTCAAGGTGAAATACAAGCAAGATGGTTCAGTAGAAAGACATAAGGCCAGACTGGTAGCAAAGGGATACACACAGGTTGAAGGGAAAGATTATACATACACTTTTTCACCAGTTGCTAAGCTTGCCACAGTCAGAATCCTTTTAGCCTTGTCAACAGTGAAGAAATGGCATATTCATCAACTTGATGTGAATAATGCCTTCTTACATGGATTTTTAGATGAAGAGATATATATGCAACCTCCTCAAGGATACAATAAGGCCAAAGCAGGAGAGGTTTGCAAGCTACAAAGATCTTTGTATGGACTCAAACAAGCTTCTAGGCAATGGAATAAGGAACTCACCACTTTTCTGCTCAGCCTAGGATACAAGAGATCAATGCATGACTATTCTTTGTTTATAAGAAACAAAGATGGACTCATGGCTATAGCCCTGGTATATGTGGATGATTTTTTATTGACAGGGAATGATGACAAGGTAATCATACAGACTAAAGAAGGCCTACACCAGAAGTTCACAATTAAGGATCTAGGGCCAGTGAGATTTTTTCTGGGGATTGAAGTTGCTAGATCAGCCACAGGTACTATTCTGAGTCAGAGAAAATATATCTTAGATATTTTAAAGGACACTAATATGACAGACTGTAAACCTGCCATTTTTCCTTTACAAAGAGGGCTGAACTTGTCAACTGATGAAGGGGTTATTCTGAAAGATCCAGAGATATATAGAAGGTTAGTTGGTCGCCTATTATATATGAAAATTACTAGGCCAGATGTCTTCTATGCCGTACAACATCTGAGTCAATTTGTAAGTGCTCCTAGGCAGCCCCATCTGCAAGCTGCACATCATGTGATAAGGTACCTGAAGAGCACTTTGAACTGGGGATTGTTTTACTCTGTTGACAGTGATACAAATTTGATTTGTTATAGTGATGCAGACTGGGCTAATTGTAAGTTCACTACTCGATCTCTTACATCATATTGTGCTTTCTTAGGGAAGAACTTAGTATCTTGGAAGACTAAGAAGCAAACTACAGTGGCTAAGTCTAGTGCTGAATCTGAATACAGAAGTATGTCTGCCTGTGCTAGTGAAGTGGTCTGGTTGAATGCTGTGTTAAGGGATCTTGGCCTTTCAGTTCCTCTGCCTATCACCATGTTTTGTGACAACAAGGCGGCAGAGCACATAGCTGCTAACCCAGTCTTCCATGAAAGAACAAAACATTTGACAATCGACTGTCATTATGTTAGAGAGAAAGTTGATGATGGTTTCATTGCTACTACACATGTCAGCTCACAGAATCAATTAGCTGATATCCTCACCAAGCCCCTTGGTGAAGATCAACACAACACACTCTCATTCAAGCTTGGATTGGTTGAAACTCCAGCAAATCCAGCTTGAGGGGGGATATGGAAGTGTAGTAATGTAATTAGTTAAGTTAGCTTAATGTAAATGAACCGGTATGATATAAACCGGATTCACTAACTCTTCCTATTTAAGCTAACACAAACCATTGTAACATAACAAGTTTTCTGATAATAACAGAAACTCTCTCTTGTTCTTCCTCCTCAAGCTCCTTCTATGGAGTAATTCTTGTTCCATCAATTCTCTTTACAGGGGAAATGATCCGTAAGATCGGTTGTGGATTATAATATTAGAAATATGAGGGATTAAACTTATTTTATCATTCAAAAAATATTGATACGACAGGACTATTAGCAAAAACTGTTTTGTAAGATCAACTAATATTCGACTTGTATGCGTGTTTTTTGGAGTTAAATATGCACATTCACTATTAAGTTTATGTATATCTAAACTAAATTAACATCTAGGTATGTATGTGTATGTATTTTTACACCAGATCCAAAGTATATTTACATGTATTTATACATATGTAACATAAGAATATTCACATCAGATCCATTCCCATATAAAATTAGACATATAAACATTCTCTAATAAAATACATGATTGATTACAATCCCCTATTATCTATTTAATTATCTTGAATTCAAATTTGTACGTACAAGTTGTTCCAATGATTTTGAATATTATTATTAAATATAATTTATACTACGCATTATTTATAAATTACTATAGTTTGATTATCGTGCGAAGCTATGACGTATTAAACACTACTCCAGTATATATTTAGATTTAGGGTTTTTTTTTTTTTTTTTTTCAGGAAATTGATAACACCTAATTTATACATATTTTAGGTGTCTAGTTGCATATTAGATTAGGTCATTCTCATACATATTTGATATATTTTATAGATAATTTTGCATTATTTTGTATTCGGAGCCTACACTCGTATTTTTATGTGTTTCAGGTATTTTTAGGCAAAATAATACGAGACGGAAGAGAATCGATCTGCTGAATTTTGGATCCAAGATATATACCCATCTTATTGAGTAAACGGGCCGTGTTGTTTTGCTGAGCAAGATGAGTTCAATGTAGAATGGGGAATTGGGCCTGCTGCATGATTGAAGAGGAGAAGTGGACATGGACTTTTGGTTAAAAACATGGATGACATGGCATTAATGAGAGGAGGAGGTTACGTACACTTTATGAGGTTTTGGGGGGTTAGACTTTTGAGGGGAGTTCTAGTTTTTGTTTGAGTTTGGTTCTTGTTTTATTGGAGAGTGCTCCCGCAGACAGATTTTAAAGAAGGAATTCTACCCCTCGTTTGATTGAAGATTGGTATTATCGTTCTAGTCTTTTGTCAATTTGGATTATTTTGATATTGAGATTTAGTTTTATCTCTTGTGTTTATTGCATAATCCATATATGTTGATGACTAGCTTAATCTGTTATATGTCTTCAATCATGCTTTGCTAAATTCCTAGTTCTAAGGTTACGGTGATCCAAATAATGCGTATGTAAATAGAATTATATGTTTGCCTGAATTGAAATAGTATTTGATTAATTCCTAGATGCTTTATGCCCATAGTAGTTTATGCGAATTGGATCCTATTAGGGTTTGAGACTGAAAGGTGAAAACACTAATAGGTAATCAGGTAGAGTTTGAGACTGAAAGGTGATAGCTTTTACCGGAATCCTAGGAATTGAACGCGAGTGTTATTTGTGCGAAAGCGACTTAATTACTCTTGAGGATACTAAGTCATCATAGATGTTCTAGGTTTAGATTGATTTAGCGGAGCGCGACAGCGAATGTTATTTCAGTTTATTCCTAGACTCTAAGAGCGTTAATGGGTTTGAATGAGATTAGCTCTGCGCGACAGCGATTGTTAATTAGTTCAAACACGTTCACTATCGTCTGAAAGGAGTTAGTAGATTACCTTAGATGACTTACCTTCAATTAATTGGACTAGATTCAGGCAGAGTGTGATTATATTTACTGAAGCATTGTTGCGGTGATCCTTAACCTTAGACACATTTATCTATATATAATTATCTGTTTTATTTGTTATTCCTAGTTAGCTTGGTTCGTTGTTATCCATATCTTTTCGACCTAACTCACTGGTAGCGTTTCAATTAGTATTACATTGGTCTCTGTGGGATCGACACTTGACTACTATAACTGACCCCGTACACTTGCGGGTACGTTTTAGCCACATCAAGTTTTTGGCGCCGTTGCCGGGGACCAATTTGTTAATATTAGTTGTTATCTCTATTGGTGTTTCTAGGTCTTTTATTTTTCTTTTATTTTTCTTTTGTTTTATTTTCGGGCTATTTTAGAGTGAGTCGAAAAAATGTATTCAGGTGACGTATGAGGTAAATTCCTATCCCTTTCTTCCTTCTCAGTCTAATACAGGTTCTCAGAGGTATGATCATGTAAACTACAATTTGGGTTATGGCCAAAACCCAATATCTTTTAACCTCTTCTGTGAGAATTGTGGAGCTGAAGATCATGACAAGACTAATTGTCACGCTAGTTTTGGAGATATAATTGCTTGGAAAGCACAATCTTCTAATCCTAGTTGGATGACAACCCAACATATACCGCTTCAGGCTGAGACATGCCCACCCATGCAAGAGACTAAGCTTAATGAATTCATCCAACGACATGATAGGGAAGTGGAGAAAGTTCTTCCTGTTCTTACAACTATGTTGGATGATGTGCTTAAACCTTTATTAACCCAATTTTTTTCACTTTCAGGATTGGTGGACTCTTTGAAGATTCAAGTAGATGATCTAACCAAAGAAAATCTAAAGATGAAAGATTTGATTGCTGAGTTGGTTATATCAAATTTGCCTACAGAGCCACCTGAAGTGCACCACTTAGAGCAATGCACTTCTATAGTGATTGGGATTGATAAACAATGGGATGAGGCACAAATTGATAGGAATGAATTTACCCAAGAGAACAAGGAGGACCCGGTGCTTCATGAGCTTAAGGTGTTACAAAGCTCTATTCCGACCTCTTCTTGCAACGAGGTCCTGAGTAGACGGAAGAAGAGAAAAAGACGCTCTGCATACCGTGCTCTTGTAGAATTCAAGCAAGGGGATCATGTGATTCTCTATCATCATAAGTCGAGCATGTTTCCGGGAAGCAAGAGTACAAGATGGTCCGGTCCATACTACCTGAACCGAGTTCTTCCAAATGATTCTGTGGAGCTATGGCATAAGAACTCGGGGTATTTTCTAGTGAGAAAGATTCGACTGAAGCCTTACATAGAGCCTGATCCGATCGAGTTGGGTATCACCGACCCGCCTGATACGAGTACTTGACATTGGTGAAGGTCAAGCTAACGACCATAATTAAGTGCTTATTGGGAGGCAACCCAAGGTACGTTTTTATTCTAGATTTTTGTTTAGTTGTATTTTATTTTATTTTTGGTGCACGAGGAGTGTTCGCAGAAATAACACGAAAAAAAGAAGTTCAATCTGCCTTTCCCGTGCGGTTTGTTCACGGACCGTGCGAACGAGTTCTATACCGTGTCGTTTCTTCGAACATTTCTCAGTCAACTCGCACGGTCTGTAACAGACGGTTCGAAATTGTTGTCGTCCGTGGGTTGTTTGTTTAATTTAAAAAAAATCAAAAAAATTAAAAAAAAGAAGCCGCAAGCTGCGTGCCTTTCTTCTTGCTGCCCTCCCTTCTCTCCTAGCCACCAACACCCATCTCCCGCTGCTGCCCCAAACCCGCAACCCAGCCATCACCACCCCGCAGCACCGCCTCTTCCCAGCCCGCAGCCTCGCAGTCCCCTAGTTCCCAGCCTCGCGCCGCCCACCGTTTCTTCCGCTGTTGCTCCCCAGTCCAGCCACCTCCTTGCCTTTCCTCTCCTCTTTTCCCCAATTTTTAAGAAGACAAGGTATAAATTTCTAAACCCTAGAATTTGATTGGAATATTTTTATGGGTGAGTTTTGCTATATGCTCTTGATTGGAGGTATGCTTGTATTAGTAAATTGCTGAACGATAGGGCTGAATTACTTCCTCTCTTGCTGAATTGGGTGTTTCATCTTAAAATTGAATTTTCTGGGCTGATTTATATTTCTCGTATCATGGTGAATTGTTCTGTGATTGTGTTTCTTGTGTAATTAATCGGATGTCCATTTATTAGATTAATATTTGGGAGTGGCAGTTGAGTTCTATATGAATGAAGTGATGCTGGCAGTGAGTTGAGTTTGTGCTGATCATGCCTTATACATTTGGCATAAGATTTTATTGACTAATTCAAGTTTGGACTTCATTTATATTGTGCTTATTTGCTGACTTTATTTCGTGCTTTAGTTATTCATGTCTAGCTCCTGTACTCTTAATTGGATATATTCGTGGGGTTTAGTACGATTGTTAGCTTGCTGATTTTGTGATTATTGGGGGTCTGTACTGAATTTCTTGCTCCTTGTTGATCAATATATAATTTGTTTGAGCATGTAATTGCATATTTGCTTGCTACTGATCAACAGGACTAGTAGTCTTGTGTTTTTGGGGTTTGTCTGGTTTGTCTATGTGTGTACAGTGCTACTGGAAGATGGAAGTTAGGACGCAAACACAAATTCTTCTGCACTTGTACTAATCTTCGACAGCCCTGGAGCATAGAGTGAAGATGCCTGATTACCTGAGTTTATTTGGTGAGTTTCCTTTTCTCTTTCTTTTATTTCTACATTGGGGACAATGTAGAATTTAAGCTTGGGGGAGGATAATTCCATGTGTAGCTTCGTTTGCATTTTAGTGTCAGTCTTTCATTCCGTTTGCATTGTAGTGTTAGTTTATCATTTGCATTTTAGTGTTAATTTTTTATTTTTCTCATGACATTTCATACATCATGCATTGCATTTGCATTATATTTTAGGTGTTTGATATGATTCACGGGTTTTACTTTTTGTTTTTCTTTTTGCGATGCACAATCCATGAAACCCCTAATATGCTTTGGTTGTTGATAATGTAATGATATATGCATGGTAATGAGGGCTTAAATGTTTGACATTTGACTTGAGCATGTAATGTGATCGCCAAACTTGAATCTTGTTAGGACCAATACTCTAGACAAAAGCCGGTGAGGATTGGCCTTTATTGGACTAAATTCTATACATGTCCTCTCTTTCTTTTCATGTGTGTGAACTCTCTTTGGTTGTTAACTCTAGAACTTGCATTAATATCTTCTTTGAGACTACATTCACGATTTATGTGCATGACATTAATATGATTGAGGCATTTTTTTTGTTAGCCTTTTATCCTTGACCACCCTATATATGTATCTTTTTCTTGAAGCCCTTTGAGCCTTAATTGCCCATTTCTTTGGAAACTCCACAAAAGCATACCGAGCCTATATGATCATCCTACCCATCCGGGGATTAGGATAGTTGAGTTGTTGTTGCTAGAGCGGATTTTAGCCAAGCTTGGAGGAGTTACATGTGTGGTGGTTGGTATGTGTATAAATTTGTAATGTGTCTCTTATCCTTGTTTCTTCTAAAAAAAAAATGAAAAAAAAAAACAGAAATCAAAGGAAAAAAAATAGAAAAAGAAAAGAAAAAAAAGACATTGAAATAAAAAAGAAGAAGAAACAATCATATAAAAGGAAGGAGACACAATCATATGTAAGGGTTAAGTTGTATGGGTTGAAGGTTTGTAATTTAATTGAAGGGTATTTTCGTTTGGTGTTATCTTGGTAAGATCCTCTTTCCCGGATTTAGCTTCTCATAGCCTAAATATTCCTATGCCTTATGTTATACCTTGGCCTCATTACAACCTTGGAAAAGACCTCATGATTTTTGTTATGTGCATAGTCTATAGTAGTGGAGATTAAGAACACTGTTGCAAGCTTATGGTAGTTTAACATTCAAAGTTGAGGATTTATATTGAGTGAAACACATACCCAAACACATGAGTGAAGTGATCTCATTTCTTTATCCTTGTGAGGGCTAGAGTGGAAGAACTAACTTGATTTAATGTATTGGTTGTGAGTCATGTTATGATGGTTTTGTCTAATGTTTAGTCCTTCATGAATGTTTTCAACCTTATCATATTTTGTGGATTTCTTGATTGTGTACTTGCTTGAGGACAAACAAGGGTTAAGCTTGGGGGAATTTGATAACACCTAATTTATACATATTTTAGGTGTCTAGTTGCATATTAGATTAGGTCATTCTCATACATATTTGATATATTTTATAGGTAATTTTGCATTATTTTGTATTCGGAGCCTACACTCGTATTTTTATGTGTTTCAGGTATTTTTAGGCAAAATAATACGAGACGGAAGAGAATCGATCTGCTGAATTTTGGATCCAAGATATATACCCATCTTATTGAGTAAACGGGCCGTGTTGTTTTGCTGAGCAAGATGAGTTCAATGTAGAATGGGGAATTGGGCCTGCTGCATGATTGAAGAGGAGAAGTGGACATAGATTTTTGGTTAAAAACATGGATGACATGGCATTAATGAGAGGAGGAGGTTACGTACACTTTATGAGGTTTTGGGGGGTTAGACTTTTGAGGGGAGTTCTAGTTTTTGTTTGAGTTTGGTTCTTGTTTTTTTGGAGAGTGCTCCCGCAGACAGATTTTAAAGAAGGAATTCTACCCCTCGTTTGATTGAAGATTGGTATTATCGTTCTAGTCTTTTGTCAATTTGGATTATTTTGATATTGAGATTTAGTTTTATCTCTTGTGTTTATTGCATAATCCATATATGTTGATGACTAGCTTAATCTGTTATATGTCTTCAATCATGCTTGGCTAAATTCCTAGTTCTAAGGTTACGGTGATCCAAATAATGCGTATGTAAATAGAATTATATGTTTGCCTGAATTGAAATAGTATTTGATTAATTCCTAGATGCTTTATGCCCATAGTAGTTTATGTGAATTGGATCCTATTAGGGTTTGAGACTGAAAGGTGAAAACACTAATAGGTAATCAGGTAGAGTTTGAGACTGAAAGGTGATAGCTTTTACCGGAATCCTAGGAATTGAACGCGAGTGTTATTTGTGCGAAAGCGACTTAATTACTCTTGAGGATACTAAGTCATCATAGATGTTCTAGGTTTAGATTGATTTAGCGGAGCGCGACAACGAATGTTATTTCAGTTTATTCCTAGACTCTAAGAGCGTTAATGGGTTTGAATGAGATTAGCTCTGCGCGACAGCGATTGTTAATTAGTTCAAACACGTTCACTATCGTCTGAAAGGAGTTAGTAGATTACCTTAGATGACTTACCTTCAATTAATTGGACTAGATTCAGGCAGAGTGTGATTATATTTACTGAAGCATTGTTGCGGTGATCCTTAACCTTAGACACATTTATCTATATATAATTATCTGTTTTATTTGTTATTCCTAGTTAGCTTGGTTCGTTGTTATCCATATCTTTTCGACCTAACTCACTGGTAGCGTTTCAATTAGTATTACATTGGTCTCTGTGGGATCGACACTTGACTACTATAACTGACCCCGTACACTTGCGGGTACGTTTTAGCCACATCAGAAATCACCCGTTATTTGTCCATATTTGCAGGTAACCACCCGTTATAAGACTTTTTATAATTAACCACCCAAATTGTTAAACTTTCTTACAATCAACCACCCCTTAACAGATTCCGTCATCATTTCTGTTAACAAAGTAAAATGACGATTTTACCCATATACTTTTAAACTAGAAGCAAATAAATTGAAGGGTAAAATGGTAAAATCACTAAATCATTTTTTAAATCCAAAAAAAATAAAAAATAAAAAAGAATGCTGAAGCGTAGCTGTAATGGCGTTCGCCAAAGCATGTCTTCTTTCATTGAATATATTCATCCGCTACTCTACTCTACATCAGTTGCTGCTTCAAATGCTGCTATTGCAAGTCCGATCGTGGTCGAATACCTCGTCAAGTCGGTTGGGTTATCTGAAAAAGAAGCAGTCTCAATTATTACCAAGGTCAGTCATCCTTTGAAATCCACCAAAAATGTGAAATTGGTTGTTGATTTTCTTAAAAGAAGTGGATTAGATGGAACTCAAATCAGGAAAGTGGTTGTTGGCTTCCCCGATGTGCTAAAAACCGATGTCGATAAAACCCTAAGGCCAAAATTGTCACTTCGTCATTCTTTTATTTATTTATTTTATTTTAAAAATGATTTAGTGATTTTACCATTTTATCCATCAATTTGTTTGCTTCTATTTTAAAAGTATAAGGGTAAAATTGTCATTTCACTTTGTTAACGGAAATGATGACGAAATCTGTTAAGGGGTGGTTGATTGTAAGAAAGTTTAACAATTTGGGTGGTTAATTATAAATAGCCTTATAACGGGTGGTTACCTGCAAATATGGACAAATAACGGGTGGTTGCATAAACTTTTGAACACATATTTAGTCTTTGAGGAAAGTCTACATAAATATTAATGACAAAGATAAATTGAACTAACACACGTGCCATATACGAGGATATGTTTATACAATTAGTTAATAGTAATTTTATAATTGATTTTGACATCTTTTATAATTATAATATTTTACACTGCTACAACCTCAGTAAATACGCGATGATGAAAGTGAAATATAATCTACTATATATCTATTAAAGCAATCATCCTTTAATGTCACATGACACATTTAAATTTAATTTTCCACATGGCAATATGTCATTGTTCTTTTTTTTTTAATTTTTTTTAATTATTTATTAAGGTAATTATCCTTAATTTATTACTATTCTTTTCTAATATGAATCAATTACAGATCTCACTATTTCCTTAATTAAACTAAATATAATTATATCATACAAATGTTTATATGAATCTATTAATAATATATTTCCATTTATAAAACACAAAAAAAATGAAAATCTTATATATGAAAAAAATAAATAATTTAACTATAATAATTTTATTTTATAAATTTTATAAATTTATATTATAACAATCTCGTGCATAGCAGGGGAAATTAAGCTAGTATTATATCAGCTACATATTCACTTTTAATTAAAGAGTTTTTATAATATTGCCAATCTTTATATCTTTATATAACCACTAAAGAAAAGCCGCTTGCTCTCATTGTAGCTATGCAACGTAGACAACTTTCATTAGAGCAACCCACTTGTCGATTTTCTATTGGTTACCGTTTTTTTCTTCGAAATAATATATATATCAAATTTTAAAAAAGGAGAAATAATATCACAATAAAATCTCTCAGATATGGAAACTTGGTAAAACCAAGGCAAACGAATATCACAATGATATTACATGCAATATATTAAGATATTATGCCAAATTTGGGTTATAATCCATTAATTTAATAAATTATTATATATCACAAATATCACAAATTATTAAATAATTGATTGTCATATATCTTTTCTATAGTCTTAAATACACTAAAAAATAAAATAAAAAGTAACAAATATTGCAAAATGATAAACAATTAAAGATTGAAATATAAACAAATATGTATAGTAGCTATAATATTCTATATTTTTGTTTTAATATACATTATTATTTGTTATTTATATATCTCTAATGATAATATTTTATCAATATATAAATTTTATAACATAAATTGACCTTTCTAATTTATCTAGATTATATACATAAATGACATTTTTTAATTTCTGATCGAAAATGCTCAAAACTTGAAATTATCGAACCCGAACTAACACGAGAATATGCGCCGCAAATCTGACTTGATTAAAAAAAGTAGAGTATGTTAATATAATTATTAAGTACATTTATTTATTTATTAATATTTATTTGGTTTAATAAAAAA